>CM059615.1:10000000-11443467 GCA_030412105.1 Cyclura pinguis | reverse complement strand
TACCTTGAGCAGCGGAAGCATGGATAGCGATTACCTATCCTGGTATCAACAGAAGCCTGGCGGTGCTCCTAAACTCGTGATATATGAGGGTAGTTACACAGATTCTGGAGTCCCTGATCGATTCTCTGGTTCTGTTCAGTGGCTCTGCGGCACCCTCACCATCTCCAACATCCAAGCAGAAGATGAGGCTGACTATTACTGTTGTTATGCTGGCCAGCGGGCAGCCCACAGTGATACAACTTAAGGGGAAGTGAGGCAAAAAACCTCCTTGCAGCTGGTTTTCCAGACAGACTGAAATTACAGGTTTGTCCTGATCTATCGGGCATCCTCCCAATTCGCAACCCTACCTGAGACAGGATTGACCTCGGGCATATACCTTGGGCTGGGCTGGAGGGAATAATTCCTTAGTTTATACCCAGAGGTGCTACCCTCAGTCTCCAGGTAGCAGGGAAAAGGGTTTGTTTTGGTCGGAACTTCAGTCATAATCTTTTTCTTGGAATGGGAACAAAGCACTGACTCAGACCATTGGGCCACCGGGCTTGGCAGTATCGCCTCACGATACTGTAGAGGGTCATGCATGGCCTGCTGGCCAGAGGGGGATGCGGGCTGCTCTCTCATGTTGTGCGTCAGAGAAAAATGTGCAACCACTTTTGGAAGGTAACATCTGCCTGTGCAAGATGGGAACAGGATTCAAGGAGCCATTAGTCTCTGAAGAGGCTATGACCTGGCTTCAACCCGTAGGAGGCGATGTTGGCAAGTGTTTTGCAATCGTGCAAGGGAGAATAGCGATTGTGAGCGAGGCTGAGATGCAAAGGAGGGGAGGGGAGAGACGGTTACACCTCCAGGACCAATGCACGCACAAACGGATTCCCTGCGGCATGGTCCCAAAGGCACATTCTGCTCTGAAGCACAAAATGTACTCCGATGCAGAACTGGACACAGTGTCCCGTTGGGTCGTGTGGTGCAACAGGTCAGGTTGCGTATTGGGACAAAATCCTTTTAGGTCCAGCTCAGTCCGTTGGCCATTTCTGATATGCCATGATATGTTTATATCCAGAGTGGTCCCCCTCAGTCTTCAGGGAGCAGCGAAGAGGGTTCTGGTTTGGTTGGAACCTCAGACATCACCTTTATCTTGGAATGGGAACAAAGCACTGAATCAAACCGTTGGGCCACCGGGATCTGCCGTATCGCTCACGTCACCATGGAGGGTCATCCATGGCCTTCTGGCCAGAGGGGGGGACCTAAGGGTGCTTTGATGTCGTGGCTCAGATAAAAATGTCCCACATTTCTGGAAGGTAACGTCTTCCTGTGCAAGATGCCAAAAGGATTTAAGGAGCCATAATTCTCTGAAGAGGCTATGACCTGGCCTCTGCACCTGGGATGGGCCGTGAAAGAGGGAAAGTTCTCTACATGTGATTGCTCCTTAAGGACTTCCTTGTTCAGCCACGAATAGAGAGACGCTGGAGTACTAAACTTCTCTTTCTCTCTTGTCGAACCTAGCTGGGCCCCTGGGTTCTTTAAGTGTGCAATGCATCTTGTGTGAAACTGGTTCTTGTGGCTGAACGAGGCTTAGACGCATTTGAGATGAATTGGCCTTATCCAGCCTTCCTCAACTTGCCCACCCTCCAAGTGTGGGGGAGTATGTTTCCCACTAATGTATCTGCGTTGTGCTTTTATAGCTGCTTTTATACCACTTTTCTTGTCCTGGCTTCATCCTATGGGATGCTGGGATTGGTCACCTGGGCGGTATTTCTAGAGCTCTGTTGCATTTCCCTGCAAAGAGGAGTGCTAGGGCTCCGGAGGAGAGAATGTCCTCACCCAAGTGCAAATCCCAGGGCTCTCTCGCATTGGAGCCATGTCACTATATGTGGTATCAGATCGCGCTACCTGTGAAATGCAGACACACTCTGGATCTCCCCTGGTCCCGAGCCTCAGGGTCTGCCTTTCTTCTCCAGTTCTCAGAGTAAGGGGAAATTATCTCAGGGTGAGAGCAGAATTGTGAAAATAACATTTGTATCTGTACATACTGATGGAGCGAGTATGACGTAGTGGTTTGAGCATGGGAACCTGACCCCGGAGAGCAGGATTGGATCCCCTACTCGGCCATGGACACCCACTAGTTTGAAATGACAAGCAACGAGATTCCACATATAGATTAGAAAGAACTTCTTTATGTAAGAACTGTTCAAGAGTGGACTAGAGAGCCTTGTGGGGGTGGGTGGGCTTTCTTTCTTTGGCGGTTTCTAAACAGAGGTAGGTGAGCATCTTTGAGTTCCAGTTTTGGGACACCTCCCCCTCCCCTCCCTGTCCCCCTCCTCCTCCTCCTTTCAGGAGTATTGCAGTTGTGTATCTCTGCAAGGCAGGGGGGTTGCACCAGATGGCTCTTCCAGGCCCTTCTGTCTCTAACTTTCTATGAGCCTACGACTATACATGTGCACAGTCATAACTCCACCAGGGGATATTTCCACTATGCTGAGACGATGTTGGATGCCAGCCGAAGAGTCCGTTTCTCCTTGAGAAACTGGGAGAAATTAATGGGATTTTCCTTTCACCTACGGCTTCCAAATTCTAGGTGGGGATTCTGGCAGTTGTTGTCTGAAAAAGAAACTTTGCTGCCAAGCTCTGGAAGTGAACCTGTTAGGCTGTTCGGGGACATGCTCTGCACATGGATGCAGAGATATAACAGTTGGGAGACAACAGAAAGTCCCCACCCGAGGAGACCATGGAGTGGATGAGAGATAGAACCGGAGAGATGGTTGCAGAAAAGCTAAGTCTCTTTTGTCTGCAGATGTTTCTTTTAGAAGGAGGTAAAGATAGTGACGTCCCAGCCAATGAAGAGGAAGCGCATTTGCATGTGTTTGCATCCTGCACAACCAGGGCCTTAAGAAGAGCAGGAGGGCCCAATCCAGAGATGTTTTAGTAGCAGGAAGCCCACACGTTCCCTCCTTGCCATCATGGTTCGGTTCATCTGTTCTTGGTTCTCCTGACTTACTGCACAGGTAACGGAGAACATTTCTTCACATTAAACTTTTGATCTCATAGAGATAAACCCTGAGAATGGACCGATCCTCTTCTGAGGCTGCCATTTTTTGGAGTTCCTTATCTTTTCTCTAAACTTGCAGGAGTGGAGCGCCCAGTCAAAATGACCTCTCTCTTTCTGCTTTGTTTTCTTTCAGGGACCTTGGGCCAGTCCAGCCTGACTCAGCCGCCCTCCCTCTCGACATCTCTTGGTGTCAACGGCCAGGATCTCCTGTACCTGGAGCAGCGAAGCATGGATAGGGGATTATCTATCCTGTATCAACAGAAGCCTGGTGGTGCTCCTCAACTCATGATATATCGAGGGAGAAGCCACGGCCTCTGGAGTCCCTGACCGATTCTCTGGTTCTGTCAGTGGCTCTGCAGCCACCCTCACCATCTCCAACGTCCAAGCAGAAGACGAGGCTGACTATTACTGTTCGTATTATGCTGGCGGCGGGCAGCCCACAGTGATACAGCTTCACGGGGAAGCGAGGCAAAAACCTTCCTTACAGGTGGTATTCTGGAGTTTGCAGCTAGTTTTACAGATAAACTGAAATTGTCGCTTTTGTCCTGATCTTTGGGCTTCCTGTGTCTGAAGACTTTATTCATCTGCCATGAGAGAGAGCTAGCTTTGAGTAGAAACACTGGGGCCTTTGACCTTGCCGAAGATGCCTTTCCTTGGGGCAGCGTCTTCCTTGCTGGTTGGTGAAGGAATTCCTTGGCGTGTGTTGAGTGTGCTTCTCTCCTCACCTAACTTCAAACGTCAGGAAAAAAGGAACTGGGGTTTCAGAGTGAGAGGGATTTTTGAAACGATTCATGATGTTGCAATGTTTGTTGCCTTCGTTTGTGGCTGGCCTCCTGTGAGGTTTACAATCGTGTAAAGGGGAACGGGGATGGCGTGCAAGGTGCAGACGCAGAAGAGTGGAGGAGAGACAGAGCTACACCCTCCAGGACCAATGTACACACCTGTACAGAGTCCCCGTACAACAGTCCCAAGGCACATTTTGCCCTGCTGCAGAAAATGCATTCTGATGGAGAACGGGACACCCCGCTCATTGGGATCTCTTGTGCTTCAGGACAGGCTGCACATTGGTGCCATGTGGTGCCATGGGGGTCCCCCTTGTGCAGTGGGATATCTTGCACAGTGCTCCATTGGGCATCCTTCCAACTCCCAACCCTATCTGGGACAGGGTGAGCTTGGGCATTATCTTGGGCTGGGCTGGAGGGAATAATTCCTTACTTTATATCCAGAGTGGTGCCCTGAGTCTTCAGGCAGCAGGGAAGAGGGTTTTGTTTTGGTTGGAACCTCAGTCATCATCTTTATCTTGGGATGGGAAAAACCCTGATTCAGACCTTTGGGGCCACCGGGCTCAGCGGTATCACTCCACGACACCAAAGAGGGTCGTCCATGGCCTGCTGGCCAGAGGGGGGACCTTGGGTTGCTCTCTAATCTTGTGCATCAGACAAAAATGTCCCACCACTTCTGAAAGGTGACGTCTGCCTGTGTAAGATGCCAACAGGATTCAAGGACCCATTATTCTCGGAAGAGGCTGTGACCTGGCTTCACCCGTGGGGGCGCTGTTGGCCAAGTGTCGCCACATGAAGCTCAGTGAAAGGCGGAGGCAGCTGTCTCTTGCACCTATGAGGGGCCACGAAAGAGGGGAAAGTTCTCTATATATGATTGCTCTGTCAGGACATTCTTGTTCAGCCAGGCATGAGAGACGCTGCACTGCTAAACCTCTCTTTCTCTGCTGTGAAACCTAGCTTGGGCCCATGGGTTCTTTAAGTGTGTGGTGCATCTTGTGTGAAGCTGAGTTTTGTGGCAAAAGGGGCTCTTACTCATTTCAGGATGAATTGGCCTATTTCCAGTCTTCATCAACTTGCCACCCTCCAAATGCGTGGGAGTATGTTTTCCCACTGGTGCTTCTACACTACACTGATAGCCATTTCTATCTGACTTTTAATTGTCCTGGCCTGATCCCATGGGATCCTGGGCTTGGGTCATTTGGGGAGGTGTTTCTAGAGCTCTGGTGGCATTACCCTGAAAAGAGAAGTGCTATGGTCTCTGGAGGAAAGAATGACCCCACCTAAGTGGAAATCCCAGGACTCCCTAGCACGGAGCCATGTCACTGCTTGTGGTATCACACTGCTCTAACTGTGAAGTGTAGACACGCTCTGGATCTTCCCTGGTCTTAGGCTTCATGGCCTGGCTTCCTTCCCTAGTTCTAAGAGCAAAGGGAAAGAATCTCAGGGTGAGAGCAACGTCCTGAAAATCATGTGTGGGTATGAGCCAGCATGGTGTAGCTCTTTCAGCCCCGGGTTAGGACGCTGGAGCGGGTGTCGATTCTCTGATCGGCCATGGACACCCACTGCATTCAAAAGACTAGAAAAGAGATTGCACGTATAGATTAGAAAGAACTTCTTTAAGGTAAGAACTGTTCAAGAGTGGACTAGACAGCCTTGTGGTGGTGGGTGGGCTCCTTCTTTGGAGGTTTCTAAAGAGAGGTTAGGTAGGCATCTTTGAGTTCCAGTTTTGGATTCCTCCCCCTCCCCTCCCCCTCCTCCTCCTCTTCCTCTCCCTCCTCCCCCTCCCCTCCTCCGCCGCCCCCCCTTCTCCTTCTTTCAGGAGTGTTCCAGTTATGTATCCCTGCAGGGCAGGGGTTGCACCAGATGGCTCTTCCAGCCCCTTCTGTCTCTAACTTTCCATGACTCTATGACTCTACATGTCTATGTCTATGACTCTATGACTCTACATGCGCAGAGTGTCTTTCTTAGACTGTGGAGAGCTGGTGTCTTCAGCTGACAGTGGGGAGGGTGAAATTCCACATCAGGACCCATGGCAGAGACACAAGAACACACCTTGAGTGGCATGGCAGTGAGCGTGACGTACTGCCTGTGGGTACTGAGTATTGCGCAGGGAAAGGACAGCCAGGTCCATTCACCGTTTCTGATATGCTACACTATGCTGGTACTCAGTTGAGGGACGGTGTAGTGCTAGTCTATGGTAATTCCACCGGCAGATATTCCCAATATGCTGACATGATGTTGGATGTCAGCCAATGAGTCCTTCTCTCCTTGAGAAAGTGGAGAAATTAAGGGATTTTTCTTTCATTTACAGCCTCCAGATTCTGCGGGGGTGTGTGTGTGTGTGTTCTGGCAGTTGTTGTCTGAAAAAAGAAACTTTGCTGCCAAGCTCCAGATGTGAACCTGTTGGGCTGTTGAGGGACATTCTCTGCACATGGATGCAGAGATATAACATTTGGGGGACAATAGAAAGTCCCCTCCCAAGGATACCGGGGGGAGAGTGAGAGATAGAACCGGAGAGATCCTTGCAGAAAAGCTAAGACTCTTTTGTCTGCAAATATTTCCAACTGTGGAGAGGGAAGCTCTTGGCTTTCTCTTAGAAGGAGGTAAAGATAGGGACATCCCAGCCAATGAAGAAGAAGCGTATTTGCATGCGTTTGCATCCTGCACACCCGGGGCCTTAAGAAGAGCAGGAGGGCCCGATCCAGAGACGTTTTAGCAGCAGGAAGCCCACACGTTTCCTCCTTGCCATCATGGTTTGGGTTCATCTCTTCTTGGTTCTCCTGACTTACTTCACAGGTAACTGAGAATGTTTCTTAAGATCAAACTTTTGATCTCATAGAGATAAACCCTGAGAATGGGCCACTCCTCTTTTGAGGCTGCCATTTGGTGGAGTTCCTTATCTTTTCTCTAAACTTGCAGGAGTGGAGCTCTCAGTCAAAATGGCCTCTCTCTTCTTTGATTTCTTTCAGGGACCTTGGGCCAGTCCAGCCTGACTCAGCCGCCCTCCCTCTCGGCATCTCTTGGATCAACGGCCAGGATCTCCTGTACCTTGAGCAGCGGAAGCATGAATAGCAATTATCTATCCTGGTATCAACAGAAGCCTGGTGGTGCTCCTAAACTCATGATATACGAGGGGAGTAGCAGGGCCTCCGGAGTCCCTGATCGATTCTCTGGTTCTGTCAGTGGCTCTGCGGCCACCCTCACCATCTCCAACGTCCAAGAAGAAGACGAGGCTGACTATTATTGTTTGTATGCTGCTGGCAGCAACCAGGGCACAGTGATGTAACTTTAGGGGGAAGCGAGGCAAAAAGCCTCCTTGCAGCTGGTAGCCTTGAGTTTGCAGCTGGTTTTACAGACAAACTGAAATTGTCGATTTGTCCTGATCTTTGGTTTCTTGTGTTTGAAGACTTTATTCATCTACCAGGAAAGAGAGCTAGCTTTGAATAGAAACAGTGGGGCCTTTGACCTTGCCGAAGATGCCTTTCCTTGGGGCAGGGTCTTCCTTGCAGGATGGAGGAAAGAAATCCTTGGCGTGGGCTTAGTGTCCTTCTCTCCTCACCTGATGATTCATGATATTGCAATCTTTGTTGCTTCAGTTTGCGGCCGGGCTCCTGTGAGGTTCACAATAGTGTAAAGGGGAATGGGGAGGGTGCACAAGGCGCAGATGCACAGGAGAGGAGGAGAGACGGAGCTACACCTTCAGGACCCAATGCACACATGTGCACACACGTGCACAGACTCGCTGTACAACGGTCCCAAGGCACAATCTTTCCTGATGCACTAACTGTGTTCTGATGCAGAAGGGGACACCCTACGCATTGGGCTCTGTTGTACAACAGGACAGGTTGCCCATTGGGACCTGTGGAGCCATGGGGCCCCCCTTGTGCGGTGGGAGATTTTGTACAGTGTCCCATTGGGCATCGTCCCAATTTGCAACTCTACCTGGGACAGGGTTGACCTTGGGCATTACCTTGGGCTGGAGGGAATAATTCCTTAGTTTATATCCAGAGTGCTACCTCAATCTTCAGGTAGCAGGGAAGAGGCTTTTGTTTTGTTTGGAACCTCAGTCATCACCTTTATCTTTGAATAGGAACAAAAGACTGACTTAGACCTTTGGGCCACTGGGCTCAGCAGTATCGCTCACGACACCATAGAGGGTTATCCATGGTCTGCTGGCATGAGGGGGACCTTGATCATACCTCAGACAAAAATGTCCCAACACTTCTGAAAGGTAACGTCTGCCTGTGTAAGACGCCAACAGGATTCAAGGAGCCATAATTCTCTGGAGAGGCTGTGACCTGGCTTGAACCCTTAGGGGGCGATGTTGGCCAAGTGTCACCACATGAAGCTCAGTGAAAGGCGGAGGGAGCGCTCCCTGCCCCTGTGATGGGCCATGAAAGAGGGGAAAGTTCTCTATACATGATTGCTCTTTCAGCACTTCCTTGTTCATCCACTCACAGAGATGCTAGGCTACTAAACCTCTCTTTCTCTGCCGTGAAAAGAAGCTTGAGGCCCTGGGTTCTTTAAGTGCTCAATGCATCCTGTGTGAGGCTGATTCTTGTGGCCAAAAGGGGCTCGGACTCATTTGAGATGAATCGGCCTATTCCAGCCTTCTTCAATTTGCCACCTTCCAAAGGTTTGGGAGTATGTTTCCCACTGGTGCATCTACACTACACTTATATAGCCATTTTGATATCACTTTTATTGTCCTGGCTTTCATCCTCTGGGATGCTGGGATTGGTCATTTGGGGAGGTATTTCTAGAGCTCTGGTGCCTTTCCCTGGAAAGAGAAGTGCTAGGGCTCTGGAGGAGAGAATGACCCCACCGAAGTGCAAATCCCACGACTCCCTAGCAAGGAGCCACGTCACTGTGCGTGGTATCGGACCACTCTAACTGTGAAGTGTAGATACACTCTGGACCCCCCTGGTCCTGGGTTTCATGTCCTGGCTCTCTTTCCCAGTTCTCAGAGGAAAAGGAAAGAATCTCAGAGTGAGAGCACTGTCCTGAAAATTATGCTTTGTTTATATATGCTGAGAGAGCTAGCCCGGTGTAGTTCCTTAAGCCCTGGGCTAGGACCCTGGGGAGCGGGTGTCGATTCTCATGCTCGGTCATGGTCACCCATTGGATTGAGAAGACAAGAAACAAGATTCCACGTATAGATTAAGAAGAACTTCTTGAGTGTAAGAACTGTTCAAGAGTAGACTAGACAGCCTTGTGGGGGTGGGTGGGCTCTCCTTCTTTGGCGGTTTCTAAATGGAGGTTAGGTGGGCATCTTAGAGTTCCAGTTTTGGGACCCCTCCCCTCCCCCTCCCCTCCCCTCCCCTCCCCTCCCCTCCCCTCCCCTCCCCTCCCCTCCCCCTCCCCCTCCCCCTCCCCCTCCTCCTTCTCCTTTCAGGAGTGTTGCAGTTGTGTATCTCTGCATGGCAGGGGGTTGTACCAGATGGCTCTTCCAGCCCCTTCGATCTGCAAGATTCTATGACTCTATAACTCTATATGTCCAAGAAACTTTTTAGGCCATGGGGAGCTGGTGTCTACAGGCGATGGTGGTGAGGGTGGAGTTCCATGGGAGGTGCCCTTGCAGGGACACAATAACGCACCTAGAGTGGCATTGCAATGCGCTTTACGTACTGCCTTTGGGCACTGCGTATTGTGCAAACAAAGGAGAGCTAGGTCCGTTCTCCTTTTCTGACAAGCTGCAATATGGTGATACTTAGTAGAGGGACGGCATAGGACCAGTGCAGGGTAACTCCACCAGCGGATATTTCCACTCCACTGAGATGATGTTGGATGTCAGCCAATGAATCCTTCTCTCCTTGAGAAACTGGGAGAAATTAATGGGATTTTCCTTTGACCTACGGCTTCCAAATTCTCTGGAGTGATTCTGGCAGATGTTGTCTGAAAAAGAAACTTTGCTGCCAAGCTCTGGATGTGACCCTGTTGGGCCGTTCAGGGACATGCTCTTCTTATGGATGGAGAGAAATATGAGTTGGGGGACAACAGAAAGTCCCCTCCCAAAGTGACCAAGGGAAGGATGAGAGATAGCACTGGAGAGATGGTTGCAGAAAAGCTGAGCCTCTTTTGTCTGCAAATGTTTCCAACAGTGGAGAGGGAAGCTCTTGGCTTTCTCTTAGAAGGAGGTAATGATAGTGATGTCCCAGCCAATGAAGAGGAAGTGTATTTGCATGTGTTTGCTTCCTGCACAACCAGGGTCTTAAGAAGAGCAGGAGGGGCCGATCCAGAGATGTTTTAGCAGCAGGAAGCCCACAAGTAACCTCCTTGCCATCATGGTTCGGGTTCATCTGTTGGTGGTTCTCCTGACTTACTGCACAGGTAATAGAGAACGTTTCTTAACATAAAGCTTTTGATCTCGTGGAGATAAATCCTGAGAATGGGCCAATCTTCTTTTGAGGGTGCCATTTGATGGAGTTCCTTATCTTTTCTCTAAACTTTTAGGAGTGGAGCTCTCAGTCAAAATGGCCTCTCTCTTCTTTGATTTCTTTCAGGGACCTTGGGCCAGGCCAGCCTGACTCAGCCGCCCTCCCTCTCGGCATCTCTTGGATCAACGGCCAGGATCTCCTGTACCTTGAGCAGCGGAAGCATGGATAGCGATTATCTATCCTGGTATCAACAGAAGCCTGGTGGTGCTCCTAAACTCATGATATACTTGGGGAGTAGCAAGGCCTCCGGAGTCCCTGATCGATTCTCTGGTTCTGTCAGTGGCTCTGCAGCCACCCTCACCATCTCCAACGTCCAAGCAGAAGACGAGGCTGACTATTATTGTTTGTATGCTGCTGGCAGCAACCAGGGCACAGTGATGTAACTTTAGGGAGAAGCGAGGCAAAAACCTTCTTGCAGCTGGTATTCTCGAGTTTGCAGCTAGTTTTACAGACAAACTGTAGGTTTGTCGTGATCTTTGGCTTCCTGTGTTTGAGGACTTTATTCATCTACCACGAGAGAGAGCTAGCTTTGAATAGAAACAGTGGGGCCCGTGACCTTGAGCTTGATGCCTTGGGGCAGGGTCTTCCTTGTTGGTTGGAGGAAGGAATTCCTTGGCGTGGACTGAGTGTCCTTCTCTCCTCACCTAATGACAAACCTGAGGTAAAAAGGAACTGGGGTTCAGAGTGAGAGGATTTTTGAAATGATTCATGGTGTTGTAATGTTTGTTGCTTTAGTTTGTGGCTGGCCTCTTTTAAGGTTTACAATCGTGTAAAGGGGAATGGGGATGGTGCACAAGGCGCAGGTGCACAGGAGGGGAGGAGAGACGAAGCTACACTTCCAGGACCAATGTACACACCCGTACAGAATCCCCGTACAACAGTCCCGAGGCACATTGTGCGCTGGTGCACAAAATGTGTTCTGATGCAGAACGGGACACCCTGCTCATTGGGATCTCTTGTGCTTCAGGACAGGCTGCCCATTGGTACCATGTGGTGCTATGGGGCCCCTCTTGTGTGGTGGGACATCTTGCACAGTGCCCCGTTGCGCGTCCTCCGGATTCGCAACCCTCCTTGGAACAGAGTGAGCTTGAGTATTGACCTTGGGCTGGGCTGGAGGGAATAATTCCTTACTTTATATCCAGAGTGCTATCCTCCGTCTTCAGGTAGTAAGGAAGAAAGTTTTGTTTTGGTTGGAACCTCAGTCATGATCTTTATCTTGGGATGGGATGAAAGCACTGAATCAGATCTTTGGGCCACTGGGCTCAGCAGTATCGCTCATGACATCGTAGAGGGTCATCCATGGCCTGCTGGCCAGAGCGGGGATGTCAGGCTGCTCTCTGATCTTGTGCATCAGACAAAAATGTCTAATCACTTCTTGGAAGATAACATCTGCTCGTGTAAGATGTCAACAGGATTCAAGGAACCATTAGTATCTGAAGGGGCTATGACCTGTCTTCAACCCGTAGAGGGAGATATTGGCCAAGTGTTGCCACATGCAACTCAGTGAAAGGTGGAGGCAGCCATCTCTGCACCTGTGATGGGCCACGAAAGAGGGGAAAGTTCTATGTACGTGAGTGCTCCTTCCGGACTTCCTTGTTCAGCCAGGCATAGGGAGACGCTGGACTACGAAAGCTCTCTTTCTCTCTTGTCAAACCTAGCTTGGGGCCCTGGGATCTTTAAGTGTGCAATGCACCTTGTGTGAAACTGGTTCTTATGGCCGAAAGGGGCTTGGACCCATTTCGGATGCGTTGTCCTAATACGGACTTTCTCAACTTGCCACTCTCCAAATGGGTTAGAGTATGTTTCTCGTTAATATTTCCACCCTACACTTTTACGGATGTTTTTATACCGCTTTTATTGTCGTGGCTTCATCCTCGGGGAACCGGGGACACTGCCGTTTGGGGAGGTATTTCTAGCGTTCTGGTTCATTTCCCTGCAAAGAGGAGTGCTACGGTTCTGGAGGAGAGAATGGGCTCACCCAAGTGCAAATCTCAGGATTCCTTCACATGGACTCATGTCACTGTACGTGGTATCAAACTGCTCTGACTGTGATGTGCAGACACACTTCGGATCTTCCCTGGTCCTGGGCCTCACGGTCTCGCTTTCTTCCCCAATTTTCGGAGCAAGGGAAAAGAATCTCAGGGTGAGAGCAGAATCTTGAAAATTACTTGTGTGTAGATATCCTGAGAGAGAAACCATGGTGTAGTTGTTTAAGCATTGGGCTAGGACCCGGGAGAGCAGGGTCGGATTTCCTGCTGCGCCATGGAAACCCACTGGATTCAAATGACAAGAAAAGCAATGCTACCTAAATATTAGAAAGAATTTCTTTAATGTAAGAAGTGTTCAACAGTGGACTCGACTGCCTTGGGCGGTAGGCTTTCTCCTCTGGCAGTTTTGAAACAGGGGTTGTGTGGGCATCTTTGAGTCCAAATTTTGGAGAAAAAAGGCAGGATAGAAATCTCTTCCTCATCCTCGTCCTCTTCCTCCTCGTCCTCCACGTCCCCCTCCATTAAAGGAGTGTTGCATTTGTGTATCTCTGCATGGGAGGGGGATGCACCAGATGGCTCTTCCAGCCGTTTTGAACTTCAAGAACCTATGACTCCATGACTCTACATGTGCAGAGTGACTTTTTTAGACCATGGGGAGCTGGTGTCTCCAGCTGACCTGGGAGGGGGTGAAATTCCATCTCAGGACCCCTTGCAGAGACAGGAGAACAAACCTAGAGTGGCATTGCAATGAGCGTTACGTACTGCTTTTGGGCACGAGGTATTGTGCAAAGAAAGGACAGCTAGGTCCATTCGCCATTTCTGATATGTCCCACTATGGTGGCACTCAGTAGAGGGATGGCGTAGAATTAGTACGGCGTAACTCCGCCAGCCGATATTTCCACTCCACTGAGACGATGTTGTATGTCAGCCAATGAGTCCTTCTCTCCTTGAGAGACTGAGAGAAATTAAGGGATTTTCCGTTCACCTGCAGCCTCCAGACTCTGTGGGGGGATTCTGGCAGTTGTCGTCTAAAAAAGAAACTTTGCCGCCAAGCGCTGGATGTGAACCTGTCGGGCTGTTCAGGGACATACCCTATTCATGGATGCAGAGAAATATGAGTTGGGGGATAATAGAAAGTGTCCCCCCAAGGAGACCAAGGGGAGAGTGAGAGATAGAACCAGAGAGATGGTTGCAAAAAGGCTAAGACTCTTTTGTCTGCAAATATTTCCAACTGTGGAGAGGGAAGCTCTTGGCTTTCTCTTAGAAGGAGGTAAAGATAGGGACATCCCAGCCAATGAAGAGGAAGCGTATTTGCATGCGTTTGCATCCTGCACACCCGGGGCCTTAAGAAGAGCAGGAGGGCCCGATCCAGAGACTTTTTAGCAGTACGAAGCCCACACGTTCCCTCCTTGCCATCATGGTTTGGGTACATCCATTCCTGGTTCTCCTGACTAACTGTAGAGGTAATGGAGAACGTTTCTTAAGATTAAACTTTTGATCTCATAGAGATAAACCCTGAGAATGGGCCACTCCTCTTTTGAGGCTGTCATTTGATGTAGTTCCTTATCTTTTCTCTAAACTTTTAGGAGTGGAGCTGTCAGTCAAAATGGCCTTTCTCTCTTGTTTGATTTCTTTCAGGGACCTTGTGACAGTCCGGCCAGAATCAGCCACCCTCCCTCTCGGCATCTCTTGGATCAACGGCCAGGATCTCCCCTACCTGGAGGAGCGGAAGCATCAACAGTGATGATCTATCCTGGTATCAACAGAAGCCTGGCGGTGCTCCTGAACTCATGATATTCTGGGGGAGTGGCACGGCCTCTCCAGGCCGTGACCGATTCTCTGGTTCTCTCAGTGGTTCTGTGGCCACCCTCACCATTTCCAATGTACAAGCAGAAGATGAGGGTGATTATTACTGTTTGTATTATGCTGGCAGCGGGCAACCCACAGTGATACAGCCTAAGCGGGAAGTGGGGCAAAAAACCTACTTGCAACTTGTAGCCTTGAGTTTGCAGCTGGTTTTACAGACAGAATGAAATTGTAGGTTTGTCCTGATCTTTGGATTCCTGTGTTCAAAAACATTATTTGTCCACCATGAAACAGAACTAGGTTTGAATGGAAACACCAGGGCCTTTGACCTTACAGAAGATGTCTTAACTTGGAACAGGGTTTCCTTGTATGTTGGAAGAAGGAATTTCTTGCCGTGTGCGCAGAGTGCATCTTTCCTCACCTAACTTCAAACCTCAGGAAAAAAAGAACAGGTTTTCAGAGTTCTTGCAAACAATTCATGACGTTGCAGTGTTTGTTGCTGCAGTTTGCAGCTGGCCTCTTGTGAGGTTTGCAATCGTGCAAGGGATAATAGCGATTGTGAGCGAGGCTGAGATGCAAAGGAGGGGAGGGGAGAGAGAGCTACACCCCCAGGACCAATGCACGCACAAACGGATTCCCTGCGGCATGGTCCCAAGGCACATTCTGCTCTGAAGCACAAAATGTACTCCGATGCAGAACTGGACACAGTGTCCGTTGGGTCGTGTGGTGCAACAGGTCAGGTTGCGTATTGGGACAAACTCCTTTTAGGTCCAGCTCAGTCCGTTGGCCATTTCTGATATGCCATGATATGTTTATATCCAGAGTGGTCCCCTCAGTCTTCAGGCAACAGGGAAGAGGGTTTTGTTTTGGTTGGAACCTCAGTCATCATCTTTATCTTGGAATTGGAAGAAAGCACTGAATCAGACGTTTGGGCCACCGGGCTCAGCAGTATCGCTCACAACACCACAGAGGGTCATCCATGGGCAGCTGGCCAGATGGGGGACCGTGAGATGCTCTCTGATCTTGTGCATCAGACAAAAATGTCCAACCATTTGTGTAAGGTAACATCTGCCTGCGTAAGATGCCAACAGGATTCAAGGAGCCCTAATTCTCTGAAGAGGCTATGACCTGGCTTCAACCCATGGGGGCGCTGTTGGCCAAGTGTCACCACTTGAAGCTCAGTGAAAGGCGGAGGCAGCTGTCTCTGCACCTGTGATGGGCCAAGAAAGAGGGGAAAGTTCTCTATACGTGATTGCTCTTTCAAGACTTCCTTGTTCAGCCACTCATAGAGATGCTAGACTACTAAACCTGCCTTTCTCTGCTGTCGAAAGAAGCTTGGGCCCTTGGGTTCTTTAAGTGCCCAACTCATCCTGTGTGAGGCTGATTCTTGTGGCCGTAAGGGTCTCAGATGCATTTGAGAGGAATTGGTCTATTTCAGCCTTCTTCAACTTGCCACCTTCCAAACGTGTGGGAGTATGTTTCCCACTAATGCATCTACGCTACCTTTTGATATCACTTTTATTGTCGTGGCTTCATCCCATGGGACCCTGGGATTGGTCATTTGGGGAGGTATTTCTAGAGCTCTGGTGCATTTCCCTGAAAAGAGAAGTGCTAGGGCCCTGGAGGAGAGAATGACCCCACCGAAGTGCAAATCCTAGGACTCCCTAGCATGGAGCCATGTCACTGTACGTGGTATCGGACCGCTCTAACTGTGAAGTATAGACACACTCTGGATCTCCCCGGTCCTGGTCTTCATGGCCTGACTTTATTCCCCAGTTCTCAGGGGAAAGGGAAAGAATCTCAGAGTGAGAGCACTGTCCTGAAAATTATGTTTTGGTTATGTGTACTGAGAGAGCCGGGATGGTGTAGTTCCTTAAGCCCTAGGCTTGGACCCTGGGGAGCAGGTGTCGATTCTCTGCTCGGCCTTGGACACCCGCTGGGTTCAAAAGACAAGAAAAAAGATTCCACGTATAGATTAGAAAGAATTTCTTTAATGTAGGAATTGTTCAAGAGTAGACTAGACAGCCTTGTGCGGGTGGGCGGGCTCTCCTTCTTTGGTGGTTTCTAAACAGAGGTTAGGTGGGCACCTTTGAGTTCCAGTTTTGTGACTCCTCCTCCTCCTCCTCTTCCTCCTCCCCCTCCTCCTCCTCCTTTCAGCAGTGCTATAGTTCTGTATCTCTGCATGGCAGGGGTTACACCACATGGCTCTTCCAGCCCCTTCCCTCTCTAATATTCTATGACTCCATGAGTCTACATGTGCAGAGTGACTTTTTTAGACAATGGTCAGCTGGTGTCTCCAGCTGACTGTGGGAAGGGTGAAATGCCATGTAAGGACCCATTGCAGAGACACAAGAACACACCTTGAGTGGCATGGCAGTGAGCGTGGCGTACTGCCTGTGGGCACTGAGTATTGCGCAGGGAAAGGACAGCCGGGTCCATTCACCATTTCTGATATGCTACACTATGCTGGTACTCAGTTGAGGGACGGTGTAGTGCTAGTCTATGGTAATTCCACCGGCAGATATTCCCAATATGCTGACATGATGTTGGATGTCAGCCAATGAGTCCTTCTCTCCTTGAGAAAGTGGGAGAAATTAAGGGATTTTTCTTTCATTTACAGCCTCCAGATTCTGCGGGGGTGTGTGTGTGTGTGTTCTGGCAGTTGTTGTCTGAAAAAAGAAACTTTGCTGCCAAGCTCCAGATGTGAACCTGTTGGGCTGTTGAGGGACATTCTCTGCACATGGATGCAGAGATATAACATTTGGGGGACAATAGAAAGTCCCCTCCCAAGGATACCGGGGGGAGAGTGAGAGATAGAACCGGAGAGATCCTTGCAGAAAAACTAAGACTCTTTTGTCTGCAAATATTTCCAACTGTGGAGAGGGAAGCTCTTGGCTTTCTCTTAGAAGGAGGTAAAGATAGGGACATCCCAGCCAATGAAGAGGAAGCGTATTTGCATGCGTTTGCATCCTGCACACCCGGGGCCTTAAGAAGAGCAGGAGGGCCCGATCCAGAGACGTTTTAGCAGCAGGAAGCCCACACGTGCCCTTCTTGCCATCATGGTTCAGGTTCATCTATTGGTGGTTCTCCTGACTTACTGCAAAGGTAACAGAGAATGTGTCTTAACATAAAACCTTTGATCTCATAGAGATAAACTCTGAGAATTGAACAACCTTCTTTTGAGGGTGCCGTTTGATGGAGTTCTTTCTCTTTTCTCTAAAGTTGCAGGAGTGGAGCTCTCCGTCAAAATGGCCTCTCTCTCTTTGATTTCTTTCAGGGACCTTGGGCCAGTCCAGCCTGACTCAGCCGCCCTCCCTCTCGGCATCCCTTGGGTCAACGGCCAGGATCTCCTGTACCTGGAGCAGCGGAAGCATGGATAGCGATTACCTATCCTGGTATCAACAGAAGCCTGGCGGTGCTCCTAAACTCGTGATATATGAGGGCAGTTACACAGATTCTGGAGTCCCTGACCGATTCTCTGGTTCTGTCAGTGGCTCTGCGGCCACCCTCACCATCTCCAACATCCAAGCAGAAGATGAGGCTGACTATTACTGTTGTTATACTGGCAGCGGGCAGCCCACAGTGATACAACTTAAGGGGGAAGTGAGGCAAAAAACCTCCTTGCAGCTGGTTTTCCAGACAGACTGAAATTACAGGTTTGTCCTGATCTATTGGGCATCCTCCCAATTCGCAACCCTACCTGAGACAGGATTGACCTCGGGCATTACCTTGGGCTGGGCTGGAGGGAATAATTCCTTAGTTTATACCCAGAGTGCTACCCTCAGTCTCCAGGTAGCAGGGATAAGGGTTTTGTTTTGGTCGGAACTTCAGTCATAATCTTTTTCTTGGAATGGGAACAAAGCACTGACTCAGACCATTGGGCCACCGGGCTTGGCAGTATCGCTCACGATACTGTAGAGGGTCATGCATGGCCTGCTGGCCAGAGGGGGATGCGGGGCTGCTCTCTCATGTTGTGCGTCAGAGAAAAATGTGCAACCACTTTTGGAAGGTAACATCTGCCTGTGCAAGATGGGAACAGGATTCAAGGAGCCATTAGTCTCTGAAGAGGCTATGACCTGGCTTCAACCCGTAGGAGGCGATGTTGGCCAAGTGTTTGCAATCGTGCAAGGGAGAATAGCGATTGTGAGCGAGGCTGAGATGCAAAGGAGGGGAGGGGAGAGACGGTTACACCTCCAGGACCAATGCACGCACAAACGGATTCCCTGCGGCATGGTCCCAAGGCACATTCTGCTCTGAAGCACAAAATGTACTCCGATGCAGAACTGGACACAGTGTCCGTTGGGTCGTGTGGTGCAACAGGTCAGGTTGCGTATTGGGACAAAATCCTTTTAGGTCCAGCTCAGTCCGTTGGCCATTTCTGATATGCCATGATATGTTTATATCCAGAGTGGTCCCCTCAGTCTTCAGGGAGCAGCGAAGAGGGTTCTGTTTTGGTTGGAACCTCAGACATCACCTTTATCTTGGAATGGGAACAAAGCACTGAATCAAACCGTTGGGCCACCGGGATCTGCCGTATCGCTCACATCACCATGGAGGGTCATCCATGGCCTTCTGGCCAGAGGGGGGACCTAAGGGTGCTTTGATGTCGTGGCTCAGATAAAAATGTCCCACCATTTCTGGAAGGTAACGTCTTCCTGTGCAAGATGCCAAAAGGATTTAAGGAGCCATAATTCTCTGAAGAGGCTCTGACCTGGCCTCTGCACCTGGGATGGGCCGTGAAAGAGGGGAAAGTTCTCTACATGTGATTGCTCCTTAAGGACTTCCTTGTTCAGCCATGAATAGAGAGACGCTGGAGTACTAAACTTCTCTTTCTCTCTTGTCGAACCTAGCTTGGGCCCCTGGGTTCTTTAAGTGTGCAATGCATCTTGTGTGAAACTGGTTCTTGTGGCTGAACGAGGCTTAGACGCATTTGAGATGAATTGGCCTTATCCAGCCTTCCTCAACTTGCCACCCTCCAAGTGTGGGGGAGTATGTTTCCCACTAATGTATCTGCGTTGTGCTTTTATAGCTGCTTTTATAGCACTTTTCTTGTCCTGGCTTCATCCTATGGGACGCTGGGATTGGTCACCTGGGGCGGTATTTCTAGAGCTCTGTTGCATTTCCCTGCAAAGAGGAGTGCTAGGGCTCCGGAGGAGAGAATGTCCTCACCCAAGTGCAAATCCCAGGGCTCTCTCGCATGGAGCCATGTCACTATATGTGGTATCAGATCGCTCTACCTGTGAAATGCAGACACACTCTGGATCTCCCCTGGTCCCGAGCCTCAGGGTCTGCCTTTCTTCTCCAGTTCTCAGAGTAAGGGGAAATTATCTCAGGGTGAGAGCAGAATTGTGAAAATAACATTTGTATCTGTACATACTGATGGAGCGAGTATGACGTAGTGGTTTGAGCATGGGAACCTGACCCCGGAGAGCAGGATTGGATCCCCTACTCGGCTATGGACACCCACTAGTTTGAAATGACAAGAAACGAGATTCCACATATAGATTAGAAAGAACTTCTTTAATTTAAGAACTGTTCAAGAGTGGACTAGAGAGCCTTGTGGGGGTGGGCGGGCTTTCTTTCTTTGGCAGTTTCTAAACAGAGGTTAGGTGAGCATCTTTCAGTTCCAGTTTTGGGACACCTCCCCCTCCCCCTCCCTGTCCCCCTCCTCCTCCTCCTTTCAGGAGTATTGCAGTTGTGTATCTCTGCATGGCAGGGGGTTGCACCAGATGGTTCTTCCAGGCCCTTCTGTCTCTAACTTTCTATGAGCCTACGACTATACATGTGCACAGTCATAGCTCCACCAGGGGATATTTCCACTATGCTGAGACGATGTTGGATGTCAGCCGAAGAGTCCGTTTCTCCTTGAGAAACTGGGAGAAATTAATGGGATTTTCCTTTCACCTACGGCTTCCAAATTCTAGGTGGGGATTCTGGTAGTTGTTGTCTGAAAAAGAAACTTTGCTGCCAAGCTCTGGAAGTGAACCTGTTAGGCTGTTCGGGGACATGCTCTGCACATGGATGCAGAGATATAACAGTTGGGAGACAACAGAAAGTCCCCACCCAAGGAGACCATGGAGTGGATGAGAGATAGAACCGGAGAGATGGTTGCAGAAAAGCTAAGTCTCTTTTGTCTGCAGATGTTTCTTTTAGAAGGAGGTAAAGATAGTGACGTCCCAGCCAATAAAGAGGAAGCGCATTTGCATGTGTTTGCATCCTGCACAACCAGGGCCTTAAGAAGAGCAGGAGGGCCCAATCCAGAGATGTTTTAGTAGCAGGAAGCCCACACGTTCCCTCCTTGCCATCATGGTTCGGGTTCATCTGTTCTTGGTTCTCCTGACTTACTGCACAGGTAACGGAGAACATTTCTTCACATTAAACTTTTGATCTCATAGAGATAAACCCTGAGAATGGACCGATCCTCTTCTGAGGCTGCCATTTTTTGGAGTTCCTTATCTTTTCTCTAAACTTGCAGGAGTGGAGCGCCCAGTCAAAATGACCTCTCTCTTTCTGCTTTGTTTTCTTTCAGGGACCTTGGGCCAGGCCAGCCTGACTCAGCCGCCCTCCCTCTCGACATCTCTTGGGTCAACGGCCAGGATCTCCTGTACCTGGAGCAGCGGAAGCATGGATAGGGATTATCTATCCTGGTATCAACAGAAGCCTGGTGGTGCTCCTCAACTCATGATATATTGAGGGAGAAGCACGGCCTCTGGAGTCCCTGACCGATTCTCTGGTTCTGTCAGTGGCTCTGCAGCCACACTAAGCATCTCCAACGTCCAAGCAGAAGACGAGGCTGACTATTACTGTTCGTATTATGCTGGCGGCGGGCAGCCCACAGTGATACAGCTTCACGGGGAAGCGAGGCAAAAACCTTCCTTACAGGTGGTATTCTGGAGTTTGCAGCTAGTTTTACAGATAAACTGAAATTGTTGCTTTGTCCTGATCTTTGGCTTCCTGTGTCTGAAGACTTTATTCATCTGCCATGAGAGAGAGCTAGCTTTGAGTAGAAACACTGGGGCCTTTGACCTTGCCGAAGATGCCTTTCCTTGGGGCAGCGTCTTCCTTGCTGGTTGGTGGAAGGAATTCCTTGGCGTGTGTTGAGTGTGCTTCTCTCCTCACCTAACTTCAAACGTCAGGAAAAAAGGAACTGGGTTTCAGAGTGAGAGGATTTTTGAAACGATTCATGATGTTGCAATGTTTGTTGCCTTCGTTTGTGGCTGGCCTCCTGTGAGGTTTACAATCGTGTAAAGGGGAACGGGGATGGCGTGCAAGGTGCAGACGCAGAAGAGTGGAGGAGAGACAGAGCTACACCTCCAGGACCAATGTACACACCTGTACAGAGTCCCCGTACAACAGTCCCAAGGCACATTTGGCCCTGCTGCAGAAAATGCATTCTGATGGAGAACGGGACACCCCGCTCATTGGGATCTCTTGTGCTTCAGGACAGGCTGCACATTGGTGCCATGTGGTGCCATGGGGGTCCCCCTTGTGCAGTGGGATATCTTGCACAGTGCCCCATTGGGCATCCTTCCAACTCCCAACCCTATCTGGGACAGGGTGAGCTTGGGCATTATCTTGGGCTGGGCTGGAGGGAATAATTCCTTACTTTATATCCAGAGTGGTGCCCTGAGTCTTCAGGCAGCAGGGAAGAGGGTTTTGTTTTGGTTGGAACCTCAGTCATCATCTTTATCTTGGGATGGGAAAAACCCCTGATTCAGACCTTTGGGCCACCGGGCTCAGCGGTATCACTCACGACACCAAAGAGGGTCGTCCATGGCCTGCTGGCCAGAGGGGGGACCTTGGGTTGCTCTCTAATCTTGTGCATCAGACAAAAATGTCCCACCACTTCTGAAAGGTGACGTCTGCCTGTGTAAGATGCCAACAGGATTCAAGGACCCATTATTCTCGGAAGAGGCTGTGACCTGGCTTCAACCCGTGGGGGGCGCTGTTGGCCAAGTGTCACCACATGAAGCTCAGTGAAAGGCGGAGGCAGTTGTCTCTGCACCTATGAGGGGCCACGAAAGAGGGGAAAGTTCTCTATATATGATTGCTCTGTCAGGACATTCTTGTTCAGCCAGGCATGGAGAGACGCTGCACTGCTAAACCTCTCTTTCTCTACTGTGAAACCTAGCTTGGGCCCATGGGTTCTTTAAGTGTGTGGTGCATCTTGTGTGAAGCTGAGTTTTGTGGCCAAAAGGGGCTCTTACTCATTTCAGATGAATTGGCCTATTTCCAGTCTTCATCAACTTGCCACCCTCCGAATGCGTGGGAGTATGTTTCCCACTGGTGCTTCTACACTACACTGATAGCCATTTTTATCTCACTTTTAATTGTCCTGGCCTGATCCCATGGGATCCTGGGCTTGGTCATTTGGGGAGGTGTTTCTAGAGCTCTGGTGCATTACCCTGAGAAGAGAAGTGCTAGGTCTCTGGAGGAAAGAATGACCCCACCTAAGTGGAAATCCCAGGACTCCCTAGCACGGAGCCATGTCACTGCTTGTGGTATCACACTGCTCTAACTGTGAAGTGTAGACACGCTCTGGATCTTCCCTGGTCTTAGGCTTCATGGCCTGGCTTCCTTCCCTAGTTCTAAGAGCAAAGGGAAAGAATCTCAGGGTGAGAGCAACGTCCTGAAAATCATGTGTGGGGTATGAGCCAGCATGGTGTAGCTCTTTCAGCCCCGGGTTAGGACGCTGGGGAGCGGGTGTCGATTCTCTGCTCGGCCATGGACACCCACTGCATTCAAAAGACAAGAAAAGAGATTGCACGTATAGATTAGAAAGAACTTCTTTAAGGTAAGAACTGTTCAAGAGTGGACTAGACAGCCTTGTGGTGGTGGGTGGGCTCCCTTCTTTGGAGGTTTCTAAAGAGAGGTTAGGTAGGCATCTTTGAGTTCCAGTTTTGGATTCCTCCCCCTCCCCCTCCCCCTCCCCCTCCTCTTCCTCTCCCTCCTCCCCCTCCCCTCCTCCTCCGCCCCCCCTTCTCCTTCTTTCAGGAGTGTTCCAGTTATGTATCCCTGCAGGGCAGGGGTTGCACCAGATGGCTCTTCCAGCCCCTTCTGTCTCTAACTTTCCATGACTCTATGACTCTACATGTCTATGTCTATGACTCTATGACTCTACATGCGCAGAGTGACTTTCTTAGACTGTGGAGAGCTGGTGTCTTCAGCTGACAGTGGGGAGGGTGAAATTCCACGTCAGGACCCATGGCAGAGACACAAGAACACACCTTGAGTGGCATGGCAATGAGCGTCACATACTGCCTCTGGGCACGGGGTATTGCGCAAAGGAAGGCCAGCCAGGTCCATTTGCCATTTCTGATATGCCCCACTATGGTGGTACTCAGTAGAGGGACGGCATAGGGCTAGTGCAGCGTAAGTCCACCAGCGGATATTTCCACTCCACTGAGATGAGGTTGGATGTCAGCCAAGGCGTCCTTCTTTCCTTGAGAAACTGGGAGAAATTAAGGGATTTTCCGTTGATCTACAGCCTCCCGATTCTGGCGGTGGGGGATTCTGGCAGATGTCTGAAAAAGGAGGTTTGCTGCCAAGCTCTGGATGGGAACCTGTTGGGCTTTTCCGGGACATGCTCTGCTCATGGACGGAGAGAAATATGAGTTGGGGGACAATAGAAAGTCCCCTCCAAAGCAGACCAAGCGGAGGGGGAGAGATAGCACCGGAGAGGTGGTTTCAGAAAAGCTAAGACCTTTTCATCTGCAAATGTTTCCAACTGTGGAGAGGGAAGCTCTTGGCTTTCTCTTAGATGCAGGTAAAGCTAGTGACGTCCCAACCAATGAAGAGGAAGCAGATTTGCTTGCGTTTGCATCCTGCACAACCAGGGCGTTAAAAAGACCTGGAGGGCCCAATCCAGAGATGTTTTAGCAGCAGGCAGTTCCCTTCTTGCCATCATGCTTTGGGTTCATCTATTTGTGGTTCTGCTAACTTACTGCACAGGTAATGGCGAACATTTCTTAAGATCAAACTTTTGATCTCGTGGAGATAAACAGTGAGAATGGGCCACTCTGCTTTTGGAGCTGCCATTTGGTAGAGTTCCTCATCTTTTCTCTAAACTTGCAGGAGTGGAGCTCCCCGTCAAAATGGCCTCTCTCTCTTCTTTGATTTCTTTCAGGGACCTTGGGCCAGTCCAGCCTGACTCAACCACCCTCCCTCTCGGCATCTCTTGGATCAACGGCCAGGATCTCCTGTACCTGGAGCAGCGGAAGCATCAGTAGCAGTTATCTATCCTGGTATCAACAGAAGCCTGGTGGTGCTCCTAAACTCATGATATACAGGGGGAGTAGCAGGGCCTCCGGAGTCCCTGATCGATTCTCTGGTTCTGTCAGTGGTTCTGCGGCCACCCTCACCGTCTCCAACATCCAAGCAGAAGATGAGGCTGACTATTACTGTTTGCATTATGCTGATAGTGGGCAACCCACAGTGATACGACTTTAGGGGGAAGCGAGGCAAAAAACCTCCTTGCAGCTGGTAGCCTTGAATTTGCAGCTGGTTTTACGGATAAACTGCAATTGTAGGTTTCTCCTGAACTTTGGCTTCCTGTATTCGAAGACTGTATTCAGCTACCATGAAAGAGAGCTAGCTTTGAGTAGAAACAGTGGGGCTTTGACCTTGCAGAAGATGCCTTGCCTTGGGGCAGGGTCTTCTTTGCTGGTTGGAGGGAGGAATTCCTTGGCGTGGGCTAAGTGTCCTTCTCTCCTCACCTAACGATTCGTGATGTTGCAATGTTTGTTGCTTCAGTTTGCGACCGGCCTCTTGTGAGGTTCACAGTCGTGTCAAGGGGAATGGGGATGGTGCACAAGGCGCAGATGCACAGGAGGGGAGGAGAGACAGAGTTACACCTCAAGAACCGATGCACATCAATGCTCAGAGTCCTCGTGGAACGGTCCCAAAGCACATTCTGTCGTGATGCACAAAACTTGTTCTGATGCAGAAAGGGACACCCTGCGTATTGAGTGCTCTGTTGCTTAAGGACAGGTAGCCCATTGGGACATGTGGAGCCATGGGATTCCCCCTTGTGTGGTGGGACATTTTGCATAGTGCCCCATTGGGCACCCTCCCAATTCGCAACCCTACCTGGGACAGAGTGAGCTTGGGCATTACCTTGGGCTGGGCTGGAGGGAATAATTCCTTAGTTTATATCCAGAGTGCTGCCCTCAGTCTTCAGGTAGGAGGGAAGAGGGGTTTTTGTTTTGGTTGGAACCTCAATCATAATCTTTATCTTGCAATTGGAACAAAGCACTGAATTCGAGCTTTGGGCCACTGGGCTCAGCAGTGTCGCTCAAAACTCCATAGAGGGTCATCCATGGCCTGCTGGCCAGAGGGGGGGATGTCAGGCTGCTCTCTGATCTTGTGCATCAGACAGAAATGTCCCACCACTTCTGTAAGGTAATGTCTGCCTGGGTAAGATGCCAACAGGATTCGAGGAGCCACTATTCGGAAGAGGCTGTATATAACCTGGCCTCAGCCTGTAGGGGGTGATGTTGGCCAAGTGTCGCCACATGAAGCTCAATGAAAGGCGGAGGCGGCCGTCTCTGCACCCGTGATGGGCCGCGAAAGAGGGGAAAGCTGTATGTACGTGATTGCTCTTTCAGCACTTCCTAGTTCAGCCAGGCACGGAGAGACGCTGGACTGCTAAACCTCTCTTTCTCTCTTGTCAAACCTAGCTTGGGCTCCTGGGTTCTTTAAGGGTGCAATACATCTTGTGTGAAACTGGTTCTTGTGGTTGAAAGGGGCTTAGACCCATTTCTGATGAACTGGCCTTATGCATCCTTTGTCACTTTGCCACCCTCCCAGTGTGTGGGAGTGTGTTTCCTATTAATGTCTCCACGCAGCGCTTTTATGGATGCTTTTATATCACTTTTCTTGTCCTGGCTTGATCCTATGGGACCCTGGGATTGGTCATTTGGGGAGGTATTTCTAGAGCTCTGATGCATTTCCCTGAAAGGAGAAGTGCTAGGGCTCTGGAGGAGAGAATAACGTCACCTTAGTGCAAATCCCAGGACTTCCTAGGATGGAGCCATGTCACTGTAGGTGGTATCGGACCGCTCTAACTGTGAAGTTTAGATGCGCTCTGGATCTCCCCTGGTCTTAGGCTTCATGTCCTGGCTTTCTTCCCCAGTTTTCAGAGCAAGGGGAAGGAATCTCAGGGTGAGAGGAACGTCCTGAAAATTATGTGTGGGGTATATACACTGAGAGAGCCAGGATGGTGTAGTTCCTTAAGCCCTTGGCTAGGACCCTGGGGAGCGAGTGTCGATTCTCTGCTCGGCCATGGACACCCACTGGATTCAAAAGACAAGAAAAGAGATTGCACGTATAGATTAGAAAGAACTGCTTTAATGTAAGAACTGTTCAAGAGTGGACGAGAGAGCCTTGTCGGGGTGGGTGGGCTCTCCTTCTCTGGCGGTTTCTAAGCAGAGGTTAGGTGGGCGTCTTTGAGTTCCAGTTTTGTGATTCCTCCTCCCCTCCTCCTCCTCCTCTTCCGCCTTCTTCTTCTCATCTTCCTCCCCCCCCCTTCTTTCAGGAGTGCTATAGTTCTGTACCTCTGCATGGCAGGGGTTACACCACATGGCTCTTCCAGCCCCTTCCCTCCCTAATATTCTGTGACTCCATGACTCTACATGTGCAGAGTGACTTTTTTAGATGGTGGGGAGCTGGTGTCTGCAGCTGACCATTTGTGATATGCTGCTCTATGTTTGTACTCAGTTGAGGGATGGTGTAGTGCTAGTCTAGGGTAATTCCACCGGCAGATATTTCTACTACACTGGGATGCTGTTGGATGTCAGCCAATGAATCCTTCTCTCCTTGAGAAAGTGGGAGAAATTAAGGGATTTTCCTTTCATTTACAGCCTCCAGATTCTGCGGGGAGGTGGGGTGTTCTGGCAGTTGTTGTCTGAAAAAGAAAGTTTGCTGCCAAGCTCTGGATGTAAACCTGTTGGGCTGTTCAGGGATATGCTCTGCACATGGATGCAGAGATATAACATTTGGGGGACAATAGAAAGTCCCCTCCCAAGGAGACGAAGGAGACGATGAGAGATAGAACTGGAGAGACAGTTGCAGAAAAGCTGAGACTCTTTTTTTCTGCAGACGTTTCCAAACGTGAACAGGGAAGCTCTTGGCTTTTTCTTCGAAGTAGATAAAGATAGTGACGTCCCAGCCAATGAAAAGGAAGCATATTTGCACGTGTTTGCATCCTGCACAACCAGGGCCTTAAGAAGAGCAGGAGGGCCCGATGCAGAGACGTTTTAGCAGGAGGAAGCCCACACATTCCCTCCTTGCCATCATGGTTCGGGTTCATCTATTCGTGGTTTTCCCGACTTACTGCACAGGTAACAGAGAACGTTTCTTAACATAAAACCTTTGATCTCATAGAGAGAAACCCAGAGGATGGGACAACCTTCTTTTGAGGCCGCCATTTGATGGAGTTCCTTATCTTAGTAGCAAGGCCTCCGGAGTCCCTGATCGATTCTCTGGTTCTGTCAGTGGTTCTGTGGCCACCCTCACCATCTCCAAAGTCCAAGCAGAAGACGAGGCTGACTATTACTGTTTGCATTATGCTGGTAGCGGGCAGCCCACAGTGATACGACTTTAGGGGGAAGCGGGGCAAAAAGCCTCCTTGCAGCTGGTAGCCTCGAAGTTGCAGCTAGTTTTACAGGGAGACTAAAATCACAGGTTTGTCCTGATCTTCGCCTTCCTGAGTTCGAAGACTTTATTCATCTAACGGGAAAGAGAGCTAGCATTGAATAGAAACAGTGAGGCCTTTGACCTTGCAGAAGATGCCTTGCCTTAAGGTAGGGTCTTCCTTGCAGGATGGAGGAAAGAAATCCTTGGCGTGGGCTGAGTGTCCTTCTCTCCTCACCTCATGATTCATGATATTGCAATCTTTGTTGCCTCAGTTTGCGGCCGGGCTCCTGTGAGGTTCGCAACAGTGTAAAGGGGAATGGGGACGGAGCACAAGGCGCAGATGCACAGGAGAGGAGGAGAGACGGAGCTACACCTTCAGGACCCAATGCACACATGTGCACACACGTGCACAGACTCGCTGTACAACGGTCCCAAGGCACAATCTTTCCTGATGCACTAACTGTGTTCTGATGCAGAAGGGGACACCCTACGCATTGGGCTCTGTTGTACAACAGGACAGGTTGCCCATTGGGACATGTGGAGCCATGGGGCCCCCCTTGTGCGGTGGGAGATTTTGTACAGTGTCCCATTGGGCATCGTCCCAATTTGCAACTCTACCTGGGACAGGGTTGACCTTGGGCATTACCTTGGGCTGGAGGGAATAATTCCTTAGTTTATATCCAGAGTGCTACCCTCAATCTTCAGGTAGCAGGGAAGAGGGTTTTGTTTTGTTTGGAACCTCAGTCATCACCTTTATCTTTGAATAGGAACAAAAGACTGACTTAGACCTTTGGGCCACTGGGCTCAGCAGTATCGCTCACGACACCATAGAGGGTTATCCATGGTCTGCTGGCATGAGGGGGACCTTGATCATGCCTCAGACAAAAATGTCCCACCACTTCTGAAAGGTAACGTCTGCCTGTGTAAGACGCCAACAGGATTCAAGGAGCCCTAATTCTCTGGAGAGGCTGTGACCTGGCTTGAACCCTTAGGGGGCGATGTTGGCCAAGTGTCACCACATGAAGCTCAGTGAAAGGCGGAGGGAGCCCTCCCTGCCCCTGTGATGGGCCATGAAAGAGGGGAAAGTTCTCTATACATGATTGCTCTTTCAGCACTTCCTTGTTCATCCACTCACAGAGATGCTAGGCTACTAAACCTCTCTTTCTCTGCCGTGAAAAGAAGCTTGAGGCCCTGGGTTCTTTAAGTGCTCAATGCATCCTGTGTGAGGCTGATTCTTGTGGCCAAAAGGGGCTCGGACTCATTTGAGATGAATCGGCCTATTCCAGCCTTCTTCAATTTGCCACCTTCCAAAGGTTTGGGAGTATGTTTCCCACTGGTGCATCTACACTACACTTATATAGCCATTTTGATATCACTTTTATTGTCCTGGCTTTCATCCTCTGGGATGCTGAGATTGGTCATTTGGGGAGGTATTTCTAGAGCTCTGGTGCCTTTCCCTGGAAAGAGAAGTGCTAGGGCTCTGGAGGAGAGAATGACCCCACCGAAGTGCAAATCCCACGACTCCCTAGCAAGGAGCCACGTCACTGTGCGTGGTATCGGACCACTCTAACTGTGAAGTGTAGATACACTCTGGACCCCCCTGGTCCTGGGCTTCATGTCCTGGCTCTCTTTCCCAGTTCTCAGAGGAAAAGGAAAGAATCTCAGAGTGAGAGCACTGTCCTGAAAATTATGCTTTGTTTATATATGCTGAGAGAGCTAGCACGGTGTAGTTCCTTAAGCCCTGGGCTAGGACCCTGGGGAGCGGGTGTCGATTCTCATGCTCGGCCATGGTCACCCATTGGATTGAGAAGACAAGAAACAAGATTCCACGTATAGATTAAGAAGAACTTCTTGAGTGTAAGAACTGTTCAAGAGTAGACTAGACAGCCTTGTGGGGGTGGGTGGGCTCTCCTTCTTTGGCGGTTTCTAAATGGAGGTTAGGTGGGCATCTTAGAGTTCCAGTTTTGGGACCCCTCCCCCTCCCCTCCCCCTCCCCTCCCCTCCCCCTCCCCCTCCCCCTCCTCCTTCTCCTTTCAGGAGTGTTGCAGTTGTGTACCTCTGCATGGCAGGGGGTTGTACCAGATGGCTCTTCCAGCCCCTTCGATCTGCAAGATTCTATGACTCTATAACTCTACATGTCCAAGAAACTTTTTAGGCCATGGGGAGCTGGTGTCTACAGGCGATGGTGGTGAGGGTGGAGTTCCATGGGAGGTGCCCTTGCAGGGACACAATAACGCACCTAGAGTGGCATTGCAATGCGCTTTACGTACTGCCTTTGGGCACTGCGTATTGTGCAAACAAAGGAGAGCTAGGTCCGTTCTCCTTTTCTGACAAGCTGCAATATGGTGATACTTAGTAGAGGGACGGCATAGGACCAGTGCAGGGTAACTCCACCAGCGGATATTTCCACTCCACTGAGATGATGTTGGATGTCAGCCAATGAATCCTTCTCTCCTTGAGAAACTGGGAGAAATTAATGGGATTTTCCTTTCGCCTACGGCTTCCAAATTCTCTGGAGTGATTCTGGCAGATGTTGTCTGAAAAAGAAACTTTGCTGCCAAGCTCTGGATGTGACCCTGTTGGGCCGTTCAGGGACATGCTCTTCTTATGGATGGAGAGAAATATGAGTTGGGGGACAACAGAAAGTCCCCTCCCAAAGTGACCAAGGGAAGGATGAGAGATAGCACCGGAGAGATGGTTGCAGAAGAGCTGAGCCTCTTTTGTCTGCAAATGTTTCCAACTGTGGAGAGGGAAGCTCTTGGCTTTCTCTTAGAAGGAGGTAATGATAGTGACGTCCCAGCCAATGAAGAGGAAGCGTATTTGCATGTGTTTGCATCCTGCACAACCAGGGCCTTAAGAAGAGCAGGAGGGCCCGATCCAGAGATGTTTCAGCAGCAGGAAGCTCACACGTTCCCTTCTTGCCATCATGGTTCGGGTTCATCTATTAGTGGTTCTCCTGACTTACTGCACAGGTAATAGAGAACGTTTCTTAACATAAAACTTTTGATCTCGTGGAGATAAATCCTGAGAATGGGCCAATCTTCTTTTGAGGGTGCCATTTGATGCAGTTCCTTATCTTTTCTCTAAAGTTGCAGGAGTCGAGCTCTTAGGCAAAATGGCCTCTCTCTCTTCTTTGATTTCTTTCAGGGACCTTGGGCCAGGCCAGCCTGACTCAGCCGCCCTCCCTCTCGGCATCTCTTGGATCAACGGCCAGGATCTCCTGTACCTGGAGCAGCGGAAGCATCGCTAGCGTTTTACTATCCTGGTATCAACAGAAGCCTGGTAGTGCCCCTAAACTCATGATATATCAGGGCAGTATCAAAGATTCTGGAGTCCCTGACCGATTCTCTGGTTCTGTCAGTGGCTCTGCAGCCACCCTCACCATCTCCAATGTCCAAGCAGAAGACGAGGCTGACTATTATTGTTTGTATGCTGCTGGCAGCAACCAGCGCACAGTGATGTAACTTTAGGGAGAAGCGAGGCAAAAACCTTCTTGCAGCTGGTATTCTCGAGTTTGCAGCTAGTTTTACAGACAAACTGTAGGTTTGTCGTGATCTTTGGCTTCCTGTGTTTGAGGACTTTATTCATCTACCACGAGAGAGAGCTAGCTTTGAATAGAAACAGTGGGGCCCGTGACCTTGAGCTTGATGCCTTGGGGCAGGGTCTTCCTTGTTGGTTGGAGGAAGGAATTCCTTGGCGTGGACTGAGTGTCCTTCTCTCCTCACCTAATGACAAACCTCAGGCAAAAAGGAACTGGGGTTCAGAGTGAGAGGATTTTTGAAATGATTCATGGTGTTGTAATGTTTGTTGCTTTAGTTTGTGGCTGGCCTCTTTTAAGGTTTATAATCGTGTAAAGGGGAATGGGGATGGTGCACAAGGCGCAGGTGCACAGGAGGGGAGGAGAGACGAAGCTACACTTCCAGGACCAATGTACACACCCGTACAGAATCCCCGTACAACAGTCCCGAGGCACATTGTGCGCTGGTGCACAAAATGTGTTCTGATGCAGAACGGGACACCCTGCTCATTGGGATCTCTTGTGCTTCAGGACAGGCTGCCCATTGGTGCCATGTGGTGCTATGGGGCCCCTCTTGTGTGGTGGGACATCTTGCACAGTGCCCCGTTGCGCGTCCTCCGGATTCGCAACCCTCCTTGGAACAGAGTGAGCTTGAGTATTGACCTTGGGCTGGGCTGGAGGGAATAATTCCTTAGTTTATATCCAGAGTGCTATCCTCCGTCTTCAGGTAGTAAGGAAGAAAGTTTTGTTTTGGTTGGAACCTCAGTCATGATCTTTATCTTGGGATGGGATGAAAGCACTGAATCAGATCTTTGGGCCACTGGGCTCAGCAGTATCGCTCATGACATCGTAGAGGGTCATCCATGGCCTGCTGGCCAGAGCGGGGATGTCAGGCTGCTCTCTGATCTTGTGCATCAGACAAAAATGTCTAATCACTTCTTGGAAGATAACATCTGCTTGTGTAAGATGTCAACAGGATTCAAGGAGCCATTAGTATCTGAAGGGGCTATGACCTGTCTTCAACCCGTAGAGGGAGATATTGGCCAAGTGTTGCCACATGCAACTCAGTGAAAGGTGGAGGCAGCCATCTCTGCACCTGTGATGGGCCACGAAAGAGGGGAAAGTTCTATGTACGTGAGTGCTCCTTCCGGACTTCCTTGTTCAGCCAGGCATAGGGAGACGCTGGACTACGACAGCTCTCTTTCTCTCTTGTCAAACCTAGCTTGGGGCCCTGGGATCTTTAAGTGTGCAATGCACCTTGTGTGAAACTGGTTCTCATGGCCGAAAGGGGCTTGGACCCATTTCGGATGTGTTGTCCTAATACGGACTTTCTCAGGGTGAGAGCAGAATCTTGAAAATTACTTGTGTGTAGATATCCTGAGAGAGAAACCATGGTGTAGTTGTTTAAGCATTGGGCTAGGACCCGGGAGAGCAGGGTCGGATTTCCTGCTGCGCCATGGAAACCCACTGGATTCAAATGACAAGAAAAGCAATGCTACCTAAATATTAGAAAGAATTTCTTTAATGTAAGAAGTGTTCAACAGTGGACTCGACTGCCTTGGGCGGTAGGCTTTCTCCTCTGGCAGTGTTGAAACAGGGGTTGTGTGGGCATCTTTGAGTCCAAATTTTGGAGAAAAAAAGCAGGATAGAAATCTCTCCCTCATCCTCGTCCTCTTCCTCCTCGTCCTCCACGTCCTCCTCCATTAAAGGAGTGTTGCATTTGTGTATCTCTGCATGGGAGGGGGATGCACCGGATGGCTCTTCCAGCCGTTTCGAACTTCAAGAACCTATGACTCCATGACTCTACATGTGCAGAGTGACTTTTTTAGACCATGGGGAGCTGGTGTCTCCAGCTGACCTGGGAGGGGGTGAAATTCCATCTCAGGACCCCTTGCAGAGACAGGAGAACAAACCTAGAGTGGCATTGCAATGAGCGTTACGTACTGCTTTTGGGCACGAGGTATTGTGCAAAGAAAGGACAGCTAGGTCCATTCGCCGTTTCTGATATGTCCCACTATGGTGGCACTCAGTAGAGGGATGGCGTAGAATTAGTACGGCGTAACTCCGCCAGCCGATATTTCCACTCCACTGAGATGATGTTGTATGTCAGCCAATGAGTCCTTCTCCCCTTGAGAGACTGAGAGAAATTAAGGGATTTTCCGTTCACCTGCAGCCTCCAGACTCTGTGGGGGGATTCTGGCAGTTGTCGTCTAAAAAAGAAACTTTGCCGCCAAGCGCTGGATGTGAACCTGTCGGGCTGTTCAGGGACATACTCTATTCATGGATGCAGAGAAATATGAGTTGGGGGATAATAGAAAGTGTCCCCCCAAGGAGCCCAAGGGGAGGGTGAGAGATAGAACCAGAGAGATGGTTGCAAAAAGGCTAAGACTCTTTTGTCTGCAAATATTTCCAACTGTGGAGAGGGAAGCTCTTGGCTTTCTCTTAGAAGGAGGTAAAGATAGGGACATCCCAGCCAATGAAGAGGAAGCGTATTTGCATGCGTTTGCATCCTGCACACCCAGGGCCTTAAGAAGAGCAGGAGGGCCCGATCCAGAGACGTTTTAGCAGTACGAAGCCCACACGTTCCCTCCTTGCCGTCATGGTTCGGGTACATCCATTCCTGGTTCTCCTGACTAACTGTACAGGTAATGGAGAACGTTTCTTAAGATTAAACTTTTGATCTCATAGAGATAAACCCCGAGAATGGGCCACTCCTCTTTTGAGGCTGTCATTTGATGTAGTTCCTTATCTTTTCTCTAAACTTTTAGGAGTGGAGCTCTCAGTCAAAATGGCCTTTCTCTCTTGTTTGATTTCTTTCAGGGACCTTGTGACAGTCCGGCCAGAATCAGCCACCCTCCCTCTCGGTATCTCTTGGATCAACGGCCAGGATCTCCCGTACCTGGAGCAGCGGAAGCATCAACAGTGATGATCTATCCTGGTATCAACAGAAGCCTGGCGGTGCTCCTGAACTCATGATATTCTGGGGGAGTGGCACGGCCTCTCCAGGCCGTGACCGATTCTCTGGTTCTCTCAGTGGTTCTGTGGCCACCCTCACCATTTCCAATGTACAAGCAGAAGATGAGGGTGATTATTACTGTTTGTCTTATGCTGGCAGCGGGCAACCCACAGTGATACAGCCTAAGCGGGAAGTGGGGCAAAAAACCTACTTGCAACTTGTAGCCTTGAGTTTGCAGCTGGTTTTACAGACAGAATGAAATTGTAGGTTTGTCCTGATCTTTGGATTCCTGTGTTCAAAAACATTATTTGTCCACCATGAAACAGAACTAGGTTTGAATGGAAACACCAGGGCCTTTGACCTTACAGAAGATGTCTTAACTTGGAACAGGGTTTCCTTGTATGTTGGAAGAAGGAATTTCTTGCCGTGTGCGCAGAGTGCATCTTTCCTCACCTAACTTCAAACCTCAGGAAAAAAAGAACGGGTTTTCAGAGTTCTTGCAAACAATTCATGATGTTGCAGTGTTTGTTGCTGCAGTTTGCAACTGGCCTCTTGTGAGGTTTGCAATCGTGCAAGGGAGAATAGCGATTGTGAGCGAGGCTGAGATGCAAAGGAGGGGAGGGGAGAGAGAGCTACACCCCCAGGACCAATGCACGCACAAACGGATTCCCTGCGGCATGGTCCCAAGGCACATTCTGCTCTGAAGCACAAAATGTACTCCGATGCAGACCTGGACACAGTGTCCGTTGGGTCCTGTGGTGCAACAGGTCAGGTTGCGTATTGGGACAAACTCCTTTTAGGTCCAGCTCAGTCCGTTGGCCATTTCTGATATGCCATGATATGTTTATATCCAGAGTGGTCCCCTCAGTCTTCAGGGAGCAGCGAAGAGGGTTCTGTTTTGGTTGGAACCTCAGACATCACCTTTATCTTGGAATGGGAACAAAGCACTGAATCAAACCGTTGGGCCACCGGGATCTGCCGTATCGCTCACGGCACCGTGGAGGGTCATCCATGGCCTTCTGGCCAGAGGGGGGACCTTAGGGTGCTTTGATGTCGTGGCTCAGATCAAAATGTCCCACCATTTCTGGAAGGTAACGTCTTCCTGTGCAAGATGCCAAAAGGATTTAAGGAGCCATAATTCTCTGAAGAGGCTCTGACCTGGCCTCAACCTGTAGAGGGAGATGTCGGCCGGGTGTCCCTCCAGGAAGCTCAAGGAAAGGGGGAGGCAGCTGTCTCTGCACCTGGGATGGGCCACGAAAGAGGGGAAAGTTCTCTATACGCGATTGCTCCTTCAGGACTTCCTTGTTCAACCATGCATAGAGAGACGCTGGTGTACTAAACTTCTCTTTCTCTCTTGTCGAACCTAGCTTGGGCCCCTGGGTTCTTTAAGTGTGCAACGCATCTTATGTGAAACTGTTTCTTATGACTGAAAGGGGCTTAGACCCATTTCAGCTGAATTGGCCTTATCCAGCGTCCTTCAACTTGCCACCCTCCAAGTGTGGGGGAGTATGTTTCCCACTAATGTATCTACGCTGTCCTTTTATAGCTGCTTTTATACCACTTTTCTTGTCCTGGCTTCATCCTATGGGATGCTGGGATTGGTCACCTGGGGCGGTATTTCTAGAGCTCTGTTGCATTTCCCTGCAAAGAGGAGTGCTAGGGCTCCGGAGGAGAGAATGTCCTCACCCAAGTGCAAATCCCAGGGCTCCCTCGCATGGAGCCATGTCACTGTATGTGGTATGAGACCGCTCTATCTGTGAAATGCAGACACACTCTGGATCTCCCCTGGTCCTGATCCTCAGGGTCTGCCTTTCTTCTCCAGTTCTCAGAGCAAGCGGAAAGAATCTCAGGGTGAGAACGGAATCGTGAAAATTACATTTGCGTATGTACATCCTGAGGGAGCGAGCATGATGTAGTGGTATGAGCATGGGAACATGACCCCGGAGAGCAGGGTTGGATCCCCTACTCAGCCATGGACACCCACTGGTTTGAAATGAGAAGAAATGAGATTGCACCTAAATATTAAAAAGAACTTCGTTAATGTAAGAACTGTTCAAGAGAAGACAGACAGCCTTTTGGGGGTGGGTGGGCTCTCTTTCTTCGGCAGTTTCTAAACAGAGGTTAGGAGAGCATCTTTGAGTTCCAGTTTTGGGACTCCTCTCCCTCCTCCCCCCCTCCCTGTCCCCCCCCCTCCTCCTTTCAGGAGTATTGCAGTTGTGTATCTCTGCATGGCAGGGGGTTGCACCAGATGGCTCTTCCAGCCCCTTCTGTCTCTAACTTTCTATGAGTCCACGACTATACCTGTGCACACTCATAACTCCACCAGGGGATATTTCCACTATGCTGAGACGATGTTGGATGTCAGCCAAGTAGTCCTTCTCTCCTTGAGAAACTGGGAGAAATTAATGGGATTTTCCTTTCACCTACAGCCTCCAGATTCTAGGTGGGGATTCTGGCAGTTGTTGTCTGAAAAAGAAACTTTGCTGCCAAGCTCTGGATGTGAACCTGTGCTCTGCACATGGATGCAGAGATATGACAGTTGGGAGACAATAGAAAGTCCCCTCCCGAGGAGACCAAGGAGAGGATGAGAGATAGAACTGGAGAGATGGTTGCAGAAAAGCTAAGACTCTTTTGTCTGCAGTGTTTCTCTTAGAAGGAGGTAAAGATAGTGACGTCCCAGCCAATGAAGAGGAAGCAGATTTGCATGCGTTTGGATTCTGCACACCCAGGGCCTTAAGAAGACCTTGGGGGCACGATCCAGAGACGTTTTAGCAGCAGGAAGCCCACACGTTTCCTCCTTGCCATCATGGTTTGGGTTCATCTCTTCTTGGTTCTCCTGACTTACTGCACAGGTAACTGAGAATGTTTCTTAAGATCAAACTTTTGATCTCATAGAGATAAACCCTGAGAATGGGCCACTCCTCTTTTGAGGCTGCCATTTGGTGGAGTTCCTTATCTTTTCTCTAAACTTGCAGGAGTGGAACTCTCAGTCAAAATGGCCTCTCTCTTCTTTGATTTCTTTCAGGGACCTTGGGCCAGTCCAGCCTGACTCAGCCGCCCTCCCTCTCGGCATCTCTTGGATCAACGGCCAGGATCTCCTGTACCTGGAGCAGCGGAAGCATGGATAGCGATTATGTATCCTGGTATCAACAGAAGCCTGGTGGTGCTCCTAAACTCATGATATACGGGGGGAGTAGCAGGTACTCCGGAGTCCCTGATCGATTCTCTGGTTCTGCGGCCACCCTCACCATCTCCAGCGTCCAAGAAGAAGACGAGGCTGACTATTATTGTTTGTATGCTGCTGGCAGCAACCAGCGCACAGTGATGTAACTTTAGGGGGAAGCGAGGCAAAAAGCCTCCTTGCAGCTGGTAGCCTTGAGTTTGCAGCTGGTTTTACAGACAAACTGAAATTGTCGGTTTGTCCTGATGTTTTGCTTCTTGTGTTTGAAGACTTTATTCATCTACCAGGAAAGAGAGCTAGCTTTGAATAGAAACAGTGGGGCCTTTGACCTTGCCGAAGATGCCTTTCCTTGGGGCAGGGTCTTCCTTGCAGGTTGGAGGGAGGAATTTCGTGGCGTGGGCTTAGTGTGCTTCTCTCCTCACTTAATTTCAAACCTCAGGAAAAAAGGAACTGGGTTTCAGAGTGGGAGGATTTTTGCAAACAATTCATTATGTTGTAAGGTTTGTTGTTTCACTTTGTGGCTGTCCTCCTGTGAGGTTCACAATCGCGTAAAGGGGAATGGGGATGGTGCTCAAGGCTCAGATGCAGAAGAGTGGAGGAGAGACAGAGATACGCCTCCAGGACCAATGCACGTAAATGCACAGAGTTCCCGTGGAACGGTCCCCAGGCACATTCTGTCGTGATGCACAAAACGTGTTCTGGTGCAGGATGGGATACTCTGAGGATTGGGATCTGTTGTGCTTCAGGACAGGTTGCCCATTGGGAAATGTGATGCCGTGGGGGTCCCCTTTTTGTGGTGGGATATTTTGCACAGTGCCCTATTGAGAATCCTCCCAATTCGCAACCCTCCTTGGGACAGGGTGAGCTTGGGCAGTACCTTGGGTGGGCTGGAGGGAATAATTCCTTAGTTTATATCCAGAGTGGTGCCCTGAGTCTTCAGGCAGCAGGGAAGAGGGTTTTGTTTTGGTTGGAACCTCAGTCATCATCTTTATCTTGGAATTGGAAGAAAGCACTGAATCAGACGTTTGGGCCACCGGGCTCAGCAGTGTCGCTCACAACACCACAGAGGGTCATCCATGGGCAGCTGGCCAGATGGGGGACCGTGAGATGCTCTCTGATCTTGTGCATCAGACAAAAATGTACAACCATTTGTGTAAGGTAACATCTGCCTGCGTAAGATGCCAACAGGATTCAAGGAGCCCTAATTCTCTGAAGAGGCTATGACCTGGCTTCAACCCATGGGGGCGCTGTTGGCCAAGTGTCACCACGTGAAGCTCAGTGAAAGGCGGAGGCAGCTGTCTCTGCACCTGTGATGGGCCAAGAAAGAGGGGAAAGTTCTCTATACGTGATTGCTCTTTCAAGACTTCCTTGTTCAGCCACTCACAGAGATGCTAGACTACTAAACCTGCCTTTCTCTGCTGTCGAAAGAAGCTTGGGCCTTGGGTTCTTTAAGTGCCCAACTCATCCCGTGTGAGGCTGATTCTTGTGGCCGTAAGGGTCTCGGATGCATTTGAGAGGAATTGGTCTATTTCAGCCTTCTTCAACTTGCCACCTTCCAAACGTGTGGGAGTATGTTTCCCACTAATGCATCTACGCTACATTTTGATATCACTTTTATTGTCGTGGCTTCATCCCATGGGACCCTGGGATTGGTCATTTGGGGAGGTATTTCTAGAGCTCTGGTGCATTTCCCTGAAAAGAGAAGTGCTAGGGCCCTGGAGGAGAGAATGACCCCACCTAAGTGCAAATCCTAGGACTCCCTAGCATGGAGCCATGTCACTGTACGTGGTATCGGACCGCTCTAACTGTGAAGTATAGACACACTCTGGATCTCCCCGGTCCTGGTCTTCATGGCCTGACTTTATTCCCCAGTTCTCAGGGGAAAGGGAAAGAATCTCAGAGTGAGAACACTGTCCTGAAAATTATGTTTTGGTTATGTGTACTGAGAGAGCCGGGATGGTGTAGTTCCTTAAGCCCTAGGCTTGGACCCTGGGGAGCAGGTGTCGATTCTCTGCTCGGCCTTGGACACCCGCTGGGTTCAAAAGACGAGAAAAAAGATTCCACGTATAGATTAGAAAGAATTTCTTTAATGTAGGAATTGTTCAAGAGTAGACTAGACAGCCTTGTGCGGGCGGGTGGGCTCTCCTTCTTTGGTGGTTTCTAAACAGAGGTTAGGTGGGCACCTTTGAGTTCCAGTTTTGTGACTCCTCCTCCTCCTCCTCTTCCTCCTCCCCCTCCTCCTCCTCCTTTCAGCAGTGCTATAGTTCTGTATCTCTGCATGGCAGGGGTTACACCACATGGCTCTTCCAGCCCCTTCCCTCTCTAATATTCTATGACTCCATGAGTCTACATGTGCAGAGTGACTTTTCTAGACAATGGTCAGCTGGTGTCTCCAGCTGACTGTGGGAAGGGTGAAATGCCATGTAAGGACCCATGGCAGAGACACAAGAACACACCTTGAGTGGCATGGCAGTGAGCGTGACGTACTGCCTGTGGGCACTGAGTATTGCGCAGGGAAAGGACAGCCAGGTCCATTCACCATTTCTGATATGCTACACTATGCTGGTACTCAGTTGAGGGACGGTGTAGTGCTAGTCTATGGTAATTCCACCGGCAGATATTCCCAATATGCTGACATGATGTTGGATGTCAGCCAATGAGTCCTTCTCTCCTTGAGAAAGTGGGAGAAATTAAGGGATTTTTCTTTCATTTACAGCCTCCAGATTCTGCGGGGGTGTGTGTGTGTGTGTTCTGGCAGTTGTTGTCTGAAAAAAGAAACTTTGCTGCCAAGCTCCAGATGTGAACCTGTTGGGCTGTTCAGGGACATTCTCTGCACATGGACGCAGAGATATAACATTTGGGGGACAATAGAAAGTCCCCTCCCAAGGATACCGGGGGGAGAGTGAGAGATAGAACCGGAGAGATCCTTGCAGAAAAGCTAAGACTCTTTTGTCTGCAAATATTTACAACTGTGGAGAGGGAAGCTCTTGGCTTTCTCTTAGAAGGAGGTAAAGATAGTGACATCCCAGCCAATGAAGAGGAAGCGTATTTGCATGCGTTTGCATCCTGCACACCCGGGGCCTTAAGAAGAGCAGGAGGGCCCGATCCAGAGATGTTTTAGCAGCAGGAAGCCCACACGCGCCCTTCTTGCCATCATGGTTCAGGTTCATCTATTGGTGGTTCTCCTGACTTACTGCACAGGTAACAGAGAATGTGTCTTAACATAAAACCTTTGATCTCATAGAGATAAACCCTGAGAATTGAACAACCTTCTTTTGAGGGTGCCGTTTGATGGAGTTCTTTCTCTTTTCTCTAAAGTTGCAGGAGTGGAGCTCTCCGTCAAAATGGCCTCTCTCTCTTTGATTTCTTTCAGGGACCTTGGGCCAGTCCAGCCTGACTCAGCCGCCCTCCCTCTCGACATCTCTTGGGTCAACGGCCAGGATCTCCTGTACCTTGAGCAGCGGAAGCATGGATAGCGATTACCTATCCTGGTATCAACAGAAGCCTGGCGGTGCTCCTAAACTCGTGATATATGAGGGCAGTTACACAGATTCTGGAGTCCCTGATCGATTCTCTGGTTCTGTCAGTGGCTCTGCGGCCACCCTCACCATCTCCAACATCCAAGCAGAAGATGAGGCTGACTATTACTGTTGTTATGCTGGCAGCGGGCAGCCCACAGTGATACAACTTAAGGGGGAAGTGAGGCAAAAAACCTCCTTGCAGCTGGTTTTCCAGACAGACTGAAATTACAGGTTTGTCCTGATCTATCGGGCATCCTCCCAATTCGCAACCCTACCTGAGACAGGATTGACCTCGGGCATTACCTTGGGCTGGGCTGGAGGGAATAATTCCTTAGTTTATACCCAGAGTGCTACCCTCAGTCTCCAGGTAGCAGGGAAAAGGGTTTTGTTTTGGTCGGAACTTCAGTCATAATCTTTTTCTTGGAATGGGAACAAAGCACTGACTCAGACCATTGGGCCACCGGGCTTGGCAGTATCGCTCACGATACTGTAGAGGGTCATGCATGGCCTGCTGGCCAGAGGGGGCTGCGGGGCTGCTCTCTCATGTTGTGCGTCAGAGAAAAATGTGCAACCACTTTTGGAAGGTAACATCTGCCTGTGCAAGATGGGAACAGGATTCAAGGAGCCATTAGTCTCTGAAGAGGTTATGACCTGGCTTCAACCCGTAGGAGGCGATGTTGGCCAAGTGTTTGCAATCGTGCAAGGGAGAATAGCGATTGTGAGCGAGGCTGAGATGCAAAGGAGGGGAGGGGAGAGACGGTTACACCTCCAGGACCAATGCACGCACGAACGGATTCCCTGCGGCATGGTCCCAAGGCACATTCTGCTCTGAAGCACAAAATGTACTCCGATGCAGAACTGGACACACTGTCCGTTGGGTCCTGTGGTGCAACAGGTCAGGTTGCGTATTGGGACAAACTCCTTTTAGGTCCAGCTCAGTCCGTTGGCCATTTCTGATATGCCATGATATGTTTATATCCAGAGTGGTCCCCTCAGTCTTCAGGGAGCAGCGAAGAGGGTTCTGTTTTGGTTGGAACCTCAGACATCACCTTTATCTTGGAATGGGAACAAAGCACTGAATCAAACCGTTGGACCACCGGGATCTGCCGTATCGCTCACGGCACCGTGGAGGGTCATCCATGGCCTTCTGGCCAGAGGGGGGACCTTAGGGTGCTTTGATGTCGTGGCTCAGATAAAAATGTCCCACCATTTCTGGAAGGTAACGTCTTCCTGTGCAAGATGCCAAAAGGATTTAAGGAACCATAATTCTCTGAAGAGGCTCTGACCTGGCCTCTGCACCTGGGATCGGCCGTGAAAGAGGGGAAAGTTCTCTACACGTGATTGCTCCTTAAGGACTTCCTTGTTCAACCATGAATAGAGAGACGCTGGAGTACTAAACTTCTCTTTCTCTCTTGTCGAACCTAGCTTGGGCCCCTGGGTTCTTTAAGTGTGCAATGCATCTTGTGTGAAACTGGTTCTTGTGGCTGAACGAGGCTTAGACGCATTTGAGATGAATTGGCCTTATCCAGCCTTCCTCAACTTGCCACCCTCCAAGTGTGGGGGAGTATGTTTCCCACTAATGTATCTGCGTTGTGCTTTTATAGCTGCTTTTATACCACTTTTCTTGTCCTGGCTTCATCCTATGGGACGCTGGGATTGGTCACCTGGGGCGGTATTTCTAGAGCTCTGTTGCATTTCCCTGCAAAGAGGAGTGCTAGGGTTCCGGAGGAGAGAATGTCCTCACCCAAGTGCAAATCCCAGGGCTCTCTCGCATGGAGCCATGTCACTATATGTGGTATCAGATCGCTCTACCTGTGAAATGCAGACACACTCTGGATCTCCCCTGGTCCCGAGCCTCAGGGTCTGCCTTTCTTCTCCAGTTCTCAGAGTAAGGGGAAATTATCTCAGGGTGAGAGCAGAATTGTGAAAATAACATTTTTATCTGTACATACTGATGGAGCGAGTATGACGTAGTGGTTTGAGCATGGGAACCTGACCCCGGAGAGCAGGATTGGATCCCCTACTCGGCCATGGACACCCACTAGTTTGAAATGACAAGCAACGAGATTCCACATATAGATTAGAAAGAACTTCTTTAATGTAAGAACTGTTCAAGAGTGGACTAGAGAGCCTTGTGGGGGTGGGTGGGCTTTCTTTCTTTGGCGGTTTCTAAACAGAGGTTAGGTGAGCATCTTTGAGTTCCAGTTTTGGGACACCTCCCCCTCCCCCTCCCTGTCCCCCTCCTCCTCCTCCTTTCAGGAGTATTGCAGTTGTGTATCTCTGCATGGCAGGGGGTTGCACCAGATGGCTCTTCCAGCCCCTTCGATCTGCAAGATTCTATGACTCTATAACTCTACATGTCCAAGAAACTTTTTAGGCCATGGGGAGCTGGTGTCTACAGGCGATGGTGATGAGGGTGGAGTTCCATGGGAGGTGCCCTTGCAGGGACACAATAACGCACCTAGAGTGGCATTGGAATGCGCTTTACGTACTGCCTTTGGGCACTGCGTATTGTGCAAACAAAGGAGAGCTAGGTCCGTTCTCCTTTTCTGACAAGCTGCAATATGGTGATACTTAGTAGAGGGACGGCATAGGACCAGTGCAGGGTAACTCCACCAGCGGATATTTCCACTCCGCTGAGATGATGTTGGATGTCAGCCAATGAATCCTTCTCTCCTTGAGACACTGGGAGAAATTAATGGGATTTTCCTTTCACCTACGGCTTCCAAATTCTCTGGAGTGATTCTGGCAGATGTTGTCTGAAAAAGAAACTTTGCTGCCAAGCTCTGGAAGTGAACCTGTTAGGCTGTTCGGGGATATGCTCTGCACATGGATGCAGAGATATAACAGTTGGGAGACAACAGAAAGTCCCCACCCAAGGAGACCATGGAGTGGATGAGAGATAGAACCGGAGAGATGGTTGCAGAAAAGCTAAGTCTCTTTTGTCTGCAGATGTTTCTTTTAGAAGGAGGTAAAGATAGTGACGTCCCAGCCAATAAAGAGGAAGCGCATTTGCATGTGTTTGCATCCTGCACAACCAGGGCCTTAAGAAGAGCAGGAGGGCCCAATCCAGAGATGTTTTAGTAGCAGGAAGCCCACACGTTCCCTCCTTGCCATCATGGTTCGGGTTCATCTGTTCTTGGTTCTCCTGACTTACTGCACAGGTAACGGAGAACATTTCTTCACGTTAAACTTTTGATCTCATAGAGATAAACCCTGAGAATGGACCGATCCTCTTCTGAGGCTGCCATTTTTTGGAGTTCCTTATCTTTTCTCTAAACTTGCAGGAGTGGAGCGCCCAGTCAAAATGACCTCTCTCTTTCTGCTTTGTTTTCTTTCAGGGACCTTGGGCCAGGCCAGCCTGACTCAGCCGCCCTCCCTCTCGACATCTCTTGGGTCAACGGCCAGGATCTCCTGTACCTGGAGCAGCGGAAGCATGGATAGGGATTATCTATCCTGGTATCAACAGAAGCCTGGTGGTGCTCCTCAACTCATGATATATCGAGGGAGAAGCACGGCCTCTGGAGTCCCTGACCGATTCTCTGGTTCTGTCAGTGGCTCTGCAGCCACCCTCACCATCTCCAACGTCCAAGCAGAAGACGAGGCTGACTATTATTGTTTCTATCGTGCTGGCAGCAACCAGGGCACAGTGATGTAACTTTAGGGAGAAGCGAGGCAAAAACCTTCTTGCAGCTGGTATTCTCGAGTTTGCAGCTAGTTTTACAGACAAACTGTAGGTTTGTCGTGATCTTTGGCTTCCTGTGTTTGAGGACTTTATTCATCTACCACGAGAGAGAGCTAGCTTTGAATAGAAACAGTGGGGCCCGTGACCTTGAGCTTGATGCCTTGGGGCAGGGTCTTCCTTGTTGGTTGGAGGAAGGAATTCCTTGGCGTGGACTGAGTGTCCTTCTCTCCTCACCTAATGACAAACCTCAGGCAAAAAGGAACTGGGGTTCAGAGTGAGAGGATTTTTGAAATGATTCATGGTGTTGTAATGTTTGTTGCTTTAGTTTGTGGCTGGCCTCTTTTAAGGGTTATAATCGTGTAAAGGGGAATGGGGATGGTGCACAAGGCGCAGGTGCACAGGAGGGGAGGAGAGACGAAGCTACACTTCCAGGACCAATGTACACACCCGTACATTGAGGAGAGAAGGACACTCAGCCCACGCCAAGGATTTCTTTCCTCTATCCTGCAAGGAAGACCCTGCCTTAAGGCAAGGCATCTTCTGCAAGGTCAAAGGCCTCACTGTTTCTATTCAATGCTAGCTCTCTTTCCCATTAGATGAATAAAGTCTTCGAACTCAGGAAGACAAAGATCAGGACAAACCCCTGATCTTTAGTCTCCTGTAAAATTAGCTGCAACCTTGAGGCTACCAGCTGCAAGGAGGTTTTTTGCCTCGCTTCCCCCTAAAGTTACATCACTGTGCGCTGGTTGCTGCCAGCAGAATACAAACAGTAATAGTCAGCCTCGTCTTCTTCTTGGACGTTGGAGATGGTGAGGGTGGCCGCAGAGCCACTGACAGAACCAGAGAATCGATCAGGGACTCCGGAGTACCTGCTACTCCCCCTGTATATCATGAGTTTAGGAGCACCACCAGGCTTCTGTTGATACCAGGATAGATAATTGCTATGCATGCTTCCGCTGCTCAAGGTACAGGAGATCTTGGCCGTTGATCCAAGAGATGCCAAGAGGGAGGGCGGCTGAGTCAGGTTGGACTGGCCCAAGGTCTCTGAAACAAATCAAAGAAGAGAGAGGCCATTTTGACTGAGAGCTCCACTCCTGCAAGTTTAGAGAAAAGATAAGGAACTCACCAAATGGCAGCCTCAAAAGAGGAGTGGCCCATTCTCAGGGTTTATCTCTATGAGATCAAAAGTTTGATCTTAAGAAACATTCTCAGTTACCTGTGCAGTAAGTCAGGAGAACCAAGAAGAGATGAACCCAAACCATGATGGCAAGGAGGAAACGTGTGGGCTTCCTGCTGCTAAAACGTCTCTGGATCGTGCCCCCAAGGTCTTCTTAAGGCCCTGGGTGTGCAGAATCCAAACGCATGCAAATCTGCTTCCTCTTCATTGGCTGGGACGTCACTATCTTTACCTCCTTCTAAGAGAAACACTGCAGACAAAAGAGTCTTAGCTTTTCTGCAACCATCTCTCCAGTTCTATCTCTCATCCTCTCCTTGGTCTCCTCGGGAGGGGACTTTCTATTGTCTCCCAACTGTCATATCTCTGCATCCATGTGCAGAGCACAGGTTCACATCCAGAGCTTGGCAGCAAAGTTTCTTTTTCAGACAACAACTGCCAGAATCCCCACCTAGAATCTGGAGGCTGTAGGTGAAAGGAAAATCCCATTAATTTCTCCCAGTTTCTCAAGGAGAGAAGGACTACTTGGCTGACATCCAACATCGTCTCAGCATAGTGGAAATATCCCCTGGTGGAGTTATGAGTGTGCACAGGTATAGTCGTGGACTCATAGAAAGTTAGAGACAGAAGGGGCTGGAAGAGCCATCTGGTGCAACCTCCTGCCATGCAGAGATACACAGCTGCAATACTCCTGAAAGGAGGAGGAGGAGGGGGGGGACAGGGAGGGGGGAGGAGGGAGAGGAGTCCCAAAACTGGAACTCACAGATGCTCTCCTAACCTCTGTTTAGAAACTGCCGAAGAAAGAGAGCCCACCCACCCCCAAAAGGCTGTCTGTCTTCTCTTGAACAGTTCTTACATTAACGAAGTTCTTTTTAATATTTAGGTGCAATCTCATTTCTTCTCATTTCAAACCAGTGGGTGTCCATGGCTGAGTAGGGGATCCAACCCTGCTCTCCGGGGTCATGTTCCCATGCTCATACCACTACATCATGCTCGCTCCCTCAGGATGTACATACGCAAATGTAATTTTCACGATTCCGTTCTCACCCTGAGATTCTTTCCGCTTGCTCTGAGAACTGCAGAAGAAAGGCAGACCCTGAGGATCAGGACCAGGGGAGATCCAGAGTGTGTCTGCATTTCACAGATAGAGCGGTCTCATACCACATACAGTGACATGGCTCCATGCGAGGGAGCCCTGGGATTTGCACTTGGGTGAGGACATTCTCTCCTCCGGAGCCCTAGCACTCCTCTTTGCAGGGAAATGCAACAGAGCTCTAGAAATACCGCCCCAGGTGACCAATCCCAGCGTCCCATAGGATGAAGCCAGGACAAGAAAAGTGGTATAAAAGCAGCTATAAAAGGACAGCGTAGATACATTAGTGGGAAACATACTCCCCCACACTTGGAGGGTGGCAAGTTGAAGGACGCTGGATAAGGCCAATTCAGCTGAAATGGGTCTAAGCCCCTTTCAGCCATAAGAACCAGTTTCACATAAGATGCGTTGCACACTTAAAGAACCCAGGGGCCCAAGCTAGGTTCGACAAGAGAGAAAGAGAAGTTTAGTACTCCAGCGTCTCTCTATGCATGGTTGAACAAGGAAGTCCTGAAGGAGCAATCGCGTATAGAGAACTTTCCCCTCTTTCGTGGCTCATCAGGTGAGGATGCTCATGACATCGTAGAGGGTCATCCATGGCCTGCTGGCCAGAGCGGGGATGTCAGGCTGCTCTCTGATCTTGTGCATCAGACAAAAATGTCTAATCACTTCTTGGAAGATAACATCTGCTCGTGTAAGATGTCAACAGGATTCAAGGAACCATTAGTATCTGAAGGGGCTATGACCTGTCTTCAACCCGTAGAGGGAGATATTGGCCAAGTGTTGCCACATGAAACTCAGTGAAAGGTGGAGGCAGCCATCTCTGCACCTGTGATGGGCCACGAAAGAGGGGAAAGTTCTGTGTACGTGAGTGCTCCTTCCGGACTTCCTTGTTCAGCCAGGCATAGGGAGACGCTGGACTACGAAAGCTCTCTTTCTCTCTTGTCAAACCTAGCTTGGGGCCCTGGGATCTTTAAGTGTGCAATGCATCTTGTGTGAAACTGGTTCTTATGGCCGAAAGGGGCTTGGACCCATTTCGGATGTGTTGTCCTAATACGGACTTTCTCAACTTGCCACTCTCCAAATGCGTTAGAGTATGTTTCTCGTTAATATTTCCACCCTACACTTTTACGGATGTTTTTATACCGCTTTTATTGTCGTGGCTTCATCCTCGGGGAACCGGGGACACTGCCGTTTGGGGAGGTGTTTCTAGCGTTCTGGTTCATTTCCCTGCAAAGAGGAGTGCTACGGTTCCGGAGGAGAGAATGGGCTCACCCAAGTGCAAATCTCAGGATTCCTTCACGTGGACCCATGTCACTGTACGTGGTATCAAACTGCTCTGACTGTGATGTGCAGACACACTTCGGATCTTCCCTGGTCCTGGGCCTCACGGTCTCCCTTTCTTCCCCAGTTTTCGGAGCAAGGGAAAAGAATCTCAGGGTGAGAGCAGAATCTTGAAAATTACTTGTGTGTAGATATCCTGAGAGAGAAACCATGGTGTAGTTGTTTAAGCATTGGGCTAGGACCCGGGAGAGCAGGGTCGGATTTCCTGCTGCGCCATGGAAACCCACTGGATTCAAATGACAAGAAAAGCAATGCTACCTAAATATTAGAAAGAATTTCTTTAATGTAAGAAGTGTTCAACAGTGGACTCGACTGCCTTGGGCGGTAGGCTTTCTCCTCTGGCAGTGTTGAAACAGGGGTTGTGTGGGCATCTTTGAGTCCAAATTTTGGAGAAAAAAAGCAGGATAGAAATCTCTCCCTCATCCTCGTCCTCTTCCTCCTCGTCCTCCACGTCCTCCTCCATTAAAGGAGTGTTGCATTTGTGTATCTCTGCATGGGAGGGGGATGCACCAGATGGCTCTTCCAGCCGTTTCGAACTTCAAGAATCTATGACTCCATGACTGTACATGTGCAGAGTGACTTTTTTAGACCATGGGGAGCTGGTGTCTCCAGCTGACCTGGGAGGGGGTGAAATTCCATCTCAGGACCCCTTGCAGAGACAGGAGAACCAACCTAGAGTGGCATTGCAATGAGCGTTACGTACAGCTTTTGGGCACGAGGTATTGTGCAAAGAAAGGACAGCTAGGTCCATTCGCCATTTCTGATATGTCCCACTATGGTGGCACTCAGTAGAGGGATGGCGTAGAATTAGTACAGCGTAACTCCGCCAGCCGATATTTCCACTCCACTGAGACGATGTTGTATGTCAGCCAATGAGTCCTTCTCTCCTTGAGAGACTGAGAGAAATTAAGGGATTTTCCGTTCACCTGCAGCCTCCAGACTCTGTGGGGGGATTCTGGCAGTTGTCGTCTAAAAAAGAAACTTTGCCGCCAAGCGCTGGATGTGAACCTGTCGGGCTGTTCAGGGACATACTCTATTCATGGATGCAGAGAAATATGAGTTGGGGGATAATAGAAAGTGTCCCCCCAAGGAGCCCAAGGGGAGGGTGAGAGATAGAACCAGAGAGATGGTTGCAAAAAGGCTAAGACTCTTTTGTCTGCAAATATTTCCAACTGTGGAGAGGGAAGCTCTTGGCTTTCTCTTAGAAGGAGGTAAAGATAGGGACATCCCAGCCAATGAAGAGGAAGCGTATTTGCATGCGTTTGCATCCTGCACACCCAGGGCCTTAAGAAGAGCAGGAGGGCCCGATCCAGAGACGTTTTAGCAGTACGAAGCCCACAGGTTCCCTCCTTGCCATCATGGTTCGGGTACATCCATTCCTGGTTCTCCTGACTAACTGTACAGGTAATGGAGAACGTTTCTTAAGATTAAACTTTTGATCTCATAGAGATAAACCCTGAGAATGGGCCACTCCTCTTTTGAGGCTGTCATTTGATGTAGTTCCGTATCTTTTCTCTAAACTTTTAGGAGTGGAGCTCTCAGTCAAAATGGCCTTTCTCTCTTGTTTGATTTCTTTCAGGGACCTTGGGACAGTCCGGCCGGAATCAGCCACCCTCCCTCTCGGCATCTCTTGGATCAACGGCCAGGATCTCCCGTACCTGGAGCAGCGGAAGCATCAACAGTGATGATCTATCCTGGTATCAACAGAAGCCTGGCGGTGCTCCTGAACTCATGATATTCTGGGGGAGTGGCACGGCCTCTCCAGGCCGTGACCGATTCTCTGGTTCTCTCAGTGGTTCTGTGGCCACCCTCACCATTTCCAATGTACAAGCAGAAGATGAGGGTGATTATTACTGTTTGTCTTATGCTGGCAGCGGGCAACCCACAGTGATACAGCCTAAGCGGGAAGTGGGGCAAAAAACCTACTTGCAACTTGTAGCCTTGAGTTTGCAGCTGGTTTTACAGACAGAATGAAATTGTAGGTTTGTCCTGATCTTTGGATTCCTGTGTTCAAAAACATTATTTGTCCACCATGAAACAGAACTAGGTTTGAATGGAAACACCAGGGCCTTTGACCTTACAGAAGATGTCTTAACTTGGAACAGGGTTTCCTTGTATGTTGGAAGAAGGAATTTCTTGCCGTGTGCGCAGAGTGCATCTTTCCTCACCTAACTTCAAACCTCAGGAAAAAAAGAACAGGTTTTCAGAGTTCTTGCAAACAATTCATGACGTTGCAGTGTTTGTTGCTGCAGTTTGCAGCTGGCCTCTTGTGAGGTTTGCAATCGTGCAAGGGAGAATAGCGATTGTGAGCGAGGCTGAGATGCAAAGGAGGGGAGGGGAGAGAGAGCTACACCCCCAGGACCAATGCACACACAAACGGATTCCCTGCAGCATGGTCCCAAGGCACATTCTGCTCTGAAGCACAAAATGTACTCCGATGCAGAACTGGACACACTGTCTGTTGGGTCGTGTGGTGCAACAGGTCAGGTTGCGTATTGGGACAAAATCCTTTAGGTCCAGCTCAGTCCGTTGGCCATTTCTGATATGCCATGATATGTTTATATCCAGAGTGGTCCCCTCAGTCTTCAGGGAGCAGCGAAGAGGGTTCTGTTTTGGTTGGAACCTCAGACATCACCTTTATCTTGGAATGGGAACAAAGCACTGAATCAAACCGTTGGGCCACCGGGATCTGCCGTATCGCTCACGGCACCGTGGAGGGTCATCCATGGCCTTCTGGCCAGAGGGGGGACCTTAGGGTGCTTTGATGTCGTGGCTCAGATAAAAATGTCCCACCATTTCTGGAAGGTAACGTCTTCCTATGCAAGATGCCAAAAGGATTTAAGGAGCCATAATTCTCTGAAGAGGCTCTGACCTGGCCTCAACCTGTAGAGGGAGATGTCGGCCAGGTGTCCCTCCAGGAAGCTCAAGGAAAGGGGGAGGCAGCTGTCTCTGCACCTGTGATGGGCCACGAAAGAGGGGAAAGTTCTCTATACGCGATTGCTCCTTCAGGACTTCCTTGTTCAACCATGCATAGAGAGACGCTGGTGTACTAAACTTCTCTTTCTCTCTTGTCGAACCTAGCTTGGGCCCCTGGGTTCTTTAAGTGTGCAACGCATCTTATGTGAAACTGGTTCTTATGGCTGAAAGGGGCTTAGACCCATTTCAGCTGAATTGGCCTTATCCAGCGTCCTTCAACTTGCCACCCTCCAAGTGTGGGGGAGTATGTTTCCCACTAATGTATCTACACTGTCCTTTTATAGCTGCTTTTATACCACTTTTCTTGTCCTGGCTTCATCCTATGGGACGCTGGGATTGGTCACCTGGGGCGGTATTTCTAGAGCTCTGTTGCATTTCCCTGCAAAGAGGAGTGCTAGGGCTCCGGAGGAGAGAATGTCCTCACCCAAGTGCAAATCCCAGGGCTCCCTCGCATGGAACCATGTCACTGTATGTGGTATGAGACTGCTCTATCTGTGAAATGCAGACACACTGTGGATCTCCCCTGGTCCTGATCCTCAGGGTCTGCCTTTCTTCTTCAGTTCTCAGAACAAGCGGAAAGAATCTCAGGGTGAGAACGGAATCGTGAAAATTACATTTGCGTATGTACATCCTGAGGGAGCGAGCATGATGTAGTGGTATGAGCATGGGAACATGACCCCGGAGAGCAGGGTTGGATCCCCTACTCAGCCATGGACACCCACTGGTTTGAAATGAGAAGAAATGAGATTGCACCTAAATATTAAAAAGAACTTCGTTAATGTAAGAACTGTTCAAGAGAAGACAGACAGCCTTTTGGGGGTGGGTGGGCTCTCTTTCTTCGGCAGTTTCTAAACAGAGGTTAGGAGAGCATCTTTGAGTTCCAGTTTTGGGACTCCTCTCCCTCCTCCCCCCCTCCCTGTCCCCCCCCCTCCTCCTTTCAGGAGTATTGCAGTTGTGTATCTCTGCATGGCAGGGGGTTGCACCAGATGGCTCTTCCAGGCCCTTCTGTCTCTAACTTTCTATGAGCCTACGACTATACATGTGCACAGTCATAGCTCCACCAGGGGATATTTCCACTATGCTGAGACGATGTTGGATGTCAGCCAAGTAGTCCTTCTCTCCTTGAGAAACTGGGAGAAATTAATGGGATTTTCCTTTCACCTACAGCCTCCAGATTCTAGGTGGGGATTCTGGCAGTTGTTGTCTGAAAAAGAAACTTTGCTGCCAAGCTCTGGATGTGAACCTGTGCTCTGCACATGGATGCAGAGATATGACAGTTGGGAGACAATAGAAAGTCCCCTCCCGAGGAGACCAAGGAGAGGATGAGAGATAGAACTGGAGAGATGGTTGCAGAAAAGCTAAGACTCTTTTGTCTGCAGTGTTTCTCTTAGAAGGAGGTAAAGATAGTGACGTCCCAGCCAATGAAGAGGAAGCAGATTTGCATGCGTTTGGATTCTGCACACCCAGGGCCTTAAGAAGACCTTGGGGGCACGATCCAGAGACGTTTTAGCAGCAGGAAGCCCACACGTTTCCTCCTTGCCATCATGGTTTGGGTTCATCTCTTCTTGGTTCTCCTGACTTACTGCACAGGTAACTGAGAATGTTTCTTAAGATCAAACTTTTGATCTCATAGAGATAAACCCTGAGAATGGGCCACTCCTCTTTTGAGGCTGCCATTTGGTGGAGTTCCTTATCTTTTCTCTAAACTTGCAGGAGTGGAACTCTCAGTCAAAATGGCCTCTCTCTTCTTTGATTTCTTTCAGGGACCTTGGGCCAGTCCAGCCTGACTCAGCCGCCCTCCCTCTCGGCATCTCTTGGATCAACGGCCAGGATCTCCTGTACCTGGAGCAGCGGAAGCATGGATAGCGATTATGTATCCTGGTATCAACAGAAGCCTGGTGGTGCTCCTAAACTCATGATATACGGGGGGAGTAGCAGGTACTCCGGAGTCCCTGATCGATTCTCTGGTTCTGTGGCCACCCTCACCATCTCCAGCGTCCAAGAAGAAGACGAGGCTGACTATTATTGTTTGTATGCTGCTGGCAGCAACCAGCGCACAGTGATGTAACTTTAGGGGGAAGCGAGGCAAAAAACCTCCTTGCAGCTGGTAGCCTCGAGGTTGCAGCTGGTTTTACAGACAAACTGAAATTGTCGGTTTGTCCTGATGCTTGGCTTCTTGTGTTTGAAGACTTTATTCATCTACCAGGAAAGAGAACTAGCTTTGAATAGAAACAGTGGGGCCTTTGACCTTGCCGAAGATGCCTTTCCTTGGGGCAGGGTCTTCCTTGCAGGTTGGAGGGAGGAATTTCGTGGCGTGGGCTTAGTGTGCTTCTCTCCTCACTTAATTTCAAACCTCAGGAAAAAAGGAACTGGGTTTCAGAGTGGGAGGATTTTTGCAAACAATTCATTCTGTTGTAAGGTTTGTTGTTTCACTTTGTGGCTGTCCTCCTGTGAGGTTCACAATCGTGTAAAGGGGCATGGGGATGGTGCTCAAGGCTCAGATACAGAAGACTGGAGGAGAGACAGAGATACGCCTCCAGGACCAATGCACGTAAATGCACAGAGTTCCCGTGGAACGGTCCCCAGGCACATTCTGTCGTGATGCACAAAACGTGTTCTGATGCAGGATGGGATACTCTGAGGATTGGGATCTGTTGTGCTTCAGGACAGGTTGCCCATTGGGAAGTGTGATGCCGTGGGGGTCCCCTTTTTGTGGTGGGATATTTTGCACAGTGCCCTATTGAGAATCCTCCCAATTCGCAACCCTCCTTGGGACAGGGTGAGCTTGGGCAGTACCTTGGGTGGGCTGGAGGGAATAATTCCTTAGTTTATATCCAGAGTGGTGCCCTGAGTCTTCAGGCAGCAGGGAAGAGGATTTTGTTTTGGTTGGAACCTCAGTCATCATCTTTATCTTGGAATTGGAAGAAAGCACTGAATCAGACGTTTGGGCCACCGGGCTCAGCAGTATCGCTCACAACACCACAGAGGGTCATCCATGGGCAGCTGGCCAGATGGGGGACCGTGAGATGCTCTCTGATCTTGTGCATCAGACAAAAATGTACAACCATTTGTGTAAGGTAACATCTGCCTGCGTAAGATGCCAACAGGATTCAAGGAGCCCTAATTCTCTGAAGAGGCTATGACCTGGCTTCAACCCATGGGGGCGCTGTTGGCCAAGTGTCACCACGTGAAGCTCAGTGAAAGGCGGAGGCAGCTGTCTCTGCACCTGTGATGGGCCAAGAAAGAGGGGAAAGTTCTCTATACGTGATTGCTCTTTCAAGACTTCCTTGTTCGGCCACTCACAGAGATGCTAGACTACTAAACCTGCCTTTCTCTGCTGTCGAAAGAAGCTTGGGCCCTTGGGTTCTTTAAGTGCCCAACTCATCCCGTGTGAGGCTGATTCTTGTGGCCGTAAGGGTCTCGGATGCATTTGAGAGGAATTGGTCTATTTCAGCCTTCTTCAACTTGCCACCTTCCAAACGTGTGGGAGTATGTTTCCCACTAATGCATCTACGCTACCTTTTGATATCACTTTTATTGTCGTGGCTTCATCCCATGGGACCCTGGGATTGGTCATTTGGGAAGGTATTTCTAGAGCTCTGGTGCATTTCCCTGAAAAGAGAAGTGCTAGGGCCCTGGAGGAGAGAATGACCCCACCGAAGTGCAAATCCTAGGACTCCCTAGCATGGAGCCATGTCACTGTACGTGGTATCGGACCGCTCTAACTGTGAGGTATAGACACACTCTGGATCTCCCCGGTCCTGGTCTTCATGGCCTGACTTTATTCCCCAGTTCTCAGGGGAAAGGGAAAGAATCTCAGAGTGAGAGCACTGTCCTGAAAATTATGTTTTGGTTATGTGTACTGAGAGAGCCGGGATGGTGTAGTTCCTTAAGCCCTAGACTTGGACCCTGGGGAGCAGGTGTCGATTCTCTGCTCGGCCTTGGACACCCGCTGGGTTCAAAAGACAAGAAAAAAGATTCCACGTATAGATTAGAAAGAATTTCTTTAATGTAGGAATTGTTCAAGAGTAGACTAGACAGCCTTGTGCGGGCGGGTGGGCTCTCCTTCTTTGGTGGTTTCTAAACAGAGGTTAGGTGGGCACCTTTGAGTTCCAGTTTTGTGACTCCTCCTCCTCCTCCTCCTCCCCCTCCTCCTCCTCCTTTCAGCAGTGCTATAGTTCTGTATCTCTGCATGGCAGGGGTTACACCACATGGCCCTTCCAGCCCCTTCCCTCTCTAATATTCTATGACTCCATGAGTCTACATGTGCAGAGTGACTTTTCTAGACAATGGTCAGCTGGTGTCTCCAGCTGACTGTGGGAAGGGTGAAATGCCATGTAAGGACCCATTGCAGAGACACAAGAACACACCTTGAGTGGCATGGCAGTGAGCGTGACGTACTGCCTGTGGGCACTGAGTATTGCGCAGGGAAAGGACAGCCAGGTCCATTCACCATTTCTGATATGCTACACTATGCTGGTACTCAGTTGAGGGACGGTGTAGTGCTAGTCTATGGTAATTCCACCGGCAGATATTCCCAATATGCTGACATGATGTTGGATGTCAGCCAATGAGTCCTTCTCTCCTTGAGAAAGTGGGAGAAATTAAGGGATTTTTCTTTCATTTACAGCCTCCAGATTCTGCGGGGGTGTGTGTGTGTGTGTTCTGGCAGTTGTTGTCTGAAAAAAGAAACTTTGCTGCCAAGCTCCAGATGTGAACCTGTTGGGCTGTTGAGGGACATTCTCTGCACATGGATGCAGAGATATAACATTTGGGGGACAATAGAAAGTGCCCTCCCAAGGATACCGGGGGGAGAGTGAGAGATAGAACCGGAGAGATCCTTGCAGAAAAGCTAAGACTCTTTTGTCTGCAAATATTTCCAACTGTGGAGAGGGAAGCTCTTGGCTTTCTCTTAGAAGGAGGTAAAGATAGTGACATCCCAGCCAATGAAGAGGAAGCGTATTTGCATGCGTTTGCATCCTGCACACCCGGGGCCTTAAGAAGAGCAGGAGGGCCCGATCCAGAGACGTTTTAGCAGCAGGAAGCCCACACGTTTCCTCCTTGCCATCATGGTTTGGGTTCATCTCTTCTTGGTTCTCCTGACTTACTGCACAGGTAACTGAGAATGTTTCTTAAGATCAAACTTTTGATCTCATAGAGATAAACCCTGAGAATGGGCCACTCCTCTTTTGAGGCTGCCATTTGGTGGAGTTCCTTATCTTTTCTCTAAACTTGCAGGAGTGGAGCTCTCAGTCAAAATGGCCTCTCTCTTCTTTGATTTCTTTCAGGGATCTTGGGCCAGTCCAGCCTGACTCAGCCGCCCTCCCTCTCGGCATCTCTTGGATCAACGGCCAGGATCTCCTGTACCTTGAGCAGCGGAAGCATGGATAGCAGTGATCTATCCTGGTATCAACAGAAGCCTGGTGGTGCTCCTAAACTGATGATATACGGGGGGAGTAGCAGGGACTCCGGAATCCCTGATCGATTCTCTGGTTCTGTCAGTGGCTCTGCGGCCACCCTCACCATCTCCAACGTCCAAGAAGAAGACGAGGCTGACTATTATTGTTTGTATTATGCTGGCAGCAACCAGCGCACAGTGATGTAACTTGAGGGGGAAGCGAGGCAAAAAGCCTCCCTGCAGCTGGTAGCCTTGAGTTTGCAGCTGGTTTTACAGACAAACTGAAATTGTCGGTTTGTCCTGATCTTTGGCTTCTTGTGTTTGAAGACTTTATTCATCTACCAGGAAAGAGAGCTAGCTTTGAATAGAAACAGTGGGGCCTTTGACCTTGCCGAAGATGCCTTTCCTTGGGGCAGGGTCTTCCTTGCAGGTTGGAGGGAGGAATTTCGTGGCGTGGGCTTAGTGTGCTTCTCTCCTCACTTAATTTCAAACCTCAGGAAAAAAGGAACTGGGTTTCAGAGTGAGAGGATTTTTGAAACGATTCATGATGTTGCAATGTTTGTTGCCTTCGTTTGTGGCTGGCCTCCTGTGAGGTTTACAATCGTGTAAAGGGGAACGGGGATGGCGTGCAAGGTGCAGACGCAGAAGAGTGGAGGAGAGACAGAGCTACACCTCCAGGACCAATGTACACACCTGTACAGAGTCCCCGTACAACAGTCCCAAGGCACATTTTGCCCTGCTGCAGAAAATGCATTCTGATGGAGAACGGGACACCCCGCTCATTGGGATCTCTTGTGCTTCAGGACAGGCTGCACATTGGTGCCATGTGGTGCCATGGGGGTCCCCCTTGTGCAGTGGGATATCTTGCACAGTGCCCCATTGGGCATCCTTCCAACTCCCAACCCTATCTGGGACAGGGTGAGCTTGGGCATTATCTTGGGCTGGGCTGGAGGGAATAATTCCTTACTTTATATCCAGAGTGGTGCCCTGAGTCTTCAGGCAGCAGGGAAGAGGGTTTTGTTTTGGTTGGAACCTCAGTCATCATCTTTATCTTGGGATGGGAAAAACCCCTGATTCAGACCTTTGGGCCACCGGGCTCAGCGGTATCACTCACGACACCAAAGAGGGTCGTCCATGGCCTGCTGGCCAGAGGGGGGACCTTGGGTTGCTCTCTAATCTTGTGCATCAGACAAAAATGTCCCACCACTTCTGAAAGGTGACGTCTGCCTGTGTAAGATGCCAACAGGATTCAAGGACCCATTATTCTCGGAAGAGGCTGTGACCTGGCTTCAACCCGTGGGGGGCGCTGTTGGCCAAGTGTCACCACATGAAGCTCAGTGAAAGGCGGAGGCAGCTGTCTCTGCACCTATGAGGGGCCACGAAAGAGGGGAAAATTCTCTATATATGATTGCTCTGTCAGGACATTCTTGTTCAGCCAGGCATGGAGAGACGCTGCACTGCTAAACCTCTCTTTCTCTGCTGTGAAACCTAGCTTGGGCCCATGGGTTCTTTAAGTGTGTGGTGCATCTTGTGTGAAGCTGAGTTTTGTGGCCAAAAGGGGCTCTTACTCATTTCAGATGAATTGGCCTATTTCCAGTCTTCATCAACTTGCCACCCTCCAAATGCGTGGGAGTATGTTTCCCACTGGCGCTTCTACACTACACTGATAGCCATTTCTATCTGACTTTTAATTGTCCTGGCCTGATCCCATGGGATCCTGGGCTTGGTCATTTGGGGAGGTGTTTCTAGAGCTCTGGTGCATTACCCTGAAAAGAGAAGTGCTAGGTCTCTGGAGGAAAGAATGACCCCACCTAAGTGGAAATCCCAGGACTCCCTAGCACGGAGCCATGTCACTGCTTGTGGTATCACACTGCTCTAACTGTGAAGTGTAGACACGCTCTGGATCTTCCCTGGTCTTAGGCTTCATGGCCTGGCTTCCTTCCCTAGTTCTAAGAGCAAAGGGAAAGAATCTCAGGGTGAGAGCAACGTCCTGAAAATCATGTGTGGGGTATGAGCCAGCATGGTGTAGCTCTTTCAGCCCCGGGTTAGGACGCTGGGGAGCGGGTGTCGATTCTCTGCTCGGCCATGGACACCCACTGGATTCAAAAGACAAGAAAAGAGATTGCACGTATAGATTAGAAAGAACTTCTGTAAGGTAAGAACTGTTCAAGAGTGGACTAGACAGCCTTGTGGTGGTGGGTGGGCTCCCTTCTTTGGAGGTTTCTAAAGAGAGGTTAGGTAGGCATCTTTGAGTTCCAGTTTTGGATTCCTCCCCCTCCCCCTCCCCCTCCTCCTCCTCTTCCTCTCCCTCCACCCCCTCCCCTCCTCCGCCGCCCCCCCTTCTCCTTCTTTCAGGAGTGTTCCAGTTATGTATCCCTGCAGGGCAGGGGTTGCACCAGACGGCTCTTCCAGCCCCTTCTGTCTCTAACTTTCCATGACTCTATGACTCTACATGTCTATGTCTATGACTCTATGACTCTACATGCGCAGAGTGACTTTCTTAGACTGTGGAGAGCTGGTGTCTTCAGCTGACAGTGGGGAGGGTGAAATTCCACGTCAGGACCCATGGCAGAGACACAAGAACACACCTTGAGTGGCATGGCAATGAGCGTCACATACTGCCTCTGGGCACGGGGTATTGCGCAAAGGAAGGCCAGCCAGGTCCATTTGCCATTTCTGATATGCCCCACTGTGGTGGTACTCAGTAGAGGGACGGCATAGGGCTAGCGCAACGTAAATCCACCAGCGGATATTTCCACTCCACTGAGATGAGGTTGGATGTCAGCCAAGGCGTCCTTCTTTCCTTGAGAAACTGGGAGAAATTAAGGGATTTTCCGTTGATCTACAGCCTCCCGATTCTGGCGGTGGGGGATTCTGGCAGATGTCTGAAAAAGGAGGTTTGCTGCCAAGCTCTGGATGGGAACCTGTTGGGCTTTTCAGGGATGTGCTCTGCTCATGGACGGAGAGAAATATGAGTTGGGGGACAATAGAAAGTCCCCTCCAAAGCAGACCAAGCGGAGGGGGAGAGATAGCACCGGAGAGGTGGTTTCAGAAAAGCTAAGACCTTTTCATCTGCAAATGTTTCCAACTGTGGAGAGGGAAGCTCTTGGCTTTCTCTTAGATGCAGGTAAAGCTAGTGACGTCCCAACCAATGAAGAGGAAGCAGATTTGCATGCGTTTGCATCCTGCACAACCAGGGCGTTAAAAAGACCTGGAGGGCCCAATCCAGAGATGTTTTAGCAGCAGGCAGTTCCCTTCTTGCCATCATGCTTTGGGTTCATCTATTTGTGGTTCTGCTAACTTACTGCACAGGTAATGGCGAACATTTCTTAAGATAAAACTTTTGATCTCGTGGAGATAAACAGTGAGAATGGGCCACTCTGCTTTTGGAGCTGCCATTTGGTAGAGTTCCTCGTCTTTTCTCTAAACTTGCAGGGGTGGAGCTCCCCGTCAAAATGGCCTCTCTCTCTTCTTTGATTTCTTTCAGGGACCTTGGGCCAGGCCAGCCTGACTCAACCACCCTCCCTCTCGGCATCTCTTGGATCAACGGCCAGGATCTCCTGTACCTGGAGCAGCGGAAGCATCAGTAGCAGTTATCTATCCTGGTATCAACAGAAGCCTGGTGGTGCTCCTAAACTCATGATATACAGGGGGAGTAGCAGGGCCTCCGGAGTCCCTGATCGATTCTCTGGTTCTGTCAGTGGTTCTGCGGCCACCCTCACCGTCTCCAACATCCAAGCAGAAGATGAGGCTGACTATTACTGTTCGCATTATGCTGGTAGTGGGCAGCCCACAGTGATACGACTTTAGGGCGAAGCGAGGCAAAAAACCTCCTTGCAGCCGGTAGCCTCGAATTTGCAGCTGGTTTTACGGACAAACTGCAATTGTAGGTTTCTCCTGAACTTTGGCTTCCTGTATTCGAAGACTGTATTCAGCTACCATGAAAGAGAGCTAGCTTTGAGTAGAAACAGTGGGGCTTTGACCTTGCCGAAGATGCCTTGCCTTGGGGCAGGGTCTTCTTTGCTGGTTGGAGGGAGGAATTCCTTGGCGTGGGCTAAGTGTCCTTCTCTCCTCACCTAACGATTCGTGATGTTGCAATGTTTGTTGCTTCAGTTTGCGACCGGCCTCTTGTGAGGTTCACAGTCGTGTCAAGGGGAATGGGGATGGTGCACAAGGCGCAGATGCACAGGAGGGGAGGAGAGACAGAGTTACGCCTCAAAACCGATGCACATGAATGCTCAGAGTCCTCGTGGAACGGTCCCAAAGCACATTCTGTCGTGACGCACAAAACTTGTTCTGATGCAGAAAGGGACACCCTGCGTATTGAGTGCTCTGTTGCTTAAGGACAGGTAGCCCACTGGGACATGTGGAGCCATGGGATTCCCCCTTGTGTGGTGGGACATTTTGCATAGTGCCCCATTGGGCACCCTCCCAATTCGCAACCCTACCTGGGACAGAGTGAGCTTGGGCATTACCTTGGGCTGGGCTGGAGGGAATAATTCCTTAGTTTATATCCAGAGTGCTGCCCTCAGTCTTCAGGTAGGAGGGAAGAGGGGTTTTTGTTTTGGTTGGAACCTCAATCATAATCTTTATCTTGGAATTGGAACAAAGCACTGAATTCGAGCTTTGGGCCACTGGGCTCAGCAGTGTCGCTCAAAACACCATAGAGGGTCATCCATGGCCTGCTGGCCGGGGGGGGGGGGGGATGTCAGGCTGCTCTCTGATCTTGTGCATCAGACAGAAATGTCCCACCACTTCTGTAAGGTAATGTCTGCCTGGGTAAGATGCCAACAGGATTCAAGGAGCCACTATTCGGAAGAGGCTATATATAACCTGGCTTCAGCCTGTAGGGGGTGATGTTGGCCAAGTGTCGCCACATGAAGCTCAGTGAAAGGCGGAGGCGGCCGTCTCTGCACCCGTGATGGGCCGCGAAAGAGGGGAAAGCTGTATGTACGTGATTGCTCTTTCAGCACTTCCTAGTTCAGCCAGGCACGGAGAGACGCTGGACTGCTAAACCTCTCTTTCTCTCTTGTCAAACCTAGCTTGGGCTCCTGGGTTCTTTAAGGGTGCAATACATCTTGTGTGAAACTGGTTCTTGTGGCTGAAAGGGGCTTAGACCCATTTCTGATGAACTGGCCTTATGCATCCTTTGTCACTTTGCCACCCTCCCAGTGTGTGGGAGTGTGTTTCCTGTTAATGTCTCCACGCAGCGCTTTTACGGATGCTTTTATACCAGTTTTCTTGTCCTGGCTTGATCCTATGGGACCCTGGGATTGGTCATTTGGGGAGGTATTTCTAGAGCTCTGATGCATTTCCCTGAAAAGAGAAGTGCTAGGGCTCTGGAGGAGAGAATAACGTCACCTTAGTGCAAATCCCAGGACTTCCTAGGATGGAGCCATGTCACTGTAGGTGGTATCGGACCGCTCTAACTGTGAAGTTTAGATGCACTCTGGATCTCCCCTGGTCTTAGGCTTCATGTCCTGGTTTTCTTCCCCAGTTGTCAGAGCAAGGGGAAAGAATCTCAGGGTGAGAGGAACGTCCTGAAAATTATGTGTGGGGTATATACACTGAGAGAGCCAGGATGGTGTAGTTCCTTAAGCCCTTGGCTAGGACTCTGGGGAGCGAGTGTCGATTCTCTGCTCGGCCATGGACACCCACTGGATTCAAAAGACAAGAAAAGAGATTGCACGTATAGATTAGAAAGAACTGCTTTAATGTAAGAACTGTTCAAGAGTGGACGAGAGAGTCTTGTCGGGGTGGGTGGGCTCTCCTTCTCTGGCGGTTTCTAAGCAGAGGTTAGGTGGGCGTCTTTGAGTTCCAGTTTTGTGATTCCTCCTCCCCTCCTCCTCCTCCTCTTCCGCCTTCTTCTTCTCATCCCCCCCCCCTTCTTTCAGGAGTGCTATAGTTCTGTACCTCTGCATGGCAGGGGTTACACCACATGGCTCTTCCAGCCCCTTCCCTCCCTAATATTCTGTGACTCCATGACTCTACATGTGCAGAGTGACTTTTTTAGATGGTGGGGAGCTGGTGTCTGCAGCTGACCATTTGTGATATGCTGCGCTCTGTTTCTACTCAGTTGAGGGATGGTGTAGTGCTAGTCTAGGGTAATTCCACCGGCAGATATTTCTACTACGCTGGGATGATGTTGGATGTCAGCCAATGAATCCTTCTCTCCTTGAGAAAGTGGGAGAAATTAAGGGATTTTCCTTTCATTTACAGCCTCCAGATTCTGCGGGGAGGTGGGGTGTTCTGGCAGTTGTTGTCTGAAAAAGAAACTTTGCTGCCAAGCTCTGGGTGTGACCCTGTTGGGCTGTTCAGGGATATGCTCTGCACATGGATGCAGAGATATAACATTTGGGGGACAACTGAAAGTCCCCTCCCAAGGAGACGAAGGAGAGGATGAGAGATAGAACTGGAGAGACAGTTGCAGGAGAGCTGAGACTCTTTTTTTCTGCAGACGTTTCCAAACGTGAACAGGGAAGCTCTTGGCTTTTTCTTCGAAGTAGATAAAGATAGTGACGTCCCAGGCAATGAAAAGGAAGCATATTTGCACGTGTTTGCATCCTGCACAACCAGGGCCTTAAGAAGAGCAGGAGGGCCCGATCCAGAGATGTTTTAGCAGGAGGAAGCCCACACGTTCCCTCCTTGCCATCATGGTTCGGGTTCATCTATTCGTGGTTTTCCTGACTTACTGCACAGGTAACAGAGAACGTTTCTTAACATAAAACTTTTGATCTCGTGGAGATAAATCCTGAGAATGGGCCAATCTTCTTTTGAGGGTGCCATTTGATGCAGTTCCTTATCTTTTCTCTAAAGTTGCAGGAGTCGAGCTCTTAGGCAAAATGGCCTCTCTCTCTTCTTTGATTTCTTTCAGGGACCTTGGACCAGTCCAGCCTGACTCAGCCGCCCTCCCTCTCGGCATCTCTTGGATCAACGGCCAGGATCTCCTGTACCTGGAGCAGCGGAAGCATGGATAGCGATTATCTATCCTGGTATCAACAGAAGCCTGGTGGTGCTCCTAAACTCATGATATACTTGGGGAGTAGCAAGGCCTCCGGAGTCCCTGATCGATTCTCTGGTTCTGTCAGTGGTTCTGTGGCCACCCTCACCATCTCCAAAGTCCAAGCAGAAGACGAGGCTGACTATTACTGTTTGCATTATGCTGGTAGCGGGCATCCCACAGTAATACGACTTTATGGGGAAGCGAGGCAAAAAACCTCCTTGTAGCTGGTAGCCTCGAGTTTGCAGCTAGTTTTACAGGTAGACTAAAATCACAGGTTTGTCCTGATCTTTGCCTTCCTGAGTTCGAAGACTTTATTCATCTAACGGGAAAGAGAGCTAGCATTGAATAGAAACAGTCAGGCCTTTGACCTTGCAGAAGATGCCTTGCCTTAAGGCAGGGTCTTCCTTGCAGGATGGAGGAAAGAAATCCTTGGCGTGGGCTGAGTGTCCTTCTCTCCTCACCTGATGATTCATGATATTGCAATCTTTGTTGCTTCAGTTTGCGGCCGGGCTCCTGTGAGGTTCGCAACAGTGTAAAGGGGAATGGGGACGGTGCACAAGGCGCAGATGCACAGGAGAGGAGGAGAGACGGAGCTACACCTTCAGGACCCAATGCACACATGTGCACACACGTGCACAGACTCGCTGTACAACGGTCCCAAGGCACAATCTTTCCTGATGCACTAACTGTGTTCTGATGCAGAAGGGGACACCCTACGCATTGGGCTCTGTTGTACAACAGGACAGGTTGCCCATTGGGACATGTGGAGCCATGGGGCCCCCCTTGTGCGGTGGGAGATTTTGTACAGTGTCCCATTGGGCATCGTCCCAATTTGCAACTCTACCTGGGACAGGGTTGACCTTGGGCATTACCTTGGGCTGGAGGGAATAATTCCTTAGTTTATATCCAGAGTGCTACCCTCAATCTTCAGGTAGCAGGGAAGAGGGTTTTGTTTTGTTTGGAACCTCAGTCATCACCTTTATCTTTGAATAGGAACAAAAGACTGACTTAGACCTTTGGGCCACTGGGCTCAGCAGTATCGCTCACGACACCATAGAGGGTTATCCATGGTCTGCTGGCATGAGGGGGACCTTGATCATGCCTCAGATAAAAATGTCCCACCACTTCTGAAAGGTAACGTCTGCCTGTGTAAGACGCCAACAGGATTCAAGGAGCCATAATTCTCTGGAGAGGCTGTGACCTGGCTTGAACCCTTAGGGGGCGATGTTGGCCAAGTGTCACCACATGAAGCTCAGTGAAAGGCGGAGGGAGCCCTCCCTGCCCCTGTGATGGGCCATGAAAGAGGGGAAAGTTCTCTATACATGATTGCTCTTTCAGCACTTCCTTGTTCATCCACTCACAGAGATGCTAGGCTACTAAACCTCTCTTTCTCTGCCGTGAAAAGAAGCTTGAGGCCCTGTGTTCTTTAAGTGCTCAATGCATCCTGTGTGAGGCTGATTCTTGTGGCCAAAAGGGGCTCGGACTCATTTGAGATGAATTGGCCTATTCCAGCCTTCTTCAATTTGCCACCTTCCAAAGGTTTGGGAGTATGTTTCCCACTGGTGCATCTACACTACACTTATATAGCCATTTTGATATCACTTTTATTGTCCTGGCTTTCATCCTCTGGGATGCTGGGATTGGTCATTTGGGGAGGTATTTCTAGAGCTCTGGTGCCTTTCCCTGGAAAGAGAAGTGCTAGGGCTCTGGAGGAGAGAATGACCCCACCGAAGTGCAAATCCCACGACTCCCTAGCAAGGAGCCACGTCACTGTGCGTGGTATCGGACCACTCTAACTGTGAAGTGTAGATACACTCTGGACCCCCCTGGTCCTGGGCTTCATGTCCTGGCTCTCTTTCCCAGTTCTCAGAGGAAAAGGAAAGAATCTCAGAGTGAGAGCACTGTCCTGAAAATTATGCTTTGTTTATATATGCTGAGAGAGCTAGCACGGTGTAGTTCCTTAAGCCCTGGGCTAGGACCCTGGGGAGCGGGTGTCGATTCTCATGCTCGGCCATGGTCACCCATTGGATTGAGAAGACAAGAAACAAGATTCCACGTATAGATTAAGAAGAACTTCTTGAGTGTAAGAACTGTTCAAGAGTAGACTAGACAGCCTTGTGAGGGTGGGTGGGCTCTCCTTCTTTGGCGGTTTCTAAATGGAGGTTAGGTGGGCATCTTAGAGTTCCAGTTTTGGGACCCCTCCCCTCCGCCTCCCCCTCCCTCTCCCCCTCCTCCTTCTCCTTTCAGGAGTGTTGCAGTTGTGTACCTCTGCATGGCAGGGGGTTGTACCAGATGGCTCTTCCAGCCCCTTCGATCTGCAAGATTCTATGACTCTATAACTCTACATGTCCAAGAAACTTTTTAGGCCATGGGGAGCTGGTGTCTACAGGCGATGGTGGTGAGGGTGGAGTTCCATGGGAGGTGCCCTTGCAGGGACACAATAACGCACCTAGAGTGGCATTGCAATGCGCTTTACGTACTGCCTTTGGGCACTGCGTATTGTGCAAACAAAGGAGAGCTAGGTCCGTTCTCCTTTTCTGACAAGCTGCAATATGGTGATACTTAGTAGAGGGACGGCATAGGACCAGTGCAGGGTAACTCCACCAGCGGATATTTCCACTCCACTGAGATGATGTTGGATGTCAGCCAATGAGTCCTTCTCTCCTTGAGGAACTGGGAGAAATTAATGGGATTTTCCTTTCACCTACGGCTTCCAAATTCTCTGGAGTGATTCTGGCAGATGTTGTCTGAAAAAGAAACTTTGCTGCCAAGCTCTGGATGTGACCCTGTTGGGCCGTTCAGGGACATGCTCTTCTTATGGATGGAGAGAAATATGAGTTGGGGGACAACAGAAAGTCCCCTCCCAAAGTGACCGAGGGGAGGATGAGAGATAGCACTGGAGAGATGGTTGCAGAAAAGCTGAGCCTCTTTTGTCTGCAAATGTTTCCAACAGTGGAGAGGGAAGCTCTTGGCTTTTTCTTAGAAGGAGGTAATGATAGTGATGTCCCAGCCAATGAAGAGGAAGTGTATTTGCATGTGTTTGCATCCTGCACAACCAGGGCCTTAAGAAGAGCAGGAGGGGCCGATCCAGAGATGTTTTAGCAGCAGGAAGCCCACAAGTAACCTCCTTGCCATCATGGTTCGGGTTCATCTGTTGGTGGTTCTCCTGACTTACTGCACAGGTAACAGAGAACGTTTCTTAACATAAAGCTTTTGATCTCGTGGAGATAAATCCTGAGAATGGGCCAATCTTCTTTTGAGGGTGCCATTTGATGGAGTTCCTTATCTTTTCTCTAAAGTTGCAGGAGTGGAGCTCTTAGGCAAAATGACCTCTCTCTCTTCTTTGATTTCTTTCAGGGACCTTGGGCCAGGCCAGCCTGACTCAGCCGCCCTCCCTCTCGGCATCTCTTGGATCAACGGCCAGGATCTCCTGTACCTTGAGCAGCGGAAGCATGGATAGCGATTATTTATCCTGGTATCAACAGAAGCCTGGTGGTGCTCCTAAACTCATGATATACTGGGGGAGTAGCAAGGCCTCCGGAGTCCCTGATCGATTCTCTGGTTCTGTCAGTGGCTCTGCAGCCACCCTCACCATCTCCAACGTCCAAGCAGAAGACGAGGCTGACTATTATTGTTTCTATCCTGCTGGCAGCAACCAGCGCACAGTGATGTAACTTTAGGGAGAAGCGAGGCAAAAACCTTCTTGCAGCTGGTATTCTCGAGTTTGCAGCTAGTTTTACAGACAAACTGTAGGTTTGTCGTGATCTTTGGCTTCCTGTGTTTGAGGACTTTATTCATCTACCACGAGAGAGAGCTAGCTTTGAATAGAAACAGTGGGGCCCGTGACCTTGAGCTTGATGCCTTGGGGCAGGGTCTTCCTTGTTGGTTGGAGGAAGGAATTCCTTGGCGTGGACTGAGTGTCCTTCTCTCCTCACCTAATGACAAACCTGAGGTAAAAAGGAACTGGGGTTCAGAGTGAGAGGATTTTTGAAATGATTCATGGTGTTGTAATGTTTGTTGCTTTAGTTTGTGGCTGGCCTCTTTTAAGGTTTATAATCGTGTAAAGGGGAATGGGGATGGTGCACAAGGCGCAGGTGCACAGGAGGGGAGGAGAGACGAAGCTACACTTCCAGGACCAATGTACACACCCGTACAGAATCCCCGTACAACAGTCCCGAGGCACATTGTGCGCTGGTGCACAAAATGTGTTCTGATGCAGAACGGGACACCCTGCTCATTGGGATCTCTTGTGCTTCAGGACAGGCTGCCCATTGGTGCCATGTGGTGCTATGGGGCCCCTCTTGTGTGGTGGGACATCTTGCACAGTGCCCCGTTGCGCATCCTCCGGATTCGCAACCCTCCTTGGAACAGAGTGAGCTTGAGTATTGACCTTGGGCTGGGCTGGAGGGAATAATTCCTTACTTTATATCCAGAGTGCTATCCTCCGTCTTCAGGTAGTAAGGAAGAAAGTTTTGTTTTGGTTGGAACCTCAGTCATGATCTTTATCTTGGGATGGGATGAAAGCACTGAATCAGATCTTTGGGCCACTGGGCTCAGCAGTATCGCTCATGACATCGTAGAGGGTCATCCATGGCCTGCTGGCCAGAGCGGGGATGTCAGGCTGCTCTCTGATCTTGTGCATCAGACAAAAATGTCTAATCACTTCTTGGAAGATAACATCTGCTTGTGTAAGATGTCAACAGGATTCAAGGAGCCATTAGTATCTGAAGGGGCTATGACCTGTCTTCAACCCGTAGAGGGAGATATTGGCCAAGTGTTGCCACATGCAACTCAGTGAAAGGGGGAGGCAGCCATCTCTGCACCTGTGATGGGCCACGAAAGAGGGGAAAGTTCTATGTACGTGAGTGCTCCTTCCGGACTTCCTTGTTCAGCCAGGCATAGGGAGACGCTGGACTACGAAAGCTCTCTTTCTCTCTTGTCAAACCTAGCTTGGGGCCCTGGGATCTTTAAGTGTGCAATGCATCTTGTGTGGAACTGGTTCTTATGGCCGAAAGGGGCTTGGACCCATTTCGGATGTGTTGTCCTAATACGGACTTTCTCAACTTGCCACTCTCCAAATGCGTTAGAGTATGTTTCTCGTTAATATTTCCACCCTACACTTTTACGGATGTTTTTATACCGCTTTTATTGTCGTGGCTTCATCCTCGGGGAACCGGGGACACTGCCATTTGGGGAGGTGTTTCTAGCGTTCTGGTTCATTTCCCTGCAAAGAGGAGTGCTACGGTTCCGGAGGAGAGAATGGGCTCACCCAAGTGCAAATCTCAGGATTCCTTCACGTGGACTCATGTCACTGTACGTGGTATCAAACTGCTCTGACTGTGATGTGCAGACACACTTCGGATCTTCCCTGGTCCTGGGCCTCACGGTCTCCCTTTCTTCCCCAGTTTTCAGAGCAAGGGAAAAGAATCTCAGGGTGAGAGCAGAATCTTGAAAATTACTTGTGTGTAGATATCCTGAGAGAGAAACCATGGTGTAGTTGTTTAAGCATTGGGCTAGGACCCGGGAGAGCAGGGTCGGATTTCCTGCTGCGCCATGGAAACCCACTGGATTCAAATGACAAGAAAAGCAATGCTACCTAAATATTAGAAAGAATTTCTTTAATGTAAGAAGTGTTCAACAGTGGACTCGACTGCCTTGGGCGGTAGGCTTTCTCCTCTGGCAGTTTTGAAACAGGGGTTGTGTGGGCATCTTTGAGTCCAAATTTTGGAGAAAAAAAGCAGGATAGAAATCTCTTCCTCATCCTCGTCCTCTTCCTCCTCGTCCTCCACGTCCTCCTCCATTAAAGGAGTGTTGCATTTGTGTATCTCTGCATGGGAGGGGGATGCACCGGATGGCTCTTCCAGCCGTTTCGAACTTCAAGAACCTATGACTCCATGACTCTACATGTGCAGAGTGACTTTTTTAGACCATGAGGAGCTGGTGTCTCCAGCTGACCTGGGAGGGGGTGAAATTCCATCTCAGGACCCCTTGCAGAGACAGGAGAACAAACCTAGAGTGGCATTGCAATGAGCGTTACGTACTGCTTTTGGGCACGAGGTATTGTGCAAAGAAAGGACAGCTAGGTCCATTCGCCATTTCTGATATGTCCCACTATGGTGGCACTCAGTAGAGGGATGGCGTAGAATTAGTACGGCGTAACTCCGCCAGCCGATATTTCCACTCCACTGAGACGATGTTGTATGTCAGCCAATGAGTCCTTCTCCCCTTGAGAGACTGAGAGAAATTAAGGGATTTTCCGTTCACCTGCAGCCTCCAGACTCTGTGGGGGGATTCTGGCAGTTGTCGTCTAAAAAAGAAACTTTGCCGCCAAGCGCTGGATGTGAACCTGTCGGGCTGTTCAGGGACATACTCTATTCATGGATGCAGAGAAATATGATTTGGGGGATAATAGAAAGTGTCCCCCCAAGGAGCCCAAGGGGAGGGTGAGAGATAGAACCAGAGAGATGGTTGCAAAAAGGCTAAGACTCTTTTGTCTGCAAATATTTCCAACTGTGGAGAGGGAAGCTCTTGGCTTTCTCTTAGAAGGAGGTAAAGATAGGGACATCCCAGCCAATGAAGAGGAAGCGTATTTGCATGCGTTTGCATCCTGCACACCCAGGGCCTTAAGAAGAGCAGGAGGGCCCGATCCAGAGACGTTTTAGCAGTACGAAGCCCACAGGTTCCCTCCTTGCCATCATGGTTTGGGTACATCCATTCCTGGTTCTCCTGACTAACTGTACAGGTAATGGAGAACGTTTCTTAAGATTAAACTTTTGATCTCATAGAGATAAACCCCGAGAATGGGCCACTCCTCTTTTGAGGCTGTCATTTGATGTAGTTCCGTATCTTTTCTCTAAATTTTTAGGAGTGGAGCTGTCAGTCAAAATGGCCTTTCTCTCTTGTTTGATTTCTTTCAGGGACCTTGTGACAGTCCGGCCAGAATCAGCCACCCTCCCTCTCGGCATCTCTTGGATCAACGGCCAGGATCTCCCATACCTGGAGCAGCGGAAGCATCAACAGTGATGATCTATCCTGGTATCAACAGAAGCCTGGCGGTGCTCCTGAACTCATGATATTCTGGGGGAGTGGCACGGCCTCTCCAGGCCGTGACCGATTCTCTGGTTCTCTCAGTGGTTCTGTGGCCACCCTCACCATTTCCAATGTACAAGCAGAAGATGAGGGTGATTATTACTGTTTGTATTATGCTGGCAGCGGGCAACCCACAGTGATACAGCCTAAGCGGGAAGTGGGGCAAAAAACCTACTTGCAACTTGTAGCCTTGAGTTTGCAGCTGGTTTTACAGACAGAATGAAATTGTAGGTTTGTCCTGATCTTTGGATTCCTGTGTTCAAAAACATTATTTGTCCACCATGAAACAGAACTAGGTTTGAATGGAAACACCAGGGCCTTTGACCTTACAGAAGATGTCTTAACTTGGAACAGGGTTTCCTTGTATGTTGGAAGAAGGAATTTCTTGCCGTGTGCGCAGAGTGCATCTTTCCTCACCTAACTTCAAACCTCAGGAAAAAAAGAACAGGTTTTCAGAGTTCTTGCAAACAATTCATGATGTTGCAGTGTTTGTTGCTGCAGTTTGCGGCTGGCCTCTTGTGAGGTTTGCAATCGTGCAAGGGAGAATAGCGATTGTGAGCGAGGCTGAGATGCAAAGGAGGGGAGGGGAGAGACAGTTACACCTCCAGGACCAATGCACGCACTAACGGATTCCCTGCGGCATGGTCCCAAGGCACATTCTGCTCTGAAGCACAAAATGTACTCCGATGCAGAACTGGACACAGTGTCCGTTGGGTCCTGTGGTGCAACAGGTCAGGTTGCGTATTGGGACAAAATCCTTTTAGGTCCAGCTCAGTCCGTTGGCCATTTCTGATATGCCATGATATGTTTATATCCAGAGTGGTCCCCTCAGTCTTCAGGGAGCAGCGAAGAGGGTTCTGTTTTGGTTGGAACCTCAGACATCACCTTTATCTTGGAATGGGAACAAAGCACTGAATCAAACCGTTGGGCCACCGGGATCTGCCGTATCGCTCACGTCACCGTGGAGGGTCATCCATGGCCTTCTGGCCAGAGGGGGGACCTTAGGGTGCTTTGATGTCGTGGCTCAGATCAAAATGTCCCACCATTTCTGGAAGGTAACGTCTTCCTGTGCAAGATGCCAAAAGGATTTAAGGAGCCATAATTCTCTGAAGAGGCTCTGACCTGGCCTCAACCTGTAGAGGGAGATGTCGGCCAGGTGTCCCTCCAGGAAGCTCAAGGAAAGGGGGAGGCAGCTGTCTCTGCACCTGTGATGGGCCACGAAAGAGGGGAAAGTTCTCTATACGCGATTGCTCCTTCAGGACTTCCTTGTTCAACCATGCATAGAGAGACGCTGGAGTACTAAACTTCTCTTTCTCTCTTGTCGAACCTAGCTTGGGCCCCTGGGTTCTTTAAGTGTGCAATGCATCTTGTGTGAAACTGGTTCTTGTGGCTGAACGAGGCTTAGACGCATTTGAGATGAATTGGCCTTATCCAGCCTTCCTCAACTTGCCACCCTCCAAGTGTGGGGGAGTATGTTTCCCACTAATGTATCTGCGTTGTGCTTTTATAGCTGCTTTTATACCACTTTTCTTGTCCTGGCTTCATCCTATGGGATGCTGGGATTGGTCACCTGGGGCGGTATTTCTAGAGCTCTGTTGCATTTCCCTGCAAAGAGGAGTGCTAGGGCTCCGGAGGAGAGAATGTCCTCACCCAAGTGCAAATCCCAGGGCTCCCTCGCATGGAGCCATGTCACTGTATGTGGTATCAGACCGCTCTACCTGTGAAATGCAGACACACTCTGGATCTCCCCTGGTCCCGAGCCTCAGGGTCTGCCTTTCTTCTCCAGTTCTCAGAGCAAGCGGAAGGAATCTCAGGGTGAGAACGGAATCGTGAAAATTACATTTGCGTATGTACATCCTGAGGGAGCGAGCATGATGTAGTGGTATGAGCATGGGAACATGACCCCGGAGAGCAGGGTTGGATCCCCTACTCAGCCATGGACACCCACTGGTTTGAAATGAGAAGAAATGAGATTGCACCTAAATATTAAAAAGAACTTCGTTAATGTAAGAACTGTTCAAGAGAAGACAGACAGCCTTTTGGGGGTGGGTGGGCTCTCTTTCTTCGGCAGTTTCTAAACAGAGGTTAGGAGAGCATCTTTGAGTTCCAGTTTTGGGACTCCTCTCCCTCCTCCCCCCTCCCTGTCCCCCCCCTCCTCCTCCTTTCAGGAGTACTGCAGCTGTGTATCTCTGCATGGCAGGAGGTTGCACCAGATGGCTCTTCCAGCCCCTTCTGTCTCTAACTTTCTATGAGTCTACGACTATACCTGTGCACACTCATAACTCCACCAGGGGATATTTCCACTATGCTGAGACGATGTTGGATGTCAGCCAAGTAGTCCTTCTCTCCTTGAGAAACTGGGAGAAATTAATGGGATTTTCCTTTCACCTACAGCCTCCAGATTCTAGGTGGGGATTCTGGCAGTTGTTGTCTGAAAAAGAAACTTTGCTGCCAAGCTCTGGATGTGAACCTGTGCTCTGCACATGGATGCAGAGATATGACAGTTGGGAGACAATAGAAAGTCCCCTCCCGAGGAGACCAAGGAGAGGATGAGAGATAGAACTGGAGAGATGGTTGCAGAAAAGCTAAGACTCTTTTGTCTGCAATGTTTCTCTTAGAAGGAGGTAAAGATAGTGACGTCCCAGCCAATGAAGAGGAAGCAGATTTGCATGCGTTTGGATTCTGCACAACCAGGGCCTTAAGAAGACCTTGGGGGCACGATCCAGAGACGTTTTAGCAGCAGGAAGCCCACACGTTTCCTCCTTGCCGTCATGGTTTGGGTTCATCTCTTCTTGGTTCTCCTGACTTACTGCACAGGTAACTGAGAATGTTGCTTAAGATCAAACTTTTGATCTCATAGAGATAAACCCTGAGAATGGGCCACTCCTCTTTTGAGGCTGCCATTTGGTGGAGTTCCTTATCTTTTCTCTAAACTTGCAGGAGTGGAGCTCTCAGTCAAAATGGCCTCTCTCTTCTTTGATTTCTTTCAGGGACCTTGGGCCAGTCCAGCCTGACTCAGTCGCCCTCCCTCTCGGCATCCCTTGGATCAACGGCCAGGATCTCCTGTACCTGGAGCAGCGGAAGCATGGATAGCGATTAGCTATCCTGGTATCAACAGAAGCCTGGCGGTGCTCCTAAACTCGTGATATATGAGGGCAGTTACACAGATTCTGGAGTCCCTGATCGATTCTCTGGTTCTGTCAGTGGCTCTGCGGCCACCCTCACCATCTCCAACATCCAAGCAGAAGATGAGGCTGACTATTACTGTTGTTATACTGGCAGCGGGCAGCCCACAGTGATACAACTTAAGGGGGAAGTGAGGCAAAAAACCTCCTTGCAGCTGGTTTTCCAGACAGACTGAAATTACAGGTTTGTCCTGATCTATCGGGCATCCTCCCAATTCGCAACCCTACCTGAGACAGGATTGACCTCGGGCATTACCTTGGGCTGGGCTGGAGGGAATAATTCCTTAGTTTATACCCAGAGTGCTACCCTCAGTCTCCAGGTAGCAGGGAAAAGGGTTTTGTTTTGGTCGGAACTTCAGTCATAATCTTTTTCTTGGAATGGGAACAAAGCACTGACTCAGACCATTGGGCCACCGGGCTTGGCAGTATCGCTCACGATACTATAGAGGTTCATGCATGGCCTGCTGGCCAGAGGGGGATGCGGGGCTGCTCTCTCATGTTGTGCGTCAGAGAAAAATGTGCAACCACTTTTGGAAGGTAACATCTGCCTGTGCAAGATGGGAACAGGATTCAAGGAGCCATTAGTCTCTGAAGAGGTTATGACCTGGCTTCAACCCGTAGGAGGCGATGTTGGCCAAGTGTTTGCAATCGTGCAAGGGAGAATAGCGATTGTGAGCGAGGCTGAGATGCAAAGGAGGGGAGGGGAGAGACGGTTACGCCTCCAGGACCAATGCACGCACGAACGGATTCCCTGCGGCATGGTCCCAAGGCACATTCTGCTCTGAAGCACAAAATGTACTCCGATGCAGAACTGGACACACTGTCCGTTGGGTCGTGTGGTGCAACAGGTCAGGTTGCGTATTGGGACAAAATCCTTTTAGGTCCAGCTCAGTCCGTTGGCCATTTCTGATATGCCATGATATGTTTATATCCAGAGTGGTCCCCTCAGTCTTCAGGGAGCAGCGAAGAGGGTTCTGGTTTGGTTGGAACCTCAGACATCACCTTTATCTTGGAATGGGAACAAAGCACTGAATCAAACCGTTGGGCCACCGGGATCTGCCGTATCGCTCACGTCACCGTGGAGGGTCATCCATGGCCTTCTGGCCAGAGGGGGGACCTTAGGGTGCTTTGATGTCGTGGCTCAGATCAAAATGTCCCACCATTTCTGGAAGGTAACGTCTTCCTGTGCAAGATGCCAAAAGGATTTAAGGAGCCATAATTCTCTGAAGAGGCTCTGACCTGGCCTCAACCTGTAGAGGGAGATGTCGGCCAGGTGTCCCTCCAGGAAGCTCAAGGAAAGGGGGAGGCAGCTGTCTCTGCACCTGTGATGGGCCACGAAAGAGGGGAAAGTTCTCTATACGCGATTGCTCCTTCAGGACTTCCTTGTTCAACCATGCATAGAGAGACGCTGGAGTACTAAACTTCTCTTTCTCTCTTGTCGAACCTAGCTTGGGCCCCTGGGTTCTTTAAGTGTGCAACGCATCTTATGTGAAACTGGTTCTTGTGGCTGAAAGGGGCTTAGACCCATTTCAGCTGAATTGGCCTTATCCAGCGTCCTTCAACTTGCCACCCTCCAAGTGTGGGGGAGTATGTTTCCCACTAATGTATCTACGCTGTCCTTTTATAGCTGCTTTTATACCACTTTTCTTGTCCTGGCTTCATCCTATGGGACGCTGGGATTGGTCACCTGGGGCGGTATTTCTAGAGCTCTGTTGCATTTCCCTGCAAAGAGGAGTGCTAGGGCTCCGGAGGAGAGAATGTCCTCACCCAAGTGCAAATCCCAGGGCTCCCTCGCATGGAGCCATGTCACTGTATGTGGTATGAGACCGCTCTATCTGTGAAATGCAGACACACTCTGGATCTCCCCTGGTCCTGATCCTCAGGGTCTACCTTTCTTCTCCAGTTCTCAGAGCAAGCGGAAAGAATCTCAGGGTGAGAACGGAATCGTGAAAATTACATTTGCGTATGTACATCCTGAGGGAGCGAGCATGATGTAGTGGTATGAGCATGGGAACATGACCCCGGAGAGCAGGGTTGGATCCCCTACTCAGCCATGGACACCCACTGGTTTGAAATGAGAAGAAATGAGATTGCACCTAAATATTAAAAAGAACTTCGTTAATGTAAGAACTGTTCAAGAGAAGACAGACAGCCTTTTGGGGGTGGGTGGGCTCTCTTTCTTTGGCAGTTTCTAAACAGAGGTTAGGAGAGCATCTCTGAGTTCCAGTTTTGGGACTCCTCTCCCTCCTCCCCCCCTCCCTTCCCCCCCCTCCTCCTCCTTTCAGGAGTATTGCAGCTGTGTATCTCTGCATGGCAGGAGGTTGCACCAGATGGCTCTTCCAGCCCCTTCTGTCTCTAACTTTCTATGAGTCTACAACTATACCTGTGCACAGTCATAACTCCACCAGCGGATATTTCCACTATGCTGAGACGATGTTGGATGTCAGCCAAGTAGTCCTTCTCTCCTTGAGAAACTGGGAGAAATTAATGGGATTTTCCTTTCACCTACAGCCTCCAGATTCTAGGTGGGGATTCTGGCAGTTGTTGTCTGAAAAAGAAACTTTGCTGCCAAGCTCTGGATGTGAACCTGTGCTCTGCACATGGATGCAGAGATATGACAGTTGGGAGACAATAGAAAGTCCCCTCCCGAGGAGACCAAGGAGAGGATGAGAGATAGAACTGGAGAGATGGTTGCAGAAAAGCTAAGACTCTTTTGTCTGCAGTGTTTCTCTTAGAAGGAGGTAAAGATAGTGACGTCCCAACCAATGAAGAGGAAGCAGATTTGCATGCGTTTGGATTCTGCACAACCAGGGCCTTAAGAAGACCTTGGGGGCACGATCCAGAGACGTTTTAGCAGCAGGAAGCCCACACGTTTCCTCCTTGCCGTCATGGTTTGGGTTCATCTCTTCTTGGTTCTCCTGACTTACTGCACAGGTAACTGAGAATGTTTCTTAAGATCAAACTTTTGATCTCATAGAGATAAACCCTGAGAATGGGCCACTCCTCTTTTGAGGCTGCCATTTGGTGGAGTTCCTTATCTTTTCTCTAAACTTGCAGGAGTGGAACTCTCAGTCAAAATGGCCTCTCTCTTCTTTGATTTCTTTCAGGGACCTTGGGCCAGTCCAGCCTGACTCAGCCGCCCTCCCTCTCGGCATCTCTTGGATCAATGGCCATCATCTCCTGTACCTTGAGCAGCGGAAGCATGGATAGCGATTATCTATCCTGGTATCAACAGAAGCCTGGTGGTACTCCTAAACTCATGATATACAGGGGGAGTAGCAGGGACTCCGGAGTCCCTGATCGATTCTCTGGTTCTGCGGCCACCCTCACCATCTCCAACGTCCAAGAAGAAGACGAGGCTGACTATTATTGTTTGTATTATGCACAGCGCACAGTGATGTAACTTTAGGGGGAAGCGAGGCAAAAAGCCTCCTTGCAGCTGGTAGCCTTGAGTTTGCAGCTGGTTTTACAGACAAACTGAAATTGCCGGTTTGTCCTGATCTTTGGCTTCTTGTGTTTGAAGACTTTATTCATCTACCAGGAAAGAGAGCTAGCTTTGAATAGAAACAGTGGGGCCTTTGACCTCGCCGAAGATACCTTTCCTTGGGGCAGGGTCTTCCTTGCAGGTTGGAGGGAGGAATTCCTTGGCGTGGGCTTAGTGTGCTTCTCTCCTCACTTAATTTCAAACCTCAGGAAAACAGGAACTGGGTTTCAGAGTGGGAGGATTTTTGCAAACAATTCATTATGTTGTAAGGTTTGTTGTTTCACTTTGTGGCTGTCCTCCTGTGAGGTTCACAATCCCGTAAAGGGGCATGGGGATGGTGCTCAAGGCTCAGATGCAGAAGACTGGAGGAGAGACAGAGATACGCCTCCAGGACCAATGCACGTAAATGCACAGAGTTCCCGTGGAACGGTCCCAAGGCACATTCTGTCGTGATGCACAAAACGTGTTCTGATGCAGGATGGGATACTCTGAGGATTGGGATCTGTTGTGCTTCAGGACAGGTTGCCCATTGGGAAATGTGATGCCGTGGGGGGTCCCCTTTCTGTGGTGGGATATTTTGCACAGTGCCCTATTGAGAATCCTCCCAATTCGCAACCCTCCTTGGGACAGGGTGAGCTTGGGCAGTACCTTGGGTGGGCTGGAGGGAATAATTCCTTAGTTTATATCCAGAGTGGTGCCCTGAGTCTTCAGGCAGCAGGGAAGAGGGTTTTGTTTTGGTTGGAACCTCAGTCATCATCTTTATCTTGGAATTGGAAGAAAGCACTGAATCAGACGTTTGGGCCACCGGGCTCAGCAGTATCGCTCACAACACCACAGAGGGTCATCCATGGGCAGCTGGCCAGATGGGGGACCATGAGATGCTCTCTGATCTTGTGCATCAGACAAAAATGTCCAACCATTTGTGTAAGGTAACATCTGCCTGCGTAAGATGCCAACAGGATTCAAGGAGCCCTAATTCTCTGAAGAGGCTATGACCTGGCTTCAACCCATGGGGGCGCTGTTGGCCAAGTGTCACCACATGAAGCTCAGTGAAAGGCGGAGGCAGCTGTCTCTGCACCTGTGATGGGCCAAGAAAGAGGGGAAAGTTCTCTATACGTGATTGCTCTTTCAAGACTTCCTTGTTCAGCCACTCAGAGAGATGCTAGACTACTAAACCTGCCTTTCTCTGCTGTCGAAAGAAGCTTGGGCCCTTGGGTTCTTTAAGTGCCCAACTCATCCCGTGTGAGGCTGATTCTTGTGGCCGTAAGGGTCTCGGATGCATCTGAGAGGAATTGGTCTATTTCAGCCTTCTTCAACTTGCCACCTTCCAAACGTGTGGGAGTATGTTTCCCACTAATGCATCTACGCTACATTTTGATATCGCTTTTATTGTCGTGGCTTCATCCCATGGGACCCTGGGATTGGTCATTTGGGAAGGTATTTCTAGAGCTCTGGTGCATTTCCCTGAAAAGAGAAGTGCTAGGGCCCTGGAGGAGAGAATGACCCCACCTAAGTGCAAATCCTAGGACTCCCTAGCATGGAGCCATGTCACTGTACGTGGTATCGGACCGCTCTAACTGTGAAGTATAGACACACTCTGGATCTCCCCGGTCCTGGTCTTCATGGCCTGACTTTATTCCCCAGTTCTCAGGGGAAAGGGAAAGAATCTCAGAGTGAGAACACTGTCCTGAAAATTATGTTTTGGTTATGTGTACTGAGAGAGCCGGGATGGTGTAGTTCCTTAAGCCCTAGGCTTGGACCCTGGGGAGCAGGTGTCGATTCTCTGCTCGGCCTTGGACACCCGCTGGGTTCAAAAGATGAGAAAAAAGATTCCACGTATAGATTAGAAAGAATTTCTTTTATGTAGGAATTGTTCAAGAGTAGACTAGACAGCCTTGTGCGGGCGGGTGGGCTCTCCTTCTTTGGTGGTTTCTAAACAGAGGTTAGGTGGGCACCTTTGAGTTCCAGTTTTGTGACTCCTCCTCCTCCTCCTCTTCCTCCTCCCCCTCCTCCTCCTCCTTTCAGCAGTGCTATAGTTCTGTATCTCTGCATGGCAGGGGTTACACCACATGGCTCTTCCAGCCCCTTCCCTCTCTAATATTCTATGACTCCATGAGTCTACATGTGCAGAGTGACTTTTTTAGACAATGGTCAGCTGGTGTCTCCAGCTGACTGTGGGAAGGGTGAAATTCCATGTAAGGACCCATTGCAGAGACACAAGAACACACCTTGAGTGGCATGGCAGTGAGCGTGACGTACTGCCTGTGGGCACTGAGTATTGCGCAGGGAAAGGACAGCCAGGTCCATTCACCATTTCTGATATGCTACACTATGCTGGTACTCAGTTGAGGGACGGTGTAGTGCTAGTCTATGGTAATTCCACCGGCAGATATTCCCAATATGCTGACATGATGTTGGATGTCAGCCAATGAGTCCTTCTCTCCTTGAGAAAGTGGGAGAAATTAAGGGATTTTTCTTTCATTTACAGCCTCCAGATTCTGCGGGGGTGTGTGTGTGTGTGTTCTGGCAGTTGTTGTCTGAAAAAAGAAACTTTGCTGCCAAGCTCCAGATGTGAACCTGTTGGGCTGTTCAGGGACATTCTCTGCACATGGATGCAGAGATATAACATTTGGGGGACAATAGAAAGTCCCCTCCCAAGGATACCGGGGGGAGAGTGAGAGATAGAACCGGAGAGATCCTTGCAGAAAAGCTAAGACTCTTTTGTCTGCAAATATTTCCAACTGTGGAGAGGGAAGCTCTTGGCTTTCTCTTAGAAGGAGGTAAAGATAGGGACATCCCAGCCAATGAAGAAGAAGCGTATTTGCATGCGTTTGCATCCTGCACACCCGGGGCCTTAAGAAGAGCAGGAGGGCCCGATCCAGAGACGTTTTAGCAGCAGGAAGCCCACACGTTTCCTCCTTGCCATCATGGTTTGGGTTCATCTCTTCTTGGTTCTCCTGACTTACTGCACAGGTAACTGAGAATGTTTCTTAAGATCAAACTTTTGATCTCATAGAGATAAACCCTGAGAATGGGCCACTCCTCTTTTGAGGCTGCCATTTGGTGGAGTTCCTTATCTTTTCTCTAAACTTGCAGGAGTGGAACTCTCAGTCAAAATGGCCTCTCTCTTCTTTGATTTCTTTCAGGGACCTTGGGCCAGTCCAGCCTGACTCAGCCGCCCTCCCTCTCGGCATCTCTTGGATCAACGGCCAGGATCTCCTGTACCTTGAACAGCGGAAGCATGGATAGCAGTGATCTATCCTGGTATCAACAGAAGCCTGGTGGTGCTCCTAAACTCATGATGTACTTGGGGAGTAGCAGGTACTCCGGAGTCCCTGATCGATTCTCTGGTTCTGTCAGTGGCTCTGCGGCCACCCTCACCATCTCCAACATCCAAGCAGAAGATGAGGCTGACTATTACTGTTGTTATGCTGGCAGCGGGCAGCCCACAGTGATACAACTTAAGGGGGAAGTGAGGCAAAAAACCTCCTTGCAGCTGGTTTTCCAGACAGACTGAAATTACAGGTTTGTCCTGATCTATCGGGCATCCTCCCAATTCGCAACCCTACCTGAGACAGGATTGACCTCGGGCATTACCTTGGGCTGGGCTGGAGGGAATAATTCCTTAGTTTATACCCAGAGTGCTACCCTCAGTCTCCAGGTAGCAGGGAAAAGGGTTTTGTTTTGGTCGGAACTTCAGTCATAATCTTTTTCTTGGAATGGGAACAAAGCACTGACTCAGACCATTGGGCCACCGGGCTTGGCAGTATCGCTCACGATACTGTAGAGGGTCATGCATGGCCTGCTGGCCAGAGGGGGCTGCGGGGCTGCTCTCTCATGTTGTGCGTCAGAGAAAAATGTGCAACCACTTTTGGAAGGTAACATCTGCCTGTGCAAGATGGGAACAGGATTCAAGGAGCCATTAGTCTCTGAAGAGGCTATGACCTGGCTTCAACCCGTAGGAGGCGATGTTGGCCAAGTGTTTGCAATCGTGCAAGGGAGAATAGCGATTGTGAGCGAGGCTGAGATGCAAAGGAGGGGAGGGGAGAGACGGTTACACCTCCAGGACCAATGCACGCACAAACGGATTCCCTGCGGCATGGTCCCAAGGCACATTCTGCTCTGAAGCACAAAATGTACTCCGATGCAGAACTGGACACAGTGTCCGTTGGGTCGTGTGGTGCAACAGGTCAGGTTGCGTATTGGGACAAAATCCTTTTAGGTCCAGCTCAGTCCGTTGGCCATTTCTGATATGCCATGATATGTTTATATCCAGAGTGGTCCCCTCAGTCTTCAGGGAGCAGCGAAGAGGGTTCTGTTTTGGTTGGAACCTCAGACATCACCTTTATCTTGGAATGGGAACAAAGCACTGAATCAAACCGTTGGGCCACCGGGATCTGCCGTATCGCTCACGTCACCATGGAGGGTCATCCATGGCCTTCTGGCCAGAGGGGGGACCTAAGGGTGCTTTGATGTCGTGGCTCAGATAAAAATGTCCCACCATTTCTGGAAGGTAACGTCTTCCTGTGCAAGATGCCAAAAGGATTTAAGGAGCCATAATTCTCTGAAGAGGCTCTGACCTGGCCTCTGCACCTGGGATGGGCCGTGAAAGAGGGGAAAGTTCTCTACACGTGATTGCTCCTTAAGGACTTCCTTGTTCAGCCATGAATAGAGAGACGCTGGAGTACTAAACTTCTCTTTCTCTCTTGTCGAACCTAGCTTGGGCCCCTGGGTTCTTTAAGTGTGCAATGCATCTTGTGTGAAACTGGTTCTTGTGGCTGAACGAGGCTTAGACGCATTTGAGATGAATTGGCCTTATCCAGCCTTCCTCAACTTGCCACCCTCCAAGTGTGGGGGAGTATGTTTCCCACTAATGTATCTGCGTTGTGCTTTTATAGCTGCTTTTATACCACTTTTCTTGTCCTGGCTTCATCCTATGGGATGCTGGGATTGGTCACCTGGGGCGGTATTTCTAGAGCTCTGTTGCATTTCCCTGCAAAGAGGAGTGCTAGGGCTCCGGAGGAGAGAATGTCCTCACCCAAGTGCAAATCCCAGGGCTCTCTCGCATGGAGCCATGTCACTATATGTGGTATCAGATCGCTCTACCTGTGAAATGCAGACACACTCTGGATCTCCCCTGGTCCCGAGCCTCAGGGTCTGCCTTTCTTCTCCAGTTCTCAGAGTAAGGGGAAATTATCTGAGGGTGAGAGCAGAATTGTGAAAATAACATTTGTATCTGTACATACTGATGGAGCGAGTATGACGTAGTGGTTTGAGCATGGGAACCTGACCCCGGAGAGCAGGATTGGATCCCCTACTCGGCCATGGACACCCACTAGTTTGAAATGACAAGCAACGAGATTCCACATATAGATTAGAAAGAACTTCTTTAATGTAAGAACTGTTCAAGAGTGGACTAGAGAGCCTTGTGGGGGTGGGTGGGCTTTCTTTCTTTGGCGGTTTCTAAACAGAGGTTAGGTGAGCATCTTTGAGTTCCAGTTTTGGGACACCTCCCCCTCCCCCTCCCTGTCCCCCTCCTCCTCCTTCTTTCAGGAGTATTGCAGTTGTGTATCTCTGCATGGCAGGGGGTTGCACCAGATGGCTCTTCCAGGCCCTTCTGTCTCTAACTTTCTATGAGCCTACGACTATACATGTGCACAGTCATAGCTCCACCAGGGGATATTTCCACTATGCTGAGACGATGTTGGATGTCAGCCGAAGAGTCCGTTTCTCCTTGAGAAACTGGGAGAAATTAATGGGATTTTCCTTTCACCTACGGCTTCCAAATTCTAGGTGGGGATTCTGGTAGTTGTTGTCTGAAAAAGAAACTTTGCTGCCAAGCTCTGGAAGTGAACCTGTTAGGCTGTTCGGGGACATGCTCTGCACATGGATGCAGAGATATAACAGTTGGGAGACAACAGAAAGTCCCCACCCGAGGAGACCATGGAGTGGATGAGAGATAGAACCGGAGAGATGGTTGCAGAAAAGCTAAGTCTCTTTTGTCTGCAGATGTTTCTTTTAGAAGGAGGTAAAGATAGTGACGTCCCAGCCAATGAAGAGGAAGCGCATTTGCATGTGTTTGCATCCTGCACAACCAGGGCCTTAAGAAGAGCAGGAGGGCCCAATCCAGAGATGTTTTAGTAGCAGGAAGCCCACACGTTCCCTCCTTGCCATCATGGTTCGGGTTCATCTGTTCTTGGTTCTCCTGACTTACTGCACAGGTAACGGAGAACATTTCTTCACATTCAACTTTTGATCTCATAGAGATAAACCCTGAGAATGGACCGATCCTCTTCTGAGGCTGCCATTTTTTGGAGTTCCTTATCTTTTCTCTAAACTTGCAGGAGTGGAGCGCCCAGTCAAAATGACCTCTCTCTTTCTGCTTTGTTTTCTTTCAGGGACCTTGGGCCAGGCCAGCCTGACTCAGCCGCCCTCCCTCTCGACATCTCTTGGGTCAACGGCCAGGATCTCCTGTACCTGGAGCAGCGGAAGCATGGATAGGGATTATCTATCCTGGTATCAACAGAAGCCTGGTGGTGCTCCTCAACTCATGATATATCGAGGGAGAAGCACGGCCTCTGGAGTCCCTGACCGATTCTCTGGTTCTGTCAGTGGCTCTGCAGCCACACTAAGCATCTCCAACGTCCAAGCAGAAGACGAGGCTGACTATTACTGTTCGTATTATGCTGGCGGCGGGCAGCCCACAGTGATACAGCTTCACGGGGAAGCGAGGCAAAAACCTTCCTTACAGGTGGTATTCTGGAGTTTGCAGCTAGTTTTACAGATAAACTGAAATTGTCGCTTTGTCCTGATCTTTGGCTTCCTGTGTCTGAAGACTTTATTCATCTGCCATGAGAGAGAGCTAGCTTTGAGTAGAAACAGTGGGGCCTTTGACCTTGCCGAAGATGCCTTTCCTTGGGGCAGCGTCTTCCTTGCTGGTTGGTGGAAGGAATTCCTTGGCGTGTGTTGAGTGTGCTTCTCTCCTCACCTAACTTCAAACCTCAGGAAAAAAGGAACTGGGTTTCAGAGTGAGAGGATTTTTGAAACGATTCATGATGTTGCAATGTTTGTTGCCTTCGTTTGTGGCTGGCCTCCTGTGAGGTTTACAATCGTGTAAAGGGGAACGGGGATGGCGTGCAAGGTGCAGACGCAGAAGAGTGGAGGAGAGACAGAGCTACACCTCCAGGACCAATGTACACACCTGTACAGAGTCCCCGTACAACAGTCCCAAGGCACATTTTGCCCTGCTGCAGAAAACGCATTCTGATGGAGAACGGGACACCCCGCTCATTGGGATCTCTTGTGCTTCAGGACAGGCTGCACATTGGTGCCATGTGGTGCCATGGGGGTCCCCCTTGTGCAGTGGGATATCTTGCACAGTGCCCCATTGGGCATCCTTCCAACTCCCAACCCTATCTGGGACAGGGTGAGCTTGGGCATTATCTTGGGCTGGGCTGGAGGGAATAATTCCTTACTTTATATCCAGAGTGGTGCCCTGAGTCTTCAGGCAGCAGGGAAGAGGGTTTTGTTTTGGTTGGAACCTCAGTCATCATCTTTATCTTGGGATGGGAAAAACCCCTGATTCAGACCTTTGGGCCACCGGGCTCAGCGGTATCACTCACGACACCAAAGAGGGTCGTCCATGGCCTGCTGGCCAGAGGGGGGACCTTGGGTTGCTCTCTAATCTTGTGCATCAGACAAAAATGTCCCACCACTTCTGAAAGGTGACGTCTGCCTGTGTAAGATGCCAACAGGATTCAAGGACCCATTATTCTCGGAAGAGGCTGTGACCTGGCTTCAACCCGTGGGGGGCGCTGTTGGCCAAGTGTCACCACATGAAGCTCAGTGAAAGGCGGAGGCAGCTGTCTCTGCACCTATGAGGGGCCACGAAAGAGGGGAAAGTTCTCTATATATGATTGCTCTGTCAGGACATTCTTGTTCAGCCAGGCATGGAGAGACGCTGCACTGCTAAACCTCTCTTTCTCTGCTGTGAAACCTAGCTTGGGCCCATGGGTTCTTTAAGTGTGTGGTGCATCTTGTGTGAAGCTGAGTTTTGTGGCCAAAAGGGGCTCTTACTCATTTCAGATGAATTGGCCTATTTCCAGTCTTCATCAACTTGCCACCCTCCAAATGCGTGGGAGTATGTTTCCCACTGGCGCTTCTACACTACACTGATAGCCATTTCTATCTGACTTTTAATTGTCCTGGCCTGATCCCATGGGATCCTGGGCTTGGTCATTTGGGGAGGTGTTTCTAGAGCTCTGGTGCATTACCCTGAAAAGAGAAGTGCTAGGTCTCTGGAGGAAAGAATGACCCCACCTAAGTGGAAATCCCAGGACTCCCTAGCACGGAGCCATGTCACTGCTTGTGGTATCACACTGCTCTAACTGTGAAGTGTAGACACGCTCTGGATCTTCCCTGGTCTTAGGCTTCATGGCCTGGCTTCCTTCCCTAGTTCTAAGAGCAAAGGGAAAGAATCTCAGGGTGAGAGCAACGTCCTGAAAATCATGTGTGGGGTATGAGCCAGCATGGTGTAGCTCTTTCAGCCCCGGGTTAGGACGCTGGGGAGCGGGTGTCGATTCTCTGATCGGCCATGGACACCCACTGCATTCAAAAGACAAGAAAAGAGATTGCACGTATAGATTAGAAAGAACTTCTGTAAGGTAAGAACTGTTCAAGAGTGGACTAGACAGCCTTGTGGTGGTGGGTGGGCTCCCTTCTTTGGAGGTTTCTAAAGAGAGGTTAGGTAGGCATCTTTGAGTTCCAGTTTTGGATTCCTCCCCCTCCCCTCCCCCTCCTCCTCCTCTTCCTCTCCCTCCTCCCCCTCCCCTCCTCCGCCGCCCCCCCTTCTCCTTCTTTCAGGAGTGTTCCAGTTATGTATCCCTGCAGGGCAGGGGTTGCACCAGATGGCTCTTCCAGCCCCTTCTGTCTCTAACTTTCCATGACTCTATGACTCTACATGTCTATGTCTATGACTCTATGACTCTACATGCGCAGAGTGACTTTCTTAGACTGTGGAGAGCTGGTGTCTTCAGCTGACAGTGGGGAGGGTGAAATTCCACATCAGGACCCATGGCAGAGACACAAGAACACACCTTGAGTGGCATGGCAGTGAGCGTGACGTACTGCCTGTGGGTACTGAGTATTTCGCAGGGAAAGGACAGCCAGGTCCATTCACCGTTTCTGATATGCTACACTATGCTGGTACTCAGTTGAGGGATGGTGTAGTGCTAGTCTATGGTAATTCCACCGGCAGATATTCCCAATATGCTGACATGATGTTGGATGTCAGCCAATGAGTCCTTCTCTCCTTGAGAAAGTGGGAGAAATTAAGGGATTTTTCTTTCATTTACAGCCTCCAGATTCTGCGGGGGTGTGTGTGTGTGTGTTCTGGCAGTTGTTGTCTGAAAAAAGAAACTTTGCTGCCAAGCTCCAGATGTGAACCTGTTGGGCTGTTGAGGGACATTCTCTGCACATGGATGCAGAGATATAACATTTGGGGGACAATAGAAAGTCCCCTCCCAAGGATACCGGGGGGAGAGTGAGAGATAGAACCGGAGAGATCCTTGCAGAAAAGCTAAGACTCTTTTGTCTGCAAATATTTCCAACTGTGGAGAGGGAAGCTCTTGGCTTTCTCTTAGAAGGAGGTAAAGATAGTGACATCCCAGCCAATGAAGAGGAAGCGTATTTGCATGCGTTTGCATCCTGCACACCCGGGGCCTTAAGAAGAGCAGGAGGGCCCGATCCAGAGACGTTTTAGCAGCAGGAAGCCCACACGTTTCCTCCTTGCCATCATGGTTTGGGTTCATCTCTTCTTGGTTCTCCTGACTTACTGCACAGGTAACTGAGAATGTTTCTTAAGATCAAACTTTTGATCTCATAGAGATAAACCCTGAGAATGGGCCACTCCTCTTTTGAGGCTGCCATTTGGTGGAGTTCCTTATCTTTTCTCTAAACTTGCAGGAGTGGAGCTCTCAGTCAAAATGGCCTCTCTCTTCTTTGATTTCTTTCAGGGACCTTGGGCCAGTCCAGCCTGACTCAGCCGCCCTCCCTCTCGGCATCTCTTGGGTCAACGGCCAGGATCTCCTGTACCTTGAGCAGCGGAAGCATGAATAGCAATTATCTATCCTGGTATCAACAGAAGCCTGGTGGTGCTCCTAAACTCATGATATACGAGGGGAGTAGCAGGGCCTCCGGAGTCCCTGATCGATTCTCTGGTTCTGTCAGTGGCTCTGCGGCCACCCTCACCATCTCCAACGTCCAAGAAGAAGACGAGGCTGACTATTATTGTTTGTATGCTGCTGGCAGCAACCAGGGCACAGTGATGTAACTTTAGGGGGAAGCGAGGCAAAAAGCCTCCTTGCAGCTGGTAGCCTTGAGTTTGCAGCTGGTTTTACAGACAAACTGAAATTGTCGATTTGTCCTGATCTTTGGTTTCTTGTGTTTGAAGACTTTATTCATCTACCAGGAAAGAGAGCTAGCTTTGAATAGAAACAGTGGGGCCTTTGACCTTGCCGAAGATGCCTTTCCTTGGGGCAGGGTCTTCCTTGCAGGATGGAGGAAAGAAATCCTTGGCGTGGGCTGAGTGTCCTTCTCTCCTCACCTGATGATTCATGATATTGCAATCTTTGTTGCTTCAGTTTGCGGCCGGGCTCCTGTGAGGTTCACAATAGTGTAAAGGGGAATGGGGAGGGTGCACAAGGCGCAGATGCACAGGAGAGGAGGAGAGACGGAGCTACACCTTCAGGACCCAATGCACACATGTGCACACACGTGCACAGACTCGCTGTACAACGGTCCCAAGGCACAATCTTTCCTGATGCACTAACTGTGTTCTGATGCAGAAGGGGACACCCTACGCATTGGGCTCTGTTGTACAACAGGACAGGTTGCCCATTGGGACCTGTGGAGCCATGGGGCCCCCCTTGTGCGGTGGGAGATTTTGTACAGTGTCCCATTGGGCATCGTCCCAATTTGCAACTCTACCTGGGACAGGGTTGACCTTGGGCATTACCTTGGGCTGGAGGGAATAATTCCTTAGTTTATATCCAGAGTGCTACCTCAATCTTCAGGTAGCAGGGAAGAGGGTTTTGTTTTGTTTGGAACCTCAGTCATCACCTTTATCTTTGAATAGGAACAAAAGACTGACTTAGACCTTTGGGCCACTGGGCTCAGCAGTATCGCTCACGACACCATAGAGGGTTATCCATGGTCTGCTGGCATGAGGGGGACCTTGATCATGCCTCAGACAAAAATGTCCCAACACTTCTGAAAGGTAACGTCTGCCTGTGTAAGACGCCAACAGGATTCAAGGAGCCATAATTCTCTGGAGAGGCTGTGACCTGGCTTGAACCCTTAGGGGGCGATGTTGGCCAAGTGTCACCACATGAAGCTCAGTGAAAGGCGGAGGGAGCGCTCCCTGCACCTGTGATGGGCCATGAAAGAGGGGAAAGTTCTCTATACATGATTGCTCTTTCAGCACTTCCTTGTTCATCCACTCACAGAGATGCTAGGCTACTAAACCTCTCTTTCTCTGCCGTGAAAAGAAGCTTGAGGCCCTGTGTTCTTTAAGTGCTCAATGCATCCTGTGTGAGGCTGATTCTTGTGGCCAAAAGGGGCTCGGACTCATTTGAGATGAATTGGCCTATTCCAGCCTTCTTCAATTTGCCACCTTCCAAAGGTTTGGGAGTATGTTTCCCACTGGTGCATCTACACTACACTTATATAGCCATTTTGATATCACTTTTATTGTCCTGGCTTTCATCCTCTGGGATGCTGGGATTGGTCATTTGGGGAGGTATTTCTAGAGCTCTGGTGCCTTTCCCTGGAAAGAGAAGTGCTAGGGCTCTGGAGGAGAGAATGACCCCACCGAAGTGCAAATCCCACGACTCCCTAGCAAGGAGCCACGTCACTGTGCGTGGTATCGGACCACTCTAACTGTGAAGTGTAGATACACTCTGGACCCCCCTGGTCCTGGGCTTCATGTCCTGGTTCTCTTTCCCAGTTCTCAGAGGAAAAGGAAAGAATCTCAGAGTGAGAGCACTGTCCTGAAAATTATGCTTTGTTTATATATGCTGAGAGAGCTAGCACGGTGTAGTTCCTTAAGCCCTGGGCTAGGACCCTGGGGAGCGGGTGTCGATTCTCATGCTCGGCCATGGTCACCCATTGGATTGAGAAGACAAGAAACAAGATTCCACGTATAGATTAAGAAGAACTTCTTGAGTGTAAGAACTGTTCAAGAGTAGACTAGACAGCCTTGTGGGGGTGGGTGGGCTCTCCTTCTTTGGCGGTTTCTAAAAGGAGGTTAGGTGGGCATCTTAGAGTTCCAGTTTTGGGACCCCTCCCCTCCCCCTCCCCTCCCCTCCCCTCCCCTCCCCTCCCCCTCCCCCTCCCCCTCCCCCTCCCCTCCCCCTCCCCCTCCCCCTCCTCCTTCTCCTTTCAGGAGTGTTGCAGTTGTGTATCTCTGCATGGCAGGGGGTTGTACCAGATGGCTCTTCCAGCCCCTTCGATCTGCAAGATTCTATGACTCTATAACTCTACATGTCCAAGAAACTTTTTAGACCATGGGGAGCTGGTGTCTACAGGCGATGGTGGTGAGGGTGGAGTTCCATGGGAGGTGCCCTTGCAGGGACACAATAACGCACCTAGAGTGGCATTGCAATGCGCTTTACGTACTGCCTTTGGGCACTGCGTATTGTGCAAACAAAGGAGAGCTAGGTCCGTTCTCCTTTTCTGACAAGCTGCAATATGGTGATACTTAGTAGAGGGACGGCATAGCACCAGTGCAGGGTAACTCCACCAGCGGATATTTCCACTCCACTGAGATGATGTTGGATGTCAGCCAATGAGTCCTTCTCTCCTTGAGAAACTGGGAGAAATTAATGGGATTTTCCTTTGACCTACGGCTTCCAAATTCTCTGGAGTGATTCTGGCAGATGTTGTCTGAAAAAGAAACTTTGCTGCCAAGCTCTGGATGTGACCCTGTTGGGCCGTTCAGGGACATGCTCTTCTCATGGATGGAGAGAAATATGAGTTGGGGGACAACAGAAAGTCCCCTCCCAAAGTGACCAAGGGAAGGATGAGAGATAGCACTGGAGAGATGGTTGCAGAAAAGCTGAGCCTCTTTTGTCTGCAAATGTTTCCAACAGTGGAGAGGGAAGCTCTTGGCTTTCTCTTAGAAGGAGGTAATGATAGTGATGTCCCAGCCAATGAAGAGGAAGTGTATTTGCATGTGTTTGCTTCCTGCACAACCAGGGCCTTAAGAAGAGCAGGAGGGGCCGATCCAGAGATGTTTTAGCAGCAGGAAGCCCACAAGTAACCTCCTTGCCATCATGGTTCGGGTTCATCTGTTGGTGGTTCTCCTGACTTACTGCACAGGCAATAGAGAACGTTTCTTAACATAAAGCTTTTGATCTCGTGGAGATAAATCCTGAGAATGGGCCAATCTTCTTTTGAGGGTGCCATTTGATGCAGTTCCTTATCTTTTCTCTAAACTTTTAGGAGTGGAGCTCTCAGTCAAAATGGCCTCTCTCTTCTTTGATTTCTTTCAGGGACCTTGGGCCAGGCCAGCCTGACTCAGCCGCCCTCCCTCTCGGCATCTCTTGGATCAACGGCCAGGATCTCCTGTACCTTGAGCAGCGGAAGCATGGATAGCGATTATCTATCCTGGTATCAACAGAAGCCTGGCGGTGCTCCTAAACTCATGATATACATGGGGAGTAGCAAGGCCTCCGGAGTCCCTGATCGATTCTCTGGTTCTGTCAGTGGCTCTGCAGCCACCCTCACCATCTCCAACGTCCAAGCAGAAGACGAGGCTGACTATTATTGTTTCTATCCTGCTGGCAGCAACCAGCGCACAGTGATGTAACTTTAGGGAGAAGCGAGGCAAAAACCTTCTTGCAGCTGGTATTCTCGAGTTTGCAGCTAGTTTTACAGACAAACTGTAGGTTTGTCGTGATCTTTGGCTTCCTGTGTTTGAGGACTTTATTCATCTACCACGAGAGAGAGCTAGCTTTGAATAGAAACAGTGGGGCCCGTGACCTTGAGCTTGATGCCTTGGGGCAGGGTCTTCCTTGTTGGTTGGAGGAAGGAATTCCTTGGCGTGGACTGAGTGTCCTTCTCTCCTCACCTAATGACAAACCTCAGGCAAAAAGGAACTGGGGTTCAGAGTGAGAGGATTTTTGAAATGATTCATGGTGTTGTAATGTTTGTTGCTTTAGTTTGTGGCTGGCCTCTTTTAAGGTTTATAATCGTGTAAAGGGGAATGGGGATGGTGCACAAGGCGCAGGTGCACAGGAGGGGAGGAGAGACGAAGCTACACTTCCAGGACCAATGTACACACCCGTACAGAATCCCCGTACAACAGTCCCGAGGCACATTGTGCGCTGGTGCACAAAATGTGTTCTGATGCAGAACGGGACACCCTGCTCATTGGGATCTCTTGTGCTTCAGGACAGGCTGCCCATTGGTGCCATGTGGTGCTATGGGGCCCCTCTTGTGTGGTGGGACATCTTGCACAGTGCCCCGTTGCGCGTCCTCCGGATTCGCAACCCTCCTTGGAACAGAGTGAGCTTGAGTATTGACCTTGGGCTGGGCTGGAGGGAATAATTCCTTAGTTTATATCCAGAGTGCTATCCTCCGTCTTCAGGTAGTAAGGAAGAAAGTTTTGTTTTGGTTGGAACCTCAGTCATGATCTTTATCTTGGGATGGGATGAAAGCACTGAATCAGATCTTTGGGCCACTGGGCTCAGCAGTATCGCTCATGACATCGTAGAGGGTCATCCATGGCCTGCTGGCCAGAGCGGGGATGTCAGGCTGCTCTCTGATCTTGTGCATCAGACAAAAATGTCTAATCACTTCTTGGAAGATAACATCTGCTTGTGTAAGATGTCAACAGGATTCAAGGAGCCATTAGTATCTGAAGGGGCTATGACCTGTCTTCAACCCGTAGAGGGAGATATTGGCCAAGTGTTGCCACATGCAACTCAGTGAAAGGGGGAGGCAGCCATCTCTGCACCTGTGATGGGCCACGAAAGAGGGGAAAGTTCTATGTACGTGAGTGCTCCTTCCGGACTTCCTTGTTCAGCCAGGCATAGGGAGACGCTGGACTACGAAAGCTCTCTTTCTCTCTTGTCAAACCTAGCTTGGGGCCCTGGGATCTTTGAGTGTGCAATGCATCTTGTGTGAAACTGGTTCTTATGGCCGAAAGGGGCTTGGACCCATTTCGGATGCGTTGTCCTAATACGGACTTTCTCAACTTGCTACTCTCCAAATGTGTTAGAGTATGTTTCTCGTTAATATTTCCACCCTACACTTTTACGGATGTTTTTATACCGCTTTTATTGTCGTGGCTTCATCCTCGGGGAACCGGGGACACTGCCGTTTGGGGAGGTGTTTCTAGCGTTCTGGTTCATTTCCCTGCAAAGAGGAGTGCTACGGTTCCGGAGGAGAGAATGGGCTCACCCAAGTGCAAATCTCAGGATTCCTTCACGTGGACTCATGTCACTGTACGTGGTATCAAACTGCTCTGACTGTGATGTGCAGACACACTTCGGATCTTCCCTGGTCCTGGGCCTCACGGTCTCCCTTTCTTCCCCAGTTTTCGGAGCAAGGGAAAAGAATCTCAGGGTGAGAGCAGAATCTTGAAAATTACTTGTGTGTAGATATCCTGAGAGAGAAACCATGGTGTAGTTGTTTAAGCATTGGGCTAGGACCCGGGAGAGCAGGGTCGGATTTCCTGCTGCGCCATGGAAACCCACTGGATTCAAATGACAAGAAAAGCAATGCTACCTAAATATTAGAAAGAATTTCTTTAATGTAAGAAGTGTTCAACAGTGGACTCGACTGCCTTGGGCGGTAGGCTTTCTCCTCTGGCAGTTTTGAAACAGGGGTTGTGTGGGCATCTTTGAGTCCAAATTTTGGAGAAAAAAAGCAGGATAGAAATCTCTTCCTCATCCTCGTCCTCTTCCTCCTCGTCCTCCACGTCCCCCTCCATTAAAGGAGTGTTGCATTTGTGTATCTCTGCATGGGAGGGGGATGCACCGGATGGCTCTTCCAGCCGTTTCGAACTTCAAGAACCTATGACTCCATGACTGTACATGTGCAGAGTGACTTTTTTAGACCATGGGGAGCTGGTGTCTCCAGCTGACCTGGGAGGGGGTGAAATTCCATCTCAGGACCCCTTGCAGAGACAGGAGAACAAACCTAGAGTGGCATTGCAATGAGCGTTACGTACTGCTTTTGGGCACGAGGTATTGTGCAAAGAAAGGACAGCTAGGTCCATTCGCCATTTCTGATATGTCCCACTATGGTGACACTCAGTAGAGGGATGGCGTAGAATTAGTACGGCGTAACTCTGCCAGCCGATATTTCCACTCCACTGAGACGATGTTGTATGTCAGCCAATGAGTCCTTCTCTCCTTGAGAGACTGAGAGAAATTAAGGGATTTTCCGTTCACCTGCAGCCTCCAGACTCTGTGGGGGGATTCTGGCAGTTGTCGTCTAAAAAAGAAACTTTGCCGCCAAGCGCTGGATGTGAACCTGTCGGGCTGTTCAGGGACATACTCTATTCATGGATGCAGAGAAATATGAGTTGGGGGATAATAGAAAGTGTCCCCCCAAGGAGCCCAAGGGGAGGGTGAGAGATAGAACCAGAGAGATGGTTGCAAAAAGGCTAAGACTCTTTTGTCTGCAAATATTTCCAACTGTGGAGAGGGAAGCTCTTGGCTTTCTCTTAGAAGGAGGTAAAGATAGGGACATCCCAGCCAATGAAGAGGAAGCGTATTTGCATGCGTTTGCATCCTGCACACCCAGGGCCTTAAGAAGAGCAGGAGGGCCCGATCCAGAGACGTTTTAGCAGTACGAAGCCCACACGTTCCCTCCTTGCCATCATGGTTCGGGTACATCCATTCCTGGTTCTCCTGACTAACTGTACAGGTAATGGAGAACGTTTCTTAAGATCAAACTTTTGATCTCATAGAGATAAACCCTGAGAATGGGCCACTCCTCTTTTGAGGCTGTCATTTGATGTAGTTCCGTATCTTTTCTCTAAACTTTTAGGAGTGGAGCTCTCAGTCAAAATGGCCTTTCTCTCTTGTTTGATTTCTTTCAGGGACCTTGTGACAGTCCGGCCAGAATCAGCCACCCTCCCTCTCGGCATCTCTTGGATCAACGGCCAGGATCTCCCGTACCTGGAGCAGCGGAAGCATCAACAGTGATGATCTATCCTGGTATCAACAGAAGCCTGGCGGTGCTCCTGAACTCATGATATTCTGGGGGAGTGGCACGGTCTCTCCAGGCCGTGACCGATTCTCTGGTTCTCTCAGTGGTTCTGTGGCCACCCTCACCATTTCCAATGTACAAGCAGAAGATGAGGGTGATTATTACTGTTTGTATTATGCTGGCAGCGGGCAACCCACAGTGATACAGCCTAAGCGGGAAGTGGGGCAAAAAACCTACTTGCAACTTGTAGCCTTGAGTTTGCAGCTGGTTTTACAGACAGAATGAAATTGTAGGTTTGTCCTGATCTTTGGATTCCTGTGTTCAAAAACATTATTTGTCCACCATGAAACAGAACTAGGTTTGAATGGAAACACCAGGGCCTTTGACCTTACAGAAGATGTCTTAACTTGGAACAGGGTTTCCTTGTATGTTGGAAGAAGGAATTTCTTGCCGTGTGCGCAGAGTGCATCTTTCCTCACCTAACTTCAAACCTCAGGAAAAAAAGAACGGGTTTTCAGAGTTCTTGCAAACAATTCATGATGTTGCAGTGTTTGTTGCTGCAGTTTGCAGCTGGCCTCTTGTGAGGTTTGCAATCGTGCAAGGGATAATAGCGATTGTGAGCGAGGCTGAGATGCAAAGGAGGGGAGGGGAGAGAGAGCTACACCCTCAGGACCAATGCACGCACAAACGGATTCCCTGCGGCATGGTCCCAAGGCACATTCTGCTCTGAAGCACAAAATGTACTCCGATGCAGAACTGGACACACTGTCCGTTGGGTCGTGTGGTGCAACAGGTCAGGTTGCGTATTGGGACAAAATCCTTTTAGGTCCAGCTCAGTCCGTTGGCCATTTCTGATATGCCATGATATGTTTATATCCAGAGTGGTCCCCTCAGTCTTCAGGGAGCAGCGAAGAGGGTTCTGTTTTGGTTGGAACCTCAGACATCACCTTTATCTTGGAATGGGAACAAAGCACTGAATCAAACCGTTGGGCCACCGGGATCTGCCGTATCGCTCACGTCACCGTGGAGGGTCATCCATGGCCTTCTGGCCAGAGGGGGGACCTTAGGGTGCTTTGATGTCGTGGCTCAGATCAAAATGTCCCACCATTTCTGGAAGGTAACGTCTTCCTGTGCAAGATGCCAAAAGGATTTAAGGAGCCATAATTCTCTGAAGAGGCTCTGACCTGGCCTCAACCTGTAGAGGGAGATGTCGGCCGGGTGTCCCTCCAGGAAGCTCAAGGAAAGGGGGAGGCAGCTGTCTCTGCACCTGGGATGGGCCACGAAAGAGGGGAAAGTTCTCTATACGCGATTGCTCCTTCAGGACTTCCTTGTTCAACCATGCATAGAGAGACGCTGGTGTACTAAACTTCTCTTTCTCTCTTGTCGAACCTAGCTTGGGCCCCTGGGTTCTTTAAGTGTGCAACGCATCTTATGTGAAACTGGTTCTTGTGGCTGAAAGGGGCTTAGACCCATTTCAGCTGAATTGGCCTTATCCAGCGTCCTTCAACTTGCCACCCTCCAAGTGTGGGGGAGTATGTTTCCCACTAATGTATCTACGCTGTCCTTTTATAGCTGCTTTTATACCACTTCTCTTGTCCTGGCTTCATCCTATGGGACGCTGGGATTGGTCACCTGGGGCGGTATTTCTAGAGCTCTGTTGCATTTCCCTGCAAGGAGGAGTGCTAGGGCTCCGGAGGAGAGAATGTCCTCACCCAAGTGCAAATCCCAGGGCTCCCTCGCATGGAGCCATGTCACTGTATGTGGTATGAGACCGCTCTATCTGTGAAATGCAGACACACTCTGGATCTCCCCTGGTCCTGATCCTCAGGGTCTGCCTTTCTTCTCCAGTTCTCAGAGCAAGCGGAAAGAATCTCAGGGTGAGAACGGAATCGTGAAAATTACATTTGCGTATGTACATCCTGAGGGAGCGAGCATGATGTAGTGGTATGAGCATGGGAACATGACCCCGGAGAGCAGGGTTGGATCCCCTACTCAGCCATGGACACCCACTGGTTTGAAATGAGAAGAAATGAGATTGCACCTAAATATTAAAAAGAACTTCGTTAATGTAAGAACTGTTCAAGAGAAGACAGACAGCCTTTTGGGGGTGGGTGGGCTCTCTTTCTTCGGCAGTTTCTAAACAGAGGTTAGGAGAGCATCTTTGAGTTCCAGTTTTGGGACTCCTCTCCCTCCTCCCCCCCTCCCTGTCCCCCCCCTCCTCCTCCTTTCAGGAGTATTGCAGTTGTGTATCTCTGCATGGTAGGAGGTTGCACCAGATGGCTCTTCCAGCCCCTTCTGTCTCTAACTTTCTATGAGTCCACGACTATACCTGTGCACAGTCATAACTCCACCAGGGGATATTTCCACTATGCTGAGACGATGTTGGATGTCAGCCAAGTAGTCCTTCTCTCCTTGAGAAACTGGGAGAAATTAATGGGATTTTCCTTTCACCTACAGCCTCCAGATTCTAGGTGGGGATTCTGGCAGTTGTTGTCTGAAAAAGAAACTTTGCTGCCAAGCTCTGGATGTGAACCTGTGCTCTGCACATGGATGCAGAGATATGACAGTTGGGAGACAATAGAAAGTCCCCTCCCGAGGAGACCAAGGAGAGGATGAGAGATAGAACTGGAGAGATGGTTGCAGAAAAGCTAAGACTCTTTTGTCTGCAGTGTTTCTCTTAGAAGGAGGTAAAGATAGTGACGTCCCAACCAATGAAGAGGAAGCAGATTTGCATGCGTTTGGATTCTGCACAACCAGGGCCTTAAGAAGACCTTGGGGGCACGATCCAGAGACGTTTTAGCAGCAGGAAGCCCACACGTTTCCTCCTTGCCATCATGGTTTGGGTTCATCTCTTCTTGGTTCTCCTGACTTACTGCACAGGTAACTGAGAATGTTTCTTAAGATCAAACTTTTGATCTCATAGAGATAAACCCTGAGAATGGGCCACTCCTCTTTTGAGGCTGCCATTTGGTGGAGTTCCTTATCTTTTCTCTAAACTTGCAGGAGTGGAGCTCTCAGTCAAAATGGCCTCTCTCTTCTTTGATTTCTTTCAGGGACCTTGGGCCAGTCCAGCCTGACTCAGCCGCCCTCCCTCTCGGCATCTCTTGGATCAACGGCCAGGATCTCCTGTATCTTGAGCAGCGGAAGCATGAATAGCTATTATCTATCCTGGTATCAACAGAAGCCTGGTGGTGCTCCTAAACTCATGATATACGAGGGGAGTAGCAGGTACTCCGGAGTCCCTGATCGATTCTCTGGTTCTGTCAGTGGCTCTGCGGCCACCCTCACCATCTCCAACATCCAAGAAGAAGACGAGGCTGACTATTATTGTTTGTATTATGCTGGCAGCAACCAGCGCACAGTGATGTAACTTTAGGGGGAAGCGAGGCAAAAAGCCTCCTTGCAGCTGGTAGCCTTGAGTTTGCAGCTGGTTTTACAAACAAATTGAAATTGTCGGTTTGTCCTGATCTTTGGCTTCTTGTGTTTGAAGACTTTATTCATCTACCAGGAAAGAGAGCTAGCTTTGAATAGAAACAGTGGGGCCTTTGACCTTGCCGAAGATGCCTTTCCTTGGGGCAGGGTCTTCCTTGCAGGTTGGAGGGAGGAATTCCTTGGCGTGGGCTTAGTGTGCTTCTCTCCTCACTTAATTTCAAACCTCACGAAAAAAGGAACTGGGTTTCAGAGTGGGAGGATTTTTGCAAACAATTCATTATGTTGTAAGGTTTGTTGTTTCACTTTGTGGCTGTCCTCCTGTGAGGTTCACAATCGCGTAAAGGGGTATGGGGATGGTGCTCAAGGCTCAGATGCAGAAGACTGGAGGAGAGACAGAGATACGCCTCCAGGACCAATGCACGTAAATGCACAGAGTTCCCGTGGAACGGTCCCAAGGCACATTCTGTCGTGATGCACAAAACGTGTTCTGATGCAGGATGGGATACTCTGAGGATTGGGATCTGTTGTGCTTCAGGACAGGTTGCCCATTGGGAAATGTGATGCCGTGGGGGGTCCCCTTTCTGTGGTGGGATATTTTGCACAGTGCCCTATTGAGAATCCTCCCAATTCGCAACCCTCCTTGGGACAGGGTGAGCTTGGGCAGTACCTTGGGTGGGCTGGAGGGAATAATTCCTTAGTTTATATCCAGAGTGGTGCCCTGAGTCTTCAGGCAGCAGGGAAGAGGGTTTTGTTTTGGTTGGAACCTCAGTCATCATCTTTATCTTGGAATTGGAAGAAAGCACTGAATCAGACGTTTGGGCCACCGGGCTCAGCAGTATCGCTCACAACACCACAGAGGGTCATCCATGGGCAGCTGGCCAGATGGGGGACCGTGAGATGCTCTCTGATCTTGTGCATCAGACAAAAATGTACAACCATTTGTGTAAGGTAACATCTGCCTGCGTAAGATGCCAACAGGATTCAAGGAGCCCTAATTCTCTGAAGAGGCTATGACCTGGCTTCAACCCATGGGGGCGCTGTTGGCCAAGTGTCACCACGTGAAGCTCAGTGAAAGGCGGAGGCAGCTGTCTCTGCACCTGTGATGGGCCAAGAAAGAGGGGAAAGTTCTCTATACGTGATTGCTCTTTCAAGACTTCCTTGTTCAGCCACTCATAGAGATGCTAGACTACTAAACCTACCTTTCTCTGCTGTCGAGAGAAGCTTGGGCCCTCGGGTTCTTTAAGTGCCCAACTCATCCCGTGTGAGGCTGATTCTTGTGGCCGTAAGGGTCTCGGATGCATTTGAGAGGAATTGGTCTATTTCAGCCTTCTTCAACTTACCGCCTTCCAAACGTGTGGGAGTATGTTTCCCACTAATGCATCTACGCTACATTTTGATATCACTTTTATTGTCGTGGCTTCATCCCATGGGACCCTGGGATTGGTCATTTGGGGAGGTATTTCTAGAGCTCTGGTGCATTTCCCTGAAAAGAGAAGTGCTAGGGCCCTGGAGGAGAGAATGACCCCACCTAAGTGCAAATCCTAGGACTCCCTAGCATGGAGCCATGTCACTGTACGTGGTATCGGACCGCTCTAACTGTGAAGTATAGACACACTCTGGATCTCCCCGGTCCTGGTCTTCATGGCCTGACTTTATTCCCCAGTTCTCAGGGGAAAGGGAAAGAATCTCAGAGTGAGAACACTGTCCTGAAAATTATGTTTTGGTTATGTGTACTGAGAGAGCCGGGATGGTGTAGTTCCTTAAGCCCTAGGCTTGGACCCTGGGGAGCAGGTGTCGATTCTCTGCTCGGCCTTGGACACCCGCTGGGTTCAAAAGACAAGAAAAAAGATTCCACGTATAGATTAGAAAGAATTTCTTTAATGTAGGAATTGTTCAAGAGTAGACTAGACAGCCTTGTGCGGGCGGGTGGGCTCTCCTTCTTTGGTGGTTTCTAAACAGAGGTTAGGTGGGGACCTTTGAGTTCCAGTTTTGTGACTCCTCCTCCTCCTCCTCTTCCTCCTCCCCCTCCTCCTCCTCCTTTCAGCAGTGCTATAGTTCTGTATCTCTGCATGGTAGGGGTACACCACATGGCTCTTCCAGCCCCTTCCCTCCCTAATATTCTATGACTCCGTGAGTCTACATGTGCAGAGTGACTTTTTTAGACAATGGTCAGCTGGTGTCTCCAGCTGACTGTGGGAAGGGTGAAATTCCATGTAAGGACCCATTGCAGAGACACAAGAACACACCTTGAGTGGCATGGCAGTGAGCGTGACGTACTGCCTGTGGGCACTGAGTATTGTGCAGGGAAAGGACAGCCAGGTCCATTCACCATTTCTGATATGCTACACTATGCTGGTACTCAGTTGAGGGACGGTGTAGTGCTAGTCTATGGTAATTCCACCGGCAGATATTCCCAATATGCTGACATGATGTTGGATGTCAGCCAGTGAGTCCTTCTCTCCTTGAGAAAGTGGGAGAAATTAAGGGATTTTTCTTTCATTTACAGCCTCCAGATTCTGCAGGGGTGTGTGTGTGTGTGTTCTGGCAGTTGTTGTCTGAAAAAAGAAACTTTGCTGCCAAGCTCCAGATGTGAACCTGTTGGGCTGTTGAGGGACATTCTCTGCACATGGATGCAGAGATATAACATTTGGGGGACAATAGAAAGTCCCCTCCCAAGGATACCGGGGGGAGAGTGAGAGATAGAACCGGAGAGATCCTTGCAGAAAAGCTAAGACTCTTTTGTCTGCAAATATTTCCAACTGTGGAGAGGGAAGCTCTTGGCTTTCTCTTAGAAGGAGGTAAAGCTAGGGACATCCCAGCCAATGAAGAAGAAGCGTATTTGCATGCGTTTGCATCCTGCACACCCGGGGCCTTAAGAAGAGCAGGAGGGCCCGATCCAGAGACGTTTTAGCAGCAGGAAGCCCACACGTTTCCTCCTTGCCATCATGGTTTGGGTTCATCTCTTCTTGGTTCTCCTGACTTACTGCACAGGTAACTGAGAATGTTTCTTAAGATCAAACTTTTGATCTCATAGAGATAAACCCTGAGAATGGGCCACTCCTCTTTTGAGGCTGCCATTTGGTGGAGTTCCTTATCTTTTCTCTAAACTTGCAGGAGTGGAACTCTCAGTCAAAACGGCCTCTCTCTTCTTTGATTTCTTTCAGGGACCTTGGGCCAGTCCAGCCTGACTCAGCCGCCCTCCCTCTCGGCATCCCTTGGATCAACGGCCAGGATCTCCTGTACCTTGAACAGCGGAAGCATGGATAGCAGTGATCTATCCTGGTATCAACAGAAGCCTGGTGGTGCTCCTAAACTCATGATATACTGGGGGAGTAGCAGGTACTCCGGAGTCCCTGATCGATTCTCTGGTTCTGTCAGTGGCTCTGCGGCCACCCTCACCATCTCCAACGTCCAAGAAGAAGACGAGGCTGACTATTATTGTTTGTATTATGCTGGCAGCAACCAGCGCACAGTGATGTAACTTTAGGGGGAAGCGAGGCAAAAAGCCTCCTTGCAGCTGGTAGCCTTGAGTTTGCAGCTGGTTTTACAGACAAACTGAAATTGTCGGTTTGTCCTGATCTTTGGCTTCTTGTGTTTGAAGACTTTATTTGTCTACCAGGAAAGAGAGCTAGCTTTGAATAGAAACAGTGGGGCCTTTGACCTTGCCGAAGATGCCTTTCCTTGGGGCAGGGTCTTCCTTGCAGGTTGGAGGGAGGAATTTCGTGGCGTGGGCTTAGTGTGCTTCTCTCCTCACTTAATTTCAAACCTCAGGAAAAAAGGAACTGGGTTTCAGAGTGGGAGGATTTTTGCAAACAATTCATTATGTTGTAAGGTTTGTTGTTTCACTTTGTGGCTGTCCTCCTGTGAGGTTCACAATCCCGTAAAGGGGCATGGGGATGGTGCTCAAGGCTCAGATGCAGAAGAGTGGAGGAGAGACAGAGATACGCCTCCAGGACCAATGCACGTAAATGCACAGAGTTCCCGTGGAACGGTCCCAAGGCACATTCTGTCGTGATGCACAAAACGTGTTCTGGTACAGGATGGGATACTCTGAGGATTGGGATCTGTTGTGCTTCAGGACAGGTTGCCCATTGGGAAATGTGATGCCGTGGGGGTCCCCTTTTTGTGGTGGGATATTTTGCACAGTGCCCTATTGAGAATCCTCCCAATTCGCAACCCTCCTTGGGACAGGGTGAGCTTGGGCAGTACCTTGGGTGGGCTGGAGGGAATAATTCCTTAGTTTATATCCAGAGTGGTGCCCTGAGTCTTCAGGCAGCAGGGAAGAGGGTTTTGTTTTGGTTGGAACCTCAGTCATCATCTTTATCTTGGAATTGGAAGAAAGCACTGAATCAGACGTTTGGGCCACCGGGCTCAGCAGTATCGCTCACAACACCACAGAGGGTCATCCATGGGCAGCTGGCCAGATGGGGGACCGTGAGATGCTCTCTGATCTTGTGCATCAGACAAAAATGTACAACCATTTGTGTAAGGTAACATCTGCCTGCGTAAGATGCCAACAGGATTCAAGGAGCCCTAATTCTCTGAAGAGGCTATGACCTGGCTTCAACCCATGGGGGCGCTGTTGGCCAAGTGTCACCACGTGAAGCTCAGTGAAAGGCGGAGGCAGCTGTCTCTGCACCTGTGATGGGCCAAGAAAGAGGGGAAAGTTCTCTATACGTGATTGCTCTTTCAAGACTTCCTTGTTCAGCCACTCACAGAGATGCTAGACTACTAAACCTGCCTTTCTCTGCTGTCGAAAGAAGCTTGGGCCCTTGGGTTCTTTAAGTGCCCAACTCATCCTGTGTGAGGCTTTGTCCTGATCTTTGGCTTCTTGTGTTTGAAGACTTTATTCGTCTACCAGGAAAGAGAGCTAGCTTTGAATAGAAACAGTGGGGCCTTTGACCTTGCAGAAGATGCCTTGCCTTAAGGCAGGGTCTTCCTTGCAGGATGGAGCAAAGAAATCCTTGGCGTGGGCTTAGTGTCCTTCTCTCCTCACCTGATGATTCATGATATTGCAATCTTTGTTGCTTCAGTTTGCGGCCGGGCTCCTGTGAGGTTCACAGTAGTGTAAAGGGGAATGGGGAGGGTGCACAAGGCGCAGATGCACAGGAGAGGAGGAGAGACGGAGCTACACCTTCAGGACCCAATGCACACATGTGCACACACGTGCACAGACTCGCTGTACAACGGTCCCAAGGCACAATCTTTCCTGATGCACTAACTGTGTTCTGATGCAGAAGGGGACACCCTACGCATTGGGCTCTGTTGTACAACAGGACAGGTTGCCCATTGGGACATGTGGAGCCATGGGGCCCCCCTTGTGCGGTGGGAGATTTTGTACAGTGTCCCATTGGGCATCGTCCCAATTTGCAACTCTACCTGGGACAGGGTTGACCTTGGGCATTACCTTGGGCTGGAGGGAATAATTCCTTAGTTTATATCCAGAGTGCTACCTCAATCTTCAGGTAGCAGGGAAGAGGGTTTTGTTTTGTTTGGAACCTCAGTCATCACCTTTATCTTTGAATAGGAACAAAAGACTGACTTAGACCTTTGGGCCACTGGGCTCAGCAGTATCGCTCACGACACCATAGAGGGTTATCCATGGTCTGCTGGCATGAGGGGGACCTTGATCATGCCTCAGATAAAAATGTCCCACCACTTCTGAAAGGTAACGTCTGCCTGTGTAAGACGCCAACAGGATTCAAGGAGCCATAATTCTCTGGAGAGGCTGTGACCTGGCTTGAACCCTTAGGGGGCGATGTTGGCCAAGTGTCAGCACATGAAGCTCGGTGAAAGGCGGAGGGAGCCCTCCCTGCACCTGTGATGGGCCATGAAAGAGGGGAAAGTTCTCTATACATGATTGCTCTTTCAGCACTTCCTTGTTCATCCACTCACAGAGATGCTAGGCTACTAAACCTCTCTTTCTCTGCCGTGAAAAGAAGCTTGAGGCCCTGTGTTCTTTAAGTGCTCAATGCATCCTGTGTGAGGCTGATTCTTGTGGCCAAAAGGGGCTCGGACTCATTTCAGATGAGTTGGCCTATTCCAGCCTTCTTCAATTTGCCACCTTCCAAAGGTTTGGGAGTATGTTTCCCACTGGTGCATCTACACTACACTTATATAGCCATTTTGATATCACTTTTATTGTCCTGGCTTTCATCCTCTGGGATGCTGAGATTGGTCATTTGGGGAGGTATTTCTAGAGGTCTGGTGCCTTTCCCTGGAAAGAGAAGTGCTAGGGCTCTGGAGGAGAGAATGACCCCACCGAAGTGCAAATCCCACGACTCCCTAGCAAGGAACCACGTCACTGTGCGTGGTATCGGACCACTCTAACTGTGAAGTGTAGATACACTCTGGACACCCCTGGTCCTGGGCTTCATGTCCTGGCTCTCTTTCCCAGTTCTCAGAGGAAAAGGAAAGAATCTCAGAGTGAGAGCACTGTCCTGAAAATTATGCTTTGTTTATATATGCTGAGAGAGCTAGCCCGGTGTAGTTCCTTAAGCCCTGGGCTAGGACCCTGGGGAGCGGGTGTCGATTCTCATGCTCGGCCATGGTCACCCATTGGATTGAGAAGACAAGAAACAAGATTTCACGTATAGATTAAGAAGAACTTCTTGAGTGTAAGAACTGTTCAAGAGTAGACTAGACAGCCTTGTGGGGGTGGGTGGGCTCTCCTTCTTTGGCGGTTTCTAAATGGAGGTTAGGTGGGCATCTTAGATTTCCAGTTTTGGGACCCCTCCCCCTCCCCCTCCCCTCCCCTCCTCCTCCCCCTCCCCCTCCCCCTCCTCCTTCTCCTTTCAGGAGTGTTGCAGTTGTGTATCTCTGCATGGCAGGGGGTTGTACCAGATGGCTCTTCCAGCCCCTTCGATCTGCAAGATTCTATGACTCTATAACTCTACATGTCCAAGAAACTTTTTAGGCCATGGGGAGCTGGTGTCTACAGGCGATGGTGGTGAGGGTGGAGTTCCATGGGAGGTGCCCTTGCAGGGACACAATAACGCACCTAGAGTGGCATTGCAATGCGCTTTACGTACTGCCTTTGGGCACTGCGTATTGTGCAAACAAAGGAGAGCTAGGTCCGTTCTCCTTTTCTGACAAGCTGCAATATGGTGATACTTAGTAGAGGGACGGCATAGCACCAGTGCAGGGTAACTCCACCAGCGGATATTTCCACTCCACTGAGATGATGTTGGATGTCAGCCAATGAGTCCTTCTCTCCTTGAGAAACTGGGAGAAATTAATGGGATTTTCCTTTGACCTACGGCTTCCAAATTCTCTGGAGTGATTCTGGCAGATGTTGTCTGAAAAAGAAACTTTGCTGCCAAGCTCTGGATGTGACCCTGTTGGGCCGTTCAGGGACATGCTCTTCTTATGGATGGAGAGAAATATGAGTTGGGGGACAACAGAAAGTCCCCTCCCAAAGTGACCAAGGGAAGGATGAGAGATAGCACTGGAGAGATGGTTGCAGAAAAGCTGAGCCTCTTTTGTCTGCAAATGTTTCCAACTGTGGAGAGGGAAGCTCTTGGCTTTCTCTTAGAAGGAGGTAATGATAGTGATGTCCCAGCCAATGAAGAGGAAGTGTATTTGCATGTGTTTGCATCCTGCACAACCAGGGCCTTAAGAAGAGCAGGAGGGGCCGATCCAGAGATGTTTTAGCAGCAGGAAGGCCACAAGTAACCTCCTTGCCATCATGGTTTGGGTTCATCTGTTGGTGGTTCTCCTGACTTACTGCACAGGTAACTGAGAATGTTTCTTAAGATCAAACTTTTGATCTCATAGAGATAAACCCTGAGAATGGGCCACTCCTCTTTTGAGGCTGCCATTTGGTGGAGTTCCTTATCTTTTCTCTAAACTTGCAGGAGTGGAACTCTCAGTCAAAATGGCCTCTCTCTTCTTTGATTTCTTTCAGGGACCTTGGGCCAGTCCAGCCTGACTCAGCCGCCCTCCCTCTCGGCATCCCCTGGATCAACGGCCAGGATCTCCTGTACCTGGAGCAGCGGAAGCATGAATAGCTATTATCTATCCTGGTATCAACAGAAGCCTGGTGGTGCTCCTAAACCCATGATATACGAGGGGAGTAGCAGGGCCTCCGGAGTCCCTGATCGATTCTCTGGTTCTGTCAGTGGCTCTGCGGCCACCCTCACCATCTCCAACGTCCAAGAAGAAGACGAGGCTGACTATTATTGTTTGTATGCTGCTGGCAGCAACCAGCGCACAGTGATGTAACTTTAGGGGGAAGCGAGGCAAAAAGCCTCCTTGCAGCTGGTAGCCTTGAGTTTGCAGCTGGTTTTACAGACAAACTGAAATTGTCGGTTTGTCCTGATCTTTGGCTTCTTGTGTTTGAAGACTTTATTCGTCTACCAGGAAAGAGAGCTAGCTTTGAATAGAAACAGTGGGGCCTTTGACCTTGCCGAAGATGCCTTTCCTTGGGGCAGGGTCTTCCTTGCAGGTTGGAGGGAGGAATTCCTTGGTGTGGGCTTAGTGTGCTTCTCTCCTCACTTAATTTCAAACCTCAGGAAAAAAGGAACTGGGTTTCAGAGTGGGAGGATTTTTGCAAACAATTCATTATGTTGTAAGGTTTGTTGTTTCACTTTGTGGCTGTCCTCCTGTGAGGTTCACAATCGTGTAAAGGGGCATGGGGATGGTGCTCAAGGCTCAGATGCAGAAGACTGGAGGAGAGACAGAGATACGCCTCCAGGACCAATGCACGTAAATGCACAGAGTTCCCGTGGAACGGTCCCAAGGCACATTCTGTCGTGATGCACAAAACGTGTTCTGATGCAGGATGGGATACTCTGAGGATTGGGATCTGTTGTGCTTCAGGACAGGTTGCCCATTGGGAAATGTGATGCCGTGGGGGTCCCCTTTTTGTGGTGGGATATTTTGCACAGTGCCCTATTGAGAATCCTCCCAATTCGCAACCCTCCTTGGGACAGGGTGAGCTTGGGCAGTACCTTGGGTGGGCTGGAGGGAATAATTCCTTAGTTTATATCCAGAGTGGTGCCCTGAGTCTTCAGGCAGCAGGGAAGAGGGTTTTGTTTTGGTTGGAACCTCAGTCATCATCTTTATCTTGGAATTGGAAGAAAGCACTGAATCAGACGTTTGGGCCACCGGGCTCAGCAGTGTCGCTCACAACACCACAGAGGGTCATCCATGGGCAGCTGGCCAGATGGGGGACCGTGAGATGCTCTCTGATCTTGTGCATCAGACAAAAATGTCCAACCATTTGTGTAAGGTAACATCTGCCTGCGTAAGATGCCAACAGGATTCAAGGAGCCCTAATTCTCTGAAGAGGCTATGACCTGGCTTCAACCCATGGGGGCGCTGTTGGCCAAGTGTCACCACGTGAAGCTCAGTGAAAGGCGGAGGCAGCTGTCTCTGCACCTGTGATGGGCCAAGAAAGAGGGGAAAGTTCTCTATACGTGATTGCTCTTTCAAGACTTCCTTGTTCAGCCACTCAGAGAGATGCTAGACTACTAAACCTGCCTTTCTCTGCTGTCGAAAGAAGCTTGGGCCTTGGGTTCTTTAAGTGCCCAACTCATCCCGTGTGAGGCTGATTCTTGTGGCCGTAAGGGTCTCGGATGCATTTGAGAGAAATTGGTCTATTTCAGCCTTCTTCAACTTGCCACCTTCCAAACGTGTGGGAGTATGTTTCCCACTAATGCATCTACGCTACATTTTGATATCGCTTTTATTGTCGTGGCTTCATCCCATGGGACCCTGGGATTGGTCATTTGGGGAGGTATTTCTAGAGCTCTGGTGCATTTCCCTGAAAAGAGAAGTGCTAGGGCCCTGGAGGAGAGAATGACCCCACCGAAGTGCAAATCCTAGGACTCCCTAGCATGGAGCCATGTCACTGTACGTGGTATCGGACCGCTCTAACTGTGAAGTATAGACACACTCTGGATCTCCCCGGTCCTGGTCTTCATGGCCTGACTTTATTCCCCAGTTCTCAGGGGAAAGGGAAAGAATCTCAGAGTGAGAACACTGTCCTGAAAATTATGTTTTGGTTATGTGTACTGAGAGAGCCGGGATGGTGTAGTTCCTTAAGCCCTAGGCTTGGACCCTGGGGAGCAGGTGTCGATTCTCTGCTCGGCCTTGGACACCCGCTGGGTTCAAAAGACGAGAAAAAAGATTCCACGTATAGATTAGAAAGAATTTCTTTAATGTAGGAATTGTTCAAGAGTAGACTAGACAGCCTTGTGCGGGCGGGTGGGCTCTCCTTCTTTGGTGGTTTCTAAACAGAGGTTAGGTGGGCACCTTTGAGTTCCAGTTTTGTGACTCCTCCTCCTCCTCCTCTTCCTCCTCCCCCTCCTCCTCCTCCTTTCAGCAGTGCTATAGTTCTGTATCTCTGCATGGCAGGGGTTACACCACATGGCTCTTCCAGCCCCTTCCCTCTCTAATATTCTATGACTCCATGAGTCTACATGTGCAGAGTGACTTTTTTAGACAATGGTCAGCTGGTGTCTCCAGCTGACTGTGGGAAGGGTGAAATGCCATGTACGGACCCATTGCAGAGACACAAGAACACACCTTGAGTGGCATGGCAGTGAGCGTGACGTACTGCCTGTGGGCACTGAGTATTGCGCAGGGAAAGACAGCCAGGTCCATTCACCATTTCTGATATGCTACACTATGCTGGTACTCAGTTGAGGGACGGTGTAGTGCTAGTCTATGGTAATTCCACCGGCAGATATTCCCAATATGCTGACATGATGTTGGATGTCAGCCAATGAGTCCTTCTCTCCTTGAGAAAGTGGGAGAAATTAAGGGATTTTTCTTTCATTTACAGCCTCCAGATTCTGCGGGGGTGTGTGTGTGTGTGTTCTGGCAGTTGTTGTCTGAAAAAAGAAACTTTGCTGCCAAGCTCCAGATGTGAACCTGTTGGGCTGTTCAGGGACATTCTCTGCACATGGACGCAGAGATATAACATTTGGGGGACAATAGAAAGTCCCCTCCCAAGGATACCGGGGGGAGAGTGAGAGATAGAACCGGAGAGATCCTTGCAGAAAAGCTAAGACTCTTTTGTCTGCAAATATTTACAACTGTGGAGAGGGAAGCTCTTGGCTTTCTCTTAGAAGGAGGTAAAGATAGTGACATCCCAGCCAATGAAGAGGAAGCGTATTTGCATGCGTTTGCATCCTGCACACCCGGGGCCTTAAGAAGAGCAGGAGGGCCCGATCCAGAGATGTTTTAGCAGCAGGAAGCCCACACGCGCCCTTCTTGCCATCATGGTTCAGGTTCATCTATTGGTGGTTCTCCTGACTTACTGCACAGGTAACAGAGAATGTGTCTTAACATAAAACCTTTGATCTCATAGAGATAAACCCTGAGAATTGAACAACCTTCTTTTGAGGGTGCCGTTTGATGGAGTTCTTTCTCTTTTCTCTAAAGTTGCAGGAGTGGAGCTCTCCGTCAAAATGGCCTCTCTCTCTTTGATTTCTTTCAGGGACCTTGGGCCAGTCCAACCTGACTCAGCCGCCCTCCCTCTCGACATCTCTTGGGTCAACGGCCAGGATCTCCTGTACCTTGAGCAGCGGAAGCATGGATAGCGATTACCTATCCTGGTATCAACAGAAGCCTGGCGGTGCTCCTAAACTCGTGATATATGAGGGCAGTTACACAGATTCTGGAGTCCCTGATCGATTCTCTGGTTCTGTCAGTGGCTCTGCGGCCACCCTCACCATCTCCAACATCCAAGCAGAAGATGAGGCTGACTATTACTGTTGTTATGCTGGCAGCGGGCAGCCCACAGTGATACAACTTAAGGGGGAAGTGAGGCAAAAAACCTCCTTGCAGCTGGTTTTCCAGACAGACTGAAATTACAGGTTTGTCCTGATCTATTGGGCATCCTCCCAATTCGCAACCCTACCTGAGACAGGATTGACCTCGGGCATTACCTTGGGCTGGGCTGGAGGGAATAATTCCTTAGTTTATACCCAGAGTGCTACCCTCAGTCTCCAGGTAGCAGGGAAAAGGGTTTTGTTTTGGTCGGAACTTCAGTCATAATCTTTTTCTTGGAATGGGAACAAAGCACTGACTCAGACCATTGGGCCACCGGGCTTGGCAGTATCGCTCACGATACTGTAGAGGGTCATGCATGGCCTGCTGGCCAGAGGGGGATGCGGGGCTGCTCTCTCATGTTGTGCGTCAGAGAAAAATGTGCAACCACTTTTGGAAGGTAACATCTGCCTGTGCAAGATGGGAACAGGATTCAAGGAGCCATTAGTCTCTGAAGAGGTTATGACCTGGCTTCAACCCGTAGGAGGCGATGTTGGCCAAGTGTTTGCAATCGTGCAAGGGAGAATAGCGATTGTGAGCGAGGCTGAGATGCAAAGGAGGGGAGGGGAGAGACGGTTACACCTCCAGGACCAATGCACGCACAAACGGATTCCCTGCGGCATGGTCCCAAGGCACATTCTGCTCTGAAGCACAAAATGTACTCCGATGCAGAACTGGACACAGTGTCCGTTGGGTCGTGTGGTGCAACAGGTCAGGTTGCGTATTGGGACAAACTCCTTTTAGGTCCAGCTCAGTCCGTTGGCCATTTCTGATATGCCATGATATGTTTATATCCAGAGTGGTCCCCTCAGTCTTCAGGGAGCAGCGAAGAGGGTTCTGTTTTGGTTGGAACCTCAGACATCACCTTTATCTTGGAATGGGAACAAAGCACTGAATCAAACTGTTGGGCCACCGGGATCTGCCGTATCGCTCACGGCACCGTGGAGGGTCATCCATGGCCTTCTGGCCAGAGGGGGGACCTTAGGGTGCTTTGATGTCGTGGCTCAGATCAAAATGTCCCACCATTTCTGGAAGGTAACGTCTTCCTGTGCAAGATACCAAAAGGATTTAAGGAGCCATAATTCTCTGAAGAGGCTCTGACCTGGCCTCTGCACCTGGGATGGGCCGTGAAAGAGGGGAAAGTTCTCTACATGTGATTGCTCCTTAAGGACTTCCTTGTTCAACCATGCATAGAGAGACGCTGGAGTACTAAACTTCTCTTTCTCTCTTGTCGAACCTAGCTTGGGCCCCTGGGTTCTTTAAGTGTGCAATGCATCTTGTGTGAAACTGGTTCTTGTGGCTGAACGAGGCTTAGACGCATTTGAGATGAATTGGCCTTATCCAGCCTTCCTCAACTTGCCACTCTCCAAGTGTGGGGGAGTATGTTTCCCACTAATGTATCTGCGTTGTGCTTTTATAGCTGCTTTTATACCACTTTTCTTGTCCTGGCTTCATCCTATGGGACGCTGGGATTGGTCACCTGGGGCGGTATTTCTAGAGCTCTGTTGCATTTCCCTGCAAAGAGGAGTGCTAGGGCTCCGGAGGAGAGAATGTCCTCACCCAAGTGCAAATCCCAGGGCTCTCTCGCATGGAGCCATGTCACTATATGTGGTATCAGATCGCTCTACCTGTGAAATGCAGACACATTCTGGATCTCCCCTGGTCCCGAGCCTCAGGACCTGCCTTTCTTCTCCAGTTCTCAGAGTAAGGGGAAATTATCTGAGGGTGAGAGCAGAATTGTGAAAATAACATTTGTATCTGTACATACTGATGGAGCGAGTATGACGTAGTGGTTTGAGCATGGGAACCTGACCCCGGAGAGCAGGATTAGATCCCCTACTCGGCCATGGACACCCACTAGTTTGAAATGACAAGCAACGAGATTCCACATATAGATTAGAAAGAACTTCTTTAATTTAAGAACTGTTCAAGAGTGGACTAGAGAGCCTTGTGGGGGTGGGTGGGCTTTCTTTCTTTGGCGGTTTCTAAACAGAGGTTAGGTGAGCATCTTTGAGTTCCAGTTTTGGGACACCTCCCCCTCCCCCTCCCTGTCCCCCTCCTCCTCCTCCTTTCAGGAGTATTGCAGTTGTGTATCTCTGCATGGCAGGGGGTTGCACCAGATGGCTCTTCCAGGCCCTTCTGTCTCTAACTTTCTATGAGCCTACGACTATACATGTGCACAGTCATAACTCCACCAGGGGATATTTCCACTATGCTGAGACGATGTTGGATGTCAGCCGAAGAGTCCGTTTCTCCTTGAGAAACTGGGAGAAATTAATGGGATTTTCCTTTCACCTACGGCTTCCAAATTCTAGGTGGGGATTCTGGTAGTTGTTGTCTGAAAAAGAAACTTTGCTGCCAAGCTCTGGAAGTGAACCTGTTAGGCTGTTCGGGGACATGCTCTGCACATGGATGCAGAGATATAACAGTTGGGAGACAACAGAAAGTCCCCACCCGAGGAGACCATGGAGTGGATGAGAGATAGAACCGGAGAGATGGTTGCAGAAAAGCTAAGTCTCTTTTGTCTGCAGATGTTTCTTTTAGAAGGAGGTAAAGATAGTGACGTCCCAGCCAATGAAGAGGAAGCGCATTTGCATGTGTTTGCATCCTGCACAACCAGGGCCTTAAGAAGAGCAGGAGGGCCCAATCCAGAGATGTTTTAGTAGCAGGAAGCCCACACGTTCCCTCCTTGCCATCATGGTTCGGGTTCATCTGTTCTTGGTTCTCCTGACTTACTGCACAGGTAACGGAGAACATTTCTTCACATTCAACTTTTGATCTCATAGAGATAAACCCTGAGAATGGACCGATCCTCTTCTGAGGCTGCCATTTTTTGGAGTTCCTTATCTTTTCTCTAAACTTGCAGGAGTGGAGCGCCCAGTCAAAATGACCTCTCTCTTTCTGCTTTGTTTTCTTTCAGGGACCTTGGGCCAGGCCAGCCTGACTCAGCCGCCCTCCCTCTCGACATCTCTTGGGTCAACGGCCAGGATCTCCTGTACCTGGAGCAGCGGAAGCATGGATAGGGATTATCTATCCTGGTATCAACAGAAGCCTGGTGGTGCTCCTCAACTCATGATATATCGAGGGAGAAGCACGGCCTCTGGAGTCCCTGACCGATTCTCTGGTTCTGTCAGTGGCTCTGCAGCCACACTAAGCATCTCCAACGTCCAAGCAGAAGACGAGGCTGACTATTACTGTTCGTATTATGCTGGCGGCGGGCAGCCCACAGTGATACAACTTCACGGGGAAGCGAGGCAAAAACCTTCCTTACAGGTGGTATTCTGGAGTTTGCAGCTAGTTTTACAGATAAACTGAAATTGTCGCTTTGTCCTGATCTTTGGCTTCCTGTGTCTGAAGACTTTATTCATCTGCCATGAGAGAGAGCTAGCTTTGAGTAGAAACAGTGGGGCCTTTGACCTTGCCGAAGATGCCTTTCCTTGGGGCAGCGTCTTCCTTGCTGGTTGGTGGAAGGAATTCCTTGGCGTGTGTTGAGTGTGCTTCTCTCCTCACCTAACTTCAAACCTCAGGAAAAAAGGAACTGGGTTTCAGAGTGAGAGGATTTTTGAAACGATTCATGATGTTGCAATGTTTGTTGCCTTCGTTTGTGGCTGGCCTCCTGTGAGGTTTACAATCGTGTAAAGGGGAACGGGGATGGCGTGCAAGGTGCAGACGCAGAAGAGTGGAGGAGAGACAGAGCTACACCTCCAGGACCAATGTACACACCTGTACAGAGTCCCCGTACAACAGTCCCAAGGCACATTTGGCCCTGCTGCAGAAAATGCATTCTGATGGAGAACGGGACACCCCGCTCATTGGGATCTCTTGTGCTTCAGGACAGGCTGCCCATTGGTGCCATGTGGTGCCATGGGGGTCCCCCTTGTGCAGTGGGATATCTTGCACAGTGCCCCATTGGGCATCCTTCCAACTCCCAACCCTATCTGGGACAGGGTGAGCTTGGGCATTATCTTGGGCTGGGCTGGAGGGAATAATTCCTTACTTTATATCCAGAGTGGTGCCCTGAGTCTTCAGGCAGCAGGGAAGAGGGTTTTGTTTTGGTTGGAACCTCAGTCATCATCTTTATCTTGGGATGGGAAAAACCCCTGATTCAGACCTTTGGGCCACCGGGCTCAGCGGTATCACTCACGACACCAAAGAGGGTCGTCCATGGCCTGCTGGCCAGAGGGGGGACCTTGGGTTGCTCTCTAATCTTGTGCATCGGACAAAAATGTCCCACCACTTCTGAAAGGTGACGTCTGCCTGTGTAAGATGCCAACAGGATTCAAGGACCCATTATTCTCGGAAGAGGCTGTGACCTGGCTTCAACCCGTGGGGGGCGCTGTTGGCCAAGTGTCACCACATGAAGCTGAGTGAAAGGCGGAGGCAGCTGTCTCTGCACCTATGAGGGGCCACGAAAGAGGGGAAAGTTCTCTATATATGATTGCTCTGTCAGGACATTCTTGTTCAGCCAGGCATGGAGAGACGCTGCACTGCTAAACCTCTCTTTCTCCACTGTGAAACCTAGCTTGGGCCCATGGGTTCTTTAAGTGTGTGGTGCATCTTGTGTGAAGCTGAGTTTTGTGGCCAAAAGGGGCTCTTACTCATTTCAGATGAATTGGCCTATTTCCAGTCTTCATCAACTTGCCACCCTCCGAATGCGTGGGAGTATGTTTCCCACTGGCGCTTCTACACTACACTGATAGCCATTTTTATCTCACTTTTAATTGTCCTGGCCTGATCCCATGGGATCCTGGGCTTGGTCATTTGGGGAGGTGTTTCTAGAGCTCTGGTGCATTACCCTGAAAAGAGAAGTGCTAGGTCTCTGGAGGAAAGAATGACCCCACCTAAGTGGAAATCCCAGGACTCCCTAGCACGGAGCCATGTCACTGCTTGTGGTATCACACTGCTCTAACTGTGAAGTGTAGACACGCTCTGGATCTTCCCTGGTCTTAGGCTTCATGGCCTGGCTTCCTTCCCTAGTTCTAAGAGCAAAGGGAAAGAATCTCAGGGTGAGAGCAACGTCCTGAAAATCATGTGTGGGGTATGAGCCAGCATGGTGTAGCTCTTTCAGCCCCGGGTTAGGACGCTGGGGAGCGGGTGTCGATTCTCTGCTCGGCCATGGACACCCACTGGATTCAAAAGACAAGAAAAGAGATTGCACGTATAGATTAGAAAGAACTTCTTTAAGGTAAGAACTGTTCAAGAGTGGACTAGACAGCCTTGTGGTGGTGGGTGGGCTCCCTTCTTTGGAGGTTTCTAAAGAGAGGTTAGGTAGGCATCTTTGAGTTCCAGTTTTGGATTCCTCCCCCTCCCCCTCCCCCTCCTCCTCCTCCTCCTCTCCCTCCTCCCCCTCCCCTCCTCCTCCGCCCCCCCTTCTCCTTCTTTCAGGAGTGTTCCAGTTATGTATCCCTGCAGGGCAGGGGTTGCACCAGATGGCTCTTCCAGCCCCTTCTGTCTCTAACTTTCCATGACTCTATGACTCTACATGTCTATGTCTATGACTCTATGACTCTACATGTGCAGAGTGACTTTCTTAGACTGTGGAGAGCTGGTGTCTTCAGCTGACAGTGGGGAGGGTGAAATTCCACATCAGGACCCATGGCAGAGACACAAGAACACACCTTGAGTGGCATGGCAATGAGCGTCACATACTGCCTCTGGGCACGGGGTATTGCGCAAAGGAAGGCCAGCCAGGTCCATTTGCCATTTCTGATATGCCCCACTATGGTGGTACTCAGTAGAGGGACGGCATAGGGCTAGTGCAGCGTAAGTCCACCAGTGGATATTTCCACTCCACTGAGATGAGGTTGGATGTCAGCCAAGGCGTCCTTCTTTCCTTGAGAAACTGGGAGAAATTAAGGGATTTTCCTTTGATCTACAGCCTCCCGATTCTGGCGGTGGGGGATTCTGGCAGATGTCTGAAAAAGGAGGTTTGCTGCCAAGCTCTGGATGGGAACCTGTTGGGCTGTTCAGGGACATGCTCTACTCCTGGATGGAGAGAAATATGAGTTGGGGGACAATAGAAAGTCCCCTCCCAAAGTGACCAAGGGAAGGATGAGAGATAGCACTGGAGAGATGGTTGCGGAAAATCTGAGCCTCTTTTGTCTACAAATGTTTCCAACAGTGGAGAGGGAAACTCTTGGCTTTCTCTTAGAAGGAGGTAATGATAGTGACGTCACAGCCAATGAAGAGGAAGCGTATTTGCACATGTTTGCATCCTGCACAACCAGGGCCTTAAGAAGAGCAGGAGGGGCCGATCCAGAGATGTTTCAGCAGCAGAAAGCTCACACGTTCCCTCCTTGCCATCATGGTTCGGGTTCATCTCTTTGTGGTTCTCCTGACTTACTGCACAGGTAATAGAGAACGTTTCTTAACATAAAATTTTTGATCTCGTGGAGATAAACCCTGAGAATGGGCAACCTTCTTTTGAGGGTGCCATTTGATGGAGTTCCTTCTCTTTTCTCTAAACTTGCAGGAGTGGAGCTCTCCATCAAAATGGCCTCTCTCTCTTCTTTGATTTCTTTCAGGGACCTTGGGCCAGTTTGTACTAACTCAGCCGCCCTCTCTCTCGGTGTCTCTTGGATCAACGGCCAGGATCTCCTGTACCAGGAGTAGTGGAAGCATCACTAGCGCTTATCTATCCTGGTATCAACAGAAGCCCGGCAGTGCTCCTAAACCCATGATATATCAAGGGAGTAGCAGGGCCTCCGGAGTCCCTGACCGATTCTCTGGTTCTGTCAGTGGCTCTGCGGCCACCCTCACCATCTCCAATGTCCAAGCAGAAGACGAGGCTGACTATTATTGTTTGTATGCTGCTGGCAGCAACCAGCGCACAGTGGTACAGCTTTAGGGGAAAGTGAGGCAAAAACCCTCTTTGCAGCCGGTAGCCTTGAGTTTGCAGCTGGTTTTACAGAGAAACTGAAATTGCAGGTTTGTCCTGATCTTTGGTTTCCTGTGTTTGAAAACTTTATTCATCTACCGTGAGAGAGAGCTAGCTTAGAGTAGAAACAGTGGGGCCTTTGACCTTGCCGAAGATGCCTTGCTTTGGGGGAGGCTCTTCCTTACTGGCTGGAGTGAGGAATTCCTTGGCGTGGGCTGAGTGTCCTTCTCTCCTCACCTAACTTTAAACCTCAGGAAAAAAGGAACTGGGTTTCAGAGTGAGAGGATTTTTCAAACGATTCATGATGTTGCAACTTTTGTTGTTTCACTTTGTGGCTGGCCTCCTGTGAGGTGTACACTTCTGTAAAGGGGAGGAGGGATGGTGCACAAGGGTCAGATGCACAAGAGAGGAGGAGAGACAGAGCTACACCTCCGGGACCATCGCTCACATATGCACAGAGTCCCTGTGCAACAGTCCCAAGGCACGTTCTGTTATGACGCACAGAATGTGTTCTGATGTAGAACGGGATACCCTGAGGATTGGGATCTGTTGTGCTTCAGGACAGGTTGCCCATTCAGACAAGTGGTGCCGTGGGGGTCCCCCTTTTGTGGTGGGACATCTTGCACAGTGCCCCATTGAGAATCCTCCCAATTCGCAATGCTCCCTGGGACAGGGTTGACCTTGGGCTGGAGGGAAGAATTCCTTAGTTTATGTCCAGAGTAGGATCCTCAGTTCTCAGGTAGCAGGGAAGAGGGTTATGTTTTGGTTGGAACCGCAGTCATCATCTTCATCTTGGAATTGGAACAAAGCACTGAATCAGACTTTTATGCCACGGGGCTTAGCAGTATCGCTCACGACACTGCAGAGGGTCATCCATGGCCTGCTGGTGAGACAGGGGACCTACACAACAGGATGTTGTGCATCAGACCAAAATGTCCAACCATTTGTGTAAGGTCACGTCTCCCTGTGTAAGACGCCAACATGATTCAAGGAGCCATTAATCTCTGAAGAGGCTATGACCTGGCTTCAACCCGTAGGGGGCGATGTTGGCCAAGTGTCCCTCCGCGAAGCTCAAGTAAAGGCGAAGGCACCTGTGATGGGCCTCGAAAGAGCGGCAAGTTCTCTATACGTGATTGCTCTTTCAGGACTTCCTTGTTCAGCCAGGCACGGAGAGACGCTGGACTGCTAAACCTCTCTTTCTCTCTTGTCAAACATACCTTGAGACCCTGGGATCTTTAAGTGTGCAACGCATCTTGTGTGAAACTGGTTCTTGTGGCCGAAAGGGGCTTGGACCCTTTTCAGATGAGTTGTCCTAATACAGCCTTTCTCAATTTGCCACCCTCCAAATGTGTAGGAGTATGTTTCCCATTAATGTATCCATGCTATGCTTTTAGGGATGTTTTTATACCACTTTTATTGTCCTGGCTTCGTCTTTTGTGATCTTGGGATTGGTCATTTGAGGAGGTATTTCTAGAGTTCCGGTCCATTTCCCTGAAAAGAGGAGAGCTAGGGAATGACCTCACCCGAGTGCATATCCCAGGATTCCATAGCATGGAACCGTGTCACTGTACATGGTATCAAACTGCTCTAACTGGGATATGTAGACACCCTTCAGATCTCCCCTTGTCCTGGGCCTCAGGGTCTGCCTTTCTTCCCCAGTTTTCAGACCAAGGGGAAAGGATCACGGGGTGAGACCACGATCTTGAAAATTACTTGAGTGTAGCTATAGCAAGAGAGAAACCATGGTGCAGTTGTTTAAGCATTGGGCTAGGACCCGGAAGAGCAGAGTTGAATTTCCTGCTGTGCCATGGCAACCCACTGGATTCAAATGGCAAGAAAAGCAACAGGTCAGATGTTCCATTGGGACAAAATCCTTTTATGTCCTGCTTGGTCCATTGGCCATTTCTGATATGCCATAGTATGTTTAAATTCAGAGTGCGCCCCTCAGTCTTCAGGTTGCAGGGATGAGGGTTTTGTTTTGGTTGGAACCTCAGACATCACCTTTATCTTGGAATGGGAACAAAGCACTGACTCAGACCTTTGGGCCACCGGGATCTGCAGTATTGCTCGCAACACCATGGAGGGTCATCGATGGCCTGCTGGCCAGAGGGGGGACCTTAGGGTGCTTTGATGTCGTGGCTCAGATAAAAATGTCCCACCATTTCTGGAAGGTAACGTCTTCCTGTGCAAGATGTCAACAGGATTCAAGGAGCCATTAGTCTCTGAAGGGGCCTGGCTATGACCTGGCTTCAACCCGTAGAGGGAGATGTTGGCCAGGTGTCCCTCCATGAAGCTCAGTGAAAAGTGGAGGCATCCATCTCTGCACCTGTGGGGGCCACAAAAGAGGGGAAAGTTCTCTATACATGATTGCTCTTTCAGGACTTCCTTGTTCAGCCACGCATAGAGCAATGCTGGACTATGAAACCTCTCTTCCTCTCTTGTCAAAGCTAGCTTGGCCCATGGGTTCTTTAAGTGTGCAGTACATCTTGTGTGAAGCTGATTTTTGTGGCCAAAAGGGGCTTGGAGTTCTTTTAGATGAATTGGCCTATTCCAGTCTTCCTCAACTTGCCACCCCCCAAATGCATGGGAGTATGTTTCCTACTAATGCATCTACACAACACTTATAGCCATTTTTATATCACTTTTATTGTCCTGGCCTCATCCCATTGGATCCTGGGATTGGTCATTTGGGGAGGTATCTCTAGAGCTCTGGTGCATTTCCCTGAGAAGAGAAGTGCTAGGTCTCTGGAGGAGTGAATGACCTCACCCAAGCGCAAATCCCACGACTTCCTAGCATGGAGCCATGTCACTGTATGTGGTATCAGACCTCTCTAACTGTGAAGTTTAAACACACTCTGGATCTCCCCTGGTCCTAGGCTTCACGGCCTGATTTATTCCCCAGTTCTCAGAGGAAAGGGAAAGAATCTCAGAGTGAGAGTGGTTATATATGCTGAGAGAGCTAGCACGGTGTAGTTCCTTAAGCCCTGGGCTAGGACCCTGGGGAGTGGGTGTCGATTCTCATGCTCGGCCATGGTCACCCACTGGATTCAGGAGACAAGAAAAAAAGTTCCACGTATAGATTGGAAAGAACTTCTTTAATGTAAGAACTGTTCAAGAGTCAAGAGACAGCCTTGTGGGGGTGGGTGGGCTCTCCTTCTTTGGAGGTTTCTAAACAGAGGTTAGGTGGGCATCTTTGAGTTCCAGTTTTGTGAGTCCTGCCCCTCCTCTTCCTCCTCTCTCTCCTCCTCCTCCTTTCAGGAGTGTTGTAGTTCTGTATCTCTGCATGGCAGGGGGTTACACCACATGGCTCTTCCAGCCCCTTTCCTCTCTAATATTCTATGACTCCACGACTCTACATGTGTAGAGTGACTTTTTTAGACGGCGGGGAGCTGATGTCTGCAGCTGACTGTGGGGAGAGAGAAATTCCATGTCAGGACCCATTGCAGAGACACAAGAACACACCTACGGTGGCATGGGAATGAGTGTTACTTACTGCCTCTGGGCACGGGGTATCGTGCAAAGAAAGGACAGCCAGGTCCATTCAGCTATTCTGATATGCTGCACTATGCTGGTACTCAGTTGAGGGACGGTGTAGTGCTAGTCCAGGGTAATTCCACCGGCAGATATTTCCAGTACGCTGACATGATGTTGGATGTCAGCCAGTGAGTCCTTCTCTCCTTGAGAACCTGGGAGAAATTAAGGGATTTTTCTTTCATTTACAGCCTCCAGATTCTGCAGGTGTGTGTGTGTGTGTGTGTGTGTGTGTGTGTCTGTGTGTGTATTTTGGCAGTTGTTGTCTAAAAAAGAAACTTTGCTGCCAAGCTCTGGATGGGAACCTGTTGGGCTGTTCAGGGACATGTTCTGCACATGGATGCAGAGATATAACAGTTGGGAGACAATGGAAAGTCCCCTCCAAAGGAGACCAAGGGGAGGGTGATAGATAGAACTGGAGAGATCCTTGCAGAAAAGCCAAGACTCTTTTGTCTGAAAATATTTCCAACTGTGGAGAGGGAAGCTCTTGGCTTTCTCTTAGAAGGAGGTAAAGATAGTGACATCCCAGCCAATGAAGAGGAAGCGTATTTGCATGCGTTTGCATCCTGCACAACCAGGGCCTTAAGAAGACCAGGAGGGGCCGATCCAGAGATGTTTTAGCAGCAGGAAGCCCACACGTTCTCTCCTTGCCATCATGGTTTGGGTTCATCTATTGGTGGTTCTCCTGACTTGCTGCACAGGTAATGGAGACTGTTTCTTAACATAAAACTTTGATCTTATAGTGATAAACCCTGAGAATGGACCACTCCTCTTTTGAGGGTGCCATTTGATGGAGTACCTTATCTATTCTCTAGACTTGCAGGAGTGGAGCTCTCAGTTATTCTTCGATTTCTTTTAGGGTTGTTGGGCCAGTCCAGCCTGACTCAGCCGCCCTCCCTCTCGGCATCTCTTGGATCAACAGCCAGGATCTCCTGTACCTTGAGCAGCGGAAGCATCACTCGCACTGATCTCTCCTGGTATCAACAAAAGCCTGGCAGTACTCCTAAACCCATGATATATTATGGGACTAGCAGGCCCTCCGGAGTCCCTGACCGATTCTCTGGTTCTGTCAGTGGCTCTGTGGCCACCCTCACCATCTCCAATGTCCAAACAGAAGACGAGGCTGACTATTACTGTTTGTATTATGCTGGCAGCGGGCAGCCCACAGTGATACGACCTAAGGGGGAAGTGAGGCAAAAAGCCTCCTTGCAACCTGTAGCCTTGAGTTTGAAGCTGGTTTTACAGACAGAATGAAATTGCAGGTTTGTCCTGACCTTTGGCTTCCTGTGTTCGAAGACATTATTCATCCACCACGAAATAGAACTAGCTTTGAATGGAAACACCAGGGCCTTTGATCTTGCAGAAGATGCCTTAACTTGGGACAGGGTTTCCTTGTATGTTGGAGGAAGAAATTTCTTGCCGTGTGCTCCGAGTGTATCTTTCCTCACCTAACTTCAGACCTCAGGAAATAAAAGGACAGGTTTTCAGAGTCAGAGGGTTCTTGCAAACGATTCGTGATGTTGCAGTGTTTGTTGCTGCAGTTTGCGGCTGGCCTCTTGTGAGGTATGCAATTGCGCAAGGGAGAATAGCTATCGTGAGCAAGGCTCAGATGGAAAGGAGGGAAGGGGAGAGAGAGCTACACCTCCAGGACCAATGCACGCACAAATGGGTTCCCTGAGCCATGGTCCTAAGGCACATTCTTCTCTGAAGCGCAAAATGTATTCTGATGCAGAACTGGACACACTGTCCATTGGGATCAACAGGTCAGGTTGCGTATTGGGACAAAATCCTTTTAGGTCCAGCTTGGTCCATTGGCCATTTCTGATATGCCATGATATGTTTATATCCAGAGTGGTCCCCTCAGTCTTCAGGGAGCAGCGAAGAGGGTTCTGTTTTGGTTGGAATCTCAGACATCACCTTTATCTTGGAATGGGAACAAAGCACCGAACCAGACCTTTGGGCCACCGGGATCTGCGGTATCACTCACGACACCATGGAGGGTCATCGATGGCCTCCTGGCCAGAGGGGGGACCTTAGGGTGCTTTGATGTCGTGGCTCAGATAAAATTGTCCCACCATTTCTGGAAGACGTCTTCCTGTGCAAGATGCCAAAAGGATTTAAGGAGCCATTATTCTCTGAAGAGGCAATGACCTGGCCTTAACCTGTAGAGGGAGATGTCGGCCAGGTGTCCCTCCAGGAAGCTCAAGGAAAGGGGGAGACAGCTGTCTCTGCACCTGGGATGGGCCACAAAAGAGGGAAAAGTTCTCTATACGTGATTGCTCCTTCAGGACTTCCTTGTTCAGCCATGCATAGAGAGACGCTGGAGTACTAAGCTTCTCTTTCTCTCTTGTCAAACCTAGCTTGGGCCCCTGGGTTCTTTAAGTGTGCAACGCATCTTGTGTGAGACTGGTTCTTGTGATTGAAAGGAGCATAGACCCATTTGAGATGAATTGACCTTATCCAGCCTTCCTCAACTTGTCACCCTCCAAGTGTGGGGGAGTATGTTTCCCACTAATCTATCTGCGTTGCGCTTTTATAGCTGCTTTTATACCACTTTTCTTGTCCTGGCTTCATCCTATGGGACGCTGGGATTGGTCACCTGGGGCGGTATTTCTAGAGCTGTGTTGCATTTCCCTGCAAAGAGGAGTGCTAGGGCTCCGGAGGAGAGAATGTCCTCACCCAAGTGCAAATCCCAGGGCTCTCTCGCATGGAGTCATGTCACTGTATGTGGTATCAGATTGCTCTACCTGTGAAATGCAGACACACTCTGGATCTCCCCTGGTCCCGAGCCTCATGGTCTGCCTTTCTTCTGCAGTTCTCAGAGCAAGGGGAAAGATTCTCAGGGTGAGAGCAGAATCGTGAAAATTACATTTGTGTATGTACATTCTGAGGGAGTGAGCATGATTTAGCGGTTTGAGCAGGGGAACATGACCCTGTAGAACAGGCTCCGATGCCCTACTCAGCCACAGAAACCCACTGGATTCAAATGAGAAGAAACGAGATTCCACCTAAAGAGCAGAGAGAACTTCTTGAATGTAAGAACTGTTCAAGAGTGGACGAGACAGCCTTGTGGGGGTGGGTGGGTTCTCTTGCTTTGGCGGTTTCTAAACAGAGGTTAGGTGGGCATCTTTGAGTTCCGATTTTGGCACTCGTCCCCCTTCTCCCCCTCCCCTCCTCTTTTCAGGAGTGTTGTAGTTGTGTATCCCTGCAAGGGGGGGGGGTTGCAGCAGATGGCTCTTCCAGCCCCTTCTGTCTCTAACTTTCTATGAGCCTATGACTATGCATGTGCACAGTCATAACTTCACCAGCGGATATTTCCACTATGCTGAGACAATGTTGGTTGTCAGCCAAGGAGTCCTTCTCTCCTTGAGAAACTAGGAGAAATTAATGGGATTTTCCTTTCACTTACAGCTTCCAAATTCTGTGGGGTGTTCTGGCAGTTGTTGTCTGAAAAAGAAACTTTGCTGCCAAGCTCTGGAAGTGAACCTGTTGGGCTGTTCAGGGACATGCTCTGCACATGGATGCAGTATTATAACATTTGGGAGACAATAGAAAGTCCCCTCCCGAGGAGACCCAGGAGAGGATGAGAGATAGCACTGGAGAGATGGTTGCAGAAAAGCTAAGTCTCTTTTGTCTGCAGATGTTTCTCTTAGAAGGAGGTAAAGATAGTGATGTCCCAGCCAATGAAGAGGAAGCGTATTTGCATGCATTTGCATCCTGCACACCCAGGGCCTTAAGAAGACCAGTAGGGCCCAATCCAGAGATGTTTTAGTAGCAGGAAGCCCACACGTTCCCTCCTTGCCATCATGGTTTGGGTTCATCTCTTCTTGGTTCTCCTGACTTACTGCGCAGGTAACGGAGAACATTTCTTCACATTAAACTTTTGATCTCATAGAGATAAACCCTGAGAAAGGACCGATCCTCTTCATGGCTGCCATTTGATGGAGTTCCTTATATTTTCTCTGAACTTGCAGGAGTCGAGCTCTCAGTCAAAATGGCCTCTTGCTCTTCTTTGTTTTCTTTCAGGGACCTTGGGCCAGTCCAGCCTGACTCAGCCGCCCTCCCTCTCGGTATCTCTTGGATCAACGGCCAGGATCTCCTGTACCTGGAGCAGCGGAAGCATCAGTAGCAGTTATCTATCCTGGTATCAACAGAAGCCTGGTGGTGCTCCTAAACTCATGATATATCGAGGGAGTAGCAGGCCCTCTGGAGTCCCTGACCGATTCTCTGGTTCTGTCAGTGGCTCTGCAGCCACCCTCACCATCTCCAGTATCCAAGCAGAAGATGAGGCTGACTATTATTGTTTCTATCCTGCTGGCAGCAACCAGCGCACAGTGATGTAACTGTAGGGGGAAGTGAGGCAAAAAGCCTCCTTGCAGCCGGTAGCCTTGAGTTTGCAGCTGGTTTTACAGACAAACTGAAATTGCAGGTTTGTCCTGATCTTCGGCTTCCTGTGTTTGAAGACATTATTCATCTACCATGAGAGAGAGCTAGCTCTGAGTAGAAACAGTGGGGCCTTTGACCTTGCCGAAGATGCCTTTCCTTGGGGCAGGCTCTTCCTTGCTAGTTGGAATGAAGAATTCCTTGGCGTGGGCTGAGTGTCCTTCTCTCCTCACCTAACTTTAAACCTCAGGAAAAAAGGAAGTAAGATTCAGAGTGGGAGGATTCTTGCAAACAATTCATGATGTTGCAAAGTTTGTTGTTTCACTTTCTGGCTCGCCTCCTGTCAGGTGTACACTTTTGTAAAGGGGAGTGGGGATGGTGCACAAGGGTCAGATGTACAAGAGAGGAGGAGAGACAGAGCTACACCTCCAGGACCATTGCACACACATGCACGGAGTCCCTGTGCAACGGTCCCAAGGCACATTCTGTTGTGATGCACAAAACGTGTTCTGATGTAGAACGGGATACCCTGAGCATTGGGATTTGTTGTGCTTCAGGACAGGTTGCCCATTCGGACACGTGGTGCCGTGGGGGGTCTCTCTTGTGCAGTGGGATATCTTACACAGTGCCCCATTGAGAATCCTCCCAAATCGCAACGCTCCCTGGGACAGGGTTGACCTTGGGCGTTAGCTTGGGCTGGGCTGGAGGGAATAATTCCTTAGGTTATTTCCAGAGTAATATCCTCAGTTCTCAGGTAGCAAGGGAGAGGGTTTTGTTTTGGTTGGAACCTCAGTCATAATCTTTATCTTGGGATGGGATGAAAGCATTGAATCAGACCTTTGGGCCATCGGGCTTAGCAGTATTGCTCACGACACCGCAGAGGGTCATCCATGGTCTGCTGGAGAGAGAGGGGACCTTGGGCTGCTCTCTGACGTTATGCATCAGACCAAAATGTCCACCATTTGTGTAAGGTAACGTCTGCCTGTGTAAGATGCCAACAGGATTCAAGGAGCCATTAATCTCTGAAGAGGCTATGACCTGGCTTCAACCCGTAGGGGGCGATGTTGGCCAAGTGTCACCACATGAAGCTCAAGGAAAGGCGGAGGCAGCCATCTCTGCACCTGTGATGGGCCACGAAAGAGGGGCAAGTTCTCTATACGTGATTGCTCTTTCAGGACTTTCTTGTTCAACCAGGCATGGAGAGATGATGGACTGCTAAACCTCTCTTTCTCTCTTCCCAAACCTAGCTCGGGCCCTTAGGTTCTTTAAGTGTGCAACGCATCTTGTGTGAAACTGGTTCTTGTGACCGAAAGGGGCTTGGACTCATTTCAGATGAATTGTCCTAATACAGCCTTTCTCAATTTGCCACCCTCCAGATGTGTAGGAGTATGTTTCCCATTAATGTATCCAAGCTACGCTTTTAGGGATGTTTTTATACCACTTTTATTGTCCTGGCTTCATCCTGTGAGAACCTGGGATTGGTATTTGGGGAGGTATTTCTAGAGTTCCGGTCCATTTCCCTGAAAAGAGGAGAGCTAGGGAATGACCTCACCCGAGTGCATATCCCAGGATTCCATAGCATGGAACCGTGTCACTGTACATGATATCAAACTGCTCTAACTGGGATGTGTAGACACCCTTCAGATCTCCCCTTGTCCTGGGCCTCAGGGTCTGCCTTTCTTCCCCAGTTCTCAGACCAAGGGGAAACGATCCCGGGGGAGAGCAGAATGTTGAAAATTACTTGTGTTGTTCTATCCCATAAAAAATAATAAAAAAAAAAGAAATGAAAATTACTTGTGTGTAGATAATGAGGAAGAAACCATGGTGTAATTGTTAAGCATTGTTCTAGGACCCGGGAGAGCAGGGTTGGATTTCCTGCTCCGCCATGGAAACCCACTGGATTTAAATGACAAGAAAAGCAATGCTACCTCAATAGTAGAATGAATGTCTTTAATGTAAGAACTGTTCAATAGTGGACTGGATTGCGTTGGGGGGTGGGCTTTCTTCTTTGGCAGTTTCTAAAGAGAGGTTGTGTGGGCATCTTTGAGTCTGAATTTTGGAGAAAAAAAGCAGGATAGAAATCTCTCCTTATCCTCGTCCTCTACCTCCTTGTCCTCGTCCTTTCAAGGAGTGTTGTAGTTGTGTATCACTGCATGGGAGGGGGTTGCACCAGATGGCTCTGGCAGGTCCTTCGAACTCCAAGATTCTACGACTTTAGGATTCTACGCATGCAGACTGACTTTTTTAGAGCATGGAGAGCTGGTGTCTACCGGCAATGGTGGTGAGGGAGAAGTTCCATGGAAGGGCCCATTGCAGAGACACAACAACAGACCTAGAGTGGCGTGGCAATGAGTGTTACGTACTGCCTTTGGGCACTGAGTATTGTGCGAAGAAAGGACTCGGTGTCATGGACACCCACTGCATTCAAAAGACAAGAAGAGAGATTGCACGTGTAGATTAGAAAGAACTTCTTTAATGTAAGAACTGTTCAAGAGTGGACTAGACAGCCTTGTGGGGGTGGGTGGGCTTCCTTCTTTGATGGTTTCTAAACAGAGGTTAGCTAGGCATCTTTGAGTTCCAGTTTTAGATTCCTCCCCCTCCCTCCTCCTCCTCCTCTTCCTCTCCCTTCTCCCTCTCACCTCCTCCTCCGCCCCCCTTCCCCTTCTTTCAGGAGTGTTCCAGTTGTGTATCCCTGCAGGGCGGGGGTTGCACCAGATGGCTCTTCCAGCCCCTTCTGTCTCTAACTTTCCATGACTCTATGACTCTACATGTGCAGAGTGACTTTTTTAGACCATGGAGAGCTGGTTTCTACAGCTGACAGTGGGGAGGGTGAAATTCCATGTCAGAACCCATTGCAGAGACACAAGAACACACGTAGAGAGGCATGGCAATGAACGTCACCTACTGCCTCCGGGTACTGAGTATTGCGCAAAGAAAGGACATCTATCTCCATTCACCATTTCTGACAAGCTGTACTATGGTGGTACTCAGTAGAGGGACGGCGTAGGACTAGTGCAGCGTAAGTCCACCAGCGGATATTTCCACTCCACTGAGATGAGGTTGGATGTCAGCCAAGGAGTCCTTCTTTCCTTGAGAAACTGGGAGAAATTAAGGGATTTTCTGTTCATCTACAGCCTCCTGATTCTGGGGGTGGGGGATTCTGGCAGATGTTGTCTGAAAAAGAAGCTTTGCTGCCAAGCTCTGGATGGGAACCTCTTCGGCTGTTCAGGGACATGCTCTGCTCCTGGATGGAGAGGAATATGAGTTGGAGGATAATAGAAAGTCCCCTCCAAAGGAGACCAAGGGGAGGGTGAGAGATAGCACCGCAGAGGTGGTTTCAGAAAAGCTAAGACACTTTGGTCTGCAAATGTTTCCAACAGTGGAGAGGGAAGCTCTTGGCTTTCTCTTAGATGCAGGTAAAGCTAGTGACGTCCCAGCCAACGAAGAGGAAGCAGATTTGCATGCGTTTGCATCCTGCACAACCAGGGCGTTAAAAAGACCTGGAGGGCCCAATCCAGAGATGTTTTAGCAGCAGGAAGTTTCCTCCTTGCCATCATGCTTTGGGTTCATCTATTTGTGGTTCTGCTAACTTACTGCACAGGTAATGGAGAACATTTCTTAAGATAAAACTTTTGATCTTGTGGAGATAAACCCCGAGAATGGGCCACTCGGCTTTTGGAGCTGCCGTTAGATGGAGTTCCTTATCTTTTCTCTAAACTTGGGGGAGTGGAGCTCTCAGTCAAAATGGCCTCCCTATCTTCTTTGATTTCTTTCAGGGACCTTGGGTCAGTCCAGCCTGACTCAAATGCCCTCCCTCTCGGCATCTCTTGGAGCAACGGCCAGGATCTCCTGTACCTTGAACAGCGGAAGCATGGATAGCTATTATCTATCCTGGTATCAACAGAAGCCTGGTGGTGCTCCTAAACCCATGATATACTGGGGGAGTAGCAGGGCCTCCAGCGTCTCTGACTGATTCTCTGGTTCTGTCAGTGGCTCTGCAGCCACACTAAGCATCTCCAACGTCCAAGCAGAAGACGAGGCTGACTATTACTGTTCGCATTATGCTGGTAGCGGGCAGCCCACAGTGATACAACTTTAGGGGGAAGCGAGGCAAAAACCTTCCTTGCAGGTGGCATTCTCAAGTTTGCAGCTGGTTTTACAGATAAACTGAAATTGTCGCTTTGTCCTGATCTTTGGCTTCCTGTGTTTGAAGACTTTATTCATCTGCCATGAGAGAGAGTTAGCTTTGAGTAGAAACACTGGGGCCTTTGACCTTGCTGAAGATGCCTTTCATTGGGGCAGCGTCTTCCTTGCTGGTTGGAGGAAGGAATTCCTTGGCGTGTGTTGAGTGTGCTTCTCTCCTCACCTAACTTCAAACCTCAGGAAAAAGGGAACTGGGTTTCAGAGTGAGAGGATTTTTGAAACGATTCATGATGTTGCAATGTTTGTTGCCTTCGTTTGTGGCTGGCCTCCTGTGAGGTTTACAATCGTGTAAAGGGGAACGGGGATGGTGTGCAAGGCGCAGACGCAGAAGAGGGGAGGAGAGACAGAGCTGTGTCTTCAGGACCATTGTGCACACATGCACAGAGTCCCCGTGCAATGGTCCCAAGGCACATTCTGTTGTCATGCACAAAACGTGTTCTGGTGCAGGACGGGATACCCTGAGCATTGGGATCTGTTGTGGTTCGGGACAGGTTGCCCATAGGGACATGTGATGCGGTGTGGGTCCCCCTTTTGCAGTGGGACATTTTGCTGAGTGTCCCATTGAGAATCTTCCCAATTTGCAACCCTACTTGGGACAGGGTGAGCTTGGGCATTGGACCTTGGACTGGGCTGGAGGGAATAATTCTTTACTTTGTATCCAGAGTGCTGCCCTGAGTCTTCAGGCAGCAGGGAAGAGGGTTTTGTTTTGGTTGGAACCTCAGTCATAATCTTTATCTTGGGATGGGAAAAACCCGTGATTCAGACCATTGGGCCACTGGGCTCAGCAGTATCGCTCACGACAGTATAGAGGGTTATCCGTGGCCTGCTGGCCAGAGGAGGGACCTTGGGCTGCTCTCTGATCTTGTGCATCAGACAAAAATGTCCCATCAGTTCTGTAAGGTAATGTCTCCCTGTGTAAGATGCCAACAGGATTCAAGGAGCCATAATTCTCTGAAGAAGCTGTGACCCGGCTTCAACCTGTAGGGGGCGTTGGCCGAGTGTCACCACATGAAGCTGAATGAAAGGCGGAGGCAGCCCTCTCTGCACCTGGGATGGGCCACGAAAGAGGGGAAAGTTCTCTACACGATTCTTCTTTCAGGACTTTCTTGTTCAGCCATGCGTAGAGACGCTGCACTACTAAACCTCTCTTTCTCTGCTGCAAAATCTAGCTTGGGTTCCTCTGTTCTTTAAGAGTGCAAAACATCTTGTGTGAAACTGGTTCTTGTGCCTAAAAGGGTCTCGGACTCATTTCAGATGAATTGCCCTTATCCATCCTTCATCAACCTGCCACCCTCCAAGTGTGTGGGAGTATGTTTCCCACAGATGTATCTACGCTATGTTTTTATAGCCCTTTTATTCTCATGGCTTCATCCTGTGGGATCCTGGGATTGGTCCAGAGTGTATCTAAACTTCACATTCAGAGCGGTCCGATACCACATACAGTGACGTGGCTCCATGCTAGGGAGTCCTGGGATTTGCACTTAGGTGAGGTCATTCTCTCCTCTCGAGCCCTAGCACTTCTCTCTTCAGGGAAATGCACCAGAACTCTAGAAATGCCTTCCCAACCGACCAATGCCTGGCTTTCTTTCCCAGTTCTCAGAGGAAGGGGAAAGAATCTCAGAGTGAGAGCACTGTCCTGAAAATTATATTTTGATTATATATGCTGAGAGAGCTAGCATGGTGCAGTTCCTTAAGCCTTGGGCTATGACCTTGGGGAGCGGGTGTCGATTCTCATGCTCGGCCATGGTCACCCACTGGATTCAGGAGACAAGAAAAGAGATTGCACGTATAGATTAGAAAGAACTGCTTTAATGTAAAAACTGTTCGAGAGTAGACTAGACAGCCTTGTGGGGGTACAACTGAAATTGTAGGTTTCCCCTGAACTTTGGCTTCCTGTGTTCAAAGACTTTATTCATCTACCATGAAAGAGAGCTAGCTTTGAGTAGAAACAGTGGGGCCTTTGACCTTGTAGAAGATGCCTTGCCTCGGGGCGGGATCTTCCTTGCTGGTTGGAGGGAGGAATTCCTTGGCGTGGGCTGAGTGTCCTTCTCTCCTTACCTAACTATTTGTAATGTTGCAATGTTTACTGTTTCAGTTTGCGGCCGGCCTCCTGTGAGGTTCACAATCGTGTAAAGGGGAATGGGGACGGTGCACAAGACACAGATGCACAGGAGAGGAGGAGAGATGGAGCTATACCTCCAGGACCCAATGCACACACATGCACAGAGTCTCTGTGCAACGGTCCCAAGGCATATTCTATAATGATACACAAATATATTCTGATGCGGGGGGGACACCCTGCGCCTTGGGATCTCTTGTGCTTAAGGACAGGTTGCTCATTGGGACTTGTGGAGCCATGGGATTCCCCCTTGTGTGGTGGGACATTTTTCACAGTGCCCCACTGGGCATTCTCCCAATTTGCAATCCTACCTGGGACAGGGTTGACCTTGGGCATTACCTTGGGCTGGGCTGGAGGGAATAATTCCTTAGTTTATATCCAGAGTGCTGCCCTCAGTCTTCAGGTAGCAGGGAAGAGGGTTTTGTTTTGATTGGAACCTCAGTCATAATCTTCATCTTGGGATGGGATGAAAGCACTGAATCAGATCTTTGGGTCACTGGGCTCAGCCGTATCGCTCATGACACCATAGAGTGTCATCCGTGGCCTGCTGTCCAGAGAGGGGACCTTGGGCTGGTCTCTGATGTTATGCATCAGACAAAAATGTCCAATCATTTGTGTAAGGTAACATCTGCCTGTGCAAGATGCCAAGAGGATTCAAGGAATCTCTGAAGGGGCTATGACCTGGCTTCAACCTGTAGGGGGCAATGTTGGCCAAGTGTCCCTCCATGAAGCTGAGTGAAAGGCGAAGGCAGCTGTCTCTGCGAAGGTGATGGGCCACGAAAGAGGGGAAAGTTCTCTATACGTGATTGCTCCTTCAGGACTTCCTTGCTCAGCTGTGCATAGAGAGACGCTGGACTGCTAAACCTCTCTTTCTCTGCTGCGAAACCTACTTTGGGCTCCTGTGTTCTTTAAGAGTGCAACACATCTTGTGTGAAACTGGTTCTTGTGGCCCAAAGGAGCTTGGACTAGTTTCAGATGAATTGACCTATTCCAGCCTTCCTCAACTTGCCACCCTCCAAGTGTGGGGGAGTATGTTTCCCACTAATGTATCTACACCACACTTTTATAGCCTTTTTTATTGTCCTGGCTTCATCCTGTAGGATCCTGGGACTGGCCATTTGGGGAGGTATTTCTAGAGTTCTGATGCATTTCCCTGCAAAGATCAGTGCTAGGTCTCCAAAGGATAGAATGACGTCACCCAAGTGCAAATCCCAGGACTCCCTAGCATGGAACCATGTCACTGTATGTGGTATCATACTGCTTTAACTGTGAAATGCAGACACACTATGGATCTCCCCCCCCTCGTCCTGAGTTTCATGGCCTGGCTTTCTTCCCCAGCTCTCAGAGCAAGAGGAAAGAATCTCAGAGTGAGAGCACTATTTCGAAAATTGGATTTGTGTCTGTATATACTGAGAGAGCGAGCATGGTGTAGTTGTTTAGGCCCTGGGCGAGGACCACGAAGAGCGCGATTCACTTTCCTGCTCGGCCATGCAAGCCCGTTCGATTCAAATGACCACAAAAGAGATTCCACCCAAAGTTTAGAAGGAACTTCTTTAATGCAAGAATGGTTCAACAGTGGACTAGACCGCCTCAGTATGGGTGGGTAGGTGGGTCTTCCTTCTTTTGAGGTTTCTAAACAGAGGTTACGTGGGTATCCTTGAGCCCCAGTTTTGGGGAAAAAGTAGGATAGAAATCTCCCTGCCCCCCCCTCCTTTCAGGAGTGTTGTAGTTCTGTGGATTGGTGTCAGGTGAGCTGGCAAACTGACTTTCACCTACAAGCTTGAGATTCTGTCAGGGGATTCTGGCAGTTGGTGTCCAATAAATAAATAAATATAAAAAGCCAAAAAATAAAATAGCTCTAGCTGTGAATCTGTTGGGTTCTGCAGGGACATGCCCTACTGATGGATGCAGAGATATAGGAATTAAGGGACTATGGAAAGTCTCCTCCCAAGAAGATCAAGGAAACGATGAGAGATCGCAATGGAGAGATCGTTGGAGAAAGGCTAAGCTTCTTTTGTCTGCAAATGTGGAGAGGGAAGCTCTTGGCTTTTTCTTAGAAGGAGGTAAAGATAGTGACATCCCAGCCAATGAAGTGGAAGCGTATTTGCATGCGTTTGCATCCTGCACAACCAGGGCTTTAAGAAGAGCAGGAGGGCCCGATCCAGAGACATTTTAGCAGGAGGAAGCCCACACGTTCCCTCCTCGCCATCATGGTTTGGGTTCATCTATTCGTTGTTCTCCTGACTTACTGCACAGGTAACGGAAACATTTCGTAACATAAAACTTTGATCTTATAGTGATAAATCCTGAGAATGGGTCACTCCTCTTTTGAGGGTACCATTTTATGGAGTTCCTTATCTATTCTCTAAACTTGCAGGAGTGGAGCTCTCAGTTATTCTTTGTTTTTTTTCAGGGACCTTGGGTCAGTCCAGCCTGACTCAGCCGCCCTCCCTCTCGGCATCTCTTGGATCAACGGCCAGGATCTCCTGTACCTGGAGCAGCGGAAGCATCACTCGCGCTTATCTATCCTGGTATCAACAAAAGCCTGGCAGTACTCCTAAACTCATGATATATTACGGGACTGGCAGGCCCTCTGGAGCCCCTCACCGATTCTCTGGTTCTGTCAGTGGCTCTGTGGCCACCCTCAGCATCTCCAATGTCCAAGCAGAAGATGAGGCTGACTATTACTGTTTGTATTATGCTGGCAGCGGGCAGCCCACAGTGGTACCGCTTTAGGGGGAAGCGAGGCAAAAAACCTTCTTGCAACTTGTAACCTTGAGTTTGCAGCTGGTTTTACAGACAGACTGAAATCGCAGGTTTCTCCTGATCTTTGGCTTCCTGTGTTCGAAGACATTATTCATCCACCATGAAACAGAACTAGCCTTGAATAGAAACACCAGGGCCTTTGACCTTGTAGAAGATGTCTTAACTTGGGGCAGTCTGTTGCTTGCAGGTTGGAGGAAGCAATTCCTTGGCATGTGCTCAGAGTGCATCTTTCCTCACCTAACTTCAAACCTCAGGAAAAAAAGAGCAGGTTCTCAGAATGAGAGGGTTCTTGCAAATGATTCATGATGCTGCAGCGTTTGTTGCTGCAGATTGCCGCTGTCCTCTTGTGAGGTTTGCAATCGTGCAAGGGAGAATAGCGATCGTGAGCGAGGCTCAGATGCAAAGGACGGGAGAGGAGACGGAGCTCTTTCTCCAGGACCAATGCACACACAAATGGATTCCCTGCACCATGGTCCCAAGGCACATTCTGCTCTGAAGCACAAAATGTGTTCCGATGCAGAACTGGACACACTGTCCATTGGGATGTTACTGCTGTTTCTAGCCCGAGCTTGTGGGATATCAAGATATCATTTTGATATCAATAATTTGGCCTTCTGTACCCATTCCTCTCCACGTGCTTGTGAGGCCCCCGGACAAGCATGCGCACAGGCGAGGCCGACAATAGCCGAACCATTCATATCCCGATCTAGGCAGGCCAGTCATTGCCGAATGCAGGTTCAGGAGACCTCAAGGCAAGTACATTATGTATGCACGCTACTTACAAAAAGATCCCCTGCCCCGCGCAGGCAGCTTGATGAGCGGACTATACAACTCTCAAGCACTCCGCGTTTGCATACTGGTTACTCTTTTGACAATCTGGCTATAACTCAATCATCTAAAGTACTGACCTTTCGGAGGCTTTGTCTCCAGCCCCAAACTCGTTGTTTTCCCCAAGTACGAACTAGCCTGCGGCCACAATTTTCCCTATAAGAACCCCTGACTTTGAGCGCTTCCTCGGATCGCTCTTGGCTTCCATCCCGCCTTGCTGTCACCTAGTCCAGCGAGCCTTCCCCTCAGCTCCATGTGCTGAGAATCCACGCTCCCCAGCTTCTTTGCTTCTAACTGGACTTCAGGACAGGTATAGTATTTCCCACACCAAACCTCCTCTAAAATCCCACTGTCCACTCCTACCTTTATTTCTATAGCTTCTTGTGTGAGTGTGTTGCATTATATTTCAATAAAACAATTATTATTTTCAACATCTGCCTTATCCTTGACTCGGCCTGACCCCGTAGACATAGGGTTCAAGATCTCGCTACGTTACCCTGCCTCTCGCATTGCAAACTTGTGCTCTGTGCTAATTCCCTCCCCATTGTTGTGAGCACATTTAGGTGTCCCTCCCGGGACCCCCAGAAATCAGGGTAACAGGGATCCGTGGTGGAACAGGTCAGGTTGCGTATTGGGACAAAATCCTTTTAGGTCCAGCTTGGTCCATTGGCCATTTCTGATATGCCATGATATGTTTATATCCAGAGTGCTCCCCTCAGTCTTCAGGGAGCAGCGAAGAGGGTTTTGTTTTGGTTGGAACCTCAGACATCACCTTTATCTTGGAATGGGAACAAAGCACTGAACGAAACCTTTGGGCCACCGGGATCTGCGGTATCACTCACGACACCATGGCGGGTCATCGATGGCCGCCTGGCCAGAGAGGGGACCTTAGGGTGCTTTGATGTCGTGGCTCAGATAAAAATGTCCCACCATTTCTGGAAGGTAACATCTTCCTGTGCAAGATGCCAAAAGGATTTAAGGAGCCATTATTCTCTGAAGAGGCAATGACCTGGCCTCAACCTATAGAGGGAGATGTCGGCCAGGTGTCCCTCCAGGAAGCTCAAGGAAAGGCGGAGGCAGCTGTCTCTGCACCTGGGATGGGCCACAAAAGAGGGGAAAGTTCTTTATACGTGATTGCTCCTTCAGGACTTCCTTGTTCAGCCATGCATAGAGAGACACTGGAGTACTAAACTTCTCTTTCTCTCTTCTCAAACCTAGCTTGGGCCCCTGGGTTCTTTAAGTTTGCAACGCATCTTGTGTGAGACTGGTTCTTGTGGTTGCAAGGGGCTTAGACGCATTTGAGATGAATTGGCCTTATCCAGCCTTCCTCAACTTGCCACCCTCCAAGTGTAGGGGAGTATGTTTCCCACTAATGTAGCTATGTTGTTCTTTTATAGCTGCTTTTATACCACTTTTCTTGTCCTGGCTTCATCCTATGGGATGCTGGGATTGGTCACCTGGGGCGGTATTTCTAGAGCTGTGTTGCATTTCCCTGCAAGGAGGAGTGCTAGGGCTCTGGAGGAGAGAATGTCCTCACTCAAGGGCAAATCCCAGGGCTCCCTCACCTGGAGCCATGTCACTGTATGTGGTATCAGACCGCTCTACCTGTGAAATGCAGACACACTCTGGATCTCCCCTGGTCCTGATCCTCATGATCTGCCTTTCTTCTCCAGTTCTCAGAGCAAGGGGAAAGAATCTCAGGGTGAGAGAGGAAATGTGAAAATAACATTTGTGTCTGTACATCCTGAGGGAGCGAGCGTGATGTAGCAGTTTTAGCATTGGAACATGACCCCGGAGAGCAGGGTTGGATCCCCTACTCAGCCATGGACACCCACTGGATTCAAATGACAAGAAATGAGATTCAACGTATAGATTAGAAAGAACTTCTTCAATGTAAGAACTGTTCAAGAGTAGACTAGACAGCCTTGTGGGGGTGGGTGGGTTCTCTTTCTTTGCGGGTTTCTAAACAGGTTAGATGGGCATCTTTGAGTTCCAGTTTTGGAACTCCTCTCCCTCCTCCTCCCCTCCCTCTCCCCCTCCCTGTCCCCCTCCTCCTCCTCCTTTCAGGAGTATTGCAGCTGTGTATCTCTGCATGGCAGGGGGTTGTACCAGATGGCTCTTCCAGGCCCTTCTGTCTCTAACTTTCTATGAGCCAATGACTATACCTGTGCACAGTCATAACTCCACCAGCGGATATTTCCACTATGCTGAGACGATGTTGGATGTCAGCCAAGGAGTCCTTCTCTCCTTGAGAAACTGGGAGAAATTAATGGGATTTTCCTTTCACCTACAGCCTCCGGATTCTAGGAGGGGATTCTGGCAGTTGTTGTCTGAAAAAGAAACTTTGCTGCCAAGCTCTGGAAGTGAACCTGTCGGGCTGTTCGGGGACATGCTCTGCACATGGATGCAGAGATATAACAGTTGGGAGAAAATAGAAAGTCCCCACCCAAGGAGACCATGGAGTGGATGAGAGATAGAACCGGAGAGATGGTTGCAGAAAAGCTAAGTCTCTTTTGTCTGCAGATGTTTCTCTAAGAAGGAGGTAAAGATAGTGATGTCCCAGCCAATGAAGAGGAAGCGTATTTGCATGCGCTTGCATCCTGCACAACCAGGGCCTTAAGAAGAGCAGGAGGGCCTGATCCAGAGATGTTTTAGTAGCAGGAAGCCCACACGTTCCCTCCTTGCCATCATGGTTCGGGTTCATCTCTTCTTGGTTCTCCTGACTTACTGCGCAGGTAATGGAGAACATTTCTTCACATTCAACTTTTGATCTCATAGAGATAAACCCTGAGAATGGACCGATCCTCTTCTGAGGCTGCCATTTGGTGGAGTTCCTTATCTTTTCTCTGAACTTGCAGGAGTGGAGCTCTCAGTCAAAATGGCCTCTCCCTCTTCTTTGATTTCTTTCAGGGACCTTGGGCCAGTCCAGCCTGACTCAGCCGCCCTCCCTCTCGACATCTCTTGGATCAACGGCCAGGATCTCCTGTACCTTGAGCAGCGGAAGCATAGCTAGCGGAGCTCTATCCTGGTATCAACAGAAGCCTGGTGGTGCTCCTAAACTCATGATATATGCTGGCAGTAGCAAATATTCTGGAGTCCCTGACTGATTCTCTGGTTCTGTCAGTGGCTCTGCAGCCACCCTCACCATCTCCAACATCCAAGAAGAAGACGAGGCTGACTATTACTGTTTCTATTATGGGCAGCCCACAGTGATTCAACTTAGGAGGGAAGCGAAACAAAAACCTCCTTGCAGTTGGTAGCTTCAGGTTTTCAAGTGGTTTTACAGACAAACTGAAATTTTAAGTTTATATTTTTTTAAAATCCAAACAAAAGTTCTTTTGTCTTGGACTATTTTTTGGCCATCCCAGCACCAGCTGCACCATTTTCTTCCCACTCTCAGCCGAGGTTCTTGTGTATTCCAAGACATAGCAGAACAAAAATACCTCCTTCTCTTCTCCCCGTTTCTTTTAATTTTTGCCCTCAGAGTCCCAGTGCTAGCACATGTCAGTGAAACAGCCCTTTTCTAGTAGGATACTATAACTCCTTTAAAAATTCAGGGAGAAGACAATTTGCCCTTCCTGCCCTGGGACCATCTCAGCTCACCAGGACCCAGTTTTCAAAATCCTTTGGAAGAGCCCTGGTGCAGATCCAAGAAAGCACTATAAACATCCCCCAGGAAGTAAAGAACGAATGGACTTGGAGGTGACGAGGACCTACAAAACACGGCCAGACCGGAGGAGCTACAGTGGAAGACCTCGCGTGGCTTTAGGGAGGTTATTATGAATTCTCAGCTGAAGAGACTCAGTGTCTCAGCACACTATGAGTCCCAAGATTCCCCCCGGATGCTACCATGACAGCTAAAGTGGAATCAGAGTGTCACAGTTCTTCAATGTGAAAGGACTCCCAGCTTTTCCTCATGTGTTCTCCGCTTCTTCCACCTTCTCTGAGAGATGGTCCGATGTTCTTAGGGATCATTCCATCTCTTCTCTGCCCTGTCTTTATTATCTCACTTTTACAAAATGAAACCAGCTTAGTCCCATTCTCTGCTGTTCCTGCTTAGCCTAGCTTAGTTTAGCACCCTTAATGAACCTTTCTATTCTAATGGAGGTCTTGTAATAAAACTTTGGTTTGTTTTCTATAACCACTGGGGTCATAGCTTTTTCATCATGATAGCAAGCCCCTGCATACACATAGTCTCTATAGTTCCATAGAGGAGCTTACTTCTGTGTAAGACATAGGAAGCAATGCTATAGCAAGTCAGGCTATTAGTCCACTGACCCCAATATTGCGTGCTATGGCTGAGAACAACCTGAGACAGACTCCAGCCTTTATCCACCTGAAAGCCCTTTCCTTGTCGATATAAGGGCTCCCTCCCAACCCGAGAACCTCCACAGCAAAGAACAGCCACTTTCTTTAAGCCCTATGCCTCCAATCTGCTGCCCTCCAGATGTGTGGGACCAAGGGTATTTCCGCACTACACTCTTATAGTGCTATGATTTCACTTTCAACATCCCATAGAATCCTGGAGTTTGCAGTTCAGGGAGGGGCATTTAGAATCCTCAGCCTGAGAGCTCTTTGGCCCCAGGAAATGACAAACCCCAGAATTCCACAGGATGCTGACAGTGGAATAATAGCACCATATCGGTGTAGTGAGCAAATGGCTCAAGTCTCCATCACCTCCAGCAATTTTGGAATGTGAAACCTTGCCTGCTCTTCTCCCTTTGGCCTAAAGGTGGAGATGTTGCTTTCAAAATCCCCAACCCTCTCATTTGGTAGAGTGGAGATTATCTTAGTGAATATCACAGGTACTATCACAGCAGCTATTCAAAAGGCTGGCATCTGGGGTGTGAAGCAAGACATGGCTCCCTTCAGATGTCCCCTTTTGTCTTCTGGCCTGTGTCCTTCATTTATGTGACCACACTTCCATAACATCATTTTTCTACAAAAGACAAAGATTGTAGCACATCAGAATCACAATGGAAGCTCTTTGAATCCTAGACCTGAGATGAACAAAAGGGCCATCTCTTTCTCCAAATCAGCTAAGAAGAGCAGGTCAGCCCACAAGGTTGCTGAAGAGTAAGGCCATTTCTGCCCTACACTGTTATAGTGCTATTATTCCACTTTCAACCTCCTATGGGAATCCTGGAGTTTGCAGTTCAGAGAGAGACCATTAGACTTCTCAGCCACAGAGCTCTTTGGCCTCAGGAAACTACAAACCCCAGAATTCCACAGGAGGTTGAAAGTGGAATCATAGCACTATAACAGTGTAGGGTGGAAATGGTCTAAGACTGCAAATCTTTGCTAATTTTTCTTCTGCAGTGAAGAAAGAAGTAATTTTAGCAGTTTTCTCTTCAATAAGAGAAAGCTTCTGAAAATTGTGCAGTTCTGAAAGAGTATTCACAGTTCGAGATTTGTTCTGGTTTTAAAAAAATCGCATGTGGTTATTTTGGACAGAAAACTGCCTTTTTCTTCATAGAAATACCCTGCATATTCTGCTCAGAGGAGAAGACACGAAAAGCTGTTTTCTGCGCAGAAAAAAATTTGCACAGAATTTTTTTTTTTGCTGTTTTCTGCATAAAAGAAGCACATATGAAATTTGCATAGAATAAGTATTCAACTGTGAAGATTCTCATTAGTCCAGGATTCTTCTCACTTGGGTCTCTCAATACTAGAGAAACACATTTTTCAACCGTTTTCCACATATTTTTGGATATTCTCCCCATTGGTACTGTACAGCAGCGCTACTCAGAGGGGTGGCCTGTGGTCTGGTCCGTGAGCCATCATCTCCTGATCTGTGGCAAGTTTCCAGGAAGAAAAGCAAATACTACCATGTCGTATTGGCACTTGGCTGATTGGAAAAATAAATACTGTCTCAGTATATCAGATAGTTGGGGAACCACTGCTATAGGGGAAACAGTGCAGATTTCTACGACCTCTTTCCATTTCAGGGTTTGTTGCAGGCAAATGTTCAGCCTGGGAGAGTTGCCCCTGGAGCACGACTGAAACAGGAAACCACAAAATCACTCCATGTGGTCTGTGGTTGCAGTAAGTAAGCTCTGGAGCAGCTCATCAGGAGGGTTGGTGGTTTTCCTTTGCAATGCCAGTCAACTTCCTGTGACAGTACTGGAAATTTGGAGGAAGGAACCACAACAACTGAAGAGACGCAGGAGACATCATATTGCTAGCAGAAAAGAACAAAGACGTGGAACGGTTACTGAAAAAAGTCAAGGCAGAAAGTGCCAAGGCAGGTTTACAGCTGCTTTCATGTTTGGTTTTAAATCAGTCTTATTAAATTATTTAGACCAGTACATATGGAAAAAATACCAAAGAACCATATGTCTATATTTATATGTAGTTTAAAACTAATCCGACAATCTATAGATTTTAAAGCATTGAAGATTAGTAGAGGACAACCTATAAAAAGATGAGCAAAACAGCACACTGTCAAAAGCCCATCACAGTCAGTTCCGAAAAGCTGGACAAAGTAGGATTTTTTAAAGATATTTGCAGGCAGAAGAAGAATAAGGAGGGAGCCATCCTGGCCACTTTAGGGTGGGAGATCCAAAGTTTGGGAGGAACCACCAAGAAAGGCCTTGTACCCACCAAAGAAGCCTGAGTAGGCAGCAGGACAGGGAGAAGGGCTTCTTCAGATGATCTTTGAGCTTGAAGAGGCCGATATAGGGCTGTATTGGCCTTCAAGTCACCTATAGGGCTATATGTCCCTTCAAGTCACCTATTGACTTATGGCAGCCCCATGGCTTTCACAGGGTTTTCTTAGACAAGAAACCCTCAGAGGAGTTTTGCCAGTTTCTTCCTCTGAAATACGGCCCACAGCAACCTAGTATTTGTTGGCAGTCTCCCATCCAAGTCCTAACCGGGCCTGATCCTGCTGAGCTTCCAAGATCAGATGCAGTGTCACGCCTTTAGGATATTTTGGCCAAACACGTGGAGAGATTGTTGTTGTTGTGTGCCTTGAAGTAGTTTCTGACTTATAGTTTCTGGAGCTGAGACTGTGTGTCACTTGTTTTCTGTAGGGCAGGGCTTTCCAAATGATGTGCCGCTACACATTAGTGTGTTGCCTGAAGTGTGTAGGTGTGTCGCCTACAACCTTGGAAATGTATGTTATTATTTATAAATCATATATTTTTAAAAATATATGAATGGTTTTCATGAACTCTGTTGTGTCCTGATACATTTTGTTATTACAATTTATGTATGTGTCTGTATCTCTTATAAGGGGTGAGTTTAACCTCTGGTTTGCTAGTAAAACTGAATTACTGTGTCGTGAAATGATGCGTGTCTAAAAAAGTGTGTCACCAACATGAAAAGTTTGGAAAGCTCTGCTGTAGGGAGATACACTTCTCCAAATAGCCTGGACCCAAGCCAAATAGGGCTCTATAGGCCATCCCCAGTTTTCTCTCCATACAACTTCTCATTTGTTTTTAACTGTATACATATGTTTTTATTTGAAATGCCTTCTACTTTGTAAACTGTGTTGAGTCCTGATGTAGGGGAAAGGTGGAATATTAATAAAGGGATGGATAGAAAGTTGATATCTGACAGTAAACCTAGGACAATATGTGTCTCTATCTATGTTACAAACTAAACGGCTTTGGAGGAGACTTAATTTTTACCATTCCCAAGTAATGCATTCTAGGATTCGTAGTTTTGTGAGACATCCAAGGGTCTCTGTGGGAAACCTCTCACCCCTCTCGTGGAACTATAATCCTCAAAGGGCTTGATGAAATGTCAAAGGGACAGTCAACAGCATAATCGTATCTACGTTCGTGTGGAGGTATTGCGTTACACAGCTTTGTTCTCTATTACATGGAGTTGTCGTGCTGAATAGTGTGGACTGCTTAGTCTGTGTCTTCTGGTTTGCAGTGCGAATTGGTTTCAAAGAAGGCTTCAGCTGACGTTATTTGTCTTCTCTGAGAAGCAAGCCCAGCGGTGGCCAATGAGGAGACACCAAATTTGCATCAGCTGAACTTTGGATGATTTCAAAAGCATGGGAGCCCTGTTTTCCTCACGGTGCCAAGCTCAAGATCTGGAGCTGGAAACATGGCGTGGGATTTGCTTCTCTTGGTGCTTGTCTCTTCTTGCGCAGGTAAAGTCAGAACGGTCGCTTTCTGGCTCTAGATACTAGTGCCGATTCTGTTGGGCCAATTCAGTGGCTTGGCTTGGTAGCTGAGCATCAGCCGTGCAACCCTGGTGGAGTGATTTTTTTTGGACAATGTGCACCAGTCATATTCCTCTAAAAGCAGAGGTATGCATAGGGGACTATGGCGTGTGTAGTAGTAGATTAAAGTACAGGGCAGCGTGTGAATCTGCATTGCCACGACACATTGACTTTAGGTATTGTGCTTTGCAATTGCACAACAGGTTGTTAGCCGTGTGCCTTGAGCATCAATCCACATACATTGTGCTATGCTGAAATTCACCACAGGGGTTTCAGAATGTACCATATGCTGAAGAGATCTTGGTTTTCAATCTCTCCCCAGGTTCTCTGGCCCAGTTGACTCTGATCCAGCCACCTTCAGTCTCAGAGCCTCTGGGAAACACAGTTAAACTCCCTTGCTCTCTGGCTAGTGGGACACTTGGAGGGGTTGCTTGGTTTCAGCAAAAACATGGAACAAGTCCAAGATACCTACTGATGTACAACACGGACTCTGACAAGCATCAGGGGTCTGGGGTCCCTGCTCGGTTTTCTGGATCCAAAGATTCCTCCAAACGAATTTGCTACCTAACAATTGCTGACCTTCAGGCGGAAGATGAGGCAGACTATTATTGTCTAGCATGGACAAGTGCAGCGCACACTGTGATAATGACAAATGAGGAACTCTGTCAAAAACCAGCCTTCTTCTCCTCTTACCTTGAGCGTGACTGGGTGTCTCCCCAGGCAAGAAAAAAGTCTCTGAAAGTCCCAGGTTTTGTTCCTGTGGAAGGGAGACTTTGAAATTGTAAGAATTTAGAAATGTCTTGATGTACAGGATCAGAAAAACCTAAGATTTAAAAAAATGAAGGCGGAGGAACCAAATAGACACTCATTAACTGAAAGATAAATACTTAAATGAATATCCCCACCTTCTTTGGTGATGTTAATAACATTTGAGTAACTCTGAGCAGAAGTTGTCTGGCTTTGTTTTCCATGAACTTAAAATGTGGGGAGATACTTTTTTTTTAAAAAAGGCATACATCATGGTGGGCAGGGAGCTGACTGGGCAGAGTGTGACTCTCTACCTTCTTGATACAGAATCTCAGCCTATGCTTTCAATAAATCTCACAGTACTTTGCCTTTTGATGAATGGCTTTGTAGTAAGTAACCCGGTAATCAACTGGATTCCCTGGGAGGAATTTTCCGGGACATTCGTGGCTCTTGTACTGTCTGTACAGTCTTGTATGTTGCATTTGGCAGAAAGAGTCCTCACAGGCTCCCGGCACTGTCTGCACCTGTCAGTGCGGCAGGAAAACATTTGGTACACACGGATGCCCTTGGCTTCCGTTTTGCTACCGCACAGAGGTCAAGTGACGAGACACAACTTTCTCTAAAGCAAAGTCTGAGACTCTGTTCTCATCTGGACAGGTTGTGTGGGTTGCAATCTTTGCAGGGCTTCTTCAGGAATGCAAAAGGAGTTTAGGATGGAAGGTCCAGAACTTGGAATGTGACTTTTGAAAAGGACCTAGTTACTTTACTGATTAACTCCAATTGCTCCGCAGGTCGTTGCTGTTACTGCGTTCCAGAAAGATCAGGCCAGCCAACAAAATACAAAGTACATCTTGATAGCTTTTTCATCTGGCTACTTTCATCAGGAGAGGTGGTAAAAAGACACGCAAAGGGAAGGCAAGTGATAGTTTGGGAGTCCCGGTATCTATATTTAACTTGCAGATATCACTGGGGGAAGGATTTGTGTAGGTGAAAAAGTTAGTGCACATATCTAAGAAAGAATCTCCCTCTCAGTCCAAAGTATCTCCCCCTCTCCTTGTAAAAATATTCGACAAAATAACACATGGTTTATTTATTTAATTAATTTATTTCCCACTGAGAGAGATATTGTGGCTGCTTTGCCCCTTCTTGGTCAACCAGGGAAGGTCTTGTCACCCTTCATGTTTGAACATCCTCTCCATGCAAATTTTGTCTCTGGGCATGGGTCTGAAGAGACTCTTTCATTGCTGCCTCTTCCTCCTCTGAGGAAACAGAATTTTGCAGCCAAGACAGTAGGAGAGAAGGACCCTTTGCCTGATTTTGCCATCTTCAGTTCCTCGGGATTTCAGGGAGGAGGAGGAGAAAGCACCCCATTCCCTTTCCTGCCTGTCTCTCCAAATGTTCAGCTCTTTGAGAGATCTCCTCATGGCCTGGACTCTGCTTTTCCTGGTGTTCCTCAGTTCCTCCTCAGGTAAAGATCAGGGGAACTGCATTTGAAGTCTAGGCCCGCTACAAAGCAATTTATGTCATACTTTGATTATGGAAACAGAGTGCTTTTGTGGTCTTGGGGTGTACAGAAATTGTACAGAATGGGTCTATTTTTGCTTTTTGTCAAAGTTTAACTTCACAGCTGATAGTGTGTGGTGCTTAGAGATCCTGATTATGGGGCCAAGACACCAACGGTTTCCAGAAAGAAACGAAAGGCTTTATTACAGGAGCTCCATTCTAAGAAGGGAAGGTTACTCAGGGTATCTAATCTCATCTAGCTTCATTCTGGGGGAGAGCTGAGAGGTGACTGGTGGGAAGGGAAGAGGTGGGAAAACATCCCTCAGAGCATCACTGTATATCAGAGAGGGGCAAGAAGGGAGAATTCTGTGGGTAACTCAGACTATCAAACCCTATTACTACTGACCACGTGGAGGCATTTATGACTCTTCAGTGCCACGTGTAGTTGCACTTCTAGCACACTAAGCGTTGTTGCACTTCTGATGACAGCAAGCATGGACTCAACCTTGTTTTTGAGCCTGACGAACAGCTCAATTCTCCTCCACTGTCCGTGGTAGCTGGTACGCCATTCACTGGTGTCAGCAACGGTTGGGTTAGGCCTTTTGCTTTGTGGTCTCTCATAGCTGCAGTGTAGAATCCATTTATCGCTTCTGTCGTTCAGCAGTATAAGCTTTGAGGAAATTTACAAAAGGAGAAGGGGGAAGGTCCCAACCAACCAATACCTTTTCCCATCAGAAAGCTCAGTTTCTTTCAAGATCTCACCATCTCTTGCCCTGTTCTTTCTTGTACTTCTCAACAACTATCTAGACACAGATGGGAAGAACTCACTTTCCATAAACCTTTGTGGTTGTTATGTGCCTTCAGGTTGATTCTGACTTGTGGTGACCCTCTACTAGGGTTTTCTTGCTCAGCTTTTGTTCAGGTGACAAATGCTATGGCCTTCTTCTCAGGCTGAGAGCATGGGACTTGACCAAGGTCAACCAAAGAGTTTCCATGGCTGAGTGGGATTCAGCCCTGATCTTCCATAGTCTCACTTCAGCACTCAAATCACTACTCTATGCTGATTGCTTTTACATAGATCTAGAACTGTGTTCAATACCTAAAATCAAAGGAATTACAGAATTTTGGTGTCATTCAAGAGATGATAACAAGTGTTTTTGGTCTGTACAGGTGGCCAGGTCCAGCCAACCTTGACTCAGCCTGCTTCCATGTCTGTGTCCCTGGGACAAACTGTGACGCTCTCCTGTTCTAGAAGCGGTGAAGTCATCTGGGAGAGCTCCATCTCTTGGTATCAACAGAAACCCGGAGAGGCTCCTCGCTTTGTACTCTCTGGTACCAACATCAGGGGAGAAGGGATTCCAGATCGCTTCACAGGCTTTACCTGTGGCAACACGGGCTACTTAACCATTTCTAATGTCCAAGCTGAAGATGAGGCTGATTATTATTGTGGTGCCTTTGGGTACAATGGTGAGGTCATGAAGGCTGAATCTGATGGGAAGCTAACCTCTGCTCATCAAAAGAGTCCTTCTTAACTGAGAACTACTTCAGAACTGAATTGGATCTCTCCCTGAGACATTTTAAATCACAGAGTTCAAAGGATCTACTTTTTCCTCCAAGGTGGGACAGTACCAGTTGGGCAGATCAGCCCCCAAAATCCAAATTCCAGGATAGCCAAGGAAGAGAAGAAAGTTTTTTGGAAAGCAGAATTGCACTACCCTGTCGAAAATGTCTAAGAATGTTTCAAATCAATGTTGGGGATGTCAAGATAAGGAGGGCTGCCTTTTTCATATATGGTGGACTTGTAAGAAGGTGGAAAGTTATTGGTTTAAGATCTATGTGTTAATAATAAAAAAAAAATTCTAAAGATGGATTTTGTAATGTTACCAGAAACATTTTTGTTAGGTGTTATGGATAAAGAACTGCCCAGTAAATATGGATTACTTCTTTGTTATATGGTAATAGAAATAAGAATATTATTTGCTCAAACATGGACATGGACTGGAGCACCGACAATGGAAGAAAGGACTATTAAGGTTGCTGAGTTAGCTCAAGTTGCCAAACTAACATGGATTTTAAAGGATAAGCCAAGTGAAGATTTTCTTTGAAAGGTGGGGAACTGTTCATGGTCTTTCTGAGTGATAAGAAACCTAACAATCTAATAATTTGTGGCTATGATTACCCATAATTCTAGTAGAATTACTTAGCTGCATGTGTAATGGTAGAATGATATATTTTCTTCTCTTTTCTCTTTTCTCCTTGCATTATAGTTTGCTTTGAGCGGGCTGTTAAGAGCCGTTTTGTGTATTAATAAGTAAGAATTTACTGTTTCAGTGTTTGATGTCTTAGCTTAATATGGTAGTGCTGCATTATAGTTTTAGTTTTCAGAGTTTTTTGAATGTAAATTTCTTGAGTCTGATTCTGATTCTGACTGTGAATTAGTTTGTTTTAAAACTAATAAAAATTTAATTTAATTTTAAAAAAAAATTAAAGAATTGCTGTACCCTGGAGTGGGCAAAGCCTGGGGGGGGTGGTCACATGCAGATTTTTGGGCCTCAAAGCATGGCGCTGAAGTCTCCAAAGCCCCCAGAGTCCCCAAATTAATTTTTCCCTGGGTGATTTTTCATTTCACCTCCCTCCCCCATGGTCTAAAGCCACTGCAAAATGCAAAGTTTTTCCAACCACCTCCTACAAGCCCCCTATATACCTTGGAACCACCCCCAGTACCTCCCCCACCCTCCTACCCCAAAAAACCAGCCAAAAAGTAGCAACATTTGAAACTGCAAGTGTTTTTACAGTAGTTTTGAGCCCTCCTGGGTGGGTTGGGGGGGCAAAAAAATCACCCCAAAATATTTCTAATTTTATTAAAGGGGGCCTGGGAGCTTTGACATGTTCATGGGGGGTGCAAGAGTGAAAATCGGCTTCTGTCTCCTCCACAGTTGCCTCCCCCCCTACCGTGCTCTACACCATCCATGTTAGATGTGGGACTTCGAAACCGATGGCCGTCATTCCCTGATCCCTGACTGCTGAATCACAGGGGATGCCTTTTTCCCTTTCAGGGGGCTTGACCCAATGGGTCCCTGCAAATTAGACTATGAAATGCCAGAGAGAAGCTGTCGTTGTTGAGATAGTTAGCCTGGGAGGGTCCTAAATAGCCTAAAGGTGTCCTGTTTGGTCTTGTAAGCTAAGCAGGGTCAGCTCTGGTTATTCCTTAGATGGGAGACCGCCAAGGAACACCAGCTGCTGTAGGCTGTATTTCAGAGGAAGGAACTGTGTAACCTCCCTGAGGATTCCTTGTCTTAAGGGAAAAAAACAACAACACCCCTGTGAACATCATAGGGTCACCATAAGTCAGCAGGCAATGTGATAGCACACAGACACACACTAAATGGTGTGTGATGTCTGACCTCTAAGGGCTCACCTTTAGGGGGAACTGTTGATCTTTTGTCTCCCTGTTTGACAGAAGAAGACGAGCTCAGACCCCCCCCCTGCCCCTGTTGCACCTGTGATACAGTCGGAAGTCCTTCTGTACGCATGGGTACTCCTTCCTCCAGGCTCACTCACACGTAGAGCTCAAGTTACCCCCACCCCACAACATTCTCTGTGCTGGGTTGTAGCAGCGTTTGTTACCAAGTGTGGCAACTAGGCTTTGAATCCCTGCCCAGCCGTGGAACACCAGTGGGTGACCTTGGGCAAGTCATGCTCTCTCAGCCTCAGAGGAAGGCAAAGGCAAACCCCTTCTGAACAAATCATACACACAAAAACCGTAAGTCACAAACGACTGGAAGGCCCAAAACAACAGCAACAACAGCTACAAGCAGTTGCATACAGATTGCCCCACTGCACTTGCTGGGAAATCAACTCTCAATCTGAGATGAGGCAAAAGACAGGAAAGAGCAGAAAAATTGATGCAAACGTGGTCTAACTTTCTCGTATGTGCCCTCAGAGAAGGTTCTCCTTGTCGTCCTGCACCTTCTCTCATGAAGTTTTGGAAAAATTCCTTCTGACTGTGAGGGTGAAGAGTGGCATCTTGGGGTTAGGAGTCAATGTATGTCAGGTCCTTCTGTCTGACACTCTTTGAGCCTCATTTGTAGCAGAGCTACCCGGTGGTGTCTTTTTGTGCCCTTTGGTATGTTTCCAGGATACGTAAATAAAGGAGGAGAACAGAAGAAAGCATTGTAAAAAGAAGAATGTGCCTTTTGAATTTGTTGGCCATGTTCTACATGTAGCTCCAATGTGAAACCTGTTCTCCTGGCATTCACCAGAAGAGGGAGATGTTAGCCCAGTTCCTCCAAGTTAGAAGAAGAGGAAGAAGAGGATGATCTAAGAGATGACCTGCAGCCAGATTCCTCTGATGTGAAAGGAAGCAGGAGAATCTTAAGTGTACATGGGTGTTCTCTTAAGGCATTCCAGTTCCATAGAGATAAAATGCTAATAAATTGGTATTCCCAGAGGTACTTCCTATGGCTATGGAATGGCCTACGTTGCAACCTGGGATGAGCGAACAGATTAAATATGTTACACTTCACTGGAGGAACTGGGACTTTGACCCACATCAACTCTACATCTCAAGTGGATTTGTACTCCAAGCATTTATAATCATTACAGATGCCCAAAACTAAGAAGGAAGAAGAGAAGCGTTGGTTGATTCCTCAGGTGGAATATCAAGAAGGGCTGTGGTCATTCAAGTTGCATTTCCATCATCTGGTTATAATATGCCTACCCGGACCCTGTTGTTTAGCCCTAAGTTGAACAGAGTAGACTCACTGAATCGACTGTTGAATGGTGAGTCAACAGATAAATTCTCCTGGTTTCAATGGCTTTATGCCAAATGGAACTAAGAATAGGGTTGATGCCACCATATTTGATTTTCAGACGACAGACTATCCCATACTTTCACAAATGACATGTTTTGGATCTCCTTACCTTCCTACTTTCCTGCCTGCCTCATTTGTCAAAATGTCTTTCTGTTACAGGCAAAATTTTGGGGTCAGATGTCCTTTCCGACTTGGACCGTGAGATGACCCCATCTTTAGCTTCTGTTTCCCATCAGGCTTCATCTTGAGGTGTTACCTGCTCCCTGCCTTATCTTCATGCCAGCCAAAGCAGTGACTCTTCTCAATAGCTGAAAGACCTCCTTCATGCAAATCTTTCCCAAAGCCCTTGGTTTCCTGGAAGGTTCAAGCTTCTCAACTACAACCTGATGTTCTAGGAGAGATTGCAAAACAAATTTGCATGCTGGGCCTTTCCTTCTGCCAGGAGGATTTAAGAGAGGAGGGTGGAAGGACTCAGTCAGTTCTCTTTTTCCTTTAGAAAGCCAATTTGCTTTGTGAGCTTGCCATGGCCTGGGCTCTACTTTTCCTGTTTCTTCTCACTTATGCGACAGGTAAGAAATGACACAAAGAACTCCAAAGCAAAGGTCTAGGGAGTAAGGAATAAGCCATTCAACTTTATGAGATGTACATGGAGCTGTAGCAGGATTTGAAAACAGAGATGGTATCCCAACATGGTGGTTTTGTTTTCTTTGTGTGCAGATCCCAGTTCCCAGCAAACTGTGTCTCAGCTCGCTTCTGCGTCTGTCTCCCTGGGTCAAAGAGCAGAACTCTCCTGCTCTCGAAGTGGTGGACAGAGCAGTGGCTGGGGTAGTTTTGGCTGGTATCAACAGAAACCTGGACAGGCCCCTCGCCTCGTGTTCTATGGTAGCAGCAGGGGCGAAGGGATCCCGGACCGATTTACCGCCTCTGCTTCTGGAAACAACGGTCGTTTAACCATCATTAACGTCCAACCTGAAGATGAAGCCGATTACTATTGTGGTGCTTACTATGCTTATAGTGGTACATACAGGTTTCACAGTGATACGTTCTAAAGGGGAACCAAGACAGATACCTTCACTCTTCATCCAAGGGTGGGGAACTGAGGCTCACGGCAGAGTTTATTTTGATCTGTGGCTGAGATTCTTTGACTCATCAAACAGGAAATGAGAAAGAGAAACCAACCTCTGGCCAGAATCCCCTGTCAATGTGCGCATTCTTTTACTTTATGTATATACAACTAGGTAGCAGAGGCACTAAGAAAGCCTGCTAGTGAATTGCAAAGATGTGGAATGGGACACCAGCAGGAGTATCCTAAAGTGCATCTTCACCTCCTTGTCATGATATGCAACAGGACCAAAGCTTGCCAGTGCACATGCACATTGCGTAGATTTAAAAAAAGAAATTCCATCAAACGCAAGCGCTTTTAAAGTTTTGTAGAATGAAATGAAAACCTCTTAATGAATGGGAATTCCTAATTCTCAAGGCATGGAAATAATTAGTTATCTAAGCAGCTAAGTGATACTGAAGTTCCAATATAATGCTTAGGTAGATCCCATCTGATCTTGGAAGCTAAACAGGGTCAGGCCTGGTTAGTACTGGGATGGGAAACTGCCGATGCACACCAAGTGCTATAGGCTTTTTTTCAGAGGAAGGAACTGGCAAAACCACCCCTGAGGATTGCTTACCTAAGAAAAGCTAGTGAAATTTATGGGGTCCCCCTAAGTCAGCAGGCAACGTGAAGGAACTACACACATGCAATTAGCCTGGGTGATGTCTGATCTCTAAGAGTTCCCCTTTAGGGGGAACTATTGTTCCGTCGTCTCCCTGTTTGACTGAAGCAGCCAAACTCAGACCCCTGCTGCCCCTCTTGCACCTGTGAGACAGTCGGAAATCCTTCTGTACACACGAGTATTCCTTCCTTCTGGCTCACTCACGCATAGAGCTCAAGTTACCCAAACACAACATTTTCTGACCTGGAGTGTAGCAGGGTGTGTTACAGAGTCTAACAGCCATGGTTCGACTCCGTTCTCAGCCATGGAAACCCACTAGGTGACGTTGGGCAAGTCATGCTCTCTCAGCTTCAGAGGAAGGCAAAAGCAAACCCCCTCTGAACAGATCTTACCCATAAAACCCCATGAAGGCCAACAACAATGAACACAACAATAACGGCAAGCAGTTATATACAGACTGTCCTACTGCACTTGCTGAGAAATCAACTTGCAATCTGAGATGGGCGAAAGGATGGGGAACAGAAGACAAATTCATGCAAACGTGGTGTAAATTTCTCGTATATGCCCTCAGAGAAGCTTCTCCTTGGAGTTCTTCTCCTTCTCTCATGAAGTTTTGGAAAAATTCTTTCTGACTGTCAGGGTTAAGAGTGGAATCGTGAGGTAATAACTTAATGTATAGCCGGTCATTTGAGCCTGTTTTGTTGCAGAGTTACCAAGATATGTCTTTTTGTTGTCCTTTGATAAGTTCCTAGGATATATAAATCAAAGCGGAAAACAACAAAGCATTGTACAAGCAAAATGTTGATTTGAGGACTGTGCCTTCTGATTTTGTTGTCAATGTCCTACATGTCTCTCTCATGTGAAACCTGTTCTCCCGCATTCACCTGTAGGGGGAGATGTTAGCCCGGTTTCTCATCTGTAGAAAAAGAAGAAGAAGACCACAGAGATGATCTGAAGCCAGATTCTTCCTGTGTGAAATGAAGCAGGAGGATCTTAAGTGTACATGGGGTTCTTTTGAGGAATCCCAGCTTACTTAGGGATAAAATGCTGATAGATCTGCTTGCCGAGAAACACTTCGTAGCGCTGTGGAACGACTTAGAGTGGCATGCATAGGAACTACGGAAGAGGGACAGGGAGAGGGTCTTTGTCTTCCTTGGAGGAACTGGGCCATCAAACCACACCAACACCGTACCTGAAGTGCTTTGTGCTCAAAGCATTCATTATCATTCCAGATGCCCAAAACTAATGTCATGTACAGGATAACTCCAGTTCCAGAGTTTCAGCTTAGAAGTTTGCAAAAGCTTTATTCAGGACCTTCAGAATAACAGCAGCACATTCTGGTAACTGCCAAGACTAAAAGCCCTATTTGACTTACAGTTTCTTATAGGCAGTAACATTACAAATGTGTCCATGCAAGGCCCTTATTTTACTCCTTTCCCAAGCTTAATTCCCACCCACCCACATCCTGACTTTGTATCTCCTCTGTTCTCCCCTTTATCAAGGTTTCTGAGAATAACTTACCTTTCTTCCCAAGACACTGTCTTCTCATTCAGTTTCCATCATTCCCTTCCAGCCCCCTAGTTCCAAATATTAAATTGGCATCCAACCGCAAAGCACTACACATATTCCATGCCATCAGACAGCAAATAGCAAGGTATGAGATTGCATGGTAGATTACAGGGAAGGATCAAAGCACTCCAGGTCACTAGAATGGCATTAGGGTGACACGGCAGGAAAGCGAAGGAAGGAAGAACAGAAGCATTGGTTGACTCCTCAGGTGGCATTTCAAGAAGGATTGTGAGTATTCTTGTTGTATTTCCATCATTTGGCTACAATATGCCTCCCTTGACCCTGTTGGTCAATCCTAAATAGAACAGAGTAGACCCACTGAATATTCAGCACATAGGTAAGTCTCATTTTTTCAATGGTTTTACTCCAATTGGAACTAACAATAGGGATCAAGCCACCATATTTGATTTTCAAATGATAAAACTGGTACCTATCCCATACCTTCAGAAATGATATGCCTGTGTCGCTTGTCAAAATGTCCTTCAATTACAGGCAAAATTTTGGGATCAGATGTCCTTTCCTACCTGGACTATGAGATGACCCCACCTTTAGCTTCTGTTTCCCATCAATCTTCGTCATGAGGTGTTACCTGCTCCCTGCCTTATTTTCATGCCAGCCAAAGCAGTGACTATTCTCAAAGGCTTAAAGGCCTGTTTTATGCAAATCTTTCTAAAGGCCCTTGGTTTCCTGGAAGGTTGCCCCATCTCAGCTGCAACCTGATGTTCTAGGAGAGATTGCAAAACAAATTTGCATGCTAGGCCTTTCTCTCTACCAAGGGGATTTAAGAGAGGAGGGTGGAAGGACTCAACCATTTCTCTTTTCCCTTGAGAAAGCTGACTTGCTTTGTCAGCTTGCCATGGCCTGGGCTCTTCTTTTCCTGTTTCTTCTCACTTACGGGACAGGTAAGGAACAACACGAAGACATCTGAAGCAAAGGTCTAGGAAGTGAGGAACGAGCCATTCATTGTTATTAGATGAATGTGGTGTTCTGGCAGGATCTGAAAACAGAGATGTATCCCAACATGGTGATTTTGTTTTCTTTGTGTGCAGGTCCCAGTTCCCAGCAAACTCTGTCTCAGTCCACTTCAGCGTCTGTGTCCCTGGGTCAAACAGCAGAACTCTCCTGCTCTTGAAGTGGTGGGCAGAGCAGCAACTGGTACAGCTTTGGCCGGTATCAACAGAAACCTGGACAGGCCCCTCGCTTCCTGTTCTATGGTAGCAGCAGGGGTGATGGGATCCCGGAGCGATTCACCGCCTCTGCTTCTGAAGACAACAGTCGTTTAACCATCACTAACGTCCAACTTGAAGATGAGGCCGATTACTATTGTGGTGCTGGATACTATACTGGTAGCGCTTACCCGTCTCACAGTGATCCGTTCTAAAGGGGAACCAAGACAAGTACCTTCACTCTTCATCCAAGGGTGGGGAACTGAGGCACAGAATCTGTGGCTGAGATTCTTTGACTCATCAAGCAGAAAATGAGAAGAAGACCGGGAGGAACCAACCTCTGGCCAGAGTCCTCAATCATGGTGTTCGTTATCTTACTTTATGGATATTTAGCTAGGTAGTAGAGGTGCTAAGAAACCCTGCTAGGGAATTGCAAAGATGTGGAATGGGACACCAGCAGGAGTATGCAAAGTGCATCATCACTCCCCCATCCAGATGTCCCATGGGACCAAGGCTCATCAGTAACCATGCACATTGCAGCTGTTAAAGAAGAGACATTGCCCCAAACCGAAGCACTGTTAATCTTTTGTCGATGAAGTGAAATCCTCTTAATGACTGGGAATTCCTAATTCTCGAGGCATGGAAATGATTAGTTATCTAGGCAGCTAAGTGATACTGAAGCTCCAATATAATACTTAGAGAGATCCTGTCTAATCTTGGAAGTTAAGCAGGGTCATCCCTGGATAGTACTTGGATGGGAGACCACCAAGGAAGACCAGTTACTGTAGAGTACATTTCAGAGGAAGGAACTGGCAAAACTACCCTGGAGGATTCCTAGCCTGAGAAAAGCCTGGGAAATTTATGGAATCGCCATAAGTCAGCAGGCAACATGAAGGCACATAGACACGCACACTTAGCCTGGCTGATGTCTGATCTCAAAGGGTTCCCCTTTAGGTGGAACTTTTGGTCTGTCGTCTCCCCGTCTGACAGAAGGAGATGAGCTAAGACCCACCCCGCCCCTGTTGCGCCTCTGAGACAGCCGGAAATCCTTCTGTATGCACAGAGCTCAAGGTACCCACAAAAAACATTCTCTGTGCTGGGGGGTAGCAATGTGTGTTACAGAGTCTGGCAGCCAGGGTTCAAATCCCTGCTCAGCTGCCCAAACCCCCTGGGTGACCTTGGGCAAGTCACGCCCTCTCAGCCTCAGAGGAAGGCAAAGGCTCACCCCCTCTGAACAAATCATACCAAGAAAACCCTGTGATAGGTTTGCCTTGGTGTCGCCGTAAGACTGAAAGGACTTGAAGGCCCACGACGATGACAACAAAAACAACGACAAGCGGTTCTGTACACTTGTCCTACTGCACTTGCTGAGAAATCAACTCACAATCTGAGATGAGCCAAAGGACAGGAAAGAAGAAAAACTCATGCGTACGTGGTCTAATTTTCTCGTATGTATCCTCAGAGAAGGTTCTCCTTGTCGTCCTGCACTTTCTCTCACGAAGTTTTGGAAAGATTCCTTCTGACCGTGAGGGTGAAGAGTGGAATCTTGGGTTAGGAGTCAATGTATGGCTGGTCCTTCTGTCTGACACTCTTTGAGCCCGTTTTGTGGCAGAGCTACCCGGTTCTGGCTTTTTTTTGCCTTTGGTATGTTTCCAGGATATATAAATCAAAGAGGAGAACAGAAGAAAGCATTGTAAAAAGAAGAATGTGCCTTTTGAATTTGTTGGCCATGTTCTACATGTAGCTCCAATGTGAAACCTGTTCTCCTGGCATTCGCCAGAAGAGGGAGATGTTAGCCCAGTTCCTCAAAGTTAGAAGAAGAAGAAGAAGAAGAAGAAGAAGAAGAAGAAGAAAAGACCTAAGAGAGGACCTCAGCCAGATTCCTCTGGTGTGAAAGGAAGCAGGAGAATCTTAAGTGTACACGGGTGTTCTTCTAAGGCATTCCAGTTCGTTAGAAATAAAACGCTAGTAAATCTGTCTTCCTGGGGTGTTACTGCAGTTTAGGCCTACCTGGCGATAGCACTAGATATCACTTTGATTATCATAATTCGGCCTTACCATACCACCCCTCTCCACGTGTTTGTGAGGTCCCCGGACAAGCAGGAAACTAGGCTCGGCACTTAACTGCTGAAATATTCTCAAATAATACGGGCACGCCAGAAATAGCCAGATCGCAGCTTCAGGGACCTCCCCGGCAAACACCATATTATGTATGCGCGCTACCTACAAAAGGCTCCCTGCCCCGAGGAGGCAACTTGACAAAGGCTGAACCATCCACCGTCAAGCGCTGCGCATTTACATACTGGCTACACCGTTGTTAATTCGGCTCTGATTCCATCATGCTAAATTGTGACCTTTCGGAGACACTGTCTCACATCCAAAACTCATTGTTGTCCCCGAGTAAGCCACAGCCTGCAGTCACACCTCTCCCTATAAAAACCCCTGATTCCGAGACCTTCCTCGGATCGCTCCCGAGTTCCAAGCGCCTTGCTGCCGCTTCGCTTGGCGAGCTTCCCCTCAGCTCCACGCGCTGAGATACATCGAACTCCAGCATCGCTCTCTATCTTCTTCCATGCTTCAGGAACAGGTTTCGTATCACCCGAATCAACTATCCCTCTGAAAATCCCGCCATCTTACTCACACCTTTATTTTCCTTAGTTATCTGTGTGCTTGTGTTGCTTACATCGTGTACCTGTATTTAACAAAGATCATTCATTGCTTTCAAACCGGTCTGCTCCTTGACTTGGCCTGACCCCGTAAACACTGGGTTACAAGATCCTGCTAAGTTACCCTGCCTCTCGTAACGCTAAAGCAGTGCTGTGAGCTAATTTTCCCCACCTCTGGTTGAGCACATTTTCATGTCCCTCATGGGACCCCCAGTAAACAGGGTAACGGGGGGCTCTGGAATGCCTTGTGTTGCAACCTGGGAGGAGCAGGCGGATGGAAGATGTTACTCTCCACTGGAGGACCTGAGGTTTTGACCCACCCCATCTCTATACGATAAGTGGGTTTGTCCTCCAAGCATTTGTAATCATTACAGATGCCCAAAGCTAAGAAGGAAGAATAGAAGCATTGGTTGATTCCTGAGGTGGCATTTCAAGAAGGGTTGTGGGTATTCTTGTTGCATTTCCATCACCTGGCTATAATATGCCTACCCGGACCCTGTGGTTTAGCCCTAAATAGAACAGAGTAGACTCATTGAATCAACTATTGAATGGTGAGCGAACACATAAATTCTCCTGGTTTCAGTGGCTTTATGCCAGATGTAACTGAGAATAGGGTTGAAGCCACCATATTTGTTTTCCAACTGACAAACTTGATATCTATCCCATGCTTTCACAAAGGACCTGTTTTGTATCTCCTTTCCTTCCTATTTTCCTGCCTGCCTCACTCGACAAACGTCCTTCTTTTACAGGCAAAATTTTCGGATCAGACGTCCTTTCTGACTTGGACCACGAGATGACCCCGTTTTTAGCTTCTATTTCTTTTCAGGCTTCATCACAAGGTGTTACCTGCTCCCTCCCTTATTTTCATGCCAGCCAAAGCAGTGACTCTGCTCAATAGCTTAAAGACCTCCTTTATGCAAATCTTTCCCAAAGCCCCTTGGTTTCCTGGAAGGTTGCACCTTCTCAGCTGCAGCCTGATGTTCTAGGAGGGAGAGCAAAACAAATTTGCACGCCGGGCCTTTCTCTCTGCCAAGGGGATTTAAGAGAGGAGAGTGGAAGGACTCGGTGAGTTCTCTTTTCCCTTGAGAAAGCCAACTTGCTTTGTGAGCTTGCCATGGCCTGGGCTCTCCTTTTCCTGTTTCTTCTCACTTACGGGACAGGTAAGGGATGACACGAAGAACTCCCAAGCAAAGGTCTACGGAATGAGGAATGAGCCATTCAGTATAATACGATTTTTGTGGTGTTCTGGCAGGATCTGAAAACAGACGGTATCCCAACATGGTGATGTTGTTTTCTTTGTGTGCAGGTCTCAGTTCCCAGCAAACGATGTCTCAGCCCGCTTCAGTATCTGTCTCCCTGGGCCAAACAGTAGAACTCTCCTGCTCCCGAAGTGCTGCAGGGAGTGTTACGTGGTACAGCTTTGGCTGGTACCAACAGAAACCTGGAGAGGCCCCTCGCCTTGTGTTCCATGGCAGCGGCACCAGGGGCGAAGGGATCCCGGACCGGTTCACCGCCTCTGCTTCTGGAAACAACGGTCGTTTAACCATCACTAACGTCCAACTTGAAGATGAAGCCGATTACTATTGTGGGGCTCAGTACTATGCTAGTAGCACATACCTGGCTCACAGTGATACGTTCTAAAGGGGAACCAAGACAAATACCTTCACTCTTCATCTAAGGGTGGGGAACTGAGGCTCACGGCAGAGTTTATTTTGATCTGTGGCTGAGATTCTTTGACTCATCAAGCAGAAAATGAGAAGAAGACCAGGAGAAACCAACCTCTGGCCAGAATCCTCATTCGTGGTGTACGTTATGTTACTCTATGTATGTTTAGCTAGGTAGCAGAGGTGGTAAGAAGCCCTGCTAGGGAATTGGAAAGATGTGGAATGGGACACCAGCAGGAGTATCTTAAAGGGCATCATTGCTCCCTCATCCTGATGTCCAAAGGGACCAGTGCTCATCCCTGCCAACGCACAATTCTGAGACTGAGACAAACCCCTTTTAAAGTTTTGTGGAATGAAGTCAAAACGTCGTAACGAATGGGAATTCTTAATTCTTTAGGCCTGGAAATAATTAGTTCTTTTAGCAGCTAAGTGCTACTGACGTTCCAATACAATGCTTAGGCGGATCCCTTCTGATCTTGGAAGCTAAACAGGGTTGTCTCTGGTTAGTCCTTGGATGGGAGACTGCCGAGGCACACCAGCTGCTGTGGGCTGTATTTTAGAGGAAGGAACTGGCAAAACCACCCCTGAGGATTCCTTGCCTACGGAAACCCTGTGAAATTCATGGGGTCGCCCTAAGTCGGCAGGCAATGCGAAGGCACATAGAGACACACACATTTAGCCTGTGTGATGTCTGATCTCAAAGGGTTCCCCTTTAGGGGGAACTGTTGATCTGTTGTCTCCCTGTTTGACAGAAGCAGATATGCTCAGACCCCCCTGCCCCTCTTGCACCAGTGAGACAGTGGGAAATCCTTCCAGATGCCCGGGTACTCCTTCCTCCTGGCTCACTCGTGGATAAAGCTCAAGTTACCCACACGCCCCATTCTCTGTGCTGGGAGGACACGTTTGGCTGCCAGGGTTCAACTCCCTGCTCAGACACGGAGACCCACCGGGTGACCTTGGGCAAGTCACGCGCTCTCAGCCTCAGAGGGGGGCAAAGACAAACCCCCTCTGAACAACTCTGACCCAGAAAACCCTGTGATTGGTTTGTCTTAGTGTTGCTACTAGTCAGTAATGAATTGAAGGCCAACAAACCGAAGAACAACAACAAGCAGTTACATCGAGGTTGGCCTACTGCACTTGCTGAGAAATTCAGTCACCATCTGAAGTGGGTCAAAGGACTGGAAACAGAAGACAAATTGATGCAAACGTGGTCTAACTTTCCTGCACACGCCCTCAGGAGAAGCTTCTTGTTGTCGTCCTGCATCTTTTCTCATGAACTTTTTGAAAAATTCCTTCTGACTGTCAGAGTGAAGAGTGGAATCTAGAGGTTATGGATCGATATACGGGTGGTCATTCTGTCTGGCGCTCTTCGAACCCCTTTTCCTTGCAGAGTGACTATGTTGTGGATTTTATTACCCTTTGAGATGTTTCTAGGATGTGCAAATCAAAGAGGGAAAGACAACACTGTAAAAGCAAAACTTCTTACTTGCGGACTGTGCCTTCTGAATGTGTTGTCAATGTTCTCCCTGCATCTGCCATGCGAAAGCTCTTCTCCTGGCCTTCCCCTGTAGGGGGAGATCTTAGCCCAATTTCTCAATTGCAGAAAAAGAAGAAGTAGAAGACCTCAGAGATGACGTGCAGCCAGATTCGTCTGATGTGAAACGAAGCAGGAGAATCTTACGTGTACGTGGGTGCTCTTTTAAGGCATCCCAGCTTACTCAGAGAGAAAATGCTAATAAATCTGTCTTGCCAAAAATGCTTCCTAGAGCCCTGGAATGACCTGTGTTGCAAGCTGGGATGAGCGGACAGAATGGAGATGTTACTCTTTACTGGAGGATCTGGGCCTGTGACCCACACCACCTCTGTACCTGAAAGGGGTTTGTACTCCAAGCACTTACAATCATTACAGATGCCCAAAACTAAGAAGGAAGAAGAGAAGCATTGGTTGCTTCCTCAGGTGAAATTTCAGGAAGGGTTGGGGCTATTCTTGTTGCATTTCCATCATCTGGCTATAATATGCCTACTTTGCCCTGTTGTCTAGGCCTAAGTATAACAGGGTAGACACATTGAATCAACTGTTGAAAGGTGAGTGAAAAGATAAATTCTCCTGGTTTCAGTGGCTTTATGCCAACTGGAACTAAGAGTAGGGTTGATGCCAGCATCTTTGATTTTCAAATGACAGACTTGGTACCTATCCCATACTTTCAGAAATGTCCTGTTTTGGATCTCCTTACCTCCCTCCCTTCCTGCCTGCCTCACTTGTCAAAATGTCTTTGTGTTACAGGCAAAATTTTGGGATCAGAGGTCCTTTCCTACTTGGACCATGAGATAACCCCATCCTTAGCTTCTGTTTCCCATCAGGCTTCGGTTTGAGGTCCTCCCTGCTCCCAGCCTTCTCTTCATGTCAGCCAAAGCAGTGACTCTTCACCATTGCTTAAAGACCTCCTTTATGCAAATCCTTCCCAAGGCCCTTGGTTTCCTGGAAGGTTGCACCTCTTCAGCTACAACCTGATGTTCTAGGAGGGAGAGCAAAACAAATTTGCATGCTAGGCCTTTCCTTCTGCCAAGGGGATTTAAGAGAGGAGAGTGGAGGGACTGAACCAGTTCTCTTTTCCCTTGAGAAAGCCAACTTGCTTTGTGAGCTTGCCATGGCCTGGGCTCTCCTTTTCCTGTTTCTTCTCACTTATGGGACAGGTAAGGAATGTCACAAAGAACTCCAAAGCAAAGGTCTATGGACTGAGGAACAAGCCATTCATTGTTTTTAGATGAATGTGGTGCTCTGGCAGGATCTGAAAACAGACGGTATCCCAACATGGTGATGTTGTTTTCTTTGTGCGCAGGTCTCAGTTCCCAGCAAACTCTGTCTCTGTGTCCCTGGGTCAAACAGCAGAACTCTCCTGCTCTCGAAGCGGTGGACAGAGCAGCGACTGGGGTAGCTTTGGCTGGTATCAACAGAAACCTGGACAGGCCCCTCAACTTGCGTTTATTGGTAGCAGCAGGGAACCAAGACAAGTACCTTCACTCTTCATCCAAGGGAGGGGAACTGAGGTCCAGGGCACTGTTTATTGTGATCTGTGGCTGAGATTGCTTGATTCATCATGCAGGAAATGAACAGGAGACCCTGAGAAACCAACCTCTGGCCAGAACCCTCTATCAATGTGTGCGTTATCTTACTTTATGTTTATTCAGCTAGGTAGCAGAGGTGCTAAAGAAGCCTGCCAGTGAGTTGCAAAGATGCGGAATGGGACACCAGCAGGAATATCCTAAAGTGCGTCATCGCTCCCTCGTCCTGATGTCCAGTGGGACCAAGGCTCCTCAGTTCCCATGCGCATTGGAGACATTAAAGAAAAGAAATTGCACCAAACAGAAGTGCTTTTGAAGTTTTGAGGAATGAAGTAAAAAACCCCTAAATGAATGGGAATTCCCAACTCTTGAGGCATGGGAAAAGTTAGTTACGTAAGCACCGAAGTGATACTGAAGCTCCCATATAATGCTTAGGCAGATCCCGTCTGATCTTGGAAGGGAAACAGGGTCGTCTCTAGTTAGTCCTTGGATGGGAGAGTGCCGACGCACAGCTATCTTTCAACGGAAGGAACTGGCAAAACCACCTCTGAGGATTCCTTGCCCGAGAAAAGCCTGTGAAATTCACGGGATGGCCATAAGTCGGCAGGCAACAGGAAGGCCCATAGACACACGCGCTTAGCCTGGGTGTTGTCTGATCTCTAAGGGTTCCCCTTTAGGGGGAGCTGTTGGTCTATGGTCTCCCTTTTTGACAGAAGGACATGAGCCCAGACCCCACCTGCTCCTCTCGCACCTGTGAGAGGGTCGGAAATCCTTCCGTACGCACGGGTACTCCTTCCTCCTGGCTCGCTCACGCGTTACCCACGCGCAACATTCTCTGTTCTGATGTGTAGCAGCGTGTGTTACAGAGTCTGGCAGCCAGGGTTTGTCAGGGTGAGGAGTGGAATCTTCAGGTTAGGACTCCACGTATGGCTGGACACACTCGCATTTAGCCTGAGCGATGTCTGATCTCTAAGGGTTCCCCTTCAGGAGGAACTGTTGCTTTGTCGTCTCCCTGTCTCACAGAAGGAGATGAGCTCGGCACCCCCGTGCCCCCGTTGCACCTGGGACACGGTCGAAAATTCTGCTGTACGTACTGCTACTCCTTCCCCCGGCTCACTCATGGATACAGCTCAAGTCACCCACACCCAACACATCTTCGTGCTGGGGGGTAGCAGGGTGTGTTTGAAAGTCTAACAGCCAGGGTTCAAATCCCTGCTCAGCCAAGGAAACCCACCGAGTAACCTTGGGCAAGTCACACTCTCTCAGCCTCAGAGGAAGGCAAAGATAAATCCTCTCTGAATAAAGTTTACCAGCAAAACCCCATAATTAGTTTGCCTTAGTGTTGCCCTAAATCACAAATGACTTGAAGGCTCACAACGATGACAACAACAAGAACAACGACAAGCAGTGACACAGAGCTTGGCCTATTGCATTTGCTGAGAAATCAAGTCACAATCTGAAATGGGCCAAAGGACCGGAAACAGAAGAGAAATTCATGCAAACGTGGCCTAACTTTTTCATAGATGCCCTGAGAGAAAGTTCTCCTTGTAGTCCTGCACCTTCTCTCATGAAGTTTTGGAAAAATTCTTGCTGACGGTCAGGGTGAAAAGTAGAATCTCGAGGTGATAACCCAACAGTTGTCGTACGTGTCTCTCTCACGGGAAACCTGTTCTCCTGGCAGTCACCTGTAGGGGGAGATGTTAGCCCAGTTTCGCACACGTAGGGGAGGAAGAGGAAGAGGAAGAGGAAGAGGAAGAAGAAAGTGAAATGAAGCCGGAGAATGATAAGTGTACATGGGTGTTCTTTTAAGGCATCCCAGCTTCCTTAGGGATAAAACGCTAATAAATCTGTCTTCCCAGAAATACATCCTAGGGCTCTGGAACGAGCTGTGTTGCAACCTTGGAGGAGCAGACAGATTGAAGATGTTACTCTTCACTGGAGGATCTGGGCCTTTGACCCACACCATTGTACTCAAAGCATTTATAATCATTACAGGGGCCCAAACCTAAGAAGGAAAAACAGAAGCATTGGCTGGTTCCTCAGGTGGAATATCGAGAAGAATTGTGGGTCTTCTTGTTACATTTCCATCACCTGGCTAGAACATGCCTCCCTGGAACCTGTTGGTTAGCCCGAAATAGAAGAGAGCAGACTCACTGATTCAGCCTTTGAATGGTGAGTCAACAGATAAATTCCCCAGCTTTCAGTAGCGTTATACTAGATGAAACTAAGAATAGGGTTCAAACCAACATCTTTCAATGACAGACTTGGTACCTATCTCATACTTTCACCACTGACATGTTTTGGATCTCCTTACCTCCCTCCCTTCCTGCCTGCCTCACTTGACCCAATGTCCTTCTCTTACAGGCAAGATTTTGGGGTCAGAGGTCCTTTCCTACCTGGACCATGAAATGACCCCTTCTTTAGCTTCTGTTTCCCATCGGGCTTTCTCTGGAGGTGTTACCTGCTCCCTGCCTCATTTTCATGCCAGCCAAAGCAGTGACTCTTCATCATTGCTTACAGACCTCCTTTATGCAAATCTTTCCCAAGGCCCTTCGTTTCCTGGAAGGCTGCGCCTCCTCAGCTACAGCCCGATGTTCTAGGAGAGAGAGCAAAGGAAATTTGCATGGCGGGCATTTCTGTCTGCCAAGGGGATTTAAGAGAGGAGGGTGGAAGGACTCAATCAGATCTTTTCTCTTTAGAAAGCCAATTTGCCTTGTGAGCTTGCCATGGCCTGGGCTCTCCTTTCCCTGTTTTTTCTCACTTATGGGACAGGTAAGAATGACACAAAGAACTCTCAAGCAAAGCTCTAGGGAATGAGGAATGAGCCATTCAGTGTAATTGGATTTTTGTGGTGTTCTGGCAGGATTTGAAAACAGAGACAAGCTCAATATGGTGATGTTATTTTCTTTGTGTGCAGGTCTCAGTTCCCAGCAAACGATGTCTCAGCCCGCTTCAGTATCTGTCTCCCTGGGCCAAACAGTAGAACTCTCCTGCTCTCGAAGTGCTGAAGGGAGTGTTACGTGGTACAGCTTTGGCTTGTATCAACAGAAACCTGGAGAGGCCCCTCGCTTCCTGTTCCATGGCAGCAGCAGGGGCGAAGGGATCCCGGACCGGTTCACTGCCTCTGCTTCTGGAAACAACGGTCGTTTAGCCATCACTAACATCCAACTTGAAGATGAAGCCGATTACTATTGTGGGGCTCAGTACTATGCTAGTAGCGCATACGGGTCCCACAGTGATACGTTCTAAAGGGGAACCAAGACAAATACCTTCACTCTTCATCTAAGGGTGGGGAACTGAGGCTCACGGCAGAGTTTATTTTGATCTGTGGCTGAGATTCTTTGACTCATCAAGCAGAAAATGAGAAGAAGACCAGGAGAAACCAACCTCTGGCCAGAATCCTCAATCATGGTGTATGTTATGTTACTCTATGTATATTTAGCTAGGTAGGGGAGGGGCTAAGAAACCCTACTAGGGAATTGGAAAGATGTGGAATGGGACACCAGCAGGAGTATCCTAAAGTGCATCATTGCTCCCTCATCCTGATGTCCAGTGGGACCAGTTCTCATCCCTGCCCAACCACAGTTCTGAGACTGAGAAAAAACCCTTTTAAAGTTTTGTGGAATGAAGTCAAAACGTCGTAACGAATGGGAATTCTTAATTCTTTAGGCCTGGAAATAATTAGTTCTTTAAGCAGCTAAGTGCTACTGAAGTTCCAATACAATGCTTAGCGGATCCCTTCTGATCTTGGAAGCTAAACAGGGTCAGCCCTGGTTAGTCCTTGGATGGGAGACTGCTGACGTACACCAACTGCTGTGGGCTGTATTTCAGAGGAAGGAACTGGCAAAACCACCCCTGAGGATTCCTTGACTAAGGAAACCCTGTGAAATCCATGGGGTCTCCCTAAGTCGGCAGGCAATGCTAAGGCACATCCACGCACACATACACACATTTAGCCTGTGTGATGTCTGATCTCAAAGGGTTCCCCTTTAGGGGCAACTATTGATCTGTTGTCTCCCTGTTTGACAGAAGCAGATGTGCTCAGACCCCCCTGCCCCTCTTGCACCGGTGAGACAGTGGGAAATCCTTCCAGATGCCCGGGTACTCCTTCCTCCTGGCTCACTCGTGGATAAAGCTCAAGTTACCCACACGCCCCATTCTCTGTGCTGGGAGGACACGTTTGGCTGCCAGGGTTCAACTCCCTGCTCAGACACGGAGACCCACCGGGTGACCTTGGGCAAGTCACGCGCTCTCAGCCTCAGAGGGGGGCAAAGACAAACCCCCTCTGGACAACTCTGACCCAGAAAATCTCATGATAGTTTGCCTTAGTGTTGCCAATAGTCAGTAATGAATTGAAGGCCAACAAGAACAAGAACAAGGACAAACGGTTACATCGAGGTTGGCCTACTGCACTCGCTGAGAAATTCAGTCACCATCTGAAGTGGGTCAAAGGACTGGAAACAGAAGACAAATTGATGCAAACATGGTCTAACTTTCCTGCACACGCCCTCAGGAGAAGCTTCTCGTTGTCGTCCTGCATCTTTTCTCATGAACTTTTTGAAAAATTCCTTCTGACTGTCAGAGCGAAGAGTGGAATCTAGAGGTTATGGATCGATATACGGCTGGTCATTCTGTCTGGCGCTCTTCGAACCCCTTTTCCTTGCAGAGTGACTATGTTGTGGATTTTATTGCCCTTTGAGATGTTTCTAGGATATGCAAATCAAAGAGGGAATCACAACAGAGTACTATAAAAGCAAAACTTTTTACTTGCAGACTGTGCCTTCTAAATGTGTTGTCAATGTTCTCCCTGCATCTGCCATGCGAAAGCTCTTCTCCTGGCCTTCCCCTGTAGGGGGAGATCTTAGCCCAATTTCTCAATTGCAGAAAAAGAAGAAGTACAAGACCACAGAGATGACCTGCAGCCAGATTCGTCTGATGTGAAATGAAGCAGGAGGATCTTAGGTATACATGGGTGCTCCTTTTAGGCATCCCAGCTTACTCAGAGAGAAAATGCTAATAAATCTGTCTTTCCAAAAATGCTTCCTAGAGCCCTGGAATGACCTGTGTTGCACGCTGGGATGAGCGGACAGAATGGAGATGTTGCTCTTTACTGGAGGATCTGGGCCTGTGACCCACACCACCTCTGTACCTGAAAGGGGTTTGTACTCCAAGCACTTACAATCATTACAGATGCCCAAAACTAAGAAGGAAGAAGAGAAGCATTGGTTGCTTCCTCAGGTGAAATTTCAGGAAGGGTTGTGGGTATTCTTGTTGCATTTCCACCATCTGGCTAGAAGATACCTACCTTGATGTTGTTCTTTAGGCCTGAGTATAACAGAGCAGACACGTTGAATCAACGGTGGAAAGGTGAGTGAAAAGATAAATTCTCCTGGTTTCAGTGGCTTTATGCCAACTGGAGCTAAGAGTAGGGTTGATGCCAGCATCTTTGATTTTCAAATGACAGACTTGGTACCTATCCCATACTTTCAGAAATGTCCTGTTTTGGATCTCCTTACCTCCCTCCCTTCTTGCCTGCCTTACCTCCTACCTGGACCATGAGATGACCCCTTCTTTAGCTTCTGTTTCCCATCGGGCTTTCTCTGGAGGTGTTACCTGCTCCCTGCCTCATTTTCATGGCAGCCAAAGCAGTGACTCTTCATCATTGCTTACCGACCTCCTTTATGCAAATCTTTCCCAAGGCCCTTCGTTTCCTGGAAGGTTGCGCCTCCTCAGCTACAGCCCGATGTTCTAGGAGAGAGAGCAAAGGAAATTTGCATGGCGGGCATTTCTCTCTGCCAAGGGGATTTAAGAGAGGAGGGTGGAAGGACTCAATCAGTCCTTTTCTCTTTCGAAAGCCAATTTGCCTTGTGAGCTTGCCATGGCCTGGGCTCTCCTTTCCCTGTTTTTTCTCACCTATGGGACAGGTAAGGAATGGCACAAAGAACTCTCAAGCAAAGCTCTAGGCAATGAGGAATGAGCCATTCATTGTAATTGTATTTTTGCGGTCTTCTGGCAGGATTTGAAAACAGAGACAAACTCAATATGGTGATGTTGTTTTCTTTGTGTGCAGGTCTCAGTTCCCAGCAAACTCTGTCTCAGCCCGCTTCAGCGTCTGTGTCCCTGGGTCAAAAAGCAGAACTCTCCTGCTCTCGAAGTGCTGCAGGGAGTGTTACGTGGTACAGCTTTGGCTGGTATCAACAGAAACCTGGACAGGCCCCTCACCTCGTGTTCTATGGTAGCAGCAGAGGCGAAGGGATCCCGGACCGGTTCACCGCCTCTGCTTCTGGAAACAACGGTCGTTTAACCATCACTAACGTCCAAGCTGAAGATGAAGCCGACTACTATTGTGGTGCTGGGTACTCTGCTAGTGGCGCATACCCGTCTCACAGTGATCCGTTCTAAAGGGGAACCAAGACAAGTACCTTCACTCTTCTTCCAAGGGTGGGGAACTGAGGCTCACTGCAGAGTTTATTTTGATCTGGGGCTGAGATTGCTTGACTGAGCAAGCAGGAAATGATCAGAAGACCACGAGAAACCAACCTCTGGCCAGAATCCTCATTCATGGTGTATGTAATGTTTCGATATGGATATTTAGCTGGGTAGGGGAGGGGCTAAGAAACCCTGCTAGGGAATTGGAAAGATGTGGAATGGGACACCAGCAGGAGTACCCTAAAGTACATCATTGCTCCCTCATCCTGATGTCCAGTGGGACCAGTGCTCATCCCTGCCAACGCACAGCTCTGAGACTGAGAAAAAACCCTTTTAAAATTTTGTGGAATGAAGTCAAAACGTCGTAACGAACGGGAATTCTTAATTCTTTAGGCCTGGAAATAATTAGTTCTTTAAGCAGCTAAGTGCTACTGAGGTTCCAATATAATGCTTAGGTACATCCCATCTGATCTTGGAAGCTAAACAGGGTCATCTCTGGTTAGTCCGTGGATGGGAGACTGCCGACGCACACCAGCCGCTGTGGGCTGTATTTCAGAGGAAGGAACTGGCAAAACCACCCCTGAGGATTCCTTGCCTAAGGAAACCCTGTGAAATTCATGGGGTCGCCCTAAGTCGGCAGGCAATGCGAAGGCACATAGAGACACACACACTTAGCCTGTGTGATGTCTGATCTCAAAGGGTTCCCCTTTAGGGGAACTGTTGATCCGTTGTCTCCCTGTTTGACAGAAGCAGATATGCTCAGACCCCCCTGCCCCTCTTGCACCAGTGAGACAGTGGGAAATCCTTCCAGATGCCCGGGTACTCCGTCCTCCTGGCTCACTCGTGGATAAAGCTCAAGTTACCCACACGCCCCATTCTCTGTGCTGGCAGGAAAAGTTTGGCTGCCAGGGTTCAACTCCCTGCTCAGACACGGAGACCCACCGGGTGACCTTGGGCAAGTCACGCGCTCTCAGCCTCAGAGGGGGGCAAAGACAAACCCCCTCTGGACAACTCTGACCCAGAAAACCCTGTGATTGGTTTGTCTTAGTGTTGCTACTAGTCAGTAATGAATTGAAGGCCAACAAGAACAAGAACAAGGACAAACGGTTACATCGAGGTTGGCCTACTGCACTTGCTGAGAAATTCAGTCACCATCTGAAGTGGGTCAAAGGACTGGAAACAGAAGACAAATTGATGCAAACGTGGTCTAACTTTCCTGCACACGCCCTCAGGAGAAGCTTCTCGTTGTCGTCCTGCATCTTTTCTCATGAACTTTTTGAAAAATTCCTTCTGACTGTCAGAGTGAAGAGTGGAATCTAGAGGTTATGGATCGATATACGGCTGGTCATTCTGTCTGGCGCTCTTCGAACCCCTTTTCCTTGCAGAGTGACTATGTTGTGGATTTTATTGCCCTTTGAGATGTTTCTAGGATGTGCAAATCAAAGAGGAAATCACAACAGAGTACTGTAAAAGCAAAACCTTTTACTTGCGGACTGTGCCTTCTGAATGTGTTGTCAATGTTCTCCCTGCATCTGCCATGCGAAAGCTCTTCTCCTGGCCTTCCCCTGTAGGGGGAGATATTAGCCCAATTTCTCAGTTGTAGAAAAAGGAGAAGTACAAGACCACAGAGATGACCTGCAGCCAGATTCGTCTGATGTGAAATGAAGCAGGAGGATCTTAGGTATACATGGGTGCTCCTTCAAGGCATCCCAGCTTACTCAGAGAGAAAATGCTAATAAATCTGTCTTGCCAAAAATGCTTCCTAGAGCCCTGGAATGACCTGTGTTGCACGCTGGGATGAGCGGACAGAATGGAGATGTTACTCTTTACTGGAGGATCTGGGCCTGTGACCCACACCATCTCTGTACCTGAAAGGGGTTTGTACTCCAAGCACTTACAATCATTACAGATGCCCAAAACTAAGAAGGAAGAAGAGAAGCATTGGTTGCTTCCTCAGGTGAAATTTCGTGAAGGGTTGTGGGTATTCTTGTTGCATTTCCACCATCTGGCTAGAATATACCTACCTTGATGTTGTTCTTTAGTCCTGAGTATAACAGAGCAGACACGTTGAATCAACGGTGGAAAGGTGAGTGAAAAGATAAATTCTCCTGGTTTCAGTGGCTTTATGCCAACTGGAGCTAAGATTAGGGTTGATGCCAGCATCTTTGATTTTCAAATGACAGACTTGGTACCTATCCCATACTTTCAGAAATGTCCTGTTTTGGATCTCCTTACCTCCCTCCCTTCTTGCCTGCCTTACTTCCTACCTGGACCATGAGATGACCCCTTCTTTAGCTTCTGTTTCCCATCGGGCTTCCTCTGGAGGTGTTACCTGCTCCCTGCCTCATTTTCATGGCAGCCAAAGCAGTGACTCTTCATCATTGCTTAAAGACCTCCTTTATGCAAATCCTTCCCAAGGCCCTTGGTTTCCGGGAAGGTTGCGCCTCCTCAGCTACAGCCCGATGTTCTAGGAGAGAGAGCAAAGGAAATTTGCATGGCGGGCATTTCTCTCTGCCGAGGGGATTTAAGAGAGGAGGGTGGAAGGACTCAATCAGTCCTTTTCTCTTTTGAAAGCCAATTTGCCTTGTGAGCTTGCCATGGCCTGGGCTCTCCTTTCCCTGTTTTTTCTCACCTATGGGACAGGTAAGGAATGGCACAAAGAACTCTGAAGCAAAGCTCTAGGCAATGAGGAATGAGCCATTCATTGTAATTGTATTTTTGCGGTCTTCTGGCAGGATTTGAAAACAGAGACAAACTCAATATGGTGATGTTGTTTTCTTTGTGTGCAGGTCTCAGTTCCCAGCAAACTCTGTCTCAGCCCGCTTCAGCGTCTGTGTCCCTGGGTCAAAAAGCAGAACTCTCCTGCTCTCGAAGTGCTGCAGGGAGTGTTACGTGGTACAGCTTTGGCTGGTATCAACAGAAACCTGGACAGGCCCCTCGCCTCGTGTTCTATGGTAGCAGCAGAGGCGAAGGGATCCCGGACCGGTTCACCGCCTCTGCTTCTGGAAACAACGGTCGTTTAACCATCACTAACGTCCAAGCTGAAGATGAAGCCGATTACTATTGTGGGGCTCAGTACTCTGCTAGTGGCGCATACCCGTCTCACAGTGATCCGTTCTAAAGGGGAACCAAGACAAGTACCTTCACTCTTCTTCCAAGGGTGGGGAACTGAGGCTCACTGCAGAGTTTATTTTGATCTGGGGCTGAGATTGCTTGACTGAGCAAGCAGGAAATGATCAGAAGACCACGAGAAACCAACCTCTGGCCAGAATCCTCATTCATGGTGTATGTAATGTTTCGATATGGATATTTCGCTGGGTAGGGGAGGGGCTAAGAAACCCTGCTAGGGAATTGGAAAGATGTGGAATGGGACACCAGCAGGAGTATCCTAAAGTACATCATTGCTCCCTCATCCTGATGTCCAGTGGGACCAGTGCTCATCCCTGCCAACGCACAGCTCTGAGACTGAGAAAAAACCCTTTTAAAATTTTGTGGAATGAAGTCAAAACGTCGTAACGAACGGGAATTCTTAATTCTTTAGGCCTGGAAATAATTAGTTCTTTAAGCAGCTAAGTGCTACTGAGGTTCCAATATAATGCTTAGGTACATCCCATCTGATCTTGGAAGCTAAACAGGGTCATCTCTGGTTAGTCCGTGGATGGGAGACTGCCGACGCACACCAGCCGCTGTGGGCTGTATTTCAGGGGAAGGAACTGGCAAAACCACCCCTGAGGATTCCTTGCCTACGGAAACCCTGTGAAATTCATGGGGTCGCCCTAAGTCGGCAGGCAATGCGAAGGCACATAGAGACACACACACTTAGCCTGTGTGATGTCTGATCTCAAAGGGTTCCCCTTTAGGGGAACTGTTGATCCGTTGTCTCCCTGTTTGACAGAAGCAGATATGCTCAGACCCCCCTGCCCCTCTTGCACCAGTGAGACAGTGGGAAATCCTTCCAGATGCCCGGGTACTCCTTCCTCCTGGCTCACTCGTGGATAAAGCTCAAGTTACCCACACGCCCCATTCTCTGTGCTGGCAGGAAAAGTTTGGCTGCCAGGTTTCAACTCCCTGCTCAGACACGGAGACCCACCGGGTGACCTTGGGCAAGTCACGCGCTCTCAGCCTCAGAGGGGGGCAAAGACAAACCCCCTCTGGACAACTCTGACCCAGAAAACCCTGTGATTGGTTTGTCTTAGTGTTGCTACTAGTCAGTAATGAATTGAAGGCCAACAAGAACAAGAACAAGGACAAACGGTTACATCGAGGTTGGCCTACTGCACTTGCTGAGAAATTCAGTCACCATCTGAAGTGGGTCAAAGGACTGGAAACAGAAGACAAATTGATGCAAACGTGGTCTAACTTTCCTGCACACGCCCTCAGGAGAAGCTTCTCGTTGTCGTCCTGCATCTTTTCTCATGAACTTTTTGAAAAATTCCTTCTGACTGTCAGAGTGAAGAGTGGAATCTAGAGGTTATGGATCGATATACGGCTGGTCATTCTGTCTGGCGCTCTTCGAACCCCTTTTCCTTGCAGAGTGACTATGTTGTGGATTTTATTGCCCTTTGAGATGTTTCTAGGATGTGCAAATCAAAGAGGAAATCACAACAGAGTACTGTAAAAGCAAAACCTTTTACTTGCGGACTGTGCCTTCTGAATGTGTTGTCAATGTTCTCCCTGCATCTGCCATGCGAAAGCTCTTCTCCTGGCCTTCCCCTGTAGGGGGAGATATTAGCCCAATTTCTCAGTTGCAGAAAAAGAAGAAGTACAAGACCACAGAGATGACGTGCAGCCAGATTCCTCTGATGTGAAACAAAGCAGGAGAATCTTACGTGTACGTGGGTGCTCTTTTAAGGTATCCCAGCTTACTCAGAGAGAAAATGCTAATAAATCTGTCTTGCCAAAAATGCTTCCTAGAGCCCTGGAATGACCTGTGTTGCACGCTGGGATGAGCGGACAGAATGGAGATGTTACTCTTTACTGGAGGATCTGGGCCTGTGACCCACACCACCTCTGTACCTGAAAGGGGTTTGTACTCCAAGCACTTACAATCATTACAGATGCCCAAAACTAAGAAGGAAGAAGAGAAGCATTGATTGCTTCCTCAGGTGAAATTTCGTGAAGGGTTGTGGGTATTCTTGTTGCATTTCCACCATCTGGCTAGAAGATACCTACCTTGATGTTGTTGTTTAGTCCTGAGTATAACAGAGCAGACACGTTGAATCAACGGTGGAAAGGTGAGTGAAAAGATAAATTCTCCTGGTTTCAGTGGCTTTATGCCAACTGGAGCTAAGATTAGGGTTGATGCCAGCATCTTTGATTTTCAAATGACAGACTTGGTACCTATCCCATACTTTCAGAAATGTCCTGTTTTGGATCTCCTTACCTCCCTCCCTTCTTGCCTGCCTTACTTCCTACCTGGACCATGAGATGACCCCTTCTTTAGCTTCTGTTTCCCATCGGGCTTTCTCTGGAGGTGTTACCTGCTCCCTGCCTCATTTTCATGGCAGCCAAAGCAGTGACTCTTCATCATTGCTTACCGACCTCCTTTATGCAAATCCTTCCCAAGGCCCTTCGTTTCCTGGAAGGTTGAACCTTCTCTGCTGCAACCTGATGTTCTAGGAGGGAGAGCAAAACAAATTTGCATGGCGGGCATTTCTGTCTGCCAAGGGGATTTAAGAGAGGAGGGTGGAAGGACTCAATCAGTTCTTTTCTCTTTAGAAAGCCAATTTGCCTTGTGAGCTTGCCATGGCCTGGGCTCTCCTTTTCCTGTTTTTTCTCACTTATGGGACAGGTAAGGAACGACACAAAGAACTCCAAAGCAAAAGTGTATGGACTGAGGAACAAGACATTCATTGTTTTTAGATTAATGTGGTGCTCTGGCAAGATTTGAAAATGGAGACGTATCCCAACATGGTGATGTTATTTTCTTTGTGTGCAGGTCTCAGTTCCCAGCAAACTCTGTCTCAGCCCGCTTCAGCCTCTGTGTCCCTGGGTCAAACAGCAGAACTCTCCTGCTCTCGAAGCGGTGGGCAGAGCAGCGGCTGGTACAGCTTTGGCTGGTATCAACAGAAACCTGGAGAGGCCCCTCGCTTCCTGTTCTATGGCAGCAGCAGGGGTGATGGGATCCCGGACCGATTCACCGCCTCTGCTTCTGGAGACAACGGTCGTTTAACCATCACTAACGTCCAAGCTGAAGATGAAGCCGATTACTATTGTGGTGCTGAGTACTATACTGGCAGTGCGTACACGTCTCACAGTGATCCGTTCTAAAGGGGAACCAAGACAAGTACCGTCACTCTTCATCCAAGGGTGGGGAACTGAGGCTCACGGCAGAGTTAATTTTGAGCTGTGGCTGAGATTCTTTGACTCATCAACAGGAAGTGAGAAGATGACCAGGAGAAACCAACCTCTGGCCAGAGTCCTCAATCATGGTGTATATTATATAGCGCAAGAATATGGAGATTTCTCAGGCTTCAAAGTTAACAAGGAAAAAACAGTTTTCTTAGCTAAAAATATGAATGAAAGAGAAGAAAGGGAACTGGTGCAAAAAACAGGATTTAATAAAGGGAAAAAGATTAAATATTTGGGTATTTGGATAGCAAAAAGAAATAATGAATTATTTACAAATAATTATGAAAAAAAATGGTTAGAAATAAAAAAAGATTTGGAAACTTGGACTTCGATGCGACTTTCAATGTTGGGGAGGATAGCTGTCGTAAAGATGAATGTTTTGCCAAGAATGATGTTTCTGTTCCAAAATCTTCCTATAATATTGAATATGAAGCCTTTCATACAATGGAAGAGAGATCTAACCAAGTTTATATGGCAAGGGAAAAAACCCAGGATAAAATGGAACAACCTGACTGACTTAAAAAACAGAGGAGGAACGGGACTACCAGACTTTCACATATATTACAAGGCTGCGGCATTTACGTGGATAAAAGACTGGTTAGACCTACAAGATAAGAGAACGCTGGCATTGGAGGGAGCAGACCTGAGAATGGGCTGGCATGCGTACACGTTTTGTGATAAAGCAAAAATAGATAAAGACTTTGCACATCACTATATCAGGAAAGCGCTTGTAAAAATTTGGGAAGATTATAAAACTAAAAACATGCGGCAGCTGCCCACTTGGGTTTCACCTCAAGAGGCTTTTTTTGGACGATGGACAGATTCCGATAAATGGCTGCGATATGAAGACATAACGGAGAGATCAGCGTCTAATAATTTAAAGGTAAAAACAAGAGAAAAATTAGAACAAGAGGGAATAGTTCTGAATTGGTTTCCCTATAGACAATTAGTTGAAAGGTTCCAGATGGACACTGAAACATATGGAATAGAACACAATGAGAAAACTGGGGTAGTTAAATGGCTGTTTGAAAATCCTCCTCACTTACTAGCTCAAGTGTATCAAGAAATATTACAACAGGAGAGGCAGGAAGAAACAGCGAAGACAGCAATGATTTTGTGGGCTCAGAATATTGGACATACAATTCAGTTAGAGTCTTGCGAAAGGAGCTGGCGAAAAACACAGAAATTTACAACAGCTCAAAACTTGAAAGAGAACTATTATAAGCTTTTTTATAGACGGTATATGACACCGGACAAATTGAAAAAGATGTACAAAACAGGTAATGGGCATTGTTGGAAGTGTCAGAAAGAAGCTGGTAGGATCTACCACATGTGGTGGACATGCCCAAAAGCTAAGAAGTATTGGAATGTAATACATAATAAAATTTGTGCATTATTGAAAATTCAATTTGTTAAGACACCAGAACTGTATTTGTTAAATATGACTGATACAATAGAAGATGTTGATGTTAAGAAACAGTGGAGAATACTGCTCCATATGATAACAACTGCTCGGATTGAACATGCTAAGTTGTGGAAAACTCAGCAAATACCTACAGTGGAAGAATGGTGGGGTACACTTATAGAAAATAAAAATGCTGATATGGTCTCTCAGAGACTAAAAGGGAAATCAGACGAAGAGATACAAAGAGAATGGCAAACGGTAAGTGGAAGTGGGTAATTGCTGGGTATACAGATGGAGACTGGTTATTCGTGATGTAAGATAAGATATGAGTGGGTGGCAGGGTATATATCATGATGCGGGAATATGGGAGGGAAAGGCAAGAATCAATGAGTAAAAAATAGCCGTAAAATGTAGTACAGTATTATATATCTGAAAAATAGTTTGTAAAGCTAGATCTCTGTGGAAGATCAGAAATATGTCAAGTAAACTGTCAGTTACTATGTATGTTTTTTATAACGTGAAATGGAATAAAATGATTTAAAAAAAAAATCATGGTGTATATTATGTTACTTTATGTGTATAGGTAGCAGAGGTGCTGAAAAACCCTGCTAGTGAATTGCAAAGGTGCGGAATGGGACACCAGCAGGAGTATCCTAAAGTGCATCATGACTCCTTCGTCCTGATGTCCAATGCGACCAAGGCTCACCAGTGCCAAGGGAAATTGCAGACATTAAATAAAAGAAATTGCACCAAACATAAAGTTTTGTCGAGTGAAGTCAAAATCCTCTTAATGACTGGGAATCCCTAATTCTTGAGGCATGGAAATAATTAGCCTTCTAAGCAGCTGAGTGATACCGAAGCTCTAATATAACGCTTAGCCAGATGTTGTGTGCTCTTGGAAGCTAAGCAGGGTCAGTCTTGGTTAGCACTTGTATGGGAGACCTTCAGGGAACACCAGATGTTGCGGGCTGTATTTCTGAGGAGGGAACTGGAAAAAACACCCCTGTGGATTCCATGCCTCAGATAACACCGTGCAATTCGTTTAACCTGGGTGATGTCTGGTCTCTAAGGGTTGATCTTTAGGGGCAACTGATGGTCCGTTGTCTCCCTTTTTGAGAGAAGCAGATGAGCTGAGAGCCCACCTGCCCCTCTTGCACCTGTGATACACTTGGAAATCCTTCCGTACGCACGGGTACTCCTTCCTCCCGGCTCGCTCAAGCATAGAGCTCACCCACAACCTTCTCTGTGCTGGGGTGTAGCTGTGTATATTGCAGAGTCGGCCAGCCAGGGTTTGTCAGAGTCAGGAGTGGAATCTTGAGGTTATAACCCGCTGTATGGCTGGTCTTTGAGCCTGTCTTGTTGCAGAGTTACAAAGTTGTGGCTTTTTGTTGCCCTTTGAAATGTTTCTGGGACATGTAAATCAAAGAGGAAAACAGAACAAAGCAATGAAAAAAACAAAACTTTGACTTGAGGACTGTGCCTTCTGAATTTGTTGTTAATGTTCTCCATGTTCTTCTCTCATGCGAAGCCTGTTCTCCTAGCGTTCACCTGTAGGGGGAGATGTTAGTCCAATTTCTCACCTGTCGAAAAAGAAGAAGAAGAAGACCATAGAGATGACCTGCAGTCAGACTGCTCTGGTGTGAAATGAAGCAGGAGGATCTTAGGTATACATGGGTGCTCTTTTACGGCATCCCAGCTTACTCAGAGAGAAAACGCTAATAAATCTGTCTTGCCAAAAATGCTTCCTAGAGCCCTGGAATGACCTGTGTTGCAAGCTGGGATGAGCGCACAGAATGAAGATGTTACTCTTTACTGGAGGATCTGGGCCTGTGACCCACACCATCTCTGTACCTGAAAGGGGTTTGTACTCCAAGCACTTACAATCATTACAGATGCCCAAACTTAAGAAGGAAACAGAAAAGCATTGGTTGGTTTCTCAGGTGGAATACAAAGAAAAGTTGCAGGTATTCCTGTTACATTTCCATCATCCGGCTAAAATATGCCAACTTTGACCCTGTTGTTTAGCCCTAACCGAAGAGAGTAGACACATTGAATCAAGTGTTGAAAGGTGAGCGAACAGTAAATTCTCCTGGTTTCAGTGGCTTTCTGACAGATGGAACTAAGAATAGGGTTGATGCCACCATCTTTGATTTTCAAATGACGAACTTGATACCTACCCCATACTTCCACAAATGACCTGTTTTGGATCTCCTTACCTTCCTATTTTCCTGCCTGCCTCACTTGACAAAATGTCTTTCAATTACAGGCAAAATTTTGGGGTCAGATGTCCTTTCCTACTTGGACCAAGAGATGAACCCACCTTTGGCTTCTGTTTCCCATCAGGCTTCGTCTTGAGGTCCTCCCTGCTCCCTGCCTTCTCTTCATGTCAGCCAAAGCAGTGACTCTTCACCATTGCTTAAAGACCTCCTTTATGCAAATCTTTCCCAAAGCCCTCGGTTTCCTGGAAGGTTGCACCTCCTCAGTTACAACCTGATGTTCTAGGAGAGAGAGCAAAACAAATTTGCATGCCAGGCTTTTCTCTCTGCCAAGGGGATTTAAGAGAGGAGAGTGGCAGGACTCAACCAGTTCTCTTTTCCATTAAGAAAGCCAGCTTGCTTTGTGAGCTTGCCATGGCCTGGGCTCTCCTTTTCCTGTTTCTTCTCACTTATGGGACAGGTAAGGAATGACAGAACGACCTCCAAGCAAAGATTTGGGGTTGAGGAACCAGTCATTCATCTTTATGAAATGTATGTGGTGTTCTGGCAGGATTTGAAAAGAGAGACGGTATCTCAACATGGTGAGTTTGTTTTCTTTGTGTGCAGGTCTCAGTTCCCAGCAAACTCTGTCTCAGCCCGCCTCAGCGTCCGTCTCCCTGGGTCAAACAGCAGAACTCTCCTGCTCTCGAAGCGGTGGACAGAGCAGCAACTGGTACAGCTTTGGCTGGTATCAACAGAAACCTGGAGAGGCCACTCGCTTCCTGTTCTATGGCAGCAGCAGGGGTGAAGGGATCCCGGACCGATTCACCGCCTCTGCTTCTGGAGACAACGGTCGTTTAACCATCACTAACGTCCAACCTGAAGATGAGGCCGATTACCATTGTGGTGCTGGATACTATACTGGTAGCGCTTACCCGTCTCACAGTGATCCGTTCTAAAGGGGAACCAAGACAAGTACCTTCACTCTTCATCCAAGGGTGGGGAACTGAGGCTCACTGCAGAGTTTATTTTGATCTGTGGCTGAGATTCTTTGACTCATCAAGCAGAAAATGAGAAGAAGACCGGGAGGAACCAACCTCTGGCCAGAGTCCTCAATCATGGTGTACGTTATCTTACTTTATGGATATTTAGCTAGGTAGTAGAGGTGCTAAGAAACCCTGCTAGGGAATTGCAAAGATGTGGAATGGGACACCAGCAGGAGTATGCAAAGTGCATCATCACTCCCCCATCCAGATGTCCCACGGGACCAAGGCTCATCAGTAACCATGCACATTGCAGCTGTTAAAGAAGAGAAGTTGCCCCAAACTGAAGCACTGTTAATGTTTTGTCGATATGGGGTCGCCATAAGTTGGCAGGCAATGCGAAGGCATATAGAGACACACACATTTAGCCTGTGTGATGTCTGATCTCAAAGGGTTCCCCTTCAGGGGAACTGTTGATCTGTTGTCTCCCTGTTTGACAGAAGCAGATATGCTCAGACCCCCCTGCCGTTGTTGCACCGGTGAGTCAGTGGGAAATCCTTCCAGATGCCCAGGTACTCCTTCCTCCTGGCTCACTCATGCATAAAGCTGAAGTTACCCACACGCTCCATTCTCTGTGCTGGGAGGAAAAGTTTGGCTGCCAGGGTTCAACTCCCTGCTCAGACACGGAGACCCACCGGGTGACCTTGGGCAAGTCACACGCTCTCAGCCTCAGAGGGAGGCAAAGACAAACCCCTTCTGAACAACTCTGACCCAGAAAATCTCATGTTAGGTCTGCCTTAGTGTTGCCATTAGTTAGTAATGAATTGAAGGCCAACAGCAACAAGAAAAAGGACAAACGGTTACATCGAGGTTGGCCTACTGCACTTGCTGAGAAATTCAGTCACCATCTGAAGTGGGTCAAAGGACTGGAAACAGAAGACAAATTGATGCAAACGTGGTCTAACTTTCTTGTACGCGCCCTCAGGAGAAGCTTCTCATTGTCGTCCTGCATCTTTTCTCATGAACTTTTCAAAAAATTCCTTCTGACTGTCAGAGTGAAGAGTGGAATCTAGAGGTTATGGATCGATATACGGGTGGTCATTCTGTCTGGCGCTCTTCGAACCCCTTTTCCTTGCAGAGTGACTATGTTGTGGATTTTATTGCCCTTTGAGATGTTTCTAGGATATGCAAATCAAAGAGGGAATCACAACAGAGTACTGTAAAAGCAAAACTTTTTACTTGCGGACTATGCCTTCTGAATGTGTTGTCAATGTTCTCCCTGCATCTGCCATGCGAAACCTCTTCTCCTGGCCTTCCCCTGTAGGGGGAGATCTTAGCCCAATTTCTCAATTGCAGAAAAAGAAGAAGTACAAGACCACAGAGATGACCTGCAGCCAGATTCGTCTGATGTGAAATGAAGCAGGAGGATCTTAGGTATACATGGGTGCTCTTTTAAGGCATCCCAGCTTACTCAGAGAGAAAATGCTAATAAATCTGTCTTGCCAAAAATGCTTCCTAGAGCCCTGGAATGACCTGTGTTGCAAGCTGGGATGAGCGGACAGAATGGAGATGTTACTCTTTACTGGAGGATCTGGGCCTTTGACCCACACCATCTCTGTACCTGAAAGGGGTTTTTCACTCCAAGCACTTACAATCATTACAGATGCCCAAAACTAAGAAGGAAGAAGAGAAGCAATGGTTGATTCCTCAGGTGAAATTTCAGGAAGGGTTGGGGGTATTCTTGTTGCATTTTTCCACCATCTGGCTAGAATATGCCTACCTTGACCCTGTTGTTTAGTCCTGAGTATAACAGAGTAGACACATTGAATCAACGGTCGAAAGGTGAGTGAAAAGATAAATTCTCCTGGTTTCAGTGGCTTTATGCCAACTGAAGCTAAGCACTGACTCTTCACCATTGTTTAAAGACCTCCTTTATGCAAATCCTTCCCAAGGCCCTTGGTTTCCTGGAAGGTTGCACCTCTTCAGCTGCAACCTGATGTTCTAGGAGGGAGAGCAAAACAAATTTGCATGCTGGACGTTTCTCTCTACCAAGGGGATTTAAGAGAGGAGAGTGGAAGGACTCAACCAGTTCTCTTCTTCCTTGAGTGCCTCTGTAAGACCCGCTTTGGGGATCCCTGATATTAGTATGGTTTGGATGGGCGCCATATCTAATTGGCATCATATGTCAATTTTATTGGCTCTGATATCAAAGTCAAACCTGAGAGGTGACGGAGAGGTCAAACCGAGCGAGAGAAAGAATTTGACTGTAAATGTGAGAAGGATAGGTCAACTCAAAACTTCCTCCAGGTAAGACTGAGTCATTTGCTTTGTGAGCTTGCCATGGCCTGGGCTCTCCTTTTCCTGTTTTTTCTCACTTATGGGACAGGTAAGGAATGACACAAAGAACTCCAAAGCAAAGGTCTATGAACTGAAGAACAAGACATTCATTGTTTTTAGATGAATGTGGTGCTCTGGCAGGATATGAAAAGAAACGGTATCCCAACATGGTGATTTTGTTTTCTTTGTGTACAGGTCCCAGTTCCCAGCAAACTCTGTCTCAGCCCACCTCAGCGTCCGTCTCACCGGGGCAAACAGCAGAACTCTCCTGCTCTCGAAGCGGTGGGCAGAGTAGTGGCTGGTACAGCTCTGGCTGGTATCGACAGAAACGTGGAGAGGCTCCTCGCTTCCTGCTCTATGGTAGCACCAGGGGTGAAGGGATCCCAGACAGATTCACTGCCTCTGCTTCTGGAGATAACAGTCGTTTAACCATCACTAACGTCCAGCCTGAAGATGAAGCCGATTACTATTGTGGTGCTGGGTACTATGCTAGCGCGTACAGGTTCCACGGTGATACGTTCTAAAGGGGAACCAAGACAAATACCCTCACTCTTCATCCAAGGGTGGGGAACTGAGGCTCACTGCAGAGTTTGTTTTGAACTGTGTCTGAGATTGCTTGACTCATCAAGCAGGAAATGAGAAGAAGACCATGAGAAACCAACCTTCAGCTGGACTCCTCTTTCATGGTGTACATTCCGTGAATTAACATATACTCAGCTATGTAGGAGAGGTGCTAAAAAACCAAGATGTGGAACAGGACCCCAGCAGGAGTATCCTAAAGTGCCTCTGTAAGACCCCGCTTTGGGGATCCCTGATATTAGTATGGTTTGGATGGGCGCCATATCTAATTGGCATCATATGTCATTGGCAACACATTTTATTGGCTCTGATATCAAAGTCAAACCTGAGAGGTGACGGAGAGGTCAAACCGAGCGAGGGAAAGAATTTGACTGTAAATGTGAGAAGGATAGGTCAACTCAAAACTTCCTCCAGGTAAGACTGAGTCATTTGTCAGGCAAATACACACCATTCCTGTGGATAATAAGCCTAAACAGAAGCTGGAATATTCCAGGGAATCCACCTTTGAGGAGCCCACCAGGACACTGATTGACAGATATCCATTTCTTGTACGCCTGGATTCTTTCCTCTTTCCTCACAGCACCCACAATAGACAGGTATTACAACACCCATCATGTCTTTGTCAATCAAGCACTAAGCCCATCAACAGGCGATAGACTCATTGTCCACAACAGCTTCCCTTTGTCTTGCATCTGGAACTTTCCCTGGCACAGGCCATTTTCAGGGTACAAATATCCCTGATTTCAGGATGCCCAGCGCAGTATCTCGAAGGTCTACCCTCTTCCTCTTGAGAGGGAGGAACTGACAAAACCACCCCTGAGGATTCCTTGCCTGAGGAAACCCTGTGAAATTCATGGAGTTGTGCAAGGCCCCGCTTTGGGGGTCCCCAATATCAGTATGGTTTGGATGGGCACCATACCTAATTGGCATCATATGTCATTGGCAACACATTTTATTGGCTCTGATATCAAATCCAAGCCTGAGAGCTGACGGAGAGGTCAAACTGAGCAAGGGAAAGAATTTGACTGTAAATGTGAGAAGCATAGATCAACTCCAAAATTCCTCCAGGTAAGACTGAGTCATTGGTCAGGCAAATACACACCATTCCTGTGGATAATAGGCTAAAAGAGAAAGTGGAATTTTCCAGGGAATCCAACTGTGAGGAGCCCACCAGGACACTGATTGACAGATATCCGTCCCTCGTACACCTGGTTTCTTTCCTCTGTCCTCACAGCACCCACAACAGACAGCTATTACAACACCCATCATGTCTTTGTCAATCAAGCACTATGCCCATCAACAGGCGAAAGACTCATTGTCCACAACAGGTTCCCTTTGTCTTGCATCTGGAACCTTCACAGTCACAAGCCATTTTCAGGGTACAAATGGCCCTGATTTGAGGAGGGCCAGTGCAGTCTCTTGAAGGTCTACCTGTCACTCTGTCCATCCGGATCCTGGATGGGAACTGCCCTTAGGTCCTACCTAAGCCAAAATACATTTCTGCTCTTCACTACTCTTCCGGACTGGTAATGATAAATCCCCCCAAATCCCTCAGCCTCTCTATAATTTTTCCTCCCTTTCTCTTTCAGCTAGCTCTTGTGTGAATGTGTGATTGTGTGTATCTTGTGTGCATGCATGAGTGAATTCCCCTCAATAAAATCATTTATTGGACAATTCTGCTTGGTTTTTGGCTTGGCCTGACCCTGTAAACATTGGGTAAAAAGATCTCGCTAGGTTACCCTACCTCTCGCATTGCTATTGCTTGTGCTCTGGCTAGTTTCCATTCTCCATCACCTGGAGCACATCGAGGTCTCCCCCATGGGACCCCAGAAATCAGGGTAACAGAGTGGTGGAGAATGCAGGCAGCCCCTGTACCCCAAATTTGAGTGGAAGTCGCAACCCACTCAAGTCAGGCTGGTATAGGTGTAGGGAATGGCCAAATCAAATTCCTAGAGTGATAGGAACACGTGCGAGTGAGATCTGTGTGCCTGAGCTGCAGGAGCTATTCTATCTGGGTTGGAAATCTTTCTCCCCCTTTTCTCTCTTGGTTTGTGTGCGGCAGCAGCCCCTGCTTGGTCACTAGCCTCTTGGCAGTGAATCAAGTCAGATAGCAAGGGTTGTGCACAAACTATCCCGGGAATCACCTCCCTAACTTGGGGACTATCGTGGGCTGGGATCCTGAGCGCTTGGGTTGCCTAGGCTAGGTTCAGTTCACGCACACACGTACAGAAAAATAGGCACACGTCTTAGAAGGAGAGATTCCCCCAAGGTGACACGGGTGCGTCCCGTTTGGTAGATTGCGGGTGCGTCCCGGGCTGCTAGTAAAGCTAGGTGTGTCCTAGTTCTGGGTTTTGACAGGTTTTCCCTGCAGTAGAGGAAGGGCCCCCCTCACCTGAAAAACTATTTCAGGAACGGTTCAGCTAGGTTCCTCTCCCTTTTTCCCTGCTGCTTGGCCAGGCAGTACTGTAAGTTTGTTTAGAGTTCATTTCCCCCCCTTCCTTGTCAGGCGGAGTCCCAGTGAAGGTTTCCCCAGGATCTAGGCGATCCTCCCTGTCCCTGAACCGTGTCCTTGTCCTTTCGCCCTAAGCTGTCGCAGTGGAAGGCCGGGCTTAGACAAGCAAAAGGTAATATTTTTGGGTGGACTGTAGGCAGGTTCCCAACCCTCTTTCCTAAGCTAGTTCCTTTGAATTCATTCTCCTAGAATCCCCCCAGGGATCTCGGTGATCCTTCCCGTCACTCCAGTCCCGGTCCCACCTGAGTGTTAGTGTGCCAGTACAGAATAGAGATGGAAATCAAAGACCTCATGAAAGAGGAGGAGGTGGCAGGAAAACTAGAACAGTGGGTTTGTACTCCAAGCACTTACAATCATTACAGATGCCCAAAACTAAGAAGGAAGAAGAGAAGCATTGGTTGCTTCCTCAGGTGAAATTTCAGGAAGGGTTGTGGGTATTCTTGTTGCATTTCCATCATCTGGCTATAATATGCCTACCTTGACGTTGTTGTTTAGGCCTGAGTATAACAGAGCAGACACATTGAATCAACGGTCGAAAGGTGAGTGAAAAGATAAATTCTCCTGGTTTCAGTGGCTTTATGCCAACTGGAAGTAAGAGTAGAGTTGATGCCAGCATCTTTGATTTTCAAATGACAGACTTGGTACCTATCCCATACTTTCAGAAATGTCCTGTTTTGGATCTCCTTACCTCCCTCCCTTCTTGCCTGCCTTACTTCCTACCTGGACCATGAGATGACCCCTTCTTTAGCTTCTGTTTCCCATCGGGCTTTCTCTGGAGGTGTTACCTGCTCCCTGCCTCATTTTCATGCCAGCCAAAGCAGTGACTCTTCATCATTGCTTAAAGACCTCCTTTATGCAAATCCTTCCCAGGGCCCTTGGTTTCCGGGAAGGTTGCGTCTCCTCAGCTACAGCCCGATGTTCTAGGAGGGAGAGCAAAACAAATTTGCATGGCGGGCATTTCTCTCTGCCAAGGGGATTTAAGAGAGGAGGGTGGAAGGACTCAATCAGTCCTTTTCTCTTTCGAAAGCCAATTTGCCTTGTGAGCTTGCCATGGCCTGGGCTCTCCTTTCCCTGTTTTTTCTCACCTATGGGACAGGTAAGGAATGACACAAAGAACTCTCAAGCAAAGCTCTAGGCAATGAGGAATGAGCCATTCATTGTAATTGTATTTTTGCGGTCTTCTGGCAGGATTTGAAAACAGAGACAAACTCAATATGGTGATGTTATTTTCTTTGTGTGCAGGTCTCAGTTCCCAGCAAACTCTGTCTCAGCCTGCTTCAGCGTCTGTGTCCCTGGGTCAAACAGCAGAACTCTCCTGCTCTCGAAGCGGTGGACAGAGCAGCGACTGGGGTAGCTTTGGCTGGTATCAACAGAAACCTGGAGAGTCCCCTCGCCTTGTGTTCTATGGTAGCAGCAGAGGCGAAGGGATCCCGGACCGGTTCACCGCCTCTGCTTCTGGAAACAACGGTCGTTTAACCATCACTAGCATCCAAGCTGAAGATGAAACCGACTACTATTGTGGTGCTTGGTACTTTGCTAGTGGTGCATACAGGTTTCACAGTGATCCGTTCTAAAGGGGAACCAAGACAAGTACCTTCACTCTTCACCCAAGGGTGGAGAACTGAGGCTCACGGCAGAGTTTATTTTGAGCTGTGGCTGAGATTGCTTGACTGAGCAAGCAAGAAATGATCAGAAGACCACGAGAAACCAACCTCTGGCCAGAATCCTCATTCATGGTGTATGTAATGTTTCGATATGGATATTTCGCTGGGTAGCAGAGGGGCTAAGAAACCCTGCTAGGGAATTGCAAAGATGTGGAATGGGACAGCAGCAGGAGTATCTGCAGCAGCCGATTACTATTGTGGTGTTTTGTACTCTGCTAGTAGCGTGTACCGGTCTCACGGTGATACGTCCTAAAGGGGAACCAAGACAAGTACCTTCACTCTTCATCCAAGGAAGGGGAACTGAGGTCCAGGGCACTGTTTATTGTGATCTCTGGCTGAGATTGCTTGATTCATCATGCAGGAAATGAACAGGAGACCCTGAGAAACCAACCTCTGGCCAGAACCCTCTATCAATGTGTGCGTTATCTTACTTTATGTTTATTCAGCTAGGTAGCAGAGGTGCTAAAGAAGCCTGCCAGTGAGTTGCAAAGATGTGGAATGGGACACCAGCAGGAGTATCCTAAAGTGCGTCATCGCTCCCTAATCCTGATGTCCAATGGGACCAAGGCTCCTCAGTTCCCATGCGCATTGGAGACATTAAAGAAAAGAAATTGCACCAAACAGAAGTGCTTTTGAAGTTTTGAGGAATGAAGTAAAAAACCCCTAAATGAATGGGAATTCCCAACTCTTGAGGCATGGGAAAAGTTAGTTACGTAAGCACCGAAGTGATACTGAAGCTCCCATATAACGCTTAGGCAGATCCCGTCTGATCTTGGAAGGGAAACAGGGTCGTCTCTAGTTAGTCCTTGGATGGGAGAGTGCCGACGCACAGCTATCTTTCAACGGAAGGAACTGGCAAAACCACCCCTGAGGATTCCTTGCCCGAGAAAAGCCTGTGAAATTCACGGGATGGCCATAAGTCGGCAGGCAACAGGAAGGCCCATAGACACACGCGCTTAGCCTGGGTGTTGTCTGATCTCTAAGGGTTCCCCTTTAGGGGGAGCTGTTGGTCTATGGTCTCCCTTTCTGACAGAAGGACATGAGCCCAGACCCCACCTGCTCCTCTCGCACCTGTGAGAGGGTCGGAAATCCTTCCGTACGCACGGGTACTCCTTCCTCCTGGCTCGCTCACGCGTTACCCACGCGCAACATTCTCTGTTCTGATGTGTAGCAGCGTGTGTTACAGAGTCTGGCAGCCAGGGTTTGTCAGGGTGAGGAGTGGAATCTTCAGGTTAGGACTCCACGTATGGCTGGACACACTCGCATTTAGCCTGAGCGATGTCTGATCTCTAAGGGTTCCCCTTCAGGAGGAACTGTTGCTTTGTCGTCTCCCTGTCTCACAGAAGGAGATGAGCTCGGCACCCCCGTGCCCCCGTTGCACCTGGGACACGGTCGAAAATTCTGCTGTACGTACTGCTACTCCTTCCCCCGGCTCACTCATGGATACAGCTCAAGTCACCCACACCCAACACATCTTCGTGCTGGGGGGTAGCAGGGTGTGTTTGAAAGTCTAACAGCCAGGGTTCAAATCCCTGCTCAGCCAAGGAAACCCACCGAGTAACCTTGGGCAAGTCACACTCTCTCAGCCTCAGAGGAAGGCAAAGATAAATCCTCTCTGAATAAAGTTTACCAGCAAAACCCCATAATTAGTTTGCCTTAGTGTTGCCCTAAATCACAAATGACTTGAAGGCTCACAACGATGACAACAACAAGAACAACGACAAGCAGTGACACAGAGCTTGGCCTATTGCATTTGCTGAGAAATCAAGTCACAATCTGAAATGGGCCAAAGGACCGGAAACAGAAGAGAAATTCATGCAAACGTGGCCTAACTTTTTCATAGATGCCCTGAGAGAAAGTTCTCCTTGTAGTCCTGCACCTTCTCTCATGAAGTTTTGGAAAAATTCTTGCTGACGGTCAGGGTGAAAAGTAGAATCTCGAGGTGATAACCCAACAGTTGTCGTACGTGTCTCTCTCACGGGAAACCTGTTCTCCTGGCAGTCACCTGTAGGGGGAGATGTTAGCCCAGTTTCGCACACGTAGGGGAGGAAGAGGAAGAGGAAGAGGAAGAGGAAGAAGAAAGTGAAATGAAGCCGGAGAATGATAAGTGTACATGGGTGTTCTTTTAAGGCATCCCAGCTTCCTTAGGGATAAAACGCTAATAAATCTGTCTTCCCAGAAATACATCCTAGGGCTCTGGAACGAGCTGTGTTGCAACCTTGGAGGAGCAGACAGATTGAAGATGTTACTCTTCACTGGAGGATCTGGGCCTTTGACCCACACCATTGTACTCAAAGCATTTATAATCATTACAGGGGCCCAAACCTAAGAAGGAAAAACAGAAGCATTGGCTGGTTCCTCAGGTGGAATATCGAGAAGAATTGTGGGTCTTCTTGTTACATTTCCATCACCTGGCTAGAACATGCCTCCCTGGAACCTGTTGGTTAGCCCGAAATAGAAGAGAGCAGACTCACTGATTCAGCCTTTGAATGGTGAGTCAACAGATAAATTCCCCAGCTTTCAGTAGCGTTATACTAGATGAAACTAAGAATAGGGTTCAAACCAACATCTTTCAATGACAGACTTGGTACCTATCTCATACTTTCACCACTGACATGTTTTGGATCTCCTTACCTCCCTCCCTCCCTGCCTGCCTCACTTGACCCAATGTCCTTCTCTTACAGGCAAGATTTTGGGGTCAGAGGTCCTTTCCTACCTGGACCATGAAATGACCCCTTCTTTAGCTTCTGTTTCCCATCGGGCTTTCTCTGGAGGTGTTACCTGCTCCCTGCCTCATTTTCATGCCAGCCAAAGCAGTGACTCTTCATCATTGCTTACAGACCTCCTTTATGCAAATCTTTCCCAAGGCCCTTCGTTTCCTGGAAGGCTGCGCCTCCTCAGCTACAGCCCGATGTTCTAGGAGAGAGAGCAAAGGAAATTTGCATGGCGGGCATTTCTCTCTGCCAAGGGGATTTAAGAGAGGAGGGTGGAAGGACTCAATCAGATCTTTTCTCTTTAGAAAGCCAATTTGCCTTGTGAGCTTGCCATGGCCTGGGCTCTCCTTTCCCTGTTTTTTCTCACTTATGGGACAGGTAAGAATGACACAAAGAACTCTCAAGCAAAGCTCTAGGGAATGAGGAATGAGCCATTCAGTGTAATTGGATTTTTGTGGTGTTCTGGCAGGATTTGAAAACAGAGACAAGCTCAATATGGTGATGTTATTTTCTTTGTGTGCAGGTCTCAGTTCCCAGCAAACGATGTCTCAGCCCGCTTCAGTATCTGTCTCCCTGGGCCAAACAGTAGAACTCTCCTGCTCTCGAAGTGCTGAAGGGAGTGTTACGTGGTACAGCTTTGGCTTGTATCAACAGAAACCTGGAGAGGCCCCTCGCTTCCTGTTCCATGGCAGCAGCAGGGGCGAAGGGATCCCGGACCGGTTCACTGCCTCTGCTTCTGGAAACAACGGTCGTTTAGCCATCACTAACATCCAACTTGAAGATGAAGCCGATTACTATTGTGGGGCTCAGTACTATGCTAGTAGCGCATACGGGTCCCACAGTGATACGTTCTAAAGGGGAACCAAGACAAATACCTTCACTCTTCATCTAAGGGTGGGGAACTGAGGCTCACGGCAGAGTTTATTTTGATCTGTGGCTGAGATTCTTTGACTCATCAAGCAGAAAATGAGAAGAAGACCAGGAGAAACCAACCTCTGGCCAGAATCCTCAATCATGGTGTATGTTATGTTACTCTATGTATATTTAGCTAGGTAGGGGAGGGGCTAAGAAACCCTACTAGGGAATTGGAAAGATGTGGAATGGGACACCAGCAGGAGTATCCTAAAGTGCATCATTGCTCCCTCATCCTGATGTCCAGTGGGACCAGTTCTCATCCCTGCCCAACCACAGTTCTGAGACTGAGAAAAAACCCTTTTAAAGTTTTGTGGAATGAAGTCAAAACGTCGTAACGAATGGGAATTCTTAATTCTTTAGGCCTGGAAATAATTAGTTCTTTAAGCAGCTAAGTGCTACTGAAGTTCCAATACAATGCTTAGCGGATCCCTTCTGATCTTGGAAGCTAAACAGGGTCAGCCCTGGTTAGTCCTTGGATGGGAGACTGCTGACGTACACCAACTGCTGTGGGCTGTATTTCAGAGGAAGGAACTGGCAAAACCACCCCTGAGGATTCCTTGACTAAGGAAACCCTGTGAAATCCATGGGGTCTCCCTAAGTCGGCAGGCAATGCTAAGGCACATCCACGCACACATACACACATTTAGCCTGTGTGATGTCTGATCTCAAAGGGTTCCCCTTTAGGGGCAACTATTGATCTGTTGTCTCCCTGTTTGACAGAAGCAGATGTGCTCAGACCCCCCTGCCCCTCTTGCACCGGTGAGACAGTGGGAAATCCTTCCAGATGCCCGGGTACTCCTTCCTCCTGGCTCACTCGTGGATAAAGCTCAAGTTACCCACACGCCCCATTCTCTGTGCTGGGAGGACACGTTTGGCTGCCAGGGTTCAACTCCCTGCTCAGACACGGAGACCCACCGGGTGACCTTGGGCAAGTCACGCGCTCTCAGCCTCAGAGGGGGGCAAAGACAAACCCCCTCTGGACAACTCTGACCCAGAAAATCTCATGATAGTTTGCCTTAGTGTTGCCAATAGTCAGTAATGAATTGAAGGCCAACAAGAACAAGAACAAGGACAAACGGTTACATCGAGGTTGGCCTACTGCACTCGCTGAGAAATTCAGTCACCATCTGAAGTGGGTCAAAGGACTGGAAACAGAAGACAAATTGATGCAAACATGGTCTAACTTTCCTGCACACGCCCTCAGGAGAAGCTTCTCGTTGTCGTCCTGCATCTTTTCTCATGAACTTTTTGAAAAATTCCTTCTGACTGTCAGAGCGAAGAGTGGAATCTAGAGGTTATGGATCGATATACGGCTGGTCATTCTGTCTGGCGCTCTTCGAACCCCTTTTCCTTGCAGAGTGACTATGTTGTGGATTTTATTGCCCTTTGAGATGTTTCTAGGATATGCAAATCAAAGAGGGAATCACAACAGAGTACTATAAAAGCAAAACTTTTTACTTGCAGACTGTGCCTTCTAAATGTGTTGTCAATGTTCTCCCTGCATCTGCCATGCGAAAGCTCTTCTCCTGGCCTTCCCCTGTAGGGGGAGATCTTAGCCCAATTTCTCAATTGCAGAAAAAGAAGAAGTACAAGACCACAGAGATGACCTGCAGCCAGATTCGTCTGATGTGAAATGAAGCAGGAGGATCTTAGGTATACATGGGTGCTCCTTTTAGGCATCCCAGCTTACTCAGAGAGAAAATGCTAATAAATCTGTCTTTCCAAAAATGCTTCCTAGAGCCCTGGAATGACCTGTGTTGCACGCTGGGATGAGCGGACAGAATGGAGATGTTACTCTTTACTGGAGGATCTGGGCCTGTGACCCACACCATCTCTGTACCTGAAAGGGGTTTGTACTCCAAGCACTTACAATCATTACAGATGCCCAAAACTAAGAAGGAAGAAGAGAAGCATTGGTTGCTTCCTCAGGTGAAATTTCGTGAAGGGTTGTGGGTATTCTTGTTGCATTTCCACCATCTGGCTAGAATATACCTACCTTGATGTTGTTGTTTAGTCCTGAGTATAACAGAGCAGACACGTTGAATCAACGGTGGAAAGGTGAGTGAAAAGATAAATTCTCCTGGTTTCAGTGGCTTTATGCCAACTGGAGCTAAGATTAGGGTTGATGCCAGCATCTTTGATTTTCAAATGACAGACTTGGTACCTATCCCATACTTTCAGAAATGTCCTGTTTTGGATCTCCTTACCTCCCTCCCTTCTTGCCTGCCTTACTTCCTACCTGGACCATGAGATGACCCCTTCTTTAGCTTCTGTTTCCCATCGGGCTTCCTCTGGAGGTGTTACCTGCTCCCTGCCTCATTTTCATGGCAGCCAAAGCAGTGACTCTTCATCATTGCTTAAAGACCTCCTTTATGCAAATCCTTCCCAAGGCCCTTGGTTTCCGGGAAGGTTGCGCCTCCTCAGCTACAGCCCGATGTTCTAGGAGAGAGAGCAAAGGAAATTTGCATGGCGGGCATTTCTCTCTGCCGAGGGGATTTAAGAGAGGAGGGTGGAAGGACTCAATCAGTCCTTTTCTCTTTTGAAAGCCAATTTGCCTTGTGAGCTTGCCATGGCCTGGGCTCTCCTTTCCCTGTTTTTTCTCACCTATGGGACAGGTAAGGAATGGCACAAAGAACTCTCAAGCAAAGCTCTAGGCAATGAGGAATGAGCCATTCATTGTAATTGTATTTTTGCGGTCTTCTGGCAGGATTTGAAAACAGAGACAAACTCAATATGGTGATGTTGTTTTCTTTGTGTGCAGGTCTCAGTTCCCAGCAAACTCTGTCTCAGCCCGCTTCAGCGTCTGTGTCCCTGGGTCAAAAAGCAGAACTCTCCTGCTCTCGAAGTGCTGCAGGGAGTGTTACGTGGTACAGCTTTGGCTGGTATCAACAGAAACCTGGACAGGCCCCTCGCCTCGTGTTCTATGGTAGCAGCAGAGGCGAAGGGATCCCGGACCGGTTCACCGCCTCTGCTTCTGGAAACAACGGTCGTTTAACCATCACTAACGTCCAAGCTGAAGATGAAGCCGACTACTATTGTGGGGCTCAGTACTCTGCTAGTGGCGCATACCCGTCTCACAGTGATCCGTTCTAAAGGGGAACCAAGACAAGTACCTTCACTCTTCTTCCAAGGGTGGGGAACTGAGGCTCACTGCAGAGTTTATTTTGATCTGGGGCTGAGATTGCTTGACTGAGCAAGCAGGAAATGATCAGAAGACCACGAGAAACCAACCTCTGGCCAGAATCCTCATTCATGGTGTATGTAATGTTTCGATATGGATATTTCGCTGGGTAGGGGAGGGGCTAAGAAACCCTGCTAGGGAATTGGAAAGATGTGGAATGGGACACCAGCAGGAGTATCCTAAAGTACATCATTGCTCCCTCATCCTGATGTCCAGTGGGACCAGTGCTCATCCCTGCCAACGCACAGCTCTGAGACTGAGAAAAAACCCTTTTAAAATTTTGTGGAATGAAGTCAAAACGTCGTAACGAACGGGAATTCTTAATTCTTTAGGCCTGGAAATAATTAGTTCTTTAAGCAGCTAAGTGCTACTGAGGTTCCAATATAATGCTTAGGTACATCCCATCTGATCTTGGAAGCTAAACAGGGTCATCTCTGGTTAGTCCGTGGATGGGAGACTGCCGACGCACACCAGCCGCTGTGGGCTGTATTTCAGGGGAAGGAACTGGCAAAACCACCCCTGAGGATTCCTTACCTACGGAAACCCTGTGAAATTCATGGGGTCGCCCTAAGTCGGCAGGCAATGCGAAGGCACATAGAGACACACACACTTAGCCTGTGTGATGTCTGATCTCAAAGGGTTCCCCTTTAGGGGAACTGTTGATCCGTTGTCTCCCTGTTTGACAGAAGCAGATATGCTCAGACCCCCCTGCCCCTCTTGCACCAGTGAGACAGTGGGAAATCCTTCCAGATGCCCGGGTACTCCGTCCTCCTGGCTCACTCGTGGATAAAGCTCAAGTTACCCACACGCCCCATTCTCTGTGCTGGCAGGAAAAGTTTGGCTGCCAGGTTTCAACTCCCTGCTCAGACACGGAGACCCACCGGGTGACCTTGGGCAAGTCACGCGCTCTCAGCCTCAGAGGGGGGCAAAGACAAACCCCCTCTGGACAACTCTGACCCAGAAAACCCTGTGATTGGTTTGTCTTAGTGTTGCTACTAGTCAGTAATGAATTGAAGGCCAACAAGAACAAGAACAAGGACAAACGGTTACATCGAGGTTGGCCTACTGCACTTGCTGAGAAATTCAGTCACCATCTGAAGTGGGTCAAAGGACTGGAAACAGAAGACAAATTGATGCAAACGTGGTCTAACTTTCCTGCACACGCCCTCAGGAGAAGCTTCTCGTTGTCGTCCTGCATCTTTTCTCATGAACTTTTTGAAAAATTCCTTCTGACTGTCAGAGTGAAGAGTGGAATCTAGAGGTTATGGATCGATATACGGCTGGTCATTCTGTCTGGCGCTCTTCGAACCCCTTTTCCTTGCAGAGTGACTATGTTGTGGATTTTATTGCCCTTTGAGATGTTTCTAGGATGTGCAAATCAAAGAGGAAATCACAACAGAGTACTGTAAAAGCAAAACCTTTTACTTGCGGACTGTGCCTTCTGAATGTGTTGTCAATGTTCTCCCTGCATCTGCCATGCGAAAGCTCTTCTCCTGGCCTTCCCCTGTAGGGGGAGATCTTAGCCCAATTTCTCAGTTGCAGAAAAAGAAGAAGTACAAGACCACAGAGATGACGTGCAGCCAGATTCCTCTGATGTGAAACAAAGCAGGAGAATCTTACGTGTACGTGGGTGCTCTTTTAAGGTATCCCAGCTTACTCAGAGAGAAAATGCTAATAAATCTGTCTTGCCAAAAATGCTTCCTAGAGCCCTGGAATGACCTGTGTTGCACGCTGGGATGAGCGGACAGAATGGAGATGTTACTCTTTACTGGAGGATCTGGGCCTGTGACCCACACCACCTCTGTACCTGAAAGGGGTTTGTACTCCAAGCACTTACAATCATTACAGATGCCCAAAACTAAGAAGGAAGAAGAGAAGCATTGATTGCTTCCTCAGGTGAAATTTCGTGAAGGGTTGTGGGTATTCTTGTTGCATTTCCACCATCTGGCTAGAAGATACCTACCTTGATGTTGTTGTTTAGTCCTGAGTATAACAGAGCAGACACGTTGAATCAACGGTGGAAAGGTGAGTGAAAAGATAAATTCTCCTGGTTTCAGTGGCTTTATGCCAACTGGAGCTAAGATTAGGGTTGATGCCAGCATCTTTGATTTTCAAATGACAGACTTGGTACCTATCCCATACTTTCAGAAATGTCCTGTTTTGGATCTCCTTACCTCCCTCCCTTCTTGCCTGCCTTACTTCCTACCTGGACCATGAGATGACCCCTTCTTTAGCTTCTGTTTCCCATCGGGCTTTCTCTGGAGGTGTTACCTGCTCCCTGCCTCATTTTCATGGCAGCCAAAGCAGTGACTCTTCATCATTGCTTACCGACCTCCTTTATGCAAATCTTTCCCAAGGCCCTTCGTTTCCGGGAAGGTTGCGCCTCCTCAGCTACAGCCCGATGTTCTAGGAGAGAGAGCAAAACAAATTTGCATGGCGGGCATTTCTCTCTGCCAAGGGGATTTAAGAGAGGTGGGTGGAAGGACTCAATCAGTTCTTTTCTCTTTAGAAAGCCAATTTGCCTTGTGAGCTTGCCATGGCCTGGGCTCTCCTTTCCCTGTTTTTTCTCACCTATGGAACAGGTAAGAATGACACAAAGAACTCTCAAGCAAAGCTCTAGGGAATGAGGAATGAGCCATTAAGTGTAATTGGATTTTTGTGGAGTTCTGGCAGGATTTGAAAACAGAGACAAGCTCAATATGGTGATGTTGTTTTCTTTGTGTGCAGGTCTCAGTTCCCAGCAAACTCTGTCTCAGCCCGCCTCAGCGTCTGTGTCCCTGGGTCAAACAGCAGAACTCTCCTGCTCTCGAAGCGGTGGACAGAGCAGCAACTGGGGTAGCTTTGGCTGGTATCAACAGAAACCAGGACAGGCCCCTCGCTTCGTGTTCTATGGCAGCAGCAGCAGGGGCGAAGGGATCCCGGACAGATTCACCGCCTCTGCTTCTGGAAACAATGGTCGTTTAACCATCATTAACGTCCAAGCTGAAGATGAAGCCGACTACTATTGTGGTGCTCGGTACTCTGCTAGCGGTTACAGGTTTCACAGTGATCCGTTCTAAAGGGGAACCAAGACAAGTACCTTCACTCTTCTTCCAAGGGTGGGGAACTGAGGCTCACTGCAGAGTTTATTTTGATCTGGGGCTGAGATTGCTTGACTTAGCAAGCAGGAAATGATCAGAAGACCACGAGAAACCAACCTCTGGCCAGAATCCTCATTCATGGTGTATGTAATGTTACGATATGGATATTTAGCTAGGTAGGGGAGGGGCTAAGAAACCCTGCTAGGGAATTGGAAAGATGTGGAATGGGACACCAGCAGGAGTATCCTAAAGTGCATCATTGCTCCCTCATCCTTATGTCCAGTGGGACCAGTGCTCATCCCTGCCAACGCACAGCTCTGAGACTGAGAAAAAACCCTTTTAAAATTTTGTGGAATGAAGTCAAAACGTCGTAACGAACGGGAATTCTTAATTCTTTAGGCCTGGAAATAATTAGTTCTTTAAGCAGCTAAGTGCTACTGAGGTTCCAATATAATGCTTAGGTAGATCCCATCTGATCTTGGAAGCTAAACAGGGTCATCTCTGGTTAGTCCGTGGATGGGAGACTGCCGACGCACACCAGCCGCTGTGGGCTGTATTTCAGAGGAAGGAACTGGCAAAACCACCCCTGAGGATTCCTTGCCTAAGGAAACCCTGTGAAATTCATGGGGTTGCCCTAAGTCGGCAGGCAATGCGAAGGCACATCCACATCCACGCACACACACACACACACATTTAGCCTGTGTGATGTCTGATCTCAAAGGGTTCCCCTTTAGGGGGAACTGTTGATCTGTTGTCTCCCTGTTTGACAGAAGCAGATATGCTCAGACCCCCCTGCCCCTCTTGCACCAGTGAGACAGTGGGAAATCCTTCCAGATGCCCGGGTGCTCCGTCCTCCTGGCTCACTCGTGGATAAAGCTCAAGTTACCCACACGCCCCATTCTCTGTGCTGGGAGGACACGTTTGGCTGCCAGGGTTCAACTCCCTGCTCAGACACGGAGACCCACCGGGTGACCTTGGGCAAGTCACGCGCTCTCAGCCTCAGAGGGCGGCAAAGACAAACCCCCTCTGAACAACTCTGACCCAGAAAACCCTGTGATTGGTTTGTCTTAGTGTTGCTACTAGTCAGTAATGAATTGAAGGCCAACAAGAACAAGAACAAGGACAAACGGTTACATCGAGGTTGGCCTACTGCACTTGCTGAGAAATTCAGTCACCATCTGAAGTGGGTCAAAGGACTGGAAACAGAAGACAAATTGATGCAAACGTGGTCTAACTTTCCTGCACACGCCCTCAGGAGAAGCTTCTCGTTGTCGTCCTGCATCTTTTCTCATGAACTTTTTGAAAAATTCCTTCTGACTGTCAGAGTGAAGAGTGGAATCTAGAGGTTATGGATCGATATACGGCTGGTCATTCTGTCTGGCGCTCTTCGAACCCCTTTTCCTTGCAGAGTGACTATGTTGTGGATTTTATTGCCCTTTGAGATGTTTCTAGGATATGCAAATCAAAGAGGGAATCACAACAGAGTACTGTAAAAGCAAAACTTTTTACTTGCGGACTGTGCCTTCTGAATGTGTTGTCAATGTTCTCCCTGCATCTGCCATGCGAAAGCTCTTCTCCTGGCCTTCCCCTGTAGGGGGAGATCTTAGCCCAATTTCTCAATTGCAGAAAAAGAAGAAGTACAAGACCACAGAGATGACGTGCAGCCAGATTCCTCTGATGTGAAACAAAGCAGGAGAATCTTACGTGTACGTGGGTGCTCTTTTAAGGCATCCCAGCTTACTCAGAGAGAAAATGCTAATAAATCTGTCTTGCCAAAAATGCTTCCTAGAGCCCTGGAATGACCTGTGTTGCACGCTGGGATGAGCGGACAGAATGGAGATGTTGCTCTTTACTGGAGGATCTGGGCCTGTGACCCACACCACCTCTGTACCTGAAAGGGGTTTGTACTCCAAGCACTTACAATCATTACAGATGCCCAAAACTAAGAAGGAAGAAGAGAAGCATTGGTTGCTTCCTCAGGTGAAATTTCAGGAAGGGTTGTGGGTATTCTTGTTGCATTTCCACCATCTGGCTAGAAGATACCTACCTTGATGTTGTTGTTTAGTCCTGAGTATAACAGAGCAGACACGTTGAATCAACGGTGGAAAGGTGAGTGAAAAGATAAATTCTCCTGGTTTCAGTGGCTTTATGCCAACTGGAGCTAAGATTAGGGTTGATGCCAGCATCTTTGATTTTCAAATGACAGACTTGGTACCTATCCCATACTTTCAGAAATGTCCTGTTTTGGATCTCCTTACCTCCCTCCCTTCTTGCCTGCCTTACTTCCTACCTGGACCATGAGATGACCCCTTCTTTAGCTTCTGTTTCCCATCGGGCTTTCTCTGGAGGTGTTACCTGCTCCCTGCCTCATTTTCATGCCAGCCAAAGCAGTGACTCTTCATCATTGCTTAAAGACCTCCTTTATGCAAATCCTTCCCAAGGCCCTTGGTTTCCGGGAAGGTTGCGCCTCCTCAGCTACAGCCCGATGTTCTAGGAGAGAGAGCAAAGGAAATTTGCATGGCGGGCATTTCTCTCTGCCGAGGGGATTTAAGAGAGGAGGGTGGAAGGACTCAATCAGTCCTTTTCTCTTTCGAAAGCCAATTTGCCTTGTGAGCTTGCCATGGCCTGGGCTCTCCTTTCCCTGTTTTTTCTCAGCTATGGGACAGGTAAGGAATGGCACAAAGAACTCTGAAGCAAAGCTCTAGGCAATGAGGAATGAGCCATTCATTGTAATTGTATTTTTGCGGTCTTCTGGCAGGATTTGAAAACAGAGACAAACTCAATATGGTGATGTTGTTTTCTTTGTGTGCAGGTCTCAGTTCCCAGCAAACTCTGTCTCAGCCCGCTTCAGCGTCTGTGTCCCTGGGTCAAACAGCAGAACTCTCCTGCTCTCGAAGTGCTGCAGGGAGTGTTACGTGGTACAGCTTTGGCTGGTATCAACAGAAACCTGGACAGGCCCCTCGCCTCGTGTTCTATGGTAGCAGCAGAGGCGAAGGGATCCCGGACCGGTTCACCGCCTCTGCTTCTGGAAACAATGGTCGTTTAACCATCACTAACGTCCAAGCTGAAGATGAAGCCGATTACTATTGTGGGGCTCGGTACTATGCTAGTGGCGCATACCCGTCTCACAGTGATCCGTTCTAAAGGGGAACCAAGACAAGTACCTTCACTCTTCTTCCAAGGGTGGGGAACTGAGGCTCACTGCAGAGTTTATTTTGATCTGGGGCTGAGATTGCTTGACTGAGCAAGCAGGAAATGATCAGAAGACCACGAGAAACCAACCTCTGGCCAGAATCCTCATTCATGGTGTATGTAATGTTTCGATATGGATATTTAGCTGGGTAGGGGAGGGGCTAAGAAACCCTGCTAGGGAATTGGAAAGATGTGGAATGGGACACCAGCAGGAGTATCCTAAAGTACATCATTGCTCCCTCATCCTGATGTCCAGTGGGAACAGTGCTCATCCCTGCCAACACACAGCTCTGAGACTGAGAAAAAACCCTTTTAAAATTTTGTGGAATGAAGTCAAAACGTCGTAACGAACGGGAATTCTTAATTCTTTAGGCCTGGAAATAATTAGTTCTTTAAGCAGCTAAGTGCTACTGAGGTTCCAATATAATGCTTAGGTAGATCCCATCTGATCTTGGAAGCTAAACAGGGTCATCTCTGGTTAGTCCGTGGATGGGAGACTGCCGACGCACACCAGCCGCTGTGGGCTGTATTTCAGAGGAAGGAACTGGCAAAACCACCCCTGAGGATTCCTTGCCTACGGAGACCCTGTGAAATTCATGGGGTCGCCCTAAGTCGGCAGGCAATGCGAAGGCACATAGAGACACACACATTTAGTCTGTGTGATGTCTGATCTCAAAGGGTTCCCCTTTAGGGGGAACTGTTGATCTGTTGTCTCCCTGTTTGACAGAAGCGGATGTGCTCAGACCCCCCTGCCCCTCTTGCACCGGTGAGAGAGTGGGAAATCCTTCCAGATGCCCGGGTACTCCGTCCTCCTGGCTCACTCGTGGATAAAGCTCAAGTTACCCACACGCCCCATTCTCTGTGCTGGGAGGACACGTTTGGCTGCCAGGGTTCAACTCCCTGCTCAGACACGGAGACCCACCGGGTGACCTTGGGCAAGTCACGCGCTCTCAGCCTCAGAGGGCGGCAAAGACAAACCCCCTCTGAACAACTCTGACCCAGAAAATCTCATGATAGGTTTGCCTTAGTGTTGCCATTAGTCAGTAATGAATTGAAGGCCAACAACAAGGACTCCTTCCTCCTGGCTCGCTCAAGTGTTACCCACGCGCAACATTCTCTGTTCTGATGTGTAGCAGAGTGTGTTACAGAGTCTGGCAGCCAGGGTTTGTCAGGGTGAGGAGTGGAATCTTCAGGTTAGGACTCCACGTATGGCTGGACACGCACGCATTTAGCCTGAGCGATGTCTGATCTCTAAGGGTTCCTCTTCAGGAGGAACGGTTGCTTTGTCGTCTCCCTGTCTCACAGAAGGAGATGAGCTCGGCACCCCCGTGCCCCCGTTGCACCTGGGACACGGTCGAAAATTCTGCTGTACGTACTGCTACTCCTTCCCCCGGCTCACTCATGGATACAGCTCAACTTACCCACACCCAACACATCTTTGTGCTGCGGGGTAGCAGGGTGTGTTTGAAAGTCTAACAGCCAGGGTTCAAATCCCTGCTCAGCCAAGGAAACCCACCGAGTAACCTTGGGCAAGTCACACTCTCTCAGCCTCAGAGGAAGGCAAAGATAAATCCTCTCTGAACAAATTTTACCGGCAAAACCCCATAATTAGTTTGCCTTAGTGTTGCCCTAAATCACAAATGACTTGAAGGCCCACAACAATGACAACAACAAGAACGACGACAAGCAGTGACACAGAGCTTGGCCTATTGCGCTTGCTGAGAAATCAAGTCACAATCTGAAATGGGCCAAAGGACCGGAAACAGAAGAGAAATTCATGCAAACGTGGCCTAACTTCCTCATAGATGCCCTCAGAGAAACTTCTCCTTGTAGTCCTGCACCTTCTCTCAGGAACTTTTGGAAAAATTCTTTCTGACGGTCAGGGTGAAAAGTAGAATCCCGAAATGATAACTCAACGATTGGCTGGTCATTTTGTCTGACACTCTTTGAGCCCATTGTGTTGCGGAGTTACTAAGTCGTGGCTCTTTGTTGCCCTTTGATATGTTTCTAGGATATGTAAATGAAAGAGGAAAGCAGCGGAAAGCAACGTGAAAGCAAAACTTTGACTTTGGGACTGTACCTTTGTCATGACCCGAGATTTTTGGTCCTTTTTATATCCAGAGAGAAATTCAGCCACCCCAGACTATAGGATTCCCAACAAAAGGCACATAGGAAACCAGATCTGGGTTTAAACACTATTCATGTAACATTTATTAAGACATAAAACACAAAATCACATTTGTATCAAGAGCTCTTGCACACACACATTCACACGACATACTCACAAACAGTCCTTTCGCCGAACGTTGATCAGGCGTTCTCGAGAGGTGGATGACTCCTAGCCGGTGTCAGAGCATCCAGAGCTTAAAAATCTTCCACTCTTTATACCCATGTTTCTCCCTTCTTGGGGCGGGGGGAGGAAACATGTTCTGACGGTTGCCAGAGTTCCAGGACTTTCATTGCGTATGGCAATCAAGCAATTAAAAGACCAGTTCATATCATTTTGTACTGTACTGATAAAAGGTTGCTTGCAGAAGAAGTCGTCATATATCATGTCGTCAGGAAATGTAGGAGTACACTCTGTTTGTACCAAGTTCTTATCGTGTTTGTAAACTATCCTCTCTGGCCAAATCAGCATTCCTGGAATTCTCTCGTCACAGCTCAAGGAATCCTCGCTCCACAGTTTCAACTTTCTTTGGCTCAGGACTGTACTTTTCAACCGGAACCCATTCGTTCATCACACCTTTGGAATTTGTTGTCAACGTTGCACGTGTCTTTGCCATGGGAAACCTGTTCTCCTGGCAGTCACCTGTAGGAGGAGATGTTACCCCAGTTTCGTACCTGTAGAGGAGGAAGAGGAAGAGGAAGACGAAGAGGAAGAGGAAGAGGAAGAAGAAGAAATTGAAATGAAGCCGGTGAATGATAAGTGTACATGGGTGTTCTTTTAAGGCATCCCAGCTTCCTTAGGGATAAAACACTAATAGATCTGTCTTCCCAGAAATACATCCTAGGGCGCTAGAACGACCTGTGTTGCAACCTTGGAGGAGCAGACAGATTGAAGATGTTACTCTTCACTGGAGGATCTGGGCTTTTGACCCACCATTGTACTCAAAGCATTTATAATCATTACAGGGGCCCAAACCTAAGAAGGAAAAACAGAAGGATTGGTTGGTTCCTCAGGTGGAATATCGAGAAGAATTGTGGGTCTTCTTGTTACATTTCCGTCACCTGGCTGGAATATGCCTCCCTGGAACCTGTCGGTTAGCCCTAAATAGAAGAGAGGAGACTCACTGATTGAATTATTGAATGGTGAGTCAACAGATAAATTCCCCAGCTTTCAGTAGCGTTATACTAGATGAAACTAAGAATAGGGTTCAAACCAACATCTTTCAATGACAGACTTGGTACCTATCTCATACTTTCACCACTGACATGTTTTGGATCTCCTTACCTCCCTCCCTTCCTGCCTGCCTCACTTGACCCAATGTCCTTCTCTTACAGGCAAAATTTTGGAGTCAGAGGTCCTTTCCTACCTGGACCATGAGATGACCCCTTCTTTAGCTTCTGTTTCCCATCGGGCTTTCTCTGGAGGTGTTACCTGCTCCCTGCCTCATTTTCATGGCAGCCAAAGCAGTGACTCTTCATCATTGCTTACCGACCTCCTTTATGCAAATCCTTCCCAAGGCCCTTCGTTTCCTGGAAGGTTGAACCTTCTCTGCTGCAACCTGATGTTCTAGGAGGGAGAGCAAAACAAATTTGCATGGCGGGCATTTCTGTCTGCCAAGGGGATTTAAGAGAGGAGGGTGGAAGGACTCAATCAGTTCTTTTCTCTTTAGAAAGCCAATTTGCCTTGTGAGCTTGCCATGGCCTGGGCTCTCCTTTTCCTGTTTTTTCTCACTTATGGGACAGGTAAGGAACGACACAAAGAACTCCAAAGCAAAAGTGTATGGACTGAGGAACAAGACATTCATTGTTTTTAGATTAATGTGGTGCTCTGGCAGGATTTGAAAATGGAGACGTATCCCAACATGGTGATGTTATTTTCTTTGTGTGCAGGTCTCAGTTCCCAGCAAACTCTGTCTCAGCCCACTTCAGCCTCTGTGTCCCTGGGTCAAACAGCAGAACTCTCCTGCTCTCGAAGCGGTGGGCAGAGCAGCGGCTGGTACAGCTTTGGCTGGTATCAACAGAAACCTGGAGAGGCCCCTCGCTTCCTGTTCTATGGCAGCAGCAGGGGTGATGGGATCCCGGACCGATTCACAGCCTCTGCTTCTGGAGACAACGGTCGTTTAACCATCACTAACGTCCAAGCTGAAGATGAAGCCGATTACTATTGTGGTGCTGAGTACTATACTGGCAGTGCGTACACGTCTCACAGTGATCCGTTCTAAAGGGGAACCAAGACAAGTACCGTCACTCTTCATCCAAGGGTGGGGAACTGAGGCTCACGGCAGAGTTAATTTTGAGCTGTGGCTGAGATTCTTTGACTCATCAACAGGAAGTGAGAAGATGACCAGGAGAAACCAACCTCTGGCCAGAGTCCTCAATCATGGTGTATATTATATAGCGCAAGAATATGGAGATTTCTCAGGCTTCAAAGTTAACAAGGAAAAAACAGTTTTCTTAGCTAAAAATATGAATGAAAGAGAAGAAAGGGAACTGGTGCAAAAAACAGGATTTAATAAAGGGAAAAAGATTAAATATTTGGGTATTTGGATAGCAAAAAGAAATAATGAATTATTTACAAATAATTATGAAAAAAAATGGTTAGAAATAAAAAAAGATTTGGAAACTTGGACTTCGATGCGACTTTCAATGTTGGGGAGGATAACTGTCATAAAGATGAATGTTTTGCCAAGAATGATGTTTCTGTTCCAAAATCTTCCTATAATATTGAATATGAAGCCTTTCATACAATGGAAGAGAGATCTAACCAAGTTTATATGGCAAGGGAAAAAACCCAGGATAAAATGGAACAACCTGACTGACTTAAAAAATAGAGGAGGAACGGGACTACCAGACTTTCACATATATTACAAGGCTGCGGCATTTACGTGGATAAAAGACTGGGTAGACCTACAAGATAAGAGAACGCTGGCATTGGAGGGAGCAGACCTGAGAATGGGCTGGCATGCGTACATGTTTTGTGATAAAGCAAAAATAGATAAAGACTTTGCACATCACTATATCAGGAAAGCGCTTGTAAAAATTTGGGAAGATTATAAAACTAAAAACATGCGGCAGCTGCCCACTTGGGTTTCACCTCAAGAGGCTTTTTTTGGACGATGGACAGATTCCGATAAATGGCTGCGATATGAAGACATAACGGAGAGATCAGCGTCTAATAATTTAAAGGTAAAAACAAGAGAAAAATTAGAACAAGAGGGAATAGTTCTGAATTGGTTTCCCTATAGACAATTAGTTGAAAGGTTCCAGATGGACACTGAAACATATGGAATAGAACACAATGAGAAAACTGGAGTAGTTAAATGGCTGTTTGAAAATCCTCCTCACTTACTAGCTCAAGTGTATCAAGAAATATTACAACAGGAGAGGCAGGAAGAAACAGCGAAGACAACAATGATTTTGTGGGCTCAGAATATTGGACATACAATTCAGTTAGAGTCTTGCGAAAGGAGCTGGCGAAAAACACAGAAATTTACAACAGCTCAAAACTTGAAAGAGAACTATTATAAGCTTTTTTATAGACGGTATATGACACCGGACAAATTGAAAAAGATGTACAAAACAGGTAATGGGCATTGTTGGAAGTGTCAGAAAGAAGCTGGTAGGATCTACCACATGTGGTGGACATGCCCAAAAGCTAAGAAGTATTGGAATGTAATACATAATAAAATTTGTGCATTATTGAAAATTCAATTTGTTAAGACACCAGAACTGTATTTGTTAAATATGACTGATACAATAGAAGATGTTGATGTTAAGAAACAGTGGAGAATACTGCTCCATATGATAACAACTGCTCGGATTGAATATGCTAAGTTGTGGAAAACTCAGCAAATACCTACAGTGGAAGAATGGTGGGGTACACTTATAGAAAATAAAAATGCTGATATGGTCTCTCAGAGACTAAAAGGGAAATCAGACGAAGAGATACAAAGAGAATGGCAAACGGTAAATGGAAGTGGGTAATTGCTGGGTATACAGATGGAGACTGGTTATTCGTGATGTAAGATAAGATATGAGTGGGTGGCAGGGTATATATCATGATGCGGGAATATGGGAGGGAAAGGCAAGAATCAATGAGTAAAAAATAGCTGTAAAATGTAGTACAGTATTATATATCTGAAAAATAGTTTGTAAAGCTAGATCTCTGTGGAAGATCAGAAATATGTCAAGTAAACTGTCAGTTACTATGTATGTTTTTTATAACGTGAAATGGAATAAAATGATTTAAAAAAAAAATCATGGTGTATATTATGTTACTTTATGTGTATAGGTAGCAGAGGTGCTGAAAAACCCTGCTAGTGAATTGCAAAGGTGCGGAATGGGACACCAGCAGGAGTATCCTAAAGTGCATCATGACTCCTTCGTCCTGATGTCCAATGCGACCAAGGCTCATCAGTGCCAAGGGAAATTGCAGACATTAAATAAAAGAAATTGCACCAAACATAAAGTTTTGTCGAGTGAAGTCAAAATCCTCTTAATGACTGGGAATCCCTAATTCTTGAGGCATGGAAATAATTAGCCTTCTAAGCAGCTGAGTGATACTGAAGCTCTAATATAACGCTTAGCCAGATGTTGTGTGCTCTTGGAAGCTAAGCAGGGTCAGTCTTGGTTAGCACTTGTATGGGAGACCTTCAGGGAACACCAGATGTTGCGGGCTCTATTTCTGAGGAGGGAACTGGAAAAAACACCCCTGTGGATTCCATGCCTCAGATAACACCGTGCAATTCGTTTAACCTGGGTGATGTCTGGTCTCTAAGGGTTGATCTTTAGGGGCAACTGATGGTCCGTTGTCTCCCTTTTTGAGAGAAGCAGATGAGCTGAGAGCCCACCTGCCCCTCTTGCACCTGTGATACACTTGGAAATCCTTCCGTACGCACGGGTACTCCTTCCTCCCGGCTCGCTCAAGCATAGAGCTCACCCACAACCTTCTCTGTGCTGGGGTGTAGCTGTGTATATTGCAGAGTCGGCCAGCCAGGGTTTGTCAGAGTCAAGAGTGGAATCTTGAGGTTATAACCCGCTGTATGGCTGGTCTTTGAGCCTGTCTTGTTGCAGAGTTACAAAGTTGTGGCTTTTTGTTGCCCTTTGAAATGTTTCTGGGACATGTAAATCAAAGAGGAAACCAGAACAAAGCAATGAAAAAAACAAAACTTTGACTTGAGGACTGTGCCTTCTGAATTTGTTGTTAATGTTCTCCATGTTCTTCTCTCATGCGAAGCCTGTCCTCCTAGCGTTCACCTGTAGGGGGAGATGTTAGTCCAATTTCTCACCTGTCAAAAAAGAAGAAGAAGAAGACCATAGAGATGACCTGCAGTCAGACTGCTCTGGTGTGAAATGAAGCAGGAGGATCTTAGGTATACATGGGTGCTCTTTTACGGCATCCCAGCTTACTCAGAGAGAAAACGCTAATAAATCTGTCTTGCCAAAAATGCTTCCTAGAGCCCTGGAATGACCTGTGTTGCAAGGTGAGATGAGCGCACAGAATGGAGATGTTACTCTTTACTGGAGGATCTGGGCCTGTGACCCACACCATCTCTGTACCTGAAAGGGGTTTGTACTCCAAGCACTTACAATCATTACAGATGCCCAAACTTAAGAAGGAAACAGAAAAGCATTGGTTGGTTTCTCAGGTGGAATACAAAGAAAAGTTGCAGGTATTCCTGTTACATTTCCATCATCCGGCTAAAATATGCCAACTTTGACCCTGTTGTTTAGCCCTAACCGAAGAGAGTAGACACATTGAATCAAGTGTTGAAAGGTGAGCGAACAGTAAATTCTCCTGGTTTCAGTGGCTTTCTGACAGATGGAACTAAGAATAGGGTTGATGCCACCATCTTTGATTTTCAAATGACAAACTTGATACCTACCCCATACTTCCACAAATGACCTGTTTTGGATCTCCTTACCTTCCTATTTTCCTGCCTGCCTCACTTGACAAAATGTCTTTCAATTACAGGCAAAATTTTGGGGTCAGATGTCCTTTCCTACTTGGACCATGAGATGACCCCATCTTTAGCTTCTGTTTCCCGTCAGGCTTTGTCTTGAGGTCCTCCCTGTTCCCTGCCTTATCTTCATGTCAGCCAAAGCAGTGACTCTTCACCATTGCTTAAAGACCTCCTTTATGCAAATCTTTCCCAAAGCCCTCGGTTTCCTGGAAGGTTGCACCTCCTCAGTTACAACCTGATGTTCTAGGAGAGAGAGCAAAACAAATTTGCATGCCAGGCTTTTCTCTCTGCCAAGGGGATTTAAGAGAGGAGAGTGGCAGGACTCAACCAGTTCTCTTTTCCATTAAGAAAGCCAGCTTGCTTTGTGAGCTTGCCATGGCCTGGGCTCTCCTTTTCCTGTTTCTTCTCACTTATGGGACAGGTAAGGAATGACAGAACGACCTCCAAGCAAAGGTTTGGGGTTGAGGAACCAGTCATTCATCTTTATGAAATGTGTGTGGTGTTCTGGCAGGATTTGAAAAGAGAGACGGTATCTCAACATGGTGAGTTTGTTTTCTTTGTGTGCAGGTCTCAGTTCCCCGCAAACTCTGTCTCAGCCTGCCTCAGCGTCCGTCTCCCTGGGTCAAACAGCAGAACTCTCCTGCTCTCGAAGCGGTGGACAGAGCAGCAACTGGTACAGCTTTGGCTGGTATCAACAGAAACCTGGAGAGGCCCCTCGCTTCCTGTTCTATGGTAGCAGCAGGGGTGAAGGGATCCCGGACCGGTTCACCGCCTCTGCTTCTGGAGACAACGGTCGTTTAACCATCACTAACGTCCAAGCTGAAGATGAGGCCGATTACTATTGTGGTGCTCGGTACTCTGCTAGTGGCACGTACAGGTTCCACAGTGATACGTTCTAAAGGGAATCCAAGACGAGTACCTTCACTCTTCATCCAAGGGTGGGGAACTGAGGCTCACTGCAGAGTTTATTTTGATCTGTGGCTGAGATTCTTTGACTCATCAAGCAGAAAATGAGAAGAAGACCGGGAGGAACCAACCTCTGGCCAGAGTCCTCAATCATGGTGTACGTTATCTTACTTTATGGATATTTAGCTAGGTAGTAGAGGTGCTAAGAAACCCTGCTAGGGAATTGCAAAGATGTGGAATGGGACACCAGCAGGAGTATGCAAAGTGCATCATCACTCCCCCATCCAGATGTCCCACGGGACCAAGGCTCATCAGTAACCATGCACATTGCAGCTGTTAAAGAAGAGAAATTGCCCCAAACCGAAGCACTGTCAATGTTTTGTCGATATGGGGTCGCCATAAGTCGGCAGGCAACGCGAAGGCACATAGAGACACACACATTTAGCCTGTGTGATGTCTGATCTCAAAGGGTTCCCCTTTAGGGGAACTGTTGATCTGTTGTCTCCCTGTTTGACAGAAGCAGATATGCTCAGACCCCCCTGCCCTTGTTGCACCGGTGAGACAGTGGGAAATCCTTCCAGATGCCCGGGTACTCCGTCCTCCTGGCTCACTCGTGGATAAAGCTCAAGTTACCCACACGCCCCATTCTCTGTGCTGGGAGGACACGTTTGGCTGCCAGGGTTCAACTCCCTGCTCAGACACGGAGACCCACCGGGTGACCTTGGGCAAGTCACGTGCTCTCAGCCTCAGCCTGGCGCATACCCGTCTCACAGTGATCCGTTCTACAGGGGAACCAAGACAAGTACCTTCACTCTTCTTCCAAGGGTGGGGAACTGAGGCTCACTGCAGAGTTTATTTTGATCTGGGGCTGAGATTGCTTGACTGAGCAAGCAGGAAATGATCAGAAGACCACGAGAAACCAACCTCTGGCCAGAATCCTCATTCATGGTGTATGTAATGTTACGATATGGATATTTAGCTAGGTAGGGGAGGGGCTAAGAAACCCTGCTAGGGAATTGGAAAGATGTGGAATGGGACACCAGGAGGAGTATCCTAAAGTGCATCATTGCTCCCTCATCCTGATGTCCAGTGGGACCAGTGCTCATCCCTGCCAACGCACAGCTCTGAGACTGAGAAAAAACCCTTTTAAAATTTTGTGGAATGAAGTCAAAACGTCGTAACGAACGGGAATTCTTAATTCTTTAGGCCTGGAAATAATTAGTTCTTTAAGCAGCTAAGTGCTACTGAGGTTCCAATATAATGCTTAGGTAGATCCCATCTGATCTTGGAAGCTAAACAGGGTCATCTCTGGTTAGTCCGTGGATGGGAGACTGCCGACGCACACCAGCCGCTGTGGGCTGTATTTCAGAGGAAGGAACTGGCAAAACCACCCCTGAGGATTCCTTGCCTAAGGAAACCCTGTGAAATTCATGGGGTCGCCCTAAGTCGGCAGGCAATGCGAAGGCACATAGAGACACACACATTTAACCTGTGTGATGTCTGATCTCAAAGGGTTCCCCTTTAGGGGAACTGTTGATCCGTTGTCTCCCTGTTTGACAGAAGCAGATATGCTCAGACCCCCCTGCCCCTCTTGCACCAGTGAGACAGTGGGAAATCCTTCCAGATGCCCGGGTACTCCTTCCTCCTGGCTCACTCGTGGATAAAGCTCAAGTTACCCACACGCCCCATTCTCTGTGCTGGGAGGAAAAGTTTGGCTGCCAGGGTTCAACTCCCTGCTCAGACACGGAGACCCACCGGGTGACCTTGGGCAAGTCACGCGCTCTCAGCCTCAGAGGGGGGCAAAGACAAACCCCCTCTGAACAACTCTGACCCAGAAAACCCTGTGATTGGTTTGTCTTAGTGTTGCTACTAGTCAGTAATGAATTGAAGGCCAACAAGAACAAGAACAAGGACAAACGGTTACATCGAGGTTGGCCTACTGCACTTGCTGAGAAATTCAGTCACCATCTGAAGTGGGTCAAAGGACTGGAAACAGAAGACAAATTGATGCAAACGTGGTCTAACTTTCCTGCACACGCCCTCAGGAGAAGCTTCTCGTTGTCGTCCTGCATCTTTTCTCATGAACTTTTTGAAAAATTCCTTCTGACTGTCAGAGTGAAGAGTGGAATCTAGAGGTTATGGATCGATATACGGCTGGTCATTCTGTCTGGCGCTCTTCGAACCCCTTTTCCTTGCAGAGTGACTATGCTGTGGATTTTATTGCCCTTTGAGATGTTTCTAGGATATGCAAATCAAAGAGGGAATCACAACAGAGTACTGTAAAAGCAAAACTTTTTACTTGCGGACTGTGCCTTCTGAATGTGTTGTCAATGTTCTCCCTGCATCTGCCATGCGAAAGCTCTTCTCCTGGCCTTCCCCTGTAGGGGGAGATCTTAGCCCAATTTCTCAATTGCAGAAAAAGAAGAAGTACAAGACCACAGAGATGACGTGCAGCCAGATTCCTCTGATGTGAAACAAAGCAGGAGAATCTTACGTGTACATGGGTGCTCTTTTAAGGCATCCCAGCTTACTCAGAGAGAAAATGCTAATAAATCTGTCTTTCCAAAAATGCTTCCTAGAGCCCTGGAATGACCTGTGTTGCACGCTGGGATGAGCGGACAGAATGGAGATGTTACTCTTTACTGGAGGATCTGGGCCTGTGACCCACACCACCTCTGTACCTGAAAGGGGTTTGTACTCCAAGCACTTACAATCATTACAGATGCCCAAAACTAAGAAGGAAGAAGAGAAGCATTGGGTGCTTCCTCAGGTGAAATTTCAGGAAGGGTTGTGGGTATTCTTGTTGCATTTCCACCATCTGGCTAGAAGATACCTACCTTGATGTTGTTGTTTAGTCCTGAGTATAACAGAGCAGACACGTTGAATCAACGGTCGAAAGGTGAGTGAAAAGATAAATTCTCCTGGTTTCAGTGGCTTTATGCCAACTGGAGCTAAGATTAGGGTTGATGCCAGCATCTTTGATTTTCAAATGACAGACTTGGTACCTATCCCATACTTTCAGAAATGTCCTGTTTTGGATCTCCTTACCTCCCTCCCTTCTTGCCTGCCTTACTTCCTACCTGGACCATGAGATGACCCCTTCTTTAGCTTCTGTTTCCCATCGGGCTTTCTCTGGAGGTGTTACCTGCTCCCTGCCTCATTTTCATGGCAGCCAAAGCAGTGACTCTTCATCATTGCTTACCGACCTCCTTTATGCAAATCTTTCCCAAGGCCCTTCGTTTCCTGGAAGGTTGCGCCTCCTCAGCTACAGCCCGATGTTCTAGGAGAGAGAGCAAAACAAATTTGCATGGCGGGCATTTCTCTCTGCCAAGGGGATTTAAGAGAGGTGGGTGGAAGGACTCAATCAGTTCTTTTCTCTTTCGAAAGCCAATTTGCCTTGTGAGCTTGCCATGGCCTGGGCTCTCCTTTCCCTGTTTTTTCTCACCTATGGAACAGGTAAGGAATGACACAAAGAACTCTCAAGCAAAGCTCTAGGGAATGAGGAATGAGCCATTAAGTGTAATTGGATTTTTGTGGAGTTCTGGCAGGATTTGAAAACAGAGACAAGCTCAATATGGTGATGTTGTTTTCTTTGTGTGCAGGTCTCAGTTCCCAGCAAACTCTGTCTCAGCCCGCCTCAGCGTCTGTGTCCCTGGGTCAAACAGCAGAACTCTCCTGCTCTCGAAGCGGTGGACAGAGCAGCAACTGGGGTAGCTTTGGCTGGTATCAACAGAAACCAGGACAGGCCCCTCGCTTCGTGTTCTATGGCAGCAGCAGCAGGGGCGAAGGGATCCCGGACAGATTCACCGCCTCTGCTTCTGGAAACAATGGTCGTTTAACCATCATTAACGTCCAAGCTGAAGATGAAGCCGACTACTATTGTGGTGCTGGGTACTCTGCTAGCGGTTACAGGTTTCACAGTGATCCGTTCTAAAGGGGAACCAAGACAAGTACCTTCACTCTTCTTCCAAGGGTGGGGAACTGAGGCTCACTGCAGAGTTTATTTTGATCTGGGGCTGAGATTGCTTGACTTAGCAAGCAGGAAATGATCAGAAGACCACGAGAAACCAACCTCTGGCCAGAATCCTCATTCATGGTGTATGTAATGTTACGATATGGATATTTAGCTAGGTAGGGGAGGGGCTAAGAAACCCTGCTAGGGAATTGGAAAGATGTGGAATGGGACACCAGGAGGAGTATCCTAAAGTGCATCATTGCTCCCTCATCCTGATGTCCAGTGGGACCAGTGCTCATCCCTGCCAACGCACAGCTCTGAGACTGAGAAAAAACCCTTTTAAAATTTTGTGGAATGAAGTCAAAACGTCGTAACGAACGGGAATTCTTAATTCTTTAGGCCTGGAAATAATTAGTTCTTTAAGCAGCTAAGTGCTACTGAGGTTCCAATATAATGCTTAGGTAGATCCCATCTGATCTTGGAAGCTAAACAGGGTCATCTCTGGTTAGTCCGTGGATGGGAGACTGCCGACGCACACCAGCCGCTGTGGGCTGTATTTCAGAGGAAGGAACTGGCAAAACCACCCCTGAGGATTCCTTGCCTAAGGAAACCCTGTGAAATTCATGGGGTTGCCCTAAGTCGGCAGGCAATGCTAAGGCACATCCACGCACACACACACACACACATTTAGCCTGTGTGATGTCTGATCTCAAAGGGTTCCCCTTTAGGGGGAACTGTTGATCTGTTGTCTCCCTGTTTGACAGAAGCAGATATGCTCAGACCCCCCTGCCCCTCTTGCACCGGTGAGACAGTGGGAAATCCTTCCAGATGCCCGGGTGCTCCGTCCTCCTGGCTCACTCGTGGATAAAGCTCAAGTTACCCACACGCCCCATTCTCTGTGCTGGGAGGACACGTTTGGCTGCCAGGGTTCAACTCCCTGCTCAGACACGGAGACCCACCGGGTGACCTTGGGCAAGTCACGCGCTCTCAGCCTCAGAGGGAGGCAAAGACAAACCCCCTCTGAACAACTCTGACCCAGAAAACCCTGTGATTGGTTTGTCTTAGTGTTGCTACTAGTCAGTAATGAATTGAAGGCCAACAAGAACAAGAACAAGGACAAACGGTTACATCGAGGTTGGCCTACTGCACTTGCTGAGAAATTCAGTCACCATCTGAAGTGGGTCAAAGGACTGGAAACAGAAGACAAATTGATGCAAACGTGGTCTAACTTTCCTGCACACGCCCTCAGGAGAAGCTTCTCGTTGTCGTCCTGCATCTTTTCTCATGAACTTTTTGAAAAATTCCTTCTGACTGTCAGAGTGAAGAGTGGAATCTAGAGGTTATGGATCGATATACGGCTGGTCATTCTGTCTGGCGCTCTTCGAACCCCTTTTCCTTGCAGAGTGACTATGTTGTGGATTTTATTGCCCTTTGAGATGTTTCTAGGATATGCAACTCAAAGAGGGAATCACAACAGAGTACTGTAAAAGCAAAACTTTTTACTTGCGGACTGTGCCTTCTGAATGTGTTGTCAATGTTCTCCCTGCATCTGCCATGCGAAAGCTCTTCTCCTGGCCTTCCCCTGTAGGGGGAGATCTTAGCCCAATTTCTCAATTGCAGAAAAAGAAGAAGTACAAGACCACAGAGATGACCTGCAGCCAGATTCCTCTGATGTGAAACAAAGCAGGAGAATCTTACGTGTACGTGGGTGCTCTTTTAAGGCATCCCAGCTTACTCAGAGAGAAAATGCTAATAAATCTGTCTTTCCAAAAATGCTTCCTAGAGCCCTGGAATGACCTGTGTTGCACGCTGGGATGAGCGGACAGAATGGAGATGTTGCTCTTTACTGGAGGATCTGGGCCTGTGACCCACACCACCTCTGTACCTGAAAGGGGTTTGTACTCCAAGCACTTACAATCATTACAGATGCCCAAAACTAAGAAGGAAGAAGAGAAGCATTGGGTGCTTCCTCAGGTGAAATTTCAGGAAGGGTTGTGGGTATTCTTGTTGCATTTCCACCATCTGGCTAGAAGATACCTACCTTGATGTTGTTGTTTAGTCCTGAGTATAACAGAGCAGACACGTTGAATCAACGGTCGAAAGGTGAGTGAAAAGATAAATTCTCCTGGTTTCAGTGGCTTTATGCCAACTGGAGCTAAGATTAGGGTTGATGCCAGCATCTTTGATTTTCAAATGACAGACTTGGTACCTATCCCATACTTTCAGAAATGTCCTGTTTTGGATCTCCTTACCTCCCTCCCTTCTTGCCTGCCTTACTTCCTACCTGGACCATGAGATGACCCCTTCTTTAGCTTCTGTTTCCCATCGGGCTTTCTCTGGAGGTGTTACCTGCTCCCTGCCTCATTTTCATGGCAGCCAAAGCAGTGACTCTTCATCATTGCTTACAGACCTCCTTTATGCAAATCTTTCCCAAGGCCCTTCGTTTCCTGGAAGGTTGCGCCTCCTCAGCTACAGCCCGATGTTCTAGGAGAGAGAGCAAAGGAAATTTGCATGGCGGGCATTTCTCTCTGCCGAGGGGATTTAAGAGAGGTGGGTGGAAGGACTCAATCAGATCTTTTCTCTTTAGAAAGCCAATTTGCCTTGTGAGCTTGCCATGGCCTGGGCTCTCCTTTTCCTGTTTTTTCTCACCTATGGAACAGGTAAGAATGACACAAAGAACTCTCAAGCAAAGCTCTAGGGAATGAGGAATGAGCCATTAAGTGTAATTGGATTTTTGTGGAGTTCTGGTAGGATTTGAAAACAGAGACAAGCTCAATATGGTGATGTTATTTTCTTTGTGTGCAGGTCTCAGTTCCCAGCAAACTCTGTCTCAGCCCGCCTCAGCGTCTGTGTCCCTGGGTCAAACAGCAGAACTCTCCTGCTCTCGAAGCGGTGGACAGAGCAGCAACTGGGGTAGCTTTGGCTGGTATCAACAGAAACCAGGACAGGCCCCTCGCTTCGTGTTCTATGGCAGCAGCAGCAGGGGCGAAGGGATCCCGGACAGATTCACCGCCTCTGCTTCTGGAAACAATGGTCGTTTAACCATCACTAACGTCCAAGCTGAAGATGAAGCCGACTACTATTGTGGTGCTGGGTACTATGCTAGTGGCGCATACCCGTCTCACAGTGATCCGTTCTAAAGGGGAACCAAGACAAGTACCTTCACTCTTCTTCCAAGGGTGGGGAACTGAGGCTCACTGCAGAGTTTATTTTGATCTGGGGCTGAGATTGCTTGACTGAGCAAGCAGGAAATGATCAGAAGACCACGAGAAACCAACCTCTGGCCAGAATCCTCATTCATGGTGTATGTAATGTTTCGATATGGATATTTCGCTGGGTAGGGGAGGGGCCAAGAAACCCTGCTAGGGAATTGGAAAGATGTGGAATGGGACACCAGCAGGAGTTTCCTAAAGTGCATCATTGCTCCCTCATCCTGATGTCCAGTGGGAACAGTGCTCATCCCTGCCAACGCACAGCTCTGAGCCTGAGAAAAAACCCTTTTAAAATTTTGTGGAATGAAGTCAAAACGTCGTAACGAACGGGAATTCTTAATTCTTTAGGCCTGGAAATAATTAGTTCTTTAAGCAGCTAAGTGCTACTGAGGTTCCAATATAATGCTTAGGTAGATCCCATCTGATCTTGGAAGCTAAACAGGGTCATCTCTGGTTAGTCCGTGGATGGGAGACTGCCGACGCACACCAGCCGCTGTGGGCTGTATTTCAGGGGAAGGAACTGGCAAAACCACCCCTGAGGATTCCTTGCCTACGGAAACCCTGTGAAATTCATGGGGTCGCCCTAAGTCGGCAGGCAATGCGAAGGCACATAGAGACACACACACTTAGCCTGTGTGATGTCTGATCTCAAAGGGTTCCCCTTTAGGGGAACTGTTGATCCGTTGTCTCCCTGTTTGACAGAAGCAGATATGCTCAGACCCCCCTGCCCCTCTTGCACCGGTGAGACAGTGGGAAATCCTTCCAGATGCCCGGGTACTCCGTCCTCCTGGCTCACTCGTGGATAAAGCTCAAGTTACCCACACGCCCCATTCTCTGTGCTGGCAGGAAAAGTTTGGCTGCCAGGGTTCAACTCCCTGCTCAGACACAGAGACCCACCGGGTGACCTTGGGCAAGTCACGCGCTCTCAGCCTCAGAGGGAGGCAAAGACAAACCTCCTCTGGACAACTCTGACCCAGAAAACCCTGTGATTGGTTTGTCTTAGTGTTGCTACTAGTCAGTAATGAATTGAAGGCCAACAAGAACAAGAACAAGGACAAACGGTTACATCGAGGTTGGCCTACTGCACTTGCTGAGAAATTCAGTCACCATCTGAAGTGGGTCAAAGGACTGGAAACAGAAGACAAATTGATGCAAACGTGGTCTAACTTTCCTGCACACGCCCTCAGGAGAAGCTTCTCGTTGTCGTCCTGCATCTTTTCTCATGAACTTTTTGAAAAATTCCTTCTGACTGTCAGAGTGAAGAGTGGAATCTAGAGGTTATGGATCGATATACGGGTGGTCATTCTGTCTGGCGCTCTTCGAACCCCTTTTCCTTGCAGAGTGACTATGTTGTGGATTTTATTGCCCTTTGAGATGTTTCTAGGATGTGCAAATCAAAGAGGAAATCACAACAGAGTACTGTAAAAGCAAAACCTTTTACTTGCGGACTGTGCCTTCTGAATGTGTTGTCAATGTTCTCCCTGCATCTGCCATGCGAAAGCTCTTCTCCTGGCCTTCCCCTGTAGGGGGAGATATTAGCCCAATTTCTCAATTGTAGAAAAAGGAGAAGTACAAGACCACAGAGATGACCTGCAGCCAGATTCGTCTGATGTGAAATGAAGCAGGAGGATCTTAGGTATACATGGGTGCTCCTTTAAGGCATCCCAGCTTACTCAGAGAGAAAATGCTAATAAATCTGTCTTTCCAAAAATGCTTCCTAGAGCCCTGGAATGACCTGTGTTGCACGCTGGGATGAGCGGACAGAATGGAGATGTTACTCTTTACTGGAGGATCTGGGCCTGTGACCCACACCATCTCTGTACCTGAAAGGGGTTTGTACTCCAAGCACTTACAATCATTACAGATGCCCAAAACTAAGAAGGAAGAAGAGAAGCATTGGTTGCTTCCTCAGGTGAAATTTCGTGAAGGGTTGTGGGTATTCTTGTTGCATTTCCACCATCTGGCTAGAAGATACCTACCTTGATGTTGTTGTTTAGTCCTGAGTATAACAGAGCAGACACGTTGAATCAACGGTCGAAAGGTGAGTGAAAAGATAAATTCTCCTGGTTTCAGTGGCTTTATGCCAACTGGAGCTAAGATTAGGGTTGATGCCAGCATCTTTGATTTTCAAATGACAGACTTGGTACCTATCCCATACTTTCAGAAATGTCCTGTTTTGGATCTCCTTACCTCCCTCCCTTCTTGCCTGCCTTACTTCCTACCTGGACCATGAGATGACCCCTTCTTTAGCTTCTGTTTCCCATCGGGCTTTCTCTGGAGGTGTTACCTGCTCCCTGCCTCATTTTCATGCCAGCCAAAGCAGTGACTCTTCATCATTGCTTAAAGACCTCCTTTATGCAAATCCTTCCCAAGGCCCTTGGTTTCCGGGAAGGTTGCGCCTCCTCAGCTACAGCCCGATGTTCTAGGAGAGAGAGCAAAGGAAATTTGCATGGCGGGCATTTCTCTCTGCCAAGGGGATTTAAGAGAGGAGGGTGGAAGGACTCAATCAGTCCTTTTCTCTTTAGAAAGCCAATTTGCCTTGTGAGCTTGCCATGGCCTGGGCTCTCCTTTCCCTGTTTTTTCTCACCTATGGGACAGGTAAGGAATGGCACAAAGAGCTCTCAAGCAAAGCTCTAGGCAATGAGGAATGAGCCATTCATTGTAATTGCATTTTTGCGGTCTTCTGGCAGGATTTGAAAACAGAGACAAACTCAATATGGTGATGTTGTTTTCTTTGTGTGCAGGTCTCAGTTCCCAGCAAACTCTGTCTCAGCCCGCTTCAGCGTCTGTGTCCCTGGGTCAAAAAGCAGAACTCTCCTGCTCTCGAAGTGCTGCAGGGAGTCTTACGTGGTACAGCTTTGGCTGGTATCAACAGAAACCTGGACAGGCCCCTCGCCTCGTGTTCTATGGTAGCAGCAGAGGCGAAGGGATCCCGGACCGGTTCACCGCCTCTGCTTCTGGAAACAACGGTCGTTTAACCATCACTAACGTCCAAGCTGAAGATGAAGCCGACTACTATTGTGGTGCTGGGTACTATGCTAGTGGCGCATACCCGTCTCACAGTGATCCGTTCTAAAGGGGAACCAAGACAAGTACCTTCACTCTTCTTCCAAGGGTGGGGAACTGAGGCTCACTGCAGAGTTTATTTTGATCTGGGGCTGAGATTGCTTGACTGAGCAAGCAGGAAATGATCAGAAGACCACGAGAAACCAACCTCTGGCCAGAATCCTCATTCATGGTGTATGTAATGTTTCGATATGGATATTTCGCTGGGTAGGGGAGGGGCCAAGAAACCCTGCTAGGGAATTGGAAAGATGTGGAATGGGACACCAGCAGGAGTATCCTAAAGTGCATCATTGCTCCCTCATCCTGATGTCCAGTGGGACCAGTGCTCATCCCTGCCAACGCACAGCTCTGAGACTGAGAAAAAACCCTTTTAAAGTTTTGTGGAATGAAGTCAAAACGTCGTAACGAACGGGAATTCTTAATTCTTTAGGCCTGGAAATAATTAGTTCTTTAAGCAGCTAAGTGCTACTGAGGTTCCAATATAATGCTTAGGTAGATCCCATCTGATCTTGGAAGCTAAACAGGGTCATCTCTGGTTAGTCCGTGGATGGGAGACTGCCGACGCACACCAGCCGCTGTGGGCTGTATTTCAGGGGAAGGAACTGGCAAAACCACCCCTGAGGATTCCTTGCCTAAGGAAACCCTGTGAAATTCATGGGGTCGCCCTAAGTCGGCAGGCAATGCGAAGGCACATAGAGACACACACATTTAGCCTGTGTGATGTCTGATCTCAAAGGGTTCCCCTTTAGGGGGAACTGTTGATCTGTTGTCTCCCTGTTTGACAGAAGCAGATGTGCTCAGACCCCCCTGCCCCTCTTGCACCGGTGAGAGAGTGGGAAATCCTTCCAGATGCCCGGGTACTCCGTCCTCCTGGCTCACTCGTGGATAAAGCTCAAGTTACCCACACGCCCCATTCTCTGTGCTGGGAGGACACGTTTGGCTGCCAGGGTTCAACTCCCTGCTCAGACACGGAGACCCACCGGGTGACCTTGGGCAAGTCACGCGCTCTCAGCCTCAGAGGGCGGCGAAGACAAACCCCCTCTGAACAACTCTGACCCAGAAAATCTCATGATAGGTTTGCCTTAGTGTTGCCATTAGTCAGTAATGAATTGAAGGCCAACAACAAGGACTCCTTCCTCCTGGCTCGCTCACGCGTTACCCACGCGCAACATTCTCTGTTCTGATGTGTAGCAGCGTGTGTTACAGAGTCTGGCAGCCAGGGTTTGTCAGGGTGAGGAGTGGAATCTTCAGGTTAGGACTCCACGTATGGCTGGACACGCACGCATTTAGCCTGAGCGATGTCTGATCTCTAAGGGTTCCTCTTCAGGAGGAACTGTTGCTTTGTCGTCTCCCTGTCTCACAGAAGGAGATTAGCTCGGCACCCCCGTGCCCCCGTTGCACCTGGGACACGGTCGAAAATTCTGCTGTACGTACTGCTACTCCTTCCCCCGGCTCACTCATGGATACAGCTCAAGTCACCCACACCCAACATATCTTTGTGCTACGGGGTAGCAGGGTGTGTTTGAAAGTCTAACAGCTAGGGTTCAAATCCCTGCTCAGCCGAGGAAACCCACCGAGTAACCTTGGGCAAGTCACACTCTCTCAGCCTCAGAGGAAGGCAAAGATAAATCTTCTCTGAACAAATTTCACCGGCAAAACCCCATAATTAGTTTGCCTTAGTGTTGCCCTAAATCACAAATGACTTGAAGGCTCACAACAATGACAACAACAAGAACGACGACAAGCAGTGACACAGAGCTTGGCCTATTGCGCTTGCTGAGAAATCAAGTCACAATCTGAAATGGGCCAAAGGACCGGAAACAGAAGAGAAATTCATGCAAACGTGGCCTAACTTCCTCATAGATGCCCTCAGAGAAGCTTCTCCTTGTAGTCCTGCACCTTCTCTCAGGAACTTTTGGAAAAATTATTTCTGACGGTCAGGGTGAAAAGTAGAATCCCGAAATGATAACTCAACGATTGGCTGGTCATTTTGTCTGACACTCTTTGAGCCCATTGTGTTGCGGAGTTACTAAGTTGTGGCTCTTTGTTGCCCTTTGATATGTTTCTAGGATATGTAAATCAAAGAGGAAAGCAGCAGAAAGCAACGTGAAAGCAAAACTTTGACTTCGGGACTGTACCTTTGGAATTTGTTGTCAACGTTGTACGTGTCTCTGCCATGGGAAAACTGTTCTCCTGGCAGTCACCTGTAGGAGGAGATGTTAGCCCAGCTTCGTACCTGTAGAGGAGGAAGAGGAAGAGGAAGAAAGTGAAATGAAGCCGGAGAATGATAAGTGTACATGGGTGTTCTTTTAAGGCATCCAAGCTTCCTTAGGGATAAAACGCTAATAAATCTGTCTTCCCAGAAATACATCCTAGGGCTCTAGAACGACCTGTGTTGCAACCTTGGAGGAGCAGACAGATTGAAGATGTTACTCTTCACTGGAGGATCTGGGCTTTTGACCCACCATTGTACTCAAAGCATTTATAATCATTACAGGGGCCCAAACCTAAGGAGGAAAAACAGAAGCATTGGTTGGTTCCTCAGGTGGAATATCGAGAAGAATTGTGGGTCTTCTTGTTACATTTCCGTCACCTGGCTGGAATATGCCTCCCTGGAACCTGTTGGTTAGCCCTAAATAGAAGAGAGGAGACTCACTGATTGAATTATTGAATGGTGAGTCAACAGATAAATTCCCCAGCTTTCAGTAGCGTTATACTAGATGAAACTAAGAATAGGGTTCAAACCAACATCTTTCAATGACAGACTTGGTACCTATCTCATACTTTCACCACTGACATGTTTTGGATCTCCTTACCTCCCTCCCTCCCTGCCTGCCTCACTTGACCCAATGTCCTTCTCTTACAGGCAAAATTTTGGGGTCAGAGGTCCTTTCCTACCTGGACCATGAGATGACCCCTTCTTTAGCTTCTGTTTCCCATCGGGCTTTCTCTGGAGGTGTTACCTGCTCCCTGCCTCATTTTCATGGCAGCCAAAGCAGTGACTCTTCATCATTGCTTACCGACCTCCTTTATGCAAATCCTTCCCAAGGCCCTTCGTTTCCTGGAAGGTTGAACCTTCTCTGCTGCAACCTGATGTTCTAGGAGGGAGAGCAAAACAAATTTGCATGGCGGGCATTTCTGTCTGCCAAGGGGATTTAAGAGAGGAGGGTGGAAGGACTCAATCAGTTCTTTTCTCTTTAGAAAGCCAATTTGCCTTGTGAGCTTGCCATGGCCTGGGTTCTCCTTTTCCTGTTTTTTCTCACTTATGGGACAGGTAAGGAACGACACAAAGAACTCCAAAGCAAAAGTGTATGGACTGAGGAACAAGACATTCATTGTTTTTAGATTAATGTGGTGCTCTGGCAGGATTTGAAAATGGAGACGTATCCCAACATGGTGATGTTATTTTCTTTGTGTGCAGGTCTCAGTTCCCAGCAAACTCTGTCTCAGCCCGCTTCAGCCTCTGTGTCCCTGGGTCAAACAGCAGAACTCTCCTGCTCTCGAAGCGGTGGGCAGAGCAGCGGCTGGTACAGCTTTGGCTGGTATCAACAGAAACCTGGAGAGGCCCCTCGCTTCCTGTTCTATGGCAGCAGCAGGGGTGATGGGATCCCGGACCGATTCACCGCCTCTGCTTCTGGAGACAACGGTCGTTTAACCATCACTAACGTCCAAGCTGAAGATGAAGCCGATTACTATTGTGGTGCTGAGTACTATACTGGCAGTGCGTACACGTCTCACAGTGATCCGTTCTAAAGGGGAACCAAGACAAGTACCGTCACTCTTCATCCAAGGGTGGGGAACTGAGGCTCACGGCAGAGTTAATTTTGAGCTGTGGCTGAGATTCTTTGACTCATCAACAGGAAGTGAGAAGATGACCAGGAGAAACCAACCTCTGGCCAGAGTCCTCAATCATGGTGTATATTATATAGCGCAAGAATATGGAGATTTCTCAGGCTTCAAAGTTAACAAGGAAAAAACATTTTTCTTAGCTAAAAATATGAATGAAAGAGAAGAAAGGGAACTGGTGCAAAAAACAGGATTTAATAAAGGGAAAAAGATTAAATATTTGGGTATTTGGATAGCAAAAAGAAATAATGAATTATTTACAAATAATTATGAAAAAAATGGTTAGAAATAAAAAAAGATTTGGAAACTTGGACTTCGATGCGACTTTCAATGTTGGGGAGGATAGCTGTCATAAAGATGAATGTTTTGCCAAGAATGATGTTTCTGTTCCAAAATCTTCCTATAATATTGAATATGAAGCCTTTCATACAATGGAAGAGAGATCTAACCAAGTTTATATGGCAAGGGAAAAAACCCAGGATAAAATGGAACAACCTGACTGACTTAAAAAATAGAGGAGGAACGGGACTACCAGACTTTCACATATATTACAAGGCTGCGGCATTTACGTGGATAAAAGACTGGGTAGACCTACAAGATAAGAGAACGCTGGCATTGGAGGGAGCAGACCTGAGAATGGGCTGGCATGCGTACATGTTTTGTGATAAAGCAAAAATAGATAAAGACTTTGCACATCACTATATCAGGAAAGCGCTTGTAAAAATTTGGGAAGATTATAAAACTAAAAACATGCGGCAGCTGCCCACTTGGGTTTCACCTCAAGAGGCTTTTTTTGGACGATGGACAGATTCCGATAAATGGCTGCGATATGAAGACATAACGGAGAGATCAGCGTCTAATAATTTAAAGGTAAAAACAAGAGAAAAATTAGAACAAGAGGGAATAGTTCTGAATTGGTTTCCCTATAGACAATTAGTTGAAAGGTTCCAGATGGACACTGAAACATATGGAATAGAACACAATGAGAAAACTGGAGTAGTTAAATGGCTGTTTGAAAATCCTCCTCACTTACTAGCTCAAGTGTATCAAGAAATATTACAACAGGAGAGGCAGGAAGAAACAGCGAAGACAACAATGATTTTGTGGGCTCAGAATATTGGACATACAATTCAATTAGAGTCTTGCGAAAGGAGCTGGCGAAAAACACAGAAATTTACAACAGCTCAAAACTTGAAAGAGAACTATTATAAGCTTTTTTATAGACGGTATATGACACCGGACAAATTGAAAAAGATGTACAAAACAGGTAATGGGCATTGTTGGAAGTGTCAGAAAGAAGCTGGTAGGATCTACCACATGTGGTGGACATGCCCAAAAGCTAAGAAGTATTGGAATGTAATACATAATAAAATTTGTGCATTATTGAAAATTCAATTTGTTAAGACACCAGAACTGTATTTGTTAAATATGACTGATACAATAGAAGATGTTGATGTTAAGAAACAGTGGAGAATACTGCTCCATATGATAACAACTGCTCGGATTGAACATGCTAAGTTGTGGAAAACTCAGCAAATACCTACAGTGGAAGAATGGTGGGGTACACTTATAGAAAATAAAAATGCTGATATGGTCTCTCAGAGACTAAAAGGGAAATCAGACGAAGAGATACAAAGAGAATGGCAAACGGTAAGTGGAAGTGGGTAATTGCTGGGTATACAGATGGAGACTGGTTATTCGTGATGTAAGATAAGATATGAGTGGGTGGCAGGGTATATATCATGATGCGGGAATATGGGAGGGAAAGGCAAGAATCAATGAGTAAAAAATAGCTGTAAAATGTAGTACAGTATTATATATCTGAAAAATAGTTTGTAAAGCTAGATCTCTGTGGAAGATCAGAAATATGTCAAGTAAACTGTCAGTTACTATGTATGTTTTTTATAACGTGAAATGGAATAAAATGATTTAAAAAAAAAATCATGGTGTATATTATGTTACTTTATGTGTATAGGTAGCAGAGGTGCTGAAAAACCCTGCTAGTGAATTGCAAAGGTGCGGAATGGGACACCAGCAGGAGTATCCTAAAGTGCATCATGACTCCTTCGTCCTGATGTCCAATGCGACCAAGGCTCATCAGTGCCAAGGGAAATTGCAGACATTAAATAAAAGAAATTGCACCAAACATAAAGTTTTGTCGAGTGAAGTCAAAATCCTCTTAATGACTGGGAATCCCTAATTCTTGAGGCATGGAAATAATTAGCCTTCTAAGCAGCTGAGTGATACTGAAGCTCTAATATAACGCTTAGCCAGATGTTGTGTGCTCTTGGAAGCTAAGCAGGGTCAGTCTTGGTTAGCACTTGTATGGGAGACCTTCAGGGAACACCAGATGTTGCGGGCTCTATTTCTGAGGAGGGAACTGGAAAAAACACCCCTGTGGATTCCATGCCTCAGATAACACCGTGCAATTCGTTTAACCTGGGTGATGTCTGGTCTCTAAGGGTTGATCTTTAGGGGCAACTGATGGTCCGTTGTCTCCCTTTTTGAGAGAAGCAGATGAGCTGAGAGCCCACCTGCCCCTCTTGCACCTGTGATACACTTGGAAATCCTTCCGTACGCACGGGTACTCCTTCCTCCCGGCTCGCTCAAGCATAGAGCTCACCCACAACCTTCTCTGTGCTGGGGTGTAGCTGTGTATATTGCAGAGTCGGCCAGCCAGGGTTTGTCAGAGTCAAGAGTGGAATCTTGAGGTTATAACCCGCTGTATGGCTGGTCTTTGAGCCTGTCTTGTTGCAGAGTTACAAAGTTGTGGCTTTTTGTTGCCCTTTGAAATGTTTCTGGGACATGTAAATCAAAGAGGAAAACAGAACAAAGCAATGAAAAAAACAAAACTTTGACTTGAGGACTGTGCCTTCTGAATTTGTTGTTAATGTTCTCCATGTTCTTCTCTCATGCGAAGCCTGTCCTCCTAGCGTTCACCTGTAGGGGGAGATGTTAGTCCAATTTCTCACCTGTCGAAAAAGAAGAAGAAGAAGACCATAGAGATGACCTGCAGTCAGACTGCTCTGGTGTGAAATGAAGCAGGAGGATCTTAGGTATACATGGGTGCTCTTTTACGGCATCCCAGCTTACTCAGAGAGAAAACGCTAATAAATCTGTCTTGCCAAAAATGCTTCCTAGAGCCCTGGAATGACCTGTGTTGCAAGCTGGGATGAGCGCACAGAATGAAGATGTTACTCTTTACTGGAGGATCTGGGCCTGTGACCCACACCATCTCTGTACCTGAAAGGGGTTTGTACTCCAAGCACTTACAATCATTACAGATGCCCAAACTTAAGAAGGAAACAGAAAAGCATTGGTTGGTTTCTCAGGTGGAATACAAAGAAAAGTTGCAGGTATTCCTGTTACATTTCCATCATCCGGCTAAAATATGCCAACTTTGACCCTGTTGTTTAGCCCTAACCGAAGAGAGTAGACACATTGAATCAAGTGTTGAAAGGTGAGCGAACAGTAAATTCTCCTGGTTTCAGTGGCTTTCTGACAGATGGAACTAAGAATAGGGTTGATGCCACCATCTTTGATTTTCAAATGACGAACTTGATACCTACCCCATACTTCCACAAATGACCTGTTTTGGATCTCCTTACCTTCCTATTTTCCTGCCTGCCTCACTTGACAAAATGTCTTTCAATTACAGGCAAAATTTTGGGGTCAGATGTCCTTTCCTACTTGGACCAAGAGATGACCCCACCTTTGGCTTCTGTTTCCCATCAGGCTTCGTCTTGAGGTCCTCCCTGCTCCCTGCCTTCTCTTCATGTCAGCCAAAGCAGTGACTCTTCACCATTGCTTAAAGACCTCCTTTATGCAAATCTTTCCCAAAGCCCTCGGTTTCCTGGAAGGTTGCACCTCCTCAGTTACAACCTGATGTTCTAGGAGAGAGAGCAAAACAAATTTGCATGCCAGGCTTTTCTCTCTGCCAAGGGGATTTAAGAGAGGAGAGTGGCAGGACTCAACCAGTTCTCTTTTCCATTAAGAAAGCCAGCTTGCTTTGTGAGCTTGCCATGGCCTGGGCTCTCCTTTTCCTGTTTCTTCTCACTTATGGGACAGGTAAGGAATGACAGAATGACCTCCAAGCAAAGATTTGGGGTTGAGGAACCAGTCATTCATCTTTATGAAATGTATGTGGTGTTCTGGCAGGATTTGAAAAGAGAGACGGTATCTCAACATGGTGAGTTTGTTTTCTTTGTGTGCAGGTCTCAGTTCCCAGCAAACTCTGTCTCAGCCCGCCTCAGCGTCCGTCTCCCTGGGTCAAACAGCAGAACTCTCCTGCTCTCGAAGCGGTGGACAGAGCAGCAACTGGTACAGCTTTGGCTGGTATCAACAGAAACCTGGAGAGGCCACTCGCTTCCTGTTCTATGGCAGCAGCAGGGGTGAAGGGATCCCGGACCGATTCACCGCCTCTGCTTCTGGAGACAACGGTCGTTTAACCATCACTAACGTCCAACCTGAAGATGAGGCCGATTACCATTGTGGTGCTGGATACTATACTGGTAGCGCTTACCCGTCTCACAGTGATCCGTTCTAAAGGGGAACCAAGACAAGTACCTTCACTCTTCATCCAAGGGTGGGGAACTGAGGCTCACTGCAGAGTTTATTTTGATCTGTGGCTGAGATTCTTTGACTCATCAAGCAGAAAATGAGAAGAAGACCGGGAGGAACCAACCTCTGGCCAGAGTCCTCAATCATGGTGTACGTTATCTTACTTTATGGATATTTAGCTAGGTAGTAGAGGTGCTAAGAAACCCTGCTAGGGAATTGCAAAGATGTGGAATGGGACACCAGCAGGAGTATGCAAAGTGCATCATCACTCCCCCATCCAGATGTCCCACGGGACCAAGGCTCATCAGTAACCATGCACATTGCAGCTGTTAAAGAAGAGAAGTTGCCCCAAACTGAAGCACTGTTAATGTTTTGTCGATATGGGGTCGCCATAAGTTGGCAGGCAATGCGAAGGCATATAGAGACACACACATTTAGCCTGTGTGATGTCCGATCTCAAAGGGTTCCCCTTCAGGGGAACTGTTGATCTGTTGTCTCCCTGTTTGACAGAAGCAGATATGCTCAGACCCCCCTGCCGTTGTTGCACTGGTGAGTCAGTGGGAAATCCTTCCAGATGCCCAGGTACTCCTTCCTCCTGGCTCACTCATGCATAAAGCTGAAGTTACCCACACGCTCCATTCTCTGTGCTGGGAGGAAAAGTTTGGCTGCCAGGGTTCAACTCCCTGCTCAGACACGGAGACCCACCGGGTGACCTTGGGCAAGTCACACGCTCTCAGCCTCAGAGGGAGGCAAAGACAAACCCCTTCTGAACAACTCTGACCCAGAAAATCTCATGTTAGGTCTGCCTTAGTGTTGCCATTAGTTAGTAATGAATTGAAGGCCAACAGCAACAAGAAAAAGGACAAACGGTTACATCGAGGTTGGCCTACTGCACTTGCTGAGAAATTCAGTCACCATCTGAAGTGGGTCAAAGGACTGGAAACAGAAGACAAATTGATGCAAACGTGGTCTAACTTTCTTGTACGCGCCCTCAGGAGAAGCTTCTCATTGTCGTCCTGCATCTTTTCTCATGAACTTTTCAAAAAATTCCTTCTGACTGTCAGAGTGAAGAGTGGAATCTAGAGGTTATGGATCGATATACGGGTGGTCATTCTGTCTGGCGCTCTTCGAACCCCTTTTCCTTGCAGAGTGACTATGTTGTGGATTTTATTGCCCTTTGAGATGTTTCTAGGATATGCAAATCAAAGAGGGAATCACAACAGAGTACTGTAAAAGCAAAACTTTTTACTTGCGGACTATGCCTTCTGAATGTGTTGTCAATGTTCTCCCTGCATCTGCCATGCGAAACCTCTTCTCCTGGCCTTCCCCTGTAGGGGGAGATCTTAGCCCAATTTCTCAATTGCAGAAAAAGAAGAAGTACAAGACCACAGAGATGACCTGCAGCCAGATTCGTCTGATGTGAAATGAAGCAGGAGGATCTTAGGTATACATGGGTGCTCTTTTAAGGCATCCCAGCTTACTCAGAGAGAAAATGCTAATAAATCTGTCTTGCCAAAAATGCTTCCTAGAGCCCTGGAATGACCTGTGTTGCAAGCTGGGATGAGCGGACAGAATGGAGATGTTACTCTTTACTGGAGGATCTGGGCCTTTGACCCACACCATCTCTGTACCTGAAAGGGGTTTTTCACTCCAAGCACTTACAATCATTACAGATGCCCAAAACTAAGAAGGAAGAAGAGAAGCAATGGTTGATTCCTCAGGTGAAATTTCAGGAAGGGTTGGGGGTATTCTTGTTGCATTTTTCCACCATCTGGCTAGAATATGCCTACCTTGACCCTGTTGTTTAGTCCTGAGTATAACAGAGTAGACACATTGAATCAACGGTCGAAAGGTGAGTGAAAAGATAAATTCTCCTGGTTTCAGTGGCTTTATGCCAACTGAAGCTAAGCACTGACTCTTCACCATTGTTTAAAGACCTCCTTTATGCAAATCCTTCCCAAGGCCCTTGGTTTCCTGGAAGGTTGCACCTCTTCAGCTGCAACCTGATGTTCTAGGAGGGAGAGCAAAACAAATTTGCATGCTGGACGTTTCTCTCTACCAAGGGGATTTAAGAGAGGAGAGTGGAAGGACTCAACCAGTTCTCTTCTTCCTTGAGTGCCTCTGTAAGACCCCGCTTTGGGGATCCCTGATATTAGTATGGTTTGGATGGGCGCCATATCTAATTGGCATCATATGTCAATTTTATTGGCTCTGATATCAAAGTCAAACCTGAGAGGTGACGGAGAGGTCAAACCGAGCGAGGGAAAGAATTTGACTGTAAATGTGAGAAGGATAGGTCAACTCAAAACTTCCTCCAGGTAAGACTGAGTCATTTGCTTTGTGAGCTTGCCATGGCCTGGGCTCTCCTTTTCCTGTTTTTTCTCACTTATGGGACAGGTAAGGAATGACACAAAGAACTCCAAAGCAAAGGTCTATGAACTGAAGAACAAGACATTCATTGTTTTTAGATGAATGTGGTGCTCTGGTAGGATATGAAAAGAAACGGTATCCCAACATGGTGATTTTGTTTTCTTTGTGTACAGGTCCCAGTTCCCAGCAAACTCTGTCTCAGCCCGCCTCAGCGTCCGTCTCACCGGGGCAAACAGCAGAACTCTCCTGCTCTCGAAGCGGTGGGCAGAGTAGTGGCTGGTACAGCTCTGGCTGGTATCGACAGAAACGTGGAGAGGCCCCTCGCTTCCTGCTCTATGGTAGCACCAGGGGTGAAGGGATCCCAGACAGATTCACTGCCTCTGCTTCTGGAGATAACAGTCGTTTAACCATCACTAACGTCCAGCCTGAAGATGAAGCCGATTACTATTGTGGTGCTGGGTACTATGCTAGCGCGTACAGGTTCCACGGTGATACGTTCTAAAGGGGAACCAAGACAAATACCCTCACTCTTCATCCAAGGTTGGGGAACTGAGGCTCACTGCAGAGTTTGTTTTGAACTGTGTCTGAGATTGCTTGACTCATCAAGCAGGAAATGAGAAGAAGACCATGAGAAACCAACCTTCAGCTGGACTCCTCTTTCATGGTGTACATTCCGTGAATTAACATATACTCAGCTATGTAGGAGAGGTGCTAAAAAACCAAGATGTGGAACAGGACCCCAGCAGGAGTATCCTAAAGTGCCTCTGTAAGACCCCGCTTTGGGGATCCCTGATATTAGTATGGTTTGGATGGGCGCCATATCTAATTGGCATCATATGTCATTGGCAACACATTTTATTGGCTCTGATATCAAAGTCAAACCTGAGAGGTGACGGAGAGGTCAAACCGAGCGAGGGAAAGAATTTGACTGTAAATGTGAGAAGGATAGGTCAACTCAAAACTTCCTCCAGGTAAGACTGAGTCATTTGTCAGGCAAATACACACCATTCCTGTGGATAATAAGCCTAAACAGAAGCTGGAATATTCCAGGGAATCCACCTTTGAGGAGCCCACCAGGACACTGATTGACAGATATCCATTTCTTGTACGCCTGGATTCTTTCCTCTTTCCTCACAGCACCCACAATAGACAGGTATTACAACACCCATCATGTCTTTGTCAATCAAGCACTAAGCCCATCAACAGGCGATAGACTCATTGTCCACAACAGCTTCCCTTTGTCTTGCATCTGGAACTTTCCCTGGCACAGGCCATTTTCAGGGTACAAATATCCCTGATTTCAGGATGCCCAGCGCAGTATCTCGAAGGTCTACCCTCTTCCTCTTGAGAGGGAGGAACTGACAAAACCACCCCTGAGGATTCCTTGCCTGAGGAAACCCTGTGAAATTCATGGGGTTGTGCAAGGTCCCGCTTTGGGGGTCCCCAATATCAGTATGGTTTGGATGGGCACCATACCTAATTGGCATCATATGTCATTGGCAACACATTTTATTGGCTCTGATATCAAATCCAAGCCTGAGAGCTGACGGAGAGGTCAAACTGAGCAAGGGAAAGAATTTGACTGTAAATGTGAGAAGCATAGATCAACTCCAAAATTCCTCCAGGTAAGACTGAGTCATTGGTCAGGCAAATACACACCATTCCTGTGGATAATAGGCTAAAAGAGAAAGTGGAATTTTCCAGGGAATCCAACTGTGAGGAGCCCACCAGGACACTGATTGACAGATATCCGTCCCTCGTACACCTGGTTTCTTTCCTCTGTCCTCACAGCACCCACAACAGACAGCTATTACAACACCCATCATGTCTTTGTCAATCAAGCACTATGCCCATCAACAGGCGAAAGACTCATTGTCCACAACAGGTTCCCTTTGTCTTGCATCTGGAACCTTCACAGCAACAAGCCATTTTCAGGGTACAAATGGCCCTGATTTGAGGAGGGCCAGTGCAGTCTCTTGAAGGTCTACCTGTCACTCTGTCCATCCGGATCCTGGATGGGAACTGCCCTTAGGTCCTACCTAAGCCAAAATACATTTCTGCTCTTCACTACTCTTCCGGACTGGTAATGATAAATCCCCCCAAATCCCTCAGCCTCTCTATAATTTTTCCTCCCTTTCTCTTTCAGCTAGCTCTTGTGTGAATGTGTGATTGTGTGTATCTTGTGTGCATGCATGAGTGAATTCCCCTCAATAAAATCATTTATTGGACAATTCTGCTTGGTTTTTGGCTTGGCCTGACCCTGTAAACATTGGGTAAAAAGATCTCGCTAGGTTACCCTACCTCTCGCATTGCTATTGCTTGTGCTCTGGCTAGTTTCCATTCTCCATCACCTGGAGCACATCGAGGTCTCCCCCATGGGACCCCAGAAATCAGGGTAACAGAGTGGTGGAGAATGCAGGCAGCCCCTGTACCCCAAATTTGAGTGGAAGTCGCAACCCACTCAAGTCAGGCTGGTATAGGTGTAGGGAATGGCCAAATCAAATTCCTAGAGTGATAGGAACACGTGCGAGTGAGATCTGTGTGCCTGAGCTGCAGGAGCTATTCTATCTGGGTTGGAAATCTTTCTCCCCCTTTTCTCTCTTGGTTTGTGTGCGGCAGCAGCCCCTGCTTGGTCACTAGCCTCTTGGCAGTGAATCAAGTCAGATAGCAAGGGTTGTGCACAAACTATCCCGGGAATCACCTCCCTAACTTGGGGACTATCGTGGGCTGGGATCCTGAGCGCTTGGGTTGCCTAGGCTAGGTTCAGTTCACGCACACACGTACAGAAAAATAGGCACACGTCTTAGAAGCAGAGATTCCCCCAAGGTGACACGGGTGCGTCCCGTTTGGTAGATTGCGGGTGTGTCCCGGGCTCCTAGTAAAGCTAGGTGTGTCCTAGTTCTGGGTTTTGACAGGTTTTCCCTGCAGTAGAGGAAGGGCCCCCCTCACCTGAAAAACTATTTCAGGAACGGTTCAGCTAGGTTCCTCTCCCTTTTTCCCTGCTGCTTGGCCAGGCAGTACTGTAAGTTTGTTTAGAGTTCATTTCCCCCCCTTCCTTGTCAGGCGGAGTCCCAGTGAAGGTTTCCCCAGGATCTAGGCGATCCTCCCTGTCCCTGAACCGTGTCCTTGTCCTTTTGCCCTAAGCTGTCGCAGTGGAAGGCCGGGCTTAGACAAGCAAAAGGTAATATTTTTGGGTGGACTGTAGGCAGGTTCCCAACCCTCTTTCCTAAGCTAGTTCCTTTGAATTCATTCTCCTAGAATCCCCCCAGGGATCTCGGTGATCCTTCCCGTCACTCCAGTCCCGGTCCCACCTGAGTGTTAGTGTGCCAGTACAGAATAGAGATGGAAATCAAAGACCTCATGAAAGAGGAGGAGGTGGCAGGAAAACTAGAACAGTGGGTTTGTACTCCAAGCACTTACAATCATTACAGATGCCCAAAACTAAGAAGGAAGAAGAGAAGCATTGGTTGCTTCCTCAGGTGAAATTTCAGGAAGGGTTGTGGGTATTCTTGTTGCATTTCCATCATCTGGCTATAATATGCCTACCTTGACGTTGTTGTTTAGGCCTGAGTATAACAGAGCAGACACATTGAATCAACGGTCGAAAGGTGAGTGAAAAGATAAATTCTCCTGGTTTCAGTGGCTTTATGCCAACTGGAAGTAAGAGTAGAGTTGATGCCAGCATCTTTGATTTTCAAATGACAGACTTGGTACCTATCCCATACTTTCAGAAATGTCCTGTTTTGGATCTCCTTACCTCCCTCCCTTCTTGCCTGCCTTACTTCCTACCTGGACCATGAGATGACCCCTTCTTTAGCTTCTGTTTCCCATCGGGCTTTCTCTGGAGGTGTTACCTGCTCCCTGCCTCATTTTCATGCCAGCCAAAGCAGTGACTCTTCATCATTGCTTAAAGACCTCCTTTATGCAAATCCTTCCCAGGGCCCTTGGTTTCCGGGAAGGTTGCGTCTCCTCAGCTACAGCCCGATGTTCTAGGAGGGAGAGCAAAACAAATTTGCATGGCGGGCATTTCTCTCTGCCAAGGGGATTTAAGAGAGGAGGGTGGAAGGACTCAATCAGTCCTTTTCTCTTTAGAAAGCCAATTTGCCTTGTGAGCTTGCCATGGCCTGGGCTCTCCTTTCCCTGTTTTTTCTCACCTATGGGACAGTTAAGGAATGACACAAAGAACTCTCAAGCAAAGCTCTAGGCAACGAGGAATGAGCCATTCATTGTAATTGTATTTTTGCGGTCTTCTGGCAGGATTTGAAAACAGAGACAAACTCAATATGGTGATGTTATTTTCTTTGTGTGCAGGTCTCAGTTCCCAGCAAACTCTGTCTCAGCCTGCTTCAGCGTCTGTGTCCCTGGGTCAAACAGCAGAACTCTCCTGCTCTCGAAGCAGTGGACAGAGCAGCGACTGGGGTAGCTTTGGCTGGTATCAACAGAAACCTGGAGAGTCCCCTCGCCTTGTGTTCTATGGTAGCAGCAGAGGCGAAGGGATCCCGGACCGGTTCACCGCCTCTGCTTCTGGAAACAACGGTCGTTTAACCATCACTAGCATCCAAGCTGAAGATGAAACCGACTACTATTGTGGTGCTTGGTACTTTGCTAGTGGTGCATACAGGTTTCACAGTGATCCGTTCTAAAGGGGAACCAAGACAAGTACCTTCACTCTTCACCCAAGGGTGGAGAACTGAGGCTCACGGCAGAGTTTATTTTGAGCTGTGGCTGAGATTGCTTGACTGAGCAAGCAAGAAATGATCAGAAGACCACGAGAAACCAACCTCTGGCCAGAATCCTCATTCATGGTGTATGTAATGTTTCGATATGGATATTTCGCTGGGTAGCAGAGGGGCTAAGAAACCCTGCTAGGGAATTGCAAAGATGTGGAATGGGACAGCAGCAGGAGTATCTGCAGCAGCCGATTACTATTGTGGTGTTTTGTACTCTGCTAGTAGCGTGTACCGGTCTCACGGTGATACGTCCTAAAGGGGAACCAAGACAAGTACCTTCACTCTTCATCCAAGGAAGGGGAACTGAGGTCCAGGGCACTGTTTATTGTGATCTCTGGCTGAGATTACTTGATTCATCATGCAGGAAATGAACAGGAGACCCTGAGAAACCAACCTCTGGCCAGAACCCTCTATCAATGTGTGCGTTATCTTACTTTATGTTTATTCAGCTAGGTAGCAGAGGTGCTAAAGAAGCCTGCCAGTGAGTTGCAAAGATGTGGAATGGGACACCAGCAGGAGTATCCTAAAGTGCGTCATCGCTCCCTAATCCTGATGTCCAATGGGACCAAGGCTCCTCAGTTCCCATGCGCATTGGAGACATTAAAGAAAAGAAATTGCACCAAACAGAAGTGCTTTTGAAGTTTTGAGGAATGAAGTAAAAAACCCCTAAATGAATGGGAATTCCCAACTCTTGAGGCATGGGAAAAGTTAGTTACGTAAGCACCGAAGTGATACTGAAGCTCCCATATAACGCTTAGGCAGATCCCGTCTGATCTTGGAAGGGAAACAGGGTCGTCTCTAGTTAGTCCTTGGATGGGAGAGTGCCGACGCACAGCTATCTTTCAACGGAAGGAACTGGCAAAACCACCCCTGAGGATTCCTTGCCCGAGAAAAGCCTGTGAAATTCACGGGATGGCCATAAGTCGGCAGGCAACAGGAAGGCCCATAGACACACGCGCTTAGCCTGGGTGTTGTCTGATCTCTAAGGGTTCCCCTTTAGGGGGAGCTGTTGGTCTATGGTCTCCCTTTTTGACAGAAGGACATGAGCCCAGACCCCACCTGCTCCTCTCGCACCTGTGAGAGGGTCGGAAATCCTTCCGTACGCACGGGTACTCCTTCCTCCTGGCTCGCTCAAGCGTTACCCACGCGCAACATTCTCTGTTCTGATGTGTAGCAGCGTGTGTTACAGAGTCTGGCAGCCAGGGTTTGTCAGGGTGAGGAGTGGAATCTTCAGGTTAGGACTCCACGTATGGCTGGACACACTCGCATTTAGCCTGAGCGATGTCTGATCTCTAAGGGTTCCCCTTCAGGAGGAACTGTTGCTTTGTCGTCTCCCTGTCTCACAGAAGGAGATGAGCTCGGCACCCCCGTGCCCCCGTTGCACCTGGGACACGGTCGAAAATTCTGCTGTACGTACTGCTACTCCTTCCCCCGGCTCACTCATGGATACAGCTCAAGTCACCCACACCCAACACATCTTTGTGCTGGGGGGTAGCAGGGTGTGTTTGAAAGTCTAACAGCCAGGGTTCAAATCCCTGCTCAGCCAAGGAAACCCACCGAGTAACCTTGGGCAAGTCACACTCTCTCAGCCTCAGAGGAAGGCAAAGATAAATCCTCTCTGAATAAAGTTTACCAGCAAAACCCCATAATTAGTTTGCCTTAGTGTTGCCCTAAATCACAAATGACTTGAAGGCTCACAACGATGACAACAACAAGAACAACGACAAGCAGTGACACAGAGCTTGGCCTATTGCATTTGCTGAGAAATCAAGTCACAATCTGAAATGGGCCAAAGGGCCGGAAACAGAAGAGAAATTCATGCAAACGTGGCCTAACTTTTTCATAGATGCCCTGAGAGAAAGTTCTCCTTGTAGTCCTGCACCTTCTCTCATGAAGTTTTGGAAAAATTCTTGCTGACGGTCAGGGTGAAAAGTAGAATCTCGAGGTGATAACCCAACAGTTGTTGTACGTGTCTCTCTCACGGGAAACCTGTTCTCCTGGCAGTCACCTGTAGGGGGAGATGTTAGCCCAGTTTCGCACACGTAGGGGAGGAAGAGGAAGAGGAAGAGGAAGAGGAAGAAGAAAGTGAAATGAAGCCGGAGAATGATAAGTGTACATGGGTGTTCTTTTAAGGCATCCCAGCTTCCTTAGGGATAAAACGCTAATAAATCTGTCTTCCCAGAAATACATCCTAGGGCTCTGGAACGAGCTGTGTTGCAACCTTGGCGGAGCAGACAGATTGAAGATGTTACTCTTCACTGGAGGATCTGGGCCTTTGACCCACACCATTGTACTCAAAGCATTTATAATCATTACAGGGGCCCAAACCTAAGAAGGAAAAACAGAAGCATTGGCTGGTTCCTCAGGTGGAATATCGAGAAGAATTGTGGGTCTTCTTGTTACATTTCCATCACCTGGCTAGAACATGCCTCCCTGGAACCTGTTGGTTAGCCCGAAATAGAAGAGAGCAGACTCACTGATTCAGCCTTTGAATGGTGAGTCAACAGATAAATTCCCCAGCTTTCAGTAGCGTTATACTAGATGAAACTAAGAATAGGGTTCAAACCAACATCTTTCAATGACAGACTTGGTACCTATCTCATACTTTCACCACTGACATGTTTTGGATCTCCTTACCTCCCTCCCTTCCTGCCTGCCTCACTTGACCCAATGTCCTTCTCTTACAGGCAAAATTTTGGGGTCAGAGGTCCTTTCCTACCTGGACCATGAAATGACCCCTTCTTTAGCTTCTGTTTCCCATCGGGCTTTCTCTGGAGGTGTTACCTGCTCCCTGCCTCATTTTCATGGCAGCCAAAGCAGTGACTCTTCATCATTGCTTACAGACCTCCTTTATGCAAATCTTTCCCAAGGCCCTTCGTTTCCTGGAAGGTTGCGCCTCCTCAGCTACAGCCCGATGTTCTAGGAGAGAGAGCAAAGGAAATTTGCATGGCGGGCATTTCTCTCTGCCAAGGGGATTTAAGAGAGGAGGGTGGAAGGACTCAATCAGATCTTTTCTCTTTAGAAAGCCAATTTGCCTTGTGAGCTTGCCATGGCCTGGGCTCTCCTTTCCCTGTTTTTTCTCACTTATGGGACAGGTAAGAATGACACAAAGAACTCTCAAGCAAAGCTCTAGGGAATGAGGAATGAGCCATTCAGTGTAATTGTATTTTTGTGGTGTTCTGGCAGGATTTGAAAACAGAGACAAGCTCAATATGGTGATGTTATTTTCTTTGTGTGCAGGTCTCAGTTCCCAGCAAACTCTGTCTCAGCCCACTTCAGTATCTGTCTCCCTGGGCCAAACAGTAGAACTCTCCTGCTCTCGAAGTGCTGAAGGGAGTGTTAGGTGGTACAGCTTTGGCTGGTATCAACAGAAACCTGGAGAGGCCCCTCGCTTCCTGTTCCATGGCAGCAGCAGGGGCAAAGGGATCCCGGACCGATTCACTGCCTCTGCTTCTGGAAACAACGGTCGTTTAGCCATCACTAACATCCAACTTGAAGATGAAGCCGATTACTATTGTGGGGATCTGTACTATGCTAGTAGCGCATACGGGTCCCACAGTGATACGTTCTAAAGGGGAACCAAGACAAATACCTTCACTCTTCATCTAAGGGTGGGGAACTGAGGCTCACGGCAGAGTTTATTTTGATCTGTGGCTGAGATTCTTTGACTCATCAAGCAGAAAATGAGAAGAAGACCAGGAGAAACCAACCTCTGGCCAGAATCCTCAATCATGGTGTATGTTATGTTACTCTATGTATATTTAGCTAGGTAGGGGAGGGGCTAAGAAACCCTGCTAGGGAATTGGAAAGATGTGGAATGGGACACCAGCAGGAGTATCCTAAAGTGCATCATTGCTCCCTCATCCTGATGTCCAGTGGGACCAGTTCTCATCCCTGCCCAACCACAGTTCTGAGACTGAGAAAAAACCCTTTTAAAGTTTTGTGGAATGAAGTCAAAACGTCGTAACGAATGGGAATTCTTAATTCTTTAGGCATGGAAATAATTAGTTCTTTAAGCATCTAAGTGCTACAGAAGTTCCAATACAATGCTTAGCGGATCCCTTCTGATCTTGGAAGCTAAACAGGGTCAGCCCTGGTTAGTCCTTGGATGGGAGACTGCTGACGCACACCAACTGCTGTGGGCTGTATTTCAGAGGAAGGAACTGGCAAAACCACCCCTGAGGATTCCTTGCCTACGGAAACCCTGTGAAATTCATGGGGTCTCCCTAAGTCAGCAGGCAATGCTAAGGCACATCCACGCACACATACACACATTTAGCCTGTGTGATGTCTGATCTCAAAGGGTTCCCCTTTAGGGGGAACTGTTGATCTGTTGTCTCCCTGTTTGACAGAAGCAGATATGCTCAGACCCCCCTGCCCCTCTTGCACCGGTGAGAGAGTCGGAAATCCTTCCAGATGCCCGGGTACTCCTTCCTCCTGGCTCACTCGTGGATAAAGCTCAAGTTACCCACACGCCCCATTCTCTGTGCTGGGAGGAAAAGTTTGGCTGCCAGGGTTCAACTCCCTGCTCAGACACGGAGACCCACCGGGTGACCTTGGGCAAGTCACGCGCTCTCAGCCTCAGAGGGGGGCAAAGACAAACCCCCTCTGGACAACTCTGACGCAGAAAATCTCATGATAGTTTGCCTTAGTGTTGCCATTAGTCAGTAATGAATTGAAGGCCAACAAGAACAAGAACAAGGACAAACGGTTACATCGAGGTTGGCCTACTGCACTTGCTGAGAAATTCAGTCACCATCTGAAGTGGGTCAAAGGACTGGAAACAGAAGACAAATTGATGCAAACGTGGTCTAACTTTCCTGCACGCGCCCTCAGGAGAAGCTTCTCGTTGTCGTCCTGCATCTTTTCTCATGAACTTTTTGAAAAATTCCTTCTGACTGTCAGAGTGAAGAGTGGAATCTAGAGGTTATGGATCGATATACGGCTGGTCATTCTGTCTGGCGCTCTTCGAACCCCTTTTCCTTGCAGAGTGACTATGCTGTGGATTTTATTGCCCTTTGAGATGTTTCTAGGATATGCAAATCAAAGAGGGAATCACAACAGAGTACTGTAAAAGCAAAACTTTTTACTTGCGGACTGTGCCTTCTGAATGTGTTGTCAATGTTCTCCCTGCATCTGCCATGCGAAAGCTCTTCTCCTGGCCTTCCCCTGTAGGGGGAGATATTAGCCCAATTTCTCAATTGTAGAAAAAGAAGAAGTAGAAGACCACAGAGATGACGTGCAGCCAGATTCCTCTGGTGTGAAACGAAGCAGGAGAACCTTACGTGTACGTGGGTGCTCTTTTAAGGCATCCCAGCTTACCCAGAGAGAAAATGCTAACAAATCTGTCTTGCCAAAAATGCTTCCTAGAGCCCTGGAATGACCTGTGTTGCAAGCTGGGATGAGCGGACAGAATGGAGATGTTACTCTTTACTGGAGGATCTGGGCCTTTGACCCACACCACCTCTGTACCTGAAAGGGGTTTGTACTCCAAGCACTTACAATCATTACAGATGCCCAAAACTAAGAAGGAAGAAGAGAAGCATTGGTTGCTTCCTCAGGTGAAATTTCGTGAAGGGTTGTGGGTATTCTTGTTGCATTTCCATCATCTGCCTATAATATGCCTACCTTGACCCTGTTGTTTAGTCCTGAGTATAACAGAGTAGACACATTGAATCACCTGTCAGAAGGTGAGTGAAAAGATAAATTCTCCTGGTTTCAGTGGCTTTATGCCAACTGGAGCTAAGGTTAGGGTTGATGCCAGCATCTTTGATTTTCAAATGACAGACTTGGTACCTATCCCATGCTTTCAGAAGTGTCGTGTTTTGGATCTCCTTACCTCCCTCCCTTCCTGCCTGCCTCACTTGTCAAAATGTCTTTGGTTACAGGCAAAATTTTGGGATCAGAGGTCCTTTCCTACTTGGACCATGACATGACCCCATCTTTAGCTTCTGTTTCCCATCAGGCTTCGTTTTGAGGTGCTACCTGCTCCCAGCTTTATCTTCATGTCAGCCAAAGCACTGACTCTTCACCATTGTTTAAAGACCTCCTTTATGCAAATCCTTCCCAAGGCCCTTGGTTTCCTGGAAGGTTGCACCTCTTCAGCTACAACCTGATGTTCTAGGAGGGAGAGCAAAACAAATTTGCATGCTGGACGTTTCTCTCTACCAAGGGGATTTAAGAGAGGAGAGTGGAAGGACTCAACCAGTTCTCTTTTTCCTTGAGAAAGCCAACTTGCTTTGTGAGCTTGCCATGGCCTGGGCTCTCCTTTTCCTGTTTTTTCTCACTTATGGGACAGGTAAGGAATGACACAAAGAACTCCAAAGCAAAGGTCTATGGACTGAAGAAGAAGACATTCATTGTTTTTAGATGAATGTGGTGCTCTGGCAGGATATGAAAAGAAACGGTATCCCAACATGGTGATTTTGTTTTCTTTGTGTACAGGTCCCAGTTCCCAGCAAACTCTGTCTCAGCCCGCTTCAGTGTCCGTCTCACCGGGCCAAACAGCAGAACTCTCCTGCTCTCGAAGCGGTGGGCAGAGTAGTGGCTGGTACAGCTCTGGCTGGTATCGACAGAAACGTGGAGAGGCCCCTCGCTTCCTGCTCTATGGTAGCACCAGGGGTGAAGGGATCCCAGACAGATTCACTGCCTCTGCTTCTGGAGACAACAGTCGTTTAACCATCACTAACGTCCAAGCTGAAGATGAAGCCGATTACTATTGTGGTGCTTGGTACTATGCTAGCGCGTACAGGTTTCACAGTGATACGTTCTAAAGGGGAACCAAGACAAATACCCTCACTCTTCATCCAAGGGTGGGGAACTGAGGCTCACTGCAGAGTTTGTTTTGAACTGTGTCTGAGATTGCTTGACTCATCAAGCAGGAAATGAGAAGAAGACCATGAGAAACCAACCTTCAGCTGGACTCCTCTTTCATGGTGTACATTCCGTGAATCAACATATACTTAGCTATGTAGGAGAGGAGCTAAAAAACCAAGATGTGGAACAGGACCCCCGGATTCTTTCCTCTTTCCTCACAGCACCCACAATAGATAGGTATTACAACACCCATCATGTCTTTGTCAATCAAGCACTAAGCCCATCAACAGGCGATAGACTCATTGTCCACAACAGCTTCCCTTTGTCTTGCATCTGGAACTTTCCCTGGCACAGGCCATTTTCAGGGTACAAATATCCCTGATTTCAGGATGCCCAGCGCAGTATCTCGAAGGTCTACCCTCTTCCTCTTGAGAGGGAGGAACTGACAAAACCACCCCTGAGGATTCCTTGCCTGAGGAAACCCTGTGAAATTCATGGAGTTGTGCAAGGCCCCGCTTTGGGGGTCCCCAATATCAGTATGGTTTGGATGGGCACCATACCTAATTGGCATCATATGTCATTGGCAACACATTTTATTGGCTCTGATATCAAATCCAAGCCTGAGAGCTGACGGAGAGGTCAAACTGAGCAAGGGAAAGAATTTGACTGTAAATGTGAGAAGCATAGATCAACTCCAAAATTCCTCCAGGTAAGACTGAGTCATTGGTCAGGCAAATACACACCATTCCTGTGGATAATAGGCTAAAAGAGAAAGTGGAATTTTCCAGGGAATCCAACTGTGAGGAGCCCACCAGGACACTGATTGACAGATATCCGTCCCTCGTACACCTGGTTTCTTTCCTCTGTCCTCACAGCACCCACAACAGACAGCTATTACAACACCCATCATGTCTTTGTCAATCAAGCACTATGCCCATCAACAGGCGAAAGACTCATTGTCCACAACAGGTTCCCTTTGTCTTGCATCTGGAACCTTCACAGTCACAAGCCATTTTCAGGGTACAAATGGCCCTGATTTGAGGAGGGCCAGTGCAGTCTCTTGAAGGTCTACCTGTCACTCTGTCCATCCGGATCCTGGATGGGAACTGCCCTTAGGTCCTACCTAAGCCAAAATACATTTCTGCTCTTCACTACTCTTCCGGACTGGTAATGATAAATCCCCCCAAATCCCTCAGCCTCTCTATAATTTTTCCTCCCTTTCTCTTTCAGCTAGCTCTTGTGTGAATGTGTGATTGTGTGTATCTTGTGTGCATGCATGAGTGAATTCCCCTCAATAAAATCATTTATTGGACAATTCTGCTTGGTTTTTGGCTTGGCCTGACCCTGTAAACATTGGGTAAAAAGATCTCGCTAGGTTACCCTACCTCTCGCATTGCTATTGCTTGTGCTCTGGCTAGTTTCCATTCTCCATCACCTGGAGCACATTGAAGTCTCCCCCATGGGATCCCAGAAATCAGGGTAACAGAGTGGTGGAGAATGCAGGCAGCCCCTGTACCCCAAATTTGAGTGGAAGTCGCAACCCACTCAAGTCAGGCTGGTATAGGTGTAGGGAATGGCCAAATCAAATTCCTAGAGTGATAGGAACACGTGCGAGTGAGATCTGTGTGCCTGAGCTGCAGGAGCTATTCTATCTGGGTTGGAAATCTTTCTCCCCCTTTTCTCTCTTGGTTTGTGTGTGGCAGCAGCCCCTGCTTGGTCACTAGCCTCTTGGCAGTGAATCAAGTCAGATAGCAAGGGTTGTGCACAAACTATCCCGGGAATCACCTCCCTAACTTGGGGACTATCGTGGGCTGGGATCCTGAGCGCTTGGGTTGCCTAGGCTAGGTTCAGCTCACGCACACACGTACAGAAAAATAGGCACACGTCTTAGAAGCAGAGATTCCCCCAAGGTGACACGGGTGCGTCCCGTTTGGTAGATTGCGGGTGCGTCCCGGGCTGCTAGTAAAGCTAGGTGTGTCCTAGTTCTGGGTTTTGACAGGTTTTCCCTGCAGTAGAGGAAGGGCCCCCCTCACCTGAAAAACTATTTCAGGAACGGTTCAGCTAGGTTCCTCTCCCTTTTTCCCTGCTGCTTGGCCAGGCAGTACTGTAAGTTTGTTTAGAGTTCATTTCCCCCCCTTCCTTGTCAGGCGGAGTCCCAGTGAAGGTTTCCCCAGGATCTAGGCGATCCTCCCTGTCCCTGAACCGTGTCCTTGTCCTTTTGCCCTAAGCTGTCGCAGTGGAAGGCCGGGCTTAGACAAGCAAAAGGTAATATTTTTGGGTGGACTGTAGGCAGGTTCCCAACCCTCTTTCCTAAGCTAGTTCCTTTGAATTCGTTCTCCTAGAATCCCCCCAGGGATCTCGGTGATCCTTCCCGTCACCCCAGTCCCGGTCCCACCCGAGTGTTAGTGTGTCAGTACAGATGGAAATCAAAGACCTCATGAAAGAGGAGGAGGTGACAGGAAAACTAGAACAGTGGGTCATCAAGAAGGGAAAATGCCCCTGGAAGGAAACTAGCTTCCAGACTGCGGATCCCTTCGCCACGTCCAAGCCCACAAGCCAAGGAACCCATTCGGCTCGTCCAAGGATGCCTTGGCCACCTGGGGACTTTGGCTCATGGCTAGGGATGCCTCTAATACCCTGGTTGCAGCCAGAGTGAGAATTGAGGAACTAAATAGGGAAGTTGCCCGGCTTCAAGCCAAGAATGAAGTCCTGCACGTGGAAAAGTTAACTTTCGCATCCGTAGCGCAGGCTACTTCACAAAAGCTCAGTGACATCTCCTTACAAGTGCAGAATTGGAAGGAAAGGGCTGAGTCCCTGGAGGAGGAATTGGCTCAGTCTAAGGCTGCTGCCAAGTTCATGGCCACTCAAGTCAAGGAGCAGCAACATGCTGTCAGCCACGTGGCATGTCAGCAGAGGATTGAGGATTTGGAAAGACAGCTACAGACCTGCCAGGCAGTGATTTCGGCGGTCTGTTCTGAATTTATCCCCTCTTTTCCTCTGGCTGCCATTAAAGAGCCACTGCCTGAAGATGCTTTGGCCACTCACCCCCACAACCTGGACTGGGTTGACCACAGCACCCCAGTCCATCCCTTAGAGACCAGGTCCATGACCAAAAGGACCATAGCTCCTCCAGGAGAGGGAGAAGAAGAAAGGGGAGAAGTGAGAGAGCCCAACGAGATCGAGACCAGGATCCCCTGGAAAGCCATGGAGGCCAAGGCGATTGTTGATCAGCTGGACCCCCTCAACAAGCATACAGGGATCATGTGGCTTAATGCCATGATTCACTCCCATATCACAGCCAATGGCCAAGACTTAACTCAGCTGGCCAAGTTGTGTATGTTTCCCTCAGAACTCCCCATATTAGAATCAGCCGCGGCCGCCTGAGGGCTAATCCGCTTGGAGGCGCACGACTGGATGAGGGAGGCCATCCGAATCTTGTGGCCAGGACAGAGTGCAGGAGTCCTGTATGTTATGGAACAAGAGGGCCCCAGAGAGAACCCTGAAGCCTACGTGGCCAGGAAGCAGCTTCTGGCCGTATTAGCAGGGAAGGTCTCCAAAGCGTGGGATGGGTACAACTTCAACAACATGGATTTCAAGACGCTCCTTTACGGAGGCTTGAACCATGAAACTAAAATGACCTTGGGGCTCATTAATCCAGAGAACACTCATTGGGAAGATTTCAGGGACAACCTTCAGAGGGTCGCTGACCTGCTCCGCGAGGCTGGCACCCTGAAACCTCCACAAAAGCCCCATGGGAAAGAAGCTGGGAATTGGGAGCCGATACAAGAAGTAACCTATGCTAATTACGGCCCCCATTACCAACATCGGAAATCCGCCCCAAATGCAGTACCCAGAGGGAACTGGAATTCATTTCCCCCTCCCAGGCAGGAATACAGAGGGAGACAGGAACAGTGGCGAGCCCGGGACTCCCACAGTCAGCCCAGCAAGGCAGGGAACTCTGTGCCTCAGCCACAGGGTCCAAAGCCTGCCACAGACAGTAATGCTCCCAGGGAGACGTCCGGTGGCTATGAACCTACCACCCAGACATACTCGTCTGAGCGGGTGAATATCTGGGGTGTCCTGAGGAGACTGGGATTGGACACGAGCCAATTCGATAAAAGACCCATGGCAGAGCTCATAGACGCCCTAGAGAAACCTCCAACCGGGAAGTAAACAGCCGGTAAATACCGTGATCAACGGTCCCCCTCCGGCTGGATACTATCCCACCTTGGAGCTGCAAGAATAGGGGTGCCCTCGGTCCAAGAGTCTCCCTAAAAATGTCATGGCTCGGCTGAAGCCAGACAGATGGGGCGGATTCTGGGTGAAGGCAGGCATAGGGACCGACAGGGAAAAAACTCCTGCCACTCTCCTTGTAGACTCTGGGGCAGCGCTAAATGTGCTTCACCCCAAGCTAGTAAGGCATGGCGAGCCCACCCCAGGAACTATCCGTTTGACTGGATACGGCCGGGGTGGGGGGGACACCAAGCCAATACCTGAACAGACTGTCACCCTGACCTAGCCATGAGTGTGAATCCAACCACCTCTGAGACCACGGTGCTTTCAGAGCACAGAGAAGGCTTGAGCAAGGCTAAGGTTCAGGAAGAAACCCCCATAGAATCAGACAAGGCACAGAACATTGCCAGCATGTGTGACAGCCAGGAAAAGGAGAACACACAGCAGGTGGAAGCTGATCCCAAGCTTCCAGAACTTGCCATTGTTCCCTCTGAGTCCCCTGTTAGAAACCTGCAGTTTCTCCTGGAATTTCCTTGAATCCTTGGCAGAGAGAGTTCACTCTCTCCATGCCCTCTTTCAAGAGAATTCCCTGTCAGACTGGGAATCCAAGCAGCAAAATGCTCCTGCCCAACCCGAGCACAGTTTAGTAAAGGCACTCACCCTGGCACACCCTGTATTGACACTACACACTCCCTTTGACTGCATTCCATCAGGGGAGATTTCAATAACTGTGAGTCCCAGATACCACACGGAGGTGGATGTGGCTACCGCCTTCCTCTCCACAGAGCTATACTGGTGCCAGCTTACATTCATATTCAGCGGCACCCAATACCTTTTTACTCTGGTGATCTTGAGAAGGGCCAAGGCAGTCCATGGCTTTGTCTCAGTCACCATGATGCCAAGAGAAAAGACCTTACTTCAGGAGGCACTCGGGTCAGATACCAGCCTCCACTTTGATTTGGCCAAAAGGGTCTCAAGCCATGAGTGGGCACTGCCACGCTTACGAGTGAGTTCAGAGACCCACGAACAAGCACATTCAAAGGACTGGAAGGGAAAGCCCCCAGACTGGACAACCCCCTCTTTTGTGCAGCAGCCAAGGAGAGAAGTAACAGCTCCACTTCCCTTCATGGGCTGGCAGCCACCTTGAAGAGACACACTCAAGCAAAGTTTCCCCTTTTTGTGTATACAGTTTGTCTTAGTCGTAGTTGTAGTTGTAGATTTTAAACTTCTTCCCCTTTCGCAACAAAGACAACATGGCTCCAAACTTGAACAACACAGTGTCACTCTGGCATTTCAAATCTTGTTAGTTTTCTGTCTTGCTGGTTTAGCATATTGGATGAGCTGCCAGCTCCTAAAATTGTGAGCTCTTGGTGAATTGGCCAATGCAGCCAAGCCTCAGTCTTTTCTTTAGCCTGCAAAACTGGTTTCTCTCTCTCAGTGTTGCATACCCATAAGGCAAGGCAACACCGATCTCCTTGAAACATCAGCACATGCGTGCTTGATGGCCCCCAGCTTTAGGCTGGAGGGGCCCTACTACTAACCTCTCTCTCAGCTTCATCCCTGAAAATACAGGAACCCTGTTGACTTCATCTTGAGCCCTGATCCATTGAAAAGATGTCGGTCCAGTCTACCAACCATGCTGAGACAGCCAGCTGCAGGCATACGCTGATTCAACGTGCAAGGTGACCGCTGATCCAGGACGGCCCTGAAAGCCAAAGAATGCCGCTCACTCCCACTGCACCCCAGTTTCTGCGGATACAAGGGGGAGCGGAACCCTCACTCCACCTCTCCAAATATGCAGAAGACTACTCTTCATAAAACCTAAGCACATCCCCCAACTCCCAACATACGCAAGGCCTGTGAACTGTTTTGGACTCTAGAAATGAATTTCCTCTCTCTACCTGATGAACTGGACTCTCATTTTGCAGCTGCTGCCATTCAATTTTAGCAACTTGCCACATGGACTTTTGCCTTCATTGAAACCGTGTTATCCAGATCACTGCCTTTAATTGTGGATGTATTTGCCTTTAATTGTTGCTATATGTAGGTGATATGTAATTTTAGTAATTTCTGCTTCAATTGCTGAAGTGTAATCTCTCTGTGTGTGCAATGTATGCATGTATTTAGAAGATGCTCTGTTCTCATTCTTTCTCTCTTTCTTCCTTCTTCATTATTGTCCAAATTTGTAGTTTAATACCAACTTTACCGGATTTGTGGAAATGTGGTAGAATTTGAACTCAGAGCCAACAGGCTTTGCTAAGTTGAACTTCTGTTTCCACCTGGACATTGTTTCTTCTCTGAGTTATTTGTACATTGATGTGTCAGTACTATATTTGAATTTGAGGTTCTAATTGCTAGTGAGTTTTGTCTACTGTATCTTTATCATGATATCTGTTATTAGATGCTCTTTTCTTTATTTTCTCTCTTTCCCCTGTTTTTGTAAACTTAATTGGCAGCATTTTTACTAAATTGTCCACCCAACCAAGTGTTTGGCTGACAAGCATGATGGAGGTTAAATAGCACACCCTAACCCTCTTCTCCTAGCCCAACCTTCCTGCCCCCTCTTCCAAAAGTCACCAAAATTTCAAATTATGCAAAGCAGGTCCCATCTAGAAAAATGAAATCTTGCGAGCTCTGCGAAGGTTCCATTTTTTTGGGGGGGGGATCTGTAAGGCCCCGCTTTGGGGGTCCCCAATATCAGTATAGGTTTGGATGGGCACCATACCTAATTGGCATCATATGTCATTGGCAACACATTTTATTGGCTCTGATATCAAATCCAAGCCTGAGAGGTGACGGAGAGGTCAAACCGAGCGAGGGAAAGAATTTGACTGTAAATGTGAGAAGCACAGGTCAACTCCAAAATTCCTCCGGGTAAGACTGAGTCATTGGTCAGGCAAATACACACCATTCCTGTGGATAATAGGCTAAAAGAGAAGCTGGAATTTTCCAGGGAATCCAACTGTGAGGAGCCCACCAGGACACTGATTGACAGATATCTATCCCTTGTACACCTGGTTTCTTTCCTCTGTCCTCGCAGCACCCACAATAGACAGCTATTACAACACCCATCATGTCTTTGCCAATCAAAGCAATAAGCCCATCAACAGGCAAAAGACCCATTGTCCACAACAAGATCCCTTTGCCTTGCATCTGGAACCTTCACAGCCACAAGCCATTTTCAGGGTACAACTACTCCTGATTTGAGGAGGCCCAGGGCAGTCTCTCAAAGGTCTACCTGTCACTCTGTCCATCTGGCTCCTGAATGAGAACTGTCCTTAGGTCCTACCTAAGCCAAAATACATTTCTGCTCTTCACTACTCTTCTGGACAGAAAATTATATGTAAATCAAAGAGGAAAACACAACAAAGCACTGTGAAAGCAAAACTTTGACTTCAGGACTGTGCCTTTGGAATTGGTTGTCAATGTTCTACATGCATCTCCAGAATGAAAGCTGTTCTTCTGGCCTTCACCTGTAGGGGGAGATGTTAGCCCAGTTTCTCACCCGTAGAAGAAGAAGATGACCATAGAGATGACCTGCAGGCAGATTTCTTTGGTGTGACATGAAACAGGAGACTCTTACACGTACATGGATGCTTTTTTTTAAAGGCATCCGAGCTTACTTGGGTAAAAAAATGACAATAAATGTGTTTGAGAAAGACTTCCTAGGGCTCTGGGGGAACCTAGAGTGACATGCATAGGAATTATGAAAGAGAGGACAGGTAGAGGATCTTTGTCTTCCTTGGAGGAACTAGGCCCTTGACGCACACCAACACCGTACCTGAAGTGCATGTGGTCAAACCATTCATAATCATTCCAAATGCCCAAAATTAATGTCATGTACAGGAGAACTCCAGTCCTAGAGTTTCAGCTCAGATGTTTGCAAAAGCTTTATTCAGGACCTTCAGAATAACAGCAGCACATTCTGGTAACTGCCAAGACTAAAAGCCCTCTTGGATTTCCAGTCTCTGAAAAGCAGGAACATTACAAATATGCCCATGCAAGGAGCTTATGGAACTCCTTTAACAGGCTTAGTTCCCACCCACCCACGTCCTGACCTTGTATCTACCTCTGTTCTCCCCCCTTGTCAAGCTTCATCAGAATGGCATGTCTTCCTACCAAAACACTGTTTTCTCACTCAGTTTCCATCATTCCCTTCCATTCCCTTTGTTCCAAGTATTAAATTGGCATCCACCTGCAAAGCGCTACACATATTCCATGGCATCAGACAACAAATAAGAAGGTATGAGAGAGCATGACGAATTACAGGGCATTCTACGATAGCAAAGATCATGGCATTTCAGGTCATTAGAATGGCATTAGGGTGGCATGGCAGAGAAAGCGAAGCTCACCTGACAATGAACAAGGAAGAACAGAAGTGTTGGTTGACTCCTCAGGGGGCATTTCAAGAAGTACCCTGCCTTTAGATTCTGTTTCCTCATAGTCTTTGTCATGAGGTGTTACCTGTTCCCTGCCTTATCTTCATGCCAGCTAAAGCAGTGACCCTTCTCAATAGCTTAAAAATCTCCTTTATGCAAATCTTTCCCAAGCCCCTTGGTTTCCTGGAAGGTTGCACCTCTTCAGCTACAAACTGACGTTCTGGGAGAGAAAGCAAAACAAATTTGCATGCCGGGCCTTTCTCTCTGCCAAGAGGATTTCAGAGAGGATGGTGGAAGGACTCAACCAGTTCTCTTTTTCCCTTGAGAAAGCTGACTTGCTTTGTGAGCTTGCCATGGCCTGGGCTCTCCTTTTCCTGTTTCTTCTCACTTATGGGACGGATAAGCAATGATGGAAAAAACGCCAAAGCAAAAGTCTATTGAATGAGCAACAAGACATTCATTATTTTTAGATGAATGTGGTGCTCTGGTAGAATTTGAAACAGACGGTATCCGAGCATGATGATTTTGTTTTCTTTGTGTGCAGGTCACAGTTCCCAGCTAACTCTGTCTCAGCCCGCTTCAGTATCTGTCTCCCTGGGTCAAACAGCAGAACTCTCCTGCCCTTGAAGTGCTGCAGGGAGTGGTACCTGGTCCAGCTTTGGCTGGTATCAACAGAAACCTGGAGAGGCCCCTCGCCTTGTGTTCTATGGTAGGAGCAACAGGGGTGAAGGGATCCCAGACCGATTCACTGCCTCTGCTTCTGGAGACAACGGTCGATTAACCATCACTAACGTCCAACCTGAAGATGAAGCCGATTACTATTGTGGTGCTGAGTACTATACTGGTAGCGTGAAAAGGTCTCACAGTGATCCGTTCCAAAGGGGAACCAAGACAAGTACCTTCACTCTTCATCCAAGGAAGGGGAACTGAGGTCCAGGGCACCGTTTATTGTGATCTGTGGCTGAGATTGCTTGATTCATCATGCAGGAAATGAACAGGAGACCCTGAGAAACCAACCTTTGGCCAGAACCCTCTATCAATGTGTGCGTTATCTTACTTTATGTTTATTCAGCTAGGTAGCAGAGGTGCTAAAGAAGCCTGCCAGTGAGTTGCAAAGATGTGGAATGGGACACCAGCAGGAGTATCCTAAAGTGCGTCATCGCTCCCTCGTCCTGATGTCCAATGGAACCAAGGCTCCTCAGTTCCCATGCGCATTGGAGACATTAAAGAAAAGAAATTGCACCAAACAGAAGCGCTTTCGAAGCTTTGAAGAATGAAGTAAAAAACCCCTAAATGAATGGGAATTCCCAACTCTTGAGGCATGGGAAAAATTAGTTACGTAAGCACCAAAGTGATGCTGAAGCTCCAATATAACGCTTAGGCAGATCCCGTCTGATCTTGGAAGGGAAACAGGGTCATCTCTAGTTAGTCCTTGGATGGGAGAGTGCCGACGCACAGCTATCTTTCAACGGAAGGAACTGGCAAAACCACCCCTGAGGATTCCTTGCCCGAGAAAAGCCTGTGAAATTCACAGGATGGCCATAAGTCGGTAGGCAACAGGAAGGCCCATAGACACACGCGCTTAGCCTGGGTGATGTCTGATCTCTAAGGGTTCCCCTTTAGGGGGAACTGCTGGTCTATTGTCTCCCTTTTTGACAGAAGGACATGAGCCCAGACCCCACCTGCTCCTCTCGCACCTGTGAGAGGGTCAGAAATCCTTCCGTATGCACGGGTACTCCTTCCTCCTGGCTCGCTCACACGTTACCCACGTGCAACATTCTCTGTGCTGGGGTGTAGCAGCGAGTGTTACAGAGTTTGGCTGCCAGGGTTCAACTCCCTGCTCAGACATGGAAACCCACTGGGTGACCTTGGGCAAGTCACGCGCTCTCAGCCTCAGAATGAGGCAAAGACAAACCCCCTCTGAACAACTCTGACCCAGAAAATCTCATGATAGGTTCGCCTTAGTGTTGCCATTAGTCAGTAATGAATTGAAGGCCAAGAACAAGAACAACAAGGACAAACGGTTACATCGAGGTTGGTCTACTGCACTTGCTGAGAAATTCAGTCACCATCTGAAGTGGGTCAAAGGACTGGAAACAGAAGACAAATTGATGCAAACGTGGTCTAACTTTCCTGTATACACCCTCAAAAGAAGCTTCTTGTTGTCGTCCTGCATCTTCTCTCACAAACTTTTCGAAAACATGAATGAAATAATATGTATGTTATGATTTTATTATTATGTAATATTTAATAAAAATAAATTGGGAAAAAAAAGAGTGGAATCAAGAGGTTATGAATTGATATAAGTGTGGTCATTCTGTCTGGCGCTCTTCGAACCCGTTTCCTTGCAGGAGTTCCTATGTTGTGGATTCTATTGTCCTTTGAGATGTTTCTAGGATGTTCAAATCAAAGAGGGAAACACAACAGAGTACTGTAAAAGCAAAACTTTTTACTTGCGGACTGTGTCTTCTGAATGTGTTGTCAATGTTCTCCCTGCATCTGCCATGCGAAACCTCTTCTCCTGGCCTTCCCCTGTAGGGGGAGATCTTAGCCCAATTTCTCAATTGTAGAAAAAGAAGAAGTACAAGACCACAGAGATGACCTCCAGCCAGATTCGTCTGATGTGAAACGAAGCAGGAGAATCTTACGTGTACATGGGTGCTCTTTTAAGGCATCCCAGCTTGCTCAGAGAGAAAATGCTAATAAATCTGTCTTTCCAAAAATGCTTCCTAGAGCCCTGGAATGACCTGTGTTGCAAGCTGGGATGAGCGAACAGAATGAAGATGTTACTCTTTACAGAAGGATCTGGGTCTTTGATCTGCACCATCTCTATACCTGAAAGGGGTTTGTACTCCAAGCACTTACAATCATTACAGATGCCCAAAACTAAGAAGGACGAAGAGAAGCAATGGTTGATTCCTCAGGTGAAATTTCGTGAAGGGTTGTGGGTATTCTTGTTGCATTTCCATCATCTGCCTATAATATGCCTACCTTGACCCTGTTGTCTAGGCCTAAGTATAACAGGGTAGACACATTGAATCAACTGTTGAAAGGTGAGTGAAAAGATAAATTCTCCTGGTTTCAGTGGCTTTATGCCAACTGGAACTAAGAGTAGGGTTGATGCCAGCATCTTTGATTTTCAAATGACAGACTTGGTACCTATCCCATACTTTCAGAAATGTCGTGTTTTGGATCTCCTTACCTCCCTCCCTTCCTGCCTGCCTCACTTGTCAAAATGTCTTTCTGTTAGAGGCAAAATTTTGGGATCAGAGGTCCTTTCCTACTTGGACCATGAGATAACCCCATCCTTAGCTTCCGTTTCCCATCAGGCTTCGTTTTGAGGTGCTACCTGCTCCCAGCCTTCTCTTCATGTCAGCCAAAGCAGTGACTCTTCACCATTGCTTAAAGACCACCTTTATGCAAATCCTTCCCAAGGCCCTTGGTTTCCTGGAAGGTTGCACCTCTTCAGCTACAACCTGATGTTCTAGGAGGGAGAGCAAAACAAATTTGCATGCTAGGCCTTTCCTTCTGCCAAGGGGATTTAAGAGAGGAGAGTGGAGGGACTGAACCAGTTCCCTTTTCCCTTGAGAAAGCCAACTTGCTTTGTGAGCTTGCCATGGCCTGGGCTCTCCTTTTCCTGTTTCTTCTCACTTATGGGACAGGTAAGGAATGTCACAAAGAACTCCAAATCAAAGGTCTATGGACTGAGGAACAAGCCATTCATTGTTTTTAGATGAATGTGGTGCTCTGGCAGGATCTGAAAACAGACGGTATCCCAACATGGTGATTTTGTTTTCTTTGTGTGCAGGTCTCAGTTCCCAGCAAACTCTGTCTCAGCCCGCCTCAGCGTCTGTCTCCCTGGGTCAAACAGCAGAACTCTCCTGCTCTCGAAGTGGTGGGCAGAGCAGCGGTTGGGACAGCTTTGGCTGGTATCAACGGAAACCAGGACAGGCCCCTCGCTTCGTGTTCTATGGCAGCAGCACCAGGGGCGAAGGGATCCCAGACAGATTCACTGCCTCTGCTTCTGGAGACAACGGTCGTTTAACCATCACTAACGTCCAAGCTGAAGATGAAGCCGATTACTATTGTGGTGCTGGGTACTATGTTAGTGGCGCATACAGGTTTCACAGTGATCCGTTCTAAAGGGGAACCAAGACAAGTACCTTCACTCTTCTTCCAAGGGTGGGGAACTGAGGCTCACTGCAGAGTTTATTTTGAGCTGTGGCTGAGATTGCTTGACTGAGGAAGCAGGAAATAATCAGAAGACCATGAGAAACCAACCTCTGGCCAGAATCCTTATTCATGGTGTAAGTTATGTTACTCTATGGATATTTAGCTAGGTAGCAGAGGTGCTAAGAAACCCTGCTAGGGAGTTGGAAAGACGTGGAATGGGACACCAGCAGGAGTATCTTAAAGTGCATCATTGCTCCCTCATCCTGATGTCCAGTGGGACCAGTCCTCATCCCTGCCAACGCACAATTCTGAGACTAAGAAAAAGCGCCTTTAATGTTTTGTGGAATGAAGTCAAAACATCGTAACGAATGGGAATTCTTAATTCTTTGGGCATGGAAATAATTAGTTCTTTAAGCAGCTAAGTGCTACTGAGGTTCCAATATAATGCTTAGGCAGATGTCCTCTGATCTTGGAAGCTAAACGGGGTCAGCCCTGGTTAGTCCTTGGATGGGAGACTGCCGACACACACCAGCTGCTGTGGGCTGTATTTCAGAGGAAGGAACTGGCAAAACCACCCCTGAGGATTCCTTGACTAAGGAAACCCTGTGAAATTCATGGGGTCGCCCTAAGTTGGCAGGCAATGCTAAGGCACATCCACGCACACACACACACACATTTAGCCTGTGTGATGTCTGATCTCAAAGGGTTCCCCTTTAGGGGGAACTGTTGATCTGTTGTCTCCCTGTTTGACAGAAGAAGATATGCTCAGACCCCCCTGCCCCTCTTGCACCAGTGAGACAGTGGGAAATCCTTCCAGATGCCTGGGTGCTCCTTCCTCCTGGCTCACTCGTGGATAAAGCTCAAGTTACCCACACGCCCCATTCTCTGTGCTGGGAGGAAAAGTTTGGCTGCCAGGGTTCAACTCCCTGCTCAGACACGGAGACCCACCGGGTGACCTTGGGCAAGTCACGCGCTCTCAGCCTCAGAGGGGGGCAAAGACAAACCCCCTCTGAACAACTCTGACCCAGAAAACTCCATGATAGGTTTGCCTTAGTGTTGCCATTAGTCAGTAATGAATTGAAGACCAACAAGAACAAGAACAAGGACAAACGGTTACATCGAGGTTGGCCTACTGCACTTGCTGAGAAATTCAGTCACCATCTGAAGTGGGTCAAAGGACTGGAAACAGAAGACAAATTGATGCAAACGTGGTCTAACTTTCCTGTACACGCCCTCAGGAGAAGCTTCTTGTTGTAGTCCTGCATCTTTTCTCATGAACTTTTCGAAAAATTCCTTCTGACTGTCAGAGTGAAGAGTGGAATCTAGAGGTTATGGATCGATATACGGCTGGTCATTCTGTCTGGCGCTCTTCAAACCCCTTTTCCTTGCAGAGTGACTATGTTGTGGATTTTATTGCCCTTTGAGATGTTTCTAGGATATGCAAATCAAAGAGGGAATCATAACAGAGTACTGTAAAAGCAAAACTTCTTACTTGCGGACTGTGTCTTCTGAATGTGTTGTCGATGTTCTCCCTGCATCTGCCATGCGAAACCTCTTCTCCTGGCCTTCCCCTGTAGGGGGAGATCTTAGCCCAATTTCTCAATTGTAGAAAAAGAAGAAGTACAAGACCACAGAGATGACGTGCAGCCAGATTCGTCTGATGTGAAACGAAGCAGGAGAACCTTACGTGTACGTGGGTGCTCTTTTAAGGCATCCCAGCTTACTCAGAGAGAAAATGCTAATAAATCTGTCTTGCCAAAAATGCTTCCTAGAGCCCTGGAATGACCTGTGTTGCAAGCTGGGATGAGCGGACAGAATGGAGATGTTACTCTTTACTGGAGGATCTGGGCCTGTGACCCACACCACCTCTATACCTGAAAGGGGTTTGCACTCCAAGCACTTACAATCATTACAGATGCCCAAAACTAAGAAGGAAGAAGAGAAGGATTGGGTGCTTCCTCAGGTGAAATTTCAGGAAGGGTTGTGGGTATTCTTGTTGCATTTCCATCATCTGCCTATAATATGCCTACCTTGACCCTGTTGTTTAGTCCTGAGTATAACAGAGTAGACACATTGAATCACCTGTCAGAAGGTGAGTGAAAAGATAAATTCTCCTGCTTTCAGTCGCTTTATGCCAACTGGGGCTAAGAGTAGGGTTGATGCCAGCATCTTTGATTTTCAAATGACAGACTTGGTACCTATCCCATGCTTTCAGAAATGTCCTGTTTTAGATCTCCTTACCTCCCTCCCTTCCTGCCTGCCTCACTTGTCAAAATGTCTTTGTGTTACAGGCAAAATTTTGGGATCAGAGGTCCTTTCCTACTTGGACCATGACATGACCCCATCTTTAGCTTCCGTTTCCCATCAGGCTTCGTTTTGAGGTGCTACCTGCTCCCAGCCTTCTCTTCATGTCAGCCAAAGCACTGACCCTTCACCATTGTTTAAAGACCTCTGTTATGCAAATCCTTCCCAAGGCCCTTGGTTTCCTGCAAGGTTGCACCTCTTGAGCTACAACCTGATGTTCTAGGAGGGAGAGCAAAACAAATTTGCATGCTGGACGTTTCTCTCTACCAAGGGGATTTAAGAGAGGAGAGTGGAAGGACTCAACCAGTTCTCTTTTTCCTTGAGAAAGCCAACTTGCTTTGTGAGCTTGCCATGGCCTGGGCTCTCCTTTTCCTGTTTTTTCTCACTTATGGGACAGGTAAGAAATGACACGAAGAACATCCAAAGCAAAGGTCTATGGACTGAAGAACAAGCCATTCATTGTTTTTAGATGGATGTGGTGCTCTGGCAGGATATGAAAAGAAACGGTATCCCAACATGGTGATTTTGTTTTCTTTGTGTACAGGTCCCAGTTCCCAGCAAACTCTGTCTCAGCCCGCTTCAGCGTCCGTCTCACCGGGCCAAACAGCAGAACTCTCCTGCTCTCGAAGCGGTGGGCAGAGTAGTGGCTGGTACAGCTCTCGCTGGTATCAACAGAAACCTGGACAGGCCCCTCGCTTCCTGGTCTTTGGTAGCACCAGGGGTGAAGGAATCCCAGACAGATTCACTGCCTCTGCTTCTGGAGACAACGGTCGTTTAACCATCACTAACGTCCAAGCTGAAGATGAAGCCGATTACTATTGTGGTGCTTGGTACTATGCTAGCTCGTACAGGTTTCACAGTGATACGTTCTAAAGGGGAACCAAGACAAATACCTTCACTCTTCATCCAAGGGTGGGGAACTGAGGCTCACTGCAGAGTTTGTTTTGAACTGTGTCTGAGATTGCTTGAACCATCAAGCAGGAAATGAGAAGAAGACCATGAGAAACCAACCTTCAGCTGGACTCCTCTTTCATGGTGTACATTCCGTGAATCAACATATACTTAGCTATGTAGGAGAGGTGCTAAAAAACCAAGATGTGGAACAGGACACCAGCATTAGTATCCTAAAGTGCCTCTGTAAGACCCCGCTTTGGGGATCCCTGATATTAGTATGGTTTGGACGGGCGCCATATCTAATTGGCATCATATGTCATTGGCAACACATTTTATTGGCTCTGATATCAAAGTCAAACCTGAGAGGTGACGGAGAGGTCAAACCGAGCGACGGAAGGAATTTGACTGTAAATGTGAGAAGCACAGGTCAACTCAAAACTTCCTCCAGGTAAGACTGAGTCATTTCTCAGGCAAATACACACCATTCCTGTGGATAATAAACCTAAACAGAAGCTGGAATATTCCAGGGAATCCACCTTTGAGGAGCCCACCAGGACACTGATTGACAGATATCCATCCCTTGTACACCTGGTTTCTTTCCTCTGTCCTCACAGCACCCACAATAGACAGGTATTACAACACCCATCATGTCTTTGTCAATCAAGCACTAAGCCCATCAACAGGCAAAAGACTCATTGTCCACAACAGGTTCCCTTTGTCTTGCATCTGGAACCTTCACAGCCACAAGCCATTTTCAGGGTACAAATGGCCCTGATTTGAGGAGGGCCAGTGCAGTCTCTTGAAGGTCTACCTGTCACTCTGTCCATCCGGATCCTGGATGGGAACTGCCCTTAGGTCCTACCTAAGCCAAAATACATTTCTGCTCTTCACTACTCTTCCGGACTGGTAATGATAAATCCCCCCAAATCCCTCAGCCTCTCTATAATTTTTCCTCCCTTTCTCTTTCAGCTAGCTCTTGTGTGAATGTGTGATTGTGTGTATCTTGTGTGCATGCATGAGTGAATTCCCCTCAATAAAATCATTTATTGGACAATTCTGCTTGGTTTTTGGCTTGGCCTGACCCTGTAAACATTGGGTAAAAAGATCTCGCTAGGTTACCCTACCTCTCGCATTGCTATTGCTTGTGCTCTGGCTAGTTTCCATTCTCCATCACCTGGAGCACATTGAAGTCTCCCCCATGGGATCCCAGAAATCAGGGTAACAGAGTGGTGGAGAATGCAGGCAGCCCCTGTACCCCAAATTTGAGTGGAAGTCGCAACCCACTCAAGTCAGGCTGGTATAGGTGTAGGGAATGGCCAAATCAAATTCCTAGAGTGATAGGAACACGTGCGAGTGAGATCTGTGTGCCTGAGCTGCAGGAGCTATTCTATCTGGGTTGGAAATCTTTCTCCCCCTTTTCTCTCTTGGTTTGTGTGTGGCAGCAGCCCCTACTTGGTCACTAGCCTCTTGGCAGTGAATCAAGTCAGATAGCAAGGGTTGTGCACAAACTATCCCGGAAATCACCTCCCTAACTTGGGGACTATCGTGGGTTGGGATCCTGAGCCCTTGGGTTGCCTAGGCTAGGTTCAGCTCACGCACACACGTACAGAAAAATAGGCACACGTCTTAGAAGGAGAGATTCCCCCAAGGTGACACGGGTGCGTCCCTGTGACATTCATGGGGTGGTCATCAGTTGGCAGGCAATGCGAAGGCACAGAGACACACACACATTTAGCCTGTTTGATGTCTGATCTCAAAGGGTTCCCCTTTAGGGGAACTGTTGATCTGTTGTCTCCTTGTTTGACAGAAGCAGATATGCTCAGACCTCCCCTGCACCTCTTGCACCGAAGAGACAGTGGGAAATCCTTCCAGATGTCCCGGTACTGCTTCCTCCCGGCTCACTCACGCATAAAGCTCAAGTTACCCACACACTCCATTCTCAGTGCTGGGAGGAAAAGTTTGTCTGCCAGGGTTCAATTCCCTGCTCAGACACAGAAAGCCACCGAGTGACCTTGGTCAAGTCACACGCTCTCAGCCTCAGAGGGAGGCAAAGACAAACACCCTCTGAACAACTTTGACCCGGAAAACCCCCTGATAGGTTTGCCTTAGTGTTGCCTTTAGTCAGTAATGAATTGAAGGCCAAGAACAAGAACATGAACTTTTTGAAAAATTCCCTCTGATTGTCAGAGTGAAGAGTGAAATCTAGAGGCTATGAATCCGTATACGGCTGGTCATTCTGTCTGGCGCTCTTCGAACCCGTTTCCTTGCAGAGTTCCTATGTTGTGGATTTTATTGTCCTTTGAGATGTTTCTAGGACGTGCAAATCAAAGAGGGAATCACAACAGAGTACTGTAAAAGCAAAACTTCTTACTTGCGGACTGTGTCTTCTGAATGTGTTGTCAATGTTCTCCCTGCATCTGCCATGCGAAACCTCTTCTCCTGGCCTTCCCCTGTAGGGGGAGATATTAGCCCAATTTCTCAATTGTAGAAAAAGAAGAAGTAGAAGACCACAGAGATGACGTGCAGCCAGATTCGTCTGATGTGAAACGAAGCAGGAGAACCTTACGTGTACGTGGGTGCTCTTTTAAGGCATCCCAGCTTACTCAGAGAGAAAATGCTAATAAATCTGTCTTTCCAAAAATGCTTCCTAGAGCCCTGGAATGACCTGTGTTGCAAGCTGGGATGAGCGGACAGAATGGAGATGTTACTCTTTACTGGAGGATCTGGGCCTTTGACCCACACCATCTCTGTACCTGAAAGGGGTTTGTACTCCAAGCACTTACAATCATTACAGATGCCCAAAACTAAGAAGGAAGAAGAGAAGGATTGGGTGCTTCCTCAGGTGAAATTTCAGGAAGGGTTGTGGGTATTCTTGTTGCATTTCCATCATCTGCCTATAATATGCCTGCCTGGACCCTGTTGTTTAGCCCTAAGTAGAACATATTGAATCGACGGTCGAAAGGTGAGTGAAAAGATAAATTCTCCTGGTTTCAGTGGCTTTATGCCAGCTGGAACTAAGAGTAGGGTTGATGCCAGCATCTTTGATTTTCAAATGACAGACTTGGTACCTATCCCATACTTTCACAAATGCCCTGTTTTGGATCTACTTACCTCCCTCCCTCCCTTCCTGCCTGCCTCACTTGTCAAAATGTCTTTCTGTTATAGGCAAAATTGTGGGGTCAAATGTCCTTTCCTACTTGGATCATGAGATGACCCCAACTTTAGCTTCTGTTTCCCATCAGGCTTCATCTTGAGGTGCTACCTGCTCCCAGCCTTATGTTCATGTCAGCCAAAGCAGTGACTCTTCTCATTAGCTTAAAGACCTCCCTTATGCAAAACATTCCAACGACTCTCGGTTTCCTGGAAGGTTGCACTTTCTCAGCTACAACCCGATGTTCCAGGAGAGAAAGCAAACAAATTTGCATGTTGGGTGTTTCTTTCTTCCAGGGGGATTTAAGAGAGGAGAGTGGAAGGATTCGACCAGTTCTCTTTTCCCTTTAGAGAGCCAACTTGCTTTGTGAGCTTGCCATGGCCTGGGCTCTCCTTTTCCTGTTTCTTCTCACTTATGGGACAGGTAAGGAATGACACAAACAACTCCCCATCTAAGGTCTAGGGAGTGAGGAACAAGCCATTCATTGTTATTGGATGAATGGGGTGCTCTGCCAGGATTTGAAAACAGAGACATGGTGATGTTGTTTCCTTGTGTGCAGGTCTCAGTTCCCAGCAAACTCGGTCTCAGCCCGCCTCAGCGTCCGTCTCCTTGGGTCAAAAAGCAGAACTCTCCTGCTCTCGAAGCGGTGGACAGAGCAGCAACTGGTACAGCTTTGGCTGGTATCAACAGAAACCTGGACAGGCCCCTCGCCTTGTGTACTATGGTAGCAGCAGGGGTGAAGGGATCCCGGACAGATTCACTGCCTCTGCTTCTGGAGACAACGGTCGTTTAACCATCATTAACATCCAACCTGAAGATGAAGCCGATTACTATTGTGGTGCTTGGTACTCTGCTAGTGGCGCATACAGGTTTCACAGTGATACGTTCTAAAGAGGAACCAAGACAAGTACCTTCACTCTTCATCCAAGGGTGGGGAACTGAGGCTCACTGCAGAGTTTATTTTGATCTGTGGCTGAGATTCTTTGATTCATCAAGCAGGAAACGAGAAAGAGAAACCAACCCCTGGCCAGAATCCTCTTTCAATGGGTACGTTACATAACTTTATGTATTCTTGGCGATGTAGCAGAGGTGCTGAGAAAGCCTGGTAGTGAATTGCAAAGATGTGGAATGGGACACCAGCAGGAGTACCCTAAAGTACATCATCCTGATGTCCAATGGGACCAATGCTCATCACTGCCAATGCACAATGCAGAGATTAAAAAAAAGAAATTGCACCAAACATAAGTGCTTTTAAAGTTTTGTAGAATGAAGTCAAAACCTTTTAATGAATGGGAATTCCTAATCCTTGAGGCATTGAAATAATTAGTTATCTGAGCAGCTAAGTGATACTGAAGCTCCAGTATAATGCTTAGACAGATCCCCTTCTGATCTTGGAAGCTAAACAGGTCATCTCTAGTTAGTCCTTGGATGGGAGACTGCCGATGCACACCAGCTGCTGTGGGCTGTATTTCAGAGGAAGGAACTGGCAAAACCACCCCTCAGGATTCCTTGCCTAAGAATACTCTGTGAAATTCATGTGGTTTTTATAAGCCAACAGGCAACATGAAGGCACACAGACACACAGACATTTAGCCTGTGCGATGTCTGATCTCAAAGCGTTCACCTTTAGGGGGAACTGTTGTTCTGTTGTCTCCCTGTTTGACTGAAGCAGGTGAGCTCAGACCTCCGCTGCCCCTCTTGCACCTGTGAGACAGTCGGAAATCCTTCCATATGCACGAGTACTCCTTCCTCCTGGCTAATTCCCACATACAGCTCATGTTACCCACACACAACATTCTCTGTGCTGGGGTGTAACAGTGTATATTACAGAGGCCAGCAGCCAGGGTTCGACTCCCTGCTCAGCCATGGAAACCCACTGAGTGACCTTAGGTAAGTCACACTCTCTCAGCCTCAGAGGAAGGCGAAAGCAAACCTTTTGAACAAATCTTACCCAGAAAACCCCATGACAGGTTTGCCTTAGTGTCACCATAAGTCAGAAATGGATTGAAGGCCCGCAACAAAGAACACTACAGCAACGACAAGAAGTTCTGTATAGATTGGCCTACTGTCCTTGCTGAGAAATCAACTTGCAATCTGAGATGGGCAAACGGATGGCAAACAGAAGACAAATTCATGCAAGCGTGGTGTGATTTTCTCATTGACGCCTTCAGAGAAGCTTCTCCTTGTAGTCCTGCACCTTCTCTCACAAATTTGTGGGAAAAATCCTTTTTTACTGTCAGAGTGAAGAGTGGAATCTTGAGGTTATAACTCAATGGAAGAGGAGGAGGAGGAGGAGTTCCATCTGGGTTCCCTGCTGGTAGAGGTGAGATCTTCTTGCTTCCTCTACCAGTGGGCGGAGCTGGCTGTCCTTTCTAGGTCTCCCCCCCAGCAAAGACAGGCTGAGTCTGCCTGCAGCTTCTTTCTCTACAGCAGAGGGGGAAGGAGGGGGAACTGCAGCATCAGGGAAGGGCCTGTGAGTCAGGCCTTGCAAGGTTGAAGAACTGGGACTATTTCATTAGTGGAGACAATAACATCACCTCAAGCTCCTCTGTCTACTCGGAGCTTAGTTGGAGCTTACTTTCTCTCAAGAAAGTGTCTGTCCTTTTTGCAGTGATGTATTTAAGTCTTGTGCTCCAAGTCTCAAGTCAAGTCTCAAGACTCTGCCTTCGAGTCTCAAGTCAAGTCAAGTCTCAAGACTCTGCCTTCAAGTCTCAAGTCCTTGAAGATACTTTCAAGTGAAGTCTCAAGTCTGGGAGCCAACTTTATACCCTAACCTATATTCCAAAATTTCTGGACAGAGTCAAATAAAGCCAGTTTCAATACTTTAAGCAGAATCGGCCCTCCACATTTGCGATTTTGACATATGCAGCTTTGGAAGTGGGAAATAGGATCCTTCTTACTCCCCATTTCTGAAGCTGGAGGCTTTTTCAGAAGTGGAGAATGGGATCTTTCTTACTCCCCATTCTTCGAAAGTTTTAGAAAGAAGGATCTTTCCTCCTCAAGCCCATTGCCTTATGCATTTGTTGTTCCTCTCTGAGAAATACACCCTGCACTCTGGAGGCGAGTCTTGTCTTCTGCTCTTAGGAAACATTTTAGAAGGCTCCTCCGATATGCAACAGGGTCAGGCTGCTGAGCAGACCTCAAGCCTGCCTCAAGCCCATTGCCTAATAAGTTTGCTGTTGCTCTCTGAGAAATGGGCCCACGCTTTGGGCTTAAGACAGAATGTGACCAATAGGCAAAAAAGAGATGGAAGTGTTGTTCAAAGTTGTAAGGTTTCTGGATGAATGTATTATGTTACCGGGTCAAGGGCAGCAAGTCAATCACTAAAAATATACAAGTCTTGAGTCAAGTTGAGTCAGTGCATCATTTATTGCTGAGCTGAGTCTAAGTAGAGTCCCTGAAGTGACTTAAGTCTGACTGGAGTCCGAGTCAATCGATTCGAGTCTACATCACTGCCTTTCTGTGGTTCAAAGCATGGGGTGCCTTAGTCTTCAGTGAGCAGATGAAGCCCATTACCTTTACAAAAGACCTGTTCTTGATGGAGAGGAAAATGCTGGGAATGGCTGCCCCATCTTTCACTTCCATACTCCCCTGGAAAGTCCAGGAGGAATCCAAAGGCTGGAACTTTTTAGGTTGAAATGGCGGATATTCTATTTTTCCCCTCAGGCAGTCCTGAGCACTGTAAGGGAGAAAAGCACACAGTAAACTCTAAAAGGGATGTCACATCCCAGGTTGCCTGATGGTGAGGGACATTTCACGGTGGTAGATTCTGATAGGGAAGTGCGACAAAAGCCTTCTCTCTTCCTCTTTGTGAGCCTGAATACCGTTTGTCTATTTATGACAAGAGTGTATGAAAAGATAACATTATTTAGATGCAAGAATGCTACTCATGAAATGTGCTTACCTTAAGTATATGACATATCTGATATCTGAAAGGGTTTCTGAAAGGCCACCTCCTCCTGTATGAACCTGCCTGAAATCCAACATCAGGAGTGGAGGTTCTGTTGTGTATTCCACCACTCACCCTGTGAGGTCCAAAGAGCAATGGAATAACCCAGTTGGAAAAGCAAATCAAGCCTTACCTTTCCTGTTTTCACTTTGCTAAACCTAGCCCTTTACCAAGGCATTTGGTTCAAGGATTAGTTGGCCTGTCTATTTTATGGTGGTGGTAGGCCTGTTTCTAGTTCCTGCTCCTTTCTGGTCTCTCTCCCTCTCTCCCTTCTCACTTTCTGGTTTGGCTCACTGTTATCTGCCTTGGAAGCACTTGCCTTCTCTGTCCCAGTTGAGCCTCTGCAACGGTCACAGTTCAAGAAGGATATTGACAAGCTGGAGTGTGTTCAGAGAAAGGTAACCGAGACTATCAAAGCTATCATAGCATCCAGGATCAGACAGGATCTGGAGCCATACCACCAGATCCTTCCATGCCACCAGATCATCTGAAGATGCCAACCACAGATGCAGGTGAAAAAATCAGGAGAAAATACTAATAGAACATGGCCTCAAAGCCCAGAAAACCCACAACAACCAAAGGATCTGGAGCCTTTAGGGTATTTAGGCCATGTATTAAAATACGATACATAGTGTATATTACACATGTGTATCCCTGCATATATGTGTCCACATGCCTTTGAGTCACCTGTCAACTTATGTCGACCCATAATTTCCTAGGGTTTTCTTAAGCAAGAAATCCTCATAGGTGGTTTTGCCAGTTCCTTTCTCTGAAATATAACCTACAGGCCAATACCAGTATGCTAAATTAGTGACAGTCAATCTAGCTATGCAATAAAGCTCTGTTGAGTAAAGTTTTAAAATGTTGGGCACACCGTGAAAAAATTAACATGTGCTCTCTCATCAAAAGGATTAGAAATTAAAATGCTTACAAATTTGATGCAACTCGACTCAACAGTACTTCAGTATTTTGGTGTTTTTTTTTTTAAAGATTACCTATACAGTGGTTTATGAGTTTCTTGCATTCCAGGCTTTAGCCTCTAGAGGGAAACCTTGGTCCACCTTCCCAGTATGTGACAAGATGGAATCCTGTGATCAACCCCTGGGATGCAACTTCGCCCCGTGCCTTTGGGGTGAAGCGAAGCAGGAGAATGCTCATGATGCTTGGCTGATCTTGCAGTGCCAACCAGTTCACTCTTGTATGAAGCCTGGGGCTGCTAAGCAAGTTTCTTTATTAAGAATGTGGTTTGAGATCCAGGCAAAAGTTCTTCGGAGCCTAGAAACAGTTTGTTTGACTCTCACAATGCTGGGGAACAAGTGAGAGGACTCGGTTGCATTCATGTCCCATTGGAACATCTGCTTGACCACTGTGGGAAGAAAACACTGGAGTAGAGATCTCTGAAGTCTCTGGTAGGGAATGTTCTTTCCCCTCCTCTGAGACTGGATCCCTTGAACTGGAGATGCCAAGGGTCTATTCTGGCCCATTTCTCCAGGTAAAACTACATAGCTTCCCTGAGCTATGGACCCTCTTCCTCAGCAACCTTCTTTGACTTATCCTACTACCACCTGTTGTCATCCTATCCAATGGCCAACTCCGTTTTTTAAAAAAATCAATTATCTTCTATGCAGATGGGTTCTGTTGTCCCTCCCTCCCTCCCTCCCTCCCTCCTTTTTTTCTTGTCATGATGCCATGCTTTCTCCAGGGAGACAGGAAGTTCCAGCACAGCCAATGGCCCTAGACGAGATTTGCATGACGGCATCATTCTTCAGCTCTGGTTTACTTGAAAAAGGAAGGAACGGAGGAGGCCCCAGAATATTGTCTGTGTGCTTCAGAAATCCCAGCTTCTTTGCAGAACTCACCATGGCCTGGTCCCTGTTGTTCTTTGTCCTTCTCAATTACTGTGCAGGTAAGGGCGGTGAAGGATTTTAGAGAGACCTAAAGGGCAACCACACAGTTATCTCCAACTGATTGTAGCAGATTACTCAATTGCATTGTCATTTCTTTCCATATTTTTTTTTTGTCCAAGGTGTCAGTTCACAGGCAGGGTTGACTCAGCCTGCTTCAGAGACTACGTCCCCAGGAGAAACCATCAAGCTTTCCTGCTCTAAAGGCAGTGGTAGCTGGGGTAGCACTGTCTACTGGTATCAACAGAAATCTGGTCAGGCCCCTCGCTTTGTGCACTGTAATGGCTGCAGCAGCAGAGGAGAAGGGATTCCAGATCGGTTCAGCGCATCTACTTCTGGGAACAGTGGCTATTTAACCATCACCAATGTCCAGCCTGAAGATGAGGCAGATTATTACTGTATGCGCTGGTACAGCACTGGCAGCTCGTATCACGGTGGTTCATTCTCACGGGGAAGTGAGACAGAAACACTTTCCCTCTTCCTCCCAAGACCAGGGAAGTCAGAAACTCTGAAGAGCTTGGAGGGACAAAATATACTTCGAATTACAGACGATGATAGAGAAGCTGTAGATGCTCCTATCACTTCATTTGAAATATCACATGCAATTAGAAAGTTGAAAATTTCTAAAGCTCCTGTCCCAGACAGTTTCACTGCATTATATTATAAACCATTTGAAGAGGAACTGATGTTACCTCTGCAGAAAACGTTTAATCTTAAACAAAAAGAAGGAATCTCAGAATCATGGATGCATGCTAATATAACTTTGATCCCTAAAGAAGGGAAGGATTTATCTCAACCCAGTAATGATAGACCAATTTCCTTATTGAACACTGACTATAAATTTTTTTCCTCAATTTTGGCAGATAGGCTTAAAAATATTTTACAGGAAATCATATATGAAGATCATAATAGATTTATTCTTAAAAGATACTTAAAAAATAATATTAGGATAGTATTAAATATGTTGGAATATTTTGAAAAACACATTGAGAAGAAATTGGCTGTGCTATTTTTAGATGCGGAAAAGGCCTTTGATAAGATAAATTTGGCATTCATGATTGAACTACTAAAAAGAATGAATTTTGGGGAAAATTATATTAAATAGATTGAGAAAATATATACCCAACAAAAGGCCCAGGTAATTGTTAACGGTGAAAAAACAAAATGTTTAGACATTGAGAAAAGCACACACCAGAGATGTCCCCTCTCTCTACTATTGTTTATTACAGTGTTAGAGGTATGAAATAGATGTATAAGATCAGATTTGGGGATTGAGGGGTTGAAAATTAAAAATAAAATGTATAAACTTAATGCTTTTGCGGATGATTTGGTAATATATTTAGGGAATCCAACTGAGAATATAGATAGGCTACTAAATACACTGAATCTGGTTTTAAAATTAATAAGGAAAAAACTCAGATTTTAACTAAAAAGTTAAGGAGTGAGGAGGAAAAGGGACTTATGGACAAATCAGGTTTCAAAGTGGTAAAGAAGGTTAAGTACTTGGGAATATGGATAACAAAACAGAACTCTAACCTCTTTGAAAACAATTACACAAAGGCTTGGAAAGGAATTAAATAGGACTTTGATAGATACTCTAGATTATAGCTAACTTTATTTGGTAGGATGGCAGTGGTGAAAATGACCTTTTTACCCAGGCTGAATTTTTTTATTTCAAAATTTACCAATTACAACTAATGATAAATCTTTTGTAACCTGAAGCAGGAAATTGACAAAATTTTTATGGGAAAAGAAAAGACCAAGAATAAGATGGAATTACCTGACAGATTTGAAAAACCATGGAGGTTTCAGTCTTCCAGATTTGAAATCGTATTATCATGTAAGCACTTTGACCTCGTTGACAGATTGGATAACCTTGAAGAATGAAAGAGTTTTGATGTTAGAAGGTGTGGACATAAGATTTGACTGGCATGCATATGTGTGAAATGATAAAGCAAACATTGATAAAGAATTTTTAAACCCCTACATTCAGAGATCAATTCTTAGGATTTGGTTAAATTATAAAAATAAAATTTTTAATAAGATCCCATTGTGGATCTTCCCACAAGAAGCCTTTCTTGGGAAAAATTCTATGGTAATAATAATTGGCTAACATATAAAACTCTTCTTGCTTAGGGAAAGCAGGAAAAAATGCAAATAAAATCAAGGGAAGAACTTTCACAATTGAGTTTTAAGCGTAATTGATTCCCACATATGCAATTAACAGAAAGATTCAGAAAGGACTATAAATCAGAAGGGTTGGATTTTTCTCAATCATATAATGAGTTTGAAAAAGTTATATTTGAATATCCCCAACATATGACCTTTAAAATATATAAATTCATAATTCAATTGAATCTGTGGGAGGAAGAGGTAAAAGAGATTATGATTAAATGGGCAAGAAATATAGGACAGGAAATTGCGCTTGGGAGTTGGGGAGATTCATGGAAGAAAACAGGGCCGTCCAGTTTATTCCTGTACGAAGTTTTGGAGCTGCTAATAAGTTTCTTTATTAAGAACATGGTCTGAGATCCAGGTAAAAGTTCTTGGGAGCCTAGAAACAACTTGTTTGACTCTCACAACCAGATGCTGGGGAAAAAGTGAGAGGACGCAGTTGTATTCATATCCTGCTTGTGGGCCTCCCATTGGAACATCTGCTTGATCACTGTGGGAAGAAAACACTGGAGTAGAGACGCCTTAAGTCTTGCTATTTTATTGTATCTTATATTACAGGGCTATTTTAATAGAGCTCTTGTGATCTTCTTAAATTCCTGTGAGTTGAGCTGGGCTGGGCTGGGCAGCACGTTAGCATCCTTCCTGTTTTAAGTCCCCAAATGTAGAAAGAAAAAGGAAAGGCCTGATTTGCTTTCCCGACTGGTTGTTCTGTTGCTTTTTGCATTTCTATGTTCTCTTCCAGAACAGAAGACCTACAGTAGAATCATAGAGTTGGAAGAGACCACAACAGCCACTGTGTCCAACTCCATTCTGCCATGCAGGAGCACACACTCAAAGAACCCCCAGCAGATGGCCATCCAACCTCTGTTTAAAAATCTCCAAAGAAGGAGATGCTACCACACTCCATTGAGGCAGCAGATTCCACTGTCAAATGGCTCTTACAATCAGGAAGTTCTTCCCAATGTTTAGATGACATCTCTTTTCCTGTAGTTTGAATCCATTGCTCCATAATGCCCTAGTTTCTAGAGCAGTAGAAAACAATCTTGCTCCATCTTCAACGTGACATCCCTTCAAATATTTAAACAGGGTTGTCATGTCACCTCTTAACCTAAGAGGTAGCTAGGGTGTCACCTAGAAATATGGTGCTCCAGTTCACCTTAGAAAACAGAACATGACTCTTACAAGATTAAGAAGAAATCTTGTTGTGATACCTTGCTGAAGCACTCTGTTGTTCCTAGAATCATCTGAAGCAATTTTATATTAGATCCTCTCAAACCATACTTCTTCAACTAGGTCTGTTCTGCAGGGCCGAGTGTCTCTGGATCTCTGGAGTCTCCAACAGGGAATGTTCTTTCCCCTTCTCTGAGACCAGATCCTTTGAACTGGAGATATCAAGGGTCTATCCTGGCCCATTTCTCCAGACAAAACCACATGCCCTTCCCTAAGCTATGGACCCTCTTCCTCAGCAATCTTCTTTGACTTATCCTACGTCTGCCGATTGTCATACTGTGCAATGGCCAACTCCATTAAAAAAACAACACAATTATCTTGTATGCAAATAGGTTCTGTTGTCCCTCCTTTCATTTCTTTCTTTTCTTTTCTTTCTTTCCATGATACTATGCTTTCCCCAGGGAGACGGGCAGTTCCAGCACAGCCAATGGCCCTAGACGAGATTTGCATGACGGTATCATTCTTCAGCTCTGGTTTACTTGAAAAAGGAAGGAAACGGGGAAGGCCCCAGAATATTGTCTGTGTGCTTCAGAAATCCCAGCCCCTCTGGAGAGCTCACCATGGCCTGGTCCCTGTTGCTCTTTGTCCTTCTCAATTACTGTGCAGGTAAGGGCGGTGAAGGATTTTAGAGAGGCCTAAAGGGTAACCACACAGTTATCTCCAACTGATTGTAGCAGATTACTCAATTGCATTGTCATTTCTTTCCATATTTTTTTTTTGTCCAAGGTGTCAGTTCACAGGCAGGGTTGACTCAGCCTGCTTCAGAGACTACGTCCCCAGGAGAAACCATCAAGCTTTCCTGCTCTAAAGGCAGTGGTAGCTGGGGTAGCACTGTCTACTGGTATCAACAGAAATCTGGTCAGGCCCCTCGCTTTGTGCACTGTAATGGCTGCAGCAGCAGAGGAGAAGGGATTCCAGATCGGTTCAGCGCATCTACTTCTGGGAACAGTGGCTATTTAACCATCACTAATGTCCAGCCTGAAGATGAGGCAGATTATTACTGTACGTGCTGGTACAGCACTGGCAGCTCGTATCACGGTGGTTCATTCTCACAGGGAAGTGAGACAGAAACACTTTCCCTCTTCCTCCCAAGACCAGGGAAGTCAGAAACTCTGAAGAGCTTAGCTGAGCTTTGAAGAAGTTGTGTATTTCTTTGAAAAGAATGCAGGAGACTCTGTTGTTTCACACTGAGGATAGGCCAAAAATCTGCACGTTTCAGAAGACCCATCGAATCTCAAATATGTTGTTGATCAGGGAACCCTTTAACCTTCCGGACCATTAAATTGATGGCTGTTAGGTGCCCTTTAAATTATTCAGAGGGATAGGGCTTGGGATTCTGCAGAAAACTCCACTCCTGTTGAAGACTTGGTGGAACCTGTAGAAAACTTAGGGCCTTTCCACACTACACTGTTATAGTGCTATTGTTCCACTTTCTACATCCTGTGGAATTCTGGGGTTTGTAGTTTCCTGAGGCTAAAGAGCTCTGTGGCTGAGAATTCTAAAGGCCCCTCGTCAAATTGCAAAACCCAGGATTCCATAGGATTTTGAAAGGGGAATAATAGCACTATATGAAGGGTCTGTTCTTCCCTTTCCTTCACTACTCAACCAAACCGTGCCTTGAACCCTGATTCTTATCCCTCATTCCTTGGTTGTCCAGATCAAAGGCAGCAGCAGACCCATGAGAAGCTTGAGATAAAAGTAATTGTTAAAGGGAGTGCCCATTTTCTGGAATGGATCCATTTCTCCTTCCCACCATGAGAGAGTCTCAGAGCTATGAGTCTCAGTGATCAGATCAAGTCTGTGTTTACTTCTGTAAGTGAAGCAAAGCACATACTCTGACAAACAGACGTCTTCTATTGCTGCCAAGAATGTGACCAACATAGCAGCTAGCTTGATTCTCAGAGCTGGTGAAGGAGTTCTAACAAACTCTGTTTCCATGGACTGCTCAGGAGGAAAGGTCTACTTAGGAGGAAAGGTCTACTCAGAGGTGGAAAAGAACCAGCTGCTAGCAATGTACTGGCAGTCAGAGGATCAGGAGGTGGAGCAGTACATGTTTATATAAAGCCAGTAGTCTTGTCTGAGCTGTTTTTTGAGTTAAGAGCTTCTGGGGTCAGGAGGTTGATTGAGGGCAGAGCACAAAGAAGAGCATGCTGTCTTTGTAGGGCTTATAAAACATTCATAATAGAAGCTGGGTGGGTGTTCTATTGTAGGTTAGATGGATGCTTAGCTGTCCTTGAATGTGAAGGAGGAATAACAATGTCTTTGTTTTATGAGTATAGCTGCCAAGTTTAATATGGAGGGAATGGGAGAAAAAGCTAGGCTAGAGGTCTCTAGACATCAACAGTGGGCCTTCTACTAGTCTGTGAAACTAGGAAAGTGCTTGGCAATGCTGACTCCAGTCTTTACTTCTAGGCAAACACAGTAATTCTGAATGGAGGGGCAAGAGGCATAGATTTCTAAGCCCAGCTCTAGGAAAAGGGGTTTTGGTACAACCCTGTTTTAAAGGGAAGGAGTGTTTAGCTACAGACTATGATGGTTTCCCAATATTGTTTTCTGTTTGGAAGCAGCCTTGCCTTACCTCCTCTAGTTAGAGTGGCCAAAGACTACCTCTTGGGATGTGTCTGAACTCCCCTTCCGGCACTGAGGAACTCTCTGGTTCCTGCCATTCAAATCCTAATTTGCCTTGTGTCTGGGATGTGTTAGCAGTTCCATTGTTTTGGGTCATTCCCCCCCCCCCCAAATATTGGGCAGTCAAGGGCACACATAGAATTTCCTGCTACTTTCTGTTTTTCCCATTCATTTGAGCCTTACCCAACTCATCCCAGCATTGCCAATACAGCTGCACCTACTCTGTGGGCGTGCTTGTGTAATCTTAAACATTAAAAGCATGTAAGATGTAGATATGATGCCTTAAAAGTCTTGTCTGGCGGGATGTGTTTTTTCACTGAGTGTCTGGGTGCCTTTGGAAAAGGACCAAATCCATGTGAGCCATTAGCAAGAGTTCAAATGCAATGATGCCATGGCATGAATTGGGAACCTGTTGATTTTTTTTAAAGCATAGAAAGATCAAACTAGCTAAGCAATGCAGCTCTCCTGAGGACACTTTTAAGGCACAGAGCCAGTCCTGAGCACATATGTTTCTGATGATTTGCACGCCACCAGCACTTTTGGTATGAAGTGAAGCAAGAGCAACTGCATTATGCCTGGGTGCTCTTGCAAGAAACTTCCAGCTGAGCAAAAGTGTGATGCCACTGGTGTAGTCAGACAGGCACTCAGGAATTTAGGAAAATTGATTTCAGTAAGCGTGAGGAAATACTCAGTGAGATCCCCATGATCAGAAATGCTCAAAGGGAAGGGAGCTGTCATGTCTTGGATAACTTGCAGTTCACAAACTTCACTCAGAATTAAAAAGCAGTGTTTATTTGTAGCCAGACAAGCGGCTCAGCAACTTTCCTGGGAAGTTGCTAAAACTATTGGGTGGCTACAGATTTTATACCTTGTCCTACAAATTTAGATGCACATAGCAGTGATGGGTGAAAGTCATAAATCTCACATCATCCCACTCGTTTAGGCATTTTCCAGACCTTCCATTGATTATATATCTTTTATCCTTGAAGCAGAAACAAGTTCCTGTATTCTTATCTTGAGTATTGCCAGTTCCCATAACACATTTCCGATACGTTTGGATTCCCCTTCTGATCTTTCCCCTTTGCCTGGATGCATTGTAGCAATGAGTAATACAGCAGTTAACCCATTTGGTGCCCCTGGGATACCTTTGTGAGCTTCCACTGGATACATCATTGCAACCAGGATGAACTAAAAAAAAATTCAGTTGAGTTGAGATTTAAAAGAGACATGTATAAGGAATGGAAGAGGGAAATCAGAAGAGTAATAGAAATTGAATAACCAGTACTTTCCAGGAGAAAGGGGGGAAAAACCAAAGTTCCGAATGAGCTCCTGCTTCTTAGAATGGTTAAAAATAATAATAAAAAACCATTCTGGTTTGAACCTTTAGGGGGCACTGTTGCTCCATCTGCACCATTCATAATAAAAATGAATCCAACTGCACCTTTTGGTATGAAAAGAAACTTCATTATGCTTGGGTGATCGTGCAGGAACCTTCTAGCAGAACGAAGGTATGATGCTGCCCAGGGTGGGCACCTACCACCAAGAAACTGCAGGGGAATTTCTCCAGACCCTGGGGAAATCCACCAAAATCCTACCTCTCCCAAATTTTTCTACTTACAAATAGAAGGAAGAATTTAAGGAGACTGTTTGCCCACAGCTCTGAGGTATTCCTGGGATTCTAACAGAACAGTGGAACTTTGAGGAGATGCAGTTTGAGATAAAGCCACATGGCTCCTTTTGACGAGTCTCCTGTTTTGAGTTACAAAGAGGCAGTTCTTCTGCAGCAGCCAATGAACACGCAGTTGTTTTGCATACCAGAGCAGCTCTCACAACTTCTGGAGCACCTTAAGACTGGAGGAGAGGACACCATCTAAGGTTACAATTTCTTAGGAAGCCAAGCACTCTTGGTTTTTGCCAATCATGTTTTGGGCCGCTCTCCTCCTTCTGCTTCTTGCTTACTGCTCAGGTGTGTGGAGAAGGATTCAATTATCTTCACCTTTCTAGTGAAGTACAGGATGATCTTCTTGAAGACACTTCAAAACCTAGCTCATAGATTCATTCCAAGCAATGTTATTCATGCTGTTGTTTGTTTTCCAGGCGTTGCCTCCCAGCCTACACTGACTCAGACTCCTTCCCAGTCCGTGACTCTTGGAAACACAGTGAAACTCACAGCCACTTTGAGCAGCGGTTATGACAGCTATGTTGTCTCCTGGTATCAGCAGAAAGAAGGCCAGGCTCCTCGACTTGTCATTGATGCTAGCAACAACCGAGGCAGTGGGATCCCAGACCGGTTCTCTGGTTCCAAATCAGGCAGGGAGCGTTATTTGACCATTACCAATGTCCTGGCAGAGGATGAAGCAATGTATTACTGTGGTGTAGATCACGGCAGTGGCAGTAGCTATGTGTAAGCCACAATGTTACAATTACAAGGGAAACTGAGACAAAAACATCTGCTGAAGGAAGAGAAACTGGTGCTCTCTCTGTGCCCAGCCTGATGTTCAAAAGCACTGTTTTTTAAAAAGGTTTATGTGAATGGAGTAGCTGGAGTTCTGAACATCACCTGTCTGCATTGCAATATTATGTTTCAGGTCTCCATTATAGACATTGGCCCACATCCCATGGTTAGTCCCAACTAGAGAGTTAGACCCACTGAATCAACGGGATTGACTTCTGAGTTGACTTATGATTTGACAACTTATTCAAAGGGTCTCTTGTAGTAGAGGTTAGCCCAGCAAACTCTAGCCATTGTTTTGTGACTGAATAATCAAGTCTTACTTTGGGGGTAGATTTTAATAGATGAATATACAATGGGCATTTTTGTTGCATGGAAATTTAGTTCATTTTGAGTAGGTTTATTAACGTTGTTGCTGTTGTCATTCCACCTTCTTCCCAGCCTGGGACTCAAGGCAGCTTACAAGAGTTAGAACAAACATCACTCAAAATTCACAATATACAAAATTAAAATTAAATTAAACTCTCAATAAAATGAGAACCAACTGAAAACAAAGCCATTAAAAAGAAAAAGAACAAGTAGACAATATATTCTTATTTAATTCTGATTTTATGGCATTTAAAATTAAACATATTTCGTTATTGAATTCTAAATTCCCAACCCCCAAAATTCTATTTATTTCTTGATTTATATCCTTTCAAAATCTTTGTACTTTACTGCACTCCTGCCACATATGGATATAAGTTCCTCTTCTGTCTCATCAAGGGTTATGTCCTCATATAATGCTTGAATCAGAGCTATATGCTCATCCAATCCTGATTTGTCAACAGGCAATTCATACCGTTCTTTATCCAAATCAAAGGCAAGAAAAGGCATGTCAGTTTCAGTGGTCATTTCCCCAGAATTGTCCTCTGTGCTTCAAGAGCTGACAAGTGTCCCAAACTTTAGACTGCTTCCATCAAGGTTCCATTTTAGACCTCTCATAGTAGCACAATCACAAGCACTCCCCACAGGAATAAGGCCACCCCATTCATCCTCTAAGTCCTGGCTTTCCATGGGATTTTATTTATTATATTTTTATGCCACCTTTCCCCCAAAATGAGACTCAAAGCAGCCTCCAACAATAAGTTAGACATTAAAAATGTTTAAAACAATTAAACATTAAAAACATATAAAATTATAACAAGCTAAAACAGAATTCTATTTTTAAAACAAGTTAATAAATAAATCTCCCCAATGCATATAAAAGCCTCCTTAATAAGAAATGTTTTAGTCTGCTGGTGAAAGGAGAGAAGGGAGGAGGCCAGCCTAGCCTCCCATGGAAGAGTGTTCCACAGGGTGGGAGCAGTCACTGAGAAGACTCTGTCCTGTGTTCTAACCAGGTGAACCTGGGAAGGTGGTGGGACTCAGAGAAAGCCTTCCTAGGGCTCTGGCAGGTTTATACAAGGAGATAAGTCTTTCAAATAGCCTGGACCTAGGCTGTATAGGGTTTTATAGTTCATAACCATCTCTAAATTTGTGCTTTCCAGGTTAGCATAGATATATCAAGGAACTTTCCTGAATAACTATGATGGGAAAGGGAGTTCTCTTAGTTGCATGAAAGAGAGTGTCCACGGTTGCCATGCTTTGGCCAACCTGATCTCCAAGACACCCAAAGGTAGAATCACATCAATCTGCAAGGCTTTCCTCCTTATCTTCTCCTTAAGCGTCTGAAGGCACTTGGTGAAGTGTATTAGATCTTGCTCTGGGGTCCCTATGAGCTCACACTCTTTGGCTGTGTAATATTCCTTTACTTCAGGCGTAATAGAGTTGAGGTCCCCACTACCATAATCAGGCAGAAAGCTTTCATGATTTCCTTCTGTGGTACGTTACAAGGGATTAGAATCTCCATCAGCACATGCTCTCAAAACAGCTCTGCTCCACAGATGATGAAAATGACCGTTGTTCAAAATCTGGTTTCCTGGCATTGCATGCACATAAGACACATGGACACTTTCTTCTGGGGCTTCTCCTCTAGTAACGCTCGAGTGTCACAGATGCCACTTGCAAGGGAACAAGGGCTGAATTAGATTTTTTGACCTTATTAAGATTAACAAAATGCCTAAGCCCTTTTCTACTGATATTCCTGTCTCCACCATTATTGCTCCCAAAGTGTGTTTTTGTGTAGTTTGGACTATCTATATTTTTTAATGTAAGCAAAGTATTAGGCAGTTTTTCACACATGTCCAATAGCCAGTGTAGTAGTATGAGCCCATTAGTGTTGTAGGTTTGGATGTGGATTTTCATAAATCCATCACTTAAGTCAAGATGGTGCTTCCCAACTCTATCTGCAGCAGTTGACTGGAATGGCTGTTGAATCTGAGTTTAGCACTGGAGAGAGCACAACTTCCTCCATGGGACCTGGAGATGGCATACTAATGGAAAGCTGTAGTGAAACAAGAATAGTTTGCCACCCCATCTCTTGGATTGAGGGTCCTTGCCATTTGTCAGTTAATCTGGATTCTGTCTTGAGATCACCTTTATCAACTTCTGGTCACCTGAGTGCCCAACTCATGATGGTGGTTAAACTGTGCAGGCTGACTTAACATCAGGATTCTACCCAAGCATCCTCAAGTATTGGAATTTCAGGATATTTACCTGGGGAAGGCTCTTTGGTATTATTAAGCTATTTATTATAAGCATTTATAGATGTATAAACATAACATTTCTCACAGGGAGAAGCACAGACTAAGCTCCATTCCATTCCATTCCATTCCATTCCATTCCATGGAATGCGTCCCATTTCATCACCTCACATCATATGGCTATCAAAATGTTACACTTTCATAAGGACTTGCAGAGGGACTTTATCTCTCTATTCAGCTCTAATAGGCTATGTATTAGCTAAAACATAGAATTACCATACCTTACAATACCATAATTGGTTGTTTGCTTCCTCTGCTCCAACCAGAAACCAGTATTTGAGCATCGGAATTCCTATATATTTGGTGCAAAAAAATGATTCAAATTGTTAGTATGTAAGGAGCACCTACTTTTCCTCCAAGCTTTTGAGAATACCAGATGATAATTCTTATAGTTAAGAGTTAGATTTGTTCTCAGAATGGTATGTCTCAAATGCAGGTAGTAAACGATTGAGGCCCAGCCCAATTTGAGACAAAAAGCACAGTATCATTAGTGTATAACTCTGATAGAAATTTAACATTAGACAATTTAGGAGCGTGAGAACCAATCCAACAAAATAAGGTGCCAAATTGTTAATGACATAAAACAGGAGCTAAAATGCAGCCTTATCTAACACCTCTGGTTATAGGGATTCGTTTAGAGAGTTGTCCCTGTTCCTCATATCTAATGCTACTAGAAGTTGGATCACATAAACATCTGGTGAGAAATGGCAATAGCTAATCAATAGGGTTTTTTGTGTGATTTAGATTACAGGAGTTTCCATGAACCAAATCCAAAGAAGGTTTGAGATTGATGGAGGCAGTAAAAACCTTACCCCCCCCCCCAGAGAGTGAAGTAGAATTTTCAGCAAGATCGGCTAAAATGCAACAAAGATCTAAAGTTGAACAGCCAACTTTAAGTGGGGATATTTCTGAACTTATCTTCAGGCACACTTCAGTCCCAGGTTGTTGTTGTTTAAATCATTACTTGCCTTGTCTCTGGTGTTAAGACCAGGGTTTTAGGAGTTCCATTCTTCTGTTTCATATTTCCAAATATTGGGTAGTTAGAGTACACACATTGCTCTGAGTCATTCCTTTTTTAAAAATTTTTTGTTTACAAAAGGGCATTTTTATATATGAACCAACAACGTAGGCCCTTGCCACACGTGGGAAAGGAACCGCACAGAAATGCTACTCACCGGACTTGTTCAGCGTCCGGGGGAGTCCGTCGGGACGAGGAGCAGCGCCAGCTCGTCGCTCCGCACTGCTTCGGCGTCCAAAATGGCAGCTTCCGGTTGGTGGAGGCTCTCCACCAACCGGAGAAGCTCGCCAGCCCAAAGCCTGCCCCCGACAGATCTGCAGGCACGCACTAATGCGCGCCTGCAAATCTGCACCGGAGTGCAGCGACGGAGCGATACGGAGCGGTGTGCTCCGTGCTTTTTAAAAACCTCTAAAAAGAGGTTTTTAAAAAGCACGCTGTGCAACCAGTTCCGGTCGCTTCGGAGTGGACTGAGGTGCGGAACTACAAAAAGTAGTCCGCCCCAGTTCACTTTACGGTGCAGAAGACCTCCATCGGAGGTCGCTCTGCACCGTTTTAATAGCCCGGTGCGGAAAGGGCCATAGATGAGCAACAACATGAAGAAAAAAACCTTACGTTCTGGAGCACACAGAGTAAGAAAAAGGCTATTACCTGAAAAAAAAGGCAACTATCTAATTTTACATAGTTCATAGGCAAAAGTTAATAAGCAAATAAGGCAAAATTGACGAATGCTCATTGAAGAGGGGGAAAAAAAGGAAGAAAGAAAAAAAGGAGAAAGAAAAAAGAAAAAAACGGATAGACCTCCCCGGAAATATGCTACAAGAGCCTGTATGAAAACCCCACAATGTGCCTCTCCCCATGAGGCTTTTTATAAAACAGAAAATATATTATTCGATAAATGGATGAAATATGAAGACATGGTGGAGAGACAAAAAGAACAAACTAAAATCAAATCTCAACAAGAGATAGATGAATCTGGTATCAAATGTCATTGGTTTTTATACAGATAACTTAGAGAAAAATTAAGAAGTGACATTAGACTCAATGGATTTCAAATAAAAGATGAAGAACTAACTGCAATAATGTATTCAGGGAAACCTAAACCTGTCCCCTCTATCTACAAGGTTTTATTAAGATGGTCCACAGAAGAAGAAATTATCAAACCATCTATGATAAAATGGGTCCAAAGTTTCTCCCACCCAATTCCGATGGAACAGTGGGAGAAAATTTGGCTAAAAAGAATAAAATATACTGCATGCCAAGATATAAAAGAAAATTTATATAAAATGTATTTGAGATGGTACTTAACACCGGAAAGATTGGCAAAAATATCTAATAAATGTTGGAAATATGGCTCAGAAATAGGAACCTTTTACCATTCACGGTGGTCGTGTAAAATAGTAAAAGAATATTGGAAGTCTATTCATATACGAATAGAAAAAATGTTAGGTATAAGGTTTAAAATGTCACCAGAAATATATATGTTATCAATAATGGAAGAGGAATTGGATAAAAGAACTGGAAAACAACTATTTTATATGGCAGCAGACGCAAGGATGGTCATAGCACAAAAATGGAAATTGGGAAAGATGCCATCAGTAGAAGAATGGGAACTAAAATTGTATGATATGATCCAAATGGACAGGTTAACATATATAATAAGAGAGGAGAGCAAAGAAAAATTTATAAAACAATGGGACAATGTAATAAATTATTATAAGAATTCATGGAAGGTTGTTAAGATGGTGAATATAGATTTTTGAAATACTCAAGAATAGAGAATATCAAAGAATATTAAAGAATATAAAGACCATAAAGGAAATAGGTAAATGTAAACTGGTTCTAATGTTGGAGTGGGAAGTATTGTTAAAAAGCCATTCTAACAGGTATATATATTTATGTAGAAATTGATATGGAATTAGAATGACAAGAAAATGTTATTGTAAAAGATGTAGAATGTTTTGTTTGTACGTCTTTTGTGTTTTTTGTGTTTGTATAGTTTGTATAGTATGTTTTGTATTATTTGTTGTGTCTTGTCTTTTATGTACCATTTTAACAAATAAAGTCTTTTTTACAAAAACAAAAACAAAAGACAAAACAAAACCAAAAACAGATAGACCTCCCCATGCAAAAAGGTTACAGGCTTGAATAATTCAAATAAAATATCAACCTTCTTAAAATAAAAAAAGGAGTATAAAAAAGGAAGTAGTAAAAGATAAGCGATTTATAATATTCATTTTTAGTGGCGACCTTACAACCAAAAGTTTAGTTATTTCATTCCTTATTTTTTTCCCCCTCCAAGTCAACTTCTACAGTCGAAGCCGTACTAGGTAAGCAGGCATAGTTGTTTCCGTGGCATTCCTGAACTTCTAACAGAACAGTGGAACTTTGAGAAGATGCGGTTTGAGATAAAGCCACATGGCTGTCTTTGCGGAGTCTCCTGTTCTGGGTTACAAAGAGGCAGTTCTTCTGTTGCAGCCAATGAACATGCAGTTGTTTTGCATACCAGGGCAGCTCTCACAACTTCTGGAGCACCTTAAGACTGGAGGAGAGGACACCATCTAAGGTTACAATTTCTTAGGAAGCCAAGCACTCTTGGTTTTTGCCAATCATGTTTTGGGCCGCTCTTCTCCTTCTGCTTCTTGCTTGCAGCTCAGGTGTGTGGAGAAGGATTCAATTATCTTCACCTTTCTAGTGAAGTACAGGATGATCTTCTTGAAGACACTTCAAAACCTAGCTCATAGATTCATTCCAAGCAATGTTATTCATGCTGTTGTTTGTTTTCCAGGCGTCGCCTCCCAGCCTACACTGACTCAGACTCCTTCCCAGTCCGTGACTCTTGGAAACACAGTGAAACTCACAGCCACTTTGAGCAGCGGTTATGACAGCTATGTTGTCTCCTGGTATCAGCAGAAAGAAGGCCAGGCTCCTCGACTTGTCATTGATATGAGCGACAACCGGGGCAGTGGGATCCCAGACCGGTTCTCTGGTTCCAAATCAGGCAGGGAGCGTTATTTGACCATTACCAATGTCCTGGCAGAGGATGAAGCAATGTATTACTGTGGTGTAAATCACGGCAGTGGCAGTAGCTATGTGTAAGCCACAATAACACAACTGCAAGGGGAACTGAGACAAAAACACCTGCTGAAAGAAGAGAAACCGATGCCATTGTCCAAGGCCTGTTTCTCTTGAGTAGTCAGCCTTCAAAGCCCTGCCAAAATGAACACATCTTCCCCTGTCTGCGTAAAGACAGCATGGAGGCTGCCATCTGATCTCTATGGAAGGGGAGTTCCAGAGCCTGGGGGCAGCCCCTGAGAAGGCCCCCTCTTGTGTTCTTCCCAGATATACCTGTGAATGTGGTGGGACAGAAAGAAAGGCCAGGTTTGTATGGGAGAATATGATCCTTCAGAATTACATAGGGCATGTTGCAATAATCCAAACAGAATGTAATGAAGGCAGGCATCACTGTGGCCAGCTTTGATATCGGAAGGATCAGGTCCAGTTGGCTCACAAGTCTTAATTGTGCAAATGCCTTGTTGGCCATTGCTGAAACCTGAACTTCTAGGCTCAGGGTTGAATCCAGGAGTACACTTCAGCTGTGGACCTGTCTCGTCAGGGGGGAGTGTAACCTGATCCCTCACAGGCTGAATCCCTATTCCCTGATTTACCTTTCGACTGACCAAGAGCACCTCTCTCTCGGTCTGAGTTAAGTTTCAGTTTGTTCACCTTAGTCCAATCCTTTACTGATGATAGGCAGTTGAGGACCAAAACGGCTTCCTTGGACTGTGGTGGAAATGAGTAACAGTATCGCGTGTCATCTGCATACTGATGGCACCAAACCACAAAAGCCCAGATGACCTCCCCCAGCAGTATTTGCTGGGCAGAACTGAGCCTTGAGGAACCCTACAATGGAATCATAATGCTCTGTTTGTACATTCTGAATGAAACATAATTAGCTTTTGAACAATTTCAGTTCATATATTTGAGTATTTGTAAATGGCTTCATCGAAGAACCTCTCTGAGTGCTTACCGTGAAAAACATACGTGATCCTGCCAGGGCTGAGTGTGGCCCTGGGATCTACATGGGATTGAGGATCCATGAAGCCAAATACAGAGAAAACAAAACAAAACAAAAATGGTTACGCTGATTTAATCATCCACCGTAGGCCAGTGTATGTGATTGACATCATCCTAATAAACTACAGAAATTTGGTACACAAATCAAGGTCCACCCGCTCTTCTGCAAGGAGTAGTAGTAACATGAAATCAGACATTTCTAGCAGTCAGATGGAAACTCACAAATTAATTCCTCTGAAGGATCAAGCCCTGCTGAATATTCCCATTCAAGATTTCCTTTTTTTTTTTTTTATCAAAGAAAAATCCTTAACTTGGGCTGGGTAGTATGATCATCCTTTTGTTTGAATAGGGATTCTGGGTGATGCCTTTTATTCCACTTTTAACCTTTAGGAGGAGATGCATGTCCAGTTTCTTCCTTTTAAGCTGAGAGAGATGTTACCAGGGACACCATGAACCTACGGTGTGAAGCCAAGCAGGAGAATGGCTGTGCTGCTATAAAAATATTTATAGCTGCCTTGGGTCCAAATTCTGGGAGAAAAGTGGCCTAGAAATACAACAAATAAATAAATATTTGACCCACACCTACCTCATTTTGGCTAACCACCTGCAGTTGTCTTCCCTTTGATGGTTGTGTAGCCCTCCCATACCTGGAGGCAGTAGTTAAAGACCACCACATTTGCATGAAGAGGCTAATCGGTTGAGCTCTGGGGGTTTAAGAGAGACCAGACCAGAAAGAGGCTGGTCTGTGGTCCCATTGATCTAGGAAGTTCAGCTCATCTGTTTTCTCCAGAATGGCTTGGGCTCTGCTTCTCTTTTCAGTCATGGTCTTCATTGGTAAGGGAACCTCATGAGATGAGAGGAATTTTGTAAAATGCAGAGCTTGGACGGGAGTTTGCTGTTGCTCTAGTGTTTTCAATTATTTAATCGGTTTCCCCCTTGCCCTGGTATCTTCCAGGTCCCAGCGTCCAGCAGCTGCAGACCTTGAAGGACCCAGAATCAGTGGCTCAAGGTGGGACAGTAACCCTGTCTTGCAGATACAATAGTGGAAACATCGGTGACAACCATTATCCTTGGTGGGTCCAGAAGAAACCTGGGAGTAAACCCCGTACGGTGATGTATACCACCAGCACAAGACCGTCGGGGGTCCCATCCCGTTTCTCAGGGTCCAGATCAGGGAACGTGATGTCCCTGACCATCACAGGGGCCCAGGTGGAAGACGAAGCCGTTTATTACTGTTCTCTGTATGGATCGAGTGGGTGGCACAGTTGTTTGTTCAGATGAGGAAGTGAGACAAAAACCTCCTCTTTTTGTTCTACTCTTTTATTTGTGAGCTAAATCTGGATTCTTTGCCTTTGCTTCTAGTGGAGCATACTCTCCAACTTTTAATAGATGAAAACTCTGACACATGTGGCTGAATCACATCAGAGTGTTGTCTAAAGGCTGTGACCAAGTAACTAGAGGGCAAAAGTTATTACTGAGGAAGAACATGCAGAACTAATATTTTAAGCAGAGAAACTCTGGAATTTATGTACTGAGCATAGGAAGAACGAAACTGTGCCTTTTCCGTTTCCTGCTGGGTTAACAGAGGCCCTTTCCGTGTGTGGGAAAGGAACCCGGCAAAAATGGGACTCACCAGATTTCTTTGGCGTCCGGTTGAGTCTGTCGGGATGAGGAGTAGTGCGAGCTCGTCGCTCCGCACTGCTCCGGTGTCCAAAATGGCGGCTTCCAGTTGGTGGAGGCTCTCCACCAACCGGAGAAGCTCGCCAGCCTAAAGCCCACCCCCAACAGATCTGCAGGCACGCACTAGTGCGCACCTGCAAATCTGCACTGGAGTGCAGCGACGGAGCGATACGGAGCGGCGTGCTCCGTGCTTTTTAAAAACCTCTAAAAAGAGGTTTTTAAAAAACACGCTGCGCGACCAGTTCCGGTCGCTCCGGAGCAGACTGAGATGCGGAACTGCAAAAAGTAGTCTGCCCCAGTCCACTCTACGGTGCAGAAGACCTCCGTCGGAGGTCGCTCTGCACCGTTTTAATAGCCCGGTGCGGAAAGGGCCAGAGTGAAAACTACTTTTGTACTTTGTTCTCAGTTTGTAGCAACTGAAATAAGCTGAGGACAAAGAGTAAAAGTGGGAGAAAGTGAAAGAAACTGGGACATTTTAAAAAAGCGCTGAGAGTGGGACAGAAGAGGATTAACTGGGGTTGTCCCTTCCAGACTGCAACAGTTTTTTTTTAAATTTTTAAAAATTTTTTATTAACATTAATGTAACGTTAATAAGACAGTACAACTTTCACATACAATACAAACATCTATTCTAAAAAACTTACATACATACATACATATAAATATATATTTATCCTCCCCCACCCTCCCTACTTATCGAGCCTCAAGAGTAAAGTGCTTATTTATCTGTTTCTTTCCTTCAAAACTGAGTCTTTATTCCCCATGCATCACTCCTTTCTACTATTTCATCTTATCACTTATATCAAAGTTGGTTTTTACCTTATTCTTATATAATCTTTATATCATTTTTTATAGATTTTTATAGATTTTTATACATTCATTTTTGATCAATTCTACTTAATACAGATTTCCCACATATCTCTAGCCTATATCTCTACATATTTCTAACCTATATCCCTTTTGATAGTAACCTAAGCATTTGAACTTAGACATCTTTTCTTTACGGTCTCTTACTTATGTTCCTAACGTTGTAGGTCTCATTTCGTTACATTTTATTTCTTTTTGTCTCATTATTCCTTACCAGCTTAGTGTAACATTTTTGCCCCAGTAAGATTCCCAAAGGGGAAATACCATATTCCACTCCTTGATAAATTTCTTCTTCATGTTACCTTTTAAAGAATTCATGATTATAGCTGCCTCAGCTATATCATATAATTTTATTAACCATTCTTCTATCCTTGGAGTTCTTTTCTGTTTCCATATCTGAGCATAACAGAGTCTTGCCGTTGTTATTATATATGAAAGGATTTTCTTTTGGATTTTATCTAATTGTATACAGTCTATCATGTTAAGTAAATATATTTCCGGTATTAATGGGAATTTAACTTTGTTGTCTCTTGTATTTTGTTATGTACGTCTTCCCAAAATCTCCTCCCCACCATATCTGATATAATGTGCCCCGTCGTTCACATTTCCAACAGGTATCCTTTACTTTGTTGTGGATCCTTGAGATCTGTACTGGTGTTACATACCACCTATGGAGCATTTTGTAATAGTTTTCTCTCAGACTGGCTGGTTTAAGCAGCTTCCATGTGGTATTCCATGATTTTTCCCATTGATCCATCATAATTATATGATTAAAGTTTTGGGCCCATTTTACCATGGTTGTTTTAACTACTTCTTGTACGTTTCGTAAATTTTTTTTTAAAGAACATTTACTTTTCTTCATATACTACTTCTAGTTATTTGTAAATTAATCATAATTAAAGACAAACAATTTATTTTACTACCCTAATAAGAAACTTGGCTTTGTTAATCAAATCCTAACACAGCATGTGTTTCACTTGTATCTTTTACAAATTTAAATAACCTTTGCCGATTGTTTATGAAAATCTTCTATGACTCTTCACCTATCAGAGTCATCAGTTTCTCCATCTCTGCCATGTCTGGTAGCCGCAATACCCAATCTTCAAAAGATGGTATATTCATGTCCTTCCATAGAATATGCTCATTGCTATAGTCATATCCTGCAACATTTTGAAGAAGCCTTTTAGTTTAGACAACTCAGAGTATTGGTTGACTGATGGATGATATTGGAATGTTTGTTCTGTCCCAAAATTTGCTTCCTTATATTTTTAAAGGGTCTTCCAAAATTATTACTAAATCATCTGCGAAAACTTTCAGTTTATATTGTTGACCCTTAATTTATACTCCTTTGATCATAGGATTATTTCTTATTTTTGTATTTAAAATTTCTAGCACCATCATGAAAAGTAATGGTGAAAGAGGGCATCTTTGATGCTTGCCTTTCTCTATCTTTATCTTATCTGTTTTTATTCCATTCATTACAATATTTGCAGTTTGGTTTTTATAAACGATGCAGTCCAATTTATATAATTTCTGCCCAGATCCAATTTGTTTTCATCATCTTCCAGTACTTGAGACTTTTATTTCACCGAAGCACAACTTTTTGTTTCTTGAGTTCATGGCTGATGCGTCTCCATGAAGCTTCCCATGAACGTTGCTAACTTCTTGAATTTCTACAGTCCCAGTATTACAGAAAAAAGGGATGGATTCCTCCCACAGATCTGTGCCCTTCCAGGGATATCATGCCATTTTCTACAGCTTTATTAAGGGATTTCTTTTCTTGGGCCTCAGCACCTTTAATACTCCCAGTCCAGAAGGGAACATTCATTCTGCTTCTGTTCTTTCTTTCCATAGGGCATACATAGATTCCAAGAATGTCATAATCTGTGATTTAATTTGGCTTAATCCAATCCCTATAGCCATTCCATCATTGTTTTTATCCATTCCAAGAACCAACCCATGATGAAGATGCTGAAGCATGGAGGAGTGTTTCATAATGAGGAATTCTCCACTAACACTTTGGAGTCCCAACACTATGCAAAGCCAATAAAATTCTCTCACACAATTATTGTTGGGATTTAGAGTTTCCTACAGTGTTAATCCTTTTTGGGAAATTCTATGAAAGCTAAAACTGTTAGGAATCAGCCTTTTTTCTGCTCCTCTGCTAAAAGAATCATGCCCCAATTTCCTAGTTGCTTGCTTGAACTGAAACTGACTACAAAAACAAAACAAGGCAGGCAGTTTCAAGTTACAGACTCAGAAAAATTTACTAACGGATTTTACAATTACATATACACTGGGGAACCTGGATCCTAACTAGCCAATGGATAGATAAGGTAAGACAGTAGCTTCATTCTTAACCCAACATCTTCTTGGTCGAGATGCAAAGCACGGTCAGAAAGAAGGAAGTAGGAGCAAAAATGGTGAAGAAGAGGGAGAGGTATGAGAAGTGTGGTCTTTTATAAGGCTGATGACTCTAGGAACTGTCCTGGGTCACACAATCTGGTTACCTAGATACCAAAGGTATTTATAGCCATGTCTTTAAATAACACAGGAGCGAGTGGTGAAACCTTAGGTGAGAAAGGAGAAGGCTTTGTCATACAAAGGAAAACAAAAGTCTATGCTACCCAAGCTCCACTTGCCTTAGAACAAGTCAGGGTGGAGAGAGCATGCTGGAATTTTCCAACAATTATTACTGTGACACAAGCACAACCTATGTTTTTCTGGACACCAGCAAATATTACACCAAAGTTAGAAACATCCACAGGTTCAGAGGGGAAGTCTGAAGACAGATTGGAAACTACGACTGCCTTCACAGCCCTAGATACAAAGTCACACTCTACCTCTGTCATAACTCGCCCCTTGGAGGACTCAGATACTCAACCTGGTATCTTGAGAAGTTCCCGCAGGCCATTCTCACTTTCTTTGATAATTTAAGTCAGCCATTTTGTGGCTCATTTGGAGAACACTAATGCTCAGGTCTTTATAATGCCCCCATTCTTTGGAGCCTTCTAACAATACCCACTATGGTAATTTAGTGGGTCCCATGGCAAAGTTAACCATGTACTTCTTGGAGTCCATGGTTCCATGTGACAATTCTTCCCTCCCTGTGTCTCCCTTACCGTTTCAGGGCAGTAGTGCCTAGATATTTAGAATCCACTTGTTCCTTTTGGGCTTCTAACAGTGCTGACGATGGCAGTTGAGTTGAGTAATTGTACCCATGCTCTTCTTGGGCTGTTGAAAATTTTGTAAGGATTATTTTGATCATCTTTCAATACTTAATTGTTTTATTGCAGAAAGACTCAGAGCAACCTTTTGTTTCTTGAGTTCATGGCTGATATGTCTCTGTGAAGCTTCTGTTGAACAGTATTTTCTACACTCACAGCATTATACAAAGGGTACAGATTCCAGACACAGATCGATGCCCTTCCAGGGATAGCATGTTGTTTTCTACAGCTTTATCAAGGAATTTCTTTTCTAGGGTCTTTCCCCCCTTAATACTACTAATCTAGAAGGGAAGCCCTAATAGTTCTGGGTCAATGACTAGCTGCTGGCAGGGAAAATCCCATGATTTTGTAAGTGGGCAGAATACCACTTAACTTTGGGGGTGGCCATAAGTGGCTTCAACGACCTCAGTGATGCCACGTCTGCACAAGAAAGTGCATACTTGTGAAACAGCCAGACATACCAATGTGCAGTGGGTATTATTTCAAATGGAATCTTTAGTCCTAAGCATGATAATTCCAGAAGAGGCTAGTGTAATACTTGGCTATCTTCCTGTGCTGGAATCCCCAGGCACACATCGGCACTTTGTCAGTTATAAATTTGGCAAACTCGGCTTAATGTTTCTTGAACATACCCGGAAGCAGAGTTGTCAAACTGAGCTTTGCGTCTTTTCTATTCATATAGTCATATTCATTTTTTTCTTTGGTTTGCAGGGCCTTCAACATACCACAGCCCTACATCAATGTCCCACACACTAGGCTTAATAGACAGGAGGACAAACCGAAATTGAACACTGAGGTGAGAGCATTGCTCTTGCTGTAATGGAACAAGCACATGGGGGACCTCATCTCTTTCGTGTTATGCATCTGGCTTCCTGCCTTAGAAGTTCACAATCCATATCAGAATATTTTTTAGGATACATGACATCCAATCTACGAAAGGAAAAGAAATTATGTTAGTGTTTTGCCAAATTGACATCTTCATATAGTGGTGAGTCAGTGGCTGAGTTTCTGATCTTATGTTTATGTCGAGTCTTGGCTCATGACATCCAGAGGGTGGGAGGCGAGTGGAAGAAGAGCAAGAAATTTACAAGGGAAGAAGGAAGGTGGCTTAGGGAGGAAGTGGAACCTTAAAACTGGGAGGGACCACAAAGGTCATCTAGTCCAATCCCCTGCCATGCAGAAATACACAACTAAAGCACTCCTGACAGATGCCCATCTCACCTTTCAAGACTTCCAAAGATGGAAGTGCCTTGCCTTGCCTGTTGACCTCATGAATTTCACAGGGTTTTCTTAGACAAGGATTACTCAGATGGTATTTGCCTGAGCCTTCCTCTGAAATTTAGCCTACAAGACCTAATATCCCTTCGTACATAGCCCTCCATTATTTCTCCCATCCAAATACTAACCAGACCAAATCCTGTTTAGCTTCAAAGATCAGGAAGGATCTAGTGCTTTCAGGGTATTTGGGCACTACAATTATTCCTATAAATAGTGTTCTGAAACAACCAATTCCCCTTGTTTGAACAGTATTTCTTTACAACTGGGCCTGCATTAGCTAGGAAGGAGTCTGCAAGTATATTCTTACTCTCTGGCTTCTATTTAAAATATTCGTTCTTGAGACATTCCAAATGAAAAATTGCATGGGATTGGAAAGTACCCCTAGCATCAATGTGTCTGCTACAATCCCACTGCGGTAATGAGTTGCACGGTGGTACATTCTGGTGAAGAACTGAGACAAAAACCTTCCTCCTTCTTCTGCAAAGCAGGGAAACAAGTTCATATCAGACTCGAGCTATGCTTTCATGCTCTCCCTTTCATATCATCACAGGCCTCTATTATTTTTCCCAAAGCTTGCTTGTACAGTTTTGCTTTACTTTTGTCAGCATGAACTCAGTGTAAGACACATTGGAACCTGACATCCAAAGAGCATAAAGGTGCTGTGAGCTGTAGATGTTGTTGGTTCGGAAGTGGATCTTTATCAGTTGATCACGTGTGTGAAACAGCCCTCTGAGATCAAATGCTGATGATTAAATATCGAATTAGAAATCAACCAAACACTGATTCTTAAATAGCAAACTAGAAATGAACCAAATGTTGACTGTTAAATAGCAAACTAGAAGTTAATCAAAAAAACCTTTGGGATGGGCAGAATGGGAAGGCTGGAATAGGACAGTGAGTCTTTTGCTCAGCGTCTGATACATGATGAGGGAAACTCAAATTCACACTTCAGATCACCCTGGGATGAATTCTATCTCCGAAGACAATTATTTGCTCAATAATTCTCTCACTTCTCCTCAGTTTCCTGTATTTCTGTTTTCATCTCATTTAATCACATTTTGGGGGGGTTTGTATAGAGAACTGCATATAATCATTAGGCCCCAAAGTCTTGAATAAAAAGCCAGAATCAAACCCATGCCGGCACCAATCCGACTTCCAAGGGATAGGGCGGGATAGAGAGGAATTCTCAGGTAGGCGTATGGGGGGGAGGAAGAATGTGGGGTGACACTACTCTGCTGCGAGGGCATCGGATTTGCCGAGGTGGGATGAAAGCTGGATGGTAGCACGTTCACTAATGTTTCCTTTCTCACCAACTTCCTTCTATGTATCCTCTTTCCCAAAGACACGCTGCCCTGCATTTAGTGTCCCAGGCAACTTGGTATTCCCAAGGACTAACGGTGGGAAGAGGAAGAGCAGAGGAGAAGAGAGAGTAGGGGAGCCAAGTTTTGTTATTTTTTTTTCTTGTTGCCAAGTTCTTTCAAGTTGACTCTTGTTGGGCTTTTTTCCGAGCAAAATGTATTGATAAGGAGTTTGCCATTGTCTCCCTCTTAAATAGAGAGAGCGTGACTTGGCTCGCACCTAAGAACAAATAATTTGAAAAGTTTTCTTCGTTCCGGGATGGGTATATGAGAGGTTTTGTACGTTTTTCCCTCTGATTCGGCACTTTGGGTCTTTTATTTGGCAAAACGTTCACTTGAGCGGAACACTTGCATGTTTTTTATTTGCAGGAATAAAAGAATTTTTAAAACAATCCCCGAGTGTGAAAAATTTTGTAAAGGCTAAATATTTAGTGTGTCTGAGCAAGCAGAAGGACATGTCTGTTCTCACTGAGGGCAAAATTTCCAAGTTACCTTTAGCAAACATGATGTGGAATGACAGGGCTGGTGTTTCACCTTCAAAGACTCTTTCATAAACTTCATATAAGAAGATCACCATAATTTAAAAAAAAACATAATTTTCAGCTCTAATTTAAATACCAGCTCTCTCCCCCTTGCGCTTCCCCCTTTCTGTCTCTCAGTCTCCCTCTTTCCATCTCTATGCGTGGATATTTCACAGTGTGTCAAATTTTGCCTGTGAAGCTTCTGTGAGAACTGCTCTTGGCCTGTAGGAGGAGAGGTTGCTCTATGTATGTCTACGGTTGGAACATTTGAGAGAATTAAATGGTCGTTGAAACACCTTGAAAGCCCTGCACCTCTAACGGGAAGTGAAGCAGGCAACCGATTCACTAGAGATGCAACTTCCACCACCACCGGTCCTTCCTACTCAGAGATTCAGAGATCAGCCCCCCCAAAACCTAGCTTCATACGCCTAACTCATAATGCCCATTTATTTCCTTCAGAATTTGTCTGCAGGACCTTCAATGCCTGTATTAGTTGGTACTAATGGAGCTCAAGAGGCAGTCGCACACATTCCGACAATCTTGTAGCTTTGGGTTAACTAAGAAAGGAAGTGAAATGCTGTTACATGGAGGTCCTCTGGCAGTTCACTTCCGCGTGAAGATCAGGTCCTGAGAAGCAACTCTCTCTGCTAGAAGCAGAGACCGGAACACAAACAAGGGCATCTTGGAGCTTGAAAAGAACTTGTTTCCAGTTGCAATGGGTTTTGGCATGACACACAATACAAATAAAGATAACAACAAATCATGATCTAACATCTCTGTTTGTGCATATACGAAAGCGCATGGGCCCAGCAACTAGGGAGATGGTACCTCTCCTTGATCTGTAGTGACCTGTCATTGTGTCTGGCCCACCATGTGGAATGTCCCTTATGCCTCAGGTGGTTTGTGCTTGCACCCAGGCCCAGAGCTCCTTTTGTAGTTTTTGGGAATGTGTGCCCACTGCCCATTCTGTGGCCTGAGAAGGTGGATCTCTGCCTCCAGTGAATGGCTGTGGGAATTGTTGGGATCTCCACTCTGTATGGTAGGTGTTTCAGGCTGGGAGAGGGAATTCAGCTGGAATACAAGACCGGTGGGGAGCCTGCTGCCATGGCCGTCTTACCTGGAGGTGAGGAAGGGACTGGTTGCAGAGCAGGGAATGGCCAGGGCCAAAAAGACGTGGCACACTTCTTGCCCCGACTGCAGCAGGGAGGAGATGGTTCCAGTGTTGTAGGCACCGGCCATCCATTGTCAGACAACTGAGTGCCAGGATATTCAGCAAGCCAAACGGATAACGCTTAGCCTATTTCTGACGCACATTTCTCCTGTCATATTTGACATGGCCGTATGCAAAGGCGCAAGTCCTTGCTGCCCCAATGAACATAGAAGACATTTGCATGAACAGATTAGGTTTGCAGCCCCAAAGGGTTTAAGATTGTAGAGAGAAGGCTGCCTTGAGTTGTCTTTCTGAAGCGAAGCCCCGCTCCTTTTGAGAAATCACCATGGCCCAAGCTTTGTTTTTCCTAGTACTTCTCAGTTATTGCTCAGGTAAAAGTCTGGGGACTGATGTCGCTTTGGGCAGTGGAAAATTTCTTTGCCTGATGTGTGTCCTGGTTTTGTAATATTTGGGAGCGCGGTAATTGTACCCAAGTTCATGGCTTTTGTTTTCTTCCCCTTCTTTCCATCTTCCAAAGGTGTCAGTTCACAGGCCACAGTGACTCAGCCGGCTTCCGAGTCTTTCTCCTTGGGACAAACAGCCAAACTCTCCTGCAGTAGAAGCAGCAGCGGCAGCTGGGGTGCTTTAGTCTGGCTTCAACAGAAACCTGGCCAGGTCCCTCGCTATGTCCACTGTCAGGGCTGTAGCAGCAGGGGAGAAGGCATCTCGGATCGGTTCACGGCTTCGCAGTCTGGGAGCACGGGCTATTTAACCATCACCAATCTCCAGGCTGAAGACGACGGTGATTATTACTGTTATGCCTGGTACGGCACTGGTAGCGTGTTGCACGGTGGCACATTCTGATGAGGAACTGAAACAAAAACCTTCCTTCTTCTTCTGCAAACTAGAGCAACAGGTTCATATCAGATTCTAGTGATGATTCGTTCCCTCTCTTTTACCTGATCTCAGCCCTCCATTATTTCTTCCAAAGCTTGCTTGTGCAGATTGGTCTTACCTAGTTTTGTCAGTATGAACTCAGAATAAGACACATTTGAACATGACATCCAAAGAGGTGCTATAAGTTGTAGATGTTGTTGGTTCAGACATGGGCCTTTATCAGTTGTGAAACAACCCTATGAGATCAAATGCTGATGATTAAATAGCAAACTGTTTAACACTGATTATATTAAATAGCAAACTACAAATCAACTAGACACTGATTATTGCATAGCAAACTGGAAATCAACCGAACACTGATTCTTAAATAGCAAACTAGAAATGAACTAAATGTTAATTGTTAAATAGCAAACTAGAAGTTAATCAAACAAACCTTTTGGGGTGGGCAGAGTGGGAAGGCTGGAATCGGACAGCAAGTCCTTTGCTCGAAGTCTGATGCATGATGAGGGAAACTCAAAAATTTACACCTTAGATTGCCCTTGGATGAATTCTATCTCTGAAGACCATTATTTGCTCAATAATTCTCTCACTTCTCCTCAGTTTGCTTTGTTTCTGGTTTCATCCCATTTGATCACATTTTTGGTGTGTTTGCATAGAGATTTGGGATATACTCATTAGGCTCCAAAGACCTGAATAAAAAGCCGGATTCAAACCAACTTTGGCACCAATCAGATTTCCAAGGGTTGGGGAGGGATAGAGATGAATTCTCAGGTAGGTGTATTGGGGGGAGGGGGAACGTGGAGTGGCATTGCTCAGCTGCGAGCTCATTGGTTTTACCAAGGTGGGATGAGAGCAGGATGGGAGCACCTTCACCAAGGGTTTCTTCCTCACCAACTTCCCTCTCTTTCTCTCCTCTTTCCCACGGACTAAAGACACACTACCCTGCATGTAGTGTCCCAGACTTGGTATTCCCAAGGACTAATGGTGGGGAGAGGAAGAGCAAAGGAGAACAGAGAATAGGGGAGCCAAGTTTTGGATTTGCCCCCCACTTGTTGCTGTATCCTTTCAAGTTGAGTCTTGTAGGGCTTTTTTTTCCAGCCAAATTTATTGAGGAGAAGTTTGCGGTTGCTTCCCTCTGAAGCAGAGAGAGTGTGACTTGGGTCACACCCAAGAACAAATAATTTGAAAGGTTTTCTTCCTTCTGGATGAGTTTGTGAGAAGTTTTGTATTTTTTTCCCCCTCTGATTTGGCACTTTGGGTCTTCTATTTGGCAATACATTCACTTGAGCGGAACACTGGCACGTTTTTTATTTACGGGAATAAAAGACTTTTTAAAACAATCCCCGAGTGTGAAAAGTTTTGTAAAGGCTGACCATTTTCTGGATGGGGTGCCTGGGCAAGCAGACGGACATGTCCGTTCTCACTGAGGGCAAAATTTCCAAGTTACCTTTAGCAAACATGATGTGGAATGACAGGGCTGCAGTTTCACCTGCAATGATTCTTTCATAAACTGCGTATAAGATCACCATAATTTTTTAAAAAAACCGTAATTTTCAGCTCTAATTTAAATACCAGTTCTCTCCCCCCTGCCCTTCCTCCTTTCTGTCTCTCGGTCTCCCCCTTCCCATCTCTATGCGTGGATATTTCACGGTGTGTCAAGTTTTGCCTGTGAAGTCTCTGTGAGAACTGCTTTTGGCCTGTAGGAGGAGAGGTTGGTCTATGTGTGTCTATGTTTGGGATATTTGAGAAATTCAGATGATCGCTGAGACACCTTGAAAGCCCTCCAACACCATCAGGAAAATGAAACAAGAAAGTGATTCACTGGAGACGCAACTTTCCCTGCCACCAGTCCTTCCTAAGCAGAGTTCCATCCCCCAAAACCTAGCTTGATACACCTAACTCATAATGCCCATCTATTTCCCTCAGAAGTTGCTTGTAGAACCTTGAATCCCTGCGTTAATTGGTACTAATTGAGCCCAAGAAGCAGTCCCACACACTCAGACGGTCTGTACCTCTGGGTTATAGGAAGGAAGTGGAAGGCTGTTACATGGAGATCCTCTTGCACCTCACTTCTGCCAACTCTTCTTTGGCTTCAAAGATCAGGAAGGATCTGGAGCTTTCAGGGTATTTGGGTAGTACTATTATTCCTACAAACAGTGTTCTGAAACAACCCCTCTCCTTCTTTGAATGGTATTTCTTGACAACCAGGCCTGCCTTAGCTAGGAAGGAGTCTGCAAGTATCTTCTTACTGTCTGGCTTTTATTTAGAATATTCCTTCTTGAGACATCTCAGATGAAAAGTTGGATGGGATTGAAAAGTACCCCTAGCATCGACGTGTCTGCTACAATCTCACTGCGGTAATGAGGGGGATGTCCCACTTGGTCCAGAGGTCGCTGGTGATATCTACTGATAGGTGGCCTTCATCACCTCTTAGCCAATTGTCCTTTCAGTTTCTCTTAGACGAACTGTTGACCGTTGCTTGGGCTTTTCATCTTCTTCCAGGTGCATATTTCCCCTGGCATGGCCGTATGCAAAGGCACAAGTCCGTGCTGCCCCAATGAACGTAGACGACATTTGCATGAGGAGATTATTCTGCAGTCCCAAGGGGTTTAAGAGTGCAGAGAGAGGGCCACCTTGAGTTATCTTTCTGAAGTGACGCCCCGCTCCTTTGAGAGCTCACCATGGCCCAAGCTTTGTTTTTCCTAGCACTTCTCAGTTATTGCTCAGGTAAAACTACGGGGGATGATGTCACTTAGGACAGTGGAACTTTTCTTTCCTTGACGTGTTTTCTGAGTGTATCCTAGCTTTGTAATATTTGGGAGCACGGTTATTTGTACCAAGTTCATGGCTTTTGCTTTTTTTTTTCCCTTTCCCTTTCCCTTTTCCAAAGGTGTCAGTTCAGAGGCCACAGTGACTCAGCCGGCTTCCGAGTCTTTCTCCTTGGGACAAACAGCTAAACTCTCCTGCAGTAGGAGCAGCAGTGGCAGCTGGAGCAACTTTGTTTGGGTTCAACAGAAACCTGGCCAGGCCCCTCGCTATGTCCACTGTCAGGGCTGTAGCAGCAGGGGAGAAGGCATCTCGGATCGGTTCACGGCTTCGCAGTCTGGGAGCACGGGCTATTTAACCATCACCAATCTCCAGGCTGAAGACGAGGGTGATTATTACTGTTGTGCCAGGTATTACACTGGTAGCGTGTTGCACGGTGGTACATTCTGGTGAAGAACTGAGACAAAAACCTTCCTCCTTCTTCTGCAAAGCAGGGAAACAAGTTCATATCAGACTCGAGCTATGCTTTCATGCTCTCCCTTTCATATCATCACAGGCCTCTATTATTTCTCCCAAAGCTTGCTTGTACAGTTTTGCTTTACCTACTTTTGTCAGCATGAACTCAGTGTAAGACACATTGGAACCTGACATCCAAAGAGCATAAAGGTGCTGTGAGCTGTAGATGTTGTTGGTTCGGAAGTGGATCTTTATCAGTTGATCACGTGTGTGAAACAGCCCTCTGAGATCAAATGCTGATGATTAAATATCGAATTAGAAATCAACCAAACACTGATTCTTAAATAGCAAACTAGAAATGAACCAAATGTTGACTGTTAAATAGCAAACTAGAAGTTAATCAAAAAAACCTTTGGGATGGGCAGAATGGGAAGGCTGGAATAGGACAGCGAGTCTTTTGCTCAACGTCTGATACATGATGAGGGAAACTCAAATTCACACTTCAGATCACCCTGGGATGAATTCTATCTCCGAAGACAATTATTTGCTCAATAATTCTCTCACTTCTCCTCAGTTTCCTGTATTTCTGTTTTCATCTCATTTAATCACATTTTGGGGGGGTTTGTATAGAGAACTGCATATAATCATTAGGCCCCAAAGACTTGAATAAAAAGCCAGAATCAAACCCATGCCGGCACCAATCCGACTTCCAAGGGATAGGGCGGGATAGAGAGGAATTCTCAGGTAGGCGTATGGGGGGGAGGAAGAATGTGGGGTGACGCTACTCTGCTGCGAGGGCATCGGATTTGCCGAGGTGGGATGAAAGCTGGATGGTAGCACGTTCACTAATGTTTCCTTTCTCACCAACTTCCTTCTATGTATCCTCTTTCCCAAAGACACGCTGCCCTGCATTTAGTGTCCCAGGCAACTTGGTATTCCCAAGGACTAATGGTGGGAAGAGGAAGAGCAGAGGAGAAGAGAGAGTAGGGGAGCCAAGTTTTGTTATTTTTTTTTCTTGTTGCTAAGTTCTTTCAAGTTGACTCTTGTTGGGCTTTTTTCCTAGCAAAATGTATTGATAAGGAGTTTGCCATTGTCTCCCTCTTAAATAGAGAGAGCGTGACTTGGCTCACACCTAAGAACAAATAATTTGAAAAGTTTTCTTCGTTCCGGGATGGGTATATGAGAGGTTTTGTACGTTTTTCCCTCTGATTCGGCACTTTGGGTCTTTTATTTGGCAAAACGTTCACTTGAGCGGAACACTTGCGTGTTTTTTATTTGCAGGAATAAAAGAATTTTTAAAACAATCCCCGAGTGTGAAAAATTTTGTAAAGGCTAAATATTTAGTGTGTCTGAGCAAGCAGAAGGACATGTCTGTTCTCACTGAGGGCAAAATTTCCAAGTTACCTTTAGCAAACATGATGTGGAATGACAGGGCTGGTGTTTCACCTTCAAAGACTCTTTCATAAACTTCATATAAGAAGATCACCATAATTTAAAAAAAAACACATAATTTTCAGCTCTAATTTAAATACCAGCTCTCTCCCCCTTGCGCTTCTCCCTTTCTGTCTCTCAGTCTCCCTCTTTCCATCTCTATGCGTGGATATTTCACAGTGTGTCAAATTTTGCCTGTGAAGCTTCTGTGAGAACTGCTCTTGGCCTGTAGGAGGAGAGGTTGCTCTATGTATGTCTACGGTTGGAACATTTGAGAGAATTAAATGGTCGTTGAAACACCTTGAAAGCCCTGCACCTCTAACAGGAAGTGAAGCAGGCAACCGATTCACTAGAGATGCAACTTCCACCACCACCGGTCCTTCCTACTCAGAGATTCAGAGATCAGCCCCCCCAAAACCTAGCTTCATACACCTAACTCATAATGCCCATTTATTTCCTTCAGAATTTGTCTGCAGGACCTTCAATGCCTGTATCAGTTGGTACTAATGGAGCTCAAGAGGCAGTCGCACACATTCCGACAATCTTGTAGCTTTGGGTTAACTAAGAAAGGAAGTGAAATGCTGTTACATGGAGGTCCTCTGGCAGTTCACTTCCGCGTGAAGATCAGGTCCTGAGAAGCAACTCTCTCTGCTAGAAGCAGAGACCGGAACACAAACAAGGGCATCTTGGAGCTTGAAAAGAACTTGTTTCCAGTTGCAATGGGTTTTCGCATGACACACAATACAAATAAAGATAACAACAAATCATGATCTAACATCTCTGTTTGTGCATATACGAAAGCGCATGGGTCCAGCAACTAGGGAGATGGTACCTCTCCTTGATCTGTAGTGACCTGTCATTGTGTCTGGCCCACCATGTGGAATGTCCCTTATGCCTCAGATGGTTTGTGCTTGCACCCAGGCCCAGAGCTCCTTTTGTAGTTTTTGGGAATGTGTGCCCACTGCCCATTCTGTGGCCTGAGAAGGTGGATCTCTGCCTCCAGTGAATGGCTGTGGGAATTGTTGGGATCTCCACTCTGTATGGTAGGTGTTTCAGGCTGGGAGAGGGAATTCAGCTGGAATACAAGACCGGTGGGGAGCCTGCTGCCATGGCCGTCTTACCTGGAGGTGAGGAAGGGACTGGTTGCAGAGCAGGGAATGGCCAGGGCCAAAAAGACGTGGCACACTTCTTGCCCCGACTGCAGCAGGGAGGAGATGGTTCCAGTGTTGTAGGCACCGGCCATCCATTGTCAGACAACTGAGTGCCAGGATATTCAGCAAGCCAAACGGATAACGCTTAGCCTATTTCTGACGCACATTTCTCCTGTCATATTTGACATGGCCGTATGCAAAGGCGCAAGTCCTTGCTGCCCCAATGAACATAGAAGACATTTGCATGAACAGATTAGGTTTGCAGCCCCAAAGGGTTTAAGATTGTAGAGAGAAGGCTGCCTTGAGTTGTCTTTCTGAAGCGAAGCCCCGCTCCTTTTGAGAAATCACCATGGCCCAAGCTTTGTTTTTCCTAGTACTTCTCAGTTATTGCTCAGGTAAAAGTCTGGGGACTGATGTCGCTTTGGGCAGTGGAAAATTTCTTTGCCTGATGTGTGTCCTGGTTTTGTAATATTTGGGAGCACGGTAAGTGTACCCAAGTTCATGGCTTTTGCTTTCTTCCCCTTCTTTCCATCTTCCAAAGGTGTCAGTTCACAGGCCACAGTGACTCAGCCGGCTTCCGAGTCTTTCTCCTTGGGACAAACAGCCAAACTCTCCTGCAGTAGAAGCAGCAGTGGCAGCCGGGGTGCTTTAGTCTGGCTTCAACAGAAACCTGGCCAGGTCCCTCGCTATGTCCACTGTCAGGGCTGTAGCAGCAGGGGAGAAGGCATCTCGGATCGGTTCACGGCTTCGCAGTCTGGGAGCACGGGCTATTTAACCATCACCAACCTCCAGGCTGAAGACGACGGTGATTATTACTGTTATGCCTGGTACGGCACTGGTAGCGTGTTGCACGGTGGCACATTCTGATGAGGAACTGAGACAGAAACCTTCCTCCTTCTTCTGCAAACTAGAGCAACAGGTTCATATCAGATTCTAGTGATGATTCGTTCCCTCTCTTTTACCTGAGCACAGCCCTCCATTATTTCTTCCAAAGCTTGCTTGTGCAGTTTGGTCTTACCTAGTTTTGTCAGTATGAACTCAGAATAAGACACATTTGAACATGACATCCAAAGAGGTGCTACAAGTTGTAGATGTCGTTGGTTCAGACATGGGCCTTTATCAGTTGTGAAACAGCCCTATGAGATCAAATGCTGATGATTAAATAGCAAACTGTTTAACACTGATTATATTAAATAGCAAACTACAAATCAACTAGACACTGATTATTGCATAGCAAACTGGAAATCAACCGAACACTGATTATTGCATAGCAAACTGGAAATCAACCGAACACTGATTCTTAAATAGCAAACTAGAAATGAACTAAATGTTAATTGTTAAATAGCAAACTAGAAGTTAATCAAACAAACCTTTTGGGGTGGGCAGAGTGGGAAGGCTGGAATCGGACAGCAAGTCCTTTGCTCGAAGTCTGATGCATGATGAGGGAAACTCAAAAATTTACACCTTAGATTGCCCTTGGATGAATTCTATCTCTGAAGACCATTATTTGCTCAGTAATTCTCTCACTTCTCCTCAGTTTGCTTTGTTTCTGGTTTCATCCCATTTGATCACATTTTTGGTGTGTTTGCATAGAGATTTGGGATATACTCATTAGGCTCCAAAGACCTGAATAAAAAGCCGGATTCAAACCAACTTTGGCACCAATCAGATTTCCAAGGGTTGGGGAGGGATAGAGATGAATTCTCAGGTAGGTGTATTGGGGGGAGGGGGAACGTGGAGTGGCATTGCTCAGCTGCGAGCTCATTGGTCTTACCAAGGTGGGATGAGAGCAGGATGGGAGCACCTTCACCAAGGGTTTCTTCCTCACCAACTTCCCTCTCTTTCTCTCCTCTTTCCCACGGACTAAAGACACACTACCCTGCATGTAGTGTCCCAGACTTGGTATTCCCAAGGACTAATGGTGGGGAGAGGAAGAGCAAAGGAGAACAGAGAATAGGGGAGCCAAGTTTTGGATTTCCCCCCCACTTGTTGCTGTATCCTTTCAAGTTGAGTCTTGTAGGGTTTTTTTTTCCAGCCAAATTTATTGAGGAGAAGTTTGCGGTTGCTTCCCTCTGAAGCAGAGAGAGTGTGACTTGGGTCACACCCAAGAACAAATAATTTGAAAGGTTTTCTTCCTTCTGGATGAGTTTGTGAGAAGTTTTGTATTTTTTTCCCCCTCTGATTTGGCACTTTGGGTCTTCTATTTGGCAATACATTCACTTGAGCGGAACACTGGCACGTTTTTTATTTACGGGAATAAAAGACTTTTTAAAACAATCCCCGAGTGTGAAAAGTTTTGTAAAGGCTGACCATTTTCTGGATGGGGTGCCTGGGCAAGCAGACGGACATGTCCGTTCTCACTGAGGGCAAAATTTCCAAGTTACCTTTAGCAAACATGATGTGGAATGACAGGGCTGCAGTTTCACCTGCAATGATTCTTTCATAAACTGCGTATAAGATCACCATAATTTTTTAAAAAAACCGTAATTTTCAGCTCTAATTTAAATACCAGTTCTCTCCCCCCTGCCCTTCCTCCTTTCTGTCTCTCGGTCTCCCCCTTCCCATCTCTATGCGTGGATATTTCACGGTGTGTCAAGTTTTGCCTGTGAAGTCTCTGTGAGAACTGCTTTTGGCCTGTAGGAGGAGAGGTTGGTCTATGTGTGTCTATGTTTGGGATATTTGAGAAATTCAGATGATCGCTGAGACACCTTGAAAGCCCTCCAACACCATCAGGAAAATGAAACAAGAAAGTGATTCACTGGAGACGCAACTTTCCCTGCCACCAGTCCTTCCTAAGCAGAGTTCCATCCCCCAAAACCTAGCTTGATACACCTAACTCATAATGCCCATCTATTTCCCTCAGAAGTTGCTTGTAGAACCTTGAATCCCTGCGTTAATTGGTACTAATTGAGCCCAAGAAGCAGTCCCACACACTCAGACGGTCTGTACCTCTGGGTTATAGGAAGGAAGTGGAAGGCTGTTACATGGAGATCCTCTTGCACCTCACTTCTGCCAACTCTTCTTTGGCTTCAAAGATCAGGAAGGATCTGGAGCTTTCAGGGTATTTGGGTAGTACTATTATTCCTACAAACAGTGTTCTGAAACAACCCCTCTCCTTCTTTGAATGGTATTTCTTGACAACCAGGCCTGCCTTAGCTAGGAAGGAGTCTGCAAGTATCTTCTTACTGTCTGGCTTTTATTTAGAATATTCCTTCTTGAGACATCTCAGATGAAAAGTTGGATGGGATTGAAAAGTACCCCTAGCATCGACGTGTCTGCTACAATCTCACTGCGGTAATGAGGGGGATGTCCCACTTGGTCCAGAGGTCGCTGGTGATATCTACTGATAGGTGGCCTTCATCACCTCTTAGCCAATTGTCCTTTCAGTTTCTCTTAGACGAACTGTTGACCGTTGCTTGGGCTTTTCATCTTCTTCCAGGTGCATATTTCCCCTGGCATGGCCGTATGCAAAGGCACAAGTCCGTGCTGCCCCAATGAACGTAGACGACATTTGCATGAGGAGATTATTCTGCAGTCCCAAGGGGTTTAAGAGTGCAGAGAGAGGGCCACCTTGAGTTATCTTTCTGAAGTGACGCCCCGCTCCTTTGAGAGCTCACCATGGCCCAAGCTTTGTTTTTCCTAGCACTTCTCAGTTATTGCTCAGGTAAAACTACGGGGGATGATGTCACTTAGGACAGTGGAACTTTTCTTTCCTTGACGTGTTTTCTGAGTGTATCCTAGCTTTGTAATATTTGGGAGCACGGTTATTTGTACCAAGTTCATGGCTTTTGCTTTTTTTTTTCCCTTTCCCTTTCCCTTTTCCAAAGGTGTCAGTTCAGAGGCCACAGTGACTCAGCCGGCTTCCGAGTCTTTCTCCTTGGGACAAACAGCTAAACTCTCCTGCAGTAGGAGCAGCAGTGGCAGCTGGAGCAACTTTGTTTGGGTTCAACAGAAACCTGGCCAGGCCCCTCGCTATGTCCACTGTCAGGGCTGTAGCAGCAGGGGAGAAGGCATCTCGGATCGGTTCACGGCTTCGCAGTCTGGGAGCACGGGCTATTTAACCATCACCAATCTCCAGGCTGAAGACGAGGGTGATTATTACTGTTGTGCCAGGTATTACACTGGTAGCGTGTTGCACGGTGGTACATTCTGGTGAAGAACTGAGACAAAAACCTTCCTCCTTCTTCTGCAAAGCAGGGAAACAAGTTCATATCAGACTCGAGCTATGCTTTCATGCTCTCCCTTTCATATCATCACAGGCCTCTATTATTTCTCCCAAAGCTTGCTTGTACAGTTTTGCTTTACCTACTTTTGTCAGCATGAACTCAGTGTAAGACACATTGGAACCTGACATCCAAAGAGCATAAAGGTGCTGTGAGCTGTAGATGTTGTTGGTTCGGAAGTGGATCTTTATCAGTTGATCACGTGTGTGAAACAGCCCTCTGAGATCAAATGCTGATGATTAAATATCGAATTAGAAATCAACCAAACACTGATTCTTAAATAGCAAACTAGAAATGAACCAAATGTTGACTGTTAAATAGCAAACTAGAAGTTAATCAAAAAAACCTTTGGGATGGGCAGAATGGGAAGGCTGGAATAGGACAGCGAGTCTTTTGCTCAACGTCTGATACATGATGAGGGAAACTCAAATTCACACTTCAGATCACCCTGGGATGAATTCTATCTCCGAAGACAATTATTTGCTCAATAATTCTCTCACTTCTCCTCAGTTTCCTGTATTTCTGTTTTCATCTCATTTAATCACATTTTGGGGGGGTTTGTATAGAGAACTGCATATAATCATTAGGCCCCAAAGACTTGAATAAAAAGCCAGAATCAAACCCATGCCGGCACCAATCCGACTTCCAAGGGATAGGGCGGGATAGAGAGGAATTCTCAGGTAGGCGTATGGGGGGGAGGAAGAATGTGGGGTGACGCTACTCTGCTGCGAGGGCATCGGATTTGCCGAGGTGGGATGAAAGCTGGATGGTAGCACGTTCACTAATGTTTCCTTTCTCACCAACTTCCTTCTATGTATCCTCTTTCCCAAAGACACGCTGCCCTGCATTTAGTGTCCCAGGCAACTTGGTATTCCCAAGGACTAATGGTGGGAAGAGGAAGAGCAGAGGAGAAGAGAGAGTAGGGGAGCCAAGTTTTGTTATTTTTTTTTCTTGTTGCTAAGTTCTTTCAAGTTGACTCTTGTTGGGCTTTTTTCCTAGCAAAATGTATTGATAAGGAGTTTGCCATTGTCTCCCTCTTAAATAGAGAGAGCGTGACTTGGCTCACACCTAAGAACAAATAATTTGAAAAGTTTTCTTCGTTCCGGGATGGGTATATGAGAGGTTTTGTACGTTTTTCCCTCTGATTCGGCACTTTGGGTCTTTTATTTGGCAAAACGTTCACTTGAGCGGAACACTTGCGTGTTTTTTATTTGCAGGAATAAAAGAATTTTTAAAACAATCCCCGAGTGTGAAAAATTTTGTAAAGGCTAAATATTTAGTGTGTCTGAGCAAGCAGAAGGACATGTCTGTTCTCACTGAGGGCAAAATTTCCAAGTTACCTTTAGCAAACATGATGTGGAATGACAGGGCTGGTGTTTCACCTTCAAAGACTCTTTCATAAACTTCATATAAGAAGATCACCATAATTTAAAAAAAAACACATAATTTTCAGCTCTAATTTAAATACCAGCTCTCTCCCCCTTGCGCTTCTCCCTTTCTGTCTCTCAGTCTCCCTCTTTCCATCTCTATGCGTGGATATTTCACAGTGTGTCAAATTTTGCCTGTGAAGCTTCTGTGAGAACTGCTCTTGGCCTGTAGGAGGAGAGGTTGCTCTATGTATGTCTACGGTTGGAACATTTGAGAGAATTAAATGGTCGTTGAAACACCTTGAAAGCCCTGCACCTCTAACAGGAAGTGAAGCAGGCAACCGATTCACTAGAGATGCAACTTCCACCACCACCGGTCCTTCCTACTCAGAGATTCAGAGATCAGCCCCCCCAAAACCTAGCTTCATACACCTAACTCATAATGCCCATTTATTTCCTTCAGAATTTGTCTGCAGGACCTTCAATGCCTGTATCAGTTGGTACTAATGGAGCTCAAGAGGCAGTCGCACACATTCCGACAATCTTGTAGCTTTGGGTTAACTAAGAAAGGAAGTGAAATGCTGTTACATGGAGGTCCTCTGGCAGTTCACTTCCGCGTGAAGATCAGGTCCTGAGAAGCAACTCTCTCTGCTAGAAGCAGAGACCGGAACACAAACAAGGGCATCTTGGAGCTTGAAAAGAACTTGTTTCCAGTTGCAATGGGTTTTGGCATGACACACAATACAAATAAAGATAACAACAAATCATGATCTAACATCTCTGTTTGTGCATATACGAAAGCGCATGGGCCCAGCAACTAGGGAGATGGTACCTCTCCTTGATCTGTAGTGACCTGTCATTGTGTCTGGCCCACCATGTGGAATGTCCCTTATGCCTCAGATGGTTTGTGCTTGCACCCAGGCCCAGAGCTCCTTTTGTAGTTTTTGGGAATGTGTGCCCACTGCCCATTCTGTGGCCTGAGAAGGTGGATCTCTGCCTCCAGTGAATGGCTGTGGGAATTGTTGGGATCTCCACTCTGTATGGTAGGTGTTTCAGGCTGGGAGAGGGAATTCAGCTGGAATACAAGACCGGTGGGGAGCCTGCTGCCATGGCCGTCTTACCTGGAGGTGAGGAAGGGACTGGTTGCAGAGCAGGGAATGGCCAGGGCCAAAAAGACGTGGTACACTTCTTGCCCCGACTGCAGCAGGGAGGAGATGGTTCCAGTGTTGTAGGCACCGGCCATCCATTGTCAGACAACTGAGTGCCAGGATATTCAGCAAGCCAAACGGATAACGCTTAGCCTATTTCTGACGCACATTTCTCCTGTCATATTTGACATGGCCGTATGCAAAGGCGCAAGTCCTTGCTGCCCCAATGAACATAGAAGACATTTGCATGAACAGATTAGGTTTGCAGCCCCAAAGGGTTTAAGATTGTAGAGAGAAGGCTGCCTTGAGTTGTCTTTCTGAAGCGAAGCCCCGCTCCTTTTGAGAAATCACCATGGCCCAAGCTTTGTTTTTCCTAGTACTTCTCAGTTATTGCTCAGGTAAAAGTCTGGGGACTGATGTCGCTTTGGGCAGTGGAAAATTTCTTTGCCTGATGTGTGTCCTGGTTTTGTAATATTTGGGAGCACGGTAATTGTACCCAAGTTCATGGCTTTTGCTTTCTTCCCCTTCTTTCCATCTTCCAAAGGTGTCAGTTCACAGGCCACAGTGACTCAGCCGGCTTCCGAGTCTTTCTCCTTGGGACAAACAGCAAAACTCTCCTGCAGTAGAAGCAGCAGTGGCAGCTGGAACAACTTAATCTGGCTTCAACAGAAACCTGGCCAGGTCCCTCGCTATGTCCACTGTCAGGGCTGTAGCAGCAGGGGAGAAGGCATCTCGGATCGGTTCACGGCTTCGCAGTCTGGGAGCACGGGCTATTTAACCATCACCAATCTCCAGGCTGAAGACGACGGTGATTATTACTGTTATGCCTGGTACAGCACTGGTAGCGTGTTGCACGGTGGTAGATTTTGATGGGGAACTGAGACAGAAACCTTCCTCCTTCTTCTGAAAACTAGGGGAACAGGTTCATATCAGATTCTAGTGATGATTCATTCTCTCTCCTTCAACCTCATCACAGTCATCCATTATTTCTCCCAAAGCTTGCTTGTGCAGTTTTGCTTTACCTACTTTTGTCAGCATGAACTCAGTCTAAGACACATTGGAACATAACATCCAAACAGCATCAAGCTGGTGCAACCTGTAACTGCTGTTGGTTCAGAAAAGATCTGCCGGGACTTACCCTGCGGGAAGGCTGCGGCTTGGGACTGCAACCCAGCGGCTTGGCACGGCCGGCCACATAGTTGAAGGGGCAACAGCTTCCTCCTTGCCCGAGGCCTCTCTTGTGACGGAAGTGGGGGCGGATCTGCCTGGGCAGCCAATGGGCTGCTTCAGTGGTGGCTGCCCATTGGTTGAGACATGTGGCTTGTATCACATGGTCTGTTCCTCTTCCGACAAAGGGAGCTCTTTGTTTGAGCTCAGCTGAGAGAAGCAGCCATGTGGAGATGGCACCCCCCCCCATGAGGGCACTGTTTTTGGGAATTGTGTATGTTACCTGTTGTCACAATTTTAGCGGTAGCAGCGTAGGTCTGGGATTCAGGATAGCAGTTCCTAGGCCGAGGAGGAGGGTTTTGGAGAGATTGGGAGCACCAGAGGGACCAGGTGTACAGCAGCATGGCACACACATCCTCTGCACCTTTGGGTAGTGAGACGCGGTCATCGGGCCTGCACCAGGTGATCCTTGGTCTGGGATGGTGTGGGGTTCATTCTCCATCAGGCGAGTTGGCCAATGCTTGGATGTGGACCCATGCTTGTGTCAACCCTTTCACATCTGTAGCCAATAAAGTTGTGGCTTTTTGTATCCCAACAAGTGGTGTCGGTGTGGTTATTCAACAGGTAGCTCGGCTCTGAGCATGCAAGTGGATCTTTATCAGTTGATCACATGTGTGAAACAGCCCTCTGAGATCACATGTTGACTCTTAAATAGCAAATGAGAAACAAACCAAACACTGCTTATTGCATAGCAAACTAGAAATCAACCAATCACTGGTTCTTAAACAGCGACCTAGAAATGAACCGAACTACAAATGGACCAAATGTTGACTGTTAAATAGCAAGCTAGAAATTGATTTAAAAAACCCTTTCCGGGGCAGCAGAGTGGGAAGGCTGGAATAGGACAGCAAGTCCCTTGCTCGAAATCTGTTGCTTGACGAGGGGAATCCAAATTCCCACCTCAGATCACCTTTGGATGAATTCTATCTCTGAAGACCATTATTTGCTCAATAATTCTCTCACTTCCTCTCTGTGTGCTTTGTTTCTGGTTTCATCCTATTTAATCACATTTTTAATGTGTTTGTATAGAGAACTGGATACAATCATTAGGCTCCAAAGACTTGAATAAAAAGTCGGATCCAAACCAACTTTAGCACCAATCAGATTTCCAAGGGTTAGGGTGGGATGGAGATGAATTCTCAGGTAGGTCTATGGGTGGGGGAGAATGTGGGGTGGCATTGCTCCGCTGCAAGGGCATTGAATTTGCCGAGGTGGGGTGAGAACTGGATGGTAGCACCTTCACGAACGCTCCTTTCCTCACCAACTTCCTTTTATGTATTCTTTTCCCCAAAGACACACTGCCCTGCGTTTAGTGTCCCAGACAACTTGGTATTCCCAAGGACTAATGGTGGGGAGAAGAAGAGCAGAAGACAAGAGAGAGTAGGGGAGCCAATTTTTGTTTTTTTCTTGTTGCTGAGTCCCTTCAAGTTGACTCTTGCTGGGGTTTTTTTCCTAGCAAAATTTATTAAGATGTTTGCCATTGCCTCCCTCTTAAGTAGAGAGAGTGTGACTTGGCTCACACCCAAGAACAAATAATTTGAAAAGTTTTCTTCCTTCTGGATGGGTTTGTGGGAGGTTTTGTACATTTTCCCCTCTGATTCGGCACTTTGGGACTTTTATTTGGCAAAACTTGAGTGGAACACTTGCATGTTTTTTATTTGCAGGAATAAAAGACTTTTTAAAACAGTCCCCGAGTGTGAAAAATTTTGTAAAGGCTAACCACTTCCTGGATGGGGTGTCTGGAGCAAGCAGAAGGACAAGTCCGTTCTCACTGAGGGCAAAGTTACCTTTAGCAAATATGATGTGGAACGACAGGGCTGTAGTTTACCTTCGAAGAGTCTTTCATAAACTGCAGATATGAAGATCATCATGAATTCAAACAATAATTTCCAGCCCTTATTTAAATACCAGTTCTCTTCCCTATCACCTTCCCCCTTTCTTTCTCTCGGTCTCCCCGACCCCATCTTAGTTGGACTGATGGCCCTTGCTTGGGCTTTTCATCTTCTTCCAGATGCATATTTTTCCTGGCATGGCCATATGCAAAGGCACGAGTCCTTGCTGCCCCAATGAACATAGAAGACATTTGCATGAAGAGATTATTCTGCAGTCCCAAGGGGTTTAAGACTGCAGAGAGAAGACCGCCTTGAGTTATCTTTCTGAAGTGAAGCCCCACTCCTTTGAGAGCTCACCATGGCCCGAGCTTTGGTTTTCCTAGCTCTTCTCAGTTGTTGCTCAGGTAAAAGTACGGGGGATGATGTCACTTAGGTGAATGGAAAATTTCTTTCCCTAAAGTGTTTTCTAAGTACGTCCTAGTTTTGTAATATTTGGGAGCACGGTTATTTGTACCAAGTTCACAGCTTTTGCTTTTTTTTTCTTTCCATCTTCCACAGGTGTCAGTTCACAGGCCACAGTGACTCAGCCGGCTTCCGAGTCTTTCTCCTTGGGACAAACAGCTAAACTCTCCTGCAGTAGAAGCAGCAGTGGCAGCTGGTACGACTTTGGTTGGCTTCAACAGAAGCCTGGCCAGGCCCCTCGCTTTGTCCACTGTCAGGGCTGCACCAGGGGAGAAGGCATCTCGGATCGGTTCACGGCCTCGCAGTCTGGGAGCACGGGCTATTTAACCATCACCAACCTCCAGGCTGAAGACGACGGTGATTATTACTGTTATGCCTGGTACAGCACTGGTAGCATGTTGCACGGTGGTAGATTTTGATGGGGAACTGAAACAAAAACCTTCCTCCTTCTTCTACAAAGCAGAGAAACAAGTTCGTATCAGATTCTAGCTATACTTTCATGCTCTCCCTTTCATATCATCACAGGCCTCTATTATTTCTCCCAAAGCTTGCTTGTACAGTTTTGCTTTACTTTTGTCGGTATGAACTCAGTGTAAGACACACTGGAACCTGACATCCAAAGAGCATAAAGGTGCTGTGAGCTGTAGATGTTGTTGGTGAAACAGCCCTCTGAGATCAAATGCTGATGATTAAATATCAAATTAGAAATCAACCAAACACTGATTCTTAAATAGCAAACTAGAAATGAACCAAATGTTGACTGTTACATAGCAAACTAGAAATTAATCAAAAAAACCTTTGGGATGGGCAGAGTGGGAAGGCTGGAATCGGACAGCAAGTCCTTTGCTCAGTGTCTGATGCATGATGGGGGAAACTCAAATTCACACCTCTTGGATGAATTCTATCTCTGAAGACCATTATTTGCTCAATAATTCTCTCACTTCTCCTCAGTTTCCTTTATTTCTGTTTTCATCCCATTTAATCACATTTTTGGTGGGTTTGTATAGAGAACTGCATATAATCATTAGGCCCCAAAGACTTGAATAAAAAGCCAGAATCAAACCAACGTTGGCACCAATCAGACTTCCAAGGGTTAGGGTGAGATAGAGATGAATTCTTGGGCGGGAACATAGAGGGGAAAGTGGGGTGGCATTGCTCAACCGCAAGGGCATCAGTTTTGCTGAGGTGGGATGAGAGCTGGATGATAGCACCTTCACAAAGCTTCCTTCCTCACCAACTTCCCTCTCTGTATCTTCTTATCCACGGGCTGAAGACACAGTACCCTGCATTCAGTGTCCCAGACAATTTGATATTTCCAAGGGGTTAATGGTGGGGAGAGGAAGAGCAAAGGGGAACAGAGAGTAGGGGAGCCATTTTTTCCCCCTTGTTGCTATGTCCCTTCAAGCTGACTCTTGGTGATCCTCTTGTAGGGCTTGTTTTCTTGCAAAATTTATTGAGAAGAAGTTTGCCACTGTCTCTCTCTGAAGCGGAGAGAGTGTAAACAAACAATTTGAGAAGTTTTCTTCCTTCTGGATGAGTTTGTGACAGGTTTTCTATGTTTTCCTAACTGATTTGGCACTTTGAGACTTGCACTTGGCAAAACATTCACTTGAGCAGAACATTTGCAGGTTTTTGGGGGTTTTTTTGCACAAGTGATTTTTTTTTTTAAAGTTCCTCAATGTGAAAAATCTTGCAGCGTTAACCATTTTCTGGATGGAGTGTCTGGGTGTGCAGAAAGACATGCCCGTTCTCACTGAGGGCAAGATTTCCGAGTATCCTTTAGCAAACACGATGCGGAATGACAGGGTTGCATTTTCACCTTCAAAAACTGTTCAGTAAATTGTACATATGAAGATCACCACAAGTTCAAAAATAATTTCCAGCTCTAATTTAAATACCAATTCTCTCCCCCATCACCTTCCCCCTTTCTGCCTCTCAGTCTCCCCCTCCCCATCTCTAGGCGTGGATATTGCAGTGAGTCAAATTTTGCATGTGAAGTTTCTGTGAGAACTGCTTTTGGCCTGTAGGAGGAGAGGTTGCGCTATGTATGTCGGTGTTTGGCACATTTGAGAGAATTAGATGATCACTGAGACACCTTGAAAGCCCTGGACCCCTAACAGGAAGTGAAGCAGGCAATCGATTCACAAGAGATGCAACTTCCCCCACCACTGGTCCTCCCTACTCTGAGATTCAGAAATCAGCCCCCCAAAACTTAGCTTGATAATATCTACTTGTAACTCATAATGCCCTGTTATTTCTCCCAGAACTTGCTTGTACGACCTTGAATGCCTGTGTTGATTCGTACTCATGGAGCTCAAGAGGCAGTCCCCCACACTCGGACAATCTTGTACCTTTGGGTTATAAAGAAGGAAGTGGAACGTCATTACACTGGTTTCCTTTTACAGCTCACTTCTGCATGATGAAGATCAAGAGAAGCAAGTCCCTCTGCTAGAAGCAGAGACTGGGACATGGAGAAGGGTGTCTTGAAGCTGAAAAAGGGACTTGTTTCCAGTTACAATGGATTTCGGCATTTCTTGGTTCTGTTTCTGGACATTTTAGACATACATGTCTAGAGAAGGGCAACCAAAGCCATTTCTGCACTAGACTGTTACAGTGCTATTATCCCACTTTTCAACATCCTATGGCCCCTCCCTAAACTGCAAACCTCAGGATTCCATAGGATGTTGAAAGTGGAATAATAGCACTGTAACAGTCTAGTGCAGAAATGGCCCAAGATGAACAAAGGTCTGGAAGCCAAGCCTTATGAGGAACAACTTAGGGACTTGGAGAAGTGAGGATTGAGAGATGACACGATAGCTTTCCTGAAATATCCGGAGAGATGTCATGTAGGAGATGGAATGAGCTTGTTTTCTGTTGCTCCAGAGACCAGAATGTCAACCAATGGATTAAAATTACAAAAAAGACAATTCCACGTAAACATTAAGAAGAACTTCTTTACTGTAAGAGGTGTATGGCAATGGAACAGATTGTCTTGGAGAGTGACGGACTCTCCACTTTTGGAGGTCTTTAAAGGTTAGATGGACATCTTTCAGGGGGGCTTTAGTTGTGCATTCGTGCATGGCAGGAGGTTGAACTGGATGACCCTTCTGTCTCCTTCCAGCTTTAAGGTTCTATGATTGTATACAGTGGCTACAGTATGGCCCGTTCTTGGTGCTATTCTTGCTATCAAACTTAGTCCCCAGTGGGAAGTTCAAACGGGATGTATTGGAGGTTGAAAAGACAGGTTGGCATGTTTCCCAGAATGAGACTTTGCTCCTAAGGTCATAAGAAGCTGCCTTCTATTAGGTCAGGTGAACTCTCCATCAAGAGCAGTACTTTTTCTTTGACTAGCAAAGGCTGACATTCTGTTGCTTGGTCCCAACTATTCAGTCAATTGTTGAATGGTGAGTCGACATGCAGGTAAATTCCATTGATTGCATGGAACTATTCTAATCAGAATTAACAGTAGGGTTTATGTTAAGTTCCCTAGTTTCTCCAAGAAGTATTTCAACAGAACTGCCATTATGAGAGAGCTATAGGCATGAGAGAACTTCAGCCACTCTTGCAGAGGGAGTGAGCATGAAAGACAGGTGCATGAAGATGCTGCTCTGCAGTCCCCAAGGAATTAAGAAAAGGAGAAAGAAGGCCTCCCTGGCTTTCTTTGCTTGGGCATTTAAAAATATTCTAAGGTTTGTGTGTGAAAGAGGCATGAGGCTTGCTTTTCCACTTTGGGCCTGTAGGAGGAGATGCTGGACTGGGTTTCCATCACTGAGAGATTTGGGTGATTCCCAAGACCTACCCCTGTATCTTGGAGGGAAGTAGGAAACGGTTCAATGCAAATGGGCTTCCCCTGCCCCCACCCTTCCCTGATCACTATGGCAGAGGTGGAACCTGGCCAGCACTGTGTAAACAGCCAAGAGACCCTAGATCTCTCTGTATACTCTTCTTTCCATCTCCTAAACCTCCTGGATTTCTCTCAAAGTTTGCTCATGCAGTGTGGATGTCTCCATTGAGAAGAACAGAGTCTCAGCCACAGTCACCCAGTCTCAGAGATAATCTGCACCTTTGAGGTAGCTGGAGGAACTTGCCTCCTCACTACTCCATTTTTGGATGCCTGCCATGATTTGAAGGAAGGGCTCTTTTCAGGTCTAGAAAGGAATTCATATGTTATCATTGGATAAGGTTGGGATGATCAACATTCAACCCAAGGGCGCCATATTCCTCGCGATCCTTGTTGATTTTGGCTTCCCCCCATTTAATTTTTCTTTCAAAATGTGACACTGACATTTGCCTTCAATGTGAGATGCAGATCATGGATGATGAAATTTTACTCCTTCTACGCTGCTCCCCCCACACCTTGCACACCACTCAGAACCAATGCTAGGGGAATGGGAATGGGAGGTTGCTACTGGTTCTTGTCTTACTTGTGGGCTCCCCACTGGGGCAGTTGGGGGTCCACTCTAGGAAGGACTTGCTGGCTAGAGTGACTTTTCTTCTCATCCTGGCTCTCCCTGCCTTCTTAGGTTCTCCTCATTCAACTGGAGGACAGTGTAAGTTGCTCAAATGGTTGCGGGATTGGCATGGTTTCTGATTCCTAAATGTGAGGATGAAATATCAAGACTTTGTTGGTTTCCAGTTAAAATAGATTTCTGCATTTCTTGATTCTCTTGCATTACAATGTAAGCCATACAGTGGCTACAATGTCTCCCAGTGCTACTGAAAGTGCTGGTTCCCCAACTGGTGCTAGTCTGTGAGCCATTGACTATAGTTGAACAGTGAGTTTCCAGAAAAGAAAAAAGCCACTGTAGCCAATGGGCACAAATATGGTGTCAGTGCCTGGCATTCTGTGAAAACAAAAAAGCCAAACGTTTAAGTTGGTCTCCAGCAGAAGGTTCCAAAGTGAAGTATTGGTGGCTGGGAAGGCATCTTAACATGTTTTGCAGAAATCGTCCTTGGTTCTGGGGTCATAAGAAGCTGCATCCTGTCAGGCCAGATTATCTGTCCTCTGAGGGCAACACTTTTGTGCTGACCTTCCAAATCTCCTCAAGATCTTGGTCAGAGAAAAGGCTTTCCTGTCACTTATGGTGAGAATGTTTTCATGCATAATGCAAAGGTCTGACTCTTCTGCATGTCAAAGTTGGGATCTATGGCTCTTTATGAAACTGGCCTCTGTCGTATTTGATTTGGCCACGACTTCATCTATTCCCTGGAGAGGCAGGGCAATCTATGAGAGCCAATGGGCATACAAGAGATTTCCATAAAGGGGCCATTCTTGGGGTTGGCGCATTTTTAAAAAGGAAGGGGGAAGGCCAATGGACGGTCTGTTTCACTTCAGGAAGCCAACTACCTCCTGAGAGCTCATCATGGCCTTGATGCTGGTGCTCTTGACACTTCTCAGTTCCTGGACAGGTAAGGCGGTGAAGAACTAACACTGCACAGGCCAAGAACTTCCTGATCGTCTGAGCTGTCTGGCAGTGGAATATACTGCCTCAGAGTGCAGTGGAGTCTCCGTCTTTGGAGGTTTTTAAACAGAGGCTGGATGGCCATCTGTCAGGAAGGCTTTGATGTGTGTTCCTGCATGGGAGAATGGGGTTGGACTGGATGGCCCCTGTGGTCTCTTCCAGCTCTATGATTCTATGAAGAACAAAGTATCTGTCATGTGCACTCATCAGAGGAGTGGTATGCTTTGGAGATATTTGACTACAGAGTATCCAATTATAATTTTACTTATTTTTACATTTTCTTTTTGTGCAGGTGTCAATTCCCAGCCAACACTGACTCAACCTGCCACTGCGTCTGCATCCCCAGGCCAAACAGCAACACTTTCTTGTTCCAAAGGCAGTGGGAACTGGAACAGTGCAGTTTTCTGGATTCAACAGAAATCTGGGCAGGTCCCTCGCTTTGTCCACTGTAATGGCTGTAGCAGCCGAGGAGAGGGCATCCCGGCTCGGTTCACGGCTTCTGCTTCTGGGAACACAGGTTCCTTAACCATCACAGACCTCCAGATGGGAGATGAGGCAGATTATTATTGTTATGCCTGGTCTCAGACTGCTAGCATGTATCACGGTGATAACATCTGATGGGGAAGTGAGACAAAAGCCTTCCCTCTTTCTTCAGCTTTCTTACGTCTAGTCCCTTTTGTGGTGGCTGGCTGCTTTGGTGGTCTTCTGCTCAAGCAAAGTCCACTCTGGATGCTGCTTTTGGGCACTGGAAGTGGTAACTTCTCTCATCTTGGTAGGTTTACCAGATCTCAGGGCTAGGCAGGGCTAGGTATCTCGGGAGGAGAGCAGTGCCTCGAACTCTATGTGTTTGTGAGTGTTCACATAATCCATATTCCTGTGTGTTGTTTTTTCTGCTGTAGGCTGCTTTGGAATGACTGCTGTCAACTCTTCAGGGTATCCACCTGCTCCATTCCTTCCCTCCTTCTTTCTTCTCCAAGGTCACTAGGGACCATCCCTAGACTTTTGGGTTTGGAAGCTGAGGTGTCAGGTTCTGGGATTCTTCTGACCTGGCAAGCCAAGGATTTCTTGCAGATGTCTCTTCCTCCTTCAGCTTGTGGCCATCTGGTTGACAGCTCTGGGAAGAAAATTATGAATCTAATTCCAATTATAGCTCTCAGGTCTTTATTGGCTTTTACGTCTGAGTGGGCCCACATAAAGAGATAGGATATAAAGAGAGAGGTTCTCCTTTAGGATCCTGCGGGTGTGTGTGCATACATCCATCTCTCTATAGTGTGTTCTCTGCACAGGTAGGCCTTGTTGTGTTGCTGAGAACATCCAAACTCTGCACAAATTTGCTTGGAACAGATGGGTTTAATTTCCTTGTAAGTTTTTACTTTTAAATAGGAACACACAGAGGTTCTATAAGAAGAGATTCTCCTTTACAATCCAGCACATGTTTGTGTGGTAGCCCGAAGAGGTACGTATTGCTGTGTTGTTGAAAACATCCCTCCATACTCGAAACAGGTGCATATGGCTGGGCCCTCAAAATGAAGAGAGTCTCTTTATAATTTTACCTTCTGAGTCCCTTGGTGCCCTAATAAAGTGCTTAAGTGCGAATAAAATGTATGCAGGATCTTACGTAAGCATTTTGCAAAAAATGCTACGGCGCTCTTGAAATGTTTGGTACATGAGGGGCACAGATGCTCAACCCACTATTTTCAAGCAAAACAGAACAAAACCGAATTCCGTTCATGGCTTTACAAATTGATAGTACCTGGGCTCCCCATGAAGCGCTTTCCTTTTTGAGACATTTTCAGTGCTTGTGAATCAGCATGTAGCTCATCTGGGATGAATCCCCATTACACATTCCTAGCACTTCTGGAAAATTTTAGCTCTCATGACTCTGTCCTGGGGAACCCTGGAATTTGTAATTTCATCAGGGATGTCGAATTCTCTGCCAGAGAACTTGAATGGGTGTGCTCTGGAGAATGCCAAACATCTCACCAAACAACATACCCCAGGAAGCTGTAATATGGTAGTTAAAATGCTGTCAAACTGCTCAAACTGTGCGTTGCAGGCACCGCCAAGGGACTGAGAACCTTTGAGAGTCTCCTCCTGTAGCATGAAGGCAAGGGGGCACTGTTCACTTTAGATCGTCCTTCATGCTCATTCACCCAGAGGTCAAACCTAGACAACATTCTACATTAGTTCTAGAGAGCCTGACTTTGTCTTGGTCCTCCCCTTTCTAGCATTGAACCCTGTCTTTTTCCTCCTGGAGCTTTCCAATACATTCTGGGATACCTTGTCAATTAGCACGAACTAGGGATAGAAAGAACATTCAAAAATATTGGGGAAAAGTTTCTAAAAATATGCTTTTTGAGTGTTGAGAAATCTTGTCCAAAAAATGAGGTCTCCTGCACAGAAAATAGTGGTTGGAATGCTAGGTGACCTGTTCCGTTAACGTAACTTTGCCTATACCTAGCTATGGAGCAGAGGCCCTAAGAAACCTGGTTACTGAATTGAAGCACCAACCTGGGTAAAGGGTTTTGTCACAGGCAGATAACTGAGTAGGTTAGAATTTGAATGGAACAGCTGTCCCAGGTGAAACAATGGAAGTGGAGCTACAGTGATTCCTGAATCACAAGGCATAGAAATAAAGACAGTTAGATTCACCCTCGTCATGTGTGTGTATCATTCATTAGACCACCCGCTTTACAGGGACTGAGACATTAAAATGTATTTTTCTATGGGCTGGGTCTTGTAAAATCCATTTTGGTCCATGTGATCCATGTGTATTTGAAGGTTGAGTCGCTGAGGGGATATTTGCAAGCTCATTCGAACTGGAGCTTCCCAACTGATCCCTTGACTATGACCTGTCCATGCCATGAAGTCCCTTCTGACCTACTTTTCCACGGGTTCAGCCAGGCTTCTTTGCCAGCATGGCTTTTCAGCCATAACAGTGTATGCTTTATATTTAGCGCCAATTAAATAATGTGCATGGCCAATCATATCATGGAGTGGTGGTGTATGGCGTGCTAACACCCATACTTAAGGAAATGAGCACAGGACAGATTTGCATATAGGGGACGTTCCTCAGCTCCATGACCTTCAAATCTGGAGATGGAAAGCCCTCCCCTCCACTTCTTTGTTTCCTTCAGAAAGCCAAGAACTTTCTGAGAGCTCCCCATGGCCTGGCCTCTGTTCTTCTTCACCCTTCTCACTTCCTGGGCAGGTAAGGAGGGGAAGAACTGACCTTCTGTAGTCCTGGGGATTGACATCAAAACTGTTTGCCATGTATGTTTCTCCTAGGAGCATCCTTCTTCTATGATATTTATGCTTTTTCTTATTTTCAAGGTGCCACTTCACAGCCAGCATTGACTCAACCTGCTTCTGTGTCTGTGTCCCCGGGAAACACGGCTAAACTTTCCTGCTCTAAAAGCAGTGGCAGTTGGAGCAGCTATGTCAGCTGGGTGAGGCAGAAACCTGGAGGGACCCCTCACTTTGTGCACTGCAATGGTTGCAACAGAGGGGAAGGGATCCCAGATCGATTCACGGCTTCTGCTTCTGGGGATATTGGCTACTTAACCATCACAAATGTCCAGCTCGAAGATGAGGCAGATTATTACTGTGTGTCTTGGTCCAGCACTGGCAGCTTGGACCACAGTGATACATTCTTATGGGGAAGTGAGACAAAAACTTTCACTCTTCCTCCCAAGAATGGAGAAATCAGAAATGTGGAACAGTACCGTTGAACCCAAAGATGTTGCAGAATTCAAAGACATTGCCATGTTAGTCTGGATCAGTATGTAAAAGATATTGTAGCACCTTTGAGACTGAGGGAAAGAGGTTTTTTAGCATAAGCTTTCATAGACCTCTGATGCATGGAGTAAAATGCTTATGGGCAGACAGTTAGCCCCATGAATGAGAAGCTGTGTGAGAATTGTAATAGAAATGCAAAACTTGTGGGCACGGTAATGAAATGACAAGTTCTGTTTTAAGGATGGTCAGTGGAGGACAATGCTGGGAGCAAAGATACTTCCTAAAGCCAAGAAGAGTGGACAAGTATCTGCATGATGGTGGGAGTTCCTGGCATGTAACATGAGGCTGTTTGGAAACCAGAAAAGTGTTGCGATAAAATGGTCATGAGGCTGGAGTGTTAACTAGTGTTATAATATGGGTAGTGTGCCCAGAAATCACTGTCTTTGTTCAACCCATTTTCAATGGACTGGAGTTGTTTCTCTTTCCAATCTCCCTTTGACTTCTCCTGTTCCAGGACTGCTGTTCTGAAGTTTGAGATGAAATGTCCAGGAAGACCGAAATTTTCTGCATTTGGTTTTTGTGTATTACCATTCCTCATGTCTGAGTCATGTTAATTTTTCCTCTGAAGCAGAGACTGGCATGTGTGCCTAATACAGAACGTTGAAGGTGATTGTTGAACAGAGGATGGCATATAGTACCTTAAAGGATGAGGAAGTGAAAGGACCTCTAATGTTTTGGATGATGTCATTAGGTTCTGGGATGAAGTTTCCCAGCCAGATGTGTGGGCAGAGCTGGCATCTGGATTTGTGGCAAGGTCTTATACCTCTCTCCCCATCCATGTTTTTTCCCCCAGGGTTTCAGTCTCAGCTTTTTAAATATGTATTTATTTATCAATGTCTACACAAAATAACACTAACACTGACTAAAATTTATTATCTGGATATAAGCTAAGTTTAAAACACAATACTAAAACAATAAACTAACAGACACTAAATACTAACTGACTAGAAAACGAAAGGGCTCTAACTCCTCTAACCAAACTGTAACGAGGAAGAGAATATAAAGACAGAGAAATATTATTCTACAGTAAAAATCAGCTGAAATGAGCAGCTAGTAAACATATCACAAATTATTGCGTCGTCTGATTTCTTACCGCTGAAGAAGTCCATAAATGGTTTCCAGTCTTTCAAAAAGTCTTCGATTGCCTTATCCTTTAAAACCCACTTTAGTTTGGCTGTTCGGGAGAGTTCAGAAACCTTAACAATCCACTGTTCTGGATTGGCGTTTCAGTCCATTTCCACATTTGAGCAAACAATATTTTGGCAGCTGTAATCATACAACGAAGAAGAGATCTCTGTTTACTTTCCAAATCCTTATCCATAACATCTAGCAAAAATATTTGCTACACAACCTTTGTTGTCCTCTTTCTGGTGGGGTGGCAACAGTGAGGAGACTGAGAGAACTGCGAAAGAGAGCGACAGTTACTAATTTCCACATCTGAGGTTTGTAAGAAACTATTAAATTACTAAGTCCAACTGACTCTTTGTATGGTTCAGAAATACACCTCTAATGAGCAGGAAAGCCCTTGGCCTTTCCCATTATCTGTGACTCAATCTTTCAAAATTTACACTAGCATTCTCAGGGAATAGAGCCTTCTGCATGGAAAAATGACCTTGTCTGTATTTATTTATTTGGTCAAAGTATTTGTATCTATCAGTTGTGTTAACTCCCATTGTGAGCCGCCTTGGGTCCCATATTTGGAGAACAGCGGGCTCGAAATTAATTAATTAATTAAAATTCATATTTCCCACTGGAATTTTGCTAGTCTGTGAGATGGACTCTCCAGATTTCCGTGTGGATTTCACTGATCGGGCAGAGAAAAGGATTTCCCGGAAGACTGCATCTCATGGATGGAGAAAGGGTGTCCCATCAGTGGAGTGGTGTCCTAGTGGCTCTAGTTTGTGACTCATAAAGCCCCCCAGGAGACACCCAAGTGTCTAAAACCCTCTAAATTTAGTTTCCTCGTGGATGAGCTTTTTCTGCCCAAACAGTCCCAGATGCTCAAAACTGAGGCAAAATGTGACAGTTTTGCATCCAAAAGACCCTCCCCATTGCAGCCAACCAAGACCTTTAACCTTGAAAAAACGCAGCTGAAGAGTCAGCTGAAATTGAAACCTGAAGCCACGTGCTGTCCCTTCTGACCATGCCTGAAGTGTTGGTGTGCCCCTCTGCTGTTGGCAGGCATGAAAAATGACCCCTGCGCTGTTGGCACTTGGTTCCCTGTGTTCTCCTTGATCCATTCAATGGGAGAAGCCAGTGTTAGGGTGGATAAACAAACCATACCTTCACTGTATCCCCAGGTGGACACGGAGCTGACTTGAACCCCCAAACACAAGGTAGGAAGATAAAAAAGAGGAGAGAAGGAAAGAAAGACACACACACACACACACGTGTAACTTTGGCCGAAGGATCCTTCTCAGGAAGGATGATTCATTCTTTCAGGCTTCCCTTCTTGTACCATTTTTATGTTTATACTAAAGAATGCTTACAGAAAAGAAAAGATTCATGTATCAGCATTAGCAGAGTTACAGCTTGTACATGTGTTACATTCTACCTGACCCTTGACATTCCTAATTCTGTGTGTTCCAGGCAACATCCTGGGTCATTCCCAAAGACATCTTTTATGATAGCAGTGTTCTTCGCTGTACATACTGATGCACTAAACAATTCTAAAGCAGGGTCGTTTGAAGACCTCTGAGTGTCTAAATGCCAATTAATATCACAGTTAATTGTTAACGTACATCAATTCTATAGCAAATGACAGAGCACCACATTTCAAGCCCAACACAGGACTGAACCTTAGCATGTAAAAAGGGCTGCTGTGCTGGGTTTAGCCTCTAGGGGGAGATGTTGGCCAACCTTGCTGCTGTTTGAGAAAATGGAAGGACTTGAATGAAGCCAAAGACTCCTTTGGCCACCTGTATCTTTCTAGAGAAGTGAAGTGGATGAGTGTTGATGATGGTTGGGTGGTCATGCAAAGATCTCTTTCTCCCTTCTGCACGATAATCACACCCTAACCAGTAGCTGTCCTCTAATAGGAGATATTCTGAGTCAGATAACTCTTGAGTTCTTTGTAACCTGGACATAGCTGGGATAACCCTGTGTAGCTGATACCTGTGAAGAAGGAGATGCACTCCTGTCCCCTTTACTGTCTTCCCATAGGTCTCTTCTGGTCTACGGCAGGACTAGAAGGCTGGGCTACAGAGGCTTTGGCTCTGATTGAGTCAGGACTCTTCTTATGTTCCTGCCTTCCTGTAAGTTCAGATGGGCTTTGGTGGAGACCATTTTAATGACCTTCCTTTTTTGGGATTTCCATATCTTGGAGGGAGGATTCAAGGCTTCCCTTGTTTTCCCTGATGGTTGTTCCTTTGTTCTTTGTGTTCCTTGGTTCTCTCTCAGAATAGGAGACCACAAGGAACCGAGATGTTAAAAATGGCCCTCCAGTTCCCCTGAAAGATTAGAGCATAACCCCTTGAAGATTAATCTTCAAATGATGCTGTGCTGGAGCACCCAGTTGCTTTGAAAAGTATATGAAGCTGTTTTATGCTAGGTTCTTTTGTTTACAATACTTGTTTTATCCTAGGTTCTATTTGTCCACCCAGGTCAGTTCTGCAGGGCTGAGTGTCTCCGGTTCTCCAGAGTCTCGGGCAGACAATGTACTTCCCCCTCCTATGAGACTGGATCCTTTGACCTGGAGATGTCAAGTATCCCTCCTGGTCCATTTTTAAAAGGCAAAACCCACATACTCTGCCCCTGAGCTGTAGACCCTCTTCATCAGCAACGTTTTTTGGGGTCACTTATCCTACCTCTACACATTCTCAGTCTCTGCAATGGCCATCTCCAGTGTTTTGTTTTGTTTTTTAAACCAACTATCATATATGCGAATGGGATGTGTTGCCCTTTTTTGGCCATTACGTCACACTTTACCCAGGGGTACAGGAAGGGAAGTTCCAGCACAGCCAATGGCGATGGGAGAGATTTGCATGAGGGGACCATTCTCCACCTCCATACCTTTTAAAAAGGAAGGGAGGGACATCCCTGACAGCGGTCTGCCTGTTTCAGAAAGCCCACCTCCTCTCAAGAGCTCACCATGGCCTGGGTTCTCCTGTTCTTGACTCTCTTTCATTCCTCGGCAGGTAAGAAGGGGAAGAAGTCAGCTTCCATGCACAGACGGGGCAACCATAAAATGACCAGCAAAGTTGATTTTGCGGCATTTGAGCACAAAATATCAATTGCATTTTTTTTTCTTTTTTCTATCAAGGTGTGAATTCACAGACAACAGTGACCCAGCCTGCCTCTGCGTCTGTCTCCCAGGGACAAACCGTTCAGCTCTCCTGTTCTAGGAGCAGCGGCAGCTGGGATAGCTACTTTAGCTGGATTCAACAGAAATCCAGGGAGGCCCCTCGCTTTGTGCACTGCAATGGCTGTGGCAGAGGAGAAGGGATCCCGGATCGATTCACGGCCACTGCTTCTGGGAACAGCGGAACCTTAACCATCACTGATGTCCAGCCTGAAGATGAGGCCGATTATTACTGTCTGTGTTGGCATAGTCCTGGCTTGTATCACAATGGTCCATTCTTATGGGGACGTGAGACAAAAGCTTTCATTCTTCCTCTCCAGAGTGGCGAGCTGAGAAGCCTTGAGAGGTTCATCACATTTTGCCAGTTCAAGAGTTTTCTGGGAAGCAGAAAACCCCTTAATTTCCATCTCTTCCAAGAACATTTACCTCCTACCCACCCACATGGATATATCAGCTTGTTTAATTCATCCAGAGTAGGTTTACCATTAAGTGGAAGGTCACCAGGAGAAGTCCCTCTGAGAGCACAATCTCAAGTTAGAACTACACCTGTAACATTGAGTGATCATAGTCATTTTCAGTCCCATGTCATGGGTGGGATGGAGGGATGTTTTTGAAGCTGCCTTTCACATTGTTCCCTAGTGCCTTGGAAACCCTAATTGACTAGCCTGGTTTCTGAAGCAGGGACAGAAATCCTTGGCTATTTTGTCCTGGCACATGAGGCTAACAGTGGCTTGTTTCCATGCTGGGGAAAAGTTTTTCTCTCCAATATTCTCCCTGTATTCAGATTCCCTGAACTGTGGTGAAGGAATAATTCTGTAGAGAATAAAGTGTGTTTTTGTGCAGAAAACTGTTTTCCTGCACAGCAAACAATGTTTTCTGCACCGACAAGTTTTTTTTTCTTACCAAAAAACTTCTTTGCTACCGGCTCTACCTGGAAATGCTGGGACAACAGAGGCCATTTCCACACGGGGTTTTTAACACGGGGCAGAGCGTCCTCCAGGGAGGATGTCTGCACCTGGGAGCAGACTGGGTTGGACCTACTTAATGTTGATCTGCACCCCAGCCCGCTCCGGTACGACCTCAAGTGGTCGTCCAGAGTGCTTTTGAAAGACCGCTAAAGACAGGTCTTTCAAAAGCATGGAGTGCGCCACTGCGAGCCTGCTCCCTTATGCAGATTTGCAGGCTTGCATTGGTGCGAGCCTGCGATCTGCTGGGGGCGGGCTTGAGGCTGGCAAGCTTCAGCGGTTGGTCGAGACCCTTGACCAACCGGAAGCCGCCATTTTCGTCCCCGGAGCAGTGCGGAGCAGCGGCCACGCACTGCTCCGGAGAAGCGTGGACTGGACCGGGGAGCCCAAAAGTCTGGTGAGTAGCGTCACGGGGCGATTCCCTCACCTCGTGCGGAAATGGCCAGAATCTCCCAGAGCACTCCTAAGGTGCAACCCAGACTTTGAAAGGGGAAATGCAACCTCTTCCTTACCAGAGTGAATCCTGATCCCTGAGCCTCAGCTTGCTCACCCTCTTCCCTACCTACAACTGAGCCAAGGAAATGGTCACAACTTCCTTTGGGTCATTTGGCAAAGAACAGCACAGCTCTGAGACGGCAGGCCTATACTGCTGGCACCACACTACCAACTATGTTAGCAAACTGTGAATACAGTGACAAGAACTAGACACATTTTATGTCTGCGAAGGTCAAATGAGTTGTGAAATGCCCCACTAATTAATATGGTTTGAATGTGCTAGGACACCTAGCCAAAGAGGAAATAAATGAGAACTGGGACATGTGCAAATCGTGACAAAGACTGACTATCAGCACTTTGTGCACAAAAGGCTTTTGTTTAGCTTGAATAGGGATGGTATCCTGGCCATCACCTTGAGAAGACCATTTAGTTTGTGAATTCCCCCATCTCTCAACTCTGGAACACATCACCCACTCTGGAGACTCAGGCAGAAACCACAGCTCTAGTGTGCAGTCAAGCAGGAGAACACTCAAGGCACTCGGATGCTTTTGCAGGACCCTCTGAGTAGTGGGTGCACAAATGCTGGGCTGATAAAGCCACGTTCTCTCCTAAGAACATCCGCTGGTACCTAGACAGGGCTCAGGGGTGTGCTGTAGTCTGGCCACTGCCATTAAACGGCTGGGAGTCTCCCATTAAATGGCTGGGAGTGTGCTGTGGGAGGCTGGTGGCTATAGCAGGAGTGGGGCCACTACTCCACTCCAGGGTTTAGTCTGAACTTTAAAGGAGCCACCAATGGGGTTCATCCTTTCAACAGCCTGGAGAGCTTCTTTAAAGATTGGACTCAAGCCACTCCAAGACTTCACACCAGCTTTCGGTGGGCCATGGTAGAAAGAGAGTAGAACAAGGGTTCTTAAATGTTGGTCTACTTTCAGATGTTTGGAACTCCTGCTCCCAGAATTCCTGACTGTGGACCAGACTGGCTGGGCCTTCTGGAAGCCGAAGTCTAAAAGACCAGGAGGACCAGACTTTGGAAACTTCCTGAAGAGACTCTGATGCCTTCAAGGGTAGAGTGTGGATGTTCAGATGGGCTCAGGGGCAGGAGTGTGATAGATGAGGGCTCAGAGGTTGACAAGGAATTGATTTGGCTGGAAACAGAGACCTTACAGCCAGTGCCTGTGATAGAGCAAACTATCTTGACGGCACCTCCACCAGCTGAAAGACAAGCTGAGATGGAGATTTTACAGCTGGTGCCGGAAGGAGAAGGAGTCAGTGATGATTTAGGGGAATTAGATTTGCCTTTGCCCCCCATCCCTCAGTCATGGAGGAGACAAAAAAGATCAGCTCAGAAGGAAGCCATTTTGCTGAGGTTGAGAAGACAAGACTCTGTTAGAAACACCTTGTTCTCCTCTGCTATTTAAGTCTGTCGGTGTGGCTTCCTGTCTGCTTGTGGCAAATTGCTCCTCAAGCTCCCACAAACCTTGCATTCCAGCATTCTTGACTTTTTGGACTGACTTTGGCTTTGGCTTTCAACTCAGTGTTTCTACCAGATTCCACCAGTGTTTCTGGACCTTCCCCGCTCCCGCTGCCGCCGCCTCTGCCTCTGCCTCCTTCTCCTCCCCCCCCCTTCTCCTCAGCAAGTACTATCGCTTTCCTTCCCTTGCTGACAGATAAGCATGGGCTCGGAATTAAACTCTGACAAGGAGGCTCACTCAGGTTGGGGTGCCTAAATCTGGGAAGGAAGGACAACAGTTTCACTCACTCCTCCCCAATGTGGTGCTTAAAAAAGGAAGAGGTAGCAAACTGGCCCCTGGACGTGATACAGTTTCCCACCCCTGTTTTAAATGTAGACGCCAAGAGTGGGACCTTCTGAATGCAAAGTCCATGTTTGACCCTGAGCTCTGGTTCCTGTACCTGATTTGGCTCTCTTTCTGGGCTGAGTCTTCCTGTCACCATCCCTTGTCCTTTTCAACATGGAGATCATCCCAGCATTCTGGGAAAACCTCACTCTTATACGCAAACCAGTGCTATTGCATGCCATCGAAGCAAATCATCTCAGAAGGCACCTGTCCTTCTAGGAGATCCAATGACTGTCAGAGAGATTTGCATGAAGGGGCTGTCTTTCAATCGGGGGCCACGTTTATAAAAGGTGGGGGGAACATGCCCTCCAGCTCTGTTCCCTTTCGAAATCCACACTCCTCGTGTTTGCTCACCATGGCCTGGGCTTTGCTTTTCTTTACCTTGCTCACCTACTGTACAGGTAAGGATGCGATGGACAAACATTGCAAAGGCCAACAGCACCATCACCCGTAAGGTGCATTTCTCAGAAAGAGCTAATGGCTTTGTGACAGCTGAAGACAGAGTATTAATTGTAATGTTATTTTTTCTACTTTTTTCTTGTCAAGGTGTCAATTCGCAGGCAACGGTGACTCAGCCTGCCTCAGAGTCTGTGCGCACAGGGCAAACTATCAAACTCTCCTGTTCTAGGAGTAGCGGCAGCTGGGGTGCTTTCCACTGGGCTCAACAGAAAGCTGGCCAGGCCCCTCGCTTTGTGCACTGTAGTAGCTGCAGCAGCAGAGGAGAGGGGATCCCGGATCGGTTCACAGCCTCTGCCTCTGGGGACAATGGCTACTTAACTATCACCAGTGTCCAACCTGGAGACGAGGCAGATTATTATTGTCACTCCTGGTCTAACACTGGTAACGTGTTTCACGATGATACATTTGGAGGTGGAACTGAGACAAAAACTTACGTTCTTCCTCCGGTGAATGTCAATGTAAATAGCACCTTTGTGGTGAAATATAGGAGGAAAATATTTGTTCTGTTTGGGTGCTCTTGCGAGGTCTTCCAGCTCACTCCTACATTAGCACTGAGTCTTGATGAGCAACATGATCTACTGATAACATAACCTGTGACCTAGAGAAGCGTTCCTTTTAGTCTTGTGTCCATAGCTTGTATTCTTACATCTCAGTGGCAGTCGCAGGGAAAACCCAAGGAAGGAAGGGATGTTTTACCCAGGTGTCCTTGAAAGCTTCCCATCAGCCTCCTGTTGTAGGGAAAAAATACTGGTCTAGCTAGGGTTGATTCAGCAGAGCTCCTCTCTGTCCCTCATGTTCTTGTAAGGTCAGATGGGCTCAGGGACATATCAAAAGGACATCCTTTTTCTTGGCTGATCCGTAAATCGAGGGAGGAAGTTTAACTGCGCCTAGGGCAAGTGTGGAATTTGCGCGCCTACTTTCTTACCCCCACTCTTACATGTACAGCTTTACCCCCCCCCCTGGAATTGGTGCCTCGGACAGAAACCCTACTTGCCCCACCCTAGATACGCCTCTAGATATAAGTTCGTGTAGGCTTCTGGCTCGTTTTGCCAAAGGCAAATGGTTCTTTTAGGATCTGGAGACAATAAACACTCCTGTGGTGAAAGGTTTAACTGGTTTATTGATACACCAGGCCTAGCTCCTGAGACGTAAGATAGTAAAGATGGTATGACTGCAAAACGTACGAAACCCTGCTAATCAGACTTAATTCCTTGTTGGTTTGTGGAGAGCCCTAGGGGACAACGGCAGAGCTAGGAGATATTTAGTAGAAATTCCTCCCTCCATTTCAAGGCTACATCAAAGATCAATGTGTTCAGCTGCCAATGTCACATAAATATGAGCAAAGATAGCGAAGATTAAAGAGATAAACCCTTTGGGGAGAAATGTGCCAAAAAGATACTAGTAATGGAAAATCCACACCTGGCAACATAAAACTCCTTGTATAGTGCTGCTTCTGGTAACTCACATGATTAAAATGGTCACATTCTCCTACCTAGTTTTTTTCAGAAGCTTTGCTGTGAGTGACCTCCTTGAGACTAAAAAGATTTCTTTGTATGTGTTAGTACCTGTAAATTATAGCCCATGGCCATATATCACGTCTGAGTCAGACTGATGGTCTTTCTAGATTTGTATTTTTGCTCTGGTCGAAAATGCCTCTCCAGGGTCTCTGGCAGAGAAAGACCTTTCCTACTACCTGTAACCTTCTCCTTTTGATCAGAGATGTCAGAAGATGGACCTTTAGAGTTTGAAGCATTGGCTTCATCCCTTTTCTCTGGTTGTCATGTTTTTGTGGGGAGTGATCCTACCATTGCCCGCTCTTATCCTGGGCAAGCCTGACATGGCCTATTTGAGGAAATGAGCATAGGATAGATTTGCATAAAGGGCCCATTTCTCAGCTCTGTGGCCTTTAAAGTTGGAGGGGGAAGGTTCTCCCAACCACTTCTCTACTGACCTGAGAAAACCAAGAACTTTTCGAGAGCTCACCATGGCCTGGGCGCTGTTGTTCTTCACACTTCTCCATTCTTGGACAGGTAAGGAGGTGAACGAAGGTTACAGAGGCCAAGAGGGTGACCTCAAAATTGTCTCTTTTATAGAAGCATCTTTCTTTTGTCGTATTTTAGCACACAGTGCCCGCCTTAATCTTAATTTCTCTGCTTTTTTTACTGTAAAGGTGCCAATTCACAGACATTGACCCAACCTGCCTCTGAGTCTGTGTCCTTGCGAGGAACAACCAAACTCTCCTGCTCTAAAGGCAGTGAGGACTGGAGCAGCTATGTCTACTGGTTTCAACAGAAACCTGGGCAGGCCCCTCGCTTTCTGCACTGTAATGGCTGCAGCAACAGGGGACAAGGGATCCCGGATCGGTTTACGGCTTCTGCCTCTGGGAACACCGGCTATTTAACCATCACTAATGTCCAGGCTGAAGACGAAGGAGATTATTACTGTGCTTGTTGGTCTAGCACTGGCAGCTCGTCACACGGTGATACATTCTGATGGGGAACTGAGACAAAAACCTTCCGTCTTGCTCCCATGAGTTGGAGAATCAAAATCCCTTGAGAAGCTTAGGGGAGCCTGAAGATGCTGTGTATGTTTTTTCAGGAGAATGTCTGATTCCTCCATTATTGCCTGGTTGTTGCTCCCTGATTTGGTAGGTGGCAGCTGACTTCCTCAGATCTGGGAACAATTTAGGTGGCAGCAGATTTTCAAATCAGGAGTGGTGAGTTGTTCTGATCTCATTGGGGTGGTGAAATGTTTTGTACACGAGGCACATAGATGCTCAAGCCAGTATTTTCACAAGCAGGAGAAACAAAAAACAAAACAAAAAAACAAAAGCAATTCTGTTCATGGCTTTACCACTTGATAGTTCCTAACCTCTCCAGTGAAGCACTTCTGGGAAGGGGCTGGCCAACCTGCATCAGATGAGGAGAGATCTCTGTGTCTTCACCAGTAGATTGCAGAGCCAGACACCTGAGTTCCCTCACCTTTGGTTCCAAGTTGCGAGGCAGAGCTTATGTCTGACAGAGGGACCCCTCAAATCCCAGACGTGGCAACGGAGGCGTTTTGAGACATCTTCAGTGTTTGTGAATCAGCACGTAGCTCATCTGGGGTGTATTCCCGCTGTGGAAGTCGAGCCTTTCTGTACATCTAGAGCTCTCATGACTAGAGATGGAAAATTTCTGGAAATTTTGAAGCTGGGGGGGAGGGGATTCCCCCCCCCAGTTTTTTTCAGGAAAAAAATTTGAAATTTTTGGAAAAATTGAAAAAATGCAACATTAGCGCTTTTTACAGATAGAAAGTCACTCTGTTACTTTAGGAACATAAAATATGACTATGTACAATTTGATCTGGCATAAAATTATCACAATTTGTATATTAAAAATACAGTGTATTCAAACAATTATTACAAACCGAATTTACTTTTATTCTTTTTCAATTGTTGTTTGTGACACATGGAGCAACAATCGCCTGAACTATACGGAACCTCTTTGGTTTTCTTAGTTTATGTGGAGCAGGCAAAAAAGCAATTTTAAAAAAACCAGAAGAAACTGTCAACGTTATTATTATTTATATTTAAATAATAATATTTAAAATTATTTATATTTCCTCTCCACAGTATCAAATAGGCAAAAAGCACCCATTCCCACAGAAAGTATAGAGGGGGAAAAAGTGTGTAGGAGGGAGGAGGGAGGGAGGGAGTAAGATTCAATGAATAGGCACGAAATTTAATCAGACTCATTTTCTGAGCTATAATTATCAGTATCAGTGTCAGTCACAGTTTTTAGAAATGATTTGGAGAATTTATGAACACCTTGTCTAAAAGATTTTATTCATCATGCTAAAATAAAACATTCCATGTCGATTTTCCTCCTTTTTCCAAATTTTCCATTTTTTTTGGAAAAAAAAACAAAAAAAGGCTTCAGGGGTTAAAAAGGGGGGAAATGTGTTTCTTTTTCCTGAATTTTTCCATTTTTTTCCCATGGGCCTTCACATCTCTACTCATGACTCCATCCTATGGAACCCGGGATTTGTAATTTCATCAGGGATGCTGAATTCTCTGCCAGAGAGGTTGAATGAGAGTGTTCTGGAGAATGCCAGACGTCTCACCAAACAACATACCCTAGGAGGTTGTAATTGCTGTAATTATATGGTAGTTAAAAGAATATCAGACTGTTCAAACTGTGCAGTGTGTAGACACTGCCATGCTTTCAGGAGACTGAAAGCCCTTGAAAGACTTCTCCTACAGCTTGAAGGCAAGGAGGACACTGTTCAGTGTAGATGGTCCTTCTTGCTCATTCACACAGAGATCCAACCTAGCTAACACTCTACTTTTATCCTAAAGATCTTGACTCCATCTTGGTCCTTCCCTTTCTATCCTATAACCTTGCCTTACCTCTCTCAGAGCTTTCTAATACATTCTGGAATACTGTGTCAATTAGTACGAACTAGGGATAGAAATAACATTCAAAAACATTGGGGAAAAGATTTTAAAAATACACTTTTTGAGTGCTAACAAACCTTGTTCACAAAATGTTTTTTCCTGTGCAGACTATGGTGGTTGGAACCCTAAGGTAACTTAGCGGATACCTAGCTACATAGCAGAGTCACAAAGAAACTTGGTTACTGAATTGAGGAGATGGGTGTTGGGAGCTACAATGACCTATGAGTCACAAGACATGGACATGAAGACAGTTAGATCCACCCTCATCAAGTGTGTGTATCATCTGTTAGACCACCCACTGTACAGGAACTGCTACATAACCATGTACTTTTCTGTGGAATGAGTTTTTTAAAATCTATTTTGATCCATGTGAGAGAGACTCACAATGGCTTGCAAGTAATCAACCCGATTAAAAATGCCAGTTAATCCATCTGCCTAGCTATTATGAGGAAATTAGTGACATCTCTGAGATTGTAAAGATTGCTTTACCTGTCTTGACACCCCGGATCATGGGACTTGGCCTTATGTTAGGTCAGAGTACAGTGAATTGTCATACAGCATTCAGAGTTTCTGCTTCATCCCTCATCTTTGGTTCTCAAGATTTTGCTTTGAATCATCCTACCATTGTCCACCATCATCTTAAACAAACTGGATGTGACTGTACTTGAAGTACAGATTTGCATATAGGGGATGTTCCTCAGCTTCTGGCCTTCAAATCTGGAGAGGGAAGGCCCTCCTAGCCACTTCTTTGTTTCCTTCAGAAAGCCAAGAACCTTCTGAGAGCTCCCCATGGCCTGGCCTCTGTTCTTCTTCACCCTTCTCACTTCCTGGGCAGGTAAGGAGGGGAAGAACTGACCTTCTGTAGTCCTAAGGAGTGACGTCAAACTTCTTTCCCATGTTTGTTTCTCCTAGGAGCATCATTCTTTTCTGATGTTTGTGCACAGAGTATCCACCTTAATTTATCTTCTTCTTCTTCTTCTTCTTTTTTAAATTTTCAAGGTGTCACCTCACAGCCAGCATTGACTCAACCTGCTTCTGAGTCTGTGTCTCTGGGAGAAACAGTGATACTCTCCTGTTCTAAAAGCAGAGGCAGCTGGATTGGCTACGTCTACTGGGTGAGGCAGAAACCTGGAGCATCCCCGCGCTTTGTGCACTGTAACAGCTGCAGCAACAGAGGGGAAGGGATCCCGGATCGATTCACAGCTTCTGTTTCTGGGGGCACTGGCTCCTTAACTATCACAAATGTCCAACTCGAAGATGAGGCAGTTTATTACTGTGTGTCTTGGTACAGCACTGGCAGCTTGTATCACAGTGGTCTGTTCTGATGGGGAAGTAAAACAAAAACCTTCACTCTTCCTCCCAAGATGAGGGAAATCAGAAACACTGAACAGTATTGTTGAACCCAAAGATGCTGTAGAATTCAAAGATGTAGCTGTGTTAATCTGGCTCAGTATGCAAAAGATATTGTAGCACCTTTGAGACTGAGGGAAAAAGTTTTGCAGCATAAGCTTTCATAGACTGCCTACTTCCTCAGATGTATGGAGTAAAGTGCTTATGGGCAGTAAGAGTAGACAAGCATTTGAATGATGGTGGGAGTTCTTGGCATGTAGTATGAGGCTGTTTGGGAACCAGAAAGGAGTTGTGCTAAAATGTTAAAGAGAACCCTCATGAGGCCAGGGTGTTAACTAGCGTTAAAAGTGTAGCCTGCCAGGAAACCATCGTCTCTGTTCAACCCACTTTCAATGGACTGGAGTTTGGGGATATTATCCCAGCTCTGCTGTTTCTCTTTCCAATCTCCCTTTGACTTCTTTCGTTCCAGGACTGCTGTTCTGAAGTCTGAGATGGAATGTCCAGGAAGACTGAACATTTCTGTAATTGGTTTTTGTGTATTCCCATTCCTCGTGTCTGAGTTATGTCAGTTTTCCCTTTGGTGCAGAGACTGGCCAATTCACTAGAATACTAATTTAATGAGCAAACACTAACCCACTAAAACACAAAAGGCTCTAACTCCCCCAACCAAACTGTAATGAGAAAGAGAAAATAAAAATGACAGAGAAATGTTATTCTACCATTACAGATCAACCTAAAGAAACTCCTACTAAACCAAATCCACAAATCATTGCATTGTTTGATTTTCTACTGCTCAGGATATCCATAAACAGTTCCCAGTCTTCCAAAAAATCTTCACTTGCCTTATCCTTTAAAGACCATGGTAGTTTGTCCCTTTGGGATAGTTCAGAAATGTTAACAATCCATTGTTCTGTTTCCAGGTTTGACAGAATGTTTTCGCAGCCATTATCATATAGCGAAGAAGAGATCTATGTTTACTTTCCAAATCCTTACCCATAATACTCAGAAAAAATGTATTCTACACCAACTCTGCTGTCCTCTTTCTGGCGGGATAGCAGCAATCGGGGGATTGGGAGCCCTGTAAAGAGAGAGAGAGGGATAGTCGCAGGTTTTCACATCTTAGATTCAAAAGAAACTGTCTCGTACTAAATCCAGCTGCTTCTCTGTATAGTTCAGAAATACACCTCTAATGGGCAGGAAAGCACTTGGCCTTTCCCATCACCTGTGACCCAATCTTTCAAAATTTACACTGGACTTCTCAGGGAATAGAGCCTTCTGCATGCAAAAATTACCTTATCTTTATTTATTTATCTATTTATCTATTTTTCTATTAACTTATTTATTTACTTGGCCAAGGTATTTGCATTCCCATTTGATGTTTTGAATGTGATAGTTTAATTGCTTTTTTTAAAAAAACAAAAAACAAAAACCTTCTGTACACCCATGGTTTTAACTGTATTTTGTTTTAACACCAAACGTCAGCCGCCGTGGGTCCCACGTTGGGGAAAAAGGTGAGGTAGAAATTGAATGAATGAATGGGCGAAGGCAGGAATGGATATTTCTGTATATATCCTGCTGCATTTTGCTACTCTGTGAGATGGCGGCTCTCCTGATTTCCAGTTTGATTTCACTGATCAGGCAGAGAAAATGATTTCCCAGCAGATTTTATCTCATGGATGGGGAAAGGATGGCCTATTGGTGGTGAGAGGTTCCTGAAGGCTCCCAGGAGACACCTCAAGCCCCCAGAGGCCTCCAAATTTAGTTTTCTCATGGACAAGTTTTTATCACCCAAAGGTCCACACATAGCTCAAAACTGAGCCAAAATGTGACAGTTTTGTACTCAGGACACCCGCATCCTGCAGCCAACCAAGACCTTTAACCTTGAAAAAACTCAGTCAGAGAATCAGCTGAAAAGGAAGCCTGAAGCCATGTGCTGTCCCTTCTGATCATGTGTGAAGTGTCGTTGTGACCTCTCTGCAGTTTGCAGGCGTGAAAAATGACCCCACCCCATTGAATCTTGCTTCTGCAAGTTCTCTTTGATTGGTTCACTTGGAGTAGCCAGGGCTGAACCTTAGCATGCAAAAAGGGCTGGTGATCTGGGTTTAACCTCTAGGGGAAGATGTTGGCCAGCTTTGCCCCTGTTTGAGAAAATTGAAGGACTTGACTTCAAGTCAAGAGACTCCTTTGACCACCTGGTCCTTTGTAGAGAAGTGAAGCAGCTGAATGTTGGTGATGGTTGGGTACTCATGCAAGGACCTCCTTCTGCATGACAATCACATCCTGACCAGCAACTTTCCTCTAGTAGGATATACTCTGACTCTGATAACTCTGAGTTCTTTGTAACCTGGACACAGCTAGGGTACCTGTGTATTTGATACCTGTGGAGAAAGTTGTAAGGCCTCGCCTTGGGGGTCCCCAATATCAGTATGGTTTGGATAGGCACCATACCTAATTGGCATCATATGTAATTGGCAATACATTTTATTGGCTCTTTTACCGAATTCAAGGCTGAGAGGTGACAAAGAGGTCAACCCGAGCGAGGGAAAGAATTTGACTGTAAATGTGAGAAGCATAGGTCAACTCCAAAATTCCTCCAGGTAAGACTTGAGTCATTTGTCAGGCAAATAGTCACCATTCCTGTGGATAATAGGCTTGAATAGAAGCTGGACTTTTCCAGGGAATCCAACTGTCAGGAGCTCACCAGGACACTGATTGACAGATATCCATCCTTTGTACACCTGGATTCTTTCCTCTGTCCTCACAGCACCCAAAATAGACAGCTATTACAACGTCCATCATGTCTTTGTCAATCAAAGCACTACACCCATCAACAGGCAAAAGACCCATTGTCAACAACAGGTTCCCTTTGTCTTGAATCTGGAACCTTCACAGCCACAAGCCATTTTCAGGGTACAAATGGCCCTGATTTGAGGAGGGCCAGTGCAGTCTCTTGAAGATCTACCCATCACTCTGTCCATCTGGCTCCTGGATGGGAACTGCCCTTAGGTCCTACCTAAGCCAAAATACATTTCTATTCTTCACTACTCTTCTGGACTAGTTATTATAAATCCCCCCAAATCCCTCAGCCTCTCTATAATTTTTCCTCCCTTTCTCTTTGAGCTAGCTCTTGTGTGAATGTGTGATTGTGTGTATCTTGTGTGCATGCATGAGTGAATTCCCCTCAATAAAATCATTTTATTGGACAATTTTGCTTGGGTTTTGGCTTGGCCTGACCCCGTAAAAATTGGGTTTAAAGATCTCGCTAGGTTACCCTGCCTCTTGTAGTGCTACAGCTTGTGCTCTGGCTAATTCCCATTCCCCATTATTTGGAGCAAATTGAGTTGTCCCCCACGGGACCCCAGAAATCAGGGTAACAGAGCGATGAATTCCAGCCCACATTTTTTTGGGATGCCTATATCTTGGAAGGAGGATTCAAGGCTTTGTTTGTTTTCCCAGCTGGTTGTTCTTTATTCTTTGTGTTTTTTGGTTCTCTGTCAGAAGAGAAGATCTCCAGGAGCTGAGATGTAACCTGTATTGTTAAAAATGGCCCTGTGGTTTCCCTGAAAGACCAGAGTGTGTTGTGTTTAAAACTAGGCAGAAATCTTGATGCTGTGCTGGAGGTACTTGTTGTTTTGAGAATTCTATGAAGGTGTTTTATAGGCTCCTTGTTAGTTATTTTATAGGAGGTCATACTTGTCCACCCAGGTCAGTTCTGCAGGGCTGAGTGTCTCTGGTTCTCCAGCAGCTCATGCACAGAAGTTTTTTCCGCTCCTCTAAGAACGGATCCTTTGACCTGGAGCTCCCAAGGATTCCTCCTGGCCCATTTCTCCAGTTTTCTGCCCCAAACTGTGGGCCCTTTTCCTTGTCAGCCTTCTTTGGGGTCACTTACCCTACTCCTATCGATTGTCAACCTGTGCAGTGGCGATCTCCAGGTTCTTTTCCTTTTTAAGCAGCTATCTTATATGCAAATAGGTTCTGTTACCCCTTTTTGGTCATGATGTCACGCTTTCCTCAGGTGGACAGGAAGTTCCAGACCAGCCAATGGTGATGGGAGAGATCTGCATGAAGCCACCATTCTCTGCCTCCAAGCCATTTAAAAAGGAAGGAAGGGACATCCCAGACAGTGGTCCTCCTGTTTCAGAAAGATCAAGTCTTTTTGAGAGCTCACCATGGCCTGTGCTCTCCTGTTTTTGACTCTCCTTTATTCCTGGGCAGGTAAGGAGAGGAAGAAGTCGGCTTCCATGGGCAGAAGCAGCAAACACAAAATGTATTGCAATGTGTACTTTGTGAAACTTGAGGACAAAATACAATTGTAATGTTACCTTTTTTTTTCTTTTTTCTATGAAGGTGTGAATTCACAGGCAACAGTGACCCAGCCTGCCTCTGCGTCTGTCTCCCGGGGACAAACCGTTCAGCTCTCCTGTTCTAGGAGCAGCGGCAGCTGGGATAGCTACTTTCGCTGGATTCAACAGAAATCCGGGGAGGCCCCTCGCTTTGTGCACTGCAATGGCTGCAGCAGCAGAGGAGAAGGGATCCCGGATCGATTCACGGCCTCTGGTTCTGGGAACAGCGGAACCTTAACCATCACTAACGTCCAGCCTGAAGATGAGGCAGATTATTACTGTCTGTGTTGGTACAGCACTGGCAGCTCGTATCACAGTGGTCCATTCTGATGAGGAAGTGAGACAAAAACCTTCCATCTTCCTCTCCAGAGTGCTGAACTGAGAAGCCTTGAAGAGGTTTGTGAAATTTTGCCTGTGCAAGAGTTTTCTCAGAAGCAGAAAACCCCTTGATTTCTATCTTCTCCAGGCAGGTTTGATCTCCTTCCCACCCACCTGCGTATATCGTCCTCTGTAATTCATCAGGTATGGTTTTACCATTAAGTGGAAGGTCACCAGAAGAAGTCCTATTAAGAGTACCATCTCAAGGTCAAGGTAGAACTGCAGCGGTATCACTGAGACATTGCAGGGTTTTTTTCATTCCCATATCATAGATGGAATGGAGGCATGTTTCTGCAGCTCCCTTTCATATTGCTCCCCAGTGCCTTGGAAATCCTGATTGACTAGCCTGGTTTCTAAAGCAGGGATGTAAGTCCTTGACTGTTTTCTCCTGGCACTTGAGACTGAACTATTATAGTATTTTTTTCCACACTGGGGAAAAATATTCCTCTCCAATATTCTCCCTGCATTCAGATTTCCTGAATGGTGGTGAAGGTATATTTCTCCAGAGAATAAGATGTGTTTTTGTGAAGAAAACTGTTTTCCTGCACAACAAACAACGCTTTCTGCAGAGAAGACTTTTTTTTCCTACAAAAAGACTTGCTTGCCACCAGATCCACCTCGAAATCCTGGGACAAAGGTCTCTCCTGGAGCACTCCTAGGGTGCAACCTAGACTTTGAAAGAGGAAATGAAACCACTTCCTTCTTTACTAGGGTGAATCCTGGTCTCCGACCCTCTCAGCTTTCTCACTGTCTTCCCTGCCTACAACTGAGCCAAGGCAATGGTCACAACCACCTTTGGGTCAGTTAGCAAAGAATATCATAACAAAGAGGCAGCAGGCCTATGTGGCTGCCACCCAACTCCAAACTACATTGGCAAAATGTGAATACAGTGACAAAAAATTGGACACATGCAGTTATTTTATGTCTGAGAAGGTCAAATGAGTTGTGAAATGGAGCTCTGATTAATATGGTTTGAATCTGCCAGGGCACCCAGCCAAAGTGGAAATAAATGATGATTGGAAAATGTGTAACTGTGACAAAGAGTGACTACCAGCACCTTGTTCCACAAAAGGCTTCTGCTTAGCTTGTGTGTGGGTGGTATCCTGGCCATCATCTTGAGAGGCTCATGTTGTGTGCGAATTCCCCCTGTCACAACTCTGAAATACATCACCCATTCTGGGGACTGAGGCAGAAGCCACAGCTCTAGTGTACAGTGAAGCAGGGGAACACTCAAGATGGTCAGATGCTCTTGCAAGACTGACTGCATGAGTGATAGCTCTGGGCAGATAAAGCCGTGTTCTTTCTCAAGAACATCCTCAGATAGTCCTCAGGAATGTGCCGCAGCCTGGCCACTGACCATACATCTCCCATCAAATGGTCTGGAGATTATTACAAGAGGCCAGTGGCTTTAGCAGGAGTGGGGCCTCTACTCCACTCCAGGGTTTAGTCCAAACTTTAAAGGAGCCATCATTGGGGCTCAACCTCTTTGGGGAAAAGGTTTCAACAACCTGGAGAGCTTCTTTAAAGGTTGGACGCAAGCCACTACAGAGACACTGGACCCCACATCAGCTAGTCCTGGTGGAAAGAGAATGGACCAGATATTCCCAAATGTTGGTGGTCCTCCTTTGGATGTTTTTGGAGTCTTGCTCCTAAAATTCATGATGGTTGGCCAGGAAGCCTCGGCCTTCAGGGAGCTGAAGTCTAAAACACCTGGAGGACCAAAGTTTGGTAACCCCTGGAACCCCTCTCATGCCTTTCAGCTTGGGTAGAATGTGGAAGTTCAGACAGGCTCAGGGCAGAAGGCTCACCCAGGTAGGCAATGCCTAAATCTGGGGAGGAACGACAATGGTTTCGCTCTACCACCCATATGGTACCTAAAGGAGGACCTATCTATCTATCTATGGGGATAGCAAACTCTCCCTTAGACCTGATGCCCACCCTTGTTCTAAATGAAGATGCCAAGGATGGGACCTTTTGAAGGCAAAACTCATGTTTGACCCTGAGCTCTGGTTCGTGTACCTGATTTGGCTCTCTTTCTGGGCTGAGTCTTCCTGCCACCATCCTTTGTCCTTTTCAACATGGAGACCATCCCAGCATTCTGGGAAAACCTCACTCTTGTATGCAAACCAGTGCTATTGCATGCCATCGAAGCAAATCATCTCAGAAGGAACCTGACGTTCTAGGAGATCCAGTGACTGTCAGAGAGATTTGCATGAAGGGGCTGTCTTTCAATCGGGGGCCACGTTTATAAAAGGTGGGGGGAACATGCCCTCCAGCTCTGTTCCCTTTCGAAATCCACACTCCTCGTGTTTGCTCACCATGGCCTGGGCTTTGCTTTTCTTTACCTTGCTCACCTACTGTACAGGTAAGGATGCGATGGACAAACATTGCAAAGGCCAACAGCACCATCACCGGTAAGGTGCATTTCTCAGAAAGAGCTAATGGCTTTGTGACAGCTGAAGACAGAGTATTAATTGTAATGTTATTTTTTCCATTTTTTTCTTGTCAAGGTGTCAATTCGCAGGCAACGGTGACTCAGCCTGCCTCGGAGTCTGTGTGCACAGGGCAAACTATCAAACTCTCCTGTTCTAGGAGTAGCAGCAGCTGGGGTGCCTTCCGCTGGGCTCAACAGAAAGCTGGCCAGGCCCCTCGCTTTGTGCACTGTAATGGCTGCAGCAGAGGAGAGGGGATCCCGGATCGGTTCACGGCCTCTGCCTCTGGGGACAACGGCTACTTAACTATCACCAGTGTCCAACCTGGAGACGAGGCAGGTTATTATTGTCACTCCTGGTCTAACACTGGTAACGTGTTTCACGATGATACATTCGGAGGGGGAACTGAGACAAAAACTTTCATTCTTGCTCCAGCGGATGGGGAAATCAGAGACATGAAGGAGCTTGGTTGGTCAGAAGATGTTGTGTATGTTTTTGAGAAGAATGCCTGAGTCTCATGTCCTTTTCTTGCTCCCAACTTTAGCTTGTGGGACACTATAAGTTATGATATGGGAACAATCTTCTGCATCTTTCAAGGTGGCATGAGAACATCACATAAGGGGAGGTGCATGCTTCTGATGTCAGTGAGCTGGAGATTGTGCAGTGGGTCTTAGCTGGAACTGTGAAGAAGCTGTCTAAGCTGGTGAAGCCTGACTTCCAAAGTGGTGTTCCACTTTTTGATGTTTGGACTAAAAAGCTGGAGTGGATTCACAGTTTCCCTGACTTGGAAGTCACTTACTTTCTTGCATTCAGATAGAAGAGGAGGGGAATGTTCACTCCACTGATCTGCCTTGGCCCCTGACTAGGGCTTCTGTAGGTCCAGGATATGCCTCTACAAATCTCCCTTCCCCAAAGTGCCACTGATTTTGGGACTGCAGAGCAACAATGGGTGTGAATTTGTCCTAGTTGCCACAGAGGAGCAGGGATCCAGTATCATTTTATGGCTTTTCAGTTTTGGAGGACTGGCTGTTTGACCCTTACCAGTCTCTAGGCTAAAGAAAACAGAGATTATTGCTTACTGTATAGTGCTAGAAGTGAGACATAAACCTTCCTGTCAAGGATGGGGTAATGGAACAGCAGCAGATCTTAACTATGTTTCTGTACTCTCACTTCTGTATCCTCATAACTCTCCATCCTTTCCCCCAAAAGCTTGCAAAATACCATTGATTGGTATAAATTCAGCGCAAGCCAGCTTTGCAGGTATGTCCCATGACCATAAGTGTTGTTGGTTCATATGGGGTGGAGTTTCATCAGTTCATCACAGATTCTGATAACAGACTCTGTGTGAAACGGACTCTTCCTTGCCTAAATGCTGAATATTGAAAAAGAACAAGTTAAAAATGAAGCAGCAAACTGTTTAGGGGATAAGAAAAAGAGGCCTCTTACGGACAGATGAGAGCATCTGGAAATATACTCCTGAATGCCTTTCTAACACATCCAGGTACACACATCCCTGCGGGCAGGATTTCCCATCCTGAACTTCTGGTGATCTCAACTGAGATGTGAGTAGGGTGGGAATCCATTGAGATCTGTCCAAGAGTAGAGAATACCCTCCAAAAGTCCCAGCTGAGCACTTTTTTGTTGTTGGACTAGTGAATCCAAGCCACTAACGTCCATCTGGTTCCCAGCAAAAGCTTTTCCACGGATGAAACCAGGAACCAAAAGGTTCTGTCTCAGACCTGAGAAGATGCTTGCAGTCTTGACTCTGGACTTTAGGGGGAAGTGGTAGCCCAGCTTGGACCACATTTTACAAAATGAAATTCTATTACCAAACAGAAACTCTGACATAAATAGCACCTTTGTGGTGAAATGAAGGAGGAAAATATTTGTTCTGCTTGGGTGCTCTTGTGAGGTCTTCCAGCTCACTCCTACACTAGTGCTAAGTCTTGATGGGCAATAATGCATACTAATAACATAGTCTGTGACCCAGAGAAGGGTTCTCTGCAGTCTGGATGCAGCTTGTATACATTACAGGGGAAACCAAGGAAGAAGTGGATGTTTTACCTAGGTGCCTTTGTAGGCTTCCCATCAGCCTTTTGCTGTAGGAACAAAATGCTGGTCTGGCAAGGGCCTTAGTTTGACTCAGCAGGGCTCCTCTGCTTCTCTCATGTTCTTGCGAGTTTAGATGGACTCAGGGCCAGATCAAATGAATGTCATCTTTCTTGGCTGATCTGCAAATCTAGGGAGGAAGAATGAAGACCTCTCTCGTTTCCCAAAATTGTATTTTAAATGGGCTTTTCCAGTTTGTGGTTGGTTTCTGATTCATGATGTCAAGTTTCATGTAGGTTTTTGGGTCATTGTTTTGCGAAAGGCAGGAGGTACTTTTAGGATCTGGAGGCAATAAACACTCCAGTGGTTGACAATGGGATTGTTGATACGGCAGGAGTAGTTCTTAAGACGCAAGATAGCAAAGATGGTCGGACTGAAGTTTGTATGAAACCTAACTAATCAGACTTTCTTCCCTGTTTATTTGTGGGGCACCAACAGAGATAGCAGATGTTTAGTAGGAATTTCTCCCTCCATTCCAAGGCTACCAAGGGCATATAAGTATGAGCTAAGACAGCCAAGATTTAAGGGATGAAGGCTTTGGGGAGAAATGTACCAGTACGATGGAAAATTCACACATGGAAATGTAAACCTCCTTGTGCAATGCTACAGTGCTACTTCTGGTGATTCATGATAGTCCATGGGATTAAAACTTCACCATTTTCTTCCATAGTTGGTCCCAGGAGCTTTAGTGTGAGTGACCTCCTTGAGACTAAAAAGATTTCTTTGCATGTGTTTGTTCCAGTGAATTATAGGACATAGCCTTATATTAGGTCTCAGTCAGATTGATGGTCTTTCCAGGCATGGATTCTTGCCCTGGCTGACAATGCCTCTCCAGGGTCTCTGGCAGAGAAAAGTCTTTCCTGTTATCTGTAACCTCATCCTTTTGATCGGAGATCTCAGGAGACGTACCTTTTTAGTTAGAAGCATCGGTTTCATCCCTGATCTTTGATGGCCATGTTTTTGTGATGAGTGATCGTACTACTGCCCGCTCTCATCCTGAGCAAGCCTGACATGCCCTATTTGAGGAAGTGAGTGTAGGATGGATTTGCATAAAGGGTCCATTTCTTAGTTCCATGGCCTTTAAAGCTGGAGAGGGAAGGTCCTTCTATTCACTTTTCTACTGAGCGGAGAAAGCCAAAAACTTTTGGAGAGCTCACCATGGCCTGGGCGCTGTTGTTCCTCACACTTCTCCATTCCTGGGCAGGTAAGGCGGTGAACGAAGGTTGCAGAGGCCAATATCATGACCTCAAAGATTGTCTATAATGTGTGTTTCTTATAGAAGCATCTTTCTTTTGTGATATTTTAGCACAGAGTGGCCACTTTAATTTTAACTTCTCTGCTTTTTTTTCGATGTGAAGGTGCCAATTCACAGACATTGACCCAACCTGCCTCTGAGTCTGTGTCCTTGCGAGGAACAACCAAACTCTCCTGCTCTAAAGGCAGTGGGAGCTGGAACAATGATGTCCACTGGTTTCAACAGAAACCTGGCCAGGCTCCCCGCTTTCTGCACTGTAATGGTTGCAGCAACAGGGGACAAGGGATCCCGGATCGGTTTACGGCTTCTGCCTCTGGGAACACCGGCTACTTAACCATCACTAATGTCCAGGCTGAAGACGAGGGAGATTATTACTGTGCTTGTTGGTATGGCTCTGGCAGCTCGTCACACGGTGATATATTCTGATGGGGAACTGAGACAAAAACCTTCACTCTTCCTCCCAAGAGTGGAGAAATCAGAATCACTGAAGAGCTTAGGGGAGCTTGAAAATGCTATGCATGTTTTTCAGGAGAATGTCTGATTCCTCCATTATTGCCTGGTTGCTGCTCCCTGATTTTGTTGGTGGGAGATTAAGTCCTCGGATTTGGAAACAATCCTCTGCACCTTTCCAGGTGGTAGCAGAACTCCAGGTCAGTGGAGGTTGGTGGCTTTGAGGTGATCCGGATGGGGAATCTGCTCTGGGATTTAATCTGATGTTTAAAGGAGCTCCCCAAGGTCCTGAAGCTTGCCTCCAAAAACCTTGCCCGATTCCATGAAGAATATGTCACGTGTGTGTGTGTCTTTGGTGTAGTATCAACAGACTCCTGGGTTCTGTGAAAAGGAACAGAATATATGAAAGCTGCTGGCAAAATGTGAGAGTGATGACATAACCTGGAAAGGTGCAGATGCTTGTGGTAAGATCAACTAGCCATGCGATGGAGCTCTAGTGAGCAATGCCTCATAGTTCATGGACCCATGTCCAAGTGAAACCCATACTTTCCCAATACTTAAAGTTGAGTAGAAGGTTCCTTCAGGACCTTCTTTTACTGCTCAGATACCTCCTATTCACACCTTGAAGGCGAGAGAGAAACATTGATCTCCTTTTCCGGCATTAGAACAAAAATGGTCGCCTTGTGGAATGCGAGGAACCTGATGCAGCAAAGTCAATTCTTGAGAGGCCTCTGACCCCAGAGGACAGGATATTCCATGCATTTGGACAGCTAGTGACAGAAACGGCTGAGGAGGACCTTCAGGAAGGTGGGCCCTCACCTCTGCCAGAATTGTTGGGCACCTAGGAGACACCTCTGTCATTTGGGGCAAACTGATGGGAAAAGGAGGCCCAGTGAAAGAGTCAATACCTCTTTCAGAAGCTGAAATGAGAAACCCCGAGCCATTGGCCACCTTTGCTCGCAAGATCAGGCAGCTCTAAATCTAGCGGCGGCTGCTGGCTGTTCACAGGTTCACAAGTTGTTCACAGTAGTTTGCTCTAGCTGGCTTTCATTGCTCTTTGTGCTTGAGGATTTAGTTGGGTTCCTGACACTTCTGGATTGGCAGAAGTGTTGTGCCTCTTTGTCTTTCCCATTTGGCTTTGGTTCTTGGGACTTGGGGCTTTTCCAGAAGGATTCTGGAATGGCTGAGATCTTGTGTTACTGTGCCTCCCTTCATCCTCAGTGAACTCTCTTAATTTCTTGTGCAGGTTCTGGACTGCCTTGACTAACCTGTAATGGCTTCCCTGTGCTATAGAGTCTTAACCTAAGGGGTCTCCTTAGAATTTGGGGGAATTGTAGCTCAAAGGACGCCTGTGAGAGGAGGGTAGTGGCAGGATCTCTTCACCTATGCATACCATTACTACCTTCAGTTAAAATTAAAGTATTTTATTTGGGTTGACAAATCAGAGACTCTCAAGAACCACACAAGGCCATCAGAAATTGAGCCATGAAAGGTTGGATAGAGGGGTTTGGACTGAGGGGTTGGTAATGCAATGGGACAAGAAGGAGGAGTGGACAAAGAGGCCTCTCAGGAAAAGGGGTCTGAGTGGGTCTTTGGATCTCATCCTGCACAAACACAATACTCCTGAAATGTTACAAGATACCAAGCAGCAAAGAGGAAAAGGACTAAAGAGTGGCAGGGGGTAGAACCCAGAAACCATTGAGAAAGCAGGGCATGCAATGAGAGGACCGGAAGTGCTCCCTCGGAAATCCATTTTGGCAATTGTTCCTCTGAAAACCCTCCTTAATGCAACCATAATTTCAGCTGTGATTTGCTCATTTTCTCTCCGTTCCCTCCCTTCCTCTCTCCTTTTGGCACGTGGGTATGCTTCAAGTGTCAAACTTTTGTGAATCCTGCTCTTCTGCTTTGGACTCATTGCGGAAGATGTTGGTTTAAATTTCGAGCATCTGGGAGAATCAGGAGGATCCCTAGTTTTATCCACCTGGAGTTGGAAAGGAGGCCAGAAATTGTTTGAGGCAGATGGATCTTTTCTCTGGCCTTCCCTGCTCATTCCTGTGGAGATTCAAACCTGGCCAGCACTCTGCACGTGCCCAGGAGATCCTAGATCTCTCCTTGTGCTCTTATTCCCATCTCATCACCCTCCCAAATTTCTCTCAAGGTTCCCGGGCAGTCTGGGATATCTCCATCGATGGGTACTAACGGAGTCTCAGGCACAGTCACACACAATCTGAGATGATCCGTCCCTTCGGGGTCCCTTAAGGAGAAGGGAGTGCCAACCCCAAAGAAGGAACTTGTGTTCCCCTCTGTTTCTTGTCCCTTGCCATTACTTGAAGGAAGAGGAGTTTTCACACACACAGATGAATTCCTGGGGCAAAGGGTAGCTTTTCCTCCAGGCATTCCCAACACCCTTTCCTTTTTCACAGCTCCCTCCAGTTAATTTTGTAGATGACACTGACATTGCAATTGGCTTTAGATATGAGGTGGAGCTTCCTCCCCCGAAGAAATACACATTGCTCCTTCTATGCTGCTCCCCCCTCCATACCTTCGGTGCATCTCAGAGCCAATTCTTGGCTGATGTGAATGGGAGGATGCAGGCAGAAGTTGCCAGTTTTCCTCTCCAATGGGAGCGGAATCTTTTTGTGAGTTTGGTGCATCTTAATTGCTGATCCGAGACGAATTGACTTCAAAATGCTCTCCACTGGAAGCACAGTGTGATGTTACTTTGACAAACCTCACCCCCTCCCCTTCCTCAGAGCTTTTAGCTAAGAGGAACAGGGGAAGCCGGAGGTGGTGGGGGTGGATGATATCCCCATCCCTGGTAATCAAAGAGACCCAAACCTTTGACTCTGGGAGTCCTGGATCTACTACCCAGTACCACCCTCCAAAAGACCATATGTGCTTCTGCCTCGGCCCACTCCTATGCTGCTGTCCACTGTCCAGAGTTTGGAAAACTGACTCTTTGGATCAGAGTGGCTATGCTGGTGGGGAAAGTCCTCATGCAAACTGTTATGTTTCCACACTCTGCCTCCTCACAGTTGCCCTGTGATCTGGAGTGCAGTGGCAGGAATTGGGTAGAGGACACTGGGGTTGTGTGGTCCCTTCTCTTCCCCAGAGGCTCTTCTTTAGCACCCCCATTATTCTCTCCTGTCCTTCAACCCTGTTCTTTTCCCTTCAGAGCGATCCCAGGGATTTCCCAGGCCTCTTCCTAACGCATATTTCTCTTCTTGGGACTGGTGTGGCTATAAGAAAAAACAAATTGTCCTGAGGTCCAGTGAGGTGTGGTGGATTGAGTGTTAAAGGCGAAATCCATGCATGAGCAAATCTTGTCCAAAAGAAATCTTGTGCAAAACAAAATCCCCAATTGGCCATGGAAACCCTTGGGCAGGTCACATTCTCTCAGCCTCAGAGGGAGCCAAAGGCAAAATCCGTGCATAAACAAATCTTGTCCAAAAGAAACCCATGATAGGCTTGCTTTAGGGTCGCCATAAGTAAGACGTGACTTGAAGACGCCCAACAACAGGAGCAACAAATGTGAAGTCCTTGCAGAGCCAATGAGCCAAGAGAGCATTTGCATGAAGAGCTGAGGCTTAAGATTTAAGAAAGGAGAATGGGAGCCAGCCTGTGAGCCATCTTCCACAACTGAAATCAGACTGTTTCTGAGAGCTCACCATGGCCGGAGCTCTGCTTTTCCTGGCCCTTCTCAGCTATAGCTCAGGTAAAACTGGGGTGGTGGTGGTGAAGAAGTCAGCTTCCATGGGCAGAAGGGGCACCCTGCAAAGTTGATTGTGTGGAATTTGAGCAGAAAATACCAATGGTAATCTTATCTTTTTTTCCCCTTTTTCTCTCAAGGTGTCAGTTCTCAGGCAACAGTGACCCAGCCTGCCTCTGCGTCTGTCTCCCGGGGACAAACTGTTCAGCTCTCCTGTTCTAAGAGCAGTGGCAGTTGGCACAACTATTTTTGGTGGATTCAACAGAAATCCGGTGAGGCCCCTCGCTTTGTGCATTGCAGTGGCTGCAGCAGCAGAGGAGAAGGGATTCCAGATCGATTCACGGCCTCTGGTTCTGGGAACAGCGGAACCTTAACCATCACTAATGTCCAGCCTGAAGATGAGCTAGATTATTACTGTCTGTGTTGGTACAACACTGGCAGCTCGTATCACAGTGGTCCATTCTGATGGGGAAGTGAAACAAAAACCTTCCGTCTTCCTCTCCAGAGTGGTGAACTGAGAAGCCTTGAAGAGGTTTGTGAAATTTTGCCTATGCAAGAGTTTTCTCTGAAGCAGAAATCCCCTTGATTTCCATCTCCTCCAAGAATGGCTTCACCATGAAGTGGAAGGTCACCAGATAAAGTCCCTATGAGGGCACCATCTCAAGGGCAATTTAGAACTGCAGCTGTATCACTCAGGGATTGCTTTCATTTTCATTCCCATGACAGGGATGGAATTGAGGGAAATTTCTGAACTCTTCTGTCACATTCCTTCCCAAAGCTTTGGAAATCCCAATTAACTAGCTTGTTTTCTGAAGCAGGGATGTAAATCCTTGACAATTTTGTCCTGGCATGTGAGGCTGAACAATTACAGTATTTTTTTTCCACACTGGGGGAAAAAAATCTTCATTTCCAACATTATTCCCATATTCAGATTTCCTGAACTGTGGTGAAGGAATAATTCTGCATAGAATAAAATTTGTTTTGATGCAGAAAACTGTTTTCCTGAAAAAAACAAAAAACACTACCTTGCTGTCACCTCCACTTGGAAATCCTGGAACACCGCACTCTCCAGGAGCCATTTTGAGGTGGCCCTCAGACTTCGAAAGGGGAAATGCAACCACTTCCAAAGGGGAAATAGATGAGAACTGGGAAATGGCTAAATTTAACAATGCTTGGCTATCAGCACCTTCTTTCTAAAAGGGGTTCTGCTTAATTTTTATGGGTGCACTATCCTTGCGGTGGTCATGGTGTTTGTGAATTCCCTCATCCACCAACTCTGAAACACATCAGCCTCTCTGGGGACTCAGGCAGAAACCGCACCTTGAGTGTACCATGAAGCAGGAGGACCTTCATGATGCTTGGATGCTCTTGTAGGGCCTTCAGACTGGTGGCTGCATGGATGCTCTGCCAATAAAACCTCATTCCCTCCCAAGAACCTCCTCTTGTACCCAGACAGGACTCAGGAGGGTGCTCCAGCCTGGCCATTGCCTATAGGTCTCCCATTTCTAATCCACCTTCCCATTTTCCCTCCATTCCTCCTTTTCCCACACCTAGTGGGTCTCGCTTGGGACAAACTTTACAAGACAAAACTCAGCATCAACAAGATACAAGGAAAGTCTTGGCATTCCTCGTCAAAGCAACACTGGATGATCAGGAGGATCAGCTTTGTATTAGGCCAGACTCCTGTCTGTTTCTGTCTGAGTCTCTCTGGGTTAGGGTCATCTGCTCTGACCAGCAGTGGCTCTCCAGCATCTCAGACCAAGGGAGGCCTTTACCAAGACCAGTTCTTTCCAAATCAAGGCCCTGGGGCTGTGTGTCTGTCCTCAAGGGGGATCTTGTGATCCTCAACACCTCTGGAAGCCCCAGACCTATCTGTTTCATGGGCCAGACTAGAGGGTGACGGGCTCCTTCTGGAAAGATGCAACTATTTGTCTTTTCAACAGATTGCAAAGCCTCCCTGTACAGTTTGACATCCATAGAATCCCATCTTTGAAAATCAGAGATGGACTTCTGGCCACTTGGGTTTTTGTCTTTGATTTTATAGTAGTCCATGAGGTCCCTGGAAGGTCCCAAGGCATCAAAATAGCCTGAGCCCTGCCGCAGTTGCCCGCCCCTGTTTTAAATGGAGATGCCAAGGACAGGACTTTCTGGAGGCAAAACCCATGTTTGATCCTGAACTCGGGTTCCTGTTCCTGATTAGGCTCTCTTTCTTGGGGGTAGTCCTCCTGCCACTCTCCCTTGTTCCAGTCAACATGGACACCATCTAGCATTCTTACAAAACCTCACCTTTATATGCCAATCAGTGCTATTGGATGCCATCAAAGCAAATCATCTCAGCAAGTACCTGATGTTCTAGGATATCCAATGAGTGTTGGAGAGATTTGCATGAAGGGGCCGTCCTTCAATTGGGGCCATTTTTATAAAAGATGGGGGGAACATACCCTCCAGCTCTGTTCCCTTTCAAAATCCACACTCCTCGTGTTTGCTCACCATGGCCTGGGCTTTGCTTTTCTTTACCTTGCTCACCTACTGTACAGGTAAGGATGTGAGGGGCAAACATTGCATAGGCCAACAGCACCATTACCTGTAAAGTGTATTTCTCAGAGGAAGGGAATGGCTTTGTGACAGATGAGGACAAAGTATTAATTATAATGTTATTTTTTCCCATTTTTCTTGTCAAGGTGCCACTGCACAGCCAACGGTGACTCAGCCTGCCTCGGAGTCTGTGCCCACAGGCCAAACAATCAAACTCTCCTGTTCTCGGAGTAGCGGCAGCTGGAGCTCATTCTATTGGCTTCAACAGAAGGCTGGCCAGGCCCCTCGCTTTGTGCACTGTAGTGGCTGCAGCAGAGGAGAGGGGATCCCGGATCGGTTCACGGCCTCTGCCTCTGGAGACAATGGCTACTTAACTATCACCAATGTCCAGCCTGGAGACGAGGCAGATTATTATTGTTACGCGTGGTCCGGCACTGCTAGCATGTTTCACAGTGATACATTCTGATGGGGAACTGAGACAAAAACCTAACCTCCCTCCTCCAACAAGTGGGGAAAGCAGAGACACGAAAGAGTTGGTTGGTCAGAAGATGCTGTGTATGTTTTTGGGAAGAATGCCTGACTCTCATGTCCTTTTATTGCTCCCGACTTTAGCTTGTGGGAGAATATATGTTGAGATTTGGGAACAACCTTGTGTGTCTTTCAAGGTGGCATGAGAACATTAGATCAGGGGAGGTGAATGTCTCTGATGTCAATGGGCTGGAGATTCTGCAGTGGCTTTTAGTTGGAACTTTAAAGAAGCTCTCTAAGGTGGTGAAGCCTAACCTCCAAAGTGGTGTTGCACTTTTTGAAGTTTGGGCTAAAAAGCTGGAGTGGATTCACAGCTTCTCTGACCTGGAAGTCATCTACTTCCTCACCTTCCCACAGAAGAGGAGGGAAGCCTTCAGCCCACTGGTCTGCCTTAGCCCACAAATAGGGCTTCTGAGGGTCAGGGACTGGCCCCTCTACAAAGCTTCCTCCTCTCCAAGTGCTATTAACTCTTCAGCAGACATGTCTCCTTCCAGTTTGCAGCACTGGGCAGGATTTTCCATCCCAAACGCCTGGTGATCTCAGCTGAGAATGTGAGTGAGGGCAACCCCCTGATATCTCCTATCCAAGCTGAGAGTATACCCTCAAAACTTCCCCATGTAGCCCCTTTTCAGCTGCTGTTAAAATGTCCCACATTCTCTCTCCTTGGCCCACTTTCCTTCTCCTCTGTCCTCAACTTATTTCAGTTGCTGCAAACTGAGTTCAAGGTACCAAAGTAGTTGGGGAGAAGGGAGGAGGCGGCTTGATTCTTCCCATCCCAGCAGGCTCCGTCAAAAGGAAACTGCAGCAGTTTCCCTCATCTTGTTTGTTCTTCTTCATTCATAAAGTTTGCAAAGAGGTGATATAAGATGTAAATGCTTTTGGTGCAGCTCCTTCATCAGTGGAATGCAGTGCCAGACGACAGAGGATGTAGGAACAGGGAAGGAAGCGCTTGACTGGGGCTCTTGCTCATTTAAAAAATGCCAGTTCAGAGGAGCTCTGAGGGAAGATTTCAATCAAAACAGGACAAACTTAAGTCCTGTGGGATCTATTCTTCAAGTTTTATTGCTTACTAGATCCCAGACATTGACCGACTGGAGCCATCAGCCAGATGGTGGTGTGGCAGTGCTCATGGTCCTCTTATGAAGTTGAATAAATCTCAGTCAGCAAATGTCCCAAAGCAGTGGGGACACCCTCCTGGCCAATCCTTCTGAATTTTCCAGCTATTTTCCTCTGTTGAAGGACACAGCTGGGTATGCCACAACCGTTTGGGGGTGCCTCTGATGTTGTGGAGAACACTAGCCTATCGCCAGTGGTGAAGCAGGGATCCAAGGTCACGCTGGTTATCTTGTTTAGATGGAGTCCAAGACTGGCAAGGGGCAGAACTTAGAGGAGAAAAAAAAAAAAGGAGGAAACAGGACTTGTAATAAGAGGAGGAAAAATGTCAGCTTGGAAGATGCTTTTATAAACTGCCTACCTGAAGACCACTGTGAACACAGTAATAATTTCAACTCTGATTTATATATCTTCTCTCTCCCTTTGTAAGCATAGGTATTTCAAAGTGTGCCTGAGCAAGCTGCTTTTTTGCTTTGGGCCTGGAGGTGGAGATGTTGGTCTACATTTTGAACATTGGGGAGATTTAAGGTGGTCCTTAAAGGCCCTCGAAGGTCCTGCACCTGGAGTTTGAAGGGGAAGTGTTCAGCACAGTCAGTCATTTTCTGGCCAGTCCTACCCATTCATGTGGAGATCAAACCTGGCCAGCACTCTGCACATGCCCAAGAGGTCCTTCCTATCCCATTTCTATCTCACAATTCTCCCAGAATTCTCTCAAATTGTACTCATACAGCCTTACTCAAAAGTGAAGGACATACCATGGCTATGATGTAGCCCAGTGCTACTCAGACTGGTGGTTGGTGGAATAGGGCTAGCCCATGAATACTTGGATGCTGATTGGCAGTGATTTTCTAGGAAAAGGCACAAATGCAGTGCCAGCTCCTTGGCAAAGTGAGAAGAAACTCCAGATATTGCTGGTCCATCCCATGAGACAGTTTAAGAAGCACTGGTGTAGCCCATGAACTTGAAACTAGTCACTCTCCTGTCCACAATGGGACTTTGCATTTCTTGGTGTTCTGGTTTGAATGTCTAAGACATACTGTGGCTACCATGAAGCCTATACAGTTGAAAAATGCCACAGTTCCTTTCTAATTTGGAAAGTTCCCAAGGGATGTGCTGCTAACTAGAAAGGTGTCTTGGAGTTTTTAAGTATTGCCCAGGTACTTAGCATCATGAGAAGCTACCTTTTCTTAGGTCAGATCCTTTATCTGTTGAGGGTAGCAGTTTTGTCCTGACTGTCAAAGTCTCCCTTGGGTGTCCTTAGGTGGAGAAAGGGCTTTCCTGTCACTTACGGCCAGAAGGTTTTCATTCACAATACAAAGGCCTGGCCCTTCTGTATGCAAAGGCTGGGATCTACACCTTATTACATCTTCATCACGAGTCTTTCTTTTGGGGGATGAGTTCTCCCTCCACTACCTTCTGTCTTCCCGAAAAACTGTGACATCCCATTAGGAAACACCCTCTTTATGAAAATGGCATCTGTTGTACCTGATTTTGCCGTGACATCATCTATTGTCTGGAGAGGCAGCACAGTCACGTAGGAACGGCGGGGCGGTGGAGGCGCTTTGCCCCGGACAGCAATGTTTTTGGGGCGTCCTGTCTCGTAGCCACGTCCCCGCGTGCCCTGGTCATGCCCCCCCACACTGAGGCCACACCCCCACTTGCCATAGCCCTGCCCTCTGCCTCCCTCCACACACTCCAAGCTCTAACACTGAGGCAGGATGATCTACAAGAGCCAATGGGCATACAAGAGATTTCCGAGAAGGGGTCATTCTTGGGCTTGGTGCATTTTTAAAAAGGAAGGGAGAAGGCCCAACCAGTGGTTTCTTTCAGTTCAGAAAGCCAACTGCTTTCTGAGAGCTCACTATGGCCTGGACTCTGGTATTCTTCATGCTTCTCAGTTCCTGGGCAGGTAAGAGGACGAAGAACTAACATTGCAGGGGCCAAAACCAAAAATATCTGTCATGTGCATTTCTAAGAAAAGTGGCGTGCTTTGGGGATATTCGACCACAGAGTAGCCAATTATAATTTTATTTCCCCCCCTTTTTTGGTACAGGTGTCAATTCTCAGCCAACGTTGACTCAGCCTGCCGCTGCCTCTGCATCCTCAGGCCAAACAGCTAAACTCTCTTGCTCTAAAGGCAGTGGGAGCTGGAACAACGCAGTTCTGTGGCTTCAACAGAAAGCTGGGCAGGCCCCTCGCTTTGTGGACTGTAATGGCTGCAATAGAGGGCCAGGCATCCCAGATCGGTTCACGGCTGCTGCTTCTGGGAACACTGGCCACTTAACCATCACAAATCTCCAGCCGGAAGATGAAGCAGATTATTACTGTTATGTCTCATCCCAGACTCCTAGCATGTATCACCGCGGTAACATCTGATGGGGAATTGAGACAAAAAACTTCTAGGGAGGAAATCAGAACCACTGAGAAAGCAAGTTGGGCCTCAGTAGAGAGTGAGCCTGTTTTTTCTCATGTTCTGTGTGGTGGGGTGAGCTCTGTTTCTCTCCACTGCTGCCCCCCTAGGATGAACACACTCAACCATGAATTGAAATCCATATCTAACCACAACTGGTACATTTTGTGTCAACTCTCTGTTTTCCTTTGGTGTTCATCTACTGCTCTGCAAGGCAGGGATTGGCTAGGTAGAACTTAGGATCCCTTCCAACTCTGTGATTCAGTGATTCAAGCAAGGCCCATACTGTTAATCTGTTCTAGAGGACTGGAGGTCCTTCTCTAGTTGATGTTGGTGGCCTCTTTCTTCGTGAGTGAGTCCCCTTCCTATATTTCAGCCCTGAGTACCCACTTGCCAGCTTCTTGTGGTTGGCACTTCTGGGCAGATTGGCACTTGGTCTCCTCTGATTAATTCCCACCGTAATAGGAATCCATAAATTAGTGAAGGGATACTAACGGCATTGTTTCCCAAGGAGGTGGTTTTGTTTATATATTTCAGAATAAGGATCCAAATTCTTTTCTATTTAATCTTCACAGATGGGGATGGGGAATTGTGGCAGTTTTCTTCCCGCTGCAGGAGAAAACAGATATTCCTCAGAAGTATTTTCCATATCTTTGAAAACCAGATGTGTTGTGGGAGAATTATTCTTCATGGTTAATTTTTGAGTTGTTTGTTTTTGGTGCAGAGAAAACACATGTGTCATGCACAGGAGACAGGTTTCCAAGACTGGAAACAAAATTTTCTGCAGAGGAAACCCATACCGTCTGCAAAGAACAGATTTTTGTGCAAAACAACAAAAAACAAAAAAACGCTCATGTTTTTCTCTGCATAATAGGTCATCCACAACACTTCACAATGTTTGAATACAAGGTGAAGATAACACAAAATTTATTTATCTGTTATTCTTCCCAGGGGAGTGTCTTGACTGTTGGGAAGCCTCAGTTTTGACCTGAGCAGAAATAATAATGAATACCTTTCCTATCCCAGTTCCAGAACTAAAAAACTAACCAGTTTAAATATCAGAGTCAGACATTTTCTAGTATAAAGTGCAACTTCATTCAAGGTATTTCTTAACTGTAGTGATTGAGTTAACTCTGAATTTTAACATGAACTTAATGCCAGAATTAGGTTGTTACTTAATTAAATGAGATACAGTGCCAAAGGGCTAACAAGCCTTCCTTCCCTCCTTGTGGTTGTTCCAGCTCACACACTTCCACCCAAAGCTTTTCCACGCTGAAATTGGCAACTCAAGGGTTTTGTCTTATAGTTGAGAAGATGCCTGCAATCCTGGCTTCAGCCTCTAGGGGGAAGTGTTGGCCCACCTTCCCCATGTTTAGCAAAAATAAATTCTACAACCAAATAGAAACTCTGATGCAAAATGCACCTTGATGGTGAACTGAAGGAAGAGACCGTTTGTTCTGCTTGGGTGCTCCTGCAGGGTGTTCCCGCTGACTTCTGCATTAGCACTGAGTCTTGATAAGCAACTTTCTCTATTAAGAACAGAGGTTGTGACCCAAATAAGAATTCCTTGCAGTCTGGATGTAAATTTTAGACCTCTCAATCCCATCTGCAGGGGAAAACAAGGAGGGAAGGGATGTTTTATCCATCTGCCCTTTGTCGGTCTCTCATCAGCCTCTTACTAGCCAACAAATGGCTCGATTTGACAGGCCTTCTGTTTGATCCAACAGGGATAATTTGCTTTTCTCATGATCTTGTCAATTCAGATGGGCTTGGGGACAGATTGGATGAACGTCCACTGTTTTTGTTGATCCTCCAATCTAGGGAGGAACTCTAAGGACACCCCAGTTTCCCCAAATGGTGTTCTCAATATGGTTTTGCATTTCTTGGTTGGTTTCTGATTGAACGTACAAGTCTCAAGAAGACCTGTCTATCTTCAAGATCATTAAACAGTCAGTTTGTAATTACTCAGAAAGCAATGCCATAATCACTAAAAGTCAACATGGATTTCTCAGAAATAAGTCATGCCAGACTAATCTTATTTCTTTTTACAATAGAGTTACAAGCTTGATAGATGGAGGGACTGCTGTGGATGTAGCATATCTTGATTTCAGTAAGGCCTTTGACAAAGTTCCCCATGACATTCTTGCAAAGAAACTAGTAAAATGCAGGCTGGACAGGGCTACGGTTAGGTGGATTGGTAATTGGTGGAAGAACCAAACCCAAAGGGTGCTCCTCACTAATGGCTTCTTTTCATCCTGGAGAGAAATGACTAGTGGGGGGTGGCACAGGGTTCTGCCCTGGGCCCAGTGCTATTCAACATCTTCATCAATGACTTGGATGAAGGAGTGGAGGGCATGCTGATCAAATTTGCAGATGACACCAAATTGGGAGGGGTTGCTAATATGCCAGAGGGCAGGATCAGAATTCAAAATGACCTTGACAAATTGGAGAGCTGGGCCAAAGCTAACAAATTTCAACAGAGAGAAATGTAAGGTCCTACACTTAGGAAGAAAAAATGGAATGCACAAATATAGGATGGGGTACATGTGGCTGGATAAGAGTACATGTGAAAGGGATCTAGGAGTCTTGGTAGATCACCAGCTGAACATGAGTCAGCAGTGCGAAGTGGCAGCAAGAAAGCCAATGCCATTCTTGGTTGCATCAATAGGAGTATGGTGTCTAGATTGAGGGAGGTAATGGTACCACTCTATTCGGCTTTGGTTAGACCTCATCTGGAATACTGTGTCCAGTTCTGGGCACCTCAGTTCAAGAAGGATATTGACAACTGGAGCTTGTCCAAAGGAGTGCGACCAAAATGGTGAAGGGTCTGGAAGCCATGAAGCCCTGGGAGGAGCAGTTTAGGGAGCTGGGGATGTTTAGTCTGCAGAAGAGAAGGTTAAGAGGGGACATGACAGCCATGTTGAAATATTTGAAGGGATGTCATGTTGAGGAGGGAGCAGGCTTGTTTTCTGCTGCTCCAGAGACTAGGACAAGGAGCAATAGATTCAAGCTGCAGGAAAGGAAATTCTACATGAACCTCAGAAAGAACTTCCTGACAGTCTAGAGCTGTCTCGCAATGGAATCTGCTGCCTCAGTGGAGTGTGATGGAGTCTCCTTCTTTGGAGGTTTTTAAGCAGAGGCTGGATGACTATCTGCTGGGAATGTTTTGATGTGTGTTCCTGCATAGCTGGGGATTGGACTGGATGGCACCTGTGGTCTCTTCCAACTGTATGATTCTATGATTCTAATGAGCCTAGGACAGATTTGCATAAAGAGGACCTTCCCCAGCTCTGTGGCCTTCATATCTGAAGGGAGAAGGCCCTCCCAACCACTTCTCTGTGGACTTGAAAAATTTCAGCCATTTCTGAGAGATCACCATGGCTTGGGCGCTGTTGTTCTTCACACTTCTCCATTGCTGGGCAGGTAAGGAGGTGATGAAATCACCTGTTATGTAGACTTAAGAGGTGACATTAAATTCTCCATAATCTGTGTTTCCCATAGAAGAATATTTCTTTTGCGATATTTTAGCACAGAGTACCCACTGTAATTGTAACTTGTCTGTTTCTTTTTTTTTAAAGGTGCCAATTCACAGACAACATTGACCCAACCTGCCTCTGAGTCTGTGTCCTTGCGAGGAACAACCAAACTCTCCTGCTCTAAAGGCAGTGGGGAGTGGAGCAGCTATGTTGACTGGTATCAACAGAAACCTGGGCAGGCCCCTCGCTTTCTGCACTGTAATGGCTGCAGCAGCAGAGGAGAGGGGATCCCGGATCGGTTTACGGCTTCTGCCTCTGGGAACACTGGCTACTTAACCATCACTAATGCCCAGGCTGAAGACGAAGGAGATTATTACTGTGCTTCTTGGTCCAACAGTTACAGCATGTTTCACAGTGGTGAATTCTGATGGGGAACTGAGACAAAAACCTTCACTCTTCCTCCCAAGAGTGGAGGAATCAGAATCACTGGAAAGCTTAGGGGAGCCTGAAGATACTATATAAGTCTTTTAGGAGAATGTTGGATTCCTCCATTATTGTCTGGTGATTGCCCCCGGTTTTTGTGGGTGGGAGATGATGTCCTTAGATCTGGAAAGAATCTTCTGCCCTTTCCAAAATGGTAGGAGAACTTCAGGTCAGAGGAGATTGGTGGCTTTGAGGAGATAAGGGTGTTGAATCTGCTCTGAGGGTTAGTCTGAAGTTTAAACTTGGGGCGGCCAAGGCTCCCTTGACTAAATCAGGTATTGGGTCCAAAGTGGGTAATCTGAGAATTGCAGAGCTGGAGGAGATCCTCTGAGCCCTCTAGTTGTACCCTCTGTCAGGGCAGGAATCCATGGCTAAAGCCTCCCCGACAGGTGGTCATCCAACCTCTGCTTAAAACTCTTCAAAGAAGGAGATGGCTGTTCGAAAATCCATCTCATTTATTATCCCAAATGTATCAAGAAATATTACATCAGGAGAGGCAAGAAGAAACAGTAAAGGCAACAATGATTTCATGGGCTCAAAACATCGGACATTCAATTCAATTAGAGTCTTGGGAGCAGAGTTGGAAAAAAACACAGAAATTTACAGTAGCTCAGAATTTGAAAGAGAACTATTATAAGCTATTTCACAGATGGTACATGACACCAGACAAATTAAAAAAGATTTATAATACAGGTACCGGACATTGTTGGAAATGTCACAATGAGGTCGGTACGATATATCACATGTGGTGGACATGTCCAAAAGCTAAGAAATATTGGACAGGAATACATAATAAAATTTGTGCATTAATGAAAGTTCAGTTTGCTAAGACACCAGAATTGTATTTGTTAAATATGACTGATATATTAGAAGGTACTGGTATAAAGAAGCACTGGAGAATATTACTGTATATGATAACAACAGCTCGTATTGAATATGTAAAGTTGTGGAAAACTCAGCAAATACCCACAATAGAACAATGGTAGGGTACACTGATTGAAAACAAAAATGCTGGTATGGTCTCTCAGAGATTAAAAGGGAAATCAGACGATGAGATACAAAAAGAATGGCAAATAGTAATGGGTAATTGCTGGGTTCTATCAGATGGAAATACGTAATTCATGATTTAAAATAAATTATGAGGGGGCTACAGGATATATATCATGAAGCGGGAATATGGAGATTGAAATGCAAGAATCAACAAGTAATACTAGCAGTAAAATGCTGTACAATATTTTAAGCATTAAGAAATCTTGATAATGAAATCTAGATCAGTGTGGAAGATCAGAAATATTTCAATTAAGCTGACAGTTATAATTGTTTGTTTTATATGTGAATTTTGAATAAAATGATTATTAAAAAAAAACAACCCTTCAAAGAAGGAGATTCCATCACCTTTGGAGATAGTTGATTGCACTTCTGAGGGAGTCTGTTCCACTCATTGCTTTAGTTTCCATTAAAACACAAAGGGAATATGCTTTCTCTCTTGAGGCATGTCCTGGGAAGATACCATTGGCTTCTGAAATCGCTGGAAGAGGCTTTATATTAGATCAGACTGTCTGTCCATTTAGATTGACTGTTGGTCTGAGTGGCCAAGTTTTCCCCAAGTCTAGGCCTTTGAAAAAATGACTTTATTTATTTGTACATTGTGTTGACATGCCGCCTTCCTTCTGGAGTGGGATGCAAGGTGGCTGGCAAACGATGAAAAAAATTTAGCTAAAAACAGAACGATGAAATGAAAGGACCATTAAAAGCTCACCAGATGAAAAACGTAAGTTGAATGACATAAAAGCATTAAAACCATGCACAAGTTCAAAGGAGATACCCACCTCATCGGAAAGCTCCCTGAACACAATGACTCCTCTCAATACCAAAAAAAAATTGGGATTTTACATTTGATGAACATACACCGTGAGTAGAAATAAGTACAGGCTCAAAAGGGGCCCAAAGACATTTTAATCAGTGGGGAGAATGCATTGAAAGGCATATAAAAGTATATATCCCCCTGAAATTTTGCTGCTCTATGAGACAGTGACTCTCCAGATTTCCAGGTTGATTCCACTGATCAGGCAGAAAAAATGATTTCCCAGCAGATTGTATCTCATGGGTGGGGAAAAGGTGGCCCATTGGTGGTGTGAGGTCCTTGGGATTCCAGTTTGTGACTCCTGAAGCCCTCTGGGAGACAGCTCAAGCCCCCAGAACCCTCCAAATTTAGTCTTCTCATGGCTGAGTTTCTACCAGCCAAGGAGTCCCCCCAGTTCAAAACTTGAGGCAAAAATGACAATCCCCCACCCGCCCAAGAACTTTAACCTTGGGGAAAAAAATTAGGGGAAGAATCAGCTGAAATGGAAACTTGAAGCCACATGCTGTCTTTTCTGATCAGGTCTGATGTGTCCTTGTGGCCCCCTTTGCTGTTGGCAGGCATGAAAACTGTCCCCTGAACTGTTGGCGTTTGCTTCCCTGCGTTTCCCTTGATCTGCTCCATGAGAGAAGCCAGGAGTGAACCTTAGCATGTAAAAAGGGCTGCAGTGCAGGGTTGAACCTCTAGGAGGAGATGTTGGCCAACTTTGCCCTGTTCGAGAAAATGAAAGGATATGATGGAAACCAGACTTTTAACACCACCTGCACCTTTGAAAAGAACTGAAGCGGCTGAGTGTTGGTGATGGTTGGGTACTCATGCAAGGGCCTCTCTCTCATTTCTGTATGGAGATCACATCCTGACCAGCAGGTTTCCTCTACTAGAATTATACTCTGATGCTTCCAGTGAGGAGTTCTTTGTAACCTCATCACAGCTTGGACAACTCTGTGTATTCAATCCCCTTTGAGAGGGTGGTGGTGTTGCCCTCCTGCCCTCCTTGCTGTCTTCCCATAGAAATCTTCTGGTCCAGGGCAGGATTAGATGGCTGGGCTAGAGAGGCATTTGGTCTCATTGAATCAGGGCTCTTGTGATGTTCTTGCCTTCCATTAAGTTCAGATGGACTTTGATGGAGACCCAGTCATGTAGGGACAGGGGCACGGGAGGCAATTCTCCCCAGGCGGCAATGTTTTGGGGGCATCCCAACCCTTAGCCAAGCCCCTGTGCACCCTGGCCACACTCCCACATACCGCAGCATGGCCCCACGCACAGTGTCCACGCCCCTGGTGCCATAGGCCCGCCCCCTTCCCACCCCCCCTCACACAGTCCAAGCTCCGCCACTGTGGAGACCATTTTAATGCCCATTCTTTTTTGGGATTCCTATATTTGGAAGGAAGATTCAAGGCTTCCCTGTTTTCCCAGCTGGTTCTTCCCTTGTTCTTTGTGTTTTTTGGTTCCCGATTTCAATAAGAGACCTCCAGGAACTGAGGTGTAACTCGTGTTATTAAAAATGGCCCTCCAGTTCCCCTGAAAGACCAGAGTGTGATCCCTTTAAGAGTAAGCAGAAATCTTGGGATGATGCTGTGGTGGGCACCCTGTTGTTTTGATAATTTTATGAAGGTGTTTTATAGGCTCCTTGTTACTCATGTTATATGAGGACATACTTGTCCACCCAGGTCAGTTCTACGGGGCTGAGTTTCTCTGGTCCTCCAGAACATTATACACAGAACGTTCCCCCTCTCTGAGATGGGATCCTTTGAACTGGAGATGCTAAAGATCCATCCTGGCACCAAATTTCCAGGCAAAATCACATCCTCTGCCCCTGAGCTGTGGACTCTCTTCCTCTTCTTTCTTTGGGGTCACATATCCTACCCCTGCCCATTGACATCCTGACCAATGATGATCTCCAGTTGTTTTTTAAAAAACAACGACCTATGCAGATGTTTTCGGTTGCCCTTTTTTTGCCCATGACATCATACTTTCCCTAGGGGGACAGGAAGTTCTAGCACAGCCAATGGCGGTGGGAAAGATCTGCATGAGGAGATCATTCTCCACCTCCATGCCTTTTAAAAAGGAAGCCAGAGACGTCCCAGACAGTGGTCCGCCTGTTTCTGAAAGCCCACCTTCTCTCAAGAGCTCACCATGGCCTGGGCTCTCTTGCTGTTCACCCTCCTTCATTCCTGGGCAGGTAAGGAGGGGAAGAAGTCGGCTTCCATGCAGAGAAGAGCCAACAGCAAAATGACCTGCAATGTGGATTTTGTGGAACTTGAGCGCAAAATACCAATGGTAATGTTATCTTTTCCCCCTTTTTCTGTCAAGGTGTCAGTTCTCAGACAACAGTGACCCAGCCTGCCTCTGCGTCTGTCTCCCCGGGCCAAACCGTTCAACTCTCCTGTTCCAGGAGTGGCAGCGGCTGGGACAGCTACTTTCACTGGATTCAACAGAAATCCGGGGAGACTCTTCGCTTTGTGCACTGCAATGGTTGCAGCAGAGGAGAAGGGATGCCAGATCGATTCACGGCCACTGCTTCCGGGAACAGCGGAACCTTAACCATCACTAATGTCCAGCCTGAAGATGAGGCCGATTATTACTGTGTGTGTTGGTACTACAGTGGCAGCTCGTTCCACAGTGGTCCATTCTGATGAGGAAGTGAGACAAAAACCTTCCGTCTTCCTCTCCAGAGTGCTGAACTGAGAAGCCTGGAAGAGGTTCATGAAATTTTGCCTATGCAAGTGTTTTCTGTGAAGCAGAAAACCCCTTGATTCCTTCTCCTCCAAGATTTCACCTCCTCTGCACCCACCTACATATTTCATCCTCCTCAGTTCTTAAGAACCTTCTTTCCCATTACTCCCCAGATCTTTGAAAATTCTAATCAATGAGCTTGGTTTCTGAAGCAGGACCATGAAACCTTGATCATTTTGTCCTGGCAGGTGAGGCCGAATGATTACAGTATCCCCCCCCCCCCCATGCTGGGGAAAAATATTCCTCTGCAATAATCTCCCATTATTCCGATTTCCTGAACTGTGGTGAAAAAATGATTCTGCAGAGAATATCTGTTTTTTATGAAGAAAATTGTTTTCCTGCAGAGCAAATAATGTTTTCTGCACAGAAAGCAAGTTTTTTTTTTTCCCTGCAAAAAACTCATGTGTTTTTCTCCGTAGAATAATTCCTTTGCAACACTTCAGGGTGTTCAAATACCGGGAGAAAACTGTTGCAAAATTCTCACTGGTCTCTTACTTGTCTATTACTTGTGCATGATTTGGACTGGTTTGACTCACCTGTAAATGCTCACCTGTGCTATAGCCCCCCTCTTCATTTCTCTGATGCCTGCCCTTGTACCCCCTTCACCTCCTTGCCCTTTTTGTGGCTTGTGGGGTGGTGATTGTGGACCTCTGTCTCTGGCAAATAGCAATGGAAATTCTGAGCATTTCCAACCGTGCATGGTTGATCTTGTAGAATACTCTAAGTAAGGGAAGCTAAGGTAGGGCTGGAGAAAATGTAGCATACCAGGCCGTGTTGTACTGCTGTGCCAATCATCCCCATCATTTCCCGCCCACATTCCCCCCCCACGAAACCGTGCAGAAATCTGAAGGCACCCACCTATGTTAGGAAAACATGATGCCGTGCTGGATCTGCCAACCATAGAAGCCCTGCTATGACGTGAGCCCAAACTCATGTTGTGTACACATTTTTCCTTCTTTCAGAAGTAGATGTGACCATGGCAGGCCATTTGAACCAATGCAAAGTGAGAGGTGGGGACTGTTCTATCACTTGCATGTGTTTCTGAATTTCCCCCAATAACGACATTTTTTTTCTTGATTTCCAACTGGTGTCCTACAGTTCGTACTGGTATACACTGCTGAGAAGTTCCTGTAAAATTCCTTTACGTTTCGCAGGCCTCCCTATATTTCCCCACCTTTTCACAGAGGCACGGGTACTGCTGTAGGACCCCAAGGTCCCCCACTTTTGGGGGTAACAAAAAGGTCTTTTGTCTGATCCAACTAGCCTCTTCTTATATTCTTAGATCTGTGTCTCAGACTATGTTCTAAGTAGAGACAGTGGAGTCTCAAAACATGAGCTTCACACAAAAGTGAGGTAAAGGCACAGGAAGCTGTGCTACCATAAGGAAAAGTTAGAAAACAAAAAGACAGAGGTGAGAGAAAGGATATTGCCTAAAGCCAAGATGCTCTGTCCCCTAAGACGCAGCCTTCATAGGTCAAAGTGTCAGATAATGTCACTGGTGCCATCTATATATGCTTTGCTGAACTCACAATTCTGACAGATTCCTCAACTTATTATGTGTACCTGGAGTGTGTCTGCCGTTTTCCTTGCAATTAGCATTTCGTAATCCCTGCCAAGCCCCTAAGAGATTCACAAAGCCCCCAAACTGCCAATGAATTATTTTTCTTGGATGATTCTTTTTCACTCTCAAACAGTCCCAAAACAGCTAAAAACTGAAGCCAAATGTGGCGATTTTGTCCCCAGACCCCCTCCCCAAATCTTAACCTCCCCGCTGAAATATCAACTGAAAATAAAAGCAAAAGTGAAATGACATCACTCCTGGCCACGTCTGAAGGGCTGCTACAGGCCCTGGGGTAGTTTACTGTGGTGAAAAAATAACCTCCCCATATTCTAGTGGATCCTTTCAATGGGAGATAGAAGGACTGGATTTTTGCATGTAAAAATGGCTGCTGTCCTGAGTTTAGCCTCTAGGGGGAGATGTTGCTCAACGTTGTCCATTTTTGAGATGATGGAGTCACATGACCAAAGCCAGAGACTCATCATGCCACCTGTACCTTTGAGGGGAAGTGATGCGGGAGAGTGATGACCGTGGTCGGGAGCCCATGCGCGGACCTTCGTCTCACTTCTGCATGGAGATCCAATCCAATCCAACCCTTTCCTTTACTAGCATTATAGTCTGAAGCTGAAAAGAGTTCTTTATAACCTGGACATAGCTTGTATAGTGCTGTGTATTTGACACCTGTCGAGACGGTGGGGTTGCCTTCCTGCCCTCTTTGCTGTCTTCCCATAAGTCTCCTCTGGACCAGCACAGGATCAGAACGCTGGACTAGAGACACTTTGGGTTTAATGCAGTCAGGGGTCTTGCAATTTTCTTACTTTTCTGTGAGTTCAGATGGGCATTGGGGGAGACCATTTTAATGCTCATCCTCCTTTGAGATTCCTACCTCTTGGAAGGAGGATTAAAAGCTTCCCTTGTTTTCCCAACTGGTTCTGCTATCACCTTTGGTGATTCTTTGTTCTCTGTCAGAATAGGAGACCTCCAGGAACTGAGATTGTACCATATTAAAAAAAAAAAAATGGCCCTCCAATTCAAGTTAAAGACCAGAGTGTGTGACTAAGAAGTCTTGGTAGGATACCTTGCTGAAGGACCCTCTTATTTCCAGATTTACCTGCATTTTATGCTGGGACATCTAAATCATATTTGTCCAGATAATGTTCTTACCTCTCCTCCGAGACTGGATCCTTTGAACTAGAGATGCCAAGGATCAGACTTGGAACTTTCTGCAAGGAAATCCTTAGAAAATTGAGCCCCTTTGTTCTTCTTGGCTCCAGGTCAAGACGTAGCTTTTTATTAACACCTTTGAGGCCTGCTTGGCTTCTACATATATATATTTTAAAAAACCTTTTAGGTTTTTAAGCTTTTTAAATTTGTATGAACGGTTGAACTGTGTTTGCATCTTGATTAAATTATTTATTGATTTTAATTGGGAATTGTTTTCTCTGTTTGCCACCCTGAGATCTCAGGATAAAAGGGCAGGATAAAAATACTTTCACAGATAAGTAAAGCCAATAAGCATATGCTCTGCCCCTGAGCCGTGCCCCAGGTGGGGTAACTTATTCTATCACCTCCAGTTGACATCCTACTTGGCATGTCCTGGGTAACTTGCAATCACAAACCTCACTTAGAGTTTGAACAGAAGCGTTTATTTGGAGCAAAGCAAGCAACACAGCAACTTTCCTGAAAAATTGCTGAGACTATGGCATTTTGGATGGTTACAGATTTTATACCTTGTCATACAAGTTTAGGTGTGTGTAGCAATGACTGGTGAAAGTTGTATATGTTACATCACCCCAGCAGTACGGGCACTTTCCCAGACCCTTCATTATGTCTTTATTCATCTTGGGAGCGAGGATAAGTTCTGGTATCCTTATCTTTGCATTGCTTGTTCTCATAACACCTTCCTGCTACTTTCACATTCCCCCTTCTGTACTTCTTCCTCCTTGCCCAGGTACAAAGTGACATCAAACAATACGGCATTTAACCAGAAGCCATACATCTTGAGACTACTTGATGGCCACCCTCAATACACACACACACACACACACACACACACACACACACGTGTGTGTGTGTGTGTGTGTGTGTGTGTGTGTTTAAATATCTCACGTGCAAATGGATTCTGTTGCACTTCCCCCAGGGAGACAGGAAGTTCCAGCATAGCCAATGACCATGAGACAGATATGCAGGAGGGGAGCATGTTTTACCTCTGTGTGATTTAAAAAGGAAGGGGGAAATGCCCCAGACTGTGATCTACCCACTTCAGAAAGTCCGTCTCCTTTTCAGAGCTCATTATGGCCTGGACCCTACAGTTCTTGGTGCTCTTTCACTGCTGTGCAGGTAAGGAGGAGAAGAATTTGGTTTCCAAGGCCATAAGGGGCAGCCTCAAAGTGATCTGCAAGGTGTATTTTGTGAAACCTGAGCACATAGTAGTAATTGTATTTTTCCCCCTTGTTTTCTCTCTCTAGGCGTCAGTTCACAGCCAACAGTGACTCAGCCTGCTTCAGAGTCTGTTTCTCTGGGACAAACTATTAAACTCCCCTGTTCTAGAAATAGTGACAACTGGGGCAGCTATGTTCCTTGGATTCAACAGAAACCTGGGCAGGCCCCTCGCTTTGTACACTGTGATGCTTGTGGCAGCAGAAGAGAAGGGATCCCGGATCGATTCACAGCGACTGCTTCTGGGAATACTGTTTATTTAACCATCACTAATGTCCAGGTTGAAGATGAGGCACATTATTACTGTGCTGCCTGGTCTAGCACTTCTAGCGTGTTTCACTGTCAGATGCTGAGGTTAGGAAGTGAAAAAAAACCTTCTTGCTTCCTCTCATGCTGATGAATTGAAAATCCTTGAAGAGATTGATTAAATCTTGGCTGTGAATGAATGAATCTTGGCTGTGAATCTCCCCAAAATGGGTGACTCAGGGGTCTACTTGCAATGCCAGTGCATCCTTGGAAAGATGGGGAATTATAGCTCAAAGAGGAAGCCTGAGAGAGGAGGGGTAACTTATGGGATCTTTTCACTAGTGTACACCAGTACTAACTGTGAGACACCAGTTGGAGGTGAAAAAAATGCTTTATTGGAGAATTCACAAATACACACAACAAATCAAGCAGTCTCACAAACATTCAAGGCTAGTAGGGGGAAAGGAGAGAAAGGTTGGATAGGGAGGAGATTTCAGGATGAAGTGGGTGATGGTTACTGTTCCAGAAACAGAAGATTGAAGTGAAGTGTGGCTCAGACTGGAGGTCTGAGGGCAGGATAATGGATGGGAAGCTGGGGTCCCTCATGCAGTGTAGCATTCCAATATCTGTTCAAAGTATTACACCCAATGTACTATGGGTTGCTGGGTTTGGAGGCAGGGTTTAAATACCCTTTTTCTGCCCTGAAGGGGCGAGTGTTAACTGCTGTCCAACAGACCAAACAAAGGGTCGGGAATGGGCTAGTTGTCTTCACTTCAGGTGAGAAAGCATTGATGGAGGTTGTGATATCCCCTTAATGACTTGACAAGTGAGGAAACAATGGGGAATTTCCATGGGAAGAGGGTGTAGGACGTTATTCTTTTAGTTGCTTTCTCTTGCAGTTGTGTTGGTTATTGTTTCTTCCTTTTGAGCAGTTAAGGGGATTATCCTGAGCCCCTTAAGTTAGGGTTCTCTGGCTAATCCTCCTGAATTTATGAGCTGGCCACGCTGAGATCATCTTGCTTAGCATGAAGCTCCCATCCAGACTCCCTTCTTTCCCTTTCAGGGACTGAATTTGGATGTGTTTCTGAAACATTCCCAGTGTTTTCCAGTTGAAACAGGTGTGGTTCTCAACTCCTGTCTTTTTAGACTTAGAGATTGGGGGTCCTTTGCCACTTCTCAGCTAATATCTATCTGTCCGGAGGCCCCTATCATCACCATCTGGTTGCCTGGACTTCCAGCTTGTAAACAACAGTACAGTCCAAACAGGCAGAGTTAGCTTCACCAGTCCACTCAGCGTTCTGTTCAGCTGTGTCCTCCCCAATCTGCTACCATTTGACCAATATCTCCATGCCTGTTGATAAATGTGTTTTAGGTAACTTTGGCCAAATCAAACTAACTGAGGAGAACTTGTAGCAGGCTTACTAAATCCTAGTGTGCAAACACACAACTTGCCACTCCCATCACCTAGAAATGCTGGGACAGTACAGTCTCAGGGAGAACTCCCAAGGTATAACTTGGATCTTTTCAACATCCTCATCAAGCTGAATCCTGATCCTTGAGCCTGGATTTAACCTCAACTTATTCATCCCCATCCTGCCTCTAACCAAGCCCAGGTTATGTTCAGGGTCATCCACGGCTACCTTGGTGTTAGATGACACAAACAGTACAGGTGGGTGTCATCAGGCCTATCCTGGGGCACTGTGATCCAAGCTATGACAGCAAAATGTGAACACAGGGACAGAAAATTAACATCAGGAGGAACTCTTGTGTCTGGGAAGGTCAAATTAGCTATGAAATGCAGCTCTAATCAAAATTGTTTCAGTGGGCTTGGACATCCAGCTGACGCTGAAGAAAATGAGATCTGAAATGTGACTAAACTTGAGAACAACTTGTTTTTAAAAACTTCTGCGTGGTCTGCTATCCTGGTTTTCACCTTTAGGGGGAAGCGTCAGTCAAGCTTTGTTACCATGCCGTACACTCCCCCTTCATAATATGATTGGCAATGAACAGTTATTTAATTATTTAACGGGCATAAAATATAAATCATACGCCGTTATGGCTGAAAAGCCATGCTGGCAAAGAGGACTGGTTAAACACATGCAAAAGTAGGGCATGGCCAGGTCATAAGTTCAAGGGATCAGCTGGGAAATTTCAGTGCTGATGAGCTTGCAATAATCCCCTCAATGACTCAACCTTCAAACACAATAGCACACAAAACTGCCTCGATAGAGCAACCAACGGTCATCAACCTGCACCCTCTTCCCACTGAAACTCTCCTTTGTCCCCTCACCTTGAAGATCTCCTTTGAAGTCTCTACCAAAGCTACCTTGCTGGGCATTTGGTTGGCCTTGGTTGGTCATGTCCCATCAGCATTTGATGAGAAAAGAGTAGACTAGAAAGCATTCCAACTGCTGACGAGTTTAAAGGGGTTGTAATGCAGGTCAGATTAATGTTAACTCCTATTGTGGATTCCTAAATCTGGGAAGGAAGCACAAGCCTCACTCAAGTGGGGCTTAAAAAGTAGTTTAAAATTTGTTTTACATTTAGTGTTTTTTTTTGTGGTGTGTGTGTGTGTGCTAGTAGGTTTGTAGTGACAGCCAACCTGGTGTAGAGGTTTGAGCATTAGACTATGTCCTTGGAGATGAGGGTTAGATTGCCCGCTCAGCTGTGGAAACCCATTGGGTGACCTTGGGGGCATCACACACTCTCAGCTCCAGAAAACCCCATGGTAGGTTCACCTTAGGGTCACCGTAAGTCAGAAATGACTTGAAAGCACACAACAATAAGCTCTAGCAGGTAGGTTGTAGATCATAGTCTTAGAAATTGGCACTCCTCTTCTTTAGCTTACATGAAAAAAAGATTGTGAGGGCGTAACTTCTGACTATAAAGATGCTTTTGAGTCTGCTTTTTCCTCCATCAGAATTAATTTCCCCGTATTTCGCAGGAAGTCCTTCTTTGCGTGCCTTTAAACAGAAGCAGATGGACATCTTTCAGGAGTGCTTTAGTTGAGTATGCCTGTGTGGTGGGAAGTTAGACTAGATGGCTCTTGCGGCCCCTTCCAACTCTTAAGATTCTATGATTTTTTTGGTTGTATGAGTCTCTGCCATGTTGATAACAATTTCTATTTCTGCCTTCTCTTTCCTGTTCCTTCCCACTCCCGTTTCCCAACACCTACTGGCTCTCACTTGGACAAACTTTGCAAAACTGAACTTATAATTAACAGATACCAGAAAAGTCTTGATATCCCTCCCCCCGCCAAAAAAAAAAAGCCCTTTAAAGATCATGAGGAATAGCCTTATATCAGGTCAGACTATTGTCTGTGTTGGTATGTGCCTACCTGGGTTATTTTTGTGTATTCTGACTGGCAGTGGCTCTCTAGCATCTCAGGCCAAGAAAGGCGTTTCCTCTGAACCTTTTGACTGGAGATGCCATGGATTGGATCTTCTAAAGCTTGTCTTTAACCCTGAGCTGTGATCCATGTCCCTCATCAGTCTCTTTTTTTGGGATGAGATCTCTTATCACTGCCCGGTGTCGTATTAAACATGGACTCCATGCCAGCCATGCCCCTCTCTTATATGCAATATGCAAACCAGTGCTATTGCGATTATTTCTTCTATCTGATTGATCAATTGATTCCATTTATATAAAGTTTGTCTTCTTTGTTGGGTATCAGTTGGGTTCTTAAGGAGAGTGCAGCAGCAACTCCAGAAATTTCACTTGGATTTGTGTTATGTATATGATTTCTTATACGAATAACGTGTTTTGATATATAAACTTGACAGATTTTATGTATCTGTGTTGTTCTTTTATACAATACTGATATATTTGTATTTGTTTTTAATACAGCCCCCTGAAGAAGGCCAAATAATTTAAAAACAGGCCGAGACGTTTTGGGCTGTATTAAAAGAATAAAACTTGGACCATCTATAGGCAGCTGCTGATTCATACTGTAGGAAGACCATGGTGCCCAATCCCCAATATATTCACTCAAATAAAAGACCAACTACCTGGAACTGGGAAGTTGGTAGTGGGTGACAATCCTGACCACTTTCATGCTAGGTGAAATCTCCCTGGGCTGAAAGGGTCTTACTACAATGAAGTGTGTGCCTTGTTGCAGTATCTAGAGAGATGTCTTGTGTGTTTCGGAAGCTGCTGTTGTGCTTTGAGCTGAGACCGAAGGGTGAATAATGGAGCATGTTCCTGTGATGCCTCACTTTGAATGGTTTCTTCCCCGATTCTGCTCCTCCCTTTTTCTCTGGGAGGAAGTGATGCTGAGGATCTCCTGAACTGCTTCACCTGGAGGAGGAGCATGCAGTGAGATGTGATTGGTGAGGGAAGCATCTTTTCCTCCTTTAAATAGCAAAGCACAGGGTCTCGGGTGGGTAGATCCCTTTGCTTCATGATGAAGAGCATGTCTGGATCCATCCCCACAGCCTGGGCCTTGGCCCTCCTCTTCTTCCTCACTTGCCTTTCAGGTAATGGAGGCAGCTGAAAGCCTTGGAGAGATGCTGTGCTGATAACTAGCTGTGGGTACAAGTTTTGCCTGTGGTTATCCATATACACACTTCCATTTCTTTCTTTCTTGTGGCTTCTGTCTCCCTGTAGGTTCTTCCTCCCAGCCTGTCCTGACTCAGAGGCCCTCAGCATCCTTTTCCCCAAGGGAAACCGTTAGTCTCTCCTGTGCCATGTCCTCTGGATACAACATTGGCAGCTATAGGGTCGGCTGGTACCAGCAGAAATCAGGTGGTGGTCCTCAGCTTGTATACCACTATTACAGCAGTAGTGACCATGGCAGGGGCTCAGGGATCCCAGCGAGATTCAGCGTCTCTCCTGATGCCTCTAACAACCTCTGGAATCTAGTCATCACAGGGGCCCAACCTGAAGATGAGGCTGACTATTACTGTGGTACATGGCAGAGCGGCACGATGCACGGTGGTGAAGTTTGATGGGGAACTGAGACAGAAACCTTCACTCTTCCTCCTCAGAGTGGGCAATGTGAGGTCACCTTGGAGACTCATTTCATCTGTGCCTTGAATGGCTGGAAGTTGTTCTTCTTGTGTGTTGTATTGAACATGGACACCATCCCAGTCTTCTTTTTAAAAAATACACCTCACTTCTATGCAAACCAAGGCTATTGCAATTATGTTTGCTACCTGATTGATTGATCAGTTGGTTCCGTTTATATCTCCCAGAATGACCCAAGGTGGTTCACATTAAAACCATAGCTTATAAACAGTATCAAATCATTAAAAAGGCACTCAAAAATTACAAGAAAGCATACACACACACACACAGACACAGACACAGCATAAGACAGTTGTCTGTAAGCATTGAAAATCCTGTACAAACAAATGGGTCTAAACCTGCAGGTAAAAGGAGAGCAGGGATGGGGCCAGGCTAGCCTCCCATGGAAGGGAATTCCACAGCCTGAGAGGTGACACTGAGAAGGTCTCTGTTGTGTCCTGCAATACTGCAAGCCTGCAACACCACTGGTGGGACCAAGTGAAAGCTGCCTCCTATAGAACGTAAAACTTGGGCAGGTTCGTACAGGGAGATATGGTCTTTCAGATAGTCTGGGCCTGAGCCATATAGGGCTTGACCAGCACCATATAGGGCTTTACCAGCACTTTGAATTGTGCTTAGAAATGAACCAGTAGCCAGTGAATCTGCCTCATTGAGGGAGTTCTGTGTTCCTTGTGATTGGCTCTAGTCAACATTCTGACTGCAGCATTTTTGGAATGGCTGAAGTTTCCAGTTTCCAAGGACAGCCCCAGATAGAGAGTGTCATAGTAGTCCAAGCAGGATGTAATTAAGGTATGTATCATCATAGCCAGATCTGACTTCTCAGGGAATGGGTGCAGCTGGTGCACTAGTCTTAATGGAAATGTACTCCTGGTCATCATTAGAACACGGGCATCCAGCCTCTGAGCTGAGTTCAGGAGTACATCCAAGCTGTGAAGCTGCATCTTCAGGGGGAATATAAGACTATCCAGCACATGCTAACTCCCTGTTCCCTGATCTGCCTTGTGACTGACCAGGAACTCCCTTTTCTTGTCTGGATTAAGTTCCAATTTTTTCGTCCTCGTATGGTCCATTACTGATAGAAGGCATTGGTTTAGTACAGAGGCAGCTTCCTTTGAATCAGAGGGAGAGCAGAGGGAGATCTGGGTGTTATCAGCATATTGGTGACATAGTTTCATCTATAAGTAAACAGCATAGGGGACAGAAGTGAGCCCTGAGGGATCCCACAGGCCAATGGCCCAGGTGTCCAACAGAAAACCTATAGCACCACCTTCTGAGTTGACTCAGGACCAGAAGGACCGGAACGGTTGTAACAGAGTGTCCCCGAGCCCCATTCCAGAGAGGTGGTCCAGAAGGATATCATGGTAGATGGTATCAAAAGCTGCTGAGAGGTTCATCAGAACCAACAGGGTCATACTCCCCCAACTAGGTCACAGCATAGATCATCCACCAATGCAGTCTCTGTCCAATAATAGGACTGAAACCTGATTGAAATGGATCCAGATAGTCTGTTTCATCCAGGAACCCCTGGAGTTGGGAATCTACCATGTGGCCCAGAAACTTGCCCCCAAATGGGATATTGAAGACGGGCTGGTAGTTATCTAGTGAAGTTGATTTCAGTGAGGACCCAACCACAGTCTATTTGGGAGAGGACAGAACTCTGCCTTGTTGCAGTGAAGCATTCCCCACTCCCCTTATCATGTCAGTGTTCTAGGAGAGCCAATGACTATAGGAGAGATTTGCATGAAGGGGCTATTCTTTCATTGGGTGCCATCTTTATAAAAGGCGGAAGGAATATGTCAACGTGTTCTATCTCCTTCCAAAATCCACACTCCTTTGGATCGCTTACCATGGCCTGGGCTCTGCTTTTCTTGCCCTTGCTCACCTACTGCACAGGTAAGGATGTGAGGGACAAAAACTGCAACCACAATACAGCGCATCTCTCATAAGAGGGGAATGACTTTGTGATAGCTGAGGACAGAATATCCGTTGTAATGTTTTGTTTTGTTTTCATTTTTCTTATCAAGGTGTCATTTCGCAGGCAACGATGACCCAGCCTGCCTCGGAGTCTGTAGCTCCAGGAGGAACAGTCAAATTCTCCTGCTCTAAAAGCAGCGGTAGCTGGGGCAGCTACGTCTACTGGGTTCAACAGAAAGCTGGCCAGGCCCCTCGCTTTGTGCACTGTGATGGCTGCAGCAGCAGAGGAGATGGGATCCCGGATCGGTTCACGGCCTCTGCCTCTGGGAACACTGGCTACTTAGCCATCACCAATGCCCAGCCTGAAGACGAGGCAGATTATTACTGTTACGCCTGGTATAGCACTGGTAGCATGTTTCACAGTGATACGTTCTGAGGGGGAACTGAGCCAAGAACCTTCACTCTTCCTCTGCAGACTGGGGAAATCCAAATAATTGAAGTTGTTGGTTGGTCTGAATGTGGTACTTACATTTTTATGAAGAATAAGAGAGCTTTAGGTTATTTAAACTAGCTTGTTCTCAATTTTTAATGGGTCTATTCCTCTGTTTCACTGGAAAAGACAATAATGTGGAGAAAAGTGCAAGGCAGTAGGAAAAGCGGATGGATTGATTCAGTCAAGGAAGCCATGGCTGTCCTGAATTTGCAAGTCCTGTGAGGGGCAGTTGGTTCTTGGAGGTCTCTAATAAATTGAAATTGAAGCTGACCTGACAGCACATAAGAAGAAGAAGCAAGTTCCTCTGTTGAAAAACAAGAGGCTACTATTCTGGAAGGATACATGCTTCCTTCTCTATCAGAGGCAATGTGCCTCTCAATGCCAGTAGCTATGACCAGAAGCAGGAAAAGCTATTGCACTTATGTCCTGCTTGTCCATTTCCTAGGGACAACTGGTTGGCCATTTGGAGAACTGAGTGACGGCCACAATGAACTTTTCAGCTAGTATGGCTTCTTTTTTTTCTAACACTCTTCAAATAGGAAACAATTGTTTGAAGTTCTCAGGATGGGAGAAGACCTTGAAAGATATTTTCAAGGGGCGGGGATTACGTTGACCCCATTAAATATCTTAAGTGGGTGAAGATTCTCTGTTGTCATATTAACTGTGGCAATAGAAGGAGTGCACAGCTCTTGGCCCAGAGGTTTCCATCCTAGCAGGCCAACATGTCTTCTTGGAAAGTCTTTAATTTTGCCCAAGGAGTTTTTTTGGTTTATAATTTTGGAGCAGAAAAACATCTATTTCCCTCTCCTGCAAAAGGCTGGACTCTACCAGCTCATTTCTCAAAGCAACCACCACAGTTCTTTAATAGCTTGCTCGAGAGTAAAAGTTCAGCCATTGAAGTTCCTCAGAGAGCAACAAGTTCAAGATCTCTGAGACAAGGAAGAGTGGGAGCACTGACACTGTGTGATGCTAATGCATGTCAGGATATCTCATCTATCATATGGCAGAGATGCCTTCTCATTGTCAGTATTTGATCAGGCAAGCTTTTAATATGAAGTGAAGTGGCTGACTGGTTGTGAGTGTTGTCCGGACAACTTATCTGGTTTCATTGGAGGCAGAGTACACAGGCAAGAAGTTCTGGGCATGTTTTGTGTCTCCTGTGTCTAATATTTTCTTGAAATCTATGTCTGTACATGAGGGTGCAGGAAGGTCATCAGAAGGTTTGAGGACAGCTGATGTCACCTATGCCCTTCTACTGACATAGGTTCTTGGCTGAGTATTTAAATCTAATTGTCACCTCTTTCTGCACACTCCCACACTTTGCTTTGGTGTTCCTCCTTTAAGCTGCTTTAGTGTGGGCCATGGCTCTTTTGGAGCAGCAGGGTGATAGGATATGATGCCCTTATTGGGAGCTCTCTTCCGTTCAGGAAAGGAAATCTATCTCCCCTTCACCCTTGGTATTAGTGTATTTTCCTTTTGTCTATTCTTCTGAGCCTGTTCTGGATTATGAGATGCGTGCTACTCTAACTTTTAACCTTCAGGGGGAAATGATGGTCCACCTTTTCCACAGTTGCATGATATGACTGGCAGCAGACACAACTTACACCACCTGCACCTTTTGGGTGCAGTGGAGCAAGAGGACCTTCATGGTGGTTAAGCACTCCTGCATGGACATCCAGCTTCGTGAAGATCAAGTACTGACAAGCAGCTTTTTGTACTACGAATAGTGTCTGAGATGCAGACAGGTGTTCCTTACAGTTTCCTGGACACACCTGCATACCCAACAACACTACATGTGCAACTCCACTTCTGCAAGAATGCCAACGTTCCACATCAGACAGAAACATCCGATTGCTTCTGCAGGGGAACTTCCACACAGATAAGACATCAACAGAAATTTGGTACGTCTTCGAAAAACAGTCTGTTTCTGCAACCATCAGGAGGGCTTTTATACCAAGTTTTGTTTTCATTGTTTGAAGAAAGTGTTATTAAATTTCATGCAATAACATTATCTACAACAATTACCCCTCATAAAGGTACAACAGCATGTAAGAACACTTTCATGCTTATTCAGTATTATTTAGTAATGTAAGAACAACAGTTTTCTGCCACAGTTGCCTCAGAGCAACCTGTTCTCCTGCTCACCCACTCACAGAGATCCAACCCTCTATTGCTAGGCTCCCCACATCCTCAATCAGTCTGACGCACGGTCAGAGATGATAGGATTTGGAGTCCAGAACATCTGGAATGCCATAGGTTCCTTGTTTCTTCTTTAGCTTTTCCTCTCAAGTCTATGAGTCCCACTCCTTCCTTGCCTTCCTAGAAAGGCCAATAAAGTTGATTCTACTCTTGTTCTATGTTGCCAGATAGAATTATTTCTACAGCCTTTCTTTCTTTCTTTCTTTCTTTCTTTCTTTCTTTCTTTCTTTCTTTCTTTCTTTCTTTCTTTCTTTCTTTCTTTCTTTCTTTCTTCCTTCCTTCCTTCCTTCCTTCCTTCCTTCCTTCCTTCCTTCCTTCCTTCCTTCCTTCCTTCCTTCCTTCTTTCTCCCTTCCTCCCTTCCTCCCTTCCTCCCTTCCTCCCTTCCTCCCTTCCAGCTGAAATATTCAAACTCTGAAAACAGGTCTGAGCATCTGCTATCATCATTTGAAACTTCTTGTTGTTCGTTGCCCTGAAATCAACCTCATCTTGTGGCAATCCTTTGGGTGAGAGACTTCACCGCACCATCAACATCCCTGCTCAGGTCTTGCAGACTCAGGGCCGTGGCTTCCTTAACTGAGTCTGCCTGCCTGTAATGTGGTGGTCTCTCTCTTTTCCCACCGCCTTTCACTTTGCCAAGCATTATTGTTTTTTCCAAGGACCTGTGTTATCTTGACATGTCCAAAGTACAATGGCTTCAGTTTAGTCATTTGGGCTGCTAGGGAGAGTTCAGGCCTGAGTTGATCTTGGATTTCTGAGGCAAAAATGTCTTCACCTGACTAGCAAAGGTGTCATGTGCTGGCTACTCTTTTACTCCCAAGAAAACACACACAGGGTTTTCCAACGATGTTTAATGAGGTATATGAGGCATAGCATGCCATGGTTGCTGAAGCTAACATTCTACAACGCACACTTGGTTAAATAGTGACCCACACTTACGTGTGCACCATTCCCTCGGTGGATTCTTAGGGTCTTTCTCCTTCCCAAAACTCCCAGTGGTTCCCATGGGAGCTTGTTATTTCCCTACTTTCATCTTGCCAGTCCCCCCAAACTTTCCCAGATTGTTTCCTAACTCATCTGGTGTTATCTCTATCTCAGTTCTTTGTGCGTCTATCTTAACCCTGGCCAGATGCCTTGGGGCCAGCATCTCTCAACCTACTCTCATTGATTCCTCTCCTTTTATATATCCTTTCCTCTGATACACAATATATTGTGACATACAGTTCTAGCCTAGGTCCTTTAAAGCTCATACATGGTAAATCATCTGTTGACTGTTATCATGTTTAAGTCAACAGAACCCTGCCTTGAGAGCATGGCTGAATACACCCTTACTACAACCATTCAGATTTTACTTGATGTTAAACATATAACACATGGTGGCCTGTCATACATGATGTTCATCCAAGCTTTATGTTACACCAAGATGATAACTCACTACAACGTTTTGTATGGGCATAATCAACAGGCATTTCATATTGCTGGATCAGTTTTCTCATGGAGCACAGCTGACATGACAAAAGGAGAGCAAAGAGGGTGCCCATCTTAACCTCTCTCAGAAGGGAGTTCTAGAGCCTGGAGGCAGCCACTGAGAAGGCCCTCTCCTGGCTTCCCACCAGATATATCTATCAGTGAGGGTGAGGGTTTTTTGCGTAGCCAGAGGAATGGCTGATGATCTGTTCCAGAAAGCATGCCTTGCACGGAGAAGGCTCCAGTTTCAGTCACTGGCTCCAGGCAGAGCTAGTGAACATGTTTCATTGTGAAGTCCTGGAGAGTTGCTCAGGCTCACTGAGAACAGGACTGAAGTAAATGGACCAGAAATGGGACTCTATGTAAGGCAGTCTTCTTCTCTTTTTATAATTGATGAACATGTCCACCCAGTGGCCATTTGTACAGCAGCAATTTCAACCTACTGTGGATAAACACCATGAGAGTTCTTTGAACCCGCAGACAAACTGTATTCAGGCAAGTGGGTTGAGAATACTCGGTGTGTGTCTTTGCTCATCACCAGTGCTTGTCATACCGTAGGAAGACCACAGTGCCCAATCACCAATATATTTGCTCAAGTAAAAGACCCACTTCCTGGAACTTGGAGGGTGGCAGTAGGTTGCAATCCTGAGCATTTTTATGCTAGATGAAATCTCACTGAGCTCAAAGGGTCTGCATACAATAAAGTGTGAGTATTCTTGCAGTATCTAGAGAGATGTCTTTCAGAAGTTGCTGTTGCACTTTGAGCTGAGACTGAAGGATGAATAATGTGCATATTCCTTCGATGCCTCACTTTGAATGGTTTCTTCCCCGATTGTGCTCCTCCCTTTTTCTCCGGGAGGAAGTGATACTGAGGATCTCCTGAACTGCTTCACCTGGAGGAGGGGCATGCAGTGAGATGTGATTGGTGAGGGAAGCACCTTTTCCTCCTTAAATACCAAAGCACAGGGTCTCAGGCAGAGTGATTCCTTTGCTTCACAATGAAGAGCATGTCTGGAATCCTCCCCACAGCCTGGGTCTTGGGCCTCCTCTTCTTTCTCACTTGCCTTTCAGGTAATGGAGGCAGCTGAAAGCCTTGGAGAGATGCTGTGCTGATAACTAGCTGTGGGTACAAGTTTTGCCTGTGGTTATCCATAGACACATTTCCATTTCTTTCTTTCTTGTGGCTTCTGTCTCCCTGTAGGTTCTTCCTCCCAGCCTGTCCTGACTCAGAGGCCCTCAGCATCCTTTTCCCCAAGGGAAACCGTTAGTCTCTCCTGTGCCATGTCCTCTGGATACAGCATTGGCAGCTATAGGGTTGGCTGGTACCAGCAGAAATCAGGTGGTGGTCCTCAGCTTGTATACCACTATTATACTAGCAGCAGCCAGGGCAGGGGCTCAGGGATCCCAGCGAGATTCAGCGTCTCTCCTGATGCCTCTAACAACCTCTGGAATCTAGTCATCACAGGGGCCCAACCTGAAGATGAGGCTGACTATTACTGTGGTACAGGGCACAGCGGCACGATGCACGGTGGTGAAGTTTGATGGGGAACTGAGACAGAAACCTTCACTCTTCCTCCTCAGAGTGGGCAATGTGAGGTCACCTTGGAGACTCATTTCATCTGTGCCTTGAATGGCTGGAAGTTGTTCTTCTTGTGTGTTGTATTGAACATGGACACCATCCCAGTCTTCTTTTTAAAAAATACACCTCACTTCTATGCAAACCAAGGCTATTGCAATTATGTTTGCTACCTGATTGATTGATCAGTTGGTTCCGTTTATATCTCCCAGAATGACCCAAGGTGGTTCACATTAAAACCATAGCTTATAAACAGTATCAAATCATTAAAAAGGCACTCAAAAATTACAAGAAAGCATACACACACACACACAGACACAGACACAGCATAAGACAGTTGTCTGTAAGCATTGAAAATCCTGTACAAACAAATGGGTCTAAACCTGCAGGTAAAAGGAGAGCAGGGATGGGGCCAGGCTAGCCTCCCATGGAAGGGAATTCCACAGCCTGAGAGGTGACACTGAGAAGGTCTCTGTTGTGTCCTGCAATACTGCAAGCCTGCAACACCACTGGTGGGACCAAGTGAAAGCTGCCTCCTATAGAACGTAAAACTTGGGCAGGTTCGTACAGGGAGATATGGTCTTTCAGATAGTCTGGGCCTGAGCCATATAGGGCTTGACCAGCATCATATAGGGCTTTACCAGCACTTTGAATTGTGCTTAGAAATGAACCAGTAGCCAGTGAATCTGCTTCATTGAGGGAGTTCTGTGTTCCTTGTGACTGACTCTAGTCATAGAATCATAGAATCATAGAAATGTAGAGTTGGAAGAGACCACACGGGCCATCCAGTCCAACCCCTTACCATGCAGGAATACCCTCAAAGCACTCCCGACAGATGGCCATCCAGCCTCTGCTTAAAAACCTCCAAGGAAGGAGACTCCACTACACTCCGAGGCGGCATGTTCCACTGCCGGACAGCCCTGACTGTCAGGAAGTTCTTCCTGAGGTTCAGGTGGAATCTCCTTTCCTGCAGCTTGAATCCATTGCTCCTTTGTCCTGTCTCTGGAGCAGCAGAAAACAAGCCCTCTCCCTCCTCTACATGGCATCCCTTCAAATATTTAAACATGGCTATCATGTCCCCTCTTAACCTTCTCTTCCGCAGACTGAACATACCCAGCTCTCTAAGCCTGTCCTCGTAGGGCTTGGCTTCCAGACCCCTCACCATTTTGGTTGCCCTCCTCTGGACCTGCTCCAGCTTGACCATGTCCTTCTTGAATTGGGGTGCCCAGAACTGGACACAGTATTCAAGATGAGGTCTAACCAAAGCAGAGTAGAGTCAACATTCTGACTGCAGCATTTTTGGAATGGCTGAAGTTTCCAGTTTCCAAGGACAGCCCCAGATAGAGAGTGTCATAGTAGTCCAAGCAGGATGTAATTAAGGCATGTATCATCATAGCCAGATCTGACTTCTCAGGGAATGGGTGCAGCTGGTGCACTAGTCGTAACTGTGGAAATGTACTCCTGGCCATCATTAGAACACGGGCATCCAGCCTCTGAGCTGAGTTCAGGAGTATATCCAAGCTGTGAAGCTGCATCTTCAGGGGGAATATAAGACTATCCAGCACATGCTAACTCCCTGTTCCCTGATCTGCCTTGTGACTGACCAGGAACTCCCTTTTCTTGTCTGGATTAAGTTCCAATTTTTTCGTCCTCGTATGGTCCATTACTGATAGAAGGCATTGGTTTAGTACAGAGGCAGCTTCCTTTGAATCAGAGGGAGAGCAGAGGGAGATCTGGGTGTTATCAGCATATTGGTGACATAGTTTCATCTATAAGTAAACAGCATAGGGGACAGAAGTGAGCCCTGAGGGATCCCACAGGCCAGTGGCCCAGGTGTCCAACAGAAAACCTATAGCACCACCTTCTGAGTTGACTCAGGACCAGAAGGACCGGAACGGTTGTAACAGAGCGTCCCCGAGCCCCATCCCAGAGAGGTGGTCCAGAAGGATATCATGGTAGATGGTATCAAAAGCTGCTGAGAGGTTCATCAGAACCAACAGGGTCATACTCCCCCAACTAGGTCACAGTATAGATCATCCACCAATGCAGTCTCTGTCCAATAATAGGACTGAAACCTGATTGAAATGGATCCAGATAGTCTGTTTCATCCAGGAACCCCTGGAGTTGGGAATCTACCATGTGGCCCAGAAACTTGCCCCCAAATGGGATATTGAAGACTGGCTGGTAGTTATCTAGTAACCCCTTTGTCTGCTTTGCGAGCAAGCCATTACCACCTTCCCCTTCAGGGCAGAAAAAGAGTATTTAAACCCTGGCTCCAGGAAAGACAATTTGTACTACACTGGACATAGGCCATCACTTTGCTGCTCAAATTCCTGTTCTTGTGCTACCCTTAGACCTCTAGTCTGAGTCACGTTGCTTTGTCTCTTCTCTTCTATATAGGGAAATATCACCCATTTCATCCCAACTTCTTGCTATTCAATATTCCTCTCTTTTCTTCAGTTAGCCTCACGTGGTCATAAGACTGCTTGAATTTTGCATGTGTTTGTGATTTTCCCCCAGTAAAAAATCCTTTTAATCTCCAACTGGTGTCTCTGCATTAGTACCGGTATACAAAGGTGGAAAGATCTTGTAAGGTTACCCTCCTCTTGCAAGATCTCTCTTTTTGAGCTAATAATTCCCCTCTGTTCCATGGAGGTATTGGCATTGTGGGTGGACCTCTGAGTCACCCACCTTTTGGGGTACCACTGGACCCAGGTAGATGAAATGATCTACTTGAGCTTCTCCTTCATTCCAATGTTTACACTGCATGTTCTTTCTTTCTTAAATATGAATCAACACATAAATTATGGGGAATTCTTATCAAAGGCAAACTGGAACAAAGTTCTGACCCCTGCATGTACAGAGATATATTGTCATGCATGTGTGGTGCAAATATGTTCTCTATTCATTGGTCTGGCTCGAACATCGTATTTCCTTTGAGTGTCACTTCTAGAAAAAAAACAAGGGAAAGGCATACATTTGCATGACGGATCTGCCCTCTGTTCCTGGGGCATTTAAACAAGAAGGGGAAGAGATCCCCCCAGCTGCATGCTCTTCAGTTTCAAAAAGACAAACCCCTTTTCAAGACTCACCATGGCCTGGATACTGTCTGTATTGGCCCTTCTCACTTACAGCTCAGGTGATGGGGTAGAGCAGGGGTGGAAAGTAATGTTAACAGTCTTTAAAGGCCAGTTTTCACACCCCTGGCAGCCAGTGAAAATTGCAACAGGAAGTCCCTTCCCATTGTGACTTCCTGTTCCACAGGAAGTAGGGGAGAATTGGTGGACCATCAAAAAAGGCCAAGCCCACTGGTCCACAAGTGGAATCTTGGTGGAGGTTTTTTTTATTTTTTTTGTCCATTTGGGGTGATTTGGGGGTGGAAAATGCCCCCCATTTATTAAAAAAATTAGGATTGCTTTTTTTGAGGGGGGGGGGCTCTGCGAAAGCCAGGGCCACAAAAAAAAGCCTCCGAAGGCACATGGCCACAGTTTCCTCCGATGTAGTGAAAGCATTTGACATAAGCCACTGACAAAAAGAAGTGCGCTGTCTATTGATCGTGGGTGTTTCTCCTGAGATGTGGAACCAAAGAAAAACGGTGCAAAGTTTTTCTGTCTTTTTGCAAAGGTGTCGTTTCACAGCCGACGCTGACGCAGCCGCCCTCCCAGTCCGTACCCCCAGGACAGATGGCGAAGCTCTCCTGCACCATCAGCAGTAACCCCCGGCCCCTCATCTGGCTTCAACAAAGACCTGGACAACCCCCTCGCAGAGTGCAATGCGAAGGTTGTAGCAGCAGCGGACAAGGGATCCTGGATCGTTGCTCAGCTGCCCAACATGAGAATGCAGGCTATTTAACTATCACTAATGTTCAGGCTGAAGACGAAGCAAATTATTATTGCCTGATGTGGTACAGCAATATGTACCACCGTGGGAAATTCTGATGGGGAACTGAGACGAAATCTTCACCCTTCTTCACCTGGCATGGGGACGAGAGACCCTAGGGATCTATATCTTCAAGTATTTCTTTTTCCTTGCATGCAAAGATGAATAACTTCCTTTTAAAATTTTGAACAATAAAAAAAGAGAGAAGGAAAAGACAAAAAATATTTTACAAAAGCACAATAGCACCACAGAGAAAAAAGTAATACCAAGAAAAAAGCTATGAAAATTAACTACACAGCGATACAATATCCTGAAAAAAAAAATAACAAAACTACAAATACCAAACTACGCTACAAAACGACAAAATAACTACATATAACTAAAAATGTAACCCCATCCTTACTGCAAATAGTGAATGGTAATCCAGCATAGAATCGTAGAATCATAGAGTTGGAAGAGACCCCGGGGCCATCCAGTCCAACCCCTTGCTATGCAGGAACACCCATCAAAGCATTCCCAACAAATGGCCATCCAACCTCTGCTTAAAAACCTCCAAAGAAGGAGACTCCGCCAGATTCTGAAGCAGCATCTTCCACTGCCGGACAGCTCTGACCATCAGGAAGCTCTTCCTGAGGTTCAGGTGGAATCTCCTTTCCTGCAGCTTGGATCCATTGCTCCTCATCCTAGTCTCTGGAGCAGCAGAAAACAAGCCCACTCCCTCCTCAGCATGACACCCCTTCAAATATTTAAGTCTCTCCTCATAGGGCTTCACGGTTTCCAGACCCTTCACCATCTTGGTCGCCCTCCTCTGGACACGCTCCAGCTTGTCAATATCCTTCTTGAATTGAGATACCCAGAACTGGACGCAGGATTCCAAATGAGGCCTACTCAATGCAGAATAGAGTGGTGCCATTACCTCCCTCGATCCAGACACCATACTCCTATTGATGCAACCAAGAATCGCGTTGGCTTTCTTGGCTGCCGCATCACACTGCTGACTCATGTTCCGCTTGTGGTCCAGCAAGACCCCTAGATCCCTTTCACACGTGCTGCTATCCAGTCACGGGTCCCCCATCCTATATTTGTGCATTCCATTTTTTCTGCCTAAGTGTAGGACCTGACATTTCATTTTGTTAGCTTTGGCCCAGCTCTCCCATTTGTCAAGGCCATTTTGAAATTTGAACCTGTCCTCTGGGGTATTATCAAAGCAGTAACAACTAATCATTAGATCCAAAACAGAGGTTAATTCTTGTTGCCCCTTATTTATTTTCATAGTAAATCTAGACATACAAAATTATTGATAATGCAAAATAAGTTGTTAATAACAATTCTAACCTGCTTATCAAATTTCGTTTTTAAGAACTTAATAATTGCATAGCAATTTTAGTGATTAGTACCTTATTCTATTCTATGTTAAAATTAATAATTCTTAAAATGCTAATTCTCTATATAGTAAGTAACGTTTGAAAGCAATAAACAAAGTAAAGCTGTTTTCCAAAGGATTGAATAATTTCTATGGTTTCTTCCCTAGGGCAAGAGAAATAGCATATTTTTGTGCAGTATAAACCCCATGATAGGTCTACCTAAGGGTCACTATAAGTTAGAAACAAAGGTGCACAACAACAAGGGCAACAATTCTTTTTTTCACACATCTTGAAGGGTTCTGGGGAATTATTTGGCAAATCTGCACAGAAATACACATTTTTTTTTTCTGGGCTAATCCCAAATTTATTGTGACAGAACACGTGATTTTTGTGCAGAAAAACATGTTTTCTGTGCAAAAATTGTATTTTTTTATTTGTTTTGTGAGAAAAAACATGTTTTGCACTGTATAGTTTAACGGAACACGTTGGGACGTACGAGTATCAGGAGAAAACTCTTCACAAATCTGGCTGAGGCATTATTTTTACTAATGGGGTTTCCCAAATGTTGGGAGAACTCTTTTCTTGGCCCCAAAACAAGAGCCAACAAATATTCTTTCTGTTCCAGACAGAGGATCACTCCAGAGCTTACTATTTACCTGTGTCTGGAGCTGTTTCAAATGAATCAAAGAGTGGGAAGAGAAGAGAAAGGAAGGCAACGTGTGGCTGTTTTAAGGCCATGTCAGAAACCATCTCCTTCCCATTGTCAACATTGTCGTGTCCCATTTTTATGAATTGTAATCCACTGTGCTAGCAGTACTGACCCACAAATCTGACAGTGGTTTCCTCTAATGCTTAAACAAGGGCATGGTGCCGATCTTCTTGTGAAGGATTCCTCTTTGCCCAAAGGAATTTCGGTATATATGTATAGTCAGCTTTCCCTATCCAGGGGTTCTGCATCCTCAGATTCAAGCAACTGCAGCTCGGAAATATTCGTAAAAAAAATTCCAAGAAGCAAACCTTGATTTTGCTGCATGCCGAGCACTACACCGATGGGTAGGTGTAACCTGCTCCAGCCTCCCGCCATTTCACAGATCCTCAAGCATTCTCAAGCACTCATTTGAGTAGTTCGCCATTTTATACAAGGGACATCATTTTAATACACCATTGTATTTAATGGGAGTTGAGCATCCACAGATTCTGGTACCCCTTGGGTGGGGGGTCCTGGAACCAAGACCCAGTGGATATCAAAGGCTCACTGTTCATACATACATGTGTGTGTGTATCATGTTATCAGATGATGTTATGTTTATTCATTTATTTATCATGTTAGCAAAATCCGTTTGCAGCTATTTCCCATGTTCATCAGCACATATAGTTTTGTCACCATAACATCCACTTTGTGTTCGCTTTCCACTGTGTTGACCTCTACAGTTTCATCTTTTTTGTTTGTTTGTTTGTTTCATCCTAGACAAAGCCAAGAGCCTAAAATTCAGTTGGTTCCTTTATGAAAATACCTTTTCTGTTTATTGGTGGTATTAGACGGGTACGTAAAAGAGGAGGAAAGCCCTAAAGGGAAGGGGTGGGAATCAATTTACATGCTGGTCCTCCTTCATTTGCTGGTCAAGTTTAAAAAAGGAGGAGGAAAGTCCAACCAGTCAGATGTACCTCAGGTATTGTGGCTTCTTTAGTGAGCTCACCATGGTCTGGTTTCTGGGTTTCCTTGTGTATCTGAGTTACTGCTCAGGTAAGGATGTAGACAACATCAGGGCAGAAATAGACTGAAATTCCATCAGTTAGTTCCAACTGGAGTAGACTCATTGAATTAATCATTGAGTTGTGAGTCAATATGTCAGTGAATCTGATTGATTCAATGGGTTGGCTCTAGTCAGGACTGAGAAGATCTAGTGTTATTGTGCATTTGTGATCCTTGGTGAAAATGAAAGTGATCAGGTCCTATTTTTTTTAACGTTTCCCATTTTCCAAAGGTGTCACCTCACAGCCAACGTTGACTCAGCCTTCATCTCAGTCTGTGGCCCTGGGACAAACGGCTAAACTCTCCTGCACTATCAGCAGTAATCCAAACTACGTTGGCTGGCTTCAACAGAAATCTGGGGAGGCCCCTCGCTTTGTGCACTGTGATGCTTGTAGCAGGGGACCAGGGATCCCGGATCGATTCACCGGCACCCGCTCGGGAAGTACGGGCTATTTGACCATCACCAACCTTCAGGCTGAGGATGAGGCTGTTTATTTCTGTTACATGTGGTATAGCAGTGGCAGCATGTTCCACAATGGTGAAATCTAATGGGGAACTGAGACCAAAACCTTCATTCTTCCTCCCCAGAGTGTGAGACAAAGGATCACGGCAGAGCCTTGTGTTATCTTTATCTTAATCTCACCAATTTCTCACTTTTGAAATTTGCAATGTAGCCACAGACAGATCAAAACAGGAAGCTAACCAGCTCAGAGCCAAGTGATGTATTTCCTCTTGTCCTAATCCTTCTCCTACTGATGCCGTCCTGTCAAAACAGAAATGTTTTCTTGAGATCATCTACGTTTGGGAAGGCCAAGCGCAATTCTTGGACACAATGCTGAAGCGTTCAATTTTTTCATAGAATTCTGGAGTCAGAAGGGACTCCAACCCCTTCCCAAGACACAAATCCACTGCTAAAGCACCCCGAGGGGTGGCCATCTAATCCCTCTACTTAAAAGTCTCCAATAAAGGATTGCTTCCCACAAGCCATACAGACTTTTGGTTTTCTAAAGGTAACTCTTGGTTTCTGTGGTGCCTGTTATTCTGGCCACTGTCTGTAGGGAGAAATGTCAGTCCATCTTCACCAAATGGAACAAAAATGAATTCTGCATCAGGCTCCAGAGACTCATAGGCAACCTGAACATCTGATGAGAGGTGAGTGGAGAAATATCCGTTATGTTTGGCAGCCTAGTCCTAAAGCTCACTTGTGTGTGAGGATCAAGCATTGATAAGAAAACTGCTGTGTCTGGATCACACATTAGACACATGGACAAGTAACTGAACACCTAGGTTGACAAGGACTTCATTTGTCTGAAAGAGGCACCATGAAATGCAAAAAATCATTGAAATGCCACTCATGGAAATTAGCAAATCCATTTTTACCATCACAGGTTAAGGAACCCAGAAGGATGGGCATTAAATTGGTCTCCACGTAACCCCATTTGGAATGCGAAAAAGACAAAAAGGTAAGAAGAGGCCAGTGCTGGAACAGGTCAAAGGCGTATACAGCAGGCTTCTTCTAAACTTCTCTTTTTTGCACTCCAAAGGTGGGGAACAATTTTGATTTTGCTGAATGCCAAGCACTACACTGATGTGTAGGCATAAGTTTCTGCAATCTCCCGCCATTTCACAGATCCTCAGGCTCTCTCCGGCACTCATTTGAGTTATTCATGATTTGATACAAGGGACATCATTTTACCATACTATTGTCTAATGGGAGTTGAGCATCCACAAGTCTTGTTATCATGGGGGGTCCTGGAACCAAAGTGGATACCATGGGTCAACGGCCCACTGTACATATGTATGTATGTATATATGTATGTATGTATGTATATGTGTGTGTGTGTGTGTGCTTGTGTGTGTGTGTGTGTGTGTGTGAAAGTGGTGTACAATGTATGTGTGTGTGTGTGTATATGTGTGTGTGTGTATATATTCGTTTATCATGTTATCAAATTATGTTACATTCATTTATTTATCATGTTAGCAAAATCCATTTGCTGCCATTTTCCATGTTCTTCTGAACCCATAGTTTTGTCAACATATCATTCCCCTTTGGTTCACTTATTACTGGGTGGACACCTGCAGTCATATCCTAGACAAAGCCAAGAGCCTAAAATTCAGTTCTCTCCTTTATGCAAATATTTTCTCTGTTTATTGGCTGTACGAAATGGCTACATATTAGAGGAGGAGAGGAAGGGGTGGGAATCAATTTACATGCTAGCTCTCCTTCATTTGCTGGTCGAGTTTAAAAAAGGAGGAGGAAAGTCCAACCAGTCAGAGGTAACTTGGTCTCATGTATTGCAGCTCCTTTGGCAAGCTCACCATGGTCTGGTTTCTGGGTTTCCTTGCGTATCTGAGTTACGGTTCAGGTAAGGATGTAGACAACTTCAGGGTAGAAACAGAGACTGGAGCTCCATTAGTTAGTCCCAACTGTAGCAGGCCCATTGAATCAATCATTGACTTAGAAGTCAACACGTCAATGAATCTGATAGATTCAATGGGTTGTCTCTGGTCAGGACTGAGAGGATTTAGTGTTATTGTGCATTTGTGATCCTTGGTGACAAAGAAAGTGAGCAGACCCTATTTTTGTTTAACTTTTCCCATTTTCTAAAGGTGTTGCCTCACAGCCGACGTTGACTCAGCCTGTTTCCGAGTCTGTGGCCCTGGGACAAACGGCTAAACTCTCCTGCACCATCAGCAGTAATCCAAACTACATTTACTGGCTTCAACAGAAATCTGGGGAGGCCCCTCGCTTTGTGCACTGCGATGGTTGCAACAGAGGACCAGGGATCCCGGATCGATTCACCGGCACTCGCTCCGGAAATATGGGCTATTTGACCATCACCAACCTTCAGGCTGAGGATGAGGCTGTTTATTTCTGTTACATGTGGTACAGCAGTGGTAGCACGTTCCACGTTGGTGAAATGTAATGAGGAACTGAGACAAAAACCTTCATTCTTCCTCCCCAGAATATGAGACAAAGCATCATGGCAAAGCTTAGTTTTATCTTCCACTCAGTCTCTCCATTTTCTTGCTTTTAAAAATTACAAGGTAGCCAGAGGCAGAGGGAACAGGAAGCTAGCTAGCACAGAGCAAAGTGACGGATTTCCACTTGTCCTAATCTTTCTCCTACTGAAGCCCTCCTGTCAAAACAGAAATATTTTCTTGAGATCATCTACGTTTGGGAAGGCCAAGTGCAATTCTTGGACACAATGCTGGAGCTTTGAGTATTTTCATAGAACCATGGAGTCAGAAGGAACAATGTAGTCCAACTGCTTCCCAAGACAAAAATCCCCTGCTAAAGCACCCTCGAGAGGCGGCCATCTAAATCCTTGTACTTTAAAGTCTCCAATAAAGGATTGCTCTCCATAAGCCATACAGACTTTCAGTTTTCTAAAAGGTACTCATGGTTTCTGTGGTGCCTGTTATTCTAGCTGTTGCCTGTAGGGGGAAATGTCAGTCCATCTTCACCAGAGGGAACAAAACTGAATTCTGTTTCAGGGAAGAGGGACTCATAGGCAACTTCCACGGATGATGTGAAGTGAAGTGGAGAAATGTACATTATGGTTGGCGGACTACTCTTGAAGCTCACGTGTGTGAAGATGAAATGTCGATGATTAAACTGTAGTGTCTACAACATACATTAGACACATGGACAAGTAACTGCACACCTAGCTTGACAAGAACTTCACTTGTTTGAAAGAGACATCATGCAACAAATTATTGAAATGCTACTCATGGAAATTAGCAAATCAATTATTACCGCAAGGATGGGCATAAAATTGGTCTCCACATGACCCCATTTGGAGTGAGAAAAAGAGAAGAAGCTTAGAAGAGACCAGCTGCTGGAGCAGGTCAAAGGCTTATGCAGCAGGCCTCTTCTTATCTTCTTCTCTTTTTCTCACTTGAAATGGGATCAGGTAGGGACCAATTTTGATTTTGCTGAATGCCAAGCACTACACTGATCTGTAGGAGTAACCTTCTGGAACCTCCTGCCATTTCACAGGTCCCCAAGCTCTTTCTGGCACTCATTTGAGTAGTTCCTCTTTTGATATAAGGGACATCATTTTACTACACCATTGTATAAAATGGGACTTGAGCATCCACTGGATTTGGTATCCATCAGGGATTCTGCTGCACTCTCTCTCCACACTGGCTACCTGCTGGACAAGAGGAAGTGTGATGATCCTGCCTCTCCCTTCCACAGTGCAGCCTGGCAGTTTCCCAGGCTGCGCTGGGGGAGGAAGTGCAGCCATTGTGCTTCCTGACGTTCCTCACGGCAGGTAAGTGCAGGAGGGATGCAGGAGGATTCCGCAATCGCAGGTCATTTTCGGGAGAAACCCGAACATAATTTAATCTGTGATTGCAACAGGAGGACCACGGGATGGCCATGGGATGGCAAGAATGTGATGCAGAACCGTCGTCATCATCCTGTGGCAGTCCCATGGCCATTGAGGGTCAGAGGTGGTGTGCAAAAAGGGCCTGAGTCTCTTGCACACTAATAGATTGTGGTGTGCTTGTTTCTGCTGTGATGTCATTTATTCCCCACAGATACATGGAGTTCCAGGATACCAAATGACAGTAGGAGAGATAAGCTCGCTCTATCTATCTATCTATCTATCTATCTATCTATCTATCTATCTGATGGCCAATAACTGTGCAATGAAGGGGCTATTGCATGAAGCGGCTATTCTTTGCCTGAGATGCCGGCGACTTTGGGTTCCAGGAGAGCCAATGACTGCAGGAGCAATTTGCATGGAAGCCCCATTCTTCACTTCTGCGTCATTTTTAAAAGAGCAGGGAAGGTCCCATTGGGTTGTCAGTGTTGCTTCAGAAAGTCAGGCTCCTTTCAAGAGCTCACCATGGCCTAGGTTGTATTGTTCTTCACCCTTCCCCATTCCTGGGCAGGTGAGGAACTAAAGTCATAGAGGTCTAAGAGGCAAACACAACGTGATTGGTACTGGGATTGTAATACCTTTGTGATATTTGAGCATGGAATACCAATTGAAATTTTAATACATACGTTTTGATTTTTTAAAAGCTCTGCCTGGCTCCTACAGTGTCTGTTGTTCTGGCTTTCACCTTTAGGGGGAAATATGAGGCCACCTTTATCAGACCAGACAAGACTGAGTAGAGAGACTCATAGACAGCCTGCAAACTGGATGTGAAGTGGAGGAACATTCATGATGCTTGTCTCCTCTTGAAGCTCCTTTCTGTGTGGAGCTCAAATGCAGATATGCAATGTACCTTGCTAAGAACATAGTCTGAGACACAACCAAGAGCACCTTTCAGAATTGACACACCTCTGACTATGAGCTGTAGGGGAATAGCACTATAAGGAGTATACTTTCTTCAGGTCCGGCTGGGAGGCTTCCCAATGGACCATTTGGCTGGTTCCTGTAAGAGCAGATTTGGTCCAGAGAGGCCTTTGATTTGCCTCACCTTTGGGACTCTTCTCAAGTTGTCCTCCTTTGGTGACGTCAAGACCAGCTTCATGTCCATCCTTGTGGTGGATTCCTTAATCTGTGAAGTGCAAGTAAAGCACTTTTCTCCTTCGACCAGTGGCATTAAAATAGCTTTGTTTATTCAGAGATGTGAAGTCAAGGGATGGGGTGGGTGGGTGTTGAAGGCTCCTCCTCAGAAATAAGACTCAGAAATGTCCCTAAGTCCCCGAATTTCTAGCATAGCAGTAACTTAGAAGGTGAGTGAAGGGTTTAGAAATACAGTTTTGGCATCCAAAGAAAGGGGGCACGTAAAGTGGTCAAAGGAACGGGAATGGACCTTCAGTCTCCATTCTTTGTTTTCTCCTGTAGACATGAATCCTTGTCAGCTTTTTCTCACAAGTCTTTTCTGCCGTAAGTTCTTACACCAGTGTCCATTGTCATCATGGAGAAAGAAGACATTTCAATATCTAATTATAGATTAAATCTCTTGCACAATAATGGATTGTGGTATGCTTGTTTCTGCTGTGATGTTGTCTATTCTCCACAGAGAGATGGACTTCTAGGAGAGTCCAATGACTGTAGGAGAGATTTGCCTTCTATTCTCCACAGAGAAATAGACTTCTAGGACACCCCAATGACTGTAGGAGAGATTTTCACGAAGGCTCTGGTGTTCATCTTCCCTATCTATCTATCTATCTATCTATCTATCTATCTATCTATTTATCTATCTATCTATCTATCTGTTGATCAATGACTGTAAAACGGTTTTGCGTGAGGGGGTTATTCTTGGGTGTGACCTCAGGGTCACTGGTTTCCAGGAGAGCCAATGACTGTAGGACCAATTTGCATGGAAGCCCCCTTCTTCACTTCTGTGTGATTTTTAAAAGGGCAGGGAGCGTCCCATTTGGTTGTCAGTTTTGCTTCAGAAAGCCAACCTCCTTTCAAGAGCTCACCATGGCCTGGTTTCTCTTATGCTTTACCCTTCTCCATTCCTGGGCAGGTAAGGAGTGAGGAATTAAGGTCACAAAGGTCTAAGAGGCAAACACAAAAGGATCTGTACTGGGATTGTAATACTTTTGTGATATTGGAGCATAGAATCCCAATTGCAACTTTAATATTTTTCCCCAATTTTTTTTGGTAAAGGTGTCAGTTCACAGCCAACAGTGACTCAACCCCCCTCGGCTTCTGTCTCACTGGGACAAACAACTAAACTTTCCTGTTCAAAGAGCAGTGGCAGCTGGTATGGCTACGTCTCCTGGTATCAACAGAAACCTGGGCAGGGCCCTCGCTTTCTGCACTGCAATGGCTGCAGCAGGGGGGAAGGCATCCCGGATCGATTCACAGCTTCTGCCTCTGGGAACATGGGCTATTTAACCATCACGAATGTTCAGGCTGGAGACGAGGCAGATTACTACTGTGTTGACTGGTCTAGCACTGCTAGCATGTTTCACTGTTGCATATTCTAATGGGGAAGTGAGACAAAAACTCTCTCCTCTCAGAATGGGAAAATAAACACTGAGGGGTTTATGCCTGGCTTCTGCAATGTCTGCTGTTCTGGCTTTTGCGTTTAGGGGGAAATGTGAGGCTACTGTTACCAGAACAAATGAAACTGAATTCTGTGTTTGACTACAGAGACTCATAGACAACCTGCACATTGGATGTGAAGTGGGGAAATGTTCATTATGCTTGTCTCCTCCTCATGCTGCCTTCTGTGTGCAGCTCAAATGTACATTTGGAATGTACCTTGCTAAGAACATAGTCTGAGACATCCAAAAGCACCTATCAGCAATGATACACCTCTAACTGTTGGTTGTGGAGGAATCGTACTGTGAGGAAGATACCTTCTTCAGGCCCTATTTATAGGCTTCTGAATAGGCCATCTGGCTGGCTCCTATGAGAAGAGAGGGTTGGTTCAGAGAGGCCTTTGATTTGCCTCACCTTTAGGATTCTTCTCAAGTTCTCCTTTCTTGATCTGGTTGAGACCAACCTCAAGTCTGGATTGTGGGCTCCTTAATCTGCAACGTACAATATAACACTTTCATACCTCTACCAGCGGCATTTAAATAACTTCTCTCATTTAGAGAAGTGAAGTCAACAATGTAGCTATTGGGTGTGTGTGTGTGTGTGTGTGTGAAGGCTCCTCCCCAGAAATAAGACTTCTAGTCTCCTAAGTGAAATGTCCCTTCAAGCCCCCAAAATTCTCCCATAGCAGTAACTTAAAAGTTCAGTTGAGGTTTTAGAAATACAGTTTAGGCCTCCGAAGAAAGGGGGCAGGTAAAGTGATCAAGCGAAGGGGAATACAGCAGCAAATACCGGATTCCTAGGTATTAATGGCTTTAACTCTCTCCAGTGCTAGAAATTGGAGGACCGAAGGAAACAGTGGCAGAATTCATGTGGGGGGTGTCAAAGCTCTCATGTTGGCTTCCCCATCATAACTACGCCACTGAATGAAATCCCCCTTGACCTAGGTGTGCAGGTCCTTAGACTGGCCACGGCTCTCCAGGACCTGGTAGAGAAAAATCCTTCCTATTGCCTTCTACCTCATCCTTTCAACCAGTTGTGCCAGGGAATGGCTCTTTGGTCTGTAAGCTTTTCCTTGGAGACACAAGTCTTTGTCAACCTTTTTTTCATGAGCCTTTGCTGCCATGGTTTCTTACACCACTGTCCATTGCCATCATGAAGAAAGAGGACATCTCAATATCTAGCTATGGATTAAGTCTTTTTCACACTAATGGATTATGGTGTGTTTCTGCTGTGATGCCTTCTATTCCCCATAGAGAGGTAGAGTTCCAGGAGACCCAATGACTGTAGGAGACGTTTGCATGAAAGCTCTGTTGTCTGTCTGTCTGTCTGTCTGTCTGTCTGTCTGTCTGTCTGTCTGTCTGTCTATCTATCTATCTATCTATCTATCTATCTATCTATCTATCTATCTGATGGCCAATGACTGTGCAATGGTTTTGCATGAAGGGGCTATTCTTTGTCTGAGACCCCTGGTCATTGGCTACCAGGAGAGCCAATGATGGTAGGAGCAATTTGCATGGAAGCCCCCTTCTTCACTCCTGTGTGACTTTTAAAAGAGCAGGCAAGATCTCATTTGGTTGTCAGTTTTGCTTCGGAAAGCCAGCCTCCTTTCAAGAGCTCACCATGGCCTGGGCTGTCTTGTTCTTCACCCTTATCCATTCCTGGACAGGTAAGGGGGTGAAGAACTAAGATTACAGAGGCCTAAAAGGCAAAGACAAAATGATCTGTACTGGGAGCATAATACTTTTGTGATATTTGAGCATGAAATACCAATTGCAACTTTAATATTCCCCCCACCCTTTCTTTTTTTGCAAAGGTATCAATTCACAGCCAACAGTGACTCAACCCACCTCTGTCTCTGTGTCACTGGGAGAGACAACTAAACTTTCCTGTTCTAGGAGCAGTGGCAGCTGGGCTGGCTCTTTCTCCTGGTATCAACAGAAACCTGGGCAGGGCCCCCGCTTTGTGCACTGCAATGTCTGCAGCAGGGGAGAAGGCATCTCGGATCCGTTCACAGCAACTGCTTCTGGGAACACTGGCTATTTAACCATCGCTAACATCCAGGCCGGAGATGAGGCAGATTATTATTGTGCTGACTGGTCTAACACTGCTAGCATGTTTCACTGTGGCATATTCTGATGGGGAAGTGAGACAAAAACTCCCACTGTTCCTCCTCAGAGAGGGAAAACAAACACTGAGGTGTTCATTTGGGTCGCAATGTGGCATTTAGGTTTTTATTAAGAATGAATTAGGCTCAGCTCTTTACGTGCGACCAAAAATTTCTTCCCCATTTCCTGGTCCCATCTCTCCACAGCAAAAAAATCAAACATTTCCAGGGGCCTGTGGCCTCTTGGATGCCTCTGAGAAGCATTCAAGAATGTATGACAGTTTGCAATGAGCCAATGTTGCCTGGATACCCCAGGGGAGTGTTTCCCCTAAGGAACTTGGGATTGGGTGATTTCACAAAGCTTTCCAGATTTCTCAGAAAATGGTGTGGATTAGAGACCCTGAAATGTTGTCTATTGGGCAGGGGATGAAAAATACCATGGAAGACCTGGTGTTTTCAATAGCAGCATGCAGTTCTGCAACATTTTGATGTAGGGCCCAGATACATTTACATTTTCAAATAAGTAGACTAGAGTTCTGGCCCTATTTTTATGGCTCGAAATGTCAATATTTAGATAGAGAATTACTATAACAAAACAGAGTCCTTTGATAGACTCCAGAGACTCAGCTCCCATGGACATCTTGGAAATGAAGAGAAGCAGGAAGACTTTAGTGAAGTTTGGTTACTTTTGTGGGGCATTCCAGCTTCACTCTACATGAAGCTCAAGGCTGATAAGCACCTTTCTTTATTAAGAATGTGGCCTGAGGTCCAGAGAATCGTTCTTGGGAGTGTTGACTCTCAGGACCAGTTGTTGGGGAAACCTGACCAGGAAGCTGCAATGGCTGTCATGTCTTCTGGGCTTCCCATTGGAACATCTCCTTGGTCACTGTGGGAAGAAAATGCTGAAAGAGAGTGGCCTTTGGACTTGGTATCTTCTTGTATCAGGCCTTTTCTCAGAGGGTTCTTCTGACCCTTGGATGTTCCTGTGAGTTTAGCTGGGGATCGCTTTCATGCCCATCCTTGTTTTGGATTCCCATAAGTGGAAAGGAAGAGTAAAGGCTAGATTTGCTTTCCCAGTAGGATGTTCTCTTGATCTTGGTATTTCTTTGGGCTCTTTCACAACAGGAGACCTACAGTAACTAAAGTATAGCTCATACGTTTAAAAATGGCACTTGAGACCCTAGTGTGACACATTTAAAAGTCAAATTAAGTCTTGGTATGATGCTTAAATGCCCTAAAGGCAGCAGGTCCTGTGATACTTGTAGCAGTAGAGGAGAAGGGATCCCGGATCGATTCACAGCGGCTGCTTCTGGGAACATGAGCCTCCTCTGAGTGGGAAAACAAACAGAGATCTATTTGGGTCTAAATGTGGCACTGATGTTTTTATTAAGAATAAAATATGCTCTGCTTATTTACCCTAGGTCCCAAATTTCTCCTTATTTTCCTGGGCCCGTTTCTCCACTGCATATTGTCAAAACTTTCTGAGGGGCTGCAGCTTCTCGGATACCTCTCAGAACTTTTCAAAGATGCATGGTGGTTTGCAATGGGGACAATGGTTCCTGGACACCACTGGGGAGCATTTCCCCAAAACACTCTACAGCGCTTTGTACAGTGTAATGGCTGCAGCTAAAGGGGAGAAAAGATCCCTGATCGGTTCACAGCCCCTGCCCCGGGACCACTGGCTTCTTAACCATCATATGTCCAGGCTGAAGACTGTGATGATTACTGTTCCGATAGTTGGAAGCACAGTTACATTGGGCTCCGTGGTGATCTCTTCTGATGATGAAGTGAGAGAAAACCCTTCACTCTTCCTCTCTAGAGTGGCAAATCCTGAATCCCCAAAGGGCTTGTCTGGATCCTTTTTTCGAAGTGTTCCTTGAACCACAGACTTCTAGCTTCCCTCTTCCCTCCCAGAGTTGGGAGGTAAACATCACCAAAGAGGTTCATTGGGGCCCCAAAGGTGATTGATATGTTTTTGACAAGAAGGCACAATGTCCATGTTATTATACCTCTCCAACGATTGGCTCCTTTGATATTTTTTAAGAGAAATAGAGTGGAAAGAATGCCAAAGACTAGCTAGTCCGACCAGCTATCAGGGTAATAATCTCCTTCTAAAGCACCCCTGAGAGGTGGCCTTTTAAACTTCTGTTTCAAAATTTCCAAAAAGGGAGAGCTCTGCATTAGGCACACACATACCTCCTGGATTTTTAAAAGGTCTACCTGGCTTCTGCAGTGTCTGCTGTTCTGGCTTTCACCCTTAGGGGGAAATATGAGGCCACCTTTATTAGACTGAAGAAAAGTGAATTCCTATGTGTGATCACAGAGACTCATAGACAACCTACAAACTGGATGTGAAGTGGAGGAACGTTCCTTAGGCTTGTCTCCACTTCAAGCTCCTGTTCTGTGTGAAGTGCAAATGTAGATATGGAATGTGGCTTGCTAAGAACATTGTCAGAGACACACCCAAGACAAGAGGACCTTTCAGCAATGACACACGTCTCACTATTAGCTGTAGAGGTATAACACTATCAGGAGGGTACTTTCTTCAGGCGCTGCTGGTAAGCTTCCCAAGAGGCCATCTGGCTGGCTCCTGTGAGAACAGAAGGTTGGTCCAGAGAGGCCTTTGATTTGCCCCACCTTTAGGAGTCTTCTCAAGCTCTCCTCTCTGGCTGAGACCAACCTCATGTCCATCCTTGTTCTGGATTCCTTAACCTGCGAAGAGCAATATAACACTTTCAAATTCCACCAATGGCATTGAAATAGATTCTGTTATTTGGAGAAGTGAAATCAACAATGTAGCTATTGGGATGTGTGTGTGTTTGAAGGCTCCTGCCCAGAAATAAGACTTCTACTCCCCCAAATGAAATGTCTCTTCTGTCCACAAATTTCTATCATAGCAGTAACTTAAAAGTGCAGTTGAGGATTTAGAAACACAGTTTAGACCTCCAAAGAAAGGGGGTAGGTAAAGTGATCAAGGGAAGCAGAACACAGCAGCAAAAATGGGAGTCCTATGTATTAAGAACTCTCAGTCTCTCTCTCTCTCTCTTTAAAGCTAGAAATTGGGGGACTGAAGGAAACAGTCATTTGGGGTGGCAGAATTCATGTTGGGGTGGCAAATCTCTCATGTTGGTTCCTGCTCCATAACTACACCCCTAAATCATGTCCTCCTTGACCTGGTGTGCAGTTCCTTTGACTGGACAAGGCCCTCCAGGGCCTGAGGTAGAGAAATGTCTTTCCTGTCACCTTCTACCTCTTCTGTTGAACCAGTGGTGCTGGTGAATGGACCTTTGGTTTCCATTCTGTGTGTTTTCCCTCGCAGTCATGAGAGCTCATCAGCCTTTTTTCATGAGCCTTTTCAACCACGAGTTCTTACACCACCACCCACTGTCACCATGAAGAAAGAGGACATCTCAATATCCAACTATAGATTAAGTCTTTTGCACACTAATGGATTGTGGGCCATTTGTTTCCACTGTGATGTCATCTATTCCCCACAGAGACATGGAGTTCTAGGAGACCCCAATGACTGAAGGAGAGATTTGCATGAAAACTCCATTATCTATCTATCTATCTGTCTGTCTATCTATCTGATGGCCAATGACTGTAAAATGGTTTTGCACGAGGGGGCTATTCTTTGCTTGAGACCCCCGGTCATTGGGTTCCAGGAGACCCAAGGATGGTAGGAGCAATTTGCATGAAAGCTCCATTCTTCTTTTCTGTGTGATTCTTAAAAGATCAGAGAAGGTCCCATTCGGTAGTCAGTGTTGCTCAGAAATCCAGCCTCCTTTCAAGAGCTCACCATGGCCTGGCCAATCTTGTTCTTCACCCTTCTCCATTCCTGGGCAGGTAAAGGGGTGAAGAACTAAGGTCGCAGAGTCCCTAGAAGCATACACAAAATGATCTGGAGTGGGACTGTAACATTTTTGTGATATTTGAGCACAGAATATCCATTGTAATTTTAATATTTTTTCCCTAATTTTTTTTGGTAAAGGTATCAATTCACAGCCAACAGTGACTCAACCCACCTCTGCATTTGTGTCATTGGGACGAACAACTAAACTTTCCTGTTCTAAGGGCAGTGATAACTGGAGAGGCCATTTTGTTTGGATTCAACAGAAAAATGGCCAGGTCCTTGGCTTTGTGCACTGTAGTACCTGCAGCAGCAGAGGAGAAGGCATCCCAGATCGGTTCACAGCTTCTGCCTCAGGGAACACTGGCTATTTAACCATCACTAACGTCCAGCCTGGAGATGAGGCAGAATATTGCCGGAGTGACTGGTGTGACACTTCCAACATGTTTCACTGTGGCATATTCTGATGGGGAAGCGGGACAAAAACTCTCACTGTTCCTCTTCTGAGTGGGAAAACAAGCAGTGAGATCTTTATTTGGGCCTGAATTTGGCCCTGGTGTTTTTAAGAATGAATTAGGGTCAGTTTATTTACACTGGGCCCAACCGTTCTTTTTTTTTTTTTTTTTGGTGCAGCAAAAAGTCAAACAAAGCAATAGAATAGACTCAGAGAACTGGAAGAGACCACAGGGGTCATCCAGTCCAACCCCATTTAACCATGTAGGAATATACCATCAAACCATAAAACAGTTAGCCCTCCAACCTCTGTTTAAAAACTTCCAAAGAAGGAGACTCCACCACACTCCCAGGCAGCGTATTCTACTGTCAAACTGCTCTTACCATCAGGAAATTCTTCCTAATGTTTAGATGGAATCTCTTTTTCTGAAGTTAAAAGCCATTGCTCTGTGTCCTTGTCTCTGGAGTGGTAGAAAACAGTCTTGCTCCATTCTCCATATGACATCCCTTCAAAGATTTATACATAGCCATCATGTCACTTCTCAATCTTCTTTTCTTCAAGCTAAACCTACCCAGCTCCCTAAACTGTTCCTCATAGGGCTTAATGATTTCCAGTCCTTCCGCCACTTTGGTCACCCTCCTCTGGACACATTCTAATAATTTGTGGATATGGTTATTAGTAGTTTGCTTAGGTGGTTCCATAATCGTAGAATAATATCTTTCTGTCTTTTCTTATTTTATCCATCTGTAATAGTTTGCTCCTGGGAGTCAGAGCCCTTGCATGTTTCAGTAAGTTAGTGTCCTAGTGAGTTAGCATTTAGTGTTTTTTCAGTTTACTGTTTTAGCGTTGTGTTTTAATTTTAGTTTCTGTTTATGTGAAAAATGTTAGGTCCTCTTTATGTTATTTTGTGTTAAAATTTCCACACACACACACACACACACACACACGGATAAAATATATTGCAAACCAATAGGTTTCCTTGCATTCCTTGTGTGATGTGATATATTCTCCGCAGACTGAAGCTGCAGCGCAGCCAATGAACGTGGGACAGATTTGCATGAGGAGATCATTTCTCAGTCCCCTCCTGTTTAAAAAAAGAGAGAAGGAAAGAAGAAGGAATCTCACAGACCGTTGTCTGTCTCCTCAGGAACTCAGCTTCTTTGGAGAGCTCACCATGATGTGGGCCCTGCTTGTTTTTATACTTCTCAGTTGCGGCGCAGGTAAGGCGGTGAGGTGGTTGCGATAAGCCTAAAGATCAAGAAGAGGAGCTTAATATTTTTGTGATACACAGAGCATCAATTGCAATTTTTTTTCTTTCCATTTGTGTGCATGTGTTAAAGGTGTCAGTTCACAGCCAACAGTGACTCAGCCTCCCTCTGTGTCCATCTCCCGGGGAAATTCAGCGAAACTCTCCTGTTCTAGAAGTAGTGGCAGCTGGGACAGCTACTTTATCTGGATTCAACAGAAACCTGGGCAGGCCCCTCGCTTTGTACACTGTGATACTTGTGGCAGCAGAGGAGAAGGGATCCCGGATCGATTCACAGCCACCGCTTCTGGGAACACGGGTTATTTAACCATCACCAACGTCGAGGCGGGAGACGAAGCAATTTATTACTGTGCTGCCTGGTCACAAACTTCTACGATGTTTCACTGTGGCGTAGCCAGATGGGGAAGTGAGACAAAAACTCTCACCATTCCTCCTCTGAATGGGAAAACAAACACTTCGGTGTTTATTGGAGTCTGAAGTGTGGCAGTGATGTTTTTATTAAGAACGAAATAAGCTCAGTTTATTTACACCTGGCCCTAAAATTCCCCCCAGTTTCCTGGGCTCATTTCTCCCCTGCATATGGTCAACACTTTCTAAGGGGCTGCAGCCTCTTGGATGCCTCTGAGTACTTTTCAAAGATGCAGAACAGTATAGTGCGGAAATGGACTAGGTGATTTCAGTAGATCTCTTTAAAAATTACGTTGAGCTTATGCTATGCTTGTTATCCTGGCTTTGGCCTGTAGGGGGAAATGTTGATTCACCTTTCCTTTCTTTGACAGAAGCCATTTCCACCCTACACCGTTATAGGCCATTTCTGCACTAGACTATTGTAATGCTATTATTCCACTTTCAACATGCTGTGGAATCCTGGGGTTTGCAGTTTAGGGAGGGGCCTCAAAGGCCCTTCCCTAAACTGCAAACCCCAGGATTCCATAGCATGTGGAAAGTGGAATTATAGCACTATAACAGTCTAGTGCGGAAATAGCCATAGTGCTATTATTCCACTTTCAACATCCTGTGGAATTCTGGGGTTTGTAGTTTACTGAGGCCCGAGAGCTCTCTGGCTAAGAATTTTGAATGCTCGTCCCTAAACTGTAAACCCCCAGGGTTCCATAGGATGTTGAAAGTGGAATAATAGCACTATAACTGCGTAGGGTGGCAATGGCCAGGGTCAAATGATAGGGCTGGCCACTGAGACTGCCAACATAGCCTACACCTTTGGTATGAAGTGAAGAAGAGGAACTTTCATGCTGCTTGACTGCTCTTGCTGGGTCTTCCAGATCATCTCTCCACGAAACAATATTATCTTTCATTCCCCAAATTTCTAGTATTTCCGTAACTTAAACTTTCTGTCGAGCATTTGGAAATCCAGCTTAGACATCCAAAGAAAAGGAGCAGGGAAAGTCACAGAAGAGACATGGATATAGCAAATAGAGAAGTTCTTGCTGTGAACTATTTCCAATGTCTTCCTCTTTGCATGGCTTGAAATTTGAAGAATGAAGGAAAACTTAATTGGGGATGGAAAGAGTTCTTACTTGGGGGGCAAGTATCTATATTTCCTTCCTACCTCTTAACTACACCCCTGTATTTCCCATAAGGATTTGGCTGGCTTTGGTTAGTTCAAGTAGGCCTCAGTCAAAGCCCCTCAGACACACAGCCAATTAATATTTGTTGATTTTATGGATTCCCAGATTTGGTGATGAAGCAAGCTACCCTTATTTGCTCAGATAATATTGCCAGTTGCTTATCCAGAACTTGTTTCCACTTCGAAAGATGGACCCAGGGAGGGATGTAGGTGAACAAAATGGCAGCCCTGCTCTCTGGCTCACTTCTAGAAAGTTGATAAGGGACAAGTCTGAGCCGAAACGATGTCTTGGTATGTCCTTCAAAACTACCCTTTGCTTCTAAGATGATGAGACGCTGCTAATAGTTGCTCAAGGCTGTTGGCAGGAGTTTTCACTCTAACTAGGAGGGTTGGAAAAAATACGCAAAAACATTTGCAAAATGGTCCAAAACTAGCTTATTGAGTGTTGAGAAACCCTGATGAGGAGCGTATTAGACCTATGCAAATCTTTGCTATTGGGGACTTGTTGTGAGAAAAATTTAGATGGGGCTCTTTCTCAGAAAAAAACAAACCAGCAACATTTCTGCACAGAAACTACTGTTTCCTTTCTGGAATATGCTGTTTTATGTGCTGGAAAAAAAAATGCAAATTTCACTCAGAAGAAGAGAAAGTCCCAAACCATGAAGTGTTACAGCGGGAGGAAACTTGCCAATATTACTTGTTGCTTCCCTTGAGAAGAAAATCAGTGAAAAAATCCATCCCTGCTAACCAGCTAAGCCTCCCCAGAATCCCTTGGGCAGAGGAAGGCCTTTCGTTTTCCTAGTGACATCATCCTTTTTTTTCTGGCGATGCTGGACCTTCTCCATGTCTTTGATATCTAGGTTTGCTCTTTGTTCCTCACCCAACTTTTTAGTGATGATCTGTCATACTCCAAGTATTGTCATCGTGCTGTCATCCCAATACCCTTTTTGGGTAGAAGGAAGTCATATGCAAATCAATGCTGCTTTTTTTTTTTTTTTTGCTTTTGCCATGAAGTCATGTGTTCCACACAGAAGCCTGGTGCTCCAACATTGCCAATCACAGTATGTACGGCTGATTTGCATGTAGGGGGCTTCTTTAAGCAATTTAACTCCAGCTCCATGCAAGGATCTGGAAGGTCCCACACAGTCTTCAGTTTGCTTCTGAGAGCCAAACTCCTTTCAGAAACTAACCATGGCCAGGGCTCTGTTTTTCTTTACACTTCTCAGTTACTGGGCAGGTAAGGAGATGAAGATCTACCATTACATAGGCCCAGGGACACCCAAACAAAATGACCTTCAGTGAGCCTTTCTTATAGGAATGGAATGCATGTTTCAAATCTGAGCAGGCAGTTAAGTGTCATTCTGTTTATTCTCTCTCTTGTTCTTTTTCTTGGTAAAGGTGTCCATTCTCAGCCAACGGTGACTCAACCTCCTTCGGTGTCTGTGTCCCCAGGACAAACAGTTAAACTCTCCTGCTCCAAAAGCAGTGGCAGCTGGTATCAGCATATTTACTGGGTTGGACAGAAAAGTGGCCAGGCCCCTCACTTTGTCCACTGCAATGGCTGTAGCAACAGGGGAGAAGGAATCCCAAATCGGTTCACAGCGTCTGCTTCTGGGAACGATGCCTACCTAACCGTCACAAACGTTCAGGTTGAAGACGAGGCAGATTATTACTGTGCTGCTTGGTCAAACAATGCTAACATGTTTCACAGTGGTTAAATCTGATGGAGAAGTGAGACAAAAACATTTACTCTGCCTCATTAGAGCGGCCAAGTCACCATCTTTTAAGAGCTCAATTAGGCCCCGATGCCTCATTGTCAGATTACTACCGGAACACCTTTCCTGGTGAATATGACCGTCCACAGTTTACAGCAGACCCACCAAGATTTCACAGAGGAACATCAAGACACATAGGCCCTTTCCGCACGAGGCAGTTAAAACCAGCCAAGGCGTCCTGGCACGGAGGTCGTCCGCACCTTGGATCAGACTAGGTGTGGACTATTTAACTTAGTTCCGCACCTCAGTCCGATCCAACCCACCCCCAAGTGGTCCTCCCCCGCGCTAAGTAAAGACCAGTCTAAAGACTATCTTTAGCTGACCAGGCAGCAGCTGATGGAGGAGGAAGACTGGGGGGAGTTTAAAGACTGTGCAGCCTGATTGGAGCCACCAAGAGGGAAGTTTCCCCCATAGAAGCAACTGAGGTAGGGGGGCAGGGGCTGGAGAAACTCACAAATACTCAGATCTGCAAGTTAAGAGGGCTGGCCGTAACACTTTTGAATAGCTTTCTTTCATTTCATTTCATTTCCATTTAGATCCACTAACACATTCAGTCAATATCTTAATGTGCTCACTGACTGTGCACCTTTTATTAATGTATGAAGTGAAAAAAAAATCTTGCAAGTTCGTAGAAGTGGACTAAACCGTCCAAACTGGGGGGATCTCATCTTAGTGTAACATAAGGCTTGGATGAACATCATGTGTTACAGGCCACCTTGTGTTATATATTTGACATCAGGTAAAATCTGAACGGTTGTAGTAAGGGTGTATTCAGCTGTCAAGGCAGGGCTCTGTTGACTTAAAAGTGATAGCAATCAACAAGTGATTTACTATCTATGAGATTTAGAGCCCTGGTGGCACAGTGGTCAAATGCTGGCATTGCAGCCACAACGTTGTAAGTTTGATCCTGCTGGGCTCCAGGTTGACTCAGCCTTCCATCCTTCCATAGTGGGTAAAATGAGTACCCAGCTTTGTTGTGGGTAATTGGCTAAAACACATTGTAAACTGCTTAGGAAGTGCTTTGCACTGATAAGCGGTATAGAAAGGTAACTGCTATTGCTATTGCTATCCTAGAACCTTGTGTAACAATGTACTGTACATATATATATTAAAAAAAGGGTCAATGCATCTCATCCTAGTGAAGAGGGATAAAAAAGAATAGGTTGAGAGACGCCTGCCCCAAGGCGTCTAGTCAGTGTTAAAATAGATACACAAAGAACTGAGATAGAGGTAACACTGGAGATGCATTAGGAAGTGACCTCAGAAAGCTTGAGAAGATTGACAAGTTCAAAGTGTGGAAATAAAGTCCCATGGGAACCGTTGGAAGTTTGGGAAAGTGGAAGACCCCGAGAATCCACCAATGGGAATTGTGTGTTACTATTTAACCAAGTGTATATTGTAGAATTTTAGCTTCAGCAGCAGTTTTACGCTATGCCTCATATACTTCATTAAATACAGTGGGAAAACCCTGTATGTTTTCTTGGAAGTAAAAGAGTAGCTAGCACACAACACCATTTCCCCCCCACATGCGCAAGTGGTTCCAAGTGAGCCTCCATAAGCAAGAAGAAATAGTGTAAGCCCCATTGAATTAATGAAACTTGTCATTAATAAGTCATCGATAAAAATGTTGAAGTGTAATGAACCCGGAGGCACTCCACTCGAGAACTTCTTCTAGTCTGAAGCACAGCCCTTGATGATGACTCTTTAAGCACAGTTTTCCAACCAATTATGGATCCATCTGACAGTGTTCCCAACAATTTCACATTTCGTCAGTTTACGAATCCAAAGATTATGGGGTCTTTAACAAATGCTTTGCTGAAATCCAGATAAATGACACCTACAGCATTCCCACTATCTACTAAACTACCAGTGACCTCAACCTTTTCTCTAGAGATGCTGGACCTTCTCCATGAACATCATGACTTTGACTCCTAAACTGTTCTCCTTGCTCCTCAGCTGGCACTGTTTTGTAATGAGCTATTTTACCACCATGCAATATCATCATCCTGATAGTCCAATCTTTTTTAAAAGATCATTCTCTTGTATGCAAATCAGTGCTGTCCTATCCTTTGCTGTTGTACTGCCAATGGTTGTATGGCTGATTTGCATGAATGGGACATTTTTTCCCTCCATGCAACTTAAGAAAGGAATGGAGTGGAAGGTCCCAGACAGCCCTCAGTTTCTTTCAGTGAGGCAAACTCCTTCTGGAAACTTACCATGGCCTGCACTCTGCTGTTCTTTGCACTGTTCGGTTACTGGGCAGGTAAGAGGATGGAGATCTAGAATTATAGAGGGCCCAAGGATGACCAAACAATATGATCTGAATTGAGCATTGCTTATAGGAATGGAATGCACTTATGAAATCCAAGTTTTCTTAATTCTTTTCCCCTCTCTCTTGCTCTTTTCTTGGCAAAGATGTCCATTCACAGGGAACGGTGACTCAGCCTCCCTCCACATCTGTGTCCCCGGGACAAACAACTAAACTCTCCTGCTCTAGAAGCAGTGACAACTGGTATGCACATGTTAGCTGGGTTCAACAGAAAAGTTGCCAAACTCCTCACTTTGTCCACTGCAATGGCTGCAGCAACAGGGGAGAAGGAATCTCAGATCGGTTCACGGTGTCTGTTTCTGGGAATGATGCCTATTTAACCATCACAAACGTACGACCTGAAGACGAAGCAGTATATTACTGTGCCATTTGGTCAAACGCTGCTAACGTGTTTCACAGTGGTTAAACCTGATGGAGAAATGAGACAAAAACCTTCACGCTCTTCCCCTAGAGCCAGGAAATCACTGTCAAAAGCTTAGTTTGGCCTGAATGTATGATGCTCATATTAGTTCTCCCTGTATTGTGGGTCTGACCGTTCTTTGCAAAACTGGGATGAATTCCTTGGAGGAGGGGGTGTAGATAGGTAGATATTATTTTATTATAGCCATAGAGCACCATAACAGCAAAAAAATCCAAATAAATATACATCTAAATATACAAAAAGGATACAAATACAGAAGGGCATTCATCTGTCAGATAACAGAACCCGTCTAGTCCAAACAGAGCCCAATTAGACAATCATTTTACTAGTTGGTGGTGCAAGCCATCCCCTAATGAATTTTAATTGCTGTCGCACAAAATTGAGCCACTTTATAATAGGATTAGTATCTGAAAACAGCAAAGACTGTTTGGAACGTCCTGGATATTTGTGGAGCGTTGGCAAAATAAGATCAATACCTCTCTATAATATGAATAAGATCAATAGGTCCCTATAATATAAACACTGGGCGGAAAAAAATCATGTTCCACTGTTTCTATTTGACCAGAATCCCAGGGGAAATGTGTCTCCAAATATGGGATCTTCATATGGTGTCCTTTAAAAACGGCTGGAGGAAGAACACAACATCATGCCAAAGTTAAGGAATTGACAGTGTTTAGGCACTTCTAGGTCACGTATATATCCCATAGGAGCTATAACGTAACTACTGTTCTCACTGGCTATAAAGAAAGGAACCTAGGTAAATCCATCTGGTGCCCTCCTGGGTGTGTGTATAGCATTTTGTTGTTAACAGAGGTTGCCTTACCTTTTGAACTCAATCAGATTGAATTGGCTGCGCTTCTATGTTGGAATAACCAGAGATGTAAACTTTCTGCAAATTGGGAAGCCCTGAAGAAAAATCCTACTTTTTCTCCTTTTTTTTAGCAAAAAAAAAAAAAAAAAACCCTTCAAATTTTTGGAAGGAAAAAAAAGGCAGTATTTAGCAGCCTTTTACAACCGAAAAGCAGTTTGTTACTCAAACCAGAACATAAACTGTGTTGTGCGTTTAGCGTACATTTCTTATGTTTGATGTTTGAAAAGGATCGTTTATTCAGAAAATTCTGACCAACTGACTTTAACTTTTTATTTTAGTTTTATTAAAATAGAGCTAGAAGGTCCCCAGCTGTAAGGGGCACCTGCACTATAAGGAACCTTCTTGGTTCTGCCAGTTCATGAGGAGTAGCCAAAAATGAATAAATAGAATATTAATTAAACAAAGAAAAATATATTGCCTCATCTAAGACTCTGGGGGAAAGCCAGCATAGGTTTGAGCATTGGATTATGACCTGGAGACCAGGGTTAGATTCCTCGCTCGGCCTTAGAAACGCACTGGGTGACCTTGGGTAAGTCACATACTCTCAGCCCCAGAAAATCTCATGATAGGTCAGCCTTAGAGCCTCCGTAAGTCGAAAATGACTTGAAGGCACACAACTGCAACAAGACTCTGGGAGACCAGGGTTCAAATCTTTGCTCAGCCATGGAAATCCACTGGGTGACCTTGGGCAAGTCACACTCTCTCAGCTTTAGAGGAAGGTAATGGCAACCCTTTCCTCCCCCAAAAAACTTGTCATGAAAACTCCTAGGTGGGGGGGGGTCACTATTAAGTAGGAGTCAACTTGAAGGTGCATCTCAACAACAAGTCTTCCTCGGAGCCAAGCAGAAACCAAACCTCCCTTCCCAGAAAAACAACTGCGGAAGAGAAATCGAGACCAGGAATTCCAGCAATGTGAAATGCTGTGCACGGTCTCACCTAAAAGTCTACCTGATACGTAGATCAGCATCTTGTTGGGGCTTTACGTCTGTGGGAATCAGAATCGGGCAGTTTTGTAACGTCCATATCCGGGAGAGGACTGCTGTGACATCACTAGATAGCAGAGCCAGCAATGTGGCTGATGCGCATTGATGCTAATGCACATTGATGCTGATGCACACGGGGTGCTCTTGCCAGTCTTCCATTGCTCGTCTTCACAATTCAGTAGGGGTGTTTCTTAGCTCCTCTGCTATTTAGCTAGGTACATGTAAAGTTATGTAACGTAACGTGCAAAATGGAATGCAAAATGGAAGGGGGTAGGAGAAGCCGTGATCCAGCCTTCCTTTCCCCCTTCAGAGCTCCCCCCATTCCTATGCATTTTGCCCCAGAGAACTCATGTGGGGCTTCCTCCACCTCCTTCCCTTCCATTTTGCATGGAAACAGGAAGGGGGGAGCCCTGGGAGGGAATGGGAAAGGGGTGCAGGGGGCGTTATATTTGCATTTTTTCCACTTTTGCAAGCATTCTGTGCCCCAAGCCCCTGCAAACATGGAAGAGACACTGTACATTTTTCTGCTCAGAAAAATAATGATTTCCGTGAAGCAACGTTATTTTTGGCCCTGAAAAATGCCATCCTCTCAGCAGAAAATGTTTGCTTTCTGTGCAAAACAACCCCGTGTGAATTTTGCACAAAATAATCTCGAACTGCAATTGTCAAAGACTTTCTTGCAGTGAGAAAACCGCTGAAGTTCCTTGTTCCTTCCTTCGAGAAGAAAATTAACAGAGAACTGTATCCGCGTTGTTGACAGGAAAACAGGTTTCTGAAGACAACTTGTGTTTCCGTCCATTTCCCAGGAACTGCTACAGAAGCGAGGAATGCTTCAGTTTTCTGTTTCTGTCTGCCTACGGAGAGCTAAATTCTTCCCTCATTCTTTGGACCCGTGTTCTCTAGCGTATTGTTCATTTGTGTGCGGTCAGTCTTGTGTGGCTAGAATGTCACATCTCTTTATAGGTGGAGGGCTCGTTGAAGCAAATGGGTATCGACAAATTTACATAATGAGTTCTTAAGTTTCCCGGGACTCAAGAAAGAATCAAGACGGTTCTTTTTAGAGAGCTCTTCTCTTCAAAAAAGCAAAATTCCTTTCATCCAACCATGGCCTGGAACTTCTATTTGCTTGTGCTTCTCGGTTATTGCTCAGGTAAGGGGAGGACGGGTTGCCTTTTCTAAACCTTGCAACATTTCACAGATGAAAACTGGGACTCACGTGGCCAAGCATCGTCCAGATGTGGTCAGAATGGCCAAAGTTATTAATGGGGAAGAATGGAGAAGCTATGAGAGGCTGCAGCAGTCTCCTTTTGCCTGAGCCGACTGGGAAGGGCATAGATCCCCATGATTTTCCTCTCCTTCTCCTCCCTACTGAGTTAGATGAGTACAAACTTTATTTGCCTTTTGATCTCAGTTTGAAACAATGGAAGGAAGCTGAGGACAAGGGAGAGAAAGTGGAAGCAGGAGGAGAGAGAAACTGGAACGCTTTAAAAGCATATAAAAATGTACGAAAGAGGATTAACCGGAACTGCTCCTGCCAGATTACGACGGTTGATGGACACGCTTTACATACGCCTACAGACAGAACAATCTATTGTGCGCCTATCTGAAAGACAGCGCTTTTGTGATACTCCTGTGCCTAGGACGTATATTAATATTGTTTTTCCTGGTTTATTTTTTGTGACGGTGTCCTTTCGCAGCAGCCTCGGACTCAGCCCGCTTCCGAGTCCGTGTCCCCAGGACAAACGGCCAAACTCTCCTGCCCTGTCAGTGGTAGCATGTACACAATTTCGTGGTATCAACAAAGACCCGAGCAGGGCCAGCGCTTTGTGCACTGTGGTGGCTGCAGCAGAGGAGAGGGAATCCCGAATCGGTTTGCAGCCTCTGTTTCTGGGAACAGTGGCTATTTAACCATCACTAATGCCCAGCCTGAAGATGAGGCAGTTTATTATTGTCGGATGTATCACAGCAGCAGCAGCTCGTTTCACAGTGATAAATTCTTATGGGGAACTGAGAGAACAACTGTCATGTTGGTTTCTTCCACAAGGTGGCAAACCGAGAATCCTGAGCTCACTTTAATCTGTAGCTGGGACTTTTGGAACAGAAGGGAAAGAATGAACATCAGTTTCTGAACCTGACTATAGCTAAGGTCCAGAACTATCTGACAGAGAGTATCATCCCATATGAGCCTGCCTGGTATTTGGGATCCTCAAGAGAGGCCCTTTTCTCCATCTCAACACCTTCACAAGGATGCTTAGGATGGGTTTAGGGTAACAGATTAATCTTTTAGAAATAGATTTGCTTTTATATCTTGGTCTTAGGCCATTTCCTCACTACAATTCCATCCCGGCACGGGGATGTGTCGAAGCTGGTTCACGACGCATGCTATCACACACTGTCCTTGCAGTCCCGCTCCTGTCGCGTCCCCAGCTGTTGTGATTTTGCGTTATACTACCACCAGAAAAAAGAAAAATCCGGTAATAGGCCCCTTTCATGTGATGATCACATCAGCTGGGGCTGTGTGGGAAGGGCAGAAGTGCTATCAAAGTGCTTCCTCCCTCATTGCGGAGCTGGAAGAGGCTGGATGCACTGCGCTAGGCAGGAGCGTGTTCCAAATGCCACCCTCCACCAGTAGCCAGGCTGATGTGGAGGGGAGCATTTGGGACATGCTCCCATCCCAGCAATGGCACTGCTGGGGTAACACCAGTATGTCGCAGGATCCAGGTACGGTGCGGAAAAGGCTTTCGTTTAATTCTATTTAGTTTAGTTTAAGTTTTAGTTACACATGCACAGTTATCCCTCCACAGTCGCTGGGGTTAGCGTCGCAGGGACCCTTGCAAAAGTGGAAAAACTGCAAATATCTATAGCTGTCATGCCTCCATCCCAGGATCTAGACAGGACCTTCCCCGACAGCCATACCCCAGAGACATGAGAGGAACAGTACTTACGGCAGCCAGCATAGGTGGAAAAGGGAATGCCTAAGAGCCCTGGAGTGTTTATATAATAAGGATCCATTAATTAGGCCAACAGGTGGGTAGGACTCTCAGCCTATATAACAGGAGGCCAGAATGGAGGGAAGCTCTTTTGACCATCCTTTGCTCAGAACACTGTGCAGCTACCCATGTGCCACCCACTTTGCTGGATCAAATCCGCGACTACCATCAGCAGGATCTGGTGAAACAGGCTGTTACCCTTTGAACTGGGGGTCCCGGGAGGGACGCCAAAATGTGCTCAACTAAAGTTGGGAAAAATTAGCTCAGAGCACTGCTTAGCGTTACGAGAGGCAGGGTAACGTAGCGAGATCTTGAACCCTATGCCTACGGGGTCGGGTCGAGTCAAGGAGAACACAGAAATTGAAATAATAAATGATGTTTATTAAACACAAGCAAAACAGTGTATGCGACACACTCATACAAGATAACTAAAGAAAATAAAGGTTGGAGTGGTATAGAGGGATTTTTAGAGGGATTGCTGGTTTGGGTGATACTTCACCTGTCCTGAAGCCCGGAAAAATAGAGAGCAAAGCTGGGGTGCGATGTAGCTCAGCACGTGGAGCTGACGGGAGGCTCGCCAAGCAAAGCGGCAGCAAGGCGGGATGAAACTCGGGAGCGATCCGAGGAAGGTCTCGGAATCGAGGGCTTTTATAAGGAGAATTGTGACTGCAGGCTGTGCCGTACTTGGGGGAAAACAATAGATTTGGAGTTGGAGACAAAGCCTCCAAAAGATCAGAATCTGAATGATTGAGTTATCGTAGTGGTTCTCAATAGAGTAGCCAGTATGCAGACGCAGAGTACTTGGGTATTGCATAGTTTACCCATCAAGTTGCCATCGCGGGGCAGAGGCTCTTTTGTAAGTGGCGTGCATACCTGATTAGAGTACTTGCCTGGAGGTCTCCTAAAGCAGCGAGTCAGCTATTTCTGGCCTGCCTGTATTGTAGTTTGAATATTACGGCTATTAAGGGCCGAGCTTGTGTACGTGCTTGTCCGGTGGCCTCGCAAGCACGTGGAAAGGAATAGAGTAGTGCGGCCGAATTGTGATATCAAGGGATATCTTTTAATATCCCCAAAGCTCGGACTAGCCAGGGCAGTAACAAGGCACATCCCCAGGAGGGAGCACTCTCCCATTATGCCACCCAGGACGCCTCTATGAGCCTGCGGGGCCATGTCAGGAGGAGGTCTTGCAGCTGTGCCGTGGCAGCCCACCTGAAGGGCACTTCTGGCTGCCAACACAGGACAGCTTGGCTACTACGGCTTCCTCCCAACTTGCCATCCAACACTTGATCCAATGAGTCTACTTGTGAGGATGCTTTGATCCTGTCTTATATAAGTTCCAGCGTATGTTACAGTATAGATGCGGCAGAATCCATAGGATGGGGTCTGCTAAGCAGTGATATGTATCCATTGCTAATTGCTACCTGTAACAATGTGGGTGTAACACTGAAAGTATCACTAGGCTCCCAACGGGCAATTGCCGTGTGTGTTCAATGTCGCCTTGCAACAGGCATAAGGAATGGGAGATCGAAGGAGGGAAAACAACGGAATAACAAGAAGCTGTTATGGGAATGTTTAGATAGGAGGCAAAAACTTGGCCTGGCTCCCATGAGGAAAGATAGGTACCTATTGAGAGCCTGGGGGGAAAAAACCTCTGATGCTGTAGTCTCAGCAACATTTTGGCTATGTTGCTATGTTGCTTGCTGTTTTGAAAGAAATGCTTCTGTTTTGAAACTCTGAGCAAAGTTCTTCAGAGCAAATTGGCCAGGACGTGACACTACTCTAGATGGATCAACCAGCAGGCTTTTATCTGGGGCCAAGCAAGGAGACTTCCCTCATCTATTTTGAATTTAAAATCCCCACTCATACAACTTTCTTTGCTTATTGGCCTGCCCACGGAACATTAAATTATATCTCCTTGGAAGACGAGCGCCATTTTAATACATGTAAATAAATTTAAATGAGGGTCCCTTCCTCCTAGATTTAATAGAAGAGGAGGCAAAACTTCAAGAATCTTTTGCTTCAGACGCTCCAGCTTCTTTTTAGAACTCATCATGGCCTGGCCTCTGTGTCTCCTTGCATTTCTTGGCTACCTCTCGGGTAAGGGCAGGGATAATTCACTTTACATAAAATTATGGACTAACACCACATTAAAAAAACACGCACACAATAAAGCTATGTGTACCTCTTAGTGCCTTTTGGAGGTCTGTGAACACCCAAATGCACTATGCTAATTTTCTTTCTCTCTTTTATTTTAAGGTACTGTTTCACAGCCAACTTTGACTCAACCTGCCTCCATGTCGATTGCTCCAGGAGAAACCACAAAACTCTCCTGCAGTGTCAGCAGTAACATAAACTATATTGCTTGGTATCAGCAGAAGCCTGGCGAGGCGTCCCCTCGCTATGTGCAAACTGATGGTTACAGCAGAGGACCAGGGATCCCAGATCGATTCACTGCGTCTCGCAGTGGAAACATGGGTTATTTAACCATCACCAATGTTCAGGCTGAAGACGAGGCTGATTATTACTGTGCAATGTGGTACAGCAGCGGTAGCATGTTTCACTGTGGTGCAGTCTAGTGGGGAAGTGAGACAAAAATCCTCTACACTTTCTCACTGTAGCGAGGAAGTGGGAGTCTCTACACAGCTTCATTTGATCAGTGGATGAAGCACTCTGATTCATAGAGCTTGGTGGCACTTGGAATACTTTTGGTTCCAGTCCTTTCTATCAGTCTGTGTCAACCACTTGCCAGCCATGCACAGATAGAGACACTTTTCAGGTTGCCAAAAGCAGCTTGCTAATCCATGTATGGATGGTGCACTTGGCACAGACTGATCCAAGAAGATCACAAATTCTCCTACAGAAGAGGTTGGACCTTTCTGTCCAATGAGGAACATCTGCATTCAATTCAAGGTTGCAGAAGCAGGTTTGTACACATTGTACTCAGAAGGTGAATATCCTTCTTTCCCTGCTAAAACTGGCAACAGTGCTCCATGAGTTGCAGGTTTGGTTGAGCATTTGGATACAAAACGTTGCCAGTCCACATGAGATTTACACATAACACAACCCACACATAATGCTGTTTATGGGGGTTTATTCAAGCAAATGTGATCGTGGCCCCTGAGAGCCTATAGCCAGGAAAGAAAGAGAAAAATGCAGGCAATCAGTTTCATGCATAATCCGAAATGTGACAGATAAGGTTTGGCCCAGTGAATCTTTTTGATAATGGCAGCACACAACAAAGCTAAGTCCAGTTGAAAGGCCAAAGTGTATGCGCCTAATGATTAAATTGAGGCTATCTTACTTTGGACATATCATGAGACAACGTGACTCATTGGAAAAGACGATAATGCCGGCAAAAGTGGAAGGCAGTAGGTAAAGAAAAAGACTGCATTACGGGCAGATAGACTTAATCAAGGAAGCCACAGCCCTGAGTTGACAAGAACTGAGCAAGACAGTTGATGGTCAAAGATCTTGAAGCATGAATCTCTTATTCTCTCATTCATAAGGTATCCATAAGTTGAAGTCTGCTCGGCAGCAAAGAACAACAGCAATACACACAATACGTATACAACATTTACATTCTTTTGCCTAAAAGAGAACAGTGTTGGAGAACTGATTAATGTTCATATTCTGCAGTACCTATATGATGACTGCTAGCCCAGCTATGGCCTTTTGGGGGAGAAGTTGGACTGTCTTCTTCAATTTGGTAAAATTAGATAAACTCAGGGACGACTTGACGCCCCTGCACCTGTGGTGTGAAGTGAAGCAGGCGAATCTTCAGTATACATGGGTTCCCTTCTGGCACGTCCTTTTCCTTCCTGTTTAGATGTATGCTTAGGTGCTTAGATTCAAGCTCAGGCCTAAAACAAGCCAGGCTTGGGAGTGGAGGGGGAAGCAAACCTAGGCTTCCTGGGGTACATTTTGCCAATTCTTTGGTGAGTGGAGGTTTTGGAGAATGTCAGAGAGGTCTTGGAGAGTTTTACTGGGAATCCTAGGAGGTACATGGTGCCCATGACCCTCAATGCTCCTAGTTGTGGTGCTAAACTAATGAGAAGGCGGACAGAGAGTGTGTTTTGCTGTACAGGTTGGTAGCTTATAGCATTCTGATGGGTTTGGTGATATAACTAAAGCTCTTTGACTTACTTGTGAGAAAGGGGAAAACAAAGTGAATATCTTCTAATTGTAACTATGACTGAATAATTCCTGCGGGGAGGACAATTTGCAATTTATTCCTTTCTCAAGGGAGTTTTTCAAGCTCTGATTTTAACACAAACTGTCTTTTTGTTGTTTCGGCAGAGGAACTCAGTTTGCCCAGCACTGCTCTGAAGAAGCGCTTGCCCATAACTTATTCGTTGAAGGGAGGATGTACTTGGATGCCAAGATTTAATTGCCCTGAAACCCTGAAAATGACATTGAAGATTCTGAAAGGGAATCTTCTCTAGGGACGTGAAAAACTCCAAACTTACTGTCATAGAAAACTTACTATCACCGGCCCACCTGCTTTGGACGTGTGCCTTCTCAGTGGATGCTCCCAGGTTGTGGAACTCCTTCCCACAGGAAGCTCAATTGGTCCCATCTCTATACTCCTTCAGCTGACATGCAAAAAGCTTTTCATTCAGATGGTTGGCTTTTAACTGTTATAGAAGTGACTTTTTGTAGTGGAAGTGCTTGCTGTATTTTTACCTTGAGTATTGTGGTTTGTTGTTGCATGCCTTCACGTTGTTTCTGGCTTATGGTGACCCTAAGGCAGTTTTCTGGAGCTCAGAGTGTGTGAAGTGCCCAAGGTCACCCAGCAGGTTTCCATGGCTGAGCAGGAAATCGAACCCTAGTCTCCAGGTCATAGTCCAATGCTCAAAGCACTACACTATGCCGGCATCTAGGGTTACCAGAGCGAAAATTGGAGACTGCCACTGTCCATTTAATGGTTGTGTAGCAGCAGATATTGCAGTGGGTCTTGCCTTTTACGGTGCTTGGCGGCCCTTACAAAGGCCTTTTTTGCTCCTTACCTGATGTCGCTGGCGTTGTGCGGGGATCATGCGAAAAGCCTCCTGTGAGGGGGAATCACATCCCTTGTGCTTCTCTCTACACCAGCTCCATGCTGGATGGAAGGAAGCGCTACAGCTGTACTCCTTCCTTCTGCAGCGCAGCCAGGTACTTTCCCAGGCTGTGCTTGGGGGGGAAGGAAGGCCATCGTGCTTCCTGAGGTTCTGTATGCCAGGTAAGTGTGGGAGGGATGCGGGAGGAATGCACAATCATGCATCATTTTCAGGAAAAACCAAAAAATGATATAATGTGCAATTGCCATGGGATCACTACGGGAGCGAGACACGATTGTGAGAACATCATGCGGAACCATCCTCGCAATTCCGTGTCGCTCCCGTGGCCATTTTGCATTTGAAGTCGCGTGCGAAAAAGGCCAAAGACTCAAAGGATCACTAGCTGAACTCTGTAAGACAAGGCTGTGTTTCATGGGTTCCCATTTGCATTGTAATCCCCTGGAGAAGAAACTAGGATCTTCTTCCGTGTAATGGTTTTTCCAGGAAAATCCTAAGGGGTAGGAAGCATTCAGAGAGTCAAGGAGATCCTGCAGAGAATTCCTCACCTGCTCTACAACCCTATCCCACCAGTTCCCAGATTACTGTTCCATTAAGTGAGCAATTTTAATGGCATAACAAAATATAAGCAATGCTGTGTTACCATTACAAGCTGGCATGCTGTGTTACTGTTACAAACTCGCAATGTAGGATTATGGATCTGCAGCTGCTTCATATTCGCTAACTCTACACAGTCACAATCAGGGCACTATCGCTGTGGTCGTAAGTGTCCTGCCAGATGTATTTTACCAGACCCCTGCTACACCAAGAAATGGAGATCTCCTCAGCTGGCAATTGGAGCACAGAGGGATGATCCCTTCTGCACCCTGATCACCGGTAGAATGGACCTCTGTTGCTTGACACAGCTGCTGCCTGGTAGAGTGGGTTGGAGGGAGTTACGGGGATTCTGACTCCAGTACCCCAGAGTTTTAGGTCAACATTCAAACCATTCCACTCCACTGTCTCTCATAAGATAGGAGGGAGGATTGAACCAGAAAAAAGTTGCACGTTTTTCTCTGCAGACAATTTCCTCCACAACAATTTGGGATGTTTGGATATGAAGGGAATACTGCAGAGGATGGGACAAACCCAGAATTTTCCAAATCCGAATCTGGATCCAAATCCCTGGAAGGTTCTGGGAATCCATGAATCTCACAAATCTCAAATCTTTTGAATCTTTTTTTTTTAAAAAGGGTTTAAAAAGCAAGGGAAAGAAGGATGATCTTGAGCAAGACACACTCTCTCAGCCTTAGCAAAAGCCTAGGCAAAGGCAAACCTCCCTCTGAAGAAGTCTGGACAGGACAATTGTCATAGTTTTGCCTCAGAATCTCCCCAGATTGATAATGACATGAAGGCCCTTTCTACACAGGCAGGAAAATGTGGATTAATCTCACATTTTCCTGCCTGTATAGACAGGACCACTACAGTACAGAGATAATCCAGGTCCAAATCCAAAACCAGATTTTCTTTGCATAGCTCCTTATGGCATCCTGGGGTTTGTAGTTTGATGATGCACCGGCACATTTTGGCAGAGAAGGCTGTGACACCTTGTAAAACTCCAAACCCCAGAATTGTGTATGAAAGAGCTTTGAAAGGGAGCTAGGCAGAGGAATGTTTCAGCTGTCCTTGAAATCTCAAGAAGACTGTACCTTCCAGTCAAGTGCTGAACTTAAATATTAAATATTCAATTTAAATATATTAGAATACAACCCCAGATGTAATTTCTGAAATTGTTAGTAAAGGCCATTATTAGTCCAAGGGAAAAACTTAACTACTTGCCATCCCCCCTTGTGTATCTGGTCGCCTAGGTTTTCAGGCGTCCCAGTCTCCAGCAAACTATTTGATTGGTGGATTCGAAAGATTTGGTTTGCCTATTTTGACACTGGGATTCGGATTCGCGAATCTCAAATCCTTGCCCAGGATACAAGGATTTGAGGATTCAAGGATTCAGTTGGCTGATCCCTACTGCAAAGGAATATTGAACTCTTCCAGCCTTGGGAGAAGACCACTGTCAATATTCATTTTTGTAGACAAAGACAAAAATAGTCAAAGGCTTATTATTGTGTTCCATCATCTGGTTGTCTAGCCAATGAGCAAGTTTCAGATTTGCATGAAAGGTATATGCTGGATCTCTGGGCATTTAAGAGAGAGAATGGGTGATGGGCAATGCAGATCCCTTGGCTTCAGGAATGGAGTTCTTGCAACATGAGGTGCCCTTTGCTGCTAGCTATGCTTTTCACTCACTTTTCAGGTGAAGGAAATGCCTTGACATTCACCTCTGGTTATTTGCACAATCAGACTTTGTCTCACTGCATGCTGACGTAGTTATGTTTAATGACAACAAATATTCATGCTTGATGGAAACCTCTCTATCCCATCTTTTCAGGTTCTCCTGCCTCCCTCTCACACTTACCTGTGGTGCCGATGGCTGCGCTTCCTTTCCCAGCACAGCCTGGGAAGCTGCTGGGCTGCGCTAAGAAAAGGAGGGACAGAACTATTGTGCTTCCGTAAGTCCAGCAGGCAGCTGGTGTGGAGGGAAGCATGAGAGAAGCAATGTTCTTCCTGCTGAGAGAAAGTATATGAAAACTGCAAAGATTATTCACAGATTGGAACTTAGTCTGTGCAAAATTTTCCCCATTATCTTTGCACAGAAAACAATAGTTTTGGAATGATGAGTCAACATGTTGGTAAACTCCATAGGTGAAATAAGTCTACGCTCGTCAGGTCTAACAACAGGATTGAGGCCCCAGACGCAAATGCATAGGCTGAGATCTTGCCTGGCACAATGTAGTGTAATAGGTCTGTATGTCGTGGCCAAAATGATCAAAGGTCTGGAAAACAAGTCTGATGAGGAATGACTTTGGGAGCTGAGCATGTTTCACTTGGCAAAGTGAGACTGAGAAGAGATGCCATGGAGAAAAGAGAATGAACTTGTTTTCTGCTGCTCAAGAGACTAGAATATGAAGCGAGGGATATAAATGACAAGAAAAGAGATCCCATCCAAACATTGGGAAGAACTTCTTGATTGTAAGAGTTGATATGTACTTTACAATCCAGACGATAGCTTACAATCTTTTTTTTTAAAATCAGTTTTCAAAATGATGTTCAATCTGGGAGATTTGAATACAAGCCTTTTGAAATCTTTAATGAAACCCCCTTATTTAAAATCTTCTTGTACATCACGTATGACGAGCTTGTTTGCTTGCCCTCCCTCTTTCTTCCTTTAGGGGAAGATATTGTTCCATTTTCTGGATGGAATTAGATGTCCGAAGGGGCCACCCGCATAGTTGACACCTGCGGTGTCAAGTGAAGCACAAGAGTGTGCAGTAGGCGTGGGTAAAGTTTCTTCTGGGACTTCCTGTTTATTCAGGGTTAGAGATCTACTGGTCATGGACATTTCTGTACCGGAACTGGATTGATCTATGCAGGAGTGCATTTCTTCCTGTGAATTCCTGAAGAGCGGTTGTGTGATTATGTTAAGGATGATGGAAAAATCCTTCATTTAACTTCTGTGGGCCTCTGTCAGGTCAACACCAAACTAAACCAAGGATGAGCAGCTGGGGAGAGGAACCAACTTTCATCCCATCATGGGCTGCACTAGAACCTCCCGGCCAGCTTAAGAGGACCCAAGACGGGCCAAATGGGACAATCGTTTTCATTCTATTGTAGTCACTTCTGGTTTATTGCCACCCTATGGCAAACCTGTCCTTGGGTTTTCTTGGGAAGATTTGTTAGAGGAGGTTTGCTGTTGCCTTCCTCTGAGGAAGCCAAAAAAGCGTGTCTTGTCCAAGGTCGCCCAGTAGGTTTCCATGATCAAGCAGAGATTCCAGCTATGGTCCACCAGAGTTCTAGGTCCACACTTAAACCACTCCACTCCACTGTCTTTCATAAGGTTTTCTTGGCAAGATTTCTTTAGAGGAGGTTCCCCAAAGAGCTTTCCCAGCAGTCTGCCAGTGGGTTTCCGTGTCTGAATGGGGGATTCAAGCCCTGCTCTCCTAGTTCAACCCTTCCACCACTACACCACGCTGGCTCTCCATCATGTTTAACAGATCCCAAAACTCAACTGGCTTTGACTTTACAACTACACCTATCGCTCTGGTTACTATTTTCTGTGCAGCAAACCATTTTGCGTATAGAAAATGTGAGGGGGGATTGAACCACAAGAACAAAAATGCATGTTTTTCTCTGCAGAAGAGTTCCTCCACAACAATTCGGGATGTTTGAATATGAGGAGAATACTGCAAAAAAATATTTGAATATTGCCATTATTCATCCTGGTAGGCAAGGATAAAAATAGTCAAGGACTTCTTATTGTGTTCCATCATCGAGTCGTCTAGCCAATGGACAAGTTGCAGATTTGCATGAAAGCTCTATGCTGGAACTCTGGGTGTTTAATAGGGAGAAAGGGTGATGGGTAACACAGCTCCCTTTGCTTCAGGAACGGAGTTCTTAACAACATGGAGTGGCCTTTGCTGCTAGCGATGCTTTTCACTCACTTTGCAGGTGAAGGAAATACTTAGATATTCACATTTTGTTATTTGCTCAAACAGACTTTGTCTCACCTCATGCTGATGTGGTTATGCGTAATGTGAACAAATATTCATGATTGATGTCAACTTCTCAATCCCACTTTTTCAGAGGCGTTCGGCCAGTTCACCCTGACTCAGGCACCACTGGTGACAGCAACCGTGGGAGACCCAGTTCAACTCTCTTGCAGGATTAGTAGCTCCTTTGGTAGTTTTGGCTGGCACCAGCAGAAAGAAGGAGAGAGCCCAAGATTCCTCCTCTGGCGTAACATAATTGCCAACAAGACAGATGTTGCTCCTGAGGTCTCTGGTCATTTCATTCCTTCTTCAGATTCTACTAGAAAATTTGCAAACTTAATTATTAGCAACGTCCGGGCAGAGGACCAGGCTACGTACTACTGTGGTGGTTGGTACAAGCAAGAGAATAACTACAGGTAACCCACAGTGGCACAGTCTGAAGGAGGACTGAGACAAAAGCATCTGTTGAAATGGGGAAGGAAAGTATTTCCTTCGTACATATGCTCACTGGTTTCAAGAAGAGAGTTCACAGTTCACAGGGCCTGGTCCTTCTTCTTCCTCGGGAGAGAAATTTCAGGGCTTGAAAAATTAATTACACACACACAGACACACAAAAATTTGTGTGCTTGGTGTCCTGCTGCAACAGGGTGTTTTGGAACAACTATCATAACTCAGGGATGTAACTCTTCACTGATTTTGTTCTCAAAGGAAGCAACAAGTAATGTTAGCAACGTTCTTCTTGCTGAGGGAAACTCCATGAAAACTGCACGGTTGTCAAAGACTATTCACAGTTTGGGACTTAGTCTGTGCAGAATTTACCCATTTTCTTTGCTGAGAAAAAAAATTTGCAGAGAAAATAATATTTTTGTGAAGGAGATCACAGATAGAGCATGTTTGATCTCTTTCAGGCACAGGGGCAAACTTTGCACGTCCTCAATTCTCTGAGCAGAAAAAGGAGCTGAAAAGAAGACTGATCGGCCTCCTGGCTACACCGATTCTAGCCCTGACTTAATCCACTGAAAATCTCTCCAAACATGTCATGTACGTTTCAAGAGAAGCTTCATCAAATGGCAGCTAGTCATTAGGGCAAGGATGGAGAGCTACCAGGGGATGTGGGCAGTTTTCCCTGAAACCAGCTCCCTGTGGGTCAGACCATCATATTCAGGTGCATAAGAAATGATATTGCGAAGAGAAGGTGGAAAGCCTAAGGATAGTAGAGAGAGAGAAACAGATACAGAGGCCAACAAAAGGCCAACAAAATAAGAAAAGGGGTGGGAAGTTTGAGGAAAACTTTCAACTTGATTATCTATGTGTCCACTGATGAGCGAGCAATAATAAGCACACTCAAGGAGTACAAAGGGGTTCATTGAAACTCACTCCCCAAATAATTTACCATATTGTACACTATGCAATTGTTAAGCAAAAAACCCCACTCTTTCCACCAATTCCATTCCATTCCTCAGTTCTAAGCCAGGTCTCGTGTTTGTCCTTCGTATCCGTTCTTCCTCAATAGTTTGCAATACCCACTTATTTTAATGGCATGCGTGCTCCTCTGCTGCTAATGGGCTCCAGCACTCGCACGTGTGCGCACACACACACACACACACACACACTTTCCTTTCAAATAACGCTGTGATGCAGTGGACAGATTAATCTGACCATCAACAGAAACAAGTGATGTATTCCTTCTAATCCTAAGCCTTCTCCTGAGACCGTCTTGTTTTATTATCTTACTGAATCTGGCAGAGAGAGAGAGGATTCACTCGAACGAATTCTAGCAATGGGATTAACTCTGGCTTTGATGATAACTTTTCTACCTCTGGTTTTTCTAGAATCGTAGAAACATAGAGCTGGAATTGGTCACAAGGGTCATTGAGTCCAATCCTTCACCACGCAGGAATGCACCATCAAAGCATTCCTGACAAATGGCCATCCAGCCTCTGTTTAAAAACCTCCAAAAGAGGAGACTCCACCACACTCCCAGGCAGTATATTCCACTGTCAAACTGTTCTTACCATTAGGAAGTCCTCCTTTTCCACACTACCCTGTTACAGTGCTATTATTCCACTTTCACCATCCCATGGAATTCTGGGGTTTGTAGTTTTCTGAGGCCCAACAGCCCTTTGGCTGAGAATTCTAAAGGCCCCTCCCTAAACTGAAAACCCCAGGATTCCACAGGATGTTGAAAGTGGAATAATAGCGCTATCACAGTGTAATGCGGAAAGGTCCTTTGTCTCTTCTGAGTGAGGGAAGAAATGATGGAGTGGAGTGGAGTGGCTCTAGGTGCTTCCCTCTTTGTGCATTGATTCCAACCCAATAAGTAAAGGCCAGATGGGGCAGTCCTGGGTGGGAGCTTCAATAAATCAATGAGAAGGAAGCATATTTGCATGTAAGCTCTGAATGTCTTTTTTAAAAAGCTGAGGAAGGGGGCAGAGCAGCCAAAGCCTCGTCTGATTTTGCAAAGTGACGGAGTTCGGATTTTTGAACCATGAGTTGGGTGTTGCTACTCCTTCTGATCCTCACTTTCTGCTCAGGTAAAACACACACACACACACACACAATCAGTGCTGGTCTCTTTCCTTTTTCTTTCTCCTATCTCCCCCGCTCACACTACCTATCACCACTTTTCATGGCAGTGAATAACTCAGCAATGGATATTTTCCTCCTTTCAGAAATCCTTGGCCAGTTCACTCTGACTCAGCCAGCATCCATGTCGGCATCTCTAGGAGACACACTTCAGATCTCCTGCACTGTTAGCAGCGGGTACAGCTTTGGAAAATTCAGCTGGCATCAGCAAAAAGAAGGAAAAAGTCCAGTTTTTCTCTTGAGCTACGACCCAAACTCTGGTGAGACCAAATATGGGTTGGACACTTCTGGCCATTTCTCTGCCTCTACGGATCCAGCTAAAAAAGTTGCTGCCTTGAGCATTACCAGTGTGCAGGCTCAGGATGATGCTGATTACTACTGTTATACAGGGAGACACTGTGATAAAAGCAGAAGGGGAAGCTGCCCTAAAACAGCCTCCATTCTTTACTTCCTGAGCTTTTTGCTGGTCACAGCAACATGTCCTATGCCATAGCATCCCAGAATCATAGAGTTGGAAGAGATCCTATGGGGGGAGCCTTGCAGGGTGTTCTCTGCAAAGGACTAGGGCCTAGCAGTTCAGAAGGGAGTCCAGCGCCATTTCTGCACTACATTGTTATAGTTCTAATATTCTGCTTTCCACTGAATGTGGTGAGCACGTAGCTTTCTTTCTTTTGCTTTATTGTTTGGATTTGGTTCAGTTGGCCGTGAAGAACATTGGCTGGAGACGAATCCACCCAAACAGGAGAATTTGCAAGCTTGTCTCTTGCCATGAAAAAAAAATGGAGGCTCAGGGGCAGGCCCTGAGATCTGGCAACCCTATTTGTTATGCACTGTGGCCAAAATCCCATGTCAGGGATGCTGCTATACTTGCTGTTTCATATTTGGTGTTCCAGTGAGCATTTAATATTCATGTTTTGATCCATGTGGGGCTCTGCAGTCCAGAAGAACAGGTCTTGCAAATAGGACTTTGGGAGACCTGGAGGATGTCACAGAAAGCAAATGGTACAGGTTGATCTGGGATGCTTGTCTGTTTGTCTGTGCCAGGTGAAAGCCTGAGCTCATATAATTGGCTGTGTGAGGTGAAGACCTCATCTGATTGGCTGCCTGAAAAGATTCTATGGAATCCTGGGGTTTGCAGTTTAGGGAGGGGCCTTTAGAATTCTTAGCCAGAGGGCTCTTGGGCCTGGCTGGTTGCTATAGAGATAAGGCCTAACAGCAAGGAGGAGGGCAGTGTATTCCCCTCAGGAACCCAACCTCTGCATGTTAAGAACTCTGAATACAGCTTGGATTGGGGAATATGGGGAAAAGTTATGAGTACTGGAGAAGACAGTTCGGTGAATTAGAGACACAGGATCTCAAATTTTTCTAACAAGTACATCTATGAGAAAATTATAAAATATAGTTCCTCTATAAAACGATGCATATCTTCTCAGGAGAGCCTCCACCATTTCTTTTGGCCCAGTGACATCATTTTAGCTGTGATTTTCAAAGCAGTGCCAGTCGCACTGTGCAGACGACTGCCTTGTGAGTATGGCCAAAAAGGAGGAAACACACAGTGTTTGCAAACACAAGCTGTGGGGGTTTTAAAAAAGGAACGAGCAGTTTATGAGTGTTCCCAAAGGCGTGGTCTGGCAAGTATATTTTGAAAGTGGCTTTCAAGAGGCTTCAGGGTCCCCCTTTGTAGTCTAACGTTACAACCTTCTAGCCAATTGGGAAGAATCGTATTTGCATGCAGCAGCTGTGGAAGTTTAAATTGGAATGGAAGGAGGGTGATCACCGTGCCCTTTCTTTCCAGAAAATCAGTTTGTTTGGATTCTCCACCATGATCTGGACTTCTGCCTTTCTGCTTCTTGCCTTCTGTTCAGGTGAAGGCAAAAATGCAACCTTTCCCCCTCCCTTTACTTTATTGGTGGAGCTTTATACTAAATTCCAACCCACTAATTCTTTTTTTTCCACTTGCAGGATCCTTTGCCCAGTTCACCCTGACTCAGCCGGCCTCGCTCTCAGCACCCCTGGAAGGCTCGGTTGAATTCTCCTGCACCATTGACACACTCACATTTGGCTCTTTAGCCTGGCTTCAGCAAAAAGAAGGAAAGAGCCCAAGTTTCCTCCTGAGCTATGCTGTAGACCCCAGCAAAACAGAGTTTGGTCCCGGGGCTTCTGGTCATTTCTCGGCTTCTGTAGATGCAACTCGAAAAATCGCCTACTTAAACATCCCCAGTGTGCAGGCAAAGGACGAAGCCACATATTACTGTGCAGCTTATAGTAATGGGTTAGCCACAGTGACACGTTTACAAGGGGAAATGAAGCAAAAACCATCTGCCAAAGAACGGGGCGAAAGTCTTAGCGATACACGTGCCCCTTCTGGTTTCAAGGAGATGAGCAGGAGCTGTGCAGCATAGAATTTGATTCTACAGGGCTGATTTCTGCAGGTTCCAATTCTGATCCTTTTAACAGAAAGCATCCTTAACCTGGACAGAGTCCGAAGTTAGACTAGCAACTATTACTCTGTTGACTAGGCAAGGATTCCTAGTATTTACACCACGGACCAAGACAGACACCAATTATCCCTCCAACGGCAGGGTCAAAATTTACAGGTTCTCTTTGCTTCTTCCACTGGACGAGAGGTCCAAGGCTTGATTTAGTGTTGGATTTTTTATTAGGAGGTCTTCTCCGTTAATAGAATAGGGGGGCCATGGTATGGCAAATGGTTATTATGGTGGGATTGGGATGAGGTGATAGAGATGATGGATGGAACGAAATGCTTGTGGGATTTTCTACTAATGTGTGCAAACCACCTGCCTTTGGGGAAACTAATTGACTCAGCTAGTTATTTCTAAGTTCTGAAGCCAAAGCAAGACTCTCTTTACCTTAGCTGGGCTGGAGCCTGATGTTACAATGTTCTAAGTCCTGCTCAGTTGCTGCTTGCGGACTTATAAGCAATACACGAAGTGAGGAGCACCTACACTCACTTGCTCTGTCGGCGCTTCAATCAGTTGTTAGAAATTTTAAAAATGTTGACATAAGCAAACAGAACACACACAAATCAATGCATCAAAGACAAAAGAAGAAAGAAAAGAAAAGCAAAGAAATGGATTAAAGTAAAAACGACATACATTCCTAGCAATGTTAAGGAAAAAACAACAGAACGTACAGACTCAAAGAATTCTGGAACACCAAATAGTTAAGAAACCAGAATTGTTTTTTACTAGGAATTTGGAGTGACGATACGAATATCGACAACCGACAACAGAACTTACTTCAACGTATGCTACTGGCAGCGAGACTTGTCTACGCAAGTATCGGAAGAAAATGGAAATTCCAACAGTGGCTGAATGGTTTAACATATTGATGTCAATTGTAGAGATGGATAAGTTGTCAGCCAAATTAAAGGGGAATTCTGAAGAAGAGTTGATTTTGGAATGCGGATTTTTTTAATGCTATATTATTATATATTATATATTATTATATTATTATATTATTATATTATTAATTGTTATTAATTATTATATTATATTATTATATTATATGTTGTATATTGCAGTATATTATAGTAAATTATATATTGTAAACAACAACATGTTTTATGAACATGTCTTATGAACACGTCAAAAGAGTATATTATATGTTGTATATTATGGTATGTTATATTAACATTAACAAGTCTTATGAACTAATGCTTGTAAGAATGAAAATTTTTAATAAAAATAAATTGGAAAAAAAAAAGGAATGCGGATTTTTAATGGATTACTTAAGGAATAATGAGGATGACTGGATGATTTGAGGATTTTGAACTTGCGTACCACTGTTTCTTTATTAATCTTCTAATTTTATTGTTATCCTGAAATTGAGACGACGAAAATTAGGCTGTTGCTATTTCAATATTTCTTTTTAACATATGTGTGGCTTTTTCAGTGGACATAGTAGATTTACTGAGAATTAATTAATCCTTTACTGAGTGAAATAATAATACTCTGTAGTGACTAATAATTTTGATATATAGTTTGAAATAGAAATCTAAGAGTCAGAATTTAAAATTGTTGATGAGTATAAACATAGGCCGTTTCCGCACTACACTGCTATAGTGCCGCACTGGGGCAAAATTTTTACTTTGAATACATATTTGTCCATTAAACATACACGCACCTGTGAAGTAAACATCTCCAAAACATCTCATGTGACAAGGACAGCAAGCGGAAGCAGAAAGCAAACAGTACAGGTTGATCAGGGCTGCTTATTTCTCTATAAATGATGCATTTCTTCTCAGGAGAGTCTCCACCATCTCTTTTGGTCTGGTGACGGCATTTTAGCCGTGATTTTCAAAGCAGTGCCTGTCACGCTCTGCAGACGACTGCCTTGTGAGTATGGCCAAAAAGCAGGAAACACAGTGTTTGCACACACACGCTGTGGGGGTTTTAAAAAAGGAACGAGCAGTTTATGAGTGTTCCCAAAGTCTGGCAAGTATATTTTGAAAGTGGCTTTCAAGAGGCTTCAGGGTCCCCCTTTATAGACTAACGTTACAGCCTTCTAACCAATTGAGAAGAATCGTATTTGCATGCAGCGGCTGTGGAAGTTTAAAGTGGAACAGAAGGAGGGTGATCACCGTGCCCTTTCTTTCCAGAAAATCAGTTTGTTCGGATTCTCCGCCATGGTCTGGACTTCTGCCTTTCTGCTTCTCGTCTTTTGTTCAGGCGAGGGCAAAAATGCAACCTTTCCCCCTCCCTTTACTTTATTGGTGGAGCTTTATACTAAATTCCAACCCACTAATTCTTTTTTTCCACTTGCAGGGTCCTTTGCTTGGTTTACCCTGACTCGGCTGGCCTCACTCTCAGCACCCCTGGAAGGCTCGGTTCAATTCTCCTGCACCATTGACACTGTAACGTTTGGCTATTTTTTCTGGTTTCAACAAAAGGAAGGAAAGAGCCCAAGCTTCCTCCTGCGCTATGCTGCTGAGTCCAGGCAGACAGATTTCGGTCCCAAGGCTTCCGGTTTTTTCTTGGCTTCCATTGATGCTACTCGAAAAATCACCTACTTAAACATCCCCAATGCGCAGGCTAAGGACGAAGCCACTTACTATTGTAGCGGAAGGCATGGTAATGGGTTAGCTGCAGTGACACCTTTACAAGGGGCAATAAGGCAAAAACCATCTGCCAAAGAATGGTGGGAAAGTCTTAGCGATACACGTGCCCCTTCTGGTTTCAAGGAAAGGAGCAGGAGCTGCGCAGCATAGAATTTGATCTTATGGGGCTGATTTCCACAGGGTCCAATTCTGGTCCTTTTCCCAGAAAGCAATCTCTAATCCACTTTCTTTCTCTTGATCTCACGTACCCACAGAGACAGCCAGAATTTGGGAGAGAAGGGTGAAGATTTTTGGCTTTCCCCTTCTAAGGGGTGCATAAAGCGACCATCTGCATAAGAAAACTTCCACTCCTATGAAACAAACAAACACACATCCTACGCTTTTTATGATTCTTGTCTTCTGGGGCTGAAGGGGGTAGCGAATCCTATCAGATTTTGAAGCCGATGAGCAAGAATTATATTTTTGGACCATGATAGACTGAACGTCTAGAGTAGAAGACTCTACTGGGGAGGCCCTTCTCTCCATCCCACCACCATCTCAGGTACCTCTGGTGGGAACACAGGAAAGGACCTTCTCAGTGGCTGCCCCCAGGCCTCTGGAATTCCCTTCCCAGAGAAGTCAGACGGGCACCCTCCCTATTATCTTTCCATCAGCTAAATACATTTTTATTCGGACAGGCATTCGATGGGCAATTATATGTGGTAGAATACGCCAGATATTGTGCTGCTGCTGAAGGTTTGAGTTTTTAATTATGCATTTAAACATTGTTCTCTTTCTTTTTGATTGTTCAATTACGTTTTAACTTGCGTATTCTGTAGGTTTTAGCTGTGCCTTTTACTTGGAAGCCGCTTTGAGTCCCAACGTGTAAAAAAAGTGGGGTAAAAGCAAAGATGATGGTGATGGTAGAAGGCTGCTGCACAAGTTGCCATCCAGAAATCTCTATATGGGCACCAGAAAACAAATCTTAGGCCCATGGCTCTGAAACACGCTAGTGGAGAGGTACCACAGTTGTCAGGTGAATTAAGGGACAAGGCTCCCATCCTTCGAATGGGTGTGTAGAAGAGGGAATTTCAGCATATGTTGCGTGTATGGCAAACAAACCTGTTGAAGTTCTCTCCTCCACACAAATATTAAAGGCACAGGAGTCTGGTCCTTCATTTTGCTTGGCAACCATAAGGGTAACTCTTACTCTTATGACTCATAGGTACAACTTTAGGAGAAGGGGTGGAGCTGGTCTGAAACCACAGGGCTTGGGGGTTCAATTCCATCTCTCTGGCCACCTATGGGGGCAAGAGGTGTCCCCAGGGGGTGTTCTGGCTGCTCTGGAGAACTGAAGGATGAGTAAGCAGCCTCTGCCTCTGGGGTATAGCTACAGGAGGGGGTAAAATGCGGGTGTTGCTCATCCCAACAAGAAATCTGCTTCCCAATGACATTTCCCTTCGATCGCCAAAGTTCTGACCTTGCAAAGAGTGAGGCATTGACAACAGCAAAAGCCATGCCAATCAACTAACTATCCAAATGGGAGATCCGTCCATGACAACCCAGTAGCTAACGTCTTCATTGCCATTTCTTCTGCCATGTTCGTATGCTGTTCGTATTCCTTTAGGGGGAGATGTTGGTCCACTTTCTCTGCCTCACGCAGATTTGCCGACGGGGGTCCCAGCTCCATCTCTTCATTCCAAGAAAACTGCTCTAGTCTTAAACAGTCTTTGATATCAGAGATGGATGGTGGGAGGGCAGACAAGCCGAAGTTCAGTCCAAAATAGACAGACGTGCTCCTGATCATGGAAAAGCATTTCTTGGTGGCTGCCCCCAGCTTCATGAAGCACCTGTCCACTGGAAGGCAAAGCCTCTTTTAATCTGAGATGCTTTGGGCAACCAATATGGAGGAAGGGCCTTTGATTGACTGGGTGCTGTATTTTTTTAAAATCACATTTTCTTTATTTTTATCAACATGTTGAAATCTAACAAGAACAGAAACCGACTGAGAACCATGGGGTCGAGGGCCCTTTGCCCTTCTGGGTCAGTGAATATTCCACATGGCACTCCTTGTCCTACCAATCCGACCCTGGACCCTTTGTCTTTTCATCCTGGGCAATGCCCAAAGCCTTCCTTCCTTTTGAATAAATAGTCACTTCATGCAAATTTCTTCTCTGCCCATTGTCTTAACTAGAGCCCCACCTCTGGTCAGAAGAGACAATCCTTTCCTAAGAATAGGAAAGAGCAGGAATAAATTTGCATGAGGAGCCCTTCTTTGTTTCCTGGAGGGTTTAAGAAAAGAGGACTGAAGTGCAACCAGTCATATACTCTCTTCTTTTAGAAAAAAAAACCAGATCCTTTTGGGATCTCATCATGGTCGGGGCTCTCTGTTTTCTTGTGCTGCTCACTTACTCCTCAAGTAAGGATGTAGACAACTTCATCATGGAAACAGGGCACTCCCGTGCTGTTTGGTGTGAGCAAATGAACAGGTCATTTATGTTTCTTCCTTTCTTTTTGCCAAGGTGTCTCCTCTCAGTCAACATTCACTCAGCCTGCCTCTCAGTCTGTGGCCCTGGGACAAACGGTGATACTTTCCTGCACCATCAGCAGTAATCCAAACTACGTTTACTGGCTCCAACAGAAACCTGGAGAGCTCCTTCGTTTTGTGCACTGCAATGGTTGCAGCAGAGGAGAAGGGATCCCAGAGCGGTTCACCGGCACCCGCTCGGGCAATATGGGCTATTTGACCATCACCAACATTCAAGCTGAGGATGATGCTACTTATTATTGTTACATGTTCGATGGCAAGATGTTCCACAATGGTGAAATCTAATGGGGAGCTGAGACATAAAGTTTGACTTTTCCTCCCGAGAGTGCTCAGGCATCACTGGATTGGAGCTTACTCTGGGGGAATAAAATTGTCTCTCTTCAGAACTATTGCAAAGTTGTCATTTCACAGCCAGTGTTAAATTTAGAGTAACAGCATGCTCAGAAGCTAGATTCAGTTAGCTCCTTAGGTAACAACATCATTCTTTGGCTACTCTGAGGAGAAGGAGAACCTCAAAGAAGGAATGTCACTTCCCCTGGCACTGACAAATGAAAAAACAGAAGAATCCATTGGATACAGAATTTGGATGGATGGATGGATTTATAAACTTAGTCATGCACTTATGACTTTGGGTACCAGAGGAAGGCATATGTCTGTGTTGAGCTTCAGTGTATAATGAAACAAAATCCAAAGCCCAAAAAGAAGTGATGCCTTTATTGAGCCAAGCCCAAACCATAAAATACATCATGCAAGCTTTCAAAACTTCACTGACTTCTTCATCAGGCAAAGATGCTAAGCATCATACAGGAGAAGAAAGGTGATGACGTTGGAGTCACCAGCCTACATTTTGTCTCAGATGTTACTCTGTTGTCAGCCAAGATGGTCTAGAGCAGTGGTTCTCCAACTTTTTGGTCCTCAAGAGGTTTCCAACTTCAGTTCTCAGAATTCCTGACATTGGCCAAGATAACTGGGCCTTCTGGGAACTGAAGTCTGAAGGAGCTGGAGGACCAAAGTTTGGAAATCATTGGTCTTAGAGGGATCTTGGTGCAGGCAGAGGCCACTCCGCTTCTTGGCCACAAGAGGACTGGGAACAAAGGGCAGTAAAAGGCATGTAATAAAGTTTCAGCTGCGCTGGCAATGGAAAATTACTACAGACAAAAAAAAAAACCTTCCCTTGATAATGAATCTTTTTGCAATCTTTTTGCCTTAATTATTCACCCATGATCGTCAACTGTGCAGGTGTGGCCAACTGTATGTTTTTAACAGCTGTGTCCATGTAAATCTACCAGGCAAAAGTGCTGATCAAGAGTTTTTCTGCTTTACAAGATTCTATATTGGCTTAGACCCATGACTTGAAGAGTCGCAACCTGTCTTACAGCTCACAGACCAGAAACTACAGTCCATCGAAATGCATTACAAAGATATACCTTATATATTCCTACATGTAAAAAAGGTGTGTGTGGGTGTGAGTGTGTGTACAAAAACACCTTTTTTGTACAGGCACACCAGTTTTAAGTAACACACGTTTTTGTGCAAAATCCAGGTTTTTTACACAAAACCCATGATTTTTGCACCAAAACAATGCGTTAGGGAAAAAAAAACTGGTCTGAAACACTGTGAATTTACCCCATGGGAGACTCTGCATCTGAATTAGAGTTTGAATAAATCAGCCAAGAGAAAGTTCTCTGCTTTGTTGTAATACATCCTTCCCTAACTTGGCATGTTCTTGACGTGTCAGACTGCACCCATATGGTCCCCGAGCAGCATGGGTTTGCTAGGAATGATGGGCAGAGAGGTACATTTTCCAGAAATCGTGAAGCCATGCCAAATACCTTTACCCATTTTACAGGGAAGTAAAAAAAATAAATCTGGGAAAAAACCTGAAATATATCTGGCAGTTATTTTCATATCAAAGCTATTTTTGGATCAAACCTAAGGATATTTTGCCCCTTTGGTGGCATAAAATGCTTCGGTCATTGCTTAGGTAGCATACAGAGTGGTACTAAATGGCGCACTTAAGAAAATTTAAAATATAAAAGCCTTGGGTTTGTATGAGCAATATTGGGAAAGAGTCCTGGATTAAAGAAAGGACTGCAAATCTGCAAATCTTAGCAGGAGAGTCTTGGTTTTGGCTATCTGACCATTTGGCAGTGGTGGCTTCTGACTGCCATGTCAGTGGAGCAGTGAACCAACTCCAGGGTTTGGCCCAAATCTGGAAGGAGCTATCCAATGTGCTGAAACCACTTTGAGGAAAACTGAGAGTGGATTCACTGCCCTCTTGACATCGAAGTGATTGACTCCCATTGGAAGCAGGAAAACATGATAAAAGGAATGACAAATGTTTAGGAGAAGAACCACTTCCTGAAGTCATAGTCTTAAGAAATAGGCTATCAGCATAGACAGGCATAAAGCAGTGATGATCAATCTAGATTTTCCAAGTCCTAGTGGATACCGAGAACAGTTAAATAGTTTTGCATCCTGTAACGTCAAGACCTTTGGGATTTTGTTTAAAAAAAACCTGCAATGACCAGAAACTGTGTGTAGCTTTTCTGCAAAAGCTGTGCAGGTTGCTCAGAAAACCAGAGAGTTTTTGGCAAACCGCACTGCTCCTCCTGGGAACTGCTCAGCCATTCCTCAAAACTGCACAGCTTTCACCATTGAAAGGAAATTGTGCAACATTCAAATTACAGAGTTTCCACAGAAAAGGACAACCATACCTGCATTTTGAGCAAGATTGCTGTTTTGTTTTTTAACATGGAAAACAGCAATGTCTCGCAACAAAACACAGTCTGCAACATACATATTAAGCAAAATCCAGCATGAGTTTTTACTCCAAAGCTGTGCTGTTTCTGAAGCTTTGCACAGGTCTCAAAAACTTAACAGTTTATGTTGTGCGAGAAATGACAATGACAACAACAAAAATGTATTCATAATTTGTGGCAACTTGCAATGTGCCTTTTTTCCTTCCTGTGTAAGTTTCTTGTGGGGACGGAAACTCCAAATTCAACTCCAGTTGGGAAATTGATGGATTTCCATTCCATCCCTCAAGTAAAGTTGAACTCAGCATTAAAAATATCAGTCTCTTCTGTAATGTGTTATCAGCACAAGCAATGAAGCTGTCAGCTGTCCAAATTAGAATCATAGACTCATAGAAATGTAGAGTTGGAAGAGACCCCAGGGGCCATCGAGTCCAACCCCCTGGTATGCAGGACACCCGTCAAAGCATTCCCAACAGATGACCATCCAGCCTCTGCTTAAAAACCTCCAAAGAAGGAGACTCTACCACACTCCGAGGCAGCCTATTCCACTGCCGGACAGCTCTGACTGTCAGGAAGTTCTTCCTGAGGTTCAAGTGGAATCTCCTTTCATATGCTCCTCTCATGAGAGGAGCATATGGGTGGAACGTGTGGACAACGACAACAAGGTGCAAGAAGGCCACTTGGATTTGTGTGCTCTTTGTGCCTGCACTTTCCAGATGGTAGGCGTCAGCAAAACCATTGACTTTATCTCTCAAGGGCTGTTGCTTTGGATGAGCATGGGGACCAATACAAGCAGAGAAGATGAGTAGGGGTGGGGTTTCATGCAAATTGTTTGCTTGCGGAAGTTAGCATTAAAAGGGCCAAGCAATAGCAGGCATTTTCATTGTGGAACCTCAAGACCTTCTCATCATGTTGGAGACCATCCTTGCTCTCCTGCTGGGGATATGGTGCACAGGTGGGTGCTGTCGGAAATGTTCCTTTGGAGCCACGACCATGAACAGAAGTCCTACTGGAGGACAAACTAATGGTGTCCTTTTTCTCCCCAGCTTCCAGTTCTCAGCCTGTGCTGTCTCAGGAGCCCTCCATCTCAGCCTCTCCTGGACAGACAGTGAAACTCTCATGTTCTATGAGCAGTGGCCATGAGGTGAAGTCCTATGACCAGTCCTGGTATCAACAAATACCTGGGAGCAGCCCACAATTCATAGTTTATTATTGGAACTCTCCAAATACAGGTTCTGGGGACTTCAGTCGGTTCTCCTCTTCCAGGGAGAACTCCCAGAATACTTGGTATTTAACCATCAACAACGTCCAGGCAAAAGATGAGGCCGACTACTACTGTGCTATTTGGTACAACAACATGTTCCACAGTGAGGTAGTTCAAAGGGGAACTGAGACAAAAATACCCAACGTTGATCCAATATACCTTCTTTCAACCATGTTTAAAGTGGCACCAGTTGCAGATTTGAAAGCATGCAGAGTAACAGCCAGATCCCTTCAACTGAAAATTGGTCAGCCCTTGCGAGCAATGCTGTATCTTCTCCAAAGTTCCAGTATTATGAACATGATAACCTTTCGACACAGATCCATGGTGGTACAGAACTTTCTATTGGTACTCCTACTTTCTGAGGTGGACCTGTGTCACTAGGGGTGTGGGGAAGTTTCACTTAAATTCATTTTTGAGAAAGATTTGTCCATATTCGCATTTCCCCCCAATTTAGCAATGTCAAGAACTTGAGATTTCACTTGTTTATTTATTTTTAAAAATGAACCTTGGAGAAAGTGCCATAGAAAGATTCCAGCATCCAGCTCTGACTGAAATATGTTTTTAAAAATCCAGATTAAAATGCTTAAAAGTGTATTTTCTGTTAGATATATGGGCCTGAATCCAATTGCTAGTCATATCTAGAGAAGGTCCATTGGATTAATGGGGTTTACACAAATATTGGTTCACTGCTCAATTGTTGATTCAAGAAGTCTTCTTTAGAGCAAATGTAGTAATGGGATTTAGGTGTTTTCCTCAACATTCCCATTTGGTTGGATTTTTTTTAATTTTTATTTTTGTGAATAAGCATAGGCCGAGATCCTATATCCACTACTTAGTTAAGTGTGTTTCACTAAGTAGCATTTCCCGGACTGACTCCTCACCCAACTCTGCCTTACTGGGCAGCAGCCATGGTGAGCGATCGAGGTCTGTTCTCCGGTCGATCAGGATGTAACAGACTGAAATTTCCATCCCGGCTACCACCAGTGATCTCCCTGATGTGTTAATCAGAAGCAGGATCACAGTTGCAATTCCTCATCACATTGGAGATTGCTGGCTTGAGGTGGGTGGAAATGTCATCCTGCTGCATCCCAGTCTACAAGAGACCAGACCTCAGTTGCTCACAGTGGCTGCTGCCCAGTAAAAAAGGACCAAGGCACCTTTACAATCCCTACACATTCTCTGCACCACTGCCACAATCGTGTGTATGTAGGGTCATGATTACGAACCAGTTGTGGAACCTAGATTACTAGGTTCCACAACTATAATCATGCTTTTCAGCTATTTTTATTGGACATGAGACGGAAGGAGAAACACTGAAGCACAAATGAATGACAAACTACTTTCCTGTTTGTTTTTACGCATCATTTGGAACACCAACATTGTTGTTATTCTTGTTGTGTGCCTTCAAATCATTTCTGAGTTATGATAGCCCTAAGATAACCTGTCACATCTCAGGGTTGTCATAGCCTTGGTCTCCTAACAACTGGTGCTCTTGAAACATCAGTACTCCTTTCATTTTGGGATTGCAGCAAGGAGAACAGGAGACAAATTAATGCCCTCTTAGTCTGTTTGGAAGCAGATTTATCTAGTGCAGTATTTCTCCCAAATCCTTAATTCTTAAGTAAAGTGAGTGTGTGAATATTACTATGCATACATGCCGCACGTTTATAGCGGTTTGATCCCCCTTGAACTGCCGTGGCTCATCCTGGGATTTGTAGTTTAGGGAGGGGCAGTAAGAATGCTCAACCAGACAGCAATAGTGCTCCACCACGCTACAAACCCCTGAATGAGGATGTTGTTGTGGTAGTTTAAGTGGAATCCTTTAGCTATAATGGTGAAGTGTGAAAGGTCCCAGGAGAACACCTTCTGAATTACAGCAGTTCTAGCCTCATGGGGGAGCTCTCGATTTACATGGTGAGGTAAATTCTTAAGAAAACTTGCTTGCCAGCCAACTTCACAGGCGATCGCCATGGTTTACCCTTTGAAAGAGAAGAGTATTTTTTCAACTGTTCTCCCAAGATGTAACCCTCTATTGCCCTCAGAAAAACCTTCCCTGCCCTCTGTTTCCCAACAGTACCTTCAGCTTGCTTGGAGAGAAGGTAGAAAGGGGTTAGGAAATTGAAAAAATGCTCAATCCTATGTGGCACAGCTGTTGTTAAGTCTTTTCACCAGCACCACAGGGTGATTTACCCTAGGTCTGCGCCAATCCGAGGCTGGCCATGGCACTGAAATGATGGTCATAAACTCTCCTACCCTAAAGCTCATACTCAAATAAGTTTGTCTATCTTAAATATGCTCCGATATTCCTCCCTCCCCTCCCCACTCTTCCCTGCTCTGAGTTGGCTTTGGGTTGACTTCTCAAAAGGTTTGTTTGGGATGGTTGACTGTCCTTTGTCACCTGGGGCAAAACAAGTTTCATTGGTTGCCGCTGGAAGCAGCACTGATCATAGCAGAAATCTGTGTGATTGCACATGTGGTACCATGGGGAATGGTGTATGGCACATTCTCAGCTGGTGCGTACCTGCCTGCCTGCTGCCACTGGCACTGGGGCTCCTTCCTCTGCAGATTCAGTTTCCCATGAACACAAGGATTGGGTAGCCCAGAGCTTTCCAAACTGTGTGTCACAACACAGTGTGTCGCCTGCAGTATGTATGTAGGTGTGACACGCAAACGTAATGGGTGGAGGGGCTGCCTGTTCTGCAGTCACAGTGAGCTAGGCTTCGGTGGAGGGGCTGCCTCTCCCGCCGCCACCTCAAGCCAAGAAAGACCCTGGCGAGAGCGGTGGCAATGGGCCAGGCTCAAGTGGAAGGGCTGCCTCTCCTGTTACCACTGCTGCCGCCCCAGGCCGAAGAAGATGCTGGCGAGGGCGGCAGCAATGGCGGGCCAGGCTGGAGTGGAGGGGCTGCCTCCACTTACTGAATTACATACTAAACTACTGAGTCATGAAATCATGCATGTCTAAAAGGTGTGTCACCAACATGAAAAGTTTGGAAAGCTCTGGTGTAGCTTCATGCATTCATTCATTATCCCACATTTCTCCTAGCATGGGATTCAAGGTGGCTTACAGCCCTTTAAAAATAAAGTACAACTAAAACCAGCTGTTAATATAAAACAGCTTGCATGGATTTCAATCCTCTGCTTCAACAGTGCATTAGAAGACATGGACTGAAATGCCTGAAAGCTCATGCTAGAATAAATCAATTGAGTCCCAAATAGGCTGCTATGTCTTTCTCCCTCCTTTCCATTGTTACCTGTTCTGAACAGACTCTTGGGTGGATTCCATCACCTATCTCATGGTCTACACCAATACAAGGCAAGGAATGACACTCTACCTCTGGAATGATGCTCTGCCATGTAGAAATATTCTTCCTACCAAACAATGGACCAATGAGAAGGGAACAACTTAGAATAAGGGGCAGGTCATGGAAGGTGCTCACCACAGGGAGGGGCTATAAAAGGCAGACAATGAGTGCCAGTTTCAGTAAAACAGGGCCTGCATCTCCCAGAAGCCTGAGACCTTCTCATCATGTTGGGGCCATCCTTCCTTGTCATACTAGGAGCATGGTGCACAGGTGAGACCGGGGAGAAATGCTTTTTTGGAATGACTCCTTTGAATGAAGAGCCTGAGTAACCTAACCAACTTAATTTTTCCTCCCAGTTTCTAGTTCCCAACCTGTGGTGACTCAGGAACCTTCCATCTCTTCCTCCCTTGGAGAGACGGTGAAGCTTTCCTGTTCTTTGAGCAGCAGACAAGTGACATCTTATGAACAGTCGTGGTATCAACAAACACCTGGAAGACCACCCAGATTCCTCTACTATTACTACAGCACAGCAGCTGCAGGCTCTGGGGACCTCAGCCGGTTTTCTGCTAGCAAGGAAAATTCCCGCAACACATGGTATTTGACCATTAGGAACATCCAAGCAGAAGATGAGGCTGATTATTACTGTGCCGTGTGGTATGGCAGTGGCAGCGTGCTCCACAGTGGTGCATTTCTAGGAGGAACTGCAACAAAAAATGTACAGTGTTGAGTCTGAAAAGTCCTACTTCCTTTCCCAAAAGGCAACATGCCACCTTCAATACGAACAGGGGTGGCTGGTGTTTTTCAGTTCAGTGGGGTGGTGAATCTGAATGGACGTGCTAGATACTTTCCCCATAATACATCCGGCACCTTTCAAATTGACACTAAAACCTGGAGTTTTAGTTTCCCACTGATGTGGCAGCCACCACTGCCCACTGAGTATGGGATGATGTGAGCAGCCCTACTTTAGGGAAGCTTTAGACTGGGCTCAATTTATTAGTTAGTCCCAAAAAGAGGAGAAACATTGACTGAATATGATTTTGAGAGTAAACATTTATGCAAATCCTACTGATTCCCTGGTTCTAATCTCATGCATTTTCATTCCCCAGGCCTGCCTGTTTTTTCTAAGGCACAGACTTTCTAACTCACTTCATTCTATTTTCATTTTCCATGACCATACAATCCTTTGTTGAATCACAACCTAAGTTGATCTTTTTCCCCATTCAGGAGCAAACTCTCTACAGTCAATCTTCCACCATTAACTACGTGCAGGAACCTCAACCGGAAATATCAAAATGTGTATGGGTGTATGTGTGAGTGTGTGTGTGTCTGTGGGAAGGGGGCTGAGGCATTGTGGGGAGAGAGGGCACCCAGGATCCAAAGCGGGGAAAGGGATGGGTCAGCGTGGTGGCCCTATACTTCCGCTCCCTCGCCCATCTCCTTAGTTGGATGTGGGGGTCATTGAGAGAGAGTTTGTGGTTCTGAAAGCTGTCCTTAGCTGGCCAGGCAGGGACTAGTGGAGGAGGAGGAGGGTGAGAGGTGGGATTCAGAAGGCCGTGTGGCCTTATTGGAGCCTCCAAGAGGGATGATTCCCCTGAAAAAGAAGTATGGGGGGTTTTGAAAAAACTTGCAAATAATCAAATCCATGAATGTGAAACCCACAAATGTGGAGAGAAGACTGTATTCACCCTGACTCAGCCAGACTTGTTGTCAGCATCCTTGTGAACGCCATGCAACTCTTGTGCAAGATCAGTGAGATGATATTTCAAGGCATCTGCTGGTACTGGCAAAGGCAGAGAGAGAGCCCAGTATTCCTGCTAAGATGAGCCTTGGAATCTGATGAGATGCGTTTAGGATCTGCGGCCACTGACCATTTCTCTTCTTCTAAGGAGGTTCTTAAAACAACTGCTTCCTTGGCCATCAAGAATACAGAGGAAAAAAGATGAAGCCGTCTTCAACTGTTTTGTTGGAGCACAAAATGGGACAAAACCAGAAGGGGAACCTGCCCTTAAAACGCTTTCCCTTTTCATCTTTCACTCTGTCGATGCCACAGAGAATTGTTGTTATTGTGTTTCTTCAAGTTGTTTCTGACATGATACACTCTGATGTTAGAGAATGACGATGTTGCACAACGGGGCATGATGCAAGATATCCCATTGTCCAAGGTGGGGGGGGATCCAACAAGACAATGGGGCATAATGAAAGGTGGAGACATTTTTCCATGGGGATCACAGGGCACCCATGGTTTTCCCAGCCTTTCTTCTGGATTCCCAGGATCCTGTGCCTCTGTTGGAGACTATTGCCCCCTGACTTCTTTCAGTGTCACTGTGCAAAGGCACCTTGTCCCACAAAGTGGGGTACATTTGCACAAAGTGGTGTACAAGTGGTATACAAAGGAGTGTACTGTGGTACAATAGCCAGGCTGCTCACTCCTTCTGTGCAATGGTGCCAGTGGTGTAGTTATGACAACAGGCTTCTCCTGGCAATGCAACCATTCTGCAATGCCACAAGTCCACAATCAGAAGTTAGTTTACAACATCATACATTCCCAAAAGGATGCCAGCCCTTCAGTCTTGGGAAGCACAGAAACCAAGGGAGAACCATGGTGCTGGGGGCACTGTCCCCTTCTGGGTCGGTGAGCCCTCTCCATAGCACTCCTTCTCCTGCCGACCCAACCCTGGACCCTTTCTCTTTTCACCCAGGACCATGCCCAAAGCCTGCCTGCCTTCTGAATAAACAGTAACCGCATGCAAATTTCTTTTCTAACCATTGCCTTAACTAGAGCCCCACCTCTGGCCAGAGAAGAGAAGGCGTTCCTAAGAGCAGGAATGGGCAGAAACACATTTGCATGAGGAATCCTTTTTCACGTCCTAGAGGGTTTAAGAAAAGAGGTCAAAAGCCAAACCGATCATATACCCTTTCCTTTCAAAAACTCCAGGTCCTTTAGGCATCTCACCATGGCCCGGGCTCTCCACTTCCTTGCTCTTCTCTGTTACTTCTCAGGTAACGATGCAGACCACTTCATCCTAGTCTCGTAGTGTTCCATGTGCCAAAATGAAAAGCTCATTTTTGTTTCTTTTTTTCCTTCTCGCCAAGGTGTCACCTCACAGCCAACGTTGACTCAGCCTGCCTCTGCGTCTGTAGCCCTGGGACAAACGGCAAAACTCTCCTGCACCATCAGCAGTAATCCAAGCAACATTCACTGGCTTCAACAGAAATCTGGGGAAGCCCCTAGCTTTGTGCACTGTGATGGTTGCAGCAGCAGGGGACCGGGGATCCCGGATCGATTTACGGGCACCCGCTCAGGAAATATGGGCTATTTGACCATCAACAACCTTCAGGCTGACGACGAGGCTGTTTATTATTGTTTCATGTGGTATAGCAGTGGTAATGTGTTCCACAGTGGTGAAATCTAATGAGGAACTGAGACAAAAACCTTTGTTCTTCTCAGTCCAGAAGGGGAAAAGGGCTCTTCTCCAGCTGATCAGGAGGTAGCAGACTGACATTTCCATCAGGGCTACCACCTGTGATCTCTGAATGTGATCATCAGGACCAGGCTCACTGTTGCAATTCGTCTTCAAAGTGGAGATCGCTGGCATGGGGAGGTGGAGACATCAGTCTGCTGCATCCCAATCCACAAGAGAGCAGAGCTCAGTTGCTCACAGTGCTTGCTGCTTTTAATAAGAAATGTCCACGGGGACATTTACAATCCCTATGTATTCCCTTCATTATTGCCATGATTGTGCCTATGCAGGGAATCACAAATATGAATCTATGATGGAAATGAGTAACTTTAGGTCATCATAAATTTCAGCCATTTTTATTGGCCCCAAGACAAATGTAGAAATGCTCAAGCACAGACAAATGCCCAAACAACCCTCCTGTTGTTTTCACGTGTCGTTTGAAACACCAACATCGATGTTGTTGTCATATGGCTTCAAATCACTTCTGATTTATGATGACCCTAAAATGAGCCTATCACATTTTAATGGTTGTCATAACCCTGGTTTCCCCGAGTCTTGGTCCAATGCCCGACAACTCTACCCTATTTGATCTCTAGAAACGTCAGTCCTTCTTGCATTTTTTTATTGGGGCAAGGAGAACAGGAGACAAATTAATGTTATAGTTTGTTTGGAAACTGATTTATCTATAATTTCTGCCCAATCCTTAAACTGTTCTAAGCAAAGTGAGCGTGTGAATATTACTATGTATCCACATCACAAAATTCTAGCAGTGTGATCCCACTTGAACTCGCATTTCTCATCCCAGGGAATCCTGGGATTTGCAGTTTAGGGAGTGGCCATGAGAATGCTCATCCAGAGAGCTCTAGTGCCCCCCCAAACTACAAACCCCAGGAGGGGGATGTGGTCATGCCAGCTCGAGTGGAATCCTATAGTTAATTGGCAAAGCATGAAAGAGCCCAGGAGAACTCCTTCTGAATTCATGGTACTTTCAGCCTCATGGGAGAGCTCTTGATTTATATCAAGAGGTAGATTCTTATGAACAGGTGCTTGCCGACCGACCAACCATAGTATAGTCTTTGAAAGGGAAGACCATATTTTCAACTGTCCTTCTAAGGTGTTATCTCTGTTGTCCTCAGAAGAGCTTTCTCTACCCTCCATCTTCCAAGTGCAACCTGTCCCACAAATGGAGTGCAAGTGGTATACAAAGAGGTGTACTATGGAACAATAACCATGCTGCTCAGTCCTCCTGCAATGGTCCTAGTGGTGCAACAACAAGCTTCTCCTGGGAGTGCAACCATTCTGCAATGCCACAGTCCTAAACTCCACTATCAGAAGGTGGTTTACAACATCATACATTCCCAAAAGGATGCCAGCCCTTCAGTCTTGGGAAGCACAGAAACCAAGAGAGAACCATGGTGCTGGGGGCACTGTCCCCTTCTGGGTCGGTGAGCCCTTGGCACTCCTTGTCCTGCTGACTCAACCCTGGACCCTTTCTCTTTTCACCCGGGACCATGCCCAAAGCCTGCCTGCCTTCTGAATAAACAGTAACCGCATGCAAATTTCTTTTCTAACCATTGCCTTAACTAGAGCTGCACCTCTGGCCAGAGAAGAGAAGGCGTTCCTAAGAGCAGGAATGGGCAGAAACACATTTGCATGAGGAATCCTTTTTCACGTCCTAGAGGGTTTAAGAAAAGAGGACAAAAGCCAAACCGATCATATACCCTTTCCTTTCAAAAACTCCAGGTCCTTTTGGCATCTCACCATGGCCCGGGCTCTCCACTTCCTTGCTCTTCTCTGTTACTTCTCAGGTAACGATGCAGACCACTTCATCCTAGTCTCGTAGTGTTCCCTGTGCCAAAATGAAAAGCTCATTTTTGTTTCTTTTTTTCCTTCTCGCCAAGGTGTCACCTCACAGCCAACGTTGACTCAGCCTGCCTCTGAGTCTGTAGCCCTGGGACAAACGGCAAAACTCTCCTGCACCATCAGCAGTAATCCAAACAGCATTGGTTGGTTTCAACAGAAATCTGGGGAGACCCCTCGCTTTGTGCACTGTGATGGTTGCAGCAGCAGGGGACAGGGGATCCCGGATCGATTTACGGGCACTCGCTCAGGAAATATGGGCTATTTGACCATCAACAACCTTCAGGCTGACGATGAGGCTGATTATTACTGTTACATGTGGTACAGCAGCACGGTCCACAGTGGTGAAATCCAATGGGGAACTGAGACAAAAACCTTCCACCCCAGAGTGCTCAGAAGTCCCTGCAGCAGAGCTTAGTCTGGGGGGAAAAGGCCTCTTTTCTTCACTATTGCAAATGTGTCATTTCATGGTCACTGTTAAATGTAGAGGAAGGGCATGCTCAGAAGCTATAGTCAGTTAGCTTCTTAGGGAACAAGCTCATTCCTTGGCTACTCTGTGGAGAAGGAGAACACCAGAGAAAGAATGTCAGTTCCCCTCAGACTGATAGACAAAAAGCCCCAGAAGAACACACTAGATGCAGAATCTGGATGCAAGCAGGCAGACAGGCATGGATTTCTGAACTCACTCATGCAATTATAACTTTGGGCACCTGAAGGAAGCATACGTCTATATTCCAAGAAGCATGTGGCTGTTTCTCCATAGTCCAATGTGGAATGATTACATCATCTGATGAAGTTCTGCAAGATCCCCCAGAGCTCTTAGTAGGTCATTCTGCATCTGCCTGTAGAGATATACTGAAATGCTTTTCTGATCCTCTGCCCACTTTCTACCAGCCACTTTAGACTGGGCTCAATTTAATAGTTAGTCCCAAACGGAGTACACCCATTGACTGAATGGGTCTTTGAGAATCAACCTTTATGCAACTCCCATAAATTCAATTGGACTAATCTAGTTTGGGTGAATGGATTTAGCACCTACGCATTTCTCAAACACAGGGGATAGATGAATCAGTAAAGCTGTGGCACAATGGTGTGCTTTTATTTAGAGCTGGGCCCCATCAGACCGAGAGCTAGCCATGGTTTGAGTGTTGGGCTAGCACACTGGGAGCTTAGGATTCGAATCCTTGCTCAGCCATGGAGCCTCACTGGGGGGGGGGGATCTTGGGTAAGTTACCCCCTCTCATCCTCAGAGGAAGGCAAGGGCAAACCCCCTCTGAACAAATCTTCCCAAGAAAACCCTGTGATAGGTTTGTCTTAGGGTTGCCGTAAGTCAGAAATGACTTAAAGGCATGCAACAACAACTACCATATCAGATTGTGAGGTATTTTTTCCGTTTCCTTCGGGAAGTGTGTTCCTACTTTCATGCTCACTCTCACCTGAATAAATTTCTCTGCATTTAGTAAAAATATAGACCATGATCCTGCCTCATCAGAGTAACTACAATGACAGTGCCCTCTCCGAGTAATTACTTTGACTATGGCACTCCCGTCCCAGCTTCTCAGCACGGCAGCACCCTGACCGAAGCAGTTCCAGAGTTCCAAAGCATTGCAAACTGGGGCATTTGCAAATGACTTTTTCAGCACTCTCCTCTCCACAAATTCATAGAGTCATAGAATCACAGAGATCACAAGCCCCACCCCCCAGTCCAACCCCCTGCCATGCAGGAATAGACTTCTGTCTCATAACCAGGTCCAAAACCAGATTGAGATGGATCTAGGTAGTCTGTCTCATCCAAGAACATCAGAAAAATTGAGGGGAATGGTAGTTTCCTGCTTAGGACTGAGTCTAATCAGGAGAGAAGCGTTGGAATAGAAATGTGAGGGAGGCTTTACTTCAGAAAGATGGGGAAATCTGGCCTACGGAGTTGGAAGAACATTCTAGCTGCTCTCTGCAAACATCAGGAGGGCTAATGCCAAGGGTATATCAACCCAAGAGCACTAGATGGCAATGTTGGTCTATAAAGCACCAAAGTTAACTAAATTGGCTTTGGACAGTTGATTCTTCCTTTAGGGAAGATGTTAACCCATCACTGGGTGTTTGTCCTGTTCTTTTCCCTTTTTATTCTGAAGTAAACACAAGGAGCTGGATACAGATCAGGATCTTTGGGGCAGAGTTCTTTAAACCTTTGCCCCAGTTTAGGGCCGTGATCAAGACGGGGAGTCGTGGACCTTCCATTTCTATTGCACAACAGTTGTAGTACAAATTGCTAGCATGAGAGAACATATAGAACTTAATATTAACTAGGATGTAATATTAAGCGGTGCATATTATTCTGCTCACACTGCCCACATGAAAAGAAAATCAAAACACCTGTTTGGATTCAGACAATTGTGTCCAGTCCATCTAACCCATTTCACTTGTCTCATTGTGTATCAGTCCTGTTGAGCATTGTGACATTGAGTGACATCGTGACATTGAGCATCTTACTGATGTCCCATTACACATCTTCACAATTCACTCTCAAGGTAAAGTTACGGAACGTTGGTCAGACCCCACCTGGAAGACTGTGTCCAGTTCTGGGCACCACAGTTCAGGAAGGATGTGGATAAGCTGGAATGTGTCCAGAGGAGGGTGACCAAAATAGTAGAAGGTCTGGAAACCACAAAGCCCTGTGAGGACTGGCTTAGGGAGGTGGGTATGTTTTGCCTGGAGAAGAGGAGGTTAAGACGTAACATGTCCGTGATATTCAATATTTGAAGGGATGTCATATGGAGGATGGAACAAACCTGTTTTCTACTGCTTCAGAGACTAGGACATCAAGGAACAATGGCTTCAAACTTCAGGAAAAGAGATTCTACATAAACATTAGGAAGGGCAGAGGCTGGATGGGCATCTGTCGGGAATGCTTTGATGGTGTCTTCCTGCATGGCAGGAGGTTGGACTTAATGGACCTTGTGGTCTCTTCCAACTCTATGTTTCTATGATTTGGTGACCCTGGAGACTATTCCTGAGTGTGATTCTTGGACCAATTGCATTTCCTGCTAACTCAGGACAAATCACTGTTGTGAAGAAGTTGAGAATGAGATGAAAATCCTTTGTAAAAACAACATTCAGGAAAAGCGGGTGGAGGCACCTGAAGCCACCCTTTCTTCCAAAAGGAAGTAGCTAAATATGCCACGAGCAACCAATGAGAAGAAAGCTTATTTGCCAAAAATGGCACGCCTCATTTTCTAGGCTGCTTTAAAAGATACCTGGAGCCTCTTCATCTGACTTTCGCAGAAAGCTGAACTCTCTCTTCATCATGGTTTGGGCACTTCTGTTCTTCACCTTCCTCGCTTGCTACCCAGGTAACTTAAAGGATTGTCTTGTCAGAATCTCTGCTGAGCTTTGGCTGCCTGGCTCCACCGAGTCATTAAAACACATTATCCTGAATTCTGTTGGTAGAAGAGTCACTATATCAGGGCGATTTATCTGTATCTTAACTTGTTATTTAACCATTGAGTCAATGGGTCTACTCTAGTTGAGAGCAATCAGCAGAATTCAGGTCATTGCTTCCATTCCTTTTTAGACTGTGACCCTATACTCTCTGCCGTCGAAATACATGGAAAATGCCATGTTTTTATTTGCAATTATTTGTTAGACTTATATCCTACCTTTGCACCAAATAATGTTTGAAATAGTTCCAAATAAATGTATCTTAAGTCTGGTGCAATTATAAATCGTACTGAGCTCGTTGGGACCAATCTGGTCTGGATCCAAATACAGTGCAAAGACTCATTAGATGATTAAACTCTTGGAGCCATGATCCTATTTGTGATTCTATGTTTCATTTCATCGTAATTTCATTTTTTCCAAAAAGGGAGTGTTCCAATGGTGAATTTACTGGGTTTCTGTTTTTCCTTCCAGGTTCCAACTCACAGTACACCTTGACTCAACCGGCCACGCAATCGGCCTCTCTTGAACAAACTGCAAAACTCACTTGCACCATGAGCAGAGACAGCAGTGTGGGTAGTTACACCATATATTGGTACCAACAGAGAGATGGCCAGGCGCCGCGATTTGTCCTGTATGACACCAGCAGCAGAGGCGATGGGATCCCCGAACGGTTCGCTGGTTCGAAAGACTCCTCGGTAAATGCAGCCTACTTAACCATCACAGGCGTCAAGGCAGAAGACGAAGCCGTGTATTATTGTGCTGGAGCTTACGGCAGCGGGAGCACCTGGAGGTAAACACAGCGATTCAGCCAGATGTGGAACCGAGACAAAACCTTTCCCTGCATGACTTTCTGTCAGCAAAGCCCATTCACCCTTTTCAGAACTGAAAGCTTTCCCGCGGCAAATTGTACAGCGGAGACTTTCTCGCCACAAGAACTTTTATTTTCTTTATTAAAGAAAAAAAACACGACCTAAAGCCTAAATATAAATAAACGATAATAAAAAGCAACAAAAAGGTACATTTGAAAAAATAACCTGCAAAGATTTGTTTGGGCAAAATGGGAAACTTTTCCTATCTTTTCACTAAATTCATTGGATTTACAAACCAATGGGAATTTCAGATCTTGGTGAATAGATGGATAGATTATTCCCTGTTTCACCATTCCTCGATAATAAATCCTACTATGTCTTTTTTTGTTTGTTTGTTTTGCATGGTGTTAAAATAGTTAACTTGAGTTGCACGAATACAGTTTCCAAACAGCGAACAACTGCCAGGTTGTATTGCCTCCCTGTCATAATACGGAACATACAAAAGGGAGTCCGTTTTCATATATATGCTCATGTCGCATGTTTCCTATCGTATATGCGGCTAAATGCTACGTTTGCTGTCACGTAGAAGAATCTACCTGCAAATTACCTGGATGTGTTGAATTGCTATAGTGGAACCAGACAGGTGGGGGCGCTGGAGAGTAAAAGCAGGAAAACAAATGTGAAGTATGTTACGAGAACGAAGAGCGTTGACGCAATAGGGAAAGCAAAGGAAGTGAGTTGACCACTGCTTCAGGTTGAGAAAGTCTGGGAAAAGCAGGGCAACGCTTTACTAACCAATAAAAGCTTAGTGTGCACAAATTTGTAACGGCTTGCTTGTAAGAAAATGTACGACTTTTGTAGAATTCAGTTCTGGCAACTTCTGTAGAAGTGTGCAGTTATTACCCACGGCTATCCTTTGAACAGACTACTGTTAACTTCAGAGTATGTTCTTTGGAGCAAGGGGTTACCCTATACATGCCAATAACAAGTGTGTCGACCGCTCATCGGAGTTGGGATTGAGCTGTTTTGGGTGAGCCTTTTAACCCTTTTTTCCTCTGCTCTGGAAAGACAAAAACTTCAACCAGAGCAACAAAGAAATATTACTGAACACTGAAGAATTAATTTCTGTGAAGCCAATATGACACACAAGCTTACACATTAGAAGTGGATGTGAAAATTACTCAGTAATTTGTGATTTAACCACCTGAGGGAACTCTTTGACCATGTGATCTATCTGTTCTCTGAAAAACGCAGTAATTTATACTTACGTGATTCCGGCTATAATTCCACAACTGAGATCCAGAGCTTGTTGAGATAATTCCCATCTCTGCAATATTCCGAAAGGTGTGACCCACAGATTCTTTTGCTTAAAATTTGGAGGAATTCATAAGTTAAGAAGCTGGAGAACTTGGGCATATACAGTCAAGTTGGAGAATAGTGTCCACTGGTTTTCCTCTCTGCTCCATCACAACATTACAGTGAAAGATGTCATCCTTTGCTAATCTTGTTCTCAAAGGGAGCAACTAGAAGTAGTTTCAGCAAGTGGCTTTCTGCTGCAAGAAAGCATGCGGAAACGGTGGCATTTGTGAAGACTATTCACAGTTCAGGGCTTGTTTTGCAGAAAATTGACAATATTTTTCCATAAAAACAACACTTTCTACTCAGGAGAAATGGTGTTTTCTGCCCAGAAAAGACCATAGCTGGACTTCTTCTCTGCCAAATTTGCAAGTGGTGTGTGTGTGTGTGTGTGTGTGCACGTGCAAGGGAAAAAAACTTTTAAACAAATATGCTTTGACTCTCCAGCTGGTGCTCCAGAGACAAGCTGGAAGTGAGACCTGACAGAAATTTGGTCAACTTCCCATTGACCTCCTGGTTTCCAGAAGGCCCCTCTTGAGCCTAAAAGACCCTCAGTGGGGACAAAAAGGTGGAAACATTTCTTCCCACTCATTTCATTTTTACTAAAAAAAAAGTACTACATACTCTCTTTCAAAAATGGGAATGGGCTGAGGGGCACAAAATGGTCACATCTTCCTGCCCTGGGACCTTTTTCCCAGGATAACTTATTTAACTCTATGAATGGCTAACAGGCCAATCCTTTGCTTAACTGCTTAGTAGCCTGACTACACTGAGTACAATGGGACTTCTTCTCAGGTAAAAAAAGGTGTCCAGAATTGCAACCCCAATGTCTCGCAGAAATTAAGTTTTACATAATTCGGTTGAAGACGAAACCGAGGTAAGCAACTTCTTCGCTCATGCTGGGCTTGACCAAAACCAACTTTAATGACTCTGAAAATAAACTGAAATAAGTCTCGGGGCCTCCCAACGACCCAACCTCTTCATGTCATTGACACAGACGACAAACCCAGAGGAGGTTCCCATCCTTTTGGAAAGGAAATGATTTGCATAAGAGAGCCATTTGCCGAGGCAGAGAAGATAAAACAAGGAAAGGGAGGGGTCTCCACCAAAAACCCTTTTGCCCCACGGAGCGGATCTCAACGTCTCTTCCCATCATGCTCTGGGTCTCCCTTCTCCTCACGCTCTGCACCTATTGCTCAGGTACCACAACGGAGAGCCTGAATCTCTGAGGAGTGTTTCCAGATGACAGAGAGAATAGATGATCACCTTTTGTATTCTCTTCTTTTCAGGTTCCTTGGCTCAGTATGTGCTGACCCAGCCACCCTCCGTCTCTGTCTCTCTTGAGAAAGATGTCCAAATCACCTGCTCGGGGGACAGCATTGGGGGCAAAGCAGTGCAGTGGTACCAGCAGAAACCTGGCCAAGCCCCTGTCCTCGTTATGTACAGCGACGATAGCAGGCCCTCGGGGATCTCAGACCGATTCTCTGGCACCAACCCTGGCGGCAACACAGCCACCTTAAGCATCTCCAGGGTCCAAGCAGAAGACGAGGCCGATTATTACTGCCAGGTGTGGGACAGCAACAGCGAGCAGCGCACAGTTCTTGAAGCAGAGGGGGAAGTGAGACCAAAACCTCCTGCTCTGAAAGACACATACTGCACGTTGATCTATAAAGAAACTCGTCCCTACGACGATCACCCTCCAAACGGGGAGTGCAATGAAACCAGGAATGGAGCTGGTGGGGCTATGTGCCTCCCCTCCTATCGTGATCCACGTCATCACCAATATTATTTCCAGACTTTGTGGAGGTCAAATTCACTTGAGCAAAATTATGCGTGGTTTTTCTGCATAGGAAGCATGCCTTTTGCCCATAAGGGGCTGAGTCCTGCGTCTAAATAAATAAATAATACATACATACATACATACATACATACATAAATGTTTATTTGCACAGGAAACTCATGCAGGGAGATTACGTGTGATTTTTCTGTGCTGGAATCCATGTGCCGAGGGTGCAAAGGAGCACAAAGCATGTCCAGTTTGCACAATTTGTGCAAATACACAGATTCCTGTTCAGAAGAAAATACCGTTATTTTCCTGCAAGTGTTTTCTGTGTTTTTATGAAGGAATCGGTGAGTTTTATACAAAATACATATTTTCTGCCCTGAAACACATGTTCTGCACTGGAAAACCACGTGTATTCTCCTGCAAATGAATTTTCCCCAACAAAGTCCTAAAGTACAAAGAATCTTGTGTCTGATTTCCTTTCACTCAGAGAGATGTCTGTCAATCAATCGATCGATCGATCAATCAATCAGCCAACCAGCTAGTCAAGCAAGCAAACAACCAACACTGTATTTTATGCCTTCTTTTCTCCAAGACTTCACAATCCACCTGGAACTCACATTGGCTCTCTTCTCATTCTGCGGCTGGTGGGGAGGTAGGGGAAAGAGAAGCACCAGTTTATACGGCAAGCAAGGACCTTTCCTGCAACACCTTTCCATTGTTCCACTTGTTGTTAATTGCCATCAGGTTGACTCTGAGGGCCCTTCTGCACTACCGTGTTCTGCTGCTATTATTCCACTTTCAACCTCCTATGGAATTCTGGGGTTTGTGGTTTCCTAAGGCCCAAGAGCTCTCTGGCTGAGAACTCTAAAACACCCCTCCCTCAACTGCAACCCCCAGGATTCCAGAGGAGGTTGAAAGGGGAATAATAGCACTAGAACAGTGTAGGGTGGAAAGGCCCTTAGTTATGGTGACGCTATGAATGAGAGCCGGCCAAGGCACCCTATTATCAACAGCCCTGCTCAAGTCTTGCAAACTCAGGGGAGGCCATGGCTTCCTCAACTGTAACACAGTCTTCTTCTTTCCCTATCTTCCTCTTTCTCTACTTTTCTACCCATCCCCAAACTCTGCCTCACTCTGCCAAATGGTAGGGCTGATCCTGTGGGACTTGCCAAGGGACATATTCCAAAGTGCAGTCACCTCTCCCTAACACAAACCCTTTCTCACAGGCATACACAGAACCTCTTGTCTTTAAAGAGCCCTGTACTTGTAAGCACCAATCAGATTAGAGCTGATTAAGAGGAGGGTGGAGCACAAGGAGCTCCGCCCCCAGAAACAGGATAAATACCACAGTGGTCTCCTAGCATCATGGATTTCTTCTCCTTATCTGCTTGGAGGTTGAGATCTCACTATCATGGGCCAGTGGGCTTTCATTGTTAGCCTCATCATCATCTGGTGCAGAGGTGAGAGTCATTTAAATACACATTACAGCTATGGCTAAGGTGAGCAACCATGTCTTAGGTGACCAACCATTTCTCCAACGTTCTCTCTTCCAGGTTTGGCTTCCCAGACTGTTCTGTCTCAACCACCATCAGTATCAGTATCCATGGGGAACACAGCAAAACTCTCCTGCACTTTGAGCAGTGGGTTCAATAGCAGTCTTAGATATGCTATACACTGGTTTCAACAGAAACCTGGGTTTTCCACAAAGTTCCTTTTGTAGTACAACTATGATTCTAAGAAACATGAAAGTGCTGGACTCCCACCTCGTTTCTCTGGTTCCAAAGACACTTCTGGTGCTACTGGCTATTTAAACATCGTGGGGGTCCGGGAAGAAGATGAGGCTGATTATTACTGTGCTGTGTGGCATGCTAATGCGTTCCACAGCGATAGGGTTCAGTGGGAAAACTAGACAAGAACCTCTTCTGTTCCCCAGGGGAGACTGAACACATATTTTGCCTATGTTATGGTGCAACAAACCCATAAGAATGATTACAGCTTGGTAGTACGAGTAACGCTGAAATTCTTTCTCCCTCGGAGATAGCGGCCAGACTCCTGTTGCGCACGCAAGCCCCCCCATGGAAGTGGTTGAACATGTGTTCTGATGTGGGAAACCCCATTCAGTTTAAGGTCATGAGTGTGGTCCATACCGTGCTGACAGGCATGCAGATGTGCATTCTCCGGCCTCTGCTGAAATTGGCAGTTGTTCTTGCACACTCCATTGCCTGACTGGCCGTGCATTCAGTTGCAAAACACTGCCATTTAACAGAAGGGTTGTGTAGCGCGATCATTACATAACTCCACATCTGGGAATTTACCCTACCCGACCCTGATGTAGAATTTCAGCCATTATTTCCAGTATTGGATCAAATTGGTGCTAAGCACCTACAAGAACTCCAAGCTAACAAGAATCCTATTTGCAGGACTGATGTTCTTTAGGCCTGTCTTCTAATCCCCCATCTTTCAAAGCCAGGGCTGGGCATATTTGACCCTCTAGGTGTTCCTGGAATGCAGATCTTAGGGATCTTGTACCACAGATTAGGAACAATTGGAGCTGCTGCCAAACACCACCTGTGCCCACTTTCTTTCCTACAGTATGCAGGTTCACACATAACTCCAAATCACATTATATTCCAAGGTTTCATCAGAAGTTCTCTAGGGTTTGCCTTAGAACCCATCGAATAGCAGGCATGAGCCATAGCACATGCAAGCCATAAAGATGTTCAGTTACTTTCTGTCAATCAGAGGGACCAAATAGATCTCTTTCTGTATGTTCTAGTGGATGAAGGCCATTTCAGCAGGACATCTCTGTCCTGCGATGGGGATGTGTTGCTGCTGGTCCGCGAGCTGTGCTTTCACACGACATCATCATGGTCCCAGTGCCCACATGTCCCCAGACATTGGAACTGCGGGATATTTCGTTACTGAGAAAATCACACAATGCTCCCATCACTGGTGGCCATGAGGAAAGTGAGGAAGTGCAATCTAGGTGCTTCCTTCCTCAGTGCGGCATGGGAAATGGCCGGCTGCACTGCGGAAGTAGGGCACATGTTGCTCACACTTATCCTTCCACAGGCAGCCGGCCAGGTGAGGAGGGGAGTGTTTGGATTGCACTCCCATCCCAGCAGTGGCATTGATGGGACAACGATGGAAAATGGTAAGGTGTGGAAAGGGCCAAAGTGTGGAGGGGATTTCAACAGGCATGTGAGGCCATGTAATGCCATGAATACAAACAGGGATACAGAGTGAGATCATTTATTTGAAGATGAAGGACACAGTCTAATATTACGCACTCAGAATTGTGGGCTAAGTGTCCAGATCTGTCTGGATTGAAGGCTAGCAATTGGATCAGAACAGCCTTGAGGTGGCATTGCCAGCAAGTAAGAAAAGAAAAAGAGAGAAAGAAGAAATTGAGAAACAGATCATTTCCCCCAGGAACACTCCATCAGTAATTTCCTTAAGTGGATGATATATTATCCTTAAGGTTGAGAACATATGGTGTTAAAGTTCCGAGTCTATGGATCCAGAATTTTGCCTTTTGTCAAAAACACTTCAATGAGATTGCCCCTCTGTTTCAAACAGGGACCACCAGAGAGTGATTTAAAAAGGTTGTTGAGCCAAAGATTGCTCAGATTTCCCAGTCACCACTACAGACTTCTGATTCCTGAAGTGTGTATGCAGCTCAGTGGTTGTTTTCCCCATGTACTGCAGATGGCACCCTGTACATTTGTGTTCAACCACGTAAATAAGATTTCAGGTCTGGCAGATGATCTTCTGTTTGATATAGTAGATTCTGCCAGTCATTGTGCTCCTAAAAGTGCCTGTCTTCTTAAGATACAGGTAAAGATATAGATGCAGAGAGAGAGTCGACACAGCATAGTAGTTTGAGCATTGGACTGCAACCCTGGAGACTGGTGTTTGATTCTTTGCTCAGCCATGGAAACCCACTGGGTTATCTCAGGCACATCACATACTCTCAGCCTCAGAAAACCCTGTAATACATTCACTTTAGGGTCACCAAATGTTGGAAATGACTTGAGGGCACACGACAACAGCAAATAGAGTCATACAATCATAGAGTTGGAAAGACCCCAGGGGCCATCCAGTCCAACCCCCTGGTATGTAGGAACACCCATCAAAGCATTCCCAACAGATGGCCATCCAGCCTCTGCTTAAAAACCTCCAAAGAACAGGACTCCACCACGCTCCATTGAGGCAGCATATTCCACTGCTGGACAGCTCTGACCGTCAGGAAGTTCTTCCTGAGGTTTAAGTGGAATCTCTTTTCCTACAGTTTGAATCCATTGCTCCTTGTCTTAGTTTCTGGAGCAATGGAGAACAAGCCCGCTCCCTCCTCAACGTGACATCCCTTCAAATATTTAACCATGGCTATCATGTCCCCTCTTCACCTTCTCTTCTGCAGACTAAACGTACCCAGCTCCCTAAGCCGCTCCTCATAGGGCATTGCCTCCAGAACCTTCACCATTTTGGTTGCCGTCCTCTGGATGTGCTCCAGCTTGTTAATATCCTTATTGAATTGAGGTGCCCAGAAGTGAACACAGAATTCCAGATGAGGTCTAACCAAAGCAGAATAGAGTGGTACCATTACCTCCCTTGATCTAGACATCATACTCCTATTGATAAATCCAAGAATCACCTTGGGTTTTTTTTGGCTGCCTCATCACACTGCTGACTCGTGTTCAGCTTGTGGTCCACCACGACTCCTAGATCCCTTTCACAAGTGCTGTAATCCTGCCAGGTGTCTCCCATCTTATATTTGTGCATTCCATTTTTTCGGCCTAAGTGTAGAACTTTTCATGTCTCTCTGTTGAAACTCATTTTGTTAGCTTTGGCTCAGCTCTCCAATCTGTCAAGGCCATTTTGAATTTTGATCTTGTCCTCTGGGGTATTAGCGACCCCTCCCAATTTGGCGGCATCTGCAGAATTGATCAGCATGCCTTCTATTTCTTCATCCAAACCATTGATGAAGATGCTGAATAGCCCTGGGCCCAGGACAGAACCCTGTGGCACCCCACTAGTCATTTTTCTCCAGGATGAAGAGCAGCTATTGGTGAGGCGCACCCTTTGGGTTTGGTCAGTCAACCAATTACAAATCCACCTAACAATAGCACTGTCCAGCCTGCATTTTACTAGCTTCTTTGTAGTCTGATGTAGTGGTTTGAGCACTAGACTAGGAGACAGGGAGACCAGAGTTCAATTCCCTGCTCAGCCGTGGAAACCCACCGGGTGACCTTGGGCGAGTCACACTCTCCTGGCCTCAGAGGAAGCAAAGACAACCCCTCCCAACAAATCTCGCCAAGAAAAATCTGTGATAGGGGTCACCTTAGAGTTGCCATAAGTTGGAAATGACTTGAAGGCTCACAACAACAACAATTTGAGGTGGGTAGCCTGGTAGTGAGATTTTTGAGTCTCTTTCCTAACCCAATTTGCTTTTAGGAGCAAACAGGGTAAACAGGTCACTCCAAGCACATTTGACACCTTTCTGAACAGTGTCATTTCCCTGTTTCATTTTCCTGTGTGGGAGGAGCATAGAGTTTCCCCTGTGTTGTGAAAGGAAATGATTTACATGTCAGGGTCATCAATGAACATAAAAAAGAGGGACATGGGGGATCTGAACCAGGATCCATTTTCTTTACTGAGTAAATCTCTGCAGGTTTGCCCACAATGCTCTGGGTCTCACTCCTGCTAGCACTCCTCACTTACTGCCTAGGTACTACCAAGAGAATCTTCTTAAAACAGCTTCCTTCTCTAGATACTACTTGCATTTCATCATGCCATACTTTTCTTCTTCTTCTTCTTTTTTTTAACAGGCTCCTTGGCTGACTATGTGCTGACCCAACCACCATCGGTATCTGTCTCTCTAGAGAAAGATGCCCAAATCACTTGTTCGGGGGACAACATCGGGGGCAAGAACGTACACTGGTACCAACAGAAACCTGGCATGGCCCCTGTCCTCATTATCTACCGTGACAACAGCAGGCCCGCGGGGATCTCAGACCGATTCTCTGGCACCAACTCTGGCAACACAGCCACCTTAAGCATCTCCAGGGTCCAAGCAGAAGATGAGGCAGATTATTACTGCCAGGCGTGGGACAGCAACAGTGAGCAGCGCACAGTCCTTGAAGTGAAGGGGGAAGTGAGACAAAAACCCGCGGCTGTGAAATATGTTTTCAGCATGTTGGCACTCCGTAGACTCGATCACCTCTCCTTAAGAAGGCTTCGAAGTGCCTGGTGATAGACGCCTCTGTATAGCCCTGAGCAGATCTGTCAAGTTTGTTTCTGCAGCCTTCCCCCTTTTCTCACCCAAAAATCAAGTCTATGTCCATTCCGTGTGGACCGCTGCTCTTACGGGTGGGAGAGGAAATCACACGTAAGCTGGAATCCTGTTGATGTCTTGCACACAAGCAAACCCCCCTACAGAAATGGTCGGACATGTTTGTCTGACGTGGAGCTTCCACATTCTGTTTAAGGTCCCATTCCAGGAGAAAAGTGGCATACAAATATAATAAATAAATAAAAAGCTTGTGGAAACCTACATAACAGCTCCACATCCATCAATCCGCATTATGCATCGCTCATCAAGGCACATGTGTATTGCACACCATGCATTGCACAACGGTTTGTGCAACTTTGCAATTCATTAGTGTCGTGGCATGGCGCAGTTGCCATGTAACTCCAAGAACATAATGTATACATAGCAGTATTCATTTCAGGAAGGTATAGAGTCCTGTTTGCACATTTGTACCTTCAAATCCAGTAGCCAAGATCCTACACCACGTTCCTACAGGGTAAATCTTTTCATGTGGAGTTGTGCCTTGTTTGCGCTGTATACCCTTTGTGGTATTTTTAATTATTTTTATTAAGTTTTCATACCAGCACCAGATACTATAATCAATAGTGCAACTACCGCTACAAAACTAGTCCGATTAGATAATTACAAATACCAAAAGCAACTCATGTCAGTTCAAAACAACGTATGTTTCAATTAGGGGGTGGAAAGAACATTTTGAACCATTTTTTAAAAAATGATTAAAAAACAAGTGGCAGGAAACCTGGACGAGGAGGATCCTGCACCGTCAAGCAAAAAATTGCACATATTTTTCTGTAGAAAACAACACTTTCTGCACAGAAATTGTTTTTTTTTATGAACAGAAAATTTTCTGCGCAGAAATGTTTTTTTTCCTGAACAGAAAATGCTGTTTTCTGCGGAAACACCTGGGTGCGTTTTGTGTGGAATAGGTACAGCACGTTCTGCCCAGAAAACATCATTTTCTCCAGTGCTGATTCCTGTGCAGAAAAATGTTGTTTTGTGAGCAGAAAAGTCGAACGTGAATGTTTTGCAGAATAAGTCCAAAACTGCAAAAAACAAAACAAAACAAAACACCTAGGAAACTGCCCCATTTTCAAAGACTTTCTCCCAAGGGCAACAGAATGGCTAAAATTACTCACTGCTTCCTTCAAGAATGAAACTAAGAACTACGTCCCTACTTTCAACGGAGGTTCGTGAGCAAAATGTCTGCCACAAACATAATGGGATATCATGGGGTTACAAAAGTTTCTCCTGTAATCTTTCCAATTTCCTTGCAAATGTTCAAAGTCAGTTTTTACCTCTGGACCCACACCAAAATAAAAGGCCCTAGCGGATTCTTCCAAGCTTTCACAGTTTTTCAGTTCTTGCTGCACCGAGACATATTGAAATCAGATCTCCGTGTGTTGTGTTTTCATCCATACTTCCAAAAGCGAGCAATATCAGAAAGGGTTCATCGGGTTGCACAGTTTGGTTTGCCATCACACATCAGGCAAACAGATCCAACCGCTTCTGCAGGAGAACGGAGGTATGCCTAAGACCCCAGTAGTCTCTCACATCCCCTCAATGAGCTGTACAAACCTTTGGGTGGACATTTACTGCTACTAACGCAGCACAGCTTTCCATTCCTGGTTGTTCTTTAAATTCCTGAGGAGTAATTGCATCTACTTTATGCAGCATACACAACTCCCACTTAAGCTGCGGTGGACCCTTTCACACTACGTGATTACGGCGCTGTGAGTCCAGTCGAACCAGCAGGAGCGCGTCCAGGGAATCCTGAGGTAGTTAGAATTTGCAGCGAGAGAGCTCTAGTGCTTTGCCAAACTACAAATCCCCAGATTCCATAGGATGCAGCCACAGGTCAAAATTGTATACCTTTTTTAAAAATATGCACAAAATCTGCTGTAATTGCTCTGTGGGGAGGAAAACAGCCTCACACCCACATGAGAATCAAAGAATCATAGAGTTGGATGAGACCACAAGGGCCATCTAGTCCTACCCCCTGCCATGCAGGAATACGCCATCAAAGCAAAGCAAAGCAAAGACATCAGTGCTCTGTTGTGAGACAGGCACTTTGACTATGGCCCGTGTCCGATTCTTTCCTCCGACCAGAGGAGACCTGTTGAATCCCTGAGATGGGTCTATGTGTTGACTCACCATTCAACAACTCATTCCGTATGTCTAACTTAGTTAGGATTAACCGATAGGATTCAAGCTTAGAAGAGTTTCTGGTCCCACTCATCCTTCCCGTTCAAGTTTTTGAGCAAAGACCGCAGTCAACTCACAAGTATGTGATGCTGAGCTACAACTAAAGTAAAAAAAGTTAAAATGGCTGGAAGCAAAGAGGTATCAACGCTCATATAGAGTGATCAGTGAGAGAGGAAAGTATAGATAACGCCTGCCCTTGGTTTCACCTCTATGTATCTTTCTTTGGTCTACGTACTCAAGCCTCTTGCTTCCTTCTTACCTGTGGAAGTCTCTTCCCTTCTTCATGAACTTAGGCCATTGCCGCGCTACATTGTTATAGTGCTATTATTCCACTTTCAGCCTCCTATGGAATTCTGGGGTCTGTAGTTGGCTGAGGCCAAAGAGCTCTCGGGCTGAGAATTCTCAATGCCCCTCCCCGAACTGCAAATCCCAGGATTCCATAGGAGGTTGAAAGTGGAATCACAGCACTATAACAGTGTAGTGTGGAAATGGCCTTAGTTAGTCTCTTTGTACCCTTGGTGTAGGAAGGGAGCATCCATGGGGCTCCAACCCCAATAATGGCTGATAGCTTGCATGAGAGCCAACTTTTAGACGTAGGTCAACTCCTTTCCTATCCTGACATATGTTTCTTGAGACAATAGATGCATGTTTTCTTTTTTACCTTAGCAGAGCATCCTGTTTCTACCACAAACTCGCGTCCCACTAGCCTTGCTGCACTCTGCTTGATAAAAAATATCAAATATTCCTACAAGAATTCTATACATTCTTAAAAGGCTGTGTTTTCCGTGGGTCTTTTTCTAGGGGGGTGGAGCACAGTGGTGTTTGTGCTGTGCCCTGAAAGGAAATGATTTGAATGTGAGGACCCTTAGTGAGGGCAAGGAAGATAAATAGGGAAATGAGAAGAGTCTGAGACAGAAATCCCTTTTTGTCTCCGAGAGTGAAGCGCCTCTCCTATTCCCATCATGCTCTGGGTCTCCCTCGCCCTCCTCAGTTATTGCTCAGGTATGACAGTGGAACGCTTCTTTTGTCTGCGTAGCTTCTCCATGAAATCTTGCATTTTGGTCATGCTACGCTTTCTTCCTTTGCAGGTTCCTTGGCTGACTATGTGCTGACCCAACCACCATCGGTATCTGTCTCTCTAGAGAAAGATGCCCAAATCGCTTGTTCGGGGGACAACATCGGGGGCAAATATGTACACTGGTACCAGCAAAAACCTGGCATGGCCCCTGTCCTCATTATATACCGTGACAGCAGCAGGCCCTCAGGGATCTCAGACCGATTCTCTGGCACCAACTCTGGCGGCAACACAGCCACCTTAAGCATCTCCAGGGTCCAAGCAGAAGACGAAGCAGATTATTACTGCCAGGCGTGGGACAGCAACAGTGAGCAGCGCACAGTCCTTGAAGTGAAGGGGGAAGTGAGACAAAAACCCGCGGCTGTGAAATATGTTTTCAGCATGTTGGCACTCCGTAGACTCGATCACCTCTCCTTAAGAAGGCTTCGAAGTGCCTGGTGATAGACGCCTCTGTATAGCCCTGAGCAGATCTGTCGAGTTTGTTTCTGCAGCCTTCCCCCTTTTCTCACCCAAAAATCAAGTCTATGTCCATTCCGTGTGGACCGCTGCTCTTACGGGTGGGAGAGGAAATCACACGTAAGCTGGAATCCTGTTGATGTCTTGCACACAAGCAAACCCCCCTACAGAAATGGTCGGACATGTTTGTCTGACGTGGAGCTTCCACATTCTGTTTAAGGTCCCATTCCAGGAGAAAAGTGGCATACAAATATAATAAATAAATAAAAAGCTTGTGGAAACCTACATAACAGCCCCACATCCATCAATCCGCATTATGCATCGCTCATCAAGGCACATGTGTATTGCACACCATGCATTGCACAACGGTTTGTGCAACTTTGCAATTCATTAGTGTCGTGGCATGGCGCAGTTGCCATGTAACTCCAAGAACATAATGTATACATAGCAGTATTCATTTCAGGAAGGTATAGAGTCCTGTTTGCACATTTGTACCTTCAAATCCAGTAGCCAAGATCCTACACCACGTTCCTACAGGGTAAATCTTTTCATGTGGAGTTGTGCCTTGTTTGCGCTGCATACCCTTTGTGGTATTTTTAATTATTTTTATTAAGTTTTCATACCAGCACCAGATACTATAATCAATAGTGCAACTACAGCTACAAAACTAGTCTGATTAGATAATTACAAATACCAAAAGCAAGTCATGTCAGTTCAAAACAACGTATGTTTCAATTAGGGGGTGGAAAGAACATTTTTAAACATTTTTTAAAAAATGATTAAAAAACAAGTGGCAGGAAACCTGGACGAGGAGGATCCTGCACCGTCAAGCAAAAAATTGCACATATTTTTCTGTAGAAAACAACACTTTCTGCACAGAAATTGTTTTTTTTTTATGAACAGAAAATTTTCTGCGCAGAAATGTTTTTTTCCTGAACAGAAAATGCTGTTTTCTGCGGAAACACCTGGGTGCGTTTTGTGTGGAATAGATACAGCACGTTCTGCCCAGAAAACATCATTTTCTCCAGTGCTGATTCCTGTGCAGAAAAATGTTGTTTTGTGAGCGGAAAAGCCGCACGTGAATGTTTTGCAGAATAAGTCCAAAACTGCAAAAAACAAACAAAACAAAACACCTAGGAAACTGCCCCATTTTCAAAGACTTTCTCCCAAGGGCAACAGAATGGCTAAAATTACTCATTGCTTCCTTCAAGAATGAAACTAAGAACTACGTCCCTACTTTCAACGGAGGTTCGTGAGCAAAATTTCTGCCGCAAACATAATGGGATATCATGGGGTTACAAAAGTTTCCCCTATAATCTTTCCAATTTCCTTGCAAATGTTCAAAGTCAGTTTTTACCTCTGGACCCACACCAAAATAAAAGGCCCTAGCGGATTCTTCCAAGCTTTCACAGTTTTTCAGTTCTTGTTGCACCGAGACGTATCGAAATCAGATCTCCGTGTGTTGTGTTTTCATCCGTACTTCCAAAAGCGAGCAATATCAGAAAGGGTTCATCGGGTTGCACAGTTTGGTTTGCCATCACACATCAGGCAAACAGATCCAACCGCTTCTGCAGGAGAACGGAGGTATGCCTAAGACCCCAGTAGTCTCTCACATCCCCTCAATGAGCTGTACAAACCTTTGGGTGGACATTTACTGCTACTAACGCAGCACAGCTTTCCATTCCTGGTTGTTCTTTAAATTCCTGAGGAGTAATTGCATCTACTTTATGCAGCATACACAACTCCCACTTAAGCTGCGGTGGACCCTTTCACACTACGTGATTACGGCGCTGTGAGTCCAGTCGAACCAGCAGGAGCGCGTCCAGGGAATCCTGAGGTAGTTAGAATTTGCAGCGAGAGAGCTCTAGTGCTTTGCCAAACTACAAATCCCCAGATTCCATAGGATGCAGCCACAGGTCAAAATTGTATACCTTTTTTAAAAATATGCACAAAATCTGCTGTAATTGCCCTGTGGGGAGGAAAACAGCCTCACACCCACATGAGAATCAAAGAATCATAGAGTTGGATGAGACCACAAGGGCCATCTAGTCCCACCCCCTGCCATGCAGGAATACGCCATCAAAGCAAAGCAAAGACATCAGTGCTCTGTTGTGAGACAGGCACTTTGACTATGGCCCGTGTCCGATTCTTTCCTCCGACCAGAGGAGACCTGTTGAATCCCTGAGATGGGTCTATGTGTTGACTCACCATTCAACAACTCATTCCGTATGTCTAACTTAGTTAGGATTAACCGATAGGATTCAAGCTTAGAAGAGTTTCTGGTCCCACTCATCCTTCCCGTTCAAGTTTTTGAGCAAAGACCGTAGTCAACTCACAAGTATGTGATGCTGAGCTACAACTAAAGTAAAAAAAAGTTATAATGGCTGGCAGCAAAGAGGTATCAACGCTCATATAGAGTGATCAGTGAGAGAGGAAAGTATAGATAACGCTTGCCCTTGGTTTCACCTCTATGTATCTTTCTTTGGTCTACGTACTCAAGCCTCTTGCTTCCTTCTTACCTGTGGAAGTCTCTTCCCTTCTTCATGAACTTAGGCCATTGCCGCGTTACATTGTTATAGTGCTATTATTCCACTTTCAGCCTCCTGTGGAATTCTGGGGTTTGTAGTTGGCTGAGGCCAAAGAGCTCTCGGGCTGAGAATTCTCAATGCCCCTCCCTAAACTGCAAATCCCAGGATTCCATAGGAGATTGAAAGTGGAATCATAGCACTATAACAGTGTAGTGTGGAAATGGTCTTAGTACCCTTAGTACTCTTTGTACCCTTGGTGTAGGAAGGGAGCATCCATGGGGCTCCAACCCCAATAATGGCTGATAGCTTGCAGAAGAGCCAACTTTTAGATGTAGGTCAACTCCTTTCCTATCTTGACATATGTTTCTTGAGACAATAGATGCATGTTTTCTTTTTTACCTTAGCAGAGCATCCTGTTTCTACCACAAACTCGCGTCCCACTAGCCTTGCTGCACTCTGCTTGATAAAAAATATCAAATATTCCTACAAGAATTCTATACATTCTTAAAAGGCTGTGTTTTCCTTGGGTCTTTTTCTAGGGGGGTGGAGCACAGTGGTGTTTGTGCTGTGCTCCGAAAGGAAATGATTTGAATGTGAGGATCCTTAGTGAGGGCAAGGAAGATAAATAGGGAAATGAGAAGAGTCTGAGACAGAAATCCCTTTTTGTCTCCGAGAGTGAAGCGCCTCTCCTATTCCCATCATGCTCTGGGTCTCCCTCGCCCTCCTCAGTTATTGCTCAGGTATGACAGTGGAACGCTTCTTTTGTCTGCGTAGCTTCTCCATGAAATCTTGCATTTTGGTCATGCTATGCTTTCTTCCTTTGCAGGTTCCTTGGCTGACTATGTGCTGACCCAACCACCATCGGTATCTGTCTCTCTAGAGAAAGATGCCCAAATCACTTGTTCGGGGGACAACATCGGGGGCAAGTATGTACACTGGTACCAGCAGAAACCTGGCCAGGCCCCGGTCCTCGTTGTATATGAAAATGACGATGGGCCTGCAGGGATCTCAGACCGATTCTCTGGCACCAACTCTGGCGGCAACACAGCCACCTTAAGCATCTCCAGGGTCCAAGCAGAAGATGAGGTAGATTATTACTGCCAGGTGTGGGACAGCAGTACAGCTCACAGTGATTCAGGCCAAGGGGGAAGTGAGACCAAAACCTCCTGCTTTAAAAGGAGAACATTATGTGGGTGTGTACGGGTAACAGCCACCACCCTATACCATGGTATCTCAAGGTGGCCTACAGTGAAATCAACTTAACCAGTTGAACTCTCCTCCTCTGGAGGTTTTTCAAAAGAGGTTGGATGGCTCCCTCTAAGGAGTGCTTTAGCAGTGGGTTCCTGCATGGTAGGAGGTTCGACTGGATGGCCAAGCTCCATCATTCTATAATTTTATCATCTGAAACAGTGAAGGAGTGGTTACAACTGGCTAAAATCAGAGGGAACATCTGACACATTGTGAAAGCTGGAGAGTGAAGAATGCAGACGGAAAGAGAATCGACTCACTGGAAACGTGGTCCTGGAGTTCTACAGATTCCATGGAAGGCTAAAAGACAATGAAATGGGTCCAAGAACAAATCAGGGTTGAACTCTCCTTAGAAGCTAAAATGACTAAACTGAGGCTATCATACTTTGGACAGTCATAAGACAATATGGCTCATTAGAAAAGATTATCATGCTTAGTGGTAGGAAAAGAGGAAGATCTCATTACAGATAGATAAATTCAATCAAGGAAGCCACGGCTGCCCTGAGTCTACAAGACCTGAGCAGGGTTGTTACTAGTAGGTTGTCTTCTCCATGTTGTGCATGATAATGTTATAGATCACATATTCTCAAACTTGATGCCTTTCCTCTCTTAAGATGGGTGGCTACTGGATGGAGGTAATTATATACTTGATGGCCTGAATCCTCCTGGTTCATCCCAACTGGAGTAAAGCCACTGAATCAATTGTTGAGTGGTGTGTCAACCTGCAGTTAGTCCAACTACAGGTTGACTCACCTGTGCATTTATCTGTATCTGTTTTAATTTTTGTAAGTCAGGTTGAGTTCTTGCGAAAAAGGCAGGCCATAAAGAAATGCAATGATAAAGTGGTGACAATAACCTTGGTGATGTCATCCACACACTTTCACCCTCTTGGGAGGGGACTCCCATCATAACTGAAACTTGGCTTCAGCCAAGACTTTTGCAGTATTCAGGAATGGATTCCTGGATGTATATAGCAAACTAACCTACTCTTCAAACAGTGACAACAAGCTCCATGTTACACAATGGCTTGACTCCTCTTGGTTAGTTCTGACTAGAGTAGATTCATTAAACTGATCATTGAATGATGGCTCAGGACTTATGGAAATCCATTTGATTCAACCAGTCTACTTTAATTGGGATTAACAATAAGATTAAGGTCAGTATTTATGGCAAAAGGAAACCTCTCAGCAGTGGGAAGAGATAGTCGTTGGCCAAGAGTCCACATAGGGGGGTGCGTACCAGAATTCTCTGTGCACAGAGCTACCCACGGGTTATGCTGCACAAACTTTGTGTTGGATGATAACACTGGGTGACCCAATGCACAACCGATGTGCAAAGGCCCACATGCACAGCTCTGCTTCTGCAACTTTGAATGCATGCAGATGTTGTGCAACGGACAAAAAAGTCCAATTGCTTTTTCTCTTTTGCCCAGGGCTTCATTCTAAGTTGCACAGGGATGGGGTGGCCGCTACCAATAAATGTTGTTATTCTAGTTATAGTTGACATGCAATTGAAGGAGCACCTTAGAAAGCCAGAGTGGTGTCCCACACTCCAATGTCCTACCTTTAAGCATCCTTATAGTCGTAAAGACCAATCAGATTGGAGGGGATGAGCGTTAGGGTGGAGCACAGATGTTCTGCTTCTTCAGTTACAAGATATAAAAGGGCAAAAGTTGTAGGGACCTCAGTCATTACCTCCTCTTCCCATTGGGGTTCCAAATCTCTTCATCATGTTCCTATTTCTCATGCTGAATCTTTTATCCTTGTGGTTTGCAGGTAGGAGAAGATGAGGCACCTGTCAATATGAGCTCTAAGCAAGGATAAGCAACGGGGCATGAGTGTAACAATTTCTCCACTTTTTCTCCCCCCAGGCTCCAACTCTCAGCCTGTGCTGTCTCAGCCCCCATCGGTCTCAGTGTCATTGGGGAGCACCGTGAAACTCTCCTGTGCTTGGAGCAGCGGATTTGTTGTCACTGGATACCATATGGAGTGGTACCAGCAGAAACCTGACAGTCCTCCACGGTTGCTCTTACAATATCATTCAGATTCTAGCAAGCACCAAGGCTCCGGGGTTCCTTCTCGTTTCTCTGGCTCCAAAGACATTTCGAGCAACACCGGCTATCTAACCATCGCAGGAGTCCTGGCAGAAGATGAGGCTGATTATTACTGTGGAACATATCATGGCAATAGCAAAACTTTGCACAGTGATGTGTTCTGAGGGGGAAGCGAAACAACAACCTCTACCCCTGTTTCTCAAGGGAATCAGAATTCGGCATGCATATGATACAGAAAGAAAGCCTGCCAGAGGCTCAGAGCTACTCAGAAAAGCAGGGGGCAATTGCATAGAAGGTAGAAGAATGTTTACTGCAAATCTAACCATTTGAGGGAGCTGTTGAACTATACTCAGTATTCTTAAAACCTAGCCAAGCCAAAAAATAAAAGCAGCTGTGGCATATCCAACATCATTTTGCATTTGAAAATGAAGACAGGTTTTCTATTTCTTAAGACAGCCAAACGGGTCCCTTCCCCCATCTTTTCACTTCGCTTGCAGGCTTCTTGCTACTCACAGATGCGTTGTTTTTTTCCTCCAAGGACATAATTCTTCACTAAGCTTCTTCTGGAAGGAAGCAACAAGTGATCTTAGCATTTGTCTTCCTGCCTCAAGAAAGTTCTTGAAAACCACGCCATTTTCAAAAGCTATTCACTGTTTGGGGCTTATTCTGTGCAAAATTCTCATGTGGAAGTTTTGCGCAGAAAACCGCATTTTCTCTCCAGGAAACTGCATTTTCAGTCCAAAAAATGGCAGATTTTTCAATGACTTTCTTGCTGCACAGAGAAAATTGGTAAAATTAGACATTGCTGCCTATAAGAATGGAATTTATAGTAGATAGATAGATAGATAGATAGGTGGATAGATGGATAGACAGATAGTTTATTATGAGTTTATTACGGTCATAGACCAGCATAAGAACAATAAAATCCAAATAAGAATACATATAAGTATACAAAAGGATGCATATGCAGATACAAGTACAGATGGATATTAATCTATCTGGAAATGTATGAAGATTTACACCCCAGTCTAGAAAAGAAAAAGTTAATTTCCTCTCCTCATCCCCAAAGCTTCAGAGTTGTGCCTACTCCCCCACAGTTCTTCTGTACATAACAAGAAATTTCCAAGACTCATGGAACTAAAGCCATGTCTGCTCTGGCCCTTTGAGTCATCTCACCTTGGATCTCTGTTCATCAGGACGGAGCTGCTTTTTATCCTACCTCAAGATGTTCTTTTATGATCACCAGGGCCAATCAGATTTGAGCTGGTAAGCGTGGAGGTGGAGCAAAGATGCCCCATCTCGACGGCAGGACCCATATGAAGGGCAGGGCCTGCAGGGTTCCCGGTGTTGTAGTGTTCTTTCCTCCCCTTGGTAGAACCACCCATCCCTTCATGACCATGTTGTGGTCTCCCGTTGTCAGCCTACTCATGGTGTGGGGCACAGGTGAGAAAAGGTTAGGTACACGTGGACACTCTGCCAACAGGAGTTCAGATCCCGAGCAGACAGAACGTGATGGTTTCTCCGCTCTTTTCTCCCTCAGGGTCCAATGCTCTGCCTGTCCTCTCTCAGCCTTCATCGGCCTCGGTGTCATTGGGAAGCACGGTGAAAATCTCTTGTGCCATGAGCAGTGAGTCGATCAACGATTACGTCGTCTCTTGGTACCAGAAGAAGCCAGGCAATGCCCCATGGTTCCTCCTGTATTATAGCTCAGAGTCCAAGAAGGGTCATGGTTCTGGGGTCCCCTCTCATTTCTCTGCATCCAAAGACACCTCCAGTAACACTGCCTATTTAAGCATTGCGGGAGCCCTGGCAGACGATGAGGCTGACTATTACTGTGTTGTTTGGCGCTCGTATCTCACGGTGATACAGACAAATGAGGAAGTTAGACAATTAACTCACTTCCCATCTTTAGAGAAAGTCTCAAACCTTTCATTTATGTTTTGAATACACCATGACTGTGAAGCTCTAGGGAGCATGCTATTTAGTGGCTGGGTCGCCAGGTCAGGATTATTCCAGATTATCCAGAAATACGGCTGTGGCCATTTCCACACATTATCTTATCACGTCATCCGCCGGTCGTGATCCCGACAACACCTTTGCCAGGAAGGGAGCCCAACAGGCATGTTCCCCTCCACACCGGACTGGCTCTCTGTGGAAGGGAGTGCAACTGACACCCCCCCTCCTTTCCACAGTACTCTTTCCCACACCGCCCTGGGGCAAGAAGTGCTTCCATTGTGTATTGTTCAATGTCATTTTGTATCTGGGTAAGGGGGGAAGAAGATCAGCAGGGGGAATGCAAAAGTAGTTGGAAGGTGTTATGGGAGTGGGCAATGAAAAGATAAGGAGACAGGAAACTATTCTGGCTCCCAGGATAAAAGATATATAAAGAACGAAGGGTCTGGGAAAATACCGATACTGGTGGGGTGATGAGACATTTATAATTTTTGCCAATCATTGCTCTGCATGCCTAAATTTGTATGACAAGGTATAAAATCTGTACCCATCCAATATGCAGTAGTCTCAGCAATTTCTCAGGAAAGTTGTTGCGTTGGTTGCTTTGTTCCAAATGAACGCTTCTGTTTCAAACTCTGAGTGAGGTCTGTGAGTGCAAGTTATCCGGGGCATGACAACATGGCTCACTAGAAAAGACAACAATGTTTGGTAAGGTAGAAGGCAGGAGGAAAAGAGGAAGACGGCATTACAGATGGATGGATTCAGTCAAGGAGGGCACATCCCTGAATTTGCAAAACCAGCTATTGCTAGCAGAGAAAGGGCTGCACTGTATCTGCCATGTACCTTTATAGCTGAAGAGTCGCTCAGGGTAAAAAAAAAAAAAGATGGTAACCCAAGATCAGCACCCCAAACATGGTGAATTATGTAAACTAAGGTTTACAAACCTAACTTTGAAGAGCTAAACAGTCTAAGACCTCTGCCTAAACGAATGAATCTGTCAGTTTCACTTTTTCCTAAACTCAGTTCATTGAAAGATCTCAATTTCTTTTCCTGCTGTCCATGAAGAAAAATGTGAATTTTGATAAGTTCTTGTAAAGGCATTTCAAAAACCACTACTTGATTAAAGGAACAAGAGTCTGAGTTTATGTTTCTGATACGCATCTTCAAATCCTGTAAGTTTCAAAGAGAATATCCCAACAAGATCCCTTCCATATTACACAATTTTAATGCTTTGAGGTCAATGTTGGGGCCATGGCTGCGTCCTGTGGAATCCTGGGATGTGTAGTTTGGTGAGGCAGTAGAATGATCTGACAGAGAAGTGTAAATACCTCTTGGAACTACAAATCCCGGGATTCCATAGGATGGAGCTATGGCATTTAAAAGTGTGTAGTGTGAAAGGGATGCAATTCACTCAGTTGAACACCTAAGATGTTCTGAAGAGCATGCTACCAGAAAGTCACAAGTAAGAGCAAGCCAGCCATGTATGTTACGTCCTTCTTTTAAGTACCTTTATCATTATATGGACCAATGAGATTTAAGCTAATAACCGTCAGGGCGGAGCACAGACCCTTCATCTCCCAAACCAAGTTTGCTATAAAGACCATCCACCCATGGTGTTACTTCCAGACTTCAGGGCTTTCCATTCTCATCAATCATGTTTTGGCTTCCAGCTGTTAGCCTCTTAACAATGGGGTGCACAGGTGGGAGCAGGTTAAATATGTAGTAAAGTTGCTTCTGGGGTGATTGCCCCTCACTAGCCGGGATGAATGTGATCATTTCTCCAACGTTTCTTTTTCACAGGTTCTGACTCTCAGCCTGTGCTGTCTCAAGCGCCGTCGGCATCAGTCTCGTTGGGGAACACAGCGAAACTCTCCTGTGTCATGAGCAGTGGATTTAGCATCAGTGGCTACTGGGTCAGCTGGTACCAGTAGAAGCCTGGGAATGCCCCATGGTACCTCTTAGTGTATTATTCTGATTCCAGCAAGTACCAAGGCTCGGGGGTACCCTCTCGTTTCTCCGGGTCCAAAGATTCATCCAGCAACACCTGTTATTTAACCATTGCGGGAACCCTGGCCGAAGACGAGGTTGATTATTACTGTGCTGTGCGGCACAGCAATCAGTGACACAGTGGTGCATTCTGAAGGAGAAGTGAGACAAGAACATCTTTTTCCACTTCCTGAGCCTCTACTCTCTAAGACAGGGATAGGAACTATCTGATCCTCCAGCTGTTTTTGGACTACTGATCCCACCATTCCTCATCATTGGTTCCATGGACTAATGGGAGTTTCAGTCCAACCATAGCTGGATTGCTACACAATTCACACCCCACACTAAGAGGGTCTTAAATTTATGGAATCATGGTAGTTACTGCCTTCTGAGGTCAGTTTGGGGGTTTGTTGTTTTTAGCTTTTAATCAACTCCAACTTCTTGTGGCCTATCATAGGGTTTTCTCTTAGTAAGAAGTCTTCAGAGGAGGTTTGTCTTTGTCTTCCTCTAAGGCTGAGAGAGTGTGGCTTGCCCAAGATCACCCAGAAGGATTCCAGGGCTGTGTGGGGATTTGATCCTTTGCTTCTGCTGATAGGTTGATGCTGCACTTTGCCCCTACTTGTATTACTTCCTGTCGTCAGAGGCTCTCCAAGATTTGCAGCCTGTGGGTGACTGTTGTTCCTGTTAGTTGCCATCAAATCATCTTTGACTTACGGCAACCGTATGAATGAGAAACCTCCCAGAGCTCTGGTCATCCACAGCCCTACTCGGCTCTAGCAGACTCAGAGACGTGGCTTCCTTGATTGAGTCTATCCATCTGTAATGTGGTCTTCCTCTTTTCCTACTGCCTTCTACCTTGTTCTTCTTGTTGTGTGCCTTCAAGTTGTTTACAGCTTCTGGAAATCCTAATGCAGACCTACCAGGCAGTTTTCTGGGACTGTACAAAGCACTCAAGTTTTCCATGTCTGGTCAAGCAACTGAGCCTTGCTCTCCAAGGTTATGGTCCAACTCTCAAACCTCTACACCATGCTGGGTCTCACCTTCTACCTCACCAAGCGTGATGGTCTTTTCTAGTGAATAATGTTTCCTCGTGATATGGCCAAAGTGAAGCAACCTCAGTTTGGCCACATTGGCCATATCAGGTTTGATTTGTTCTGGACCCATTTATTCATCTGTTTGGCAGTCCACGGTATCCACAGACCTCTACTTCAGCACCACATTTCAAATAAGTTGGTACTTCTCCTATCAGATTTCTTCACTGTCCAGCTTTCAGAATCATACATAGAAATCAGACTAACACATGGTAGGGTTGTAAATCTTTGTTAACCTTCTTCTGGGGATCAAGAATGCATACTTTCACTCTTTTTCCAAGCACCTTGACAATGTCCTTGAAGGATGCATAGTTTTTGAAGACTATTCCCATTGTGGGAAATATTCTGCGAAAAATCCACATATGGGGGTTTCTGCATTTTCTAGGCAAATTTTTTCCCCCATGCCACTGCAAATGTTGTCAACCATGGAGCAAAAGTCTCTGCCCTGGCTGAGAGGGGAGGTGGTGAGGGGGAAGGAAAGTAACATAGTAAAGTACGCCACACATATAACTCCCAGAACCTCAGAATTGCACTATACTTTATTTGGAAAAATGGTACTTGGTGTTCTTCCTCGAATTGTTTTAAAAATATATTTAAGAAGTAATAACATAATGAATATAAATACATTGGTTCTGCTCTCTGCTTTTCCTCAATGTGGTGCCCAGACTCTGGCCATTTCTGCCCTACACCGTTATAGTGCTATTATTCCACTTTCAACATTCTGTGGAATTCTGGGGTTTGTAGTAAACTGAGGCCAAAGAGCTCTCTGGCTGAGAAGTCTAAATGTCCCTCCCTAAACTGCAAACCACAGGATTTCATAGGAGGTGGAAAGTGGAATAATAGCACTATAACAGTGTAGTGCAGAAATGGCCTCTGTTAGCAAAATGGTTGAAAATGAATTCTTTTGCAAATAAGACCATTAGACAGCCTCCTCAACCTTTAAAGTAGATAAGTTCAGCTCTGGGCAGTTTACTGTGTGAGTAGGGTTTATTTCCACATAATACTCATAGCACTGTCCCAACTTTACTTGTTTGATGGCATGGTTAGGCCCATGAACCACACGCTTCTCACTCTTGGTCTAAATGGAATTATCCGAGGCTTCGGTAATAGAGAAGGTCAACAAAGCTATTGGTAACGGGTGCGCGTGGATGAAGAATTATATCATGGTTGGAACTGTGTTGGTTAGTCCTAACCAGAGTAGACCCACTCATTCAGTTGTTGAACGGCAAATCAACATGTAAGTAAATCCTGTTGATTCAATAGCTCTACTCTATTTGGGGCTAACTATAGTATTTAGGCCCTCTGAAGGCCACAATTCTCTCAATGCTCAGGGAAGTTAGAAAACCACAGCCTGTGGCACACGGGTAAAACATCTTCTTTGCCAAGCTGTTGGAAACAGGACAGTAGCTTTGATAGGTTCTTCGGATACATTCAGATGAAGAACTGTGGCTCTCCTGGTATTTGGGGGCTGAAAATCCCATAATTCCTCCCCAATGGTGAGGGCTGATATGACAAAGGGTTACCCCTGACATATACCCAGAAGACAAGGCACACTTGTTTTGCTCCTGTGGCCATTGTTCAACAGCCGCTGTGAATGTTTGTCATCTTGTAAGCCTGATCGCACCGGTACCCTTACAAAAGCAGGGTGAGGAATCGTTCAGACAAGAAAGAGACAATTGACTGTATAACCACGACCGCATCCGCATCACATCCTGTTTGAAAGCAGCCCTGTAATCACAGGAACCAGCAAGATGGAAGCTAATTAACATGAAGGAGGAGCACAGATGCTCTACCAAAAGGAATGATATAAAACGGAGGGGGAATTGGTGACACCCCAGCATTCAGGGCTTTCCATCTCTTTCTTTTCAGTAGGGCCACAAATTGATTCACCATGTTTTGGGCTGCCCTTGTCACTCTCTTAATGATGTGGTGCACAGGTAAGAACTCATCATGTCTACCTTGAATGTTGACCACTAATGTGAGCAGCTGGAGAGCAAAATGAGCACGGTTATTGCTTCTGATGTTGTTTTCCCAGGATCGGACTCTCTCGACCTGACTCAGCCACCTTCTGCATCAGTGTCGCTGGGGAATACCGTGAAACTCTCCTGTACCTTGAGCCGCGATGTCAACGTCGGGGGCAAAAATATGTTTTGGTACCAGCAGAAATCTGGAAGCCCCCCAAGATTCATCATATATTATTATTCAGACTCCGACAAGCAGCAAGGGGCAGGGGTGCCCTCTCGTTTCTCTAGTTCCAAAGACACGTCCAACAACATCTCCTATTTAACGATAGCGGGAGTTCTGGCTGAAGATGAGGCCGATTATTACTGTGCTGCATGGGAGAGCAGTGCGTGTCACAGTGATGTGTCCTGGAAGAGAAGTGAGACAAAAATCTCTGTTGCCATCTCCAGAATCTGTGCTCTCAAATAACGTTTCAGAAATTATTTACATGCACTGTCATGCATGAGAGATGGTGTGGTGTAGTCGTTCAAGTGTTGTACTGGGAAATCTAGGTGCAAGCTTCCACCAAGTCTTGACTCTCACCAGGTGACCTTGGACCAGTCACACTCTCTCAGCCTGGAGTTCTGCTCCACCCAGATTGCAGCTCAACCAGGTTCAAGGATCTCTCAAAGTAAAATGAAATAACAGGTAGAAACAATGATGACTTATTGTGTACTTCCATGAGTGAACATGGCTCCTCCTTCTCCTTATACTCACAGCCAGAAGGTGGGATACAAATGTGACTGACATATAAAATCAACCATAAGGCATAGCCCCTTTTGGATTTCTGATGGCTACATGTCTGGTACAACATTTCAGGAACTTGCACCTGAAAATTGTGATAAAATTGTGATAAAATTTCCCAAAACATGTGAAATTGCCCTCCCACACCCTAAATACTCCAATTTTTTTTAGCTGTATATTGGCTTGAAAAAGAGGTAAATTGGGGCTTGGATGGGCAAGTTCAGCCCATGAGGTTGTTGGTAGAGAACGAAAACTGGGCCTGCTTCCCATGCAGTTGCCCCTCCTGGTCTACAAGTTTTCTTTGCTAACATTCCTCCGGACTAATCGGTGAGACTCTCTGATTTCAGTGCCTCTTCCAAGTCTGGGATTCAAGAGGTTTCTGACCCAGGCATGATCATGTACTTTTCAGAACACCTTCTTTTCACTGGAGAGGAAGATTTCAGGTTTTCGTCTCAGTTCCCCATATGTCTTTACCACTGTGGTACGCGCTGGCACTGCCATCCCACATAGCACAATAATAATCTGCCTCATCTTCAGCTTGGACGTTAGTGATGGTTAAATACCCAATGGTTCCAGAACGAGACCCAGTGAACCGATCTGGGATCCCTTCTCCTCGGGTGCTGGTGTGATAATAAATGAAGCGAGGGCTCTGTCCAGGTTGCTGTTGCTGGTGCCATGAAATGCCATATGTGGTATTAGTGACAGTGACAGTGCAGAGGAGTTTTGTGGTTTCTCCCAATGACACAGACTGCGAGGCAGGCTGAGTCCATGTTCTCTGAGAACCAACACCTTAAGGAAAAAGAGAAAGAAAAACAAATACTTGTTCTGTTCCTTAGCTTTTCACAAAGAACCATGTTCCTGAAAGAAACCTGAATAGATTTCTTCTCAACCTAGGTCACCTGAAGTTCTCTAAGCTCTTACCTGAGCAGTAAGTGAGAAAAACAAGGAATAACTGAGCCCAGGCCATGGTGAACTGTTCTGGACTTTCTGAAGGGATAAGACCCCTAAATGGTGTCTCTCCCCACCCTTCTTTTCTTAAATCCCTCAAAGCTGAAGATTTTCCCTTTCATGCAAATATGCTCTGTGGACATATCCTTCATCTCCTCTGCTGGAGATGTTCTAGCAAACCCAATAACAGTGGGACATATTTGCATAAAGGTGAATTTTTAATTGCCTTTAAGCACCCGTATGCTCATAATAACCAATCAGATTAGAGAGGATTAAAAAGAAGGCAGAGTGCAGATGCTCCACCTCCATAACACAGGGACAGTATAAAGAAGAAGGGTTGGAGAGACTTTCCGTGTTGCTTGTTTTGTCCATCTTTGGGTCCCTGAATCCCTCCATCATGGTCTGGACTCTCCTTCTTGGCCTTTTGGTGGCATGCAGCTTAGGTGGGGATTGCTTGAATCTCTGGCCAAACGATTGCTAAGGTGATCTATGTGGGGAAATGTGACAATTTCTCTCTTGTTCTTTTCAGGTTCAAACGCTCAGCCTGTGCTATCTCAGCCAGCATCGGCCTCTGTGTCATCCGGGAACACAGCCAAAATCTCCTGTGCCATGAGCAGCGGGCTGAACGTCGGTGGCTACTGGGTTGCTTGGTACCAGCAGAAGCCTGGGAATGCCCCACGATATCTCTTAGAGTATTATTCAGATTCTAGCAAGAACTATGGCTCCGGGGTCCCTGCTCGTTTCTTTGGTTCCAAAGACACGTCTAGTAACACCTGCTATTTAAACATCGCTGGAACCCTGGCAGAAGATGAGGCAGATTATTACTGTGCAGTGTGGCATAACAGCGAGTGTCACGGTGGTTCAGTCTGAAGCAGAAGTGAGACAAGAACCTCCTCTTCTCTTTCTTAAGGAGATCTTCATCTATGGCCAGGGCAGGTGTCATGTGCTGGCTACACTTACTCTGAAGAAAATACACAGGGTTTTCCAATGATGTTTAATGAGGTATATGAGGCATAGCGTCAGTCGCGTAGGAACGTCGGGGCAGGGGAGATTCACCCCGGACGGCAATGTTTCTGGGGCATCCTGGCCCATAGACACGCCCCTGAGCGCCCTGGCCACGTCTCTGAGTGCCCTGGCCACGCACCGCAACCCTGGCCCCACGCACTGCAGCCAAGCCCCCGCACACCCCTCGTGCCGTAGCCGTGCCCCTTCCCACCCCCCCACACACACTCCAAGCTCCGCCATTGCACAGCATACCACGGTTGCTGAAGCTAACGTTCTACAATACACATTTTGGCTACATAGTGATACACACTTTTATGCACACACAATCCCCACTGGTGGATTCTCAGGATCTTCTCCCATCCTAAACTCCCAGCAGTTCCCATGGGACCTTGTTTCCTCCCATACTTTGATCTTGCCAGTCCTCCAAACTTTCTCAGATTTCCTTATCAGCATCCTAGTTGTTTCCAAATGCATCTCCAGTGTTATCTCTATCTCAGTCCTTTGCATTTCCATCTAAACACTGACCAGACGCCTTGGGGTCGGCCAATTTTACCTCTCAGACATCCCCAATGGGCCAATCCCACTAACAGAAAGCCTGAATACTTCCATTTCCTTTTGCAGTCCCTCTCAAAATAGCAACAATCACTTTCTGCTGCCATTTTGAGAGGGACTGCAGAAGAAAATGGAAGTATTTGTGGGTAGTACAGGGTTTCGGGTGCTTGTGGGGGAACTTTCTCACACATTATTGCATGTTTTGGTTGGCCTTCGGCATGATTGAGGGTAAACATTGACCCAAATCATGCCAACATTAAAAAAAACAACAACAACAGTAGGCTCTGTGGGGCATGGGGACTGGCAGGGGCTTTAGAGGCCACAAAAGTAAGAGCTGCACACAACCCTTCAGGTACACTATGCTCACTCATGGTTTATAGAATTCTTATTCTGGCTTCAAATTCTTTTTCTGCGCTCAGATCTCACAGCCAGGCTCAGCCACAGTTAATGTGGGAAAGTTGTGACATTGCATGGAATATCCAGGTTTTAGATAATAGCATGAATGGCGGTACCCAGGGATGCTGGTCCAAGATGAAAAATCATGGTCTAGTATCCCTGGGTACCACCTTTTATGGAGAACCTGGGGACTCCACAATGTACCTCTGTTCATCCTGAGAGGCTCAGGGGTATCTTTCTATTAATCCAAAGGCAGATCCAATAACACTGGCTATTTCACTAATGTAGAAGTCATATCAGAAGATGCAGCCAATTGGTCATGTGTGACATCTTATAACAGTTAGCATCACTATGCATGGCAATGTGGTCTGGAAAGGAAATGAAACCAACATCTTCTGCTCTGATTCCTTGTGGTGCTCATAAACAATGCCCAAACCCCCTCTGGATTTGTCTGATCAACTGAATAAAAATATTAGCACAGGGGTGAGAAATATGAGCGATTTCTCAGGATAGTATTGAATGTTTAGATACATTTGGTGAATATGATAAGGAAAAAACATTGGAGATCACTGGTTCACAATCATTGACCCTCCAGATGTTTTGGACGTCACTCTCAGAATCCCTGACTGTTGGCCATGTTGCCTGAAGCACTGAGGAAGAGAACTCAAAAAATCTAGGTGGTAAAGTGTTAAGACTAGTCATCATAGAATCACAGAATTATAGACTTGGAAGGGGCTAGAAGGAAGATATAGTCCAACCACCTGCAATGTTAGAGTAGACAGCAAAAGCATTCCCACAAAATCCAACCTTTGTTAAACGATCTCTAAAGGAAGAGATCACATCATCCTTCAAGGCAGTTGATTCTGCTGTTGAACAGCTGGGATCCAATATAATCTGCCCTGAATTTGTTTCAGCTGGTCAGGTGCTCACTATTCCATCATCCATAGAGTACGTTTTCTAGAACCATGTATGTAAATATCTCTGTAGATGTAAAGGGCAAGGAATCTTCCCTACCCAGACACAGATTCCACTGAGGCAATGCAGTCCAACATTGCAAGGCTGCTATCTCTTCAGAACAGGGAAAATGCAAAAACAGTGGATTCCATGGTCCAAGAACCCTAACTGGGACTGAATCCTACCAGGGACTTCTTGCCAAGAACCCTAACTGAGAGTGAGTTGCTGGTCCAGATCATCATAGTGTTTTGCAATAAAAAGACCACTAGAAGGTGCTGATCAACCATAAAGAACCAGAATTGTTACTTTATGCAACAAACTGGGCAGTGCTTATCCACACAACGCCGCTGCTGTATTAAGCAACCCCTGTTTCAGGACACCCTTGCACATCCTCTGGAGAGAGGCTGAGATATTGCATCAAACCAATGGAGCATAATATTCTTCTTGCAGGGGTTTCTCAAATATCCCTAAACTCATAAATTCTGCAGGAAAAAGAATAGCGACAGATATGCTTTCTATCCATAGGAATGAGTATTTCCTCCCTATTCAAGGATGTCCTGTTGGTTTTCACGGTTTTCTGCCGTGAAGAAATGTGTGCAAATTATTTTTTAAAAAAGTAAGAACATTCAGATAACATGTGCTCAGCAAAGCAGACAACAGAAAAGTAAAGCCTTTTTGAAAAAATTATGATCAGCTCCATAGTTATAGAGTTGGTAGGGTTTTTTCCCCCCTTACGCTGCAAGGACAATGAAGGACTTCTATTATACACTAGTGATGGTCAAGCTCCCACTCTTGACGCAAGTATTAAGGCTAAAATACTAGATTAGTCCCACTGAAACAATGGGATATACCTATAAGTTGACTTACCATCCAACTACTAATTTAATGGGTCTCCTTCAGTTGGGGCCAACCTATAGAATTCAGGTCTCTATCTTGATAGAACTTGAATGAAGGTTCACCAAAGAGTGGACATTCTGCGTTCAGGTGCCTTTGTGCTCAGGAGGACCAATCATATTAGACCTGATTAACATAACGGCTGCTCTCAGATGCTCCACCTCCACAATCAAGGTCGATATATGTAGCAGAAATTGTCAGGACATCCTGTGGAGTAAGACTAGGTCCTTCTATCTTTCCCCCCCGCTTTCAGGACCAAACTCTCCTCACCATGTTCTGCGCTCCCATTCTTAGCCTGCTGCTGGTGATTTGGTGCACAGGTGAGAGCAAATTTTGTGCATATTGACATCAGTGCTCAGGTGAGAGCACAGTATGCACAAGATAAGTCTCATGATTTCCCCCACCTTCTCTTTCCAGGTTCGGATTCTCAGCCCACTGTGCTCCAGCCACCATCGGCGTCAGTATCCTTGGGGAACACGGTGAAACTCTCCTGTGCCACAGGTGGTAGCTACACTGTGTACCGGTACCAGCAGAAGGCTGGAAGTTCCCCACGATACCTGCTATATTATTATTCAGATTCTGGCAAGCACCAAGGCTCGGGGGTCCCCTCTCGTTTCTCGGGGTCCAGAGACGCCTCCACTAACACTGGCTATTTAACCATCTCTGGAGTTTTGGCAGAAGACGAGGCTGATTATTATTGTGCTGTGTGGAGCAGCAACAATGTGTATCACAGTGTTACACTTGAACAGGGAACTGTGACCCAAACCTCTGCTTTTTTCTTGGAGGGTTCCTTTCTCTCTGAAGGAGAATGTGAGAAAGTCAAACTGAGATATTTTCCTAGCGGTAGTCCACAGGGAGAAGCCAGCATGATGTCATGGTTTGAATGCTGGACTTTGGGCCTTTCCACACTACACTGTTATAGTGCTATTATTCCACTTTCAACCTCCTCTGGAATCCTGGGGTTTGTAGTTTAGGGAGAGCCCTTTACAATTCTCCACCAAAGAGCTATTTGGCCTCAGTAAACTGCAAAACCCAGAATTCCACAGGAGGTTGAAAGTGGAATAATAGCACTATAACAATGTATGACGGAAATGGCCTTAGACACAGACAATTTTACAGAAATTTGGTTTCCTTTATTAGCTATATTAATTACCACAGAGACACAAGGAAGCAAATACTCACAGCTCATGGAAATGTTTGGAATGATGCATTTGGATCAAAGATCATTTGGGATGGTACTCTATTTCTTAATATAAGTATTGCCATATCACCTGATATTGATTCTGCCTTGTTATTTATTGCTCACTTTCGCTTGTTTATTAAATTTTTATTTAAAAAAAGTTAAAAATATTCTAAGACAAGTTCTGCAAAGCAGACAGGCAAGGCAGAAAGCCGTTTCAAAAAAATCACATCCAGAATGGAGTCCTTCTTTCAACAGTGAAGACGCTGCCATACAATAATGATTGACAGCTTCTTGCCCTTAAGAAAGTACTAAATCGGTGACTTCCCAAATAAACTTGGACACAGCTTAGGTAACAGAGGCACAGTGATCTCATAAAACCCATGAGAAGCATCAATCCCCAAAGAATGGCGCGGGCTATTTCTTAGTACACTTGTGATCGTAAGGACCAATCAGATTAGAGCTGATCAGCATTGAGGCACAGTATAGATGATCTACCTTCATGGGGTTGAAAGAAAAAGCAAAAGCTGTTGGGATCTGAGATCTGTGACGATTATGGTAATGATTTATTGTCCTCCTCCCCACCCAATTCAGACCACAATGTTACAAGGTTCTGGGCTCCGAGTGCTAGCCTGGTATCACCAACGATGATGTGCAGGCTTTCGTCACAACAGCCCTATAGCAACACTTCCAAGTCCAAAAGGTAGGTAGCAATGCTGGTCTAAATTCTAGCTATTTACATCTCTACCAGAAGAAGAATCTGAACATGTGGGAAAAGGAACATGACACATTTTTTCCAGAGTAGGATTGTCCAAAGAATGAGATGACTGGTTTGCCAAACTGGTGCGTCGGTTGTTCCAGCCTCCGTGGAACTGGTCATACTTTTCCTTCCAATTGTTTTTCCACTCTTCTGGCTACTCTTACTCACTGAAGCCATGCATGAGAAAGACATGTTGGATTGTTTTGAAGCAGCCATGTAAGATGTCCTCTGAGAAGGAGGGACAACACAAAGGCCCTTTGCAAAGAACCAAGTTCATAATATTGCTTGTTAGGAGTACTGCTTTCCAAGTCTTGAGGGAGAGGTGATGAGGTAGTACTGGGCACACTCTCAACTTTAACAAAGTCCAAAAGAAATGATCTACTCCAACGAAGCACATACACTGCAGAGGTAGAGATGAAACTATCCTCTTGTGAAGCCTGAGGAAATATCACTGCCCAAAAAACAGCACCTTCTGTGTTTAAGTACCTTTGTGATCATAAGGTCCAATGAGGTTAGTGCTGATGGACATGAGGGCACAGTACAGAAGCTCCACCTACAAAAACAGGGTTCATATAAAGGCCAAAATTCTTGAGGAGAGCCAGTGGTGTGAGGACTTCTTTCTTTTCCTTTTCCCCTATTGAGTCTGCTTCAGAACCAAAATCTACTCACCATGCTGTCGGTTCCCATTCTTAGCTTGTTGTTGGTGCTGTGGTGCAGAGGTGAGGAACGTTTCTCTTCATGTTAAAGTGATTACTAAGGTAGGGGGACTGCATCTACTGAGCAAGCTGAGCCTCATCAGTTCTCCAATTTTCTTTCCAGGTTCAGACTCACAACTCACAGTGTCTCAGCCTCCTTCAGCCTCCGTGTCACTGGGGAACACGGTGAAACTCTCATGTACCATGAACATGAATGACAGAGCTGTGTTCTGGTACCAGCAGAAGCCGGGGAATGCTCCACGGTACCTCTTATATTATGGTAGTGATTCCAGCAAGGGCCAGGGTTCTGGGGTCCCCTCTCGTTTCTCTGGATCCAAAGATTCTTCTGGTAGCATTGGTTACTTAACCATCTCTGGAGCCCTGGCAGAAGACGACGCTGACTATTACTGTGCAGCAGGTTACAGTGGTGTTGCTCACAGTGTGACATTTGAGGAGGAAGTAAGACAAGAACTGAGAAGAGCCTTTTAGGGATGCTGTGTCTAATGAGAACAGAATCAGAGCATGTCAAAACAGCAGCAAAAGTGACTACAGTTGCTGTGTGAACATCAACAGTAATCATTTACCTGTTTCTGAATTTCACTCTTTGCTGTCCTGGCCGGCCTAAGCCACAGGGTCACTGGAGATACTGGCTTGGAGTCATAATTGCAGTTATGAATGCGTAACCTAGAGCTATGCATTCATAACGGATTTGTGCTCACAATCCTTGTGTGTGTAATAGTTTAGAGGACTCATAGGGATCATAGAAATCCCCCAGTCCTGTCTTAGGAGGCAGCAGCCCCTGGGAGAAAAGGAGAGGGTCTGTTCTCCTGTTTTTGGACCTATTCCAGGAACCCAAACCAGGCATCTTCTCTTACTCAAAATATGCAAACAAGGTAACTCAGGAAGACCCGTTATCTCAAGCATTGCAATCCTCACTGTTGGGTTACCTGAACATATGACTCAGTTCTCAGGCCATATGCCATCAATACTCCAAGCGACACAAAGCATACAATTGATTTCCTGAGAGAGATACACTCTGTCCACAAGCTACCCACTAGGGATGTGGAATCCCTATAGACCAGCATCTCACACCAGGATGCACTACAATCTGCCAAAAAAGCCTGACTGGTGTCTTTGGGGTCTGGAGAAGTTGAGTTCTCTGAGCCACCTGCTACTGATGGGCTACCGTTTCCCCATCCTTGTTCTGATAAACACGGTATTTTCAATAGGAACCACCAGAGGGGGTCGGTGAAGTGTAAAAATAAATACTTGCTCTGCTCTGCTTTGTGCAGCTAACTTGGTGGGGCTCATCCGGATGATACTGAACTCCACCCCATCTTTATGAGATCCTCTCCCCAGCATGTCCCTTGGGAGTTAGTATCTCTGCAGAGCTGCTTGGTGGCAATGCTTTGCTTCTTCTAGAAATCAAGAATGAGAAACTAGCACAGATAGCTTTCTGCCTCTCCTCTCTGGCTCTGTGGGCACAGGCCTGAGGCCAGCTCTCAGCTAACTGATAAGGAGTCAATCCCTTTTGTTCTCAAAGGATGCAAAGAGTAATTTTTGCCATAGAGTTCCCATTCCAAGAAAGTCTTCAAAAGCTGCACAATTTTCAATGACTAATTCACCATTCCGGTAGTAATTCTACCGACTAAGTCTTATGGAGTACCTTTGCAGAGAAAAATAACATTTTCTTTTGGAATGGTTGTAGAGAATTTTTTTCTTTCTCTCCAGAGAAAATTCTGTTTCCTGCAGAGAAAAGGCTGTTTTCTGGCCAAAAGCAACTGCTTGTGAATTTTGTAAAACATTAAGCCCTGAACTGGAAAGATTTAGTATTGTTCTTGTCAGGATCTCTTGGCACTCAGAAAGCATGCTTTTTAACCTTTTTCCAGTTCTTTTTTGAATATTGTTCTCATCCCTACATGTAAGTGGCCCTGGGAAATCAAAATGGTGCTTTTACCAGGTCTTCCACCACTGTCACAGCTGCAGCTTCCAACAGAAGTGAATGAGGAGGGGAAGATAATAGGAACTTTGGGGAAAGACTGCCGTGCCTGGAATGGCAGGCTGAACATCTTTGGGTGCTCAGCTGGCCCTTGGTACATCTGTACGAAAAGCATCTCCATGTGGAGCTGGCAGGTTGAGGGGTAGCCCATGGACAGCCCTAATCCTGATTCCAGATTCCATGTCCAAACTCCACAGTGTTGCCATACTAGTGGCACTGCCCTGAGTCCCCTGCATTGTTCATAGAGAACTCTTTCCCCTTCCCTAGATGCCAGCTTTTCCAACAGTTTCAGGGACAGGAAATGTTTCATGCCTGGCCTTTCATGCCTGGCCACATAATTTGATACACCTTGAATTGTGCCCAGAATCGGACCAGTGTCCAGTGGAGCTGTTGTAACAAGGGAGTTGTATACACCCTGTAATTCCACAGCCTGCAAGCAAACACTGAGAAGACTCTCTCCAAAGTCCTCACCAAGCTTCCCCGTGGTGGTGATGCGACCAAGGGAAAGCCCTCCCCTAAAGATCCTACAATTCAACCTAGCTAGAGATGGCCTTTCAGATCATCTGGACCCAAGATATGTAGGGTCAGTCATTCTGTGATATAGTACAAAATATGTAACCTACCCCATCAGGCAACTACACAACAGAAGTACAGAGGAAATAATTCCCTAAGACAAGGTGAGGAGAGAAGTCTCAATTCCCCAAGAATGGATCTTTCCCTCTTTAAATGCCCTTGTGATCGTGAGAACCAATGAGATTGGAGTGGAAGAACTTGAGGGTGGAGCACAGATACTCCACTTCCACAACAGGGTTCCATATAAAGGACCAAAGCCTTGGAAACAGCCACTGTTGTGAGGTCTGCTTTCTCTCCTCCAGCATTAGGACCAAAATCTGCTCAGTATGTTGTGGGTTCCCATTCTTAGCCTGCTGTTGGTGCTGTGGTGCAGATGTGAGGAAAGGTTGTCTTCATGTTAAAGCCATTGCGAAGGTAGGAGGACTGTATTTACTGAGCAAGCTGAGCTTCATAATTTCTCCAATTTTCTCTTTCCAGGTTCAGACTCACAACTAACAATGTCTCAGCCTCCCTCAGCCTCCATGTCAATAGGGAACACTGTGAAACTCTCCTGCACCATAAGCAGCAATGACAAAATGGTGCACTGGCACCAACAGAAGCTGGGGAATGCTCCACAGTACCTCTTATACTATGGTAGTGATTCCAACAAGCACCATGGCTCTGGGATCCCCTCTCGTTTCTCTGGGTTCAAAGATTCTTCTGGCAGCATTGGCTACTTAACCATCTCTGGAGCCCTGGCAGAAGATGAGGCTGACTACTACTGTGCAGCATGGTACAATGATGCTTATCACAGTGTGATGTTTGACGAGGAAGTAAGACGAGAACTGAGAAGAGCCTTTCAGGGGTGCTGTGTCTAATGAGAGCAGATTCAGGACACATCAAAACTGCTGCAGAAGTGACGACACTTACTGTGTGTACCTCCAGAGCATTTCCCAGGTTCTGAATTGCCCTCTTTCCTGGTCACAGGGTCACTGGGGATATTGGTTTGAATTCCTGATTACAGTTATGAATGTGAACCTAGAGTTATGCATTCCTAACTTATTTGTACTCACGATCCTTGTGTATTCAAGAGTTCAGGGGACACATAGGCATTGTAGAAATCTCCCAGTACTGCCTTACAAGAAAACAGCCCCTGTGAGAAAAAAGGGGGGCGTCTGTTTTCCTATCCATGGACCCACCCCAGCCCAAACTAGGCATCTTCTGTTACTGAAAATATGCAAACAACATAATCCAGGAAGATTATAGGAACTTTGGGGAAAGACTACCGTGCCAAGAATGAGAGTCCCAACATCTTTGGGGCCTCCGCTGCCCCCAGTGCCTCAGCAGGAAGAGCATCTCCTTGTGATGCTGGCAGGTCAGGGGGCAGCCCATTAACAACTCTGATTCTGATTCCAGATCCCATGTCCAAAGTCCACAATGCTACCATACCAGTGACACTACCTTGTTTCCCCTAAATTCTCCACAGAGCACTCCTTCTCCTGCCCTAGACGACAACTTTCCAACAATTTCAGGGACAGGAAATCTTTCCCACCTGGCCACACATTCTGACACACCTTGAATTGTGTCCAGAATCAGACCAGCCACCAGCGGAGCTGTTGCAACAAGGGAGTTACACGCTCCCTGGAGGTCTACAACCTGGAAGCAGCCGCTGATAAAACTCTCTCCCAAGTTCTCACCAAGCATGCTTGTGGTGGGCATGGGACTAAAGAAAACCCCTCCCCTAAACATCCTACAATTTAGGCTAGCTCTTAGACAGACATATGGACCTTTAAATAGTCTGGACCCAAGATGTGTAGGTCATTGCCAGTAATTTTGTGATACAGTACAAATTGTATAACCCTCCCATCAGCAAATACACAGCAGTTCAAACGAAATAATACTCTAATAAAAGTTGGGAGAAATCTCAGTCCACGAAGAATCGTTCCATCTCCCTTTAAGTACCCTTATGATCATGAGGACCAATCAGATTGGAGCAGATGAACCTGAGGGTGGAGCATAGCTATTCCGCTTCCGCAATGGGGCACCATATAAAGGGCAAAGCCTTTGGAGACAGCCACTATTGTGAAGTCTACTTTTCCTCCTCCTGTGTTAGGTTAGAAATCTGCTCAATATGTTGTGGGTTCCCATTCTTAGCCTGCTGTTGGTGCTGTGGTGCAGAGGTGAGGAAAGGGCCTCTTCAGGTTAAAGTCATTGCTAAGGTAGGAGGACTGCATCACCTGAGCAAGCTGAGCTTTACCATTTCTCCAATTTTCTCTTTCCAGGTTCTGACTCACAACTCACAGTGTCTCAGCCTCCCTCGGCCTCTGTGTCACTGGGGAACACTGTAAAACTCTCCTGCACCATAAGCAGGAATGACAGAACTGTGTCCTGGTTCCAGCAGAAGCCGGGGAATGTTCCACGGTACCTCTTATATTATTACTCAGATTCCAGCAAGGGCCAGGGTTCTGGGGTCCCCTCTCGTTTCTCTGGATCCAAAGATTCTTCTGGTAGCATTGGCTACTTAACCATCTCTGGAGCCCTGGCAGAAGATGAGGCAGTCTATTATTGTGCAGGAGAGTATTACGGTTTCTCACAGTGTGACATTTGGTGAGGAAGTAAGACAAGAACTGAGAGGAGCCTTTCAGGGGTGCCGTGTCTAATGAGAACAGATTCAGGCTACATCCAAAGTGCAGGAAAAGTGATTACAGTTGTTGTGCGTCAAGATTAACCTTTTCTCAGGTTGTGAATTTCAAACTTTGCTGTCCTAGCCAGCCTCACCCACAGGGTCAATGGGGATATTGGCGGGAATTCATGACTCCAATCACAAACGCATAACCGAGAGTTAGGTATTCTTAACTGACGTGCTGACGATCTTTGTGTGTTCAAGAGTTTAGGGGACACATAGGGATCATAGAAATCCCTCACTCCTGCTTTAGGAGGCAGCAGCCCCTAGGTGAAAAGGGAGGGTGGGGTCTGTCCTCCTGTTTTTGGACCCATTCCAGGAGCCCAAAAAAGGCTTCTTCTGTTACTGAAAATATGCAAACTAGTAATCCAGGAAGACTCATTATCTCAGACATTGCAACCCTCACTATTGGGTTATCTGGATATGTGACACAGTTCTCAGGCCGTATGCCACCAATACTCCAAGCAACACAAAGGGTACAATTAATTTCCCGAGAGAGATGCAGCCTGTACACAAGCTAGCCACTGGGGAGGTGGAATCCCTATTGAGCAACACCGCACACCAGAATGCACTACAAGCCATCAAATATACTGACAGTTTTTGGGGGGTCTGGAAAAAGTGGATTTCGGGGGCAGTATCTGGTGGACCGAGCTTTCTCCACACTTGTTCTTATAATCATGGCATTTTCAATAGAAACCACTAGAGGGGGGCAGTGAATTCTTAAAAAATACCTGCTAAGCTCTGCTTTGTGCAGCTGACTAGGTCAGGCTTATCTAGATGATACTGAACTCCTCCCCTCTTTACGAGACCCCCCCCCCATGTCCCTTGGGAGTTATTATCCCTGCCAAACTGCTTGGTGGCAGTGCTTTGTTTCTTTTAGAAATCAACAATGTGAAACCAGAACAGATGGCTTTCTGCCTCCACTGTCTGCTTCTGTGGGCACAGATCTGGGGCCAGCTCTCAGCATACTGGTAAGGATGTAATTCATTTTGTTCTCAAAGGAAGCAAAGAGTCACTTTTGCTGTTTTCTTCCCATTGCAAGAAAGTCTTCCAAAGCTGCACCGTTTTCAATGACTATTCACAGTACTGGACTAATTAGACAAAACATTCTCAAAGGGTACCCTTACAGAGAAAATGGCATTTTTTGTTGAAACTGCTGCAGGGAAGTATTATTAGCTGCAAAGAAAATTTTGTATCCTGCAGAGAAAATGCTGCTTTCTGGCCAAAAGCCAGCATCTGCAAATTTTGTTTAAAAAATAAAAATAAATAAAAACTGAGCTGGAAAGATTCTTGCAAGCCCAGTATTTCTCTTGTCAAGGTATCTTGACACTCAGGAAGCAGGCTTTTTGACCCTTCTCCAACTATTGTTTGAACATTCTTTCCATCCCTACATGTAAATGGCTCTGGAAACTTGGAACGGTGCTTTTCCCAGGTCCCCCACCACTGCCACTGCCACACCTTCAAGCAGAAGGGAATGACAAGGGCAAGATGATAGGAACTTTGGGGAAAGAGTGCCGTGCCAGGACTGGGAGACCCAACACCTTTGGGTGCTCAGCTGCCCCAGTGCCTCAGTAAGACAAGAATCTCCCTGTGATGCTGGGAGGTCAGGGGGCAACCCCTTAACTGCTCTGACCTTGATTCCAGACCCCATGTTCAAATTCCCCAGTACTGCCATACTAGTAGCACTGCCATATATACCCCATGTTCTCCAAACAGGACTCTTCCTCCTGCCCTAGATGCCAACTTTTCCAACCATGTCAGGGACAGCAAATCTTTCCCGCCTGGCCACATGATCTGACACACCATGGATAGTGCCCAGAATCAGACCAGAAGCCAGTGGACCTGTTGCAACAAGGGAGTTGTACACGCCCTGGGAGTTCTATGGCCTGGAAGCAGCCACTGAGAAGGCTTTCTCCTACGTCCTCACCAAGCATGCCTGTGGAACCAAGGAAAAGCCCTGAAAATTTGGGATAGCCCTTAGGCAGAGATATGGCCTTGTAGATAGATCTGTAGGGCTTTAAAGGTCATAGCCGGTCATTTTGTGATGTAGTATAAAATGTGTAACCTACCCATCAGCCAAGGACACAGCAGAAGTGCAGAGGAAATAATATCCTAATACAAGCTGAGGGAAATCTCAGCCCACCAAGAGAGACCCCTTCTCTTTTTAAGTACCCTTGTGATCATGAAGACCAATCAGATTGAAGCGGATGAACCTGAGGGTGGAGCATAGATACTCCAGTTCCACAACAGGGTTCCATATAAAGGACCAAGGCCTTGGAGACAGCCACTGTTGTGAGATCTGCTTTCCTTCCTCCAGCATTAGGACCAAAATCTGTTCACCATGTTCTGGGTTCCCATGCTCAGCCTGTTGTTGGTGCTGTGGTGCAGAGGTGAGGAAAGGGCCTCTTCACGTCAAAGTCAGGGCTAAGATAGGAGGACTGCATTTCCTGAGCAAGCTGAGCCTCACCATTTCTCCAATCTTTTCTTTCCAGGTTCTGACTCACAACTCTCAGTGTCTCAGCCTCCCTCAGCCTCTGTGTCACTGGGGGACACGGTGAAACTCTCCTGCACCATAAACAGGAATGATAGAGCTTTTTACTGGTTCCAACAGAAGCCGGGAAATGCTCCACAACACCTCATATATTATTACACAGATTCTAACAAGGGCCAAGGTTCTGGGGTCCCCTCTCGTTTCTCTGGATCCAAAGATTCTTCTGGTAGCATTGGCTACTTAACCATCTCTGGAGCCCTGGCAGAAGACGAGGCTGACTGTTATTGTGCAGGAGAGTATAGCTGGGTTTATCACAGTGTGACATTTGATGAGGAAGTAAGACAAGATCCGAGAACAGCCTTTTAGCAATAGCGTGTCTAATGAGAACAGATTCAGGCTACATCAAAACTGCAGCAAAAGTGACTACAGTTGCTGTGTGTATGTCAACAATAACCATTCCCAGGTCCTGAATTTCACAATTCGCTGTCCTAGCCAACCTCACCCACAGGGTCACTGAGGATATTGGCTGGAATTTATGATTGCAGTTAGAAATGTATAACCCTAGAGGTATGTATCTGTAACCTATTTGTATTCACAATCTTTGTGTATTCAAGAGTTTAGAGGACTCATAGGGATCATAGAAATCACACAGTCCTGCCTTAGGAGGCAGCAGCTCTTGTGAGAAAAGTGGGGAGGTGTCCTTCTGTTTTTGGACCCACCCCAAAGCCCAAACCAGACATCTTCTGTTACCATGTGCAAACAAGGTAATCCAGGAAGGCCCATTGTCTCAAGCATTGCAACCCTCACTGTTGGGTTATCTGGATATATGACTCAGTTCTCAGTCCCTATGCCATCAATACTCCAAGAGACACAAAAGATATAACTGATTTCCTGAGGGAGATGGGGTCTGTCTACAAGCTAGCTGCTAGGGATGTGGAATCCCTGTAGACCAACATCTCACACCAGGATGCACTATGAACCATCAAAAATACTGACCAGTGTCTTTGGGGTCTGGAGAAGTTGGGTTCTGTAGGCCACCTGCCAGTAGTGGGCTGGCCTTTCCCTACTCTTGTTCTGGTGATCATGGTATTTTCAACAGAGACCCCTGGGCGGGGGGGGGGGGGCAATAAATTGTAATTTAAAAAAAAACTGCTTTGTGCAGCTGCCTAGTTGGGCTTAGCCAGATGATATTGAACTCTTCTCTGTCTTTATGAGACACCCCCAACATCTCTCTTGGGAGTTAATATCCCTGCAGAGCTGCTTGGTGGCAGCACTTTGTTTCTTCTGGAAATTAAGAATGCAAAACTAGCGTAGACTGCTTTCTGCCTCTCATCTCTGCTTTGGTGGGCACAGGCCTGGTGCCAAGTCTCTGCAAGTTCCCGATGTTGCTGTACCAGTGGGACTGCCCTGTATCTCCCACATTCTCCGCAAAGCATGGTTTCTGCTGCCCTAGAGGCCAACTTTTCCAACCATTTCAGGGACATGAAATCTTTCCCACCTGGCCACACAGTCTGACACACCTTGGATTGTGCCCAGAATCAGACCAGTGGCCAGTGGAGCTCTTGCAACAAAGGAATTGAATGCTCCTTGGACTTCTATAACCTGGAAGCAGCAACTGAGAAGGCTTTCTCCCATGTCCTCATCCAAGCGTGCCTGTGGTGGTGATGGGACAAAGGAAAAAGCCTCCCCAAAGATCTTACAACTCAGGCGAGATGGTCTTATAGATAGTCTGGACCCAAGGCATGTAGGGCTTCAAAGGTCATTGTCAGTAATTTTGCGATATAGTACAAAACATGTAACCTACACATCAGCTAAGTACACAGCAGAAGCATGCAGGGAATAATATTCTAATACAAGCTGAGGGAATTCTCAGTCCCCCCAAAATGGCTCCTTCTCCTTTTAAGTACCCTTGTGATCATGAGGACCAATCAGATTGGAGCAGAGGAACCTGAGGGTGGAGCATAGATACTCCAGTTCCACAAACAGGATTCCAGTTAAAGGGCAAAGACCTTAGAGACAGCCACTGTTGCGAGGTTTGTTTTCCCTCCTCCAGCATCAGGACTGAAGTCTGCTCACCATGTTCTGGGTTTCCATTCTTAGCCTGTTGTTAGTGCTGTGGTGCAGAGGTGAGGAAAGGTTGTCTTCACATTAAAGTCATTGCCAAGGTAGGAGAACTTCATCTATTGAGCAAGCTGAGTCTCACCATTTCTCCAATTTTCTCTCTCCAGGTTCAGACTCACAGCTCACAGTGTCTCAGCCTCCCTCGCCCTCTGTGTCACTGGGGAACACGGTGAAACTCTCCTGCACCATAAGCAGGAATGACAGAGATGTGTACTGGTACCAGCAGAAGCCAGGGAGTGTCCCACGGTACCTCTTATATTATGGTAGTGATTCAAGCAAGGGCCAAGGCTCTGGGGTCCCCTCTCGTTTCTCTGGGTCCAAAGATTCTTCTGGTAGCATTGGCTATTTAGCCATCTCTGGAGCCCTGGCAGAAGACGACGCTGACTATTACTGTGCAGCAGGTTACAGTGGTGTTGCTCACAGTGTGACATTTGATGAGGAAGTAAGACAAGAACTGAGAAGAGCCTTTTGGCGATAGTGTGTCTAATGAGAACAGATTCTGGCCACATCAAAACTGCAGCAAAAGTGACTACGGTTACTGTGTGTACACCAACAGTAACCATTTACCTGTTTCTGAATTTCAGTCTTTGCTGTCCTGGCCAGCCTCCCCCACAGGGTCACTGGAGATATTGGCTTGAAGTCACAATCGCAGTCGTGGATGCATAACCTAGACTTATGTATTTCTAACTTATATTCACAATCCATGGGTAATCAAGACTTTAGGGGACACATAGGGATCATAGAAACCCCCCAGTCCTGCCTTAGGAGGCAGCAGCCCCTCGGAGAAAAGTGTGGAGGGGTATCAACAATGTGAAACTAACACGGACGGCGTTCTGCCTCTCGTCTCTCGTTCTCTGGTCCTAATGCTGGAAGAGGGAAAGAAAGTAGACCTCACAACAGTGGCTGCCTCCGAAGCCTTTGCCCTTTGAATGGCATCCTGTTTGTGGAACCAGAGTATCTATACTCCACCCTCAGGTTGATCCGCTCCACTCTGATTGGTCCTCATGATCACAAGGGTACTTAAAGGGAGATGGAGCCATGCTGGGGGAACTGAGACTTCCCTCCTCACCTTGTATTAGGATATTATTCCCCATGTACTTCTGCTGTGCACTTGCCTGTTGGGTGGGTTATGTAGTTTCTACTATAGCACAAAATTACTGGCAATGACCTTTGAAGCCCTACACGGCTTGGGTCCAGACTGTCTAAGAGACCATCTGGCCTGAATTGTAAGATCTTTAAGAGAGGGCTTTTCCGTGGTCCCATCACCACCACAGGGATGTTTGGTGAGCACTGCCCTGTCTCCCCCGCATTCTCCACAGAGCTATCTTTTAATTGTCCTAGATGCCAACTTTTCCAACCATTTCAGGGACAGGAAATCCTCCCCACCTGTCCACACGGTCTGACCCACCTTGAATTGTCCCCAGAATCAGACCAGGAGCCAGTGCACCTGTTGCAACAAGGGAGTTGCATGCTCCTTGGCATTCTGCAACCTGGAAGCAGCCACTGAGAAAGCTCTCACCCAAGTCCCCACCAAGCATGCCAGTGGCGGTGACAAGACCAATGGAAAGATGTTAAAATTCGGGATAGCTCTTAGGCAGAGATATGGTCTTTTAGATAGATCTGTAGTGCTATAAAAGTCATAGCCAGTCATTTTGTGATGTAGTATGAAATGTGTAACCTACCCATCGGCTGGGAACACAGCAGAAGTACAGACAAAATAATATCCTAATACAAGCTGCGACAAGTCTCAGTCAACCGAGAATGGCTCCTTCTCCCTTTAAGCACCCTTGTGATCATGAAGACCAATCAGATTGGAGCGGATGGACCTGAGGGTGGAGCACAAATATGCCACTTCCACAGCAGGGTTCCATATAAAGGACGAAGGCCTTGGAGACAGCCACTGTTGTGAGGTCTGCTTTCTGTCCTCCAGTGTTTGGACCAAAGTCTGCTCACTATGTTGTGGGTTCCCATTCTTGGCCTGTTGTTGGTATGGTGGTGCAGAGGTGAGGAAAGGGCCTCTTCACGTTAAAGTCATTGCGAAGGTAGGAGGACTGCACCTACTGAGCAAGCTGAGCCTCATCAGTTCTCCAATTTTCTCTTTCCAGGTTCGGATTCACAGCTCACAGTGTCTCAGCCTCCCTCGGCCTCCGTGTCAGTAGGGAACACTGTGAAACTCTCCTGCACCATAAGCAGCAATGACAGAACTGCATTCTGGTACCAGCAGAAGCCGGGGAATGCTCCACGGTACCTCTTATACTATGGTAGTGATTCCAACAAGGGCCATGGCTCTGGGTTCTCCTCTCGTTTCTCTGGGTCCAAAGATTCTTCTGGTAGCATTGGCTACTTAACCATCTCTGGAGCCCTGGCAGAAGATGAGGCTGACTATTACTGTGCAGCAGGTTACAACAATGCTTGTCACAGTGTGACATTTAATGAGGAACTAAGACAAGAACTGAGAGGAGCCTTTCAGGGATGCTGTGTCTAATGACAGCAGATTCAAGCCACATCATAACTGCAGGAAAATGACTACACTCACTGTGTGTACCTCAACAGCATTTCCCAGGTTCTGAATTTCACTGTTCCCTGTCCATCGGGTTACTAAGGATATTGGCTTGAATTCAGGATTGCAGTTATGAATGTGTAACCATTCCTAACTTATCTGCATTCACGATCCTTGTGTATTCAAGAGTTCAGGGGACACATAGGGATCATAGAAATCCCCCTGTCTAGCCTTACGAGACAGCAGCCCCTGTGAGAAAAAAAAAGGAGGGGTCCGTTCTCCTGTTGTTGGACCCTCCCCAGGAGCCCAAACCAGGCATCTTCTGTTACTGAAAATATGCAAACAAAGAAATCCAGGAAGGCCTGTTGTCTCAAGCATTGCAACCCTCACTGTTGGGTTATTATTGTTCTGATAAACATGGTATTTTCAATAGGAAGCATGAGAGAGGGGCAGTGAACTATGGGAAATAAAAGACTTTGTGCACTGACTAGATGGGGCTTTTCCGGATGATACTGACCTCCTCCCTGATCGTCCCTTGGGAGTTAATATCCCTGCAGAGCTTCTTGGTGGCAGTGCTTTGTTTCTTCTAGAAATCAACAATGTGAAACTAGCACCAACGGCTTTCTGCCTCTGCTGTCTGCTTCTGTGGGCACAGGCCTGGGGCCAACTCTCAGCATACTGGTAAGGAAGTAAGTCATTCTGTTCTCAAAGGAAGCCAAGAGTCGTTTTTGCTGTTTTCTTCCCATTTCAAGAGAGTCTTCAAAGGCTGCACAATTTTCCATGGCTAGGCGCAGTACCACACTAATTTTACGGAGAATTTTCAAGTGATAACTTTGCACAGAAGATAACATTTTCTGTTGAGATGGCTGCAGCGAAATGTTATTTTCCCCACAGAAAATTCTCTTTCCCACAGAGAAAAGGGTTCTTGCTGGACAAAAGCAACCCCTTGAGTGTTTTGTAAAAAATTACACCCTAAGCTCGAAGGGTTTAGCTTTATTCTGGTTGGGGTTGCTTGACACCCAGGGAGCATGCTTTCTGACCTTTCTCCAAAGACTTTTTGAAGATTCTTCCCATCCCTACATATTGGTGGCTCTGGGAGCTCACCATGGCGTTTTAGCAGGTCCCCCTCCACTGCCACTGCTGCTGCTTCCAACAGAAGTGAATGAGGAAAGGAAGATGATAGGAACTTTGGGGAAAGACTGCCGTGCCTGGAATTGGAGGCCGAACACCTTTTGGTGCTCAGTTGCCCCCAGTACATCTGCAGGAAAAGGATTTCCCTGTGGTCCTGGCAGATCAGAGGGCAGACCATTAACCCCTCTGATCTTGCTTCTACATCCCATCTCCAAAGTCCCCAGTGCTGCCATACTTGTGGCACTCCCTTGTATCCCCCACCTTCTCCTGCCCTAGATGCCAACTTTTCCAACCACGTCAGGGACAGAAAATCCTTCCTGCCCGGCACACAGTCTGATACACCTTGAATTGTGCCTGGAATCAGAGCAGGAGCCGGTGGAGCTGTTGCCACAAAGAAGCTGAATGCTCCCTGGACTTCTACAACCTGGAAGCAGCCACTGAGAAGGCTCTCTCCAAAGTCCCCACCAAGCTTGCCTGTGGTGGTAATGGGACCAAGGAAAAACACTCCCCTAAAGATCTTACAGTTCAGCCTAGCTAGAGACGGTCTTGCAGATAGTCTGGACCCAAGATATGTAGGGCTTTAACAGTCATTGCCAGTCATTTTGTAATATAGCACAAACTGCATAATTCACCCATCAGCCAAGCACACAGCAGAAGGATGCAGGAAATAATATCCTAATAAAAACTGAGAGAGGTCTCAGTCCCCCAAGAATGGCTCCTTCTCCTTTAAGTACCCCTCTGATCATGAGGACCAATCAGATTGGAATGGATGAACCTGAGGGTGGAGCACAGATACTCCACTTCCACAAACAGGCTTCCATATAAAGGACCAAGACCTTGGAGACAGCTACTGTTGTGAGGTCTCCTTTCCTTCCTCCAGCATTAGGTCTGAAGTCTGCTCACCATGTTGTGGGTTCCCCTTCTTAGCCTGTTGTTGGTGCTGTGGTGCAGAGGTGAGGAAAGGGCCTCTTCAGGTTAAAGTCATTGCCAAGGTAGGAGAACTGCATCTACTGAGCAAGCTGAACCTCACCATTTCTCCAATTTTCTCTTTCCAGGTTCAGACTCACAACTCACAGTGTCTCAGCCTCCCTCGGCCTCCGTGTCACTGGGGAACACGGTGAAACTCTCCTGCACCATAAGCAGGAATGACAGAACTGTGTACTGGTTCCAGCAGAAGCCAGGGAGTGCTCCACGATACCTCTTATATTACTACTCAGATTCGAGCAAGGGTCAAGGCTCTGGCGTCCCCTCTCGTTTCTCTGGGTCCAAAGATTCTTCTGGTAGCATTGGCTACTTAACCATCTCTGGAGCCCTGGCAGAAGACGAGGCTGACTATTACTGTGCAGCAGGTTACAACAATGCTTATCACGGTGTTGAATCATGATGAGGAAGTCAAACAAAAACCATTCTTCTTATCCCCTAGGAGGAATTGAACATATGAGCTGTGTGCACTGGGGGTATAAACACTGAACCACCAAAACTCATGAAAACTTGGGTCAAGTAATGTAGGTTAGGACCTTCCAACAGCAGAGACAGAGCTGTTAGAATATCTAATCCTACCTTGATTATTCAAGATTGTGGCTTTCCTTTCCTTTCATTCATTGGTAACCTAACTCAACACCTTCTGAGTTCCTGTTTGTTAGTATTTCTGAGCAGGCGAGGTTGTGTTAAACACACAGCAAAACTGCAGCAAAGGAGCCTGCAGAAGGTAAATAGAATGATCTAGTCTTATTCTCGTTCCTATTAACTTTATTTGTACAGTACCTCGATTTTTTCCCCAAAGCTGAGCTTCTCAGTGGCTTGCGTGTTAAAATGACTACAGTACAAAGCATATATAAGGATCAACAATATCACTAGTCATTCTCTTCCAGGTCCCCAATGTCTTTCTGTGTTGTCCCATTCAGCCTCAGGTAACATCACTGAGAGCACCCTAAAACATTCTGGGCTGCATCAAGAGGAGTCTGCTGTCTAGGTCAAGGGAAGTGATGGTACCACTCTGTTCTGTTTTGGTCAGACCCCACCTGGAATACCATGTCCAGTTCTGGGCACCGCAGTTGAAGAAGGATGTGAACAAGCTGGAACGTGTCCAGAGAAAAGGGTGATCAAAATGATAGAAGGCCTGGAAACCATGAAGTCCTCTGATGAGCAGCTTAGGGAGCTGGGTATGTTTAGCATGGAGAAGAGAAGGTTCAGAGGTGACATGATAGCCATGTTTAAATATTTGAAGGGACGTTATATGGAGGTTGGAGCAAGCCTGCACCAGAGACTAAGACATTATGGAGCAAGGGCTTCAAGCATCAGGAACAGAGATGCTATCTAAACATTAGGAAGAACTTCCTGATGGTGAGAGCAGTTTGACAGTGGAATGCACTGCTGCCCGGGAGAGTGGTGGAGCCGCGTTCTTTGGAGGTGGTTCAACAGAGACTGGCTGGCCATCTGTCAGGAATGCTTTGATGGTGTCTTCCTGCATGGCAGAATGGGGTTGGACTGGATGGCCCTTGTGGTTTCTCCTATGATTCTGTGATCCAGGTGTTGGGAAATGGGACAAAACCAACACAACAGTTTAATGTAGAGTTGGGCAACCACACAGTGGGCGGGGACCAAAGTTTGCTTTACCCTTCCCTAACAGGTCATACTGGTAAATATTGGTGCACTGGATGAAGGGTTTCTGGCTGAAAATTACCCCAGCGCCAAAAAAAAGAGGACTTTTAAAACGGTTGTTGCATACCTCTCTGACTTACAAGACAACAGACCTCTGTCACTTGCAGCAGCTCCTGTCCAGAACAGCCGGATTGGGAGCCTTGGACAGTTGTGTCAATAGTGCCATGATTGTGAACATGTGGGGACCCTGAATATGAATCACTTATGGATGTGCAACTCTATTTGTTATGTTTTTGTCATATTTTTTACCATACAATTTGCTTGTCCTGGAGCCAGCTTAAAGCATCTCAGAGCCCTTGGGAAACCCAAATGCCACTGCTATCATGTTCCCCCGACAACCACCACTGTTGGCACTCTGAGCTGGAGGGAATGAGGAGGAGAAGATGACAGGAACTTTTTGGGGAAAGACTGCCATGTCTGGAATGGCAGGCTCAATACATTTGGGCCCCATAGGGCAGAGTCACTGCTGTCCCCAGTGTGTTGGCAAGGAAGCTCTCTTTCTCTCTGGTACCTGCCTGAGGTGTCGGGCAGCGCTGACCAGGGCTCTAGGTCATATGTCCACACTCCCCATTGGTGCCATATTTATGACGCCACCTGTCCCAATTGTTTGCACGTGAAGGCCTAGATCCAATTGCTACCCCCGCCCCCGGACTCCATACAACCTACCTTCCCTTTTCTTTTTATGGCTCACACCCAACCTGCAGTGGTCTTTACTGAAACTGTCATGATTAATTCAAGCTGGGATAGGGAAAGTGCACTGATCCATGGAAGGATCCTTTTTCAAAAAGTTTAAATAATCATAGAAAGTGTTTTATCTGAAAAGCAAACAGGAAGAATCTATATCTCCCCCTTAAAAAAACCAAAAAACAGGTCCCTAATGTAATCTTCTTCTCTGACTGGCTTGAGGAAGAGAGGATCACCTTATAAACGAGTGTTTGTCACATCATTTTAAACAGTCATGTAAAGCATGTTCGGCAAAGTCATCCAGAGGAGACTAGGAGCCTGCTATACAAAAACATTCTTTTACAAATTCAGTTATATAGAGTGGAACAACTTCTTCATTCAGCTCCTTCCCGAAGATGAGATTCTGCTCTATGGGAATGATCATCCTTCTCCTTTTCCCCATTCTTTAAAAATCATCCCTTCTCCTTTTCCCAAAAGGCAAACTATGTGGCCCACCCTACCAAGCATGTATGCAACAGAACTAGAGATGAAATGATCTCCTTCTCCAACCAGAGGGAAGGTTCGTCTGCCAAAGAATGGCCCCTTCGCCCTTGAAATACCCTTGTTATCATAAGTTCCAATCAGAATACACCTGATTAACATAGCGGAGGTGGGCTGATGCTCTGCCTCCACAAACAGGGTTGATATAGTGGGCAAATACGTTCAGGATCTCCATTGGTGTAAGGTTCAGTTCTTTTACCTTTTTCACCCAGTTCAGGGCACAGATCTGCTCACTATGTTCGGGGTTCCCATTCTTAGCCTGTTATTAGTGCTGTGGTGCAGAGGTGAGGAAAGACTGTCTTCACATTAAAGTCATTGCCAAGGTAGAGGGACTGCATCTACTGAGCAAGCTGAGCCTCATCGCTTCTCCAATTTTCTCTTTCCAGGTTCAGACTCACAACTCACAGTGTCTCAACCTCCCTCAGCTTCCGTGTCACTGGGGAACACCGTGAAACTCTCCTGCACCACAAGCAGGAATGACAGAAAAGTGTTCTGGTTCCAGCAGAAGCTGGGGAGTGTCCCACAGTACCTCTTATATTATGATAGTGAATCTAGCAAGGGCCAAGGCTCTGGGCTCCCCTCTCGTTTCTCTGGGTCCAAAGATTCTTCTGGTAGCATTGCTTATTTAACCATTTCTGGAGTTCTGGCAGATGACAAGGTTGACTATTATTGTGCAGCAGCATACAGTGCTTGTCACAGTGTGACATTTGATGAGGAACTAACACCATTTCCACACTAGGCTGTTATAGCACTATGATCACACTTGCAACATCCTATGGATTCCATAGGATGTTGCAAGTGGAATCATAGCGCTAAAACAGTCTTGTGCGGAAGCGTCTTAAGACAAGAACCAACACGAGCCTTTTCGCAATAGTGTGTCTAATGAGAGCAGATTCAGGTCACATCAAAACTGCAGCAAAAATGACTACAGTTACTGTGTGTCCATCAACAGTAACCATTTCTCAAGTTACAAATTTCACTCTTTGCTGTCCTGGCCAGCCTCCTCCACAAGGTCACTGGAGATTTTGACTTGAAGTTACAATCGCAGTTATGAATGTATACCCTAGAGTAATGTATTTCTGACATATGTGTACTCACAATCCATGGGTATTTAAGAGTTTGGGGGACACATAGAGATCATAGAAATCCCCCAGTCCTGCCTTAAGAGGCAGCAGCCCTCAGGGAAAAGTGGGGTGGGGGTACCTGTTCTCCTGTTTTTGCAGAAGTTGGATTTCATGGACCACCTGCCACCGGTGGGCTTGCCTTTCCTCACCCTTGTTCTTGTAATGATGGTATTTTCAATATATAGACCACTAGAGGGGGGCAGTGAACTGCCATTTAAAAAGCTGCCTGGGTGGGACTTATCCAGATGATACAAAAGTCCCCCTCCTCTTTATGAGAACCCCCTCCTCCAGCATGTCCCTTGGGAGTTAATATCCCTACAGAGCTGCTTGGTGGCAGTGCTTTGTTCCTACAGAAACCAACAATGCGAAACTTGCAGTGACTGCTTTCTGAGTCTCTGCTTCTGTCAGGACAGGCCTGGGGCCAGCTCTCAGCATACTGGTAAGGAGGCAGTTCCTTTTGTTCTTGAGAGAACCACAGAGTCATTTTTGCCATTTTCTTCCCATTCCAAGAAAGGCTTCGAAAGCTCCACAATTTTCAATGACTATTCACAGTATTGGACTAATTCGACAGAAAATCCTCACGAGGTACCTTTGCAAAGAAGAGAACACTTTCTGTTGATATGGTTGCAGAGAAATATTATTTTCTTCACAGAAGGTTCCCTTTGGCGAGAAAAGGCTGCTTTCTGAACAAAAGCAACGGCTTGTGAATTTTGTAAAGCATTAAGCTCTAAACAGGAAAGATTTAGAATTATTCTTGTCAGGGTCTGTTGTCACTCAGAAAGCATACTTTCTGACCTTTGTCTAAATATTTTTTGGATATTCTTCCCATTCCTACATATCGGTGGCCCTGGGAACTTGGAATGGTGATTTTACCAGGTCTCCCACCACTGCCATGGGTGCAAATTCAAGTAGAAGTGAATAAGGAGGGGAAGGTAGTAGGAACTTTGGGGAAAGACTGCCGTTCTGGGAATGGAAGGCAAACCGCCTTTGAGTTCTCAGTTGCCCTCAGTGCCTCAGTAAGAAGAGCATCTCCCTGTGGTGCTGGCAGGTCAGGGAGCAGCCCATGAACAACTCTGATCCTGATTCCAGATCCCATGTCCGAGCTCCCATACTAGTGGCACTGTCCTGTATCCTCCACATTCTCCACAGAGCACTCTTTCCCCTTCCCTTGGTGCCAACTTTTCCAACAAATTCAGGGAGAGAAAATCCTTCCAGCCTGGCCACACAGTCTGACATACCTTGAACTGTGGCCAGAATTAGACCAGCAGCCATCGGAGCTGCTGCAACAAGGGAGTTGCGTGCCCCCCCCCCTGGAGTTCTACAACCTGTTAGCAGCTGCTAATAAACCTCTCTCCAAATTCCTCACTAAGTATGCCTGTGGTTTGGATGGGACCAAGGAAAAGCCCTTAAAATTCAGGATAGCGCTTATGGAGAGATATCGTCTCTTAGATAGTCTGACCCAAAATCTGGAGGGCTTTAAAGGTGATTGCTAGTCATGTTGTAAAATAGTACAAAATGTGTAACCTACCCATCAGCCAAGTACACAGCAGAAGTACACAGGAAATAATATCCTTATACAAACTGAGGGAAGTTTCAGTCTCCCAGGACTGGTTCCTTCTCTCTTTAAGAACCCTTGTGATCATGAGGACCAACGAGATTGGAGCAGATGAATCTTAGGGTGGAGTATAGATATTCTGGTCCCACAACAAGGTTCTATATAAAGGACCAAGGCCTTGGAGACAGCCACTGTTGTGAGGTCTGCTTTGTCTCCTCCAATGTTTGGACCAAAGTCTGCTCACCATGTTATGGGTTCCCATTCCTAGCCTCTTGTTAGTGTTATGGTGCAGAGGTGAGGAAACTTTCTCTTCACTTTAAAGTCACTGACAAGGTAGGAGGACTATACCTACTGAGCAAGCTGAGCCTCATCAGTTCTCCAATCTTCTCTTTCCAGGTTCAGATTCACAGCTCACAGTGTCTCAGCCTCCCTCGGCCTCTGTGTCACTGGGGAACACTGTGAAACTCTCCTGCACCGTAAGCAGGAATGACAGACATGTGCACTGGTTCCAGCAGAAGCCGGGGAATGCCCCATGGTACCTCTTATACTATAATAGTGATTCTGTCAAGCACCATGGCTCTGGGGTCCCCTCTCGTTTCTCTGGGTCCAAAGATTCTTCTGGTAGCATTGGTTATTTAACCATTTCTGGAGCTCTGGCAGAAGATGAGGCTATCTATTATTGTGCAGCATGGTACAACGATGCTTGTCACAGTGTGACATTTGATGAGGAACTAAGACAAGAACTGAGAAGGGCACGGATGCTATGTCTAATGAGAGCAGATTCAGGTCACATCAAAACTGGAGCAAAAGTGATTACACTTACTGTACATACATCAACAGTAACCATTTCCCAGGTTCTGAATTTCACTTTTTCAGTCCACAGGATCACTGGGGATATTGGCTTGAATTCACGACTGGAGTTATGAATGTAGAACCTAGAGTTATGCATTGCTAACGTATTTGTTAGGAGTACCAGATTAATTCTACATAAAATTTTCAAAGGATAACTTTGCATAGAATATAACATTTTCTATTGAGATGGTTGCAGGGAAGTCTTATTTTCCCCATAGAAAATTCTCTTTCCTGCAGAGAAAAGGCTGCTTTCTGAACAGAAGCAACCCCTTGAGCATTTTGTGAAAAATTAAGTTCTAAACTGGAAAGATTTAGCTTTATTCTTCTTGGGGTTTCCTGACACTCAGGAAGCGTGCTTGCTGACCTTTTTCCAAATATTTTTTGAATATTCTTCCCGTCCCTATATATCGGTGGCCCTGGGAGCTCAGAATGGTGCTTTTTCCAGGTCCCCCACCACTGCCACTGCCACACCTTCAAGCAGAAGTGAATGAGGAGGGGGAGATTATTAGAACTTTGGGGAAGGACTGCTATGCCTGGAATGGTAGGCCAACGCCTTTGGGTGCTCAGCTGCCCCCAGTGCCTCAGTAAGAAAAGAATCTCCCTGTGGTGCTGGGAGGTCAGGGAGCAGCCCCTTAACAGCTCTGATCCTGATTCCAGACCCCATGTCCAGTACTGTCCCCATACTAGTGGCACCTGTATCCCCTGCATTCTACAAAAAACACTCTTTCCCTTCCCTAGGTACCAACTTCAGGGAGAGGAAATCTTTCCCACCTGGTCACACAGTCTGAAACACCTTCAGTTGTGCCCAGAATCAGGCCAGCAGCCAGTGGAGCTGTTGAACAAAGGAGCTGCATGACCCCTGCAGCTCTACAACCTGGAAGGTGCTGCTGAGAAGGTTCTGTCCCAATCCTCACCAAGCTTGCCTCTGCTGGCGATGGGATCAACAGAAAGCCCTTAAAATTCAGGATGGCTCTTATACAAAGACATGGTCTTTTAGATAATCTGGACCCAAGATATGTAGGGTTTTAAAGGTCATTGCCAGTCATTTTGTGATATAGTATAAAATGTGTAACCTACTCATCAGCCAAGTATACGACTGAAATACAGATGAAATAATATCCTAATACAAGCTGAAGGAAGTCTCAATCCCCCAAGAATGGATCCCTCTCTCTTGAAGTACCCTTGTGATCATGAGGACCAACCAGATTGGAATGGATGAACCTGAGGGTGGAGCTGAGATACTCCAGTTCCACAAACAGGGTTCCATATAAAGGACAAAAGTCTCAGAGACAGCCACTGTTGTGAGGTCTGCTTTCCGTCCTCCAGCATTAGGACCAAAATCTGCTCAACATGTTGTGGGTTCCCATTCTCAGCCTGTTGTTGGTGCTGTGGTGCAGAGGTGAGGAACAGTTCTCTTCATGTTAAAGTTACGGTAAAGGTAGGAGAACTGCATCTAATGACCAAGTTGAGACTCACCATTTCTCCACTTTTCTCTTTCCAGGTTCTGACTCACAACTCACAGTGTCTCAGCCTCCCTCAGCCTCCGTGTCACTGGGGAACACGGTGAAACTCTCCTGCACCATAAGCAGGAATGACAGATATGTGTCCTGGTTCCAGCAGAAGCCAGGGAGCACTCCACGATACCTCTTATATTACTACTCAGATTCAAGCAAGGGCCAAGGCTCTGGGGTCCCCTCTCGTTTCTCTGGATCCAAAGATTCTTCTGGTAGCATTGGCTACTTAACCATCTCTGGAGTTCTGGCAGAAGACGAGGCTGACTATTACTGTGCAGCAGGTTACAACAATGCTTGTCACAGTGTGACATCTGATGAGGAAGTAAGACAAAAACTTTTGTTTTTATCTCCTAAGGAGGAACGGATTCATGAACTGGGTGTGCTTGTAAGATGTACAGACTACAGAAGCAACTGATTCAGTAGTTCTGCTTTGTATCACTCTCTGCCTCCAGAACAGAACTGGTAGAAAATCCCAATTTTACTTCAACCTCCACAACATGAGAATGGACATTGCACCAACACACAAGAAAATGTTTCCCAGAACTATAAAAAGTAGATCTCTGTATGGACTCTTCTAGAAGGTCGGACCATGGACTTTGATTTCTACAGAGAATGCTGTTGCCATCTTGCTCAAACTGACATAATCAACAAGAGGTACAGATTACCACAAAGTCTCAGCCAAATGGAATGAGATCCCATCCACACTCTCAGAAACAACCCTAACATGATTATAAAACAGGTTGACAAAGTGTGTGGTCATCATGAACAAGCCAGGCTACATAGACAACTGATAGACAACTGTCCAAAACTGTGTTTTATGGAATCCTCTCTAAAGGTCCCACTGGGGAAGATCTGAAGGAAATTTCTCAGAGATTTCTCCATCGATGTACAGAATCAAATTCAAATGGACACACACATACACAGTAGCCCAGACCAGGCCATCTTCTATTACCAAAAGTACACAAAGAAAGCAATCCAGGAGGACTAGTTGTTTCAAGAACTAGAATCCTCACTGTTGGAGTATCTGGACAGATAGACTCAGTTCTCAGACATCAACACTCCAAGCTACATGAAGGATACAACTGACTTCCTGAGGAAAATGGAGTCATTCCACAACCTTCCATGGACACTAGCCTTGCTAGTATGGATGTGGAATCCCTATCAAAGTCCCACACCAGGATAGACTATGAGCCATCAAGAATGTCATCTTGAAGGAAGCTACAGAACACCTAGCCACAAAAATCCACCACTTTCTTCTCATTGCCATAGGCACCCACGTGACACCCTGGTACACAAACATCTTCTTGGCTCACCTGGAACAACACTTTCTCAGCACATGCAGCCAGAATCCTCTCCTCTCTCTACAATTTCTTGAGGACATCTCTGTTGTCCGGACACATGGAAAGCAATCCCTAGAGAAGTTTCACAGGGATTTCAAGAAATGTTCCTCCTACCATCTTCCTGGGCCCGGAACAATCCACACAACCAATTCACTTCCTTGACACCACTGGGCAACTGCACAATAGACTTCTAAGTATGATGCTCTGTTGAAAACCTACAGATTCCTACACACACCTCCATGCCTCTACTTTCCACCAGAGCACCTACAAAATCCATTCTTTACAGTCAAGCCATCTGATACAACTGCATCTGTCCAGACCCACAAAACAGTGACTCAACACTCTTGTATTGACCGCAGACATTTCCACCTAAGGAGGTGAAAAAACAAATCAACAAGGCAAGTTACTATCCAGGAATAATCTACTACAGGACAGACCAAAATACAAAATGACAGAACATCCCTAATGGTCACTTATGATCTCCAGATGAGACTACTCAAAGGCATCATCAATCAGCTACAACCAATTGTGTAGAATGATATGGCCTTCTCACAAGATCTAGGAGGCAGGCCTTTATTGGCCTACAGACCATGGTGGGGGCAAATTCTTGCCTTCCCTTGTAGGCCTTATTGGCCCATCCCTGTCCACTGGAAGTGACGTCAGGCCATTTCCTCTTTCTGCCCCCCAAAAGGCTTGAAACAGGCTTTTTTTGAAGGACTGCGTGGAGGAGAAAGGCAAACCACCACATTTGTGTGGAAATTGGGGCAGTCTTGGGTGGAAAGTCACCTGAAAGCATGCTACAAAAAATCCAAATGGGGGCAGTTCGGTGGATGAAGGGACTGCCAGGGGGCTTGGAGATCTTCAATAGTTGAGTGGGGGGGGCTACTGCTGGTGGCCTGCCCTCCCCCTGGACTTGTTTTGATAAATCATGGTGTTAAGAGGCCACAATAGGCCCTTTAAAAAAAACAACCTGCAGTTGTTAGAATCTGTTTGTGCAACTGACTAGATGTGGCTTGTCCGGATGAAACTAAAGCTCTCCCCATCTTTACAACACCCCCCCCCATGTCCCTTGGGAGTTACTACCTCTGCAGAACAGCTTGGTGGCAATATTTTGTTTCATTTAGAAATCAAGAATATGAAACTAACACATGCCTCTCTCTGCCTCTTTTTTCTTCACACTGAGAGGAGGCAGAGTGCCGTCTCCCCTATGGTTCAGTGGGCACAGGCCTGATGCCAGCTGTCAGCATACTCGTTAGGATGCAATTTGTTGCTAATTCTGTTCTCAAAGGAAGCTCAGAGTACAGGAAACCGTCACCTTTTGATGCCCCATTATCTGACCACTCGCTTTCTTGACGCTTCCAAATTAAGGACAAGTTCCGTTAACTCGATGGGGTTTCTGCTCTTTCATCAGTTCTTCTTGTCTACGGAGGCTCACCTGGAACCACTCGCATGCATGCACTACTTGCAAAGCTTGCTGAGAGGGGGCACCATGAGAGCTGAGAGACTTTGCAAGCAGCATGTGCATGGATGGTCCCAAATGAGCCTCCATAAGTCCTTCAGTACAGTACAGCACATGGGTTCTGCTTTTCAACCAATTCCGTTTTCTGACAGAGCTCTGGTCCCTAACCTGTCAGATAAGTCAGGGGGAGTTTCTATCCCTGCAGAACTGCTCAGTGACCATGCTTTATTTTGTTTAGTATTCAAGGATGAGAAACTAGCAGATGCCTCTCTCTGCTTCTCTTTTTCCTATTGCTGGGAGCAGGCAGAGTGCCATCTCCCCTCTGGCTCTGTGGGCACAGGCCTGGGGCCAACGCTGTCATTTTTGCTATTCTTTTCCCATTCCAAGAAAGTCTTCAAAAGCTGCACAATTTTCAACAACGATTTGTAGTACCAAACTATTTCTGCACAAAATTCTCACAGGGTGCTTTTGCACAGAAAATAACATTTTCTGTTGATATAGGTGCAAAGAAATACAATTTTCTCCACAGAAAATATTGTTTCCTGTAAAGAAAAGGCTGTCTTCTGCCCAAAAGCAACCTCCTGTGAATTTTGTAAAAATTTAAGCCCTAAACTGGAAAGATTTAGCATTCTTCTTGTGGGTGGTTCTTGATGCTCAGGGAGCATGCTTTTGAATATTTTTTTAAAATATTTTTCCCATCCCTGCATATCAGTGGCCCTGGGAACTCAGAATAGTGCTTTTACCACGTCCCCCACCACTGCCACTGCTGTAACTTCAAGCAGAAGTGCATGTGGAGAGGAAGATAATAGGAATTTTGAGGAAAGATTACTGTGCCTGGAATGGCAGGCTGAACACCTTTGGGTGTTCAACTGCCCCTGGTACATCTGTAGGAAAACCACCCCTTGGGGTGCTGACAGGACAGAGGGTAGCCCATTAGTAGCACGGATCCTGACTCCTGATCCCATGTTGAAACTCTACTGTGCTGCCATCTCAGTGAAGCTGCCCTGCCCCAACACAGGTACTTTAAGGCCAATATACAATCACCAGCCCCAACTTTTCTTTTTTGACAACTTACTCCCAATCCCTTGTGAATTATCATTATGATGAAAATATTTCTGCCCCATTCTACATCAAAAATATCTTAGTAAAAATAAAGCAAACAGGCTAAACAGTAAAAATAATTTGAACAAACTCAAAATATATTCAACGTATTTACTGAGATTTGATGAAGAAGGGATCCCCTTTTATGGGAGCATTCGTCGCGTGATTTTAAACAATCATATTAGACCTACTCAGCCAAGTAAACAGAAGGAACATGGAATTCTTCTATTTAAACAGACACACATGCACATTCAGATCCATTATATGGAGTGAAATAATTTCTTCTTTGAATGCCTTGCTAATGATGACTTTCTGTTTTTGGGGGAGTTCTCACTCTCACCCTCTTACCAAAAGGCAAACCATGTGGCCTATCCCACCAAGCATATAGGTAGCAGGACTAGAGATGAAATGATCTCCTTCTCAAACCCAAGGGAAGGTCTGCCTGCCAACAAATGACCCCTTCCCTCTTGAAGTACCCTTGTGATCCTAAGATCCAATCAGATATAATCTGGTTAAAATAAGGGCAGAGGGTTGATGCTCCGCCTCCACAAACAAGGTTGATATAGAGGCCAAATGTTGTCTGACTCTCAGTGGTGTGAGACTGGGTTCCATTAATTTTCCCCCTTTCTTCGGCACTCAGATTCCTCATCATGTTAGGCGTTCCCATTGTTAGCCTGTTTGTAGTGATGTGTTGCCAAGGTAGGAGAGCATATTATCTTGGTGTTGAAATGTCCACCAAGCCAAGAAGACAGAACCGCAACAGCAAGCTGAGCCTAACCATTTCCCTGTTTTCTCGTTCCAGGTTCGGACTCTCAACTCACAGTGTCTCAGCCTCCCTCGGCCTCCGTGTCACTGGGGGAAACAGTGAAACTCTCCTGCACCATAAACAGGAATGACAGGGATGTGCGTTGGTACCAGCAGAAGCCAGGAAACGCCCCACAGTACCTGTTACATTACCTTAGCGATTCCAACAAGGGCCATGGCTCAGGGGTCCCTTCTCGTTTTTCTGGGTCCAAAGATGCTTCTGGTAGCATTTCCTACTTAACTATTTCCGGATCCCTGGCAGAAGATGAGGCTGACTATTACTGTTTAGTGTCCGTTGATACTTAGCACAGTGTTGCATTATTATGAGGAAGTAAGACAAGAACTCTTGTTCTTATCTCCTAAGGGAGGAATGAATTCACGAATTGCCCATGTCTGTAACACATACAGACTACGGCAGCAACTGATTCACTTTTTCAGCTTTGCATCTCTCTCACCCTCCAGAACAGAGGTGATAGAAAATCCAATTCTTAGCTTTATTTTTCAAGACTGTGGCTTTTATTTCCTCTCATTCATTGGTAACCTAAAATACCACCTTCCCCTTTCTCTGCCTTTCATGATGTGGTATCCCAGTCAGAAGACATCAAAGTCCCATCAAATCTCCAGTCAAAGGGGTGAGCAGAATAAGGGTGTCATTCAGCATCTGTCATGGTGGTTTTCCAAGGTCCAGATCTCCTTCTCTATTGCCCTAGCCATCTTCAGCTAACGTTGCTGGGATCACCATAACGTTTCCATGGGTCGGGATCAACATGGTCCACCCTTACTTGACTTACCTTGGTACTAGTTCCAGGTTTAGGATTATTGTCTGTTCCACCAATGCGTACAGCTCTGTCAAGGCTGTGAACCTTTCGAGATCCAGCTCCGCATTTGTGGAATGGTCTTCCCTTAGACCTCTGGCTGGAGGAGGATCTCACCCATTTTTGTAAATGGTTGAAGACCTTCTTCTTTGACTCTCCACCTTAAGCCACTGAGATGTGTTTAAGGTGCTGAGATGGATAGTAACTGCTGGGGTGTTGGGGATTTCGTGCCATGTATTGTTGGGGTTTTCTGTTTTTAATGTCTTTGTCCCTGATTGTATATGTCATTGTTCTGCCCTTTGGTGTAAAGAGCGTTATAAATAAACATTATTATTATTATTATTATTATTATTATTATTATTATTATTATAATAATATCAGCATTGACTGACTGACAGACAACTGACTGATTCATTGATGACCAAAGTTTTCTGGACAGTCTACAATGCTTTCAAAAAAATCAAAGCACAAACAATAAGAACAAGAATACAGACCACACCAGCCTATGAAGGGTATTCCAACATTGGGGTGCCACTGCAGAAAAAGTTTCTCTCTCTCTCTCTCTCTTGATCTACTTGACATTCTGTTCATTTGGGGAGGGCTTTGCATGATCCTCTTAGGGACTAGGTGGGTCGATACAAGAGGAAGGGCACCTTCAGCTATATCCCAAGTCATTGAGGGCTTTACATTTTCAAATCAGCATTCTCAAAATGCTTGACGCCACTGCCACAGCGGAAGAGCCTGATGGGAAACTTGGACAAGACTCTCTGATTATATCTGCTAAGGGCCAAGCAATTCATGAAGGGTGGGGTTTCAGTTCTGATTGAAGGACCCTCCAACCAACCAACAGGGAGCACATTTATATCAAGAGAACCTTCAGTGGTTTTGATGGGGGTTTAGACACATGGGAGGAAACCATCCAGAAGCATCCATCTCCAATGCCCACCATGGCCTGGGATTCACATCCTCCTTTCTGTTCCTCAGCTACTGGCTGGAATCCCATTGGTGTCCTACTAGTGCTGAAGGTCTCCTCCATTTTGACTGCTTTGTTTGTGCATTTGGTTGCACAATGGCCTAACTCCTCAGTTGTGCATTCAGTCACACTTTCAGTTACAAGACCCCCCCCCCCGCCCCAGCATGTCCCTTGGGAGTTTCTATCCCCACTGAACTGCTTGGCGGCAATGGTTTGTTTCGCTTAGAAACCAAGAATGCAAAATTAACACACAACTTTAAGGCCAATTTTCACTTGCCAAGCCCAACTAGATTCTGCCTTTTGTTTTTCACAACCCACTCCCAATATCTTCTGAAGATATTTCTACCCAAACCTACATCGAAAAGATTGCAGTAAAATTACAAGCAAGTTAAAATAGTTCAAAGCATTAAAGAATAACTTGAACAGACTCAAAATGTATTCAAGTTATTCACTGAGTTAAAAAGGCATTTAATGAAGAGGGGATCCTCTTTTATGGGAATGTTTGTCGCATGCTTTTAAACAAACACAGTAGACTTGGTCAGCAAAGTAATCAAAAAGAGCATGGAATCCTTCTATTCCAGCACACAGAGAGAGAGACAAATTCAGATCCATTATATGAAGCAAAATAATTTCTTCTTTGAATGTCTTGCTAAAGATGACTTTTTGTTTTTTGGGGAGTTCTCACCCTCACCCTGCCCCACCTAGCACATAGGCAGCAGAACTAGAGACGAAATGATCTCCTTCTCAAACCTAGGAGAAGGTCCACTTCACAACAAATGACCCCTTCTCTCTTGAAGTACCCTTGTGATCCTAAATTCCAATCAGATTAGAGCTGATTAACATCAGGGTGGAGTGGAGAAGCTCCACCTCCACAAAGAGGGTTGATATAAAAGAGCAAGCATTGTTCACTTCTCCAGTGGTGTGAAATTGGGCTCCTTTATCTTTTCCCCTTTCTTCGGCACTCAAACTCCTCACCATGTTAAGGGTTCCCATTGTTAGCCTGTTCGTAGTGATGTGGTGCAGAGGTGGGAGAGCGTATTGTCTTGATGTTAAAATGTCTGCCAAGCTGAGAGGACCGCACCGCATCAGCAAGCAGTCCTCGACCATTTCCTTATTTTCTCATTCCAGGTTCGGACTCTCAGCTCACAGTGTCTCAGCCTCCCTCGGCCTCCGTGTGTCACTGGGGGACATGGTGAAACTTTCCTGTGCTTTGAGCAGCAGTGGTTACACTGTGTCCTGGTACCAGCAGAAGCTGGGGGACGCTCCACGGTACCTCTTATATTATTACGCAGAATCCAGCAAGGGCCAAGGCTCTGGGGTCCCCTCTCGTTTCTCTGGGTCTAAAGATTCTTCTGGTAGCATTGGCTACTTAACCGTCTCTGGAGTTCTGGCAGAAGACGAGGCTGACTATTATTGTACAGCATGGTCTGGCAGTGCTTGTCACGGTGTGACATTGGGTGAGGAAGTAAAACAAAAACTGAAAAGAGCCTTTCAGGGATATGGTGTTTCATGAGAGCAGATTTAGGCCACATCAGAACTACAGCAAAAGGGGAAACAGTTGCTGTGCATACATCAACAGTAACGTTTTCTCAGGTCCTGAATTTCACTCTTTGCTGTCTTAGCCAATCTCAACCATGGGGTCACCGGGGATATTGGCTGGAATTCACAATCACGCTTAGGAATGCATCACTTGGGCAGAGCCACTGTGGGCAAAAGGGAGGTGGTCTGTTCTTCTGTCAATAGGGGTTCAGGAGACTGATTTTTCCAACCCCCCTACTGTGAACAATATTAATCACATGGAGGAAATGAATCAGGGATCTGCTTCTTTTTTAAAAAAGAAAATATTGAAAACACATTTAGAACAACATACAAGGGATCAAACTCACATAACTAAACATCTACTAACAAAATTAATATCTAACTAAACTAACATGCTAACTGCAAAAGCTCAAAAGGGGGTGAGAAGATTCTACACTTGACTTGCAACTCTTTTGATAACAGCCATTACTGAAAGTTTCTTCTACTTCTTCAAAATTCCATCAATATTCTGGTCGTTGTGTGCCTTCAAGTTCTTTCTGAGCAATGGTGACCCTAAGATGACCCTGTCGTAGGGTTTTCAGGTTGCTGAGTGTATGTGATGTGCTCAAGGGGATTCCCATGGCCAACTGGGGAATTCAACCCTGGCCACCAGGGTCATAGTCCAGCGCTAGAGCGCTACCCGATGCTGGCTGTCTCCATCCACAAATATCCATACATAAATAACCAAATTCTCTATCTGACGGTCTGGTTGTGTAACATTTTTATACATTTATACTTCTAAAATAATTACTCCACTACTTATATTAAATGCAGAATACTCTAATTTCCTTATTCAGAATGACACTGTACAATAATGAGTCCAATCACGTTAATCAAAACCCGTTGTTGCAAGTCTCCCCCCAACTTTTCTTACAAAGATTATAACCTTCTCCCATGGATTTTTCAACTCCTTCGAAGAAGCTTCTCTGATGAACATCACCAATTACTCCATCTCTCCCATATCCAATAACTTCATCAACCAGTTGTCTTAAGATGGAATTGTGGGGTCTTCACTTTTCTGGCCATGCACTGTGCTGGCCACCGTTGTCATATGATTCTTTAAAAGTTCTTATTTGTTTGTTCATCAACCAATCCCAGTAGAAATAGTTCTGTTTTCAGTTGGATCTTCATGTTGAGGATGTCCTCCATTGTGGGTCGTCTCTCAAAATTTCTTTGTGGAGGGGGACATGGACTAAAGCAAGGAAATTTTGGATGAAAATCAATTACGTTATAAAAAGAATTTTGGAAAATAACGTTTAGACTGGGATTATTCTTATTAAACATGTTAGATTATGAAAACATAGTGGAAAGAGATAATGAAGTGTTATTATTTTATACGATAACGGCCGCAAGATTGATTTATGCAAGAAAAAGCAAAAGTAAGAAAAGCCCTGTGATAAGTAAATGGATAGAGAGAATAATGGAATTAGCTGAGCTGGATAAATTAACATTTTTTGTTAAAAGGTAAAAATTTAGATTTATACCTGACTATATAGCAAACTTTCATGGACTATGTAAAAAAAGAAAAAGGAGGAATTGTGATTATTGGTTTTGAATAGAATGTCAAATTCTTTTCCTGCATATAATATTAAGGGTAACTAGATAATATAACACTGGAAAGAAAACTAGAAAGGATGATTAATGTGAGAGGAATAATAACATGATACTATTTTCTTCTATGTATAGGGTTGGGTGGGAAGTCAATTTTAACGTAAAACGTTTGGCATAATTGCACCTATGAGTGAAACAAGATTAATAGTACAATGTATATTACAGATCCTTTTTTTTCTTTAGTAAGTATGGAAAATTTCAATATAAAAAAATCTTTGCTTTGTGAAAAGTCTACCACATATTTTAAAAAATCTTTTCTGACTGATTACATTTCCAAAATTTAGATGGAGACCCTTTATACATTTTGAACAATTTTTCTGGAGTTAAGTTTATACATCACCTTATATTTTTTTTTCTTTCATCTCTTAACTTAAAGTGAATTTCAAATCTTTTGTCCACATCCTTTCTCACTGTTCCATCTGAATTTGGTGGTCCAAGTTTTAAACCCACTTTATCATGCATTCTTTTACCTGATCTTCTTCCATCTCTAACTTCAACAATCTCTTACACATTTTCACTATCAAATGTTCATTGTCTTTACACAATCGATCTTCACCTTCTGTTTGTTCAACATCAAAACCAAACTTTTTTGTCCATTTTAAATTATTCAGATAACTGTGTACAAGCAAAACATCTTACATCAAAGCCACCTTCAATCAATTCCTCATTTGTCTTCATTTGTTTTCATTCCTCCAGTGCAAAGAGGAATTGAGACAGGGATCTCATTTCTGACTGTCACACTGGAGATTGCTCATGGGAGATGGGTGGGAACATCAGTCCACCGTATCCTGATTGACAGGAGAACAGACCCATGTTGCTTGCTGCAGCTGACGCTCGGTCAGTCAGGATTGTGGGGGTGAGGCTGGGAGACACTACTCAGCTCCACAACTGTTGAACAACTAAGGAGCACATGTAGCATTCTGGCTGACGTGTTGTTTCCCTGGACCAGGAACAACAGTGACTATCTTGTGTATCGTGGTACTCATGCCAGCTAAGGCTACTTATGGAGGGTGTTCTAGCACTGGAGCTATCAACACTTAAAAGGTCTTCTCTTTCCCAGACACCCTGTTCTCCTCTTTTAGTATCAGTACCAGGAAGAAGAGGACTTCAGTAGCTGTGTTGTGCTCAGAAGCGTGGGAGTACCCCATAATACACACTACTTTATCATTGAGATTCCACTGGACATCAAGACTGTAGGCTATTCCATCATTTTGTGAAGTCCAGAGATGACTCTGGTAAGATAGGTTATTTAACCCTATCTGGATTCCTCTGTATTGTCCATAAAGTGCTCTTTCCCCACTTCTCATGGTGGTTCTTATGATATCATTCAGATTGCAACAACCACTAAGGCTTTGGAGTCTTCTCTCATCTCTCTGGGTCCAAAAATGCCTCTGGGAAAATTGGCCATTTAACCATCTCTGGAGTCCTGGCTGAGGATGAAGCTGATTATTGCCTTACTGCATGGTATGGTGGTGCTTCACACACACATACGTATGTATATATGTGGTCTTCACTGGAAAGGAGATAGAAAGGACATCAGATTTAAAGAAAGAAAACTGGTCTACAATATCAAGTGACAGAACTGTCTTAGCTCACAATGTTGGGGAAGAGAAGAGGACATTCTCTTCTACCTTAATAATTGCTGCTCATCCACCTTTGATGCAGAACAAAATAGCGAAGTGCTCCCACCAAGTGATTCGCCACAGGTGGAGTGCAAATGATTTAATATCCTTATGAGACATGAATGAAGCATCACATCCCAAGGAACAATGCTTTATAGATGTGAGACACCTTGTGATCATGGGAACCAATCTGATTGGTGCTCTTGAATATCCACTTAGTGTTCATAAGCTTCACCTCCACAAACAGGGTGGGTATAAAGGACAAACGGTGTGGGCAGATGCCCCATCCATCTGTTGCAAGATTTCTGATCTTTTCTGCTCAGGAGACAAATCCCTTCACCATGTTCTGGTGGTCCACTCTTATCCTGATCTTCACAATGTGGTGCACAGGTGACAGCAGGTCCTGGGCAGAATAAATCTGCCACTAAAAGCAAGTGGTGCATCACCTTTTCTCTCTTCTTCTCTTTCCAGGATCAAGGTCTCAGCCCACTCTGACCCAGCCACCCTCAGCCTCTATATCTCCAGGGAACATGGTAAAACTCTCCTGTGCCATGAGCAGTGGATTCAGCATCAGTGGCTCTTATGTGAACTGGTACCAGCAGAAACCAGGGAATGCTCCACGGCACCTCTTATGGTATTATTCTGATTCCAGCAAAGGTCAAGGCTCGGGGGTGCCCTCTTGTTTCTCTGGGTCCAAAGATTCATCCAGTAACACCTGCTATTTAAACGTTGCGGGAACCTTGGCTGAAGACGAGGTTGATTATTACTGTGGTGTGAAGCATGGCAACATGTTTCACAGTGGTGCGTTCTGAAGGAGAAGTGAGACAAGAACCTGCCTTCTTGTCCTCACTGGTGAATCCTGTGTGCTTACAGTGCAAACAGATGATGAAACCAGAGGGGGAAATGAGAGAAGAGCTTCTTCTTCTGACAGCTTTTGTCAACAAGGCGGAGACCCTGTCAGAGTTCTCTGGTCCCAGGTTCACTTAACCTGGGGTCAGATCACAAGAATGGCAATAGCAAGTCTTCCTCTCCGAACCTTGAAAAATGCTAAGAGGCCACTGTGAAAGGGAGTTCCGGATATCTTTGGTGTGACAATGATGACCACTAGGGGGTGCTGCAGAATGGCAAAGAATTAGAGTTGATAAAATGATTTAAGACCATCACAGAGGGGGGAGGTGAGATCCATATGAATTTACCCATCATCAGCTTCATCATTTCCTCATTTATATCCCACTGTTTCCCTGAACAGGGGACATAGGCCAACTTACCCTATCCCCCAAAAAGGACCAAGAAAAACACATACAAAGACATAAGTACAAATATACCGGAAGGTTTTGTTAAAATCTGATAAAGCTGTCTGTTCAGCTGAATCCACTGAAATCAAATCCTGAGAGCAGCCACCAAGCACATCCTCCTCTGTGTTTCCACTAGATGTGCCTGAGACCATGCTGGACCAGAGAGGAGGGTTTTCTGAGAAGATCTCAGGGCTCAAGAAGGCTCACAGGGAATGTTCTCACTAACCAAAATCCTCTCCATTCTTTGCAAGCCCCCTCTGTACATCCCGGGGGACATCTTTTTCTAGTGAACTGCTTTTCTTTCTTGCTTTCCTTCCTTCAGACAGCCAAGATAGGCAAATAATGTATACTTAGATGGGTCCAAAAAACCTCTGCACACTGAAAGGCAGTGGCATCTCTTCTAAGGCATTAGAGATTGTATCACTAGATGCTACACATAACATGCCATTAGCAGTTATTCACAGCTCAGTGGGGCCTTGAACCAGGCCTCCCATGTTCCAGTCCAACACACTAACCATGAAGCCCACACTGTTCCTGATTAGCGAATGGGACAGTGAGTGATCCATGAAGGTGAAATTGTTAGGGGTTGTCCTCATGGCCCACTGTTACAAAAGGACAAAATACGTCTGCTAGACATGTACACAGAGATTACATCATACCCCTGGGAAACCTGAGCAAAGCGTTCCTCACCAATGAATGGAGCTTTCCGTATTTAATCACCCTTGTGAAGGTAAGGACCAATCAGATGGGAACTGGTTGATGTTATGGTGGATGACCCATGCTCCTCCTCGCCCCCCTGTGGGGGCTATAAAGGGGAAACCATCACTGAGATCTCCTATGCGATGAGATTTCATCCATTTCTTCTTTCCTGATAAGTCTGGGAATTGATCTGCTCACCATGTTCTGGGCTCCCATGGTCAGCCTCTTCTTAGCACTGTGGTGCAGGAGTGAGTGCAGCTCATGCTCCCATGGAAATTCATTCTAAGCGAGTTCACTTCATGAGCAGGTACAGCTTCATCATTTCTCTCTTCTTTGTCTCCTTCTTCCAGGTTCAGACTCTCAAGTTGCATCGATCCAGCCAGCCTCTACCTCAGTGTCACTGGGAAGCATGGTGAAACTCTCCTGTACCCCAAATGTCAGTGACAGAACTATACACTGGTTCCAGCAGAAGGCTGGGAGTTCCCCACGATACTGTTATATTATTATTTAGATTCCATCAAGCACCAAGGCTCAAGGGTCCCCTCTCCTTTTTCTGGCTCTAAAGATGTGTCTGGTAACATTGGCTATTTAACCATCTCTGGAACCCTGACAGAAGATGAGGCTGATTATTACATTGCATATTGGACTGGGAGTGCTTGTCACAGTGATACACTTCACAGTGGAAGTGAGACAAAAACCTCTGTTTTCCCCTCAGGGGTCTGATCCCCTCATAGATAGGCTCCAGAACTTGCATGAGGCCTTCTTAAAACCATTAGACCTTGAACAGATTCACTTTCCAGACCTTTCTCATTGGAGGCCAGTGTCCTTCTGCACTGAACTCCAGTTTCTCCAGGGGGAGAAGCCAGGTGCTCCAAGGGGGCTCTGGCCCTGTAACTTGTCCACCTGTCTGCCCAAAATTTTCTTCATATTTGGGATGAAATGGAACTTTACTAATATTAATAATAATACTAATATTGCTGGGGAAACTATAGTTGGACATCATCCACCCAGGCCCAGAGGCATGGAGTGCTCAACTCTTCAAAGTCTCGTTTTGCATTTCTGTGAGTTCAATCTTGCTTGTGATGAATCAGAGCTGCCACCACTTTTTCTTTGTGGAGGCTTTTCATCTTTGACACTTAACTTGCTGAGAGGAGTAACATAAGAACATAGAAAGAGCCACGTTGGATCAGAACAAAGGCCAATCCAAATGCTGCCTGTAGGAAGCCCACCACAAGGACAGGAGGACAATTCCACTCTTCCAGTCCCATTGGCCAGCATCTGGGATAAAGGGACCCCTGACCTCTAATTCTTGTCCTCTCTCTCTGGGAATAGCTGGGCTGACCACTTGTGAAGAATGTAGATGGAATTGAATTTAATTTCAGTTCATTTATGAAGACTGGAACAACATTGTCAAATATTTCCAGAATTAGGATAGAAAGAAAATACGGTCTTCTTTGGAAAGGAGACAGGAGGACCATAAAGCCTTAGATTTCAGAAAAGAAATCTGGTCCACAATATCAAGGGGCAGAACTGTCTTCATTCAATATGTTGGGGAAGAGAAGAGGAAATTCTCTTCTACCTTAATGATTGTTGCTTATCCACCCTTAACACAGGCCAAAATATGTAAGCGCTCCATTGGCCACAGGTGGAGTGCAAATCCTTGGGAGATGTGAGTGAAGTAGCACATCCCAAGGAAGAGTGCATTATAGGCCTTGCATACCTTGTGATCATGAGGACCAAGCTGATTGGTGCTCTTGAACATCCAGTTAGTGTTCACAGGCTCCACCTCACAAACAGGTTGCGTATAAAGGAACAACGGTGTGGGCAGATGCCTCATCCATCTGTTGTGAGATTTCTCATCTTTTCTACTCAGGATACAAATCCCCTCAACATGTTCTGGTGGTCCACTCTTAGCCTGGTCTTCATGATGTGGTGCACAGGTGAGAGCAGGTCATGCGCATCCTATGCCTATCACTAAAGTGCAGCTGATGAGCAAGTGTGTGTCACCTTTTTCCTCTCTTCTTCTCTTTCCAGGATCAAGGTCTCAGCCCACTCTGACCCAACCACCCTCAGCCTCCGTGTCTCCAGGAAATACTGTCAAACTGGCCTGTACCATGAGCAGTGGATTCAGCATCGGTGGCTATAGTGTGTATTGGTACCAGCAGAAGCCAGGGAATGCCCCACGGTATCTCTTAGGGTATTATTCAGATTCCGGCAAGCACCAAGGCTCTGGGGTGCCTGCTCGTTTCTCTGGGTCCAAAGATACATCCAGTAGCACCGGCTATTTAACCATCTCTGGAACCCTGGCTGAAGACGAGGCTGATTATTACTGTGCTGTGGGGCACAGCAATGCGTGTCACAGTGTTGCAGCTTGATGGGGAAGAGAGACAACAACCTGCCTTCTGATCCCACTCACGAATCCTGTGTGCTTAGGGTGCAAGCAGATGATCAAACCCAAGGAGTTAATCAGTGAAGAGGAGCTTCCTCTTCTGACAGCTTTTGTCAACAAGGCAGAGACGCCATCAGAGCCCCCTGGGACCATGTTCACTTCACTGGGGTCAGATCCTAAGAATGGGGATGGCAAGTTTTAGAGCTTCCTCTCTGAATCTTCAAAAATGTTAAGACACCACCGTGAAAGGGAGTTGGTTGGAACAAATGCTCTGGATAACTGTGATGTTTGCAATGACTACCACTAGAGGGTGCTGCTGAATGGTGTAACATTAACTTTGATATTTCTTTTATACCACCAGGGTGGGGGTAAGGGAGACCCATATGAATTTACACATCATCACCATCAGCATCATCCTCATGTATATCCTGCTCTTTTGCTCCTGATTAGTGAGATGATCCAGGGAGTGATCAACGAAAGTGCAATTGTTAGCAATTTTCCCCATGGCCCATCCTTAGCAAAGGACAAAATGTGTCCGCTAGGCATGTACACAGAGGAAGGACAGATAAGATAACATCCCTGTGAATCCTGAGCAAAGCACCTCTCACCAATGAATGGTACATGATGTATTTAAGCACCTTTGTCCTTGCAAGGATCAATCAGATGGTAACTGGTTGATGTTGTGATGGAGGACCGATGCTCCACCTCCTCCCACTGGGGGGCTATAAAGGGGGAACCATCCCTAGGATCTCCTCTGTGATGAGATTTGTTGCATTTTTCTTTCCTGCTCACAACTGATCTGCTCACCGTGTTCTGGGCTCCCATGGTCAACCTCTTCTTAGCAATGTGGTGTGGGGGTGAGTGCAGCTCATGCTCCCATGGAAATCCATGCTAAGGGAGTTTACCTCATGAGCAGGTTCAGATTCACCATTTCTCCATTGTTCTTCTTCCAGGTTCAGACGCTCAACCCACATCGATCCAGCCACCATCAGCCTCAGTGTCACTGGGGAACACAGTGAAACTTTCCTGCGCCACAGGTGGCAATTATGCAGTGCAGTGGCACCAGCAGAAGCCTGGGAGTTCCCTACAATATCTCTTATTTTATTCTTCAGATTCCAACAAGCACCAGGGCTCAGGGGTCCCCTCCTGATTCTCGGGGTCCAGAGATGCCTCCACCAACACTGGCTATTTAACCATCTCTGGAGTTCTGGCAGAAGATGAGACAGATTATTATTGTGCATTTTGGAGTGGGAGTGCTTGTCACAGTGATACACTTCAGGGGGGAAATGAGACAAAAACTGTTACTCTTCCTTCAGGGGGCCTGATCCCCTCATAGCTCCAGAACCTGCACAAGCTCTTCTAAACCCATTAGACCTTGAACATAATTACCTTCAGGACCTTCTCGACCACTGGTGGCCAGTGTCCTTCTGCAGTCAGCTCCAGGGACTTTAACAGGGAAATGGGTTGTGGGTTACTGGTGAAGACATTGTTTGTCAAAGCAGAAGTAGGCTACTCCTTGCAAGTTTACAACTGAAGAACACTTCTCCGAAAAGGAGAAGCAACATGGAGCCTCTGAATTGAACCAGTCCTGGAACTAGTCTGAATGGAAACTGTTCAGGGAAAGGAGGAGGCAGGAACCAAAGGCTGCTCAGTTTCTCAGTTGAACTGAAGGAGAAGGTGAAAGTTTCCTCCTCATCTTCAGCCAAGAGAAATATTCAGTGTCTAGAATATGAGAAGGCAAAACCTGGTCAGAGGGAACTGGGTTTCCTCCAACAGCTTTGCTGCTGGTCCCCAGAAGAAGGAGAGCAAAGGATCTCCTCTGCCCACTTTTTCTTTGTAGGTGAATGTAGTGTAATGACCACAGTTGCATTACTTCCAACAGTTCAGAGGTGAAGACCAGGGCAAATGTGGCCAAGCAGCATTAGTGTGTGGTCAAAGTGGCCAAAATTTACTAATGAGGAAAAGCACACAATTAAGACCTCATCCAGACTGCCCCACAGTGTTGGGACGTGATGGCTTTCAATGCTGTCCTTCCCAGTTTTATTTCCAAGATCCAAATAAAATCTCTCTTGTCCTGATGTATTTCTTGGAAATACCCTCACCTGAATGCAAGTCTTTTTCTTATCCCAGCACATTTTAGTATTGGTTCTTTCTATGGGAGTTTTAAAAAGAATGTGGAAAATGTTTGGATGGGGGTGACGACAAGAAGAAGTTCCACCATGTTGCATTGTGTAACCGGGCACAAATTGCCAATTGGGCGGAAAACCCCGGTGAAGTAAAGAAAGCTCTGAACACACACAACAACAACAGCTGCTCTGTAAAGTAAAAAGAGGAAATAACCCTTTGAAAGGGATACAGAGAAAGATCAGGGCCATGATCCTGAGTGGCAGAATATCTTGTTTCTATGACTTGTTGAAGAATAGATTGCATTGTATATTATACCTTTGTTCTTGACGATCTTCGTGAAGGTATATCTCATCATTCCTACAAATAGTTCAAAGAAACATCCATGGCTTGCCTCCTGCAAAATCACAACACCAGTATGAGGGAGATCAAACGGGAGGGACAGTAACTGACCCAAGGTCACCCAATGAGTTTTCAGTTCAGTGGGGTCTTGAACCCAGGCAGCCCATGCTCCAGTACAACACATTAACCACTACACTCACACTGCACCTGATTAGTGAGGTGGGACAATGAGTGATCAATGAAGGTGCAATTGTTAGGATTGTCCCCATGGCCCACCTTTAGGAAAGGACAAAATATGCCCAGTAGACATGTACACAGAGGAAACACAGATTAAATTATACTGCTGTGAAACCTGACCAAAGCACCCTTCAACAATGAATGGCACTTTCTGTATTTAAGCACCCTTGTGAACATAAAGACCAATCAGATGGGAACTCCTTGTTGTTATGACAAAGGACCTATGCTCCTCCTCCACACCCTAGGGAAGCTATAAAGGGGAAACCATCACTGGGATCTCCTATGTGATGAGATTTGTTCCATTTCTTTTTTTCTTACTCAGTCTGGGGACTTGATCTGCTCACCATGTTTTGGGCTCCCATGGTCAGCCTCTTCTCAGCAATGTGGTGCACGGGTGAGTGCAACCCATGTGCCCATGAGAATTCATGCTAAGGAAGTTCAGCTCGTGAACATGTAGAGCCTCACCATCTCTTCTTCTTCTTCCTCTTCTTCCTCTTCTTCCTCTTCTTCCTCTTCTTCCTCTTCTTCCTCTTCTTCTTCTTCTTCTTCTTCTTCTTCTTCTTCCAGGTTCAGACTCTCAGGTTTCATCGATCCAGCCACCCTCAGCCTCAGTGTCACTGGGGAACACAGTGAAACACTCCTGTACCCCAACTGTCAGTGACAGATATATATACTGGTACCAGCAGAAGCCTGGGAATTCCCCACGATACCTGTTATATTATTATTCAGATTCCATCAAGCACCAAGGCTCAGGGGTCCCCTCTCGTTTCTCTGGCTCCAAAGATGCTTCCGCCAATGTTGGCTATTTAACCATCTCTGGAACCCTGGCAGAAGATGAGGCTGATTATTACTGTGCATATTGGGGTGGGAATGCTTCTCACAGTGATACACTTCACAGGGGAAGTGAGACAAAAACCTCTGTTTTTCCCTCAGGGGGCCTGATCCCCTTATAGATAGGCTCCAGAACCTGCACAAGGCCTTCTAAACCCGTTAGACCTCAAAGAGTATGAGCTTCAGGACCTTCTTGACTGGTGGCTAGCGTCCTCCTGCAATCAGCTATAGGGGTTTCAACAGGGAAATGAGTTGCAGGTTACTGGTGAAGACATTTCTTGTCAAAGCTGAAGAAGGCTACTGCTTGTAGGTTTGCAATTGAAGAACACTTCCACAAAAGGAGAAGCAATGGGGACCCTCTGAATGGAACCAGTCCTGGAACTAATCTGAATGGAAACCATTCAGGGAAAGGAGGAGGCAGGAAGCAAAGACCATTCAGTTTCTCAGTCAAGGTGAAGGAGAAGGTTCCCTCCTCTCCCTCAGCTGCAGCCAAGAGAAATATTCAGTCCCTACCATCAGGGCAGGATGAAGGGAGATCCATATGAATTTATACATCATAGCCATCACCATCATCCTCACTTATATCCTCCTGTCTCCCTGAACATGGAACTCAAGCCAGCTTGCCCCCTTCCTCCCAAAATACCAAGAAAAATGTGTACAAAGATGTAAGCACAAATATATCAAAAAGTTTTGTTAAAATATGATAAAATATGATCTATCCAACTGAACTCACTGAAATCAAACCCTGGGAGCAGCCACCAAGCACACCTTCTTCTGTGTTTCCATCAGATACACCTGTGAATGTCCTGGACCAGAGAGGAGGGCTTCCTGAGAAGATCTCAGAGCTCAGGGAGGCTCATGGGGAATGTTCTCACTAACCAACCTCCTCTCCCTTCTGTCAAGCCCCCTCTGCACATCTCTGGGAAAATCTTTTTTCTAATGGAACTGCTCTTCTGTCTTATTTCCTTTCCTTCAGAGAGCTAAGATAGGCAACTAGCACATACTTAGTGGGGTTCAAAAAACCTCATTCACTGGAAGGCAGTGTTGTCCCTTCTGGGTCATTCGAGATGGTCTCACTAGACGCTACACGTGACATGCTATTAGTAGTTCTTCACAGCTGAATGGGGCCTTGAACCCAGGCTCCCATGTCTCAGTCCAACACGCTAAGCACTATCATAGAATCATAGAGTTGGAAGAGACCCCAGGGGTCATAGAGTCCAACCCCTTGCCATGCAGGAACACCCATCAAAGCATTCGCAACAGATGGGCATCCAGCCTCTGCTTAAAAACCTCCAAAGAAGGAGACTCCACCACACCCCATGGAGGCAGCCTATTCTACTGCCGGACAGCTCTGATCATCAGGAAGTTCTTCTTGAGGTTCAAGTGGAATCTCCTTTCCTGCAGCTTGAATCCATTGCTCCTTGTCCTAGTCTCTGGAGCGGTAGAGAACAAGACTGCTCCTTCCTCAACATGACAGCCCTTCAAATATTTAAACATGGCTATCATGTTCCTTCTTAACCTTCTTTTCTGCAGACTAAACATACCCAGCTCTCTAAGTCTATCCTCATAGGGCATGGCTTCCAGGCCCCTCATCATTTTGGTCGCCCTCCTCTGGACACATTCCAGCTTGTCGAGATCCCTCTTGAATTGAGGTGCCCAGAACTGGACACAGGATTCCAAATGAGGCCTAAACAATGCAGAATAGAGTGGGCCCCCACTACCCCTACATTGCTCCTGAATGGTGAGATGGCACAGTGAGTGATCAATGAAGGTGCAGTTGCTAGGGATTGTTCCCATGGCCCACCCTAATGAAACGACAAAATACGCCTGCTAGACATGTACACAGAGGAAGCACAGATTAAGCAATACCCTCGTGAAATCTGAGCCAAGCACCCCTCGCCAATGAATGGCACATTCTGTATTTAAGCACCCTTGTGAAGGTAAGGACCAATCAGAAGGGAACACATTGAGGTTATGGCAGAGGGCCCATGCTCCTCCTCCACCCACGGGGGGCTATAAAGGGGAAAGCATCACTGGGATCTCCTAAGCGATGAGATTTGTTCCATTTCTTCTGCCCTGCTCAGTCTGGGAAGTGATCTGCTCAACATGTTCTGGGTTCCCATGGTCAGCCTCTTCTTAGCAATGTGGTACAGGGGTGAGTGCAGCTCAAGCCCCCATGAGAATTCATTCTAAGGGAGTTCAGCCCATCAGCAGGTACAGCCTCACCATTTCTCCCTTCTTCTTCTTCTTCTTCCAGGTTCAGACTCTCAGGCCACATCAATCCAGCCAGCCTCTGCCTCAGTGTCACTGGGGAACACAGTGAAACTCTCCTGTGCCACAGTGGAAACTATGTAGCGTCCTGGTACCAGCAGAAGCCTGGGAATTCCCCACGATACCTGCTATATTATTATTCAGATTCCATCAAGCACCAGGGCTCGGGGGTCCCCTCCTGTTTCTCAGGGTCCAGAGACTCCTCCACTAACACTGGCTATTTAACCATCTCTGGAGTTCTGGCAGAAGATGAGGCTGATTATCATTGTGTTTTTTGGACTGGGAGTGCTTTTCACGGTGATACACTTCAAGGGGGAAATGAGAGAAAAACCGTTGCTGTTCCCTCAGGAGGCCTGGTCTCCTCATAGACAGGATGAAGGACCTGCTTGAGGTCTTCTAAATCCATCAGACCTTGAACAGAATCACCTTCCAGAGCTTGCTCACTGGAGGCCAATGTCCTTCTGCGGTCAACTGTGGTTTCTCAGACTGAAGGAGAAGGGGAAGCTTCCTTCCTCTACATCGGCTGCAGCCAGGGGGGAATCTTCAGTGTCTAGAATATGGGAAGGCAGAACCTGGTCAGAGGGAACTGGATTTCCTCCACCAGCTTTGTTGCTGTCCTCCAGAAGAGGGGGAGCGAAGTGCCTTCTCTGCCTACTTTTTCTTTGTAGGTGAATGTGGGTTAGTGACCACAGTTCCATACTCTGCAACATTTCACAGATGAAGACTGTGACAGTGCAATGTAATGGGGCACAAATTGACAATCTGGTAGAGCCCCTGATGAAGTAGATAAAGCACTCAATATAAACCATAGCAATTGCAATCTATACCCCTAGAGGGCATTCCTGAACTGTGTAAGAGCTGGTGGTGGTAAGACCAGCTTTGTGTGTAACCAAAGGGAGGGAGTTTTGCACATCACAAATCAACTCCTTCTCCCCTCCCCTCTTTTTACAGGTTCCTTGGGACTTGCTCGTCATGTGGGACGGCTTTTCTCCTTTCCTTTCTTTCTTTCTTTCTTTTAGCAAACAATGATGTAAATAAACACAACACACACACATGGACAGACCTTTCCAGAGAAGTCAGAGAAAAAAGGACATTCAGCTTTGAATCTAGGGGAGAAATAATCCCCCAGATTCAAAAATCAATCCCCATTTCTGTGTTCCCCTCCTCCACACCAGACAGGGTGAGGAAAGTACAGCCTGGGGGCACGTGTGCCTTCTGAACCCCACATCCACAGCCCCTGCAGCCCCTTACAAACCTCCCAAAGTCCACACATAAGAAGTGAAACTCAATCTTCTCCAGTTCATCAGGAGGAGGCTTGGGGACACTTCCTAGTCTATACTCTGCCCCGACCAGCCCAAACGCTCCTACCCCCAGGCACGGTGAGGGCCACTGAGGCTTCTTGGCCAGTAGAGAGTGGGGTGCTGACTAGGCCTCTCAAGCACGGCTTGAAGAACTGTAAAGACAGGGCCAGCAAGTCTGGGTAATGCAGTCCAAACCCTGGAATCGACCCCACCGCTGAGCCATGGCTGCCACCAGAGGGTAGGCTAAAAAACCATCCACCTGTGGTAGAGACCAGGGTGGGATCTCACTTAGGATGTGAATCATGATCCATATCCAGGATCAGGCCACCTCTCCCAGCTTGCCAGCCTGGTCACCCTGCCCTGTCTATAAGGTCTGCATGTTAAGAGAGTTGGGTTGTGAGCCGAGGGAAGGGGCAGGCATGCACCTTCCACAACTGCTGGGATTTCACCTTCCCACCCAAAAGAGGCTGACTGCAACATTCGTGTGCATCACAGAATTATCAGCAGCCAATCAAGAGGGAGGAGATTTGCATCAAAGCAACATGAGGTAGAACTGGTGGAGTTTAAGAGCCTGGGAGGAAGCCCTCCAGAAGCAGACTCTGTTGCTGCAAAGAGTGTCCACCTGCAACGCTCCCCATGGCCTGGTCTCCACTTCTCCACCTTCTGGTCCTCACTTATGGCTCAGGTGACGAAAGCCTTTACCTTACTTTCCTTTTGATTTGAGAGCCACTCCCTTCATCTTTAACCAGTGAAAGAAAGCAGAGCTTCCATGTCACATTTCCTAGGCTTGAGAGTCAAGTCAGAGTCTTCTGGAAGTATATGTGAAGCGAGAGGCTGGTGGACCCATGAACCAGAATTGAAGTGGAGAGCTTGGCAGCTGTATGCCATCTGGGAATGTGATGTTTCCAGAGCACAATCATATTAACAAGTCTTTTTAAAAATTTTTTCCTCTTCTCAGGTTCTCTTGGGCAGTATGTCTTGATGCAACCCTCATCCATCTCTGTGTCTCGAGGACAAACCGCAGAACTCACTTGCTCAGGGGAAAAGTTTGACAAATACTATGTCTACTGGTACCAGCAGATAGCTGACAATGCTCCTCAGCTGGTTATCTATAAGGACAAAGAGAGGCCTGAAGGGATTTCTGACCGGTTTTCTGGAAACAGCTCTGGAACTGCCTCTGGAGGCATTGCCACCTTAACCATCAGGGATGTCCAAGAACAGGATGAGGCTGATTATTACTGCCGCGTCTGGGATAGCGATAGCAGCCAACAAGCACTGAGACACAAACAGAGGGGGAAGTGAGACAAAAACCTCCTGCCTCAGAGATCATTTCCCCCATCTGGATCTGAGCAGTCGTTTCATTAGAAGCTTGTCTGGGTTTCATCTCCTTCTGGCATAATCTTAGCAGGGCCAGCCCATGACATTTTGCTGCCTGAGGCAGATTTGGTAGCCCCCTGCACAAATCCATGTTCAAAAGCTAGTCGGCTTGGCAGCTGTATTTTATGCCAACCCTGACTGGTGACCCGAAAGCATCCCTGACTGCATCATTCTGAAGGGAGTGTGACAGCTTCAGTCTGTTTCAGAGCAGGCTGTGCCTGGTGGAAATCATTCTGTTCTCCACCCTAGCACCATGCTGCTTTCAAGGACTATCTGCAGTTGAAAACTTAGCCTTTGCAAAATTAGACTTTTATTGCAGAAAGTAGTCTCTCTGGGGCAGAAATGTTCTTTTGCTGAAGAGAAAATGCCGTTTTCTGTGCAAAAACATCACATGCGTTTTTTTTCCACATAAAAAGTTCTGAATTGTGAGCAAGTTTTAGTATCCTCAGTACTGTGTTCATTAGGGTTTCACAACTCTCAGGAAACACATTGTTTCTCTAGGATTAAAATATTTTCAAGTCTTCTTTCCATTCTCACTGCCCACTCTGTCTAGTCCTTACTCTTGAAGAAGTTCAGCCGAACACATGTAAGCCCCACCTGTGCTCATTTTGGCTGATAAAATCCAGCGAGGTGGACTCGCCAAGGGACCCCCTTGGTGAGTCCAGGGGGTGGTAAGTGCCTGTTTATTTCAGATGGGGTGGGGATGTGCCTGCTGTCTTGAAGGAGGTGGTAGCACCCATCTCCTGAGGAGGACCTTCTGGGCCCAGAGGTATATGAGAACCATGGCCGGTTGCAAATATTCCCTTTTGGGGCTTGAGCTTGTGGTGGCTGGACAATGTCAGGCACTCTTGGAGGAAGCAGATTATCTGGACGCCTTTCAGTTTGGTTTCAGACCAGGGTGTGGCATCCAACTGGCTTCCGTTGCTCTAACTGATGACCGACTCCGAGGGAAAGACAGCTGAGCACTATTCTGTTCATCTTCCTGGATCTTCCCAAGTGGCTTTGGTTACAATTGGTCTTGGGCCAGATCTGTGGGATGAGAGTAAGAGGCACTTTTCTGCAGTGGTTCCATTCCTGTCCAGAAGGCTGGATCCAGAAGGTAGGGCTGAGGGACTGCTGTTCAGTCGCAGGGCGATTAAGTTGTGAGTGTCATAGGGTTTGCTCTTATCCCTCAGGCTATTCAATATTTACATGAATCTACTGGGGGAAATCATAAGGGAGTGTGGGGTGGGGTGCCTTCAGTACACTGATGACATTCAGTTCTCTTGCTTCTTGTCATCTCAGTGAGTTGGGGCTGTGCAGGTGCTGGACCAGCACCTGGAAGCTGTAATGGGCTGGATGAGGTTCAGTAAACTGAAGCTGAATCCCAATAAGACAGAGGCTCTGTGGATTGGTGGTTCCCTTGGGTAAACAGCCTGTCCTGGATGGAATTGCACTCCTCCTGAAGGAGCAGATACTTTGCTTGGGAGTGCTCCCAGATCCATCCTTCTCACTGGAGGACCCAGAGGACTCTGTGGCAAGGACCACCAGCTTTGACTTGTGCTTCAGCTATCGCCTTTCCTGGTCGGAGAAAACCTGGTCGTAGTGGTAATCTCCCAGTTAGACTTCTGTAAAGGGCAACTGCTGACCAGAGTACCGTATAGGCAGAGTAAACATGCCTGTCTTAAAAAAACTACACTGGCTGCCAATACATTTCCATTCTGAATTCGAGGTGCTTGCAATGACATTTAAAGACCTGAATATCTTGGGACCTTGATACTTCCATCAAGCGCCATACCAACTCAACATCCTAGATAATCCTCCTGTTTGCAAGAAAGGCCACCAGGGGACAGTAATGAGCTGTAAAATAAGTCAGGATGAACGCGCTGTTTAGCGTACTCTGAGTTCCCCAGATCCATTGAGTGCAATCATTTGAATTGACCCCATGGTGCCTCCTTCATCAGCTCATCATCCCTTTCTCTCTCCTTGCATGACACCCTAGCATTGTCTCTTCAGAATATTCTGGGTGGGAACCACGAGGTTACAACAATTTTTTTCTTCTAGAAAGCAAGAATATGAAACTTCCTCACACCTCTTTCACTCTCTCTTGATCCTGACACAAACTGTCGTCTCCTCTCTGTCATCGGACAACTGTCCAGGGCAGTGTTAGTGTTGCCATGGCGAAGCTGAGTACCAGTCCCACCAGACCCTCAGCCCCCTCCTCCTGGAGATTTTCCTCCTACTTTGTCCAATAGGGATGGTGTTGGAGCTGATCAGGGCAAAATCATTTGCCCTTTCATCCTGGCCTCTTCTCAGCACTCATACCAAGCCCCTGATGCCTCCACGGGTTGGACAGGAAGGACCTCCTCCTCCAGAGTGGACCCAGGTGTAGGTGTTTGTCTTGCTTAGAGCTGCAAGCCACACACATCCAAATCTCCCAATACATCGACTTCATTAATGTCAAGGCACACCCATGAACATAAACCAGACCAGACCTGTAATGTGGTGGGACCGAGCACATGGACTCAGCTCTGATCAGCAACAACACCTCTGTTACCGCTGTTTCTAGCCCGAGCTTGTGGGATATTAAGATATCGTTTGATATCAATAATTTGGCCTTCTGTACCCATTCCTATCCACGTGCTTGTGAGGCCCCTGGACAAGCATGCGCACAGGCACAGCCGAAAATAGCTGAACCATTCAAATCCCAATCTAGGCAGGCCAGTCATTGCAGAATGAAGCTTCAGGAGAGCTCAAGGCAAGTACCACATTATGTATGGACGCTACTTACAAAAAGATCCCCTGCAGCTTGATGAGAGGACTATACAACTCTCAAGCACTCCGCGTTTGGATACTGGCTACTCTATTGACAACTCTGTCATAATTCAATCATCTAAAGTACTGACCTTTCGGAGGCTTTGTCTCCAGCCCAAAACTCATTGTTATCCCCGAGAACGGACTAGCCTGTGGCCACAATGTTCCCTATAAGAACCCCTGACTTTGAGCATCTCGTTGGATCGTTTGTGACTTGCCTCTCGACTTGCTGCCACTCCGTTTGACGAGCCTCCCCTCAGCCCCACATGCTGAGAATCCATGCTCCCCAGCTTCTTTGCTATTACCGGGCTTCAGGACAGGCATAGTATTTCCCAAACCTCCTCTCAAAATCCCTTTATCCAACTCCTCCCTTTTATTTCTATAGTTCTTTGTGTGAGTGTGTTGCGTACACGTGTTTGACTGTATCTCAATAAAACATTTATTATCATTAACTTCTACCTTATCATTGACTCGGCCTGACCCCGTAGACACAGGGTTCAAGATCTCGCTACATTACCCTACCTCTCACATTCCTAACTAGTGCTCTTTGCTAATTTCCTCCCCATTGTTTGAGCACGTTTAGGTGTCCCTCCCGGGAACCCCAGAAATCAGGGTAACACCTCTGTCGTCTTGGATCCAGAAGCAGGCCGGCTGCCTGCTGAGCCAGTTGCAGCAAGGGAACTGCCAGGAGGCACTCAGCATCAAACCCACATAGCTTTCCCATCAGCCGTCCTGAAAGTTTCTTCATATTTGGAGTGAAACAAACATCATCGTCGTCGTCATCATCATCATCATCATCATCACGATGATGATGATGCCAGAGAAACTAAACTTGGAGATCATCCACCCAGGCCCAGGGGCATGGAGTGCTTAACCCTTCTGAGTCCGGCTTTGCATCCTTGTGGGTTCAACCTTGTTGTCTGTGATGAATCAGACTTTCCATCACCACCTTTTTTCTTGGGGGCTTTTCATCTTTAACCTGCTGGGAGGTGCAACATAAGAACATAAGATGAACCACGTTGGATCAGAGCAAAGGCCGATCCAGTCCAACATCTTTTCACACAATGGAGTTGGGCCAGTGTTTAAGGGACCCTTTGCCTCTAATCCTGGCCCTCTCTCCTTGGGAAGAGAAGCTGACCAGTGTAGATAGGACTGCATTTCATTTATGAAGATTGGAACAACATTATCCAACGTTTCCAGAATTAGGATAGAAAGAACATGAAGGGGAACATGTTCCAGTGGGTGAGAACATAGAAGGGAGAGATTTCCTCATTCTCCATCCACATCCTTTTTGAAGAAATGGAATGATAGGAGTGTCCAGACAAGCAACATTGGCTCCAACATCTTTTCAGTTCCTTGCACCCCATCTCCTGCAGTTTTTCCATCCACCCACCCATTTATATCCTGCCTTTCTCCCAGACCAGGGCTTCCTCACTGAAGCAAGGGATGCAAACAATGTTATTTGTTTCCAAAAACATGGTCTCTTCTAGAAAGGAGACAGGAGAAACATAAAGCCTTTGATTTCAGGAAAGACATCTGGTCTAAAATATCATGTAGCAGAATTGTCTTCTTTCAATATTTTGAGGAACGGAAGAAGAAACTCTCTTCTACATTAATGGTTGCTGCTTCCCCGCCCTTAACACAGGAGAAAACAAGTAAGCAGTCCCACCAAGTCATTGGCCACAGGAGAAATGAAGATGAAGCCATATTCTTTTGAGACGTGAGTGAAGTATCCCCTCCCCAGGAACAGTGTATTATACATGTGAGACACCTTGTGATCATAAGAACCAATCCGATTGGTGCTCTTGAATATCCAGTTAGTGTGCAGATGTTCCACCTCCACCAGGAGGGTGGCTATAAAGGACCAATGGTGTGGGCAGATGTCTCATCCATCTGTTGTGAGGTTTCTTTTCCATTTTGCTCACAACACAAATCCCTTCACCATGTTCTGGTGGTCCACTCTTAGCCTGGTCTTTGTGATGTGGTGCACAGGTCAGAGCAGGTCACGGGCTGGGTAAACCCACCACTAAGGGGAGTCCAGCTGATAAGCAAGTGATGCATCACCTTTTCTCTCTTCTTCCCTTTCCAGGATCAAGGTCTCAGCCCACTCTGACCCAGCCACCCTCAGTCTCTATATCTCCAGGGAACGTGGTGAAACTCTCCTGTGCCATGAGCAGTGGATTCAGCATCAGTGGCTCTTATGTGAACTGGTACCAGCAGAAGCCAGGGAATGCTCCACGGCACCTCTTATGGTATTATTCTGATTCCAGCAAAGGCCAAGGCCTGCTCGTTTCTCTGGGTCCAAAGATTCATCCAGTAATACCTGCTATTTAAACATTGTGGGAACCCTGGCTGAAGATGAGGCTGACTATTACTGTGCTGTGTGGCACAGCAACGCGTGTCACAGTGTTGCAGCCTGATGGGGAAGTGAGACAAGAACCTGCCTTCTGATCTCCACTCATGAATCCTGTGTGCTTAGGGTGCAAACAGATGATCAAAGCCAAGGGCGGAATCAGAGAAGAAGAGCTTCCTCTTCTCACAGCTTTTGTCAACAAAGTTGAGAGCCCGTCAGAGCTCTCTGGTCTCATCTTCACTTACACTGGGGTCAGATCACGAGAATGGGGATGTCAAGTCTTAGACCTTCCTACCTGAATCTTGCAAAATGTTAGGAGGCCACTGTGAAAGGGAGTCAGTTTTATCAAACGCTCTGGATATCCTTGGTGTCTGCAATGATGACCACTAGGATGTGCTACTCAATGGTGAAACATTAAATTTGATTTTAAAAAATTGTTTTATACCATGAGAGAGGCGGGAGTGGAGATCCATATGAATTTACACGCCATCGCCATCGCCATCACCTTCATTTCCCCATTTATTTTTTTCCTAAACATGGGAATCAAGCCAGCTCACTCCCACTCCCTGAAAAACCCAAGAAAAACACATAGATGACATAAGTACAAATATGCCAAAAGGTTTTGTTGAGATATGATTAAACTATTTATATAGCTGAATCCACTTGAATCAAACCCTGGGAGCAGCCACCAAGAATGCCTCCCTCTGTGTTTCCAGCAGATGTCCCTATAAATGTGCTAGGAACAGAGAGGAGGGCTTCTCCAGAAGATCTCAGGGAGACTCATGGGGAAAGTTCTCACTAACCAACCACCTCTCCTTTCTTTGGAAGCCCCTCTGCATATCCCTGGGGACGTCATATAGTGTCCTGGGTTGACTGTTGGACTAAGATTCTGAGAGACTAGGGTTCAAATCCTCACTCAGCCATGGAAATCTCCTGGGTGACCCCAGGCAAGTCCCACTCTCTCAGCCTCAGAGGAAGGTGACAGCATATCTCCTCTGAAAAAATCTTGCAAAGAAAGCCCATGGCTGCTTTGTCTTAGGATCACCAGAGTTTTAAATGTCTTGAAGACACCTAACACCTGCTCTGGGCAGTAAAAAGAGGAAATAACCCATCAAAAGCAATACAGTGAAAGATCAAGGTCATGATATTGAGTGGCATGATCTCTTCTTCCAATAACTTGAGGAAGAACAGATTGGGTTGTATATTATTCCTTTGTTCTTGACTAATGTTATAAATTTATATCTTACTTTTCCTACAAACACTTCGAAGACACATCCATGGCTTGCCTCCCACAAACTCCCAATACTATGAGGCAGATCACAGGGAGGGAGGGTGACTGACCCATGGCCACCCAGTGAGCTTCACAACTCAGTGGGGTCTTGAACCCAGGCCTCTCAGGCCTCATTCCAACACGCACACTGCTCCTGATTAATGAGATGGGACAATGAGTGATCAGTGAAACTACAAAGGCTGGTGATTGTCCTCATGGCCCACCCTTGTGAAAGGACAAAATATGCCCACTAGGCATGTATACGGGGAAGTACAGACTAAATAATACCCCTGGAAATCCAGACCAAAGCATCCCTCACCAATGAATGGTACATTCTGTATTTAAGCACCCTTGTGAAGGTAGGGACCAATCAGATGGGAACTCATTGACGTTGTGGCAGAGGGCCCATGCTCCTCCTCCACCCACTGGGGTGCTATAAAGGGGAAACCATCACTGGGATCTCCCATGTGATGAGATTTGTTGCATTCTTCTTTCCTGCTCACAACTGACCTGCTCACCATGTTCTGGGCTCCCATGGTGAGCCTCTTCTTAGCAAAGTGGTGCAGGGGTGAGTGCAGCTCATGCTCCCGTGAGAATTCATGCTAAGGGAGTTCAGCTCATGAACCTCAATGTTTCTCTCTTCTTCTTCTTCTTCTTCTTCTTCTTCTTCTTCTTCTTCTTCTTCTCCTTCTCCTTCTCCTTCTCCTTCTCCTTCTCCTTCTCCTTCTTCTTCTTCCAGGTTCAGACTCTCAGGCCACACCAATCCAGCCACCATCAGCCTCAGTGTCACTGGGGAACACGGTGAAACTCTCCTGTGCCACAGGTGGAAACTATGGAGCATCCTGGTTCTAGCAGAAGTCTGGGACTTCCCCATGATACTTACTATATTATTATTCAGATTCCAGTAAGTACCAAGGCTTGGGGGTCCCCTCCCGTTTCTCGGGGTCCAGAGATGCCTCCACTAACACTGGCTATTTAACCATCTCTGGAACCCTGGCAGAAGATGAGGCTGATTATTACTGTGCAGTTTGGACTGGGAGTGCTTGTCACAGTGATACACTTCAAGGGGGAAATGAAACAAAAATGGTTGCTGTTGCCTCAGGGGGCCTGATCTCCTCATTGAGAGGATGAAGAACCTGCATGAGGTCTTTTAATACCATTAGACTTTGAACAGAATCACCTTCCAGACCTTTCTCACTGGGGGCCAGTATTCCTCTGCAGTCAACTCTGGTTTCTCCAGGAGGAGAAGCCTGGTGCTCCAGGGGGCACTGGGCACCAAACCCACATAGCTTACCCATCTTGAAGCCTGAAAGTTTTTTCATATTTGGCCTGAAAATAACTTTCTCTAAATAATACTAATACTAATGCTGGAGAAGCTATAGTTGGAGATCATCCACCCAGGCCCAAGGGCGGGGAGTGCTTAACTCTTCATAGTCTAGCTTTGCATCTTTGTGGGTCAAACCTTGCTTGTGATGAATCAGAGTTGCCGCCACCTTTTTTTCTTGGAGGCTTTTCATCTTTGACACTTAACTGGCTGGGAAGTGCAACCTAACAAGGCAAAAAGGGCCACGTTGTATCAGGACAAAGGTCAATCCAGTCCAATATCTTGCTCACACAAGAGCCCAAACTTTGCTTGTAGGAAGCCCACCAGCAGGACAGGAGGAGAATTCCACTCTTCTACTCCCATTGGCCAGCGTCTGGGACGAAGGGACCCATGGGCTCCAATACTGGTCCTCTCTCCCTGGAAATAGCTGGGATGGCCATTTGTGAAGACTGTAGATGGAACTGAACTTAATTTCAATTAATTTATGAAGATTGAAACAACATTTCCAAATGTTTCCAGGATTTGTATAGAAAGAACGTGAAGGTGAATATCTTTCAGCAGGTGAGAAAATGGAAGGGAGACATTTTCTCATCCTTCACCCACAAGTCTTTTTGAAGACATTGAATCACTGATGTGACCAGAACAGCAACATTGGCTCTGACATCTTTTCAGTTTCTTGCACATCTGTGTCCTGCAGTTTTTCCATCCATCCATCCATCCATCCATCCATCCATCCATCCATCTGCCCATTCCTTTAAATTCTGCCTTTCTCCCAGATTGGGACTTCCTCACTGAAGCAAAGGATGCAAATAATGTCATATTCTTCAGAAAATACAGTCTTCTTTGGAAAGGAGACAGGAGGGGCATAAAGCCTTAGAATTCAGAATAGAATTCCAGTCCACAATATCAAGGGGCAGAACTGTCTTCACTCACAATGTTGGGGAAGAGAAGAGGACATCCTCCTCTACCTTAGTAATTGCTGCTCATCCACCCTTGATGCAGGACAAAATAAGGAAGCGCTCCCACCAAGTCATTGGCCACAGGTGGAGTGCAAATGATTAAATATCCTTATGAGATGAAGCATCACATCCCAAGGAACAATGCTTTATAGGCCTTGGACAACTTGTGATCATGAGGAATGAGCTGATTGGTGCTCTTGAACATCCAGTTAGTGTTCATAAGCTCCACCTCACAAGCATGCTGGGTATAAAGGAACAACGGTGTGGGCAGATGCCTCATCCATCTGTTGTGAGATTTTTCTTCATTCTGCTCAGGAGACAAATCCCCTCACCATGCTCTGGTGGTCCACTCTTAGCCTGGTCTTCGTGATGTGGTGCACAGGTAAGAGCAGTTCATGGGCAGGCTAAGCCCCCCACTAAGGGGAGTCCAGATGATGTGCAAGTGGTGTGTCATCCTTTCTCTCCTGTTCTCTTTCCAGGATCAAGGTCTCAGTCCACCCTGACCCAGTCACCCTCAGCCTCCATATCTCCAGGGAATACAGTCAAACTCGCCTGTGCTATGAGCAGTGAATTCAGCATCAATAATTTTTGGGTCTCCTGGCACCAACAGAAGCCAGGGAACCCTCCACGGTACCTGTTTTGGTATTTTTCTGATTCCAGCAAGCATCAAGGTTCTGGGGTGCCTGCTCGTTTCTCTGGGTCCAAAGATTCATCTGGTAACACCTGCTATTTAACCATCTCTGGAACGCTGGCTGAAGACGAGGCTGATTATTACTGCGCTGTGCGGCACGGCAACACGTTTCACAGTGCTGCAACTTGATGGGGAAGTGAGACAAGAACCTGCCTTCTGATCCCCACTCATGAATCCTATATGCTTAGGGTGCAAACAGATGATCAAACCCGAGGGGTTAATTGAGCAAAGAAGAGCTTCCTGTTCTGACAGCTTTTGTCAACGAGGCAGAGACCCCGTCAGAATTCTCTGGTCCCCTGTTCACTTCACTTGGGATCAGATCCTAAGAAAGGGGATGGCTAGTTTTAGACCTTCCTATATGAATCTTGAAAAATGATAAGACACCACTGTGAAAGCAAAGCTTTTTGATCACACACTCTGGATAGCCTTGGTGTTTGCAGTGATGACCACTAGAGGGTGTCGCTGAATGGTAAAGAATTAAATCTGAGAAAATGAATTTTAGATCATCAGGGTGATGGTGGGAAGATGTATATAAATCTACACATCTTCAGCTTCATCGTCTCCTCACTTATATCCTGCTGTTTACCAGAACATGGGATTCAAGCCAATTTGCCCCCCTCCCTGAAAAACTACCAGGAAAACCACATACAAAGACTTAAGTACAAATATATTAAAACAGTTTTTTAAAAAATATGATTAACTAACTATAGAGCTGAATCCACTTGAATCAAATCCTGAGAGCAGCCACCAAGCATGCCCTCCTCTGTATTTTCATCAGACATGCCCGTGAATGTGCTGGGGCACAGAGGTGGGCCTCCTCAGGAGATCTCAGGGCTCAGGGAGACTCATGGGGAATGTTCTCACTAACCCACCTCCTCTCTGTTCTTAGCGAGCCCCTTCTGCACATCCCTGGGGGCATCTTATTCCAGAAGAACTGCTTTTCTGTTTTGCTTTTCCTTCCATTAGAGAGCCAAGATAGGCAACTAGCATATACTTAGAGGGATTCAAAAAACCTCTGCACACTGAAAGGTAGCCCCATCTCTTCTGGGTCATTAGAGATGGTATCACTAGATGCTATGTGTAACATGCCATTAGCTCCCAAATGGATGTGTAGAAGGATATCAAATTCTCTGAGCAGGGGTGATGGTCTTAAGGTCCTCAAAATTTTGGCATGCAAATTGGTTAAAGTTGCAAGTGTCAAGTCATGCCACAAGCACAGACATTTTCCCAAGCTTACAGCTATGTACATATCTTTCATCCTGGGAGCCAGTCCAAGTTCCTATCCCCTTACCTATGCATAGTTGATTCTCATAACACCTTCCTGTTACTTTGCTGTTCCCTCCTTTTGATCTTTTCTGGACACAAAGTGACGTTGAATTTTACAGCAATTAACTCATTGGAGCCTTTGGGTTACTTTAAGAGTTTCAACCAGATACACAGTTGCGGGTCGCAATTAGCAATGGACACATAGTGCTTCAGCAGGCAATTTCCTATTTGATCTAGTACGCCTGTTCTAATACATATACTGATGCATACACATGACAGGAACCATGCATCCTGACATTTGCACCCGAGTAACTCAGCTGCAGCAAGAGCAGAGGAGTGGGGCAGAATCTTGCCTAAGCCAGTAGGTTTAGGCAAAAGCAAACTGCTGCAACCTTTCCTAGGCTGTGAATTCTTCCTCATTAATAACGTTTGCTATCTTGACCACACTCGGATGTTGTTTGGCCACACACATTCCTGTTTTCATCTGTGAAATGTTGACGGGTATGAGAAGATTGATTTATTCTGAAATATTACCTTCCTTATACAGTTTCCTTGGGCATATATGTGGTCAGGCAGCCCCCATCCATGGCTGTCTTTCCAGAAGAATGGCCAGATCACTTGCTCAGGGGATAATATTGGGAGTATTCTTATACTCTGGTACCAACAGAAACCTGGCAAGGCTCCAGTCTGTATTATCTATGCAGATAATCTCGATAATTTTGCCCTGCATGCAGACGAAAACTTGGAGAAATTTCTCCCTAGTCACTTCCTTTTTAGTAAAAAAAAAAATACTAAATATTTTCTTTTAAAAGTAGGAAGAAGTTGGGGGCACAAAATGGCCACATCTTTCCTCCCTGTGATCTTTCTCTAATTTAACTCTGTCAATGACTGACAGGGCAATCTTCCATTTGGATGCCTAGCAATCTGAGTAGACTGAGTACAGTGGGACTTATTATGCTCAGGTAAATTAATACATCCAGAATTGCAACCCCAAGGTCTCGCAGAAATTAAGCTTTATGCAATTCAGTTGAAGACAAAACCAGTGTATGTGACTTCCTCATTCATGTTGGGTTTGACCAAAGCCAACTTTAATGGCTCTGAAAATAAATCGAGGTAAGCCTTCGGGCCTCCCAATGACCTACATCCAGGGCCGCCTTACCCCGTGGGCACTTTAGGCACAATGCTGAGGGTCTATGAAAACTTTAGAGCCTACAGAAAGAGGATTAACAAAAATTCGTACAGGAATTTGGAAGGAAAACAAAATTTCAAATAAAGAGATCTTATATTTTCAGCCCTAAGTGGTATGTCAAGGTGAGGCGGGCCGTCAAATACGAGAGTGCTTGGGGCTTAGGAAAACCTTCAGATGGCCCTGCCTACATCACCGTATTATTTACATATATGAAACAGAACCACTGAACCAAAGTGTTGGAAGATACCATGAGGGCCATCAAGTCCAACCTCCTTCCATGAAGAGGTTCTAGTCCTTTTGGAAAGGAAATGATTTGCATAAGAGAGCCATTTGCCGAGGCAGAGAAGATAAAACAAGGAAAGGGAGGGGTCTCCACCAAAAACCCTTTTGCCCCACGGAGCGGATCTCAACGTCTCTTCCCATCATGCTCTGGGTCTCCCTTCTCCTCACGCTCTGCACCTATTGCTCAGGTACCACAACGGAGAGCTTGAATCTCTGAGGAGCGTTTCCAGATGACAGAGAGAATAGATGATCACCTTTTGTATTCTCTTCTTTTCAGGTTCCTTGGCTCAGTATGTGCTGACCCAGCCACCCTCCGTCTCTGTCTCTCTTGAGAAAGATGTCCAAATCACCTGCTCGGGGGACAGCATTGGGGGCAAAGCAGTGCAGTGGTACCAGCAGAAACCTGGCCAAGCCCCTGTCCTCGTTATGTACAGCGACGATAGCAGGCCCTCAGGGATCTCAGACCGATTCTCTGGCACCAACCCTGGCGGCAACACAGCCACCTTAAGCATCTCCAGGGTCCAAGCAGAAGATGAGGCAGATTATTACTGCCAGGTGGGGGATAGCAGTGAAGCTCACAGTGATTCAGGCCAAGGGGGAAGTGAGACCAAAACCTCCTGCAATGAAGACCGCATGTAGTGTGTTGACAATGCCTGAGCTTGATCACAGTCTGCTCTGTAGACGTTCCCACTTTTCTGATCTGCAAGGTCAATTTATCTCCCTGTTTGGTCCTTTCCATACTCAGCTTGTGGTCAAATCAATGCAACTGAAAAGAACAGGTTTTAAAAATATGAGAAATCTATGCATCTGAATTGTTGAATGTTAAGATACGACTGGGAACAAAATCATGCCAGGAAAGCATTCTCGATAATCATGACTTTTCCAATAAAGGTCGCTAGAGGGTACTGCTGAACAGCAAAGGATTGGAGTCAGTAGCCACTTCCGCACAAGTCTGTTATGGTGCTATTATTCCACTTTCAACATCCTATGGAATCCTGGGGTTTGCAATTTAGGGAGGTGGAAGGTGGAAGGCCCCTCCCTAAGCTGCAAACCCCGGGATTCCATAGGATGTTGAAAGTGGAATAATAGCACTATAACAATCTGGTGTGGAAATGGTCAGTGAGTTTTGTGCCATTGATATGGGGAGGGTTGTTAGTATGATTTTTACATAGAATTATTGATTGTGATTAGTAGTAGTAGTAGCAGCATTGTTGCTATTATTTCAGTTGTATCTCACGTTTTCCTGAAGCTGGGATTCTCAAGGCAGCTTACATAAATTAAAGCAACAACAAATAAAAGGACATCCAAAGATATCCAAAAAGCTGTTGTTAAAAGGCAGTGAAACGCTCTATAGAATTAAAATAAATGCCTTAAAATGGCAAGTTCCAAAAAGCAACAGAACAGCACACTGTGAAAAGCTCTTGCCGTCAGTTTCTCAAAGCCTGCGTGAATAGAGATGCTGTCACCTATTGAACGAAGGCCAGCAAGGAGGAACTCATCCTGTCTTCCTTTGGGAGATAGTTCCAAAATCTGGGAGGATAACGCTCTTAAAAAAGGAAGATTTCCAAAACCTGATATCTCATGTTTCTAACTCCTCCGCTTTTTGACGTAGCCTCTTGTTCCAAAGCCACGGCCAATCGCAAGGGTTCTTTAGCTGTTGGGGGCAACCCATGGAGAGGTGATCGTTCATGTGAAGCACTGGATGAGAGCATGGTGACAAGAACATGGTGATGTGGTCTGATGGAAATGAAACAAGAAAAACTTCCATGTTCATTCCCTGTGGGGCTAGTAAACAATCCAGAGACCCCACCAGAACTACAGATAGACATTAAATGTTTGATGAAATCACATGCAAAAATCCTTTCCCGTGGAGAACTGGCTGATCCGCCCTGAAGTTCAGTTGAAACCGGCTGGGAAGATGTTAAAGGTAGATTTGGATATATAGGGGGACAGTAGTTATATGCCTATGTTACGTTGATTCTAATTTACGGCAAACCTGTTCTAGGGTTTTCTTGGCAAGATTTGTTCCGAGGAGTTTTGCCATTGGCTTCCTCTGAGGCTGAGACAGTATGACTTGCCCAGGGCCACCCACTGGGTTTCCGTGTCTGAGAGAGGATGCCAACCCTACTCTATCAAAGACTTAGTCCAACATTCAAGCTGCTTTTAACACACTGCATCTCACAGGGTTTTCTTGGCAAGATTTTTTCAGGCAAAGATTTTTTCAGACAATTAGCTCAGTTTGGGGGGCTTTAAGTTTGGGGGTGGTGGGGAGCTTTAGAAGCCACAAAAGTGGGGCCTGGGGGCTCACTACTCCTGCCTCCGAACTATAGCCTTTTCTTCACAACTATTAAAGGTGCAGAAACCCTGCGTCTGCATAATAAACAGAGAGAGAAACAGCCACCTCTGCTTCCTGGAAGTCGAGGAACAGCTTGACATGAATGATCTGTCGCTTAATAATTGATTGCATAGCTGTTTCTGCTGGGAAGGAGAACGACATCACCATCTGACCTTTTGCTGGTGATTGCTTGTTTTCTCTACTCCTGGTTTTGTATGGAGGTAGAAGGTGAAAGGCCTTGCAGTGTCCAAAACTCATTTTGTTTTTTCGATTTCTTTGCTTCTGCTGCCATCTTCAGGCTCCTCTCAAGAAGGAAAAGGCATCCCAGCATGTGCCTTTTCCAAAAGACCAAACTGGAAGGGCTGGAGTGGCAGTTTTGCTCGGAGACACTAGATGGGGGTGCGACCCAAGTGATCGGGTTGCTTGGAGGGGCTGTTCCGTTTCACCCTCCAACCAAATACCCCCGGGGCCAAATTTTTGAGATTGCTTGCCAGCGGAGGCGAGATATTGATACCGAAAGCCATCATACTTTGCCTACAGCAGAACCGGCTGCCAGGTTCCCCTTCTCACAATGTTTGAATCATAGTGTGGCGGAGGTGTGGAGCCGAGTTGCGTGGCCATCGTTGATTCTCTCGCCAGCCCTATTGGCTAGGAATTTGTGAAGCCGTGTGACAAAGCTGTAGCACCGAAGCCAAGCTGTTTCGGCCAAGGAGCCACCCATTTGGGGGTTTTCCGCTTCTCCCTTTTCCAAGCGTAAGGTCATTTTGTCCTGCTTCCCCATCCTCTTCTGGTTTTGGAAGAGGAAAAAAAAAAAGCTGCACAAAGATGTCATGGAGCTGGAAGAGACCACAAGGGCCACTGAGTCCAAGCCCCTTTCAGGCACACGGGAATACACCATTAAAGCATTCCTGACAGACGACCATCCAGGCTCTGTTTAAAAATCTCCAAAAAAGACTCCACCACGATCCCGGGCAGCATATTCCACTGTCAAACTGTTCTCATTAGCTTTTTTTGCATTAGCTTTTTTAGCTGCTGCGTCACATTGCTGACTCACGTTCAGCTTGTGATCTACTAAGCCGTTTCTCCTGGCTATTTTGCTTAATCGTGGACAGATACGTCAGGTGAGTTACCTGCCTCAGTATGTTTGCAAGCAAGCTCTTTTGTGATTCCTGGAGCATTACACAGATCTGGATGATATTAGGAAATATAATATACAGAAGCCACCAATGGCTAGACGTTTCAGCTTGGGACACCACGGCCTCTCTGATTTGTCTGTGTCTGGAACGGAAGTGTAATCTCTTCCAAGTACTTTGGCTATCTTGAAAAATTTCTAGATCCAAAGACTTAAGACCCCAAGAGTGCACGGTTTCAACCTAGAGGACAATAACACCTTCATGCACCAAAGAATATTGGCAACAGAGTATTCTAAACCGTCACTCTGTGGTTTTTGTTTTAAAAAAAATGATCAAACACACACATTTTAGATATATAAAACTACGCATAAGGATTGCAGTAAGGTAAGAACATATGACACAAAAAAAGATAAACACACAAACGCGTAATTAACAAGTACAACTAATTACTAAACTAATCTACCTACCTAACTAATCTAACGCCAAAAACTAATAGGGAATGTGGCTACATAACTACTACACTACCAACACTAACGCAAATACTGTTTCAACTCCTTCAAGTTGAAAATACACACACACACACACACACACACACACACACACAGACCGATAGATAGATAGATAGATAGATAGATAGATAGATAGATAGATAGATAGATAGACAGAAAGACCTTCTTCTACATTTCCGGGGTAGCTACTGATTTTCGACTCTGAAAGCTGACACCATTCCCCGAGAATTGCCCCAATATTTTGTCACCCTTTCTCAATCTATTTTAAAGTTAGTTAAATTTCCATCTGTAATTAAAATAGTTCTTTTATCCATTTCAGCCACGTCAAGGCCTTTCAGCAACCCTTCTTCTTGTGACAGGATGGGTGAGTCTTTCCACTTTTGAGCAAAGAGTCGTCCAGCTGCTGTAGCCATCCTTTGGAGAACTGCCCCTTTGGATGCTGCTCGTTTTTATTTTCAGCAACTGAAGAAGGCAGAAACTGAAACATTTTTCTAATTTATTAAGTTCTCTCTGTTAATCACATTTATTCTCCCTGATATATGTGTTTCTGCACGCATTTTTTGGCAGGATTCCTCTGAGTTTAACAGTTGCTGGGAAGCAGTCCTTCAGCCAGTGCGGTTTTCCCCCATTCATCTGTTTCAGGGATGGGGATATTTTTACAGCGCTTTTGATATGGCTGAACAGCAATTCCCAGCACTCATCTTCATTGGCTATGCTGGCTATGGGAATTGTAGTCCAGCCCCATCTGGAGGACCTCGCAAGTCTCATACCAGCTCTATTCCCTGTATCCTTTGCAGTCGGTAAACCGGAAGAGCTCTCCTCATTTGGCCATCACTGCCTTTCTCTGTTAGAGAAAAAATCTGTGCCTATTGAACTTCTTCAAAACTCCCGGTGGGTGCCTCCTAGGGATACCCATGCGATCTGCTGGTCAGCAAGAATTGTTTATTCACCATTTTAATACTTTAATAATCAGAGAATTGTAAAAATTAACTTCATAGAATCCTAAAATTATGGAATTGTAGAATTGGAAGAGGACCATCCAGTCCAACACTATTCTGCTGTGCAAAGCACTCCTGACAGATGGCCATCCAGCCTCTGTTTAAAACCCCCCAAAGAAGGACTTTGAGACAGTGTATTCCCCTGTTGAACTTTTCTTACTCTCAAGAAGTTCTTCCTAATATTCAGGTGGAATTTCATTGCCTGTATTTTGAAGCCCCCAGCTCTCTAAGTCACTCCTCATAGGGTTTCATGGTTTCCAGACCTTTAGCCATTTTGGTCACCCTCCTCTGGACACATTCCAGCTCGTCAATATCCTTCCTGAACTGCGGCGCCCAGAACTGGACACAGTCTTCCAGGTGAGGTCTGACTAAAGCAGAATAGAGTGGTACTATTACTTCTCTCGTTCCAGACTCCTATTGATGCAGCCCAGAATTGCATCGGCTTTTTTAGCTGCTGCATCACATTGTTGGCTCACATTCAGCTTGTGATCTGCTAGGATCCCTTTCACATGTACTGTGGTCAAGCCAGGTATCGCCCATCCTATACTTCAGCTAATTTTCAATCTATTTTACATCTATGTAGTGAACTTTGGGTATTTTAACACCTCTTTTAAAACAAAGTCAGGCCCTTAGACCCCTGGCCAAACTGAAACGTAGCCCCAGGCTTCACAGTAGTTAGTGGTTTCCATCTCTTTCGATACATTTCAAATGATCCGTGAAGAGAAGCAACCAATAGGTGGTAGCACTTGCATATTTTTGAAACTAGAACTTTTCAGGCTGGCAGGCCAATGACCCCCCCCCCCCGGTCACACGCACAAAACTGCAGGACAGAATTCCCTAATCCTTTGCTCTTAAGCAACATGTCTCTCTATGTAGTTTTGCCTAGTACAGCGTACACACTGTGACAGGTAATGACCTTCGCAATCAAGCAGATTAAAGCCTTTGGTACCGAAATCATTTTGTCCAAAACATACCTGCCAAGGGATTCAAACAGTTTGACCCTTTTAAGCCATTCGGCCTTGTTAAACGGTCAAATAGGGTTTTGGCTTGTTTAAGTCACTAGTTCTCCAAGCGGTTGGAACTTCAACTCCCAGGAGCCCCATCCGGTTTGCCCGATTACCAGGGATTCTTGGAGAAGAACTCCACAACATACGGTGAGCCAAACTCGGAGAGCCACTGGTTTTAAATCCTTTCAATTGTCTAAAATATTTCAGTTGTTGCAATGGATTTGACTTGTGCACTGCTCTGAGATCCAGTGGTTATGGAAGCAGGGAGAGAGAGAAAAAGAGGAGAGACATAGAAAAAGAGACAGAGATACCTGCTGCTAGGTCTCTAACAGTGACCTGGCCTCCCTCTACCACCTAATGCAGAAGAAAAGTGAGGTATTGTCATGTGCCGGCTAACTTGCTCTGAATAACTCTGCTCAGGGGTTCAGAACAGAAGCTTTTATTTCAGAAAAGCAAGCAAAATAGCAATATTGCCAAATTATTGCTAGGACTACAGCATTGGAGTTGGGTGCAAGGGATATATCTTCCCATACGGATTTTGGCATGCGTAGCAAAGATTGGTTAAAATCTTATGTGCCAAATCACCCCACCGGCTCCCACAGTTTTCCCAGGCTTTCAATTATTTACTTGCTTTTCATTATGGGAACTAGGGCAGGTTCCTGCCTCCTCTCTAAACATTCCCATAACACTTTCTTGTTCTTCCATTGTTAACCTACCCACCCCCCCACATGTCATTTCTCTTCCAAATGGCCACTGCTAGGTGACACCGAATACAGAGCAAATCATCCATTTGGAGCCTATCGATATTTCAAATATTACAACAGTTAATTGGAAGCAGATACATATTAGCAATAGCAGGCTTTTTGTGATAGATCCTATCTGCCACCGGAGGCAGCCGATTCAACCTTGCCTTGGCCATGGTGGCTAGAGGCAATCTGGAGGTTGTCAGCCAGACCAGTAACGTTTTCAAGCTTTATCCAAACTTTTCCAAGTTCCCCAGGGGACAAAAAAAAATTAAGGGGGTATTCTGGCTTCGACAATGGCCTCAGGCCAGCCTTTCCACACCCCTTTTAAAGTAGCAAAGCAATATGTAATGAACACGGCAAGCTCCTTCTTACTTTTGCAATGGTAGAAAATTACATTAGGGTGATGTGTTACCTAGTACAGGACTTTTAAACAGTAACTTTCCAAGCCCTGGTAGTTTTCTAAATTTCTAACTAGTTAATCCCAAGCTGTAGGGAGTTATTTAGCCATGGATCCAGAGGTCTATGAAGATTTGCTTCTGCAGATACCATTTCTTCTGATTATTGTCCAAGGACTATTTGCCTTTTTCTAACCACTCACTGTAGGCTTTGGCAGACATTTTATTAATTCTTCATACGGACTGTAGAAATGGGCGTGAGGCTTTCAGTTCGGTTGCACAGAGAATGCAACGTCAGATGACAAAACTAGTACTCCGGTTTTAGAAAATGCCAGTTGGACATGAGGCACAGATCACTGGTGACGTGTGACCATTTTTCTTCTGCTTTTGGAGTGCAGAAGGAAGTGCTTCTCAAACGCAGTGTAATGGATTGTGGGTGCAACGTGCTATTTGGATCTCTGCGTGCCGTGGATGGCAGGCACGTTCTTACTATGTGGACCTTCTGGTGGACAGCTCATGGCCTTCTGGATGCTTAGGAGATGCAGCCCACTTCTCCAAAGATTGGAAGCCATCTAATGGATATACATAATGGAATCGAGTTTTGCAGAAAAGCAATGGAATATCCCTTAATATTTTAAGTCCATTGTCATTTGGCTATGAATATGTCAAATCATGTTTTCTAAGGAAGCCACGGGCGACATTCTGGTAAGGAATAACATGGCCAAAGGAACCTATAATGAAAGATGTGTGGAATGGGTTGCTTCTGTTCAGGATACAGTTTGCGATACCACCCGTTTTTCTTTTTGTAGGGTTTTCTAACAGTCAACTGTAATGGCAATTGTGTTGTTTGGGGGGAATGACCCTTCCATGGGGGAAGGGGTACCTGAAAGATCTTCTTTTGTACCTCTGGAAACCTCGTGGTTTTGTAAGCTTGTGATACACTCCTTCCTGCCTGTGGATTTGCACCATTTTGGCTTTGCAACAATTGGCCTTTGGAGAACCAGGATAACTTCTAATATATATGATATTTAACCGGGTTACACATTTCCCTGTCCAAAGCAGTGGTCCTCATTGGAAATATTGTCTTTCTGCATCAAAGGATGTTTGGTTTCATGTCCAACTCAACACCTGAGGATCTTTCTGGAAAGCTTACTGCCGGTGCCAGAAGTCATGGTTACGGTGAATCGATTTCCTGGAGAAATGGAGTGGCTTTGTAGACTTCCCTCATTCTTCGTCTGCTTTTCTTTCTTGGATGCCTTGATGAAGGATGTTACAACTCACATCATTTCTTCTTTGGAAGAAATGAACGATTTGGAAATATTGAGTGGAGCAGGCTTATAGAAACACCTACTCTCTTGGAGCTGAACCGTCTGAGAAGGTGGAACAGAGGAGCAGGTAAGCAGCATTGTGGCTTCTATATATTCTCTTTTGTTTAAATTGTTCTGTCCTGGGCTCAGGGAAGAAGTCCAGGACAGTCAGTGAACAAAGTATTTGCCCACCAAAAATCTAGTTGAGGACTTGGGAATGTCAATCAGTGGTCAGGTCAGGGCAAGAGCTCTCGGGCCAAGAACTTGGGGCCAGGTCCATCCAGGAGAGTGAACAGATCCCAAATGCAACAGGATGCTATATCATGAAATAACTGAAGTGATGGGCATTGCTGTCCAAAGACTATTCGGTAATAAAGGTGTCATAAGCTCCTGTAAACTGCAAACTCCAGGATTCCATAGGAGGTTGAAAGTGGAATAATAGCACTATAACAGTCTAGTGTGGAAATGGCCTAAATTATCTAACTGCACGTTAGCATCACTGACGGCATGCAATGGAAATACATATTCCATGGATTTTTAAAAAATATTTAACAAAGTCTTTAAAAAAGTTTATGTACATGTGCATTCAAATCTGACAAATTCATACAGTGAATCAGAAAAAAAAATACAAAACATTACCAAACATTGAGACAAAAAAATCTACAGAAGAACAAAAAAGAAAAACCATCAGAAAGTATTCCTTCCTCACATTCATTCCTAACTTTCCTAACTTTCTCCTGTACCTGGTATGGTAGTACCGTTTTCTTTACAAATTAACCAAGTCAACCCATCTATAAATTGTAGAACTTACTTAGTTTGACTTCCTTTTCTGTTCCAGATACTGATATGATTATATACATATCTATTATATCAAAATATTGAGAGTTACATAAAATTAAGAAAATACTAAAATATCAAAATTCAAAATTAGCTGCCTTTAAACTTTTCCAAACGTTCTTAAAACATAATATGTCAATATCTCAATCCTTAACAAATGTATCATATTGGAGTGTAAGATGATCCATATAAACAATATCTAATACTTTCAATAGCCGATCAGTTACAGCAGGGAGAATATTTGGTCCCCATTTTTGAACTAAAGTTATTCTCGCCGCCGTGGTAATACAGGATAATACTTTATCCGCCTTCTTTTCAAGATTTTCATCCACGATGTTCAGTAAATACAACTCGGGGGACTTTTTTGTTTATGTCAAATGGTTATTTGATGTAATCAAATCAGCACAAATTAGCGTTTTCCACCAACACGAGGAGCAGAAACTTTGTGGTGTAGCTTTGTAGGTGCCTTTGTCGTGGAGGCTACCGTCTTCTTAGTTGCCCGCTTAGCCTTTTTGGCTTCTTTGGCCAGCTCTAATGGCCTGCTGCCATTCAGCTTTTCACTCCTCAGGCTTCGGATTTCTCTTGGCCATTATTTCAGCCAACAAGGCTCCTGTGATCGGCCTATGGACCTTGGCAGTGTGGCATGTACGTTTCTTTTGTCCTTCTTCCAACTCTCCTTTCTTGTGCTTCCACCTGTACAAAACAGTCCGATAGATCTGATGGGGGTTTCTCTTAGAGACTCACATTTTGCATCCAAAAACTGGAAAGCCGTGCCATCTGTCTGTGTGTAGTGGCAGCTACAGCCCAGATAGGTCTTGAACCCGCTGAAGCAGTGATGTAGGCTTAAGTCCGTTGACTCGGTCTCAAGTTGGACTTCAGTTGCTTCAGTGACTTGACTCTGACTCGACTTGGCAATAAATGACGCACTGACTCGACTCAACTTGAGACTTGTATCTTTTTAGTGATTGACTTGCTGCCTTTGGTTCAGTAACTTAATCTCTTCATCCAGAAACCTTACAATTTTGAACAATGCTTCCGTCTCTTTTTGCCTACTTGTTGCATGACAATCTCTCTCAAGTCCAAAGTGTGGGCACATTTCTCAGAAGGGAAGAGCAAACGGGTTAGGCAACGGGCTTGAGGCAAGCTTGAGGTCTGCTCAGCGGCCTGACCTTGCTGCATATTGGAGGAGCCTTCTAAAACATTTCCGAAGAGCAGAAGACAAGACCCACTCCGGAGTGCAGGGTGTATTTCTCAGAGGGGAACAGCAAATGTGTTAGGCAGTGGACTTGAGGAGGAAGGATCTTTCCTTCTAAAGCTTTTGAAGCTTCAGTGATGGGGGGTAAGAAAAATCCTATTCCCCACTCCTGAAAAAGCCTCCAACTTTGGAAGTGGGAAGTAAGAAGAATCCTATTCCCCACTTCCAAAGCTGCAGACTCTTTTATGCTCATTGGTACAAAAGTTTCCAGCTTTGGGAAGGGAGGGTTAAGAAGCATTCTACTCCTCACTTCTGAAGCTGCAGATGGCAAAATCACAAATGTGGAGGGCAAACTGCTTAAATTATTAAAACTGACTTTATTTGACATTATTATTATTATTATTATTATTATTATTATTATTATTATTATCCTTTATTTATATAGCACCATCCATGTACATTGCGCCTTACAAATTTAAAATACAACAGTTACCCTAAATAAATACATAATAAAATGAAAATATACAACAAAAAGGATCCAGGGTATATGGAATTACAACCAGTACAACATAACATTACTATAATGGCAATAAACATCACTATAATGCCAATAAAATACAATATCTAAATAGCAATAAAACTAGTCCAACGTTCCAAAGATTTTGGAAAGCAAGAAAGTTTTCAGTTTAGATTTAAAAACACTAAGGGAAGGGGCAGTTCTCAAGGTCACCGGAAGACGATGCTGTCCTGAAACTTTGGAATATAGGTTGGGGTATAAATTTGGCTCCCAGACTTCACTTGAAAATATCTTCAAGGACTTGAGACTTGACTTGAGACTTGAAAGTAGAGACTTGAGACTTGGAGTAAAAGACTTACATACATCTCTGCGCTGAAGCTGCACAGCTCAACCTTCACGACAGAGGTAGCAGAACTCCCCTAGAGGTGACTCCAGAGTATTCTATGGGATTTTGTGGACCTCAGTTGGGTTTGAGAGACACCCTTTGTGTTCTTCTGAAAACGATGTTCTTCTGAAAAACAGTGTTCCCTCGAAAATGGAGTAATCATACCTGGTGATGTCATGCGTTATGCATGAATTTGGACAAGAGTAGCAAGGGAGGAAAGATTGGTGTGTCTACACAATGGGCTTGTGGGTTGTGTAAGAGTCTTCATGATCCAGGAATAGCTACAGAAAGCATTTAGGGGAAAGCATGACTTTTTTCAGAATGACTTTAGTAAAAAAACATATAGAGATGGTGGAGGCTGTCTTTCATGATTGCCTAAGTCGATCCAGTTTGTAGAGAGGAGAGATGGGATCCCAATTAAAGTCAGAGTCAAATCTGTGGGAGACGTTGGTGCCTTAACATTACTAGACCCAAATAAAGTAAATTTCTACATGATCCAGGTGAAAGGGTGTGGTCTCAGGTTAGAGAGAGAGAAGTTGTCCACAAAACGGTCTATACTCTTGGTCCTGATCACTTTATAAACATGGACAGACCCTTCTGGAGAAGTCAGAAACTTGAGCTACAGACCTTGAAATAAACCTGAGCCTCAAGTGGAAGAATGGTAATGGTCGTGTGTAACAGGGGAAAGTTTAGGTGAAGAAACTCAATTAAAATTGTTTAGGCGGAACATCCTGCTTAAGCCGAGACCTCACTATATGGCAGGAGACTGGAGAACAACGTATTTTTTTTTCCGGGTTTCCAGTGGCCTCAATTTAGTGGATTATTTTCCATCAAATTGTCCCAAGGATTTCTTCAGTGAAGACACACACATTTCACATTTTCCAAAGCTCGGATGACAATGGCCCTAGCATCAAATTCATCAGCGTGACGGCATCTGGTCCAGAAAGCAGAACCAAACTTCCGGTGGGGACATTTTTTGTATGGCTGTCAGTCACTGTGTGTATGTCTTCGGCAGCGGAACTCACCTGACAATCCTAGGTAAGTCACTTTAAAATGCACCTGCAACTCTTTCCCACTGTGTTTTTGCTCGTTTTTTTGTGATTTTTCCAGCCAAAATCCATCTTCAGGTGAGGAATGCTTTGCATGTTACATTGAATTGTCTGAGAAGATACTCAGGGTCTTTTGTATGAGCCAGGCTTGAATAGATCAAATCTATTTGCAAAATGTTTCTGTTCATTCTGATAAAGACTTAAATCCTAAGCCTCTTTCTCTAGCAGTAAAAGAAGAACGTAAGATTTGGGGGGCTGTTCCTGTTTATAATCCACCACCTTCACAAAATGCTCGTATTTCACTATAGAAAACTGTTTTTCAAGGCTTTCTAACCCAGTCATCTAGCACTGAATAGGTCATTCATAGTTTGACAGTCACTGATGAGTAGATTTACTTTTTCTCATTGACAGAAAACTATTAAGTTCAAAGTTAGACGAGAATCATAAAGCACAGAGACATGTATTATGCAAGGAAGCTCATGTATTTTGTTTTAGGGAAAAAAAATATTGCTGCATAGGACATTTTCTCCAGCTATAGGCTGAACCTAAAAAGTGTTAGCTAAAAAAACCTGAAATAAGTAAATAGGATACATTGCGATCCAATACACACTTACCTGGAAGTAAGTTTCCTTAAGTTCAGTGTGGCTTATTTCTGAGTGGAGAGGTACAGGATTGCATTGTAAATGAAATTTTTTCAGGGTGGAGGATGGAAAAAGGTGTTGAACAGCAGTTGGGTTATCATAGAGTAAGAGGTTTTAGAAATGCGCAGATCAAATGGATTACTTTCAAAAGCAAGCTGTCAAATTAATTTTCTAAGTCCTAAGAAGGATTCTGGAACCGTGCTTGAGAGAACATTCATTTCTACCTGTCTGTCTGACAGAAAAGAACTCAACCCTAAGCCATCGTCCACATAAATAACTAGAAGTCATAAAAGAGAGGGTGATAGATTTCTCATGTCTTTCCCCATAAACTTAATATTTTTTTCTTGAAGATACAGCATAGGGAAGACAACAGTGTAACAAAGCTGGAGTTTGAGTGTTCCCTGTAGATCCATAATTAATCCCTCTTTAAAGATAAAATCAAGTTATGTCAGTCTATGTTGAGATCACTCCATCTTTCAGTTTGTAACAGTCTTTTTAAAATAAGAATAGTCTGGGGAAAATAAGTTGTGATAGTCACCCTGTTCAGGACTCCAGCCAGCCTTGTTCTGTTCCCAAATACTTCATTCAAAGCGCATCCGGACTAATTAAAAAGACCAGAAAGTCCCCAGGTTTTGTTCCCGTTCTTTCCGATTTTATTTCAGAGAATCCTACATGATGCCAGAAAGTCCCAGTTTTTGTTCCTGTTCTTTCTGATTTTATTCTGCAGATCCATAAACATTTTATTCATCCCAGAACATGTTCTCTCAGCAGTTAGTACAATCAGAGATCTTTTATGCCAGCGTCCCAGGTTGGTTTCTTTTAACCCAGTGTAAGATTGGAAAAAGCAGGAACAAAATCGGGCACTTTTTGATCAGTCTCAGTGTTCTTTTCCCCTGGTTTTCCATTTTTCTTCCGTACGTTCTGTTTTCTCTGACTACTGAGAAGGGTCAGTCCTCAATGTGCTTTTAGAGGGTTCACCTCCTTTTTGTAAAGATATTTTGTTCTTCTCTAAACCCGGGGTTCTTCCCTTCTGTGTATGGACCAGTGCTCTTTCAGACACTCAGAGAACTCTGTCCTCTATCAGTATGAAGGTTATGGAGAAGACCATGACAAAGTGCACAGCAGGGTTTTTCAACATGTTTTTCCCAAGTTTATTCTTGTTTTCTTTTTTCTTTTGCTAAATGCCCATCCTGGGGAAGCCTTTTGATAAACTCCAAAAGCTGATGTGTTCTTTGTAATTTTTAAAAGATGATCCTAAAGAAGGTTCTTTGCAAGCTCTCACCGATGGGCATGTAGGCAGCCCTTCCGTTAACCCAATGGATTTGGATGGTGGATTTTAGACACCATTATGGGCTCCAAAGTGAGAGATAAGTCTGACTTAAGAGTCCAATTCACGGTAATGTTCTCCCTGCACATGCCTATTGAAATCCAATTCATTTCAAAGAGGCTTCTGCAAGAGAACTTCCAGCCAACATTCCTTCCATGAATATTGCTTTGGATTGGAGCCATTCTTTGTCATATTTAGAGTAGACCCATTGAAATCAATGGGGTAAGTTACTTCCACTTAGCCTGACTGGGTCTTTCAGAAAATCAAAATCCACTTAGGTGTCCTGTTGATTTCAATGGGAAAGATGAATATGTAGGTTTCTTTATCTCCCTTAAATCTTCCTCCCTTATCTTCCTCAAATCATCAGGATCATGCCCTCTCTTTGTAATTTTGCAGGTATCTCTAGCTTGTCCTCATCGATTCATTCTGATTTGCCTTCTCTTTCATGAGGGAGGGGAGACTCAGGACTTTACCTAGATAATAAACGCAGGGGAATTATTCCTTCAGTTCATTCCACTTTGGCAGGCCAATTCCATGCCATAGGCAGCAATAAAGTCATGAACCCCTTGTCAAGAAGATATTGGTCAAAATGTAAAGTCAGGTTTGACAGGTTCTTTGTATTTGCGTTTCTTGGATAGTGGTTTATCTATGCCTCATCACAAATTAGTACTAAAATTGGAGGGAAAGGGGGACTTTAAGAAGTAGCATGTGACAAAATATGGTGGCCTCCCATTGAGAAATATATTTCTTTTTTCAAAAAAATCTACTGAAGATGTCCAAAAGATCAGCTGTGCCTATTGTAGATTTTTATTTCGTTTTATTTATTTTTTAAAAAAATAGTGGCCTGAATTCTATTATTATGCTCAATTAGAGTAGTCCTATTGAGTTGGTTGGATTTACCTAAGGTTTGATTCACAAATGAATAATTAATTCAATAGGTCTATTGTAGCCGGAACTAAATGGCAGAATTTTTAGCCCATTTGGGTTATTATGATAGATTTCAATTAGACTCCATTCTAAGTAATATTTTTTTCTGTCGGAGTGCACGTGTATATCCACCCCATAGAGCTATAACCATTTCATCTTATTGTAACTTCCTGTTGCTCCATCCCAGGGGTATCTTGGGATTTATAGTTCAAGGAGTGACTACGATTATCTTTAACCAGTGTCCAGTTCTGCCACAACCACTCTCTCACCAAGTCTTGGGTTGGGTGAAAACACAACCATGATAGATGTACTGCAGATCTATTCACAAGCATTTTTCAAATCCATGTTCCAAAGTGTTTCGACATTTAATTTCCATGAAGAAATTCATAAATTTGCCCTTGAGTTAAAGGTCTAAAATCCTGTTAGCCTCAACTGGAGTAGACCCATTGTATCAAAAGGATTTCTGTAAGTGCTGATTCGCCATTCAATAATTGATTCTCAACTCTAGTTGCAATGAACCATTAGAATTCAGGGCATCACTACAACATTGTCTACACTGACTTTACAACATTTACATGAATCCTATTAATCCAAAGGGTCTACTCTACTTGGATATAGGCACTATATGGATGGCAAAACCAAAAATTTCCATTATTTTTTTTGGACCAAATCCAGTTAGTCCCAAATAGAGATAGTCCCAAACAACCCCAAATAGAGGTAGACCCATTGGAATGAATGGGACTTCTTAATCAACGTTAAAGTAAGACCCATTGGTTTCAATGCACCTAATCTATTTGGAACTAAAATTGGATCGAGCCTTCAGCATCCTCCACATAATGATTTCTGGATGGATTACGTCTAAAATTTTCAGAGGCCATGTAGGACAGCTGAAAGTACTACAGTTCCAAACAGCATTGTGTGAAGTATATGATCTTAATTTCGGAATAAACTTGGAAGGGAGGTGATCCAAGTTTTAACATAGTACCTCAGTTCTGAGCTTTCATGCGGATTCACATCTCTCTACAGGAAAAGGTCTATAGTCCCAGAAGTACTTTTACAACATGCTTTTCTTTGTGTTTCTATGTTTTCCGTCCTAACTTAAGACTCTATCTTAAGTAGTGTTACCCTAGGACTGCAACATACAATCAAATTGGAGTTGGAATGTTCTCCTGGTGGGATCCCAGGATAGATTCCTTATTATTTTATGAATTCTACCGGCTTAGCAGTCATTACTCTTCCACCGAGACCTTTTAAGCATTCACTTAAACACAACATTCTGGTGTTATCAGATGGATCCAGAGCTAGTCATATTTACAGCACAATCCATGAAATTTAAACACATCAGTTAGGAATGATTAAATAAGTCCAACTGACCTGGATTGAACCTGAAATATCCTGCGAAGTCATATAACAATTTTCCTTTCTTCTCATCCAGGTCAGCCAACTGTATCTCCTTCAGTCTCCCTCTTCCCTCCATCCCCGGAAGAGATCAAGACAAAGAGCCAAGGCACCTTGGTCTGTCTGATAGATGGCTTTTACCCAGGGGTCGTCCAGGTTGAATGGCAGGCAGATGGCAGCACCATCTCTTCCGGAGTGGAGACCACCAAGCCCGTCAAACAGGGCGACAAGTACTTGGCCAGCAGTTACCTCTCTCTCAGTGAGTCCAACTGGAGAAGCCATGACATATTCCTCTGCAAGGTGACCCATGAAAGCAAGACCATTCAAAAGGAGATCAGGAGATCAGAGTGTCCTTAAATGGTGGATGTCTCAGCCGTGGCCCTCATGTCTTCTCCACTCCCCCAAAAAAGAGTGATTTTCCCCCCAATGTCAGTTTGGTTGAGAAATGCTCATTTTTCTCCTGTGTAGTTCTACTTCATTAATTTTCTCCATATTTCTACCCCATGGAAACTCCTTTGTATCTGACCTCCTCCTCTTTGCACATAAATAAACGTTACTATCCTTCACCTTGTGCCTTTCATTTCCCAAATGATTAAAGAACATGAGATCATGAAGAAAAGCCTGCAGGAATATACCCGAGAGGCTGTCTAGTTTAGCGTCCCATTTCCCACAAGAGTCAATCAAATCCAAAGGAAGATGAGTAGAACTTCACAAATCACAAGAAGACCCTCTGCGCTATGTACTGGCAAAAAGAGATCGTGTGGTTCTAGATTTTTCGGATAAGAGAAACGTGGAAGCTGAACTTGGCCCGCTGCATAAAGACAGACAGACAGACAAAAAAAAAATCATTGTTCTTCCTATAGTGAGAGTTCCCTGCATGTGTCCAGGGTAGGGGAAGGTGGATCGCACTGGCTCTAGAACTTGCTTTGGGGAGATTTCAAATGCTCCTAAGAATTTTTGTAGTTATTTATTTCTTTGATTTGATTTATATGCCAACTTTGTCCCAGAATGGGACTCAAAACAGCTTTTGAGCACCAGGTATGGAAAGGAATCAAGCCCCATTAATACACAATTTCCTTGTTGTTGTTGTTCTTAAACCTACATCTTTTATTCTCCCAGGCCTTTGCATAGCTTTCAAGCACAGGAGCTCCCACTTTCTTTTGAAAGACAAGGCAGTAAGGAGAACCAGAAAACTGTATAAACAGAAAGTCCAATATGGGGCTGGAGGGCACTAACAGTGACAGAAATCCCATTAGTAGTACCCACTAGAATTAGTTGTTGAAGCATGAGCCAACACTTCTGCAAATCCCTTTGATGCAGAGGGTCAACTCTAACTAGGAATTACCAAGATGACTCAGATTAATGTACATACTTCCACACCCAAAGGCTGGAATCCCATGAGTTAGTCTGAATCAGTGGTTGAAGGGCCAGTCAACACATTGGTCAAGCCAATGGATTTGATGAGTCCTCTGTATTCAAGCTTAACAATGAGACTTAGATCTGTCTGTTTTTGTCAACATGCATGGTGACTTGAGGGTTTTTGAAATACTTACATGGTTGTACATGGACATAGATTGGGAGAAGGCTCCCTACTCTCTGGAATTGCTATGGAAAAAGGTGTGAATGAACTGTACCACAGGTTCCCTGCTCATTGTGCTCTCATATTGCCCAACTTTTCAGTTTAGCCTCTCCCATTTGAAGAATATATCCTGTAAGCATAACTTGGAGAGTCTACCTAGGCTGTTATCAATACCCAGCCATATATCTATATCTGAGCTACAAAGCAAATGGTGCCTATGACAAGTGATCAGCACTCCCACTCTGGTCCTCTTCACCTGTTCCAAGAGTTCAGGTGTCAACCTCTGGTGTCCCACAGAAGGAACCATTACTGCCCAAGGCGTACATATAAAAGAGAATAAGAAATTGGGTGAAGCCATATGTGCAATTGATCAACAGCCAGCCATCCATCCATCCGTCCATCCATCCATCCCAAAGCACTTCCTGAATGAAAAGCGAGAGTGTGGAGCTCATTTACTCTTCTCTGGGGGAGTTTTACAAGAGAATAAACTTCACAATTCAAGTGATTCAAGGTTAGATGACTGCTGGATGATGAAGATGAGCTGTGACCATGGCACACACTTAATATCATGTCATATCTCGTATTTCTAAAGAATTAAAAGAGGATTTTAATTAATCTAATTGAATTGAATTCTAAAAAGAAAATGTCCTCATTAAAAACACTATAATCATTTCATGACAACAAAAGCTGCAGAACAAAATCCACCGCAATTAAAGGCGGACAATTATGTCTAACCTCAAGAACAGTATTCCAGGTGCGGGCTTATGCCCCCTGTGCTTGTGATTTGTAGCAAAGGCTACCAAATTGTTCGAGGACAGGGCACAAACCCTTACAATTTCAGGGAGCTCTCCACACCAACCTCCAGAATGACATAGCGACCTTGAACATTTTTATACCCACAGTGGCAACTAAGCTACTAAGCGGAAGTCTTTTCCATCACTACTTTCACTGTCCTAATTCCATTGGGCATCCGTTTTTAACTACTGAATATAAACAAGACATGGTCTGTGAAGACCATCCAGGAAGCTTATGGAATGTAGCTCTAAGTAAAGCTAAAGTAACTAAAATCTATCTACCTGGGAGAGACAGACAGTTATACCATCTGGATCAAGTAAAATTGGGAAGGATTTGAGCACCCCACGGTGATCTTCTGAAAAGTGTTCTTCTCTTTCGGTAGTGTAAGCTAGAGTGTAAAATTCCTGATGTAATTGTGATCAGAATTACCCCGGTGGAAAAATACCTATGGCTTGTATCAAACTAGACAGGAGAAGACATGGCAAATAGAAGTCATTTGGACATTTGCCTTGCCACCCAATTTGAAGGAAGGATATCTTGTACCTTAAATTCCCTCTCAATTAATAGTCAGTGGTAACTTTCCAAAGACAGACATCTAGTTCATAGTTGTATTGGTGGTAATTGATTTATCTGAGAACTGAAATGTCTCATCAGCTAACAGAGAAGTCTGTATCGATACAGAAAAGAGATGTTGTAGTGTATTAAATTTGATTTTTAAGTAAGCATCTAAGCACAAGGAAGGATTTGTGTCTGAAAAGTCACCTGTGAAACTACTTCTAAGATATGTGATCTCCATCTATGAGACTTAGGAAGCTGTTGGGACTGCTTCTATAATTCTTCTATATGGCCCAAGCTATAAGGAATGAAGGATCACATCTACCATGTTCCTTCCATCTAGAAATGGGCTGTGGTCAGGGGATCTACAAGGTGGACCTGAGGTATGGATGGATAACCAAGAGAATCTTCTTCATCTATGCCCAAAGAGTCACAAGATAGGTACATCCTTTTATTTTCAAATTTCACCATTCAGGGCAGCTTGTTTGGAAGTGAAAACCATTCTAGTTTAAGGAAAGCAGTACTTGTTCAAGTGTTCCCTCTAATTCCACATGGAATCAAAACTGATGACCATCTTCTGCTATTGAGGGAGGACAGGTTTTTGCACAGCTGTGTGTCACTGTGGTGGGTGTTCGGAGCAGGAACCCAACTGGCAGTCACTGGTAAGTCCCTAAATTCATTGTATTTCTTTCCTTCCCACTGAAAATCTTGCAATTTTTCCACCATTTTCACCCTCTTTTTTTTCTCTGACTTCATGCCGACCTTGAGGTTTCCAGCATTAGATGGAGGATGGATTTTCAATCCTAAACAAAGAAGGGGATTTAAATGTCCTTCTTCCTTCTCTCTTTCCACTGCTCCAAAAGCTTTGCTAAATATGCTGTTGAAAGAAACCTATCTCTTTCTCTTCGTCTAGAATCTAAACACATTTTAAACTTTGAATTATGAAGGCATTCTTTGAAAATCTCTTTTGTGGCTAATTCCAAAGTTTAGCATGTTTAACAGATTAGATTACACAGCAGAGCAGAGAAAGGATTTTGAGATGTGAGGTTTTCGTCAGCTAGTCAGTGGGGTGGCTTAGATGGCTTTGGAGAGGGACTTCTCAGTTTCTCATACTTCCAAGTTCCAAAACATATGTCAGTCTGACACGTTTGCTTGGGGAATCTCATGATCCAAAGCAATAAGAACACAATCTACTTTCGGAAAGGTGGAGGAATAGGAGCTTTCAAATGCTTTGTGGAAGACACAGCAGACCTTGAAAGATAATTTGGGATCGGCCTCCTGAATGATGTTTTGCCAAAACTAAATGTGTTATAAGAAAGCTTTGAAAGATGCAAGCGCCTAGGAACTGTACCACAAAGCTGGAATTTGTGGCAGATGATAAAGTTGGGTGCGTCAGTATGATTGGCTTTCGTGCTCTAATTCTTCGCTTCCATGTACTAAACCTGATAAAAACTGGGCCACTTGTGAAATGGGTCTTTCTTAACCCCATTTCCCTCCCAGAAAAAGATACCGTGAGTCCAGGTGGAGAAAAGTATAGTATCGATATCTAGCATAGGATAGCGTAGACATCCTTCCCTGACTTTGTTTTTGAAGGAAGGAGAAAGTAATTAAAGAATTTTCTCCCGCTGCACGAATGTCTTCAAAAACTGTGAAGTTTCCGAAGACTTCGCAGTTGGAGACTTACTCAGAACCAAATCCGCACATGGGATTTTTGTGCAGGAAGCAACCCCATCTGCATGGGAAGCCACATTTTCTGTCCTGAAAATGCTGCAGTTGGGGGACATTTTGTGTGCAATATTCACACTTTCTTAAACATTTTCTGTGCAGATAACAGCAATTATCTGTTAAAAAGTGTCATTTTTCTGCACGCAAAATACTGTTTTCTGTGACGAAAAGGCTCTTTTTTGTACAAAAATATGTACATTGCATGCAGAATAAACCCCAAATTGCAAAGACTCTCATAAGGCCAGGATTCTTCTCGTCAGAGTTTCCTGATGGTCGATAAACGAGTTTTTCAGCCATTTTTGAGCACTGTTGGCTATTCCTTGTACATTACTTATTCCATGTCTGCATTTGTGCCCAGTGTATCTAATCATGCATGGAAAGATGTAAAAAGAGAGGAAAAACCAATGGGGAGAAACAGTTAGACATCTTCTCCCTCACCACTGCAGCTTGGATAAAAATTGGACTTTCATTGTGGCTAACCGCTTGATTTTCTCTCCCTAAATATTGATGCGTTGAACCAAAAGTCGCCCTCATTGTGTCTGATCCAGCTGTATATTCTCCTACCGAAATATGTGAGTCAACGTAAGCAGTAGTGGGATTGTTGATTCCACATATCTCAGTTATGGGAAGATAGACATTTGAGAAAGTACCCCAAATTATTAAGTACGTCTTTGAGGAACCACGGGGTTCTGAATCACTGAATCAACAGTAAACAAATAAATATTAATGCGTTGTGGCAGATGGAGCTTTTAATGGAGGGTGACACGTTTCTATTGGATTAGTTTTAAATACGTTTTTCAAATCCCTTTTTTAACTTGTGTTTTTTAAGCAGACGTCTGGTTTATCTTTGATTTTTAACTTTTGTATCGTTTTTTAAAAAAATTATATTGTGTTTTAAAATGCTTGTAAGCCACTTTGAATCTGGTGGTGAGACAAAAGCAGGATATGAACGAAACAACCAAATAAACAAACCTGGAAGTGGGGGCAACTATTTATAGACCAGCCCAGAATTAAAGAAAGTTTGAGCTTTGAGTATCCATTAAGTGGAGGATCCATATAGAAAAGGGTGGCTTAACTACTCCCCACCCTGAGTTCTGTCCCATCATCCTGATATTCTCTGGTGAAATGAAAGCTGTCTTCTCCACCAAGGTGGCTTACTTGTGTCGGCGCACACACACACACACACACACACAAAGACACACACACAGAGTAGAATGTTTTTACTCATACATATCGAGCTAAAACTTGGGTATGTGTTGGTGGGATACTTTCTTTCTTGATATATGTTCTTGATATATATGAAATATTCCATCTACCTTTCTTTCTATCTGTCTTACATGAAATACGCACTCTTGCTAAATATAAAAGCTGCTTGGATCTATGCTATTGGCCTGGTGGACTTGCGTTTCTGAGCTATACTTGGACAAGATAGAAAAACTAATCCAGGAAAGTGTGAACAACAGGTGGATTGCCAAACGGATGCTTAGCAGTAGCCGTTCTTAGCTGGGGCAAGAACCCCGTGCCCATTCAGGTGTTGTTGGACTGCAAGTCCCACCGTCTTTCCCCATTACCTAAACTGATTAGGTGTGATGGGAACTGCAGTCCAACAATGTTCAGAGTGTCAGTATCCAATCATCCGATGTGGTTGGTCCTTTCTTCCCCACCTCTTGGATAAGCCGATAACAATCCATGGTTGGAAACCTGGTTCTACTAGGAATTGCTAGTCCTTATTCCTATTTGGGTTCAGGAACCTGAGATCTATGATCAGTACTAGAAATACATTCTACTAGCCCATTGGAAAAATAATCTTCATTACCTTGATCTTTCTAGAAAGGGGTACTAGAAAATACTAGAAAGTACTAGAAACACCTTCTACCGGCCCACCAGAACAAAACTGTTCATTATCTTGATCTTTCTAGAAAGGGGTGAAGTCTGCTTATCATTCAATCTTTTTCTTTCCTGGATAAGGAGTCTCCTCAGGTGGCATGACAAAATGGATGTGGTTTCCTCCTCTTTTCACCCAACAACTGACCATTTCTTGTAACAGCTTCAGAGATGAGATTGACTATATGAGCATTGCATGGGTTGGGATCTGAATGTAGGCTGAATGTGGAGGGATAGATGGGAAACCATCCCTTTCATTTCAGGTGGGCTTTGAGCTGTCAAACCTCCTTTCATTTAAACCTTTCTGAATCTGGCCTAACCATCTCAAGAAGGTTTTCTCTTCCCACTGTAGGCAATGGGACCAACCGTTCATACTTGCATCAACTTGCACAAATAAAGCTGACAAGACAAATGTGGCAGATTTCCTTGTGATCTACTTTTGGAATGGCTGAAAGTTTCCTTCTGTTCTGAGCATTCCCAGATCATGATGAGGACTTGATATAAAAAGGAAACTCACTGGGACACCCCGTGTTAAAATACCAATATTCTGAGACAGGTTATGATCATGAATGGAGGGAATGTTCTCCTGGTGGGATCCCAGGATTCTTATCACTTTATGAACTGTACCACCTGAGCAGTCATTGCCCTTCCACTGAGACCCATTGTGACCCATTAAGCATTCATTTACACACAGCATTCTTATGTTATGAGATGGGTCCAGAGGTAATCATATTTAGAGCACAATCCATGAAACTGAAAAGACATCAGTTAGGAATGATTGATTAATCCAGTTGACTTGGATTGAACCTGAAATATCCTGCGAAGTCATATAACAATTTTTCTTTCTTTAGGTTCAGGTCTGCCAACTGTATCTCCTTCAGTCTCCGTCTTCCCTCCATCCCCGGAAGAGATCAAGACAAAGAGCCAAGCCACCTTGGTCTGTCTGATAGATGGCTTTTACCCAGGGGTCGTCCAGGTTGAATGGCAGGCGGATGGCAGCAGCATCACTTCCGGAGTGGAGACCACCAAGCCCGTCAAACAGGGCGACAAGTACTTGGCCAGCAGTTACCTCTCTCTCAGTGAGCCCAACTGGAGAAGCCATGACATATTCATCTGCAAGGTGACCCATGAAAGCAAGACCATTCAAAAGGAGATCAGGAGATCAGAGTGTCCTTAAATGGTGGACGTCTCAGCGGTGGCCCTCATGTCTTCTCCCCTCCCCCAAAAAAGAGTGATTTCCCCCCCAGTGTCAGTTTGGTTGAGAAATGCTCATTTTTCTCCCGTGTAGTTCTACTTCATTAATTTTCTCCATACTTCTACCCCATGGAAACTCCTTTGTATCTGACCTTCTCCTCTTAGCACATAAATAAAAGTTAATCTCCTTCACCTTGTGCCTTTCATTTCCGAGATGATTGAAGAACATGAGATCGTGGATAGATCAGAGTGTTCTTAGATGGTGGATGTCTCAGTGCTGGTCCTCCCATCTCCCTTTCCAAGAAGAAAGTGTTGTTCCTCTGTGGGGCCAAATGTATTCTCCAATCCCACCTCCCCAATTCTAGCTTCATAGATAAAAGCTGGTCTCTTTCCACCATAGTTCCGTTCCCCACATTTTCACCTTCTCTGGAACCTCGTTTGTCTGTTTATCTTCCAGCGTTAACACATTGGTAAAATTTGATATCTGTCACGGGTGGCTTTTTCAAACCAAGGTATTAAGAAAGTAAGACCATCGGGTGTGTCCTCCTGAATTAGACCAGAGGCCTTTTTCAGTCTGATCTCCTCTTTTCGACGAAGACTTCCCAAGTCTAATGCAACAACAATCAAGATACACACACAGCAGGTTCCGTTTTGTATACAGTAGAAAGCTCAGTTAGTTCCAGATTTTCCAGAGGAGTCAAAGGTGGCTACTGAAGTGGCCTTACAGCATACTCACATGCATACACACATTCTTCTCCATTTTCTCGTAGGACTCAGCCGTTCGTTGTCGCAAACAATCCCCGGCATCTCCGTCCCCAGTTATTCTTTCGGACTCCATCCACGAAGTTCGTGCACAGTTAAGACCTCATCTGCCGACCCACAAGGAACCATCCTTCTCAATCCCCGTTCTCACATCTGGTCGGTTCAGATCCTGGCCAACGCTGCCTCATGTTGGACTCTGTTGCCTCATGAAACTGACAAATACAGGGAAATGAGAAACTGAGAGAACATCCATAGTTGCTAGAAAACTCTCCATGCACTCCCTATCTTCCTGAAACACAAGACTGTAACCAAGCACCTGTTGTAAGATGTCCTCAGAGGAGAAATAATTCAAGCAAACAAATGGACCAGTACCTTGCAAACTTTGGTCCACCAGATGTTTTTGACTTCAGCTCCCATAGATTCCTGACTTCTGGCCAATCTGGCAGTGGTTTCTGGGATTTGAAGTCCAAGACACCTGGAGAACCACTGAACTAAACAAATCAATACCGTTGTAGATAAGGTGATAGGATCACGCTGAGTGCTCATTTCCTCAGTCTGTCACATTCTACCAGTTTTCCAGAAGAAGAAAAAAGGCAGAAATACACAATGACCCATAGTGGCGGGAGGTTCCCATGTCAGTGAAGAGGTGAATCCATTCTGGGATTTAGCCTGAACTATAAAGAAACTATTCAAAATGCTGAATCTGTGTTGGGGTTAGAGCTCTGCACTTTGACTAGATCCTTGGAACTTTGGACTAACGATCAGCATGGAGTCCCTGTGTGACTGCCAAGAAAGCCACGAACCACGAAGGCCACAGTAGAGGTCTTCTTCTTCTGTCGTAACATGACCCACTATAAAAGAGATGTCTTCTACATCAAAGTCTTCTTCCAGCCAAGAAGCAGGTGAGGGATTTCATGACAGAAAAGGCTCTTGGGTCAAAATCAGAGTCCTCAGAATGGAGGGAAGGTCTTCTCCTCTAACCAGAACTTAGGTTCACAATGAACAAAAGGACTCATGCCCACAATAGTTGTCCAGTATTGTACAGGCTGTGAAATGACTCTGGCACCTAACACAAGCATTTCCATGATATCACAATCATATCTGGGCACTACTAGCCAATGCTGACGGAAAATCTGTCCTTCCCAGGCTCTGGGAAGATATGCTGGATGGTGCTACATGTACCAGCAGGGGTGGGCAATGGAGATGGCTCCAGGGCTTCACAGACTACGAAAAATGCCAGACGGCAAAACCAAAACGCAACAACATAAAACCCTGGAAGTATCTGGATGTTCATTCCAGCCACCTTTCCACAGGGTGAATTGCTACTCCTAGTGCTTCCACATTTTGGGGTGAGGGTGGCATACAAACAGCACGTTAGTGAGCCTAGAGGGACCAAGGGTTGCAGAAATAGTCTCGGGGCCACAAACGGTCCTAAGTCCTGATTTTGCCCACTACAGTTTACAGGAAGAGGTAGGTCTCCATACAGGCAAGTCAGTTTTGAAGCTACATCTTTATGATCATCACTCCATGGACACCAGCTCTTACTGAACTTCTAACATGGCCCACTCTACTACCTAACTTGGAGACCACCAATGAAATGCATTGATGATGATGATGATTTTACTCATTCGTATCCCACTTTTTTCTCAATAGAGAGACTCAAGACAGCTGACAAATTATTCAACTCAACAACATGTGGAATTCTGGGTTTTGTAGTTTCCTGAGCCCCAAGAGCTCTCCGGCTGAGAATTCTAAAGGCTCCTCCCTAAACTGCAAACCCCGGGATTCCATAGGATGTTGAAAGTGGAATAATAGCACTATAACAGTGTAGTGCGGAAAGGCCCTAAGTCTGCCCGCCTTGGAATAAATGGACACTCCAGTGAGCTGCATAGATTAAAAACATAAGGAAATCAGCTCCCTGCGGCCCATTCTTGATGAGTCTACTGAGGAAATCTCCATATCGTCAAACTATAAAAATACCACTTCAAAAATATTCTGGTCCCATATAATATTAAAGACAAAGCTTTCTCCTTGGGCTTGGGCTCCAAAATCATATTACTCGTGGAAGCACGTATTTCCCTCTGAACTCCATTGTAAAGGAAATTAATTGCCAGCTTTTCAAACCAAAACAACAAATCTATTTTTAATCAATTAACGTTGAACTCACAAAGTGTTCGGGCAGGCCATCCATTAATTAAGGAAGTTCATTTTTACACATAAAGCAATGGTCCAGTGCGTTCAGATTCATTTATTAATTTATGAGAAAGATTCACTGCCTTACAAGATGCCATGTAAGACCTCTTTCAAGAAGCACGCTCTACACTTGCTAGACTGGAAAGTCATTAGCACCAGTTCTACAATTCTCCTTTCATGGCTCCAGAAAGGATAAAGAACAGGCATCCTTTTTACCAGGTCTTCCCGTCCATCAAGGTAGTGACCATGATTCATGGAACTACCTCAAGGATCTGAGATGCTCACGGGACAACCAACAGGACTTCATCTCCTTGTCCAGAGCTCAGAGTATTACATGATTTCTCTTCCAAAACACGTGGTTCACTTCAGATTCTTTGGAAAATGGAAATGCTTCATCTCAAGGTAACCAAGAGTTGGTGAGCTACTATCTATCCTATTCCCTTGTGAGGTATTGATGACCTCTCTCTGGTGGGTCTCCATGACCTATCTGTGCTGTGAAGGATGGGGAGGTTTTTGTCCTGCCTTGTGTCACTGTGGTTCGTCTTTGGAGATGGAACCCGGCTGACTGTTACTGGTAAGTCACTAAATTCATCATCTTCACACAGAAGGAAAATTTTGTATCATTTTCATCATTTTTGCCCTGTTACTTCTTTGTGACTTCATGTCAACCTTGGGGAGCCTATCACGGCACCTTAAAGACAAATGCATTTTATTCGGCAAAAAGTGCCAGGGACTGCAAGCCACTTCACGAGCTACACCTTGGAAGTGAAACAAAACTCTTCTTGGTCTCCTCGAGGTTAATATGACATTGTGTGAAAGTCAGTTTTGCTGGTAGATGCAACAGATAGCAAGAACAGGAATTTGTGTTGCAGTATTTCCAGGTAGCCAGCAAGATGTAAATTGCCGATTATTGAAATGTCCATGATTCAGTTGTCAAATATCTTAGCTGGAACAACAGGACTGTGTTCAAGCAACGTATTGCTTAGGAATTTGGCAGTCTGAAGCAAGGAGTTTTTGGTCTACTAGAAAGAAAAAAACAGCAGGGTGTCTGAAAAATCTTACTTGGGCAGACAATGAACAAAGGATGCTAAAGTCAACTTTCTGAATGACATTTTAGAGTAGCGAGAAGCCAGGCGATTTCTTTAAAAAGTAAATTGCTGTACCCAGTACCTTCCAAGAGCAGCAATTTATCTTTTTGTTTTCCTCCAGAAAAAAGTTGGTCTGAGGATGCTGGAGAAGCTGAGGGCCACAAAAAACATCTTTCAGAGTCCAAAGTTGTTAGTCTTTACGGACTAATGCCATAACAGATCATTGGGGCTGTCCCTTTGGAATTATCTACTTACTTATCAGCTGTCTTACCGTGATTTCTAACCACCCTGTGATCAAAGTTCATAGGACAGCTTGCAATCAGAAGGAAAATAATGAAGATTTTTAAAAAAATCAACATGAGGCCTATGGTAGAATTTCTATCTTTTTCCCTTCCCTGTTAGAAATCTCTCTGGCTCAGAAAACCCACTGCTGTGAGTTCTGCAGCCCTTTGGAGCAAGATTTTTGTTGGGGGGATACAGAAAGTAGAGAGATCCAGCATGGTGTAGTGGTTTCAGGACTGCCGGAGACCAGCTCTGGAAACCCCACTGGGACTCATTCTCTCAGCCTCAGAGGAAGGCAATGGCAAACCTCCTATTTGGAAATCTTGCCAAAAACACCCTAGAATGAGGTTACCCTGAGCTGAAGGCGACTTCAGAAAGAGACCTAGCATGGTGTGGCTTGAACGTTAGACTAGGACTCTGTGAGAACTGGGTCCAAATTTGCAACGACCAGATACCTAATGCTGAGTATTCTCTTCCACCTATTGGGAACTGAAGACGAAAAGCAACTCCACAGAGATTAAGTTTCTGATATGATGAGTCCAGCTTTAGTCACACTTAGTGTAGACTCCATGAAATCAAAGAGACTTCAGTTAGGCAGGATTAATTAAGTCCAATTGACCTGGAGTGAACCTGGAATATCTTGCAAGGTCATATAATGATAACACCACAACAGTGTAGTACAGAAATGGTTTTAGTCCTATTTAGAGCAGAATCCATTAAATCTGAAAGTTAGATTCCTAACTCTAATCTCAGTTAGGAATGAGAAACAAACTCTACTTGATCTGGATTGAACCTGGAATATCCTGCAAGATCATATAACAATTTTCCTTTCTTCTCATCCAGGTCAGCCAACTGTACCTCCTTCAGTCTCCCTCTTCCCTCCATCCCCGGAAGAGATCAAGAGCAAGAGCCAAGCCACCTTGGTCTGTCTGATAGATGGCTTTTACCCAGGGGTCGTCCAGGTTGAATGGCAGGCGGATGGCAGCACCATCTCTTCCGGAGTGGAGACCACCAAGCCCGTCAAACAGGGCGACAAGTACTCGGCCAGCAGTTACCTCTCTCTCAGTGAGCCCAACTGGAGAAGCCATGACATATTCATCTGCAAGGTGACCCATGAAAGCAAGACCATTCAAAAGGAGATCAGGAGATCAGAGTGTCCTTAAATGGCGGATGTCTCTATAGTGGCCTTCATGAGTCCATCTTCTCGGGGGAAGAGGGCTTCCTCCATGGGGCCAAATGCATCTTCAATTCCACCCCCGTGCTAGTTTTACAGAGAAATGTTTTTTTCTGTTCCGTGTAGTTTTATTTCCTCCACCGTCTCCGTGCCTGTTTCCCCCCCCTTTATATCTGACTTCTTATGTTAGCACATTAATAAAATTTGATATATGTCATTGGTGCCATTTGTTAATGGGGATATTGAAGAACATGACATCCTAATTAGAACCTTTCTGGGTCATACCAGAGTTCCTTTCTAGTTCTTGTTAACCAAACCCAACACAAGAGGAGTCAAGGTACCCAAATCTGTTTGTATCGGAATAGGAGATCATCTGGTTCCAGATTTTTCAGAGAATGGAAAAATAGGTGTTGAGAATCACATAGAATTGTTGTCCATGATATTATAGGTGTTCCCCGCACATGCGCAGAGTAGAGGGGAGATGACTGTGGGAGCACACTGGTTCGCGGGCTGAATTCTTGGACCCTTCAAGTGCCCCTTGGAGTATCTATAGTTCTCTTTTGAGTGTCTTCAAATCCCACCTGTCGACTTAAGTTGACCCCATCAATTTTCATAGGGTTTTCCTAGGCAAGGAATATTCAGAGGCTGATTTTCCAGTTCCTTTCTCTGAAATATTGCCAGCAACACCTGGTTTTTGTCAACAGTCTCCCATCCAAGTACTAACCAGGGCTGATCCTGCTTAGCTTCCAAGATCAGACAGGAGCTGATGCCTTTGGGGTATTTGTGCCCCCTCTTTTTTGAGTACAAGGCATGCAACATAATCAAGGCCCATTAATGCACAATATTTTTTTCCTGTAAAAAAATCATCTAATTTTCACCCACCCAGGCCTTGTATTTCTTGATACCTTAATTCCCACCATGGCCAATCATGCAGCTTTTTAAGACAAGAGCAGGAAAGGCAACTGTTAATCCATATAAGCTGAAGGTCTAATGGGCTCAGATGTTCCTAAACCATATCTAGAGGACAATCACACCATAGATAGCTCAATGGAAAAGCATAGGAGAGGAAAGGGGAGAATCTTACCCTTCCCAGTAGGCTCTGGCAAAAGCAAGCTGCTGCAGCTTCTCCTACCTGGTGTGTTCTTTCTCATTCGTACATTTTGCCAACTTGACCGCAGTCGGATGCTTCTCGGCCACATGTGTCCCAGTTTTCATCTGTAAAAGTTTGGAGTGTAGGAGCATTGCACGGAGAATCTACCTGAATGGTTGTCAGTAGAGAGTTCTCCATCTAATATCCGAGCTATAGAGGACAAATCTTGCTTATTGAGAGTAATCAGCCTTTCAAGTCCCCTGATCCCCTCTTGCCCTCTCTAAAATTTCATTCCCTGGCCTCAGAGCAGTCCCCAATTCTAGATACATTAAAAAAAAGGGGAAAAAAGCTGGAGTCACATGCTTGGTTACTAGGCAATCATCTAACCATCTTCCAGTTCTTCCAGAGTGAAGGAGGAGCCTGTACTGCTCTTCTTCTCCCCTCTAAGAAAAGAGTAGAATAAACTTTAGAACTCAGGGGTCAGGCTTAATCCCTTGTTTCTTCTCTGGATTACTTCTTCCTGCTGTCTGAACCAAAGCAACAGAAGATAAGCTGTGACCAAGGCGCACACCTTACTCCGTCATATTATGATCCTTCCCAGTAAAAAGCAGTCTCATTAATCGAAGTGCATTAAAGTTTTCAAAGGTGGGGAGAAGGTCCATGCTGATACATTAGAGGGATTTCATGACAGCTAAGATTGCGATAGGAACACCCTCTCCACCTCAGCAGAAGGCAGCAGCAAAGCTTGAGGAGAAAGCCCTGTGATAGGGTCGCCATAGGGTCACTACCGCCACCAGTCCAACGCAGCTTGTGTCGCCCCCATACAAAAGAGACCCAGAAATGGGAAATGTTCCTTTTATTTTCAGTCACAGCTCCCAGAACACAGTCAGCACTGCCTCAGAGTTTGGGAACAGAGATGTTCTAGCTGCACTTTGCCTTCCTGTAAGTCCCTGATACACTCTTGGAGCCCCCAGAATGGTATGAAGGCACCCTGCATTCAACCAGATCACATGCTTAGACCCACACTTGATCTCAAAGTTGTTATCCGATGTGCCTGCCTATGGTTGTGGTTTGTAGCAGAGTCGATCAAATCATCCTACAACCTACCATAAAGCAGTTCATAATAGCCTTACAATTGCTGAGAACCATCAGGTAGCACCCATGGGGAATCTCTCAAGGCTGAGCGCTTAAATGGCATGGAGGCTGGTGTGCTCCATGTTATGCCCAAAATAGCAAGAAGGATGCCGTGGAGAGGCCTTTTCCAATGCTATATTCATTGCCAGTATTTCGTGGGGCGTCCGTTTCCAGTTAGCAGGTATGGTCCAAGCCAGCTCTCCACTGAAGGCCACCAGCAAACCTTAGGAGATCATCTTCTGGATATTTAAAATTTATCCATCTGGAAGAGATGGGCCCTCATATGAGCTGGCTAAATTGGAATTCCAAAGAAACAGAACACCTGACCATATGCGCCTGATTGAGTCCGTTCAAAATATCTAGATCTGCAGTCTACACAAGACTGTCCAATTCCTGATGCAGTGGAACACTGATCAGAATTCCCCTGCATAGAAGTAGTGAGGGCCAGTATCGATCTAGGCAGAAGAGGGAAGGCCTAAATGCCTTTTGTAGTTTTATCCTTCCCTCTGCTCAAGAGAAGTGTGCCTTTCACTCCAGAGTTCAATTTTAATTGAAAATTAGCAGTAACCTTCCAAGATCAGCCATTGTGTTCATAGTTAATTCAAGTATAACTCTTTGATCTAAGAGCTTAAATATACTATCCACTAATAGGGAAGTCGATGTTTACAGGCAAAAAGGATGGCCCAGTCCATGCAGTTTAACGTAAAAAAGACAATCTGAGCAGAGACAAAGCTTCATTGCCTACAAGGTCATCTAGGATGCCTCTTCTAAGAAAGATGCTCTCCAGCTACTAGCCTTAATAAGCCATTGGTACTGCTTCTATAATTCTCCTATATGGCTCAAGCTATCATAACTCAAGGATGGCCTCTGCTGTGCTCCATTCATCTTGAAATGGTCCAAAGTCAATAGATCTACTTGAAAGCTTTGGGATGGCAACAGAAAACCAACAGCTGGTTTTTGTACAGCTTTGTGTCACTGTGGGCCATATTCGGAGGCGGAACCCGTCTGACTGTCACAGGTAAGTCACCGAATTCATTGTATTCATTTCCTTCTCAGTGAAGATATTGCATTTTTTCCATCGCTTTTACCCTCTTTTCCATCTCTGACCTCTAACCATTTTCGGTGCTAGATTTAGGACCATCTTTTAACAATAACTTACTTTTTAATCCTAGCTGGGGGTAGGGTGTTTTCATGCCGTTTCAAATGTCCCTATCTACCTCCCAAAAGCAATGGGAAAATTATTGTTGAAATAACCATCTCTTTATGACTGGGGTTATATTAAGGTGCCGTTCTTTGAAAACCTCTTTTGTGTCTAAATTCAAAGTACAAACTTAGTGTTATTTTTTTAAAAGAGAGAGAGTTTGAGAGCAGAAAAAGCAATGTGACTGTTAGATTACTGTCAGATTGTGGTTCTTCTAACCAGGCATGGTAGCTTGGACTGTTTTTCAAGGGAACTCCTAATTTAGTAATTCTGAAATAGAGCTTTCTGGTAGAATAACCTGTTAAATGGATGCTTTGCTTGGTTATCCCGTGAGCGAAAGCAACAGGTTTCCAAAATACTTTCAGGGTGTAGGGAATCAAGAGGTTCCAAGTATTTTTCAGCAGACACTGGTGAAAGTACAATGTAATTTGAGGGGGGTCAACCGTCCAAACGCCTTTTTACCAGACCTAAATAGGATAAAAGGACTGATTTAAAGCTTGTGTGTGTTGTGGGAAGTGCACCACAAAGCTGCAGTGTACAGTGCAGGATACGGCCGGAAAAGCCTTGATGAGGATGATCTGGAATTGCCTTTGATAACATTGACCTCCATGTTGTAAGCCAACTCTTACTTATTCCATTTATAGGCCACCTTTTCCCCAAAGTGGGACCCAAGGCAGCTCACGGAAAGAATCTGCTAAAACCTGACAGGAAAATTTAAAATAATTAAACATCATTACACTAAAACCATAGCGTACAAACAGTATAAAATCATTCCAGAGGATGGGAAAGTTTAAAAAAATAAAGCACCACTCCCGAGAGAAGGCTCCCGTAACGCAACCACACATTAAAAGGCTGCTTGAACAAAACGGTCCTTGCTTGCGGTGAAAGGAGAGCAGGGAAGGGGCCAGGCTAGCTTCCCACGGAAGGGAATTCCGGAGTCCGGGATCAGCCCCCAGAAAGGCTCTCTCTTGTGTCCTCCCCAAATAAGCCTGTGATGGCGATGATACCGAGAGAAATCCTTCCCCTGTGGAGCTGAAGACCCTGGCAGGTTCAGATAGGGAGACACGGGCTTTCCGATAGCTGTATAGGGTTTTGTAGGTCATGAGCAGCACTTCGTGCCCAGAAATGATTGGATCAAAAGTTCGATAAAAAGGTATTCAGAAGATTGACTATCAAATTACATCTGACATTCATCAGAGTCTTCCGAAAAGTACTTGCTGACCCTCCGTTCCCCGCACCCCTGAGAGTAATTTGGAAGCCTGTTGCTTTAGCTCACCGGGTAGCCAAGCAAAGTATCAGTTTAACGTCTTCTTCGATCTGAAAGCTCCTGGGAGCCAGTGAAGCTATTGAAAAAAGGGAGTTCTGTGCTCTCTGTGACCGTGACCCCATTCGGCATTCTGGCTGCAGCATTTCTGAGCAGCTGGAGTTTCCAAACGGCTTCCAAAGACAGCCCCACAAAGAGTAAGTTACAGTAGTCTAAATGGGGCTGAATCTCTACTCCCCAATCTGCCTTCGGACTGACAGGAGGCATCTCCTTCTGGTCTGGATTAACCCTTTAGTGCTTTCATTCTGGTAAAAATCTGGGCACTGGTAAAACTAGGTGTTCCTAACTACATTTTCTTTCTGATCAGATGCACTATTAGCCTCAATAGAAAAATGTGTGATGGCGAGATCTATATTTGTATCTGGGCGATCTAATGGTAAGCTAAGGAAATGGGTGGGGAAAACCAGCAAGGAGAATTGCTTGCTCCGAAGCTCCTCCATCAGTCCTGCCTGAAAGAAAATTGGACTCTCACTGTCAATTATTTTGATTATTTATTTTTCTCTTCAAATTTTGGAACATCCAGCCTACGGCCATTTCCACACTACACTGTTATGGTGCTATTATCCCACTTTCAGCACCCTATGGAATCCCGGGGTTTGCAGTTTAGGGAGGGGCCTTTAGACTTCACAGCCAGAGAGCTCTTTGGCCTCAGTAAACTACAAGGTCCAGAATCTCATAGGATGTTGAAAACGGAATAACAGATGTACTGCATATTCCGAAATATTTCAGAACGTATAAATGGCCATTAAATTGTGGATTTCACATACTTGATTTATGTGAAAAACAGCCCTTGGGAAAAGTACCTAAAGTGCCTTCTTTGTCCACTGCATACGAATGTAGGAGCAACTACATCCACGGGACAAAGGTTTTAAGATAGGATTGTAATGGCTGTGTGAAAGATACTTCCCTAGCAGTTCTTATTCTTCAAGAGAGACCCTTTGATTTTTCTCCTACACAGATAACAACATTTTCCCTCTTGTCTTTTAGCTCAACCAGCTTTAACACCCTGTTCTGAATTTATTGGGCCACTTACCATCTTTAGCAAATATAAAATGCCACAATAATTCAATCAAACAATCTGAGAGGGGCAAGTCCAACACGATGCTTGCAGTAGCACCGGGATTTTCGGCACCTCCACGCTGCTGCCCTCTCTGGTTCTGAAATCCCGCTATGGTAAACCGGACAGGCCTCCAGAGCAGGTTTCTAGGGTCGGGGTTGCCGAAGGGACGAACAACGTCCTCTCCTCTGTGCACACGACTGAGATCATAAAGTTGTCCCTTCGCTAGATCACTTCATAATGCGTGTACAAACAATCCCAGGGAAAGATGTCTAGCCGAGTTTTTATCCTGCTATACACAGAGCTTGGGAATTAGACCTTCTGGACTAGGAATCCCAGAATCTTCCAAAACCAAAAAGTTATTTTTCCCGGTTTCAGGATATGTGGGGTTCCTCTGTATAGAGGCTGGAAGACCACACCGTTGCACACTGCGTGGACACCAAACTAACATGGTCCTGCAGATCAGACAAATCCTAACCAGTCATTCAGATCTTACTTTCCTATCCCTGAGGAACATTCTTGGTAGATCCTCTGCCTTAACAGTTAGTACGCATGACCTGTACGTGACATTTGGGTTTAAGGTGGTCACCAGGAGAGCTGGTGTTTCTGCATTGCTTAGCACAAAACCCCCATGGACGGCTGCTGAATGACCAGTCCAGTAGATGCAGGATATGTTTCCTGGGAGAGACTTTACGTGTAGTTTTCTAGGCAGTAAAGCCTCGCTTATGATCAGATTGACAGAGATTGGTAACTTAATGAATTGGTGGCCTACTGAGGAGCCATTAATGGTGTCAGTAGTGTATTGGGATGATCAGAAGCTGGATCCTAAGCATGTTCTTCCAACTATGAGAACTTGAGATGAAAGGCAAAGCCACTGAAATCAAAGTTCTCGGATTCCACAATTGATAGGGGAAATCATCTTGTACATGTGACATCTGTGGAAACCCTACTGAAAGCACCAGATCTACTTTGACGATAGAAACAGAAGTTCTTATTGCTTCCAAAGGATTAAGTCCGGATGTAGCCACACTTACAGCAGAGTCCTGAAAATCAAAAGGACTTAAGTTAGGCATCTGCCAGTGGCCTTGATACAATTTTCTGTATTCCATGAGTGGAATTATTAAGTTTTCCCTCTTGTCTTCCAGGTCAGCCACCTGTACCTCCTTCAGTCTCCCTCTTCCCTCCATCCCCGGAAGAGATCAAGAGCAAGAGCCAAGCCACCTTGGTCTGTCTGATAGATGGCTTTTACCCAGGGGTCGTCCAGGTTGAGTGGCAGGCGGATGGCAGCGTCATGTCTTCCGGAGTGGAGACCACCAAGCCCGTCAAACAGGGCGACAAGTACGTGGCCAGCAGTTACCTGACTCTCAGTGAGTCTGCCTACAAAAGCCGTGAGACGTACACCTGCAAAGTGACCCATGAAAGCAGCGTCATTAAGAAGGACATCAACAGATCGGAGTGTCCTTAAATAGTGGATCTTTGTGGTTGCCCTTGGGTCTCCATCTCCTAGGAAGAAAAAAAAATGTTTCCTCCACAGGTCCAGATGTATTCTCTGATTCCTATCTAATACTACTTTGGTTATTAAAGGCTCGGTTCTGTCCTGTGCAGTCCCATTCCCCCAGCCTTCTCCATGCCTGTTCTCCCTGGAACCTCCTTTGTATGTTACTTTCCAATGTTAGCACGAGAATAAAAGCTGATCCATTGTTTGATCATTGATGCTGTCTCTTTACCAAGTTCTTCAGAACAAGAGGACATATTCAGAACATCAGCAGAAGCCTGCTAGATCAGATCGGAGGCCTTTCCGATCTAACAGACTGTTCCTCACACAGGCTAACCAACTTTAAGGCAATAACAGTCAAGGTGTACACATGGCAGCTTCCATTTTGTACAGAATATAGAGCCCAGCTTCTTCCAGATTTTCCAGAGGAATTAAATGCGGGTACTGGAGTGTCCTTCCTGAGTCACCACGTAAATACAGAGAAAATCCTTACCCATCCTCCAGGGAGAGTGAACCCTTTAGGTCTGCACGCAGGGATGGTGGATGTCGGATCACGCTGAAGAGAGGACTTAGCCCACTGGCCCCTCCAACTGAGATGATTCCAATTTTTTGGTTGCCTGAGGCAGAGTAGCAAAGAATGCTCCCTTGTTAAAATCAGGTGCATCATAATGCAACACGGCAGCCATTTGAGCACATGCAGCCAATAATGCAACAGGCCTCTGTTCCCCATCAGGGACAAAGAAAATACAGTTGCGAGAACATAATTCATACTCTGCAACCCTTTGCGCTCTCCTCTTTGGTCCAAAATAGCTGCCGACAACCCTCAGCATCCCCCTCCGGCCAGGTTCTTTCAGCCCCATCCATAAACACTCTTGCACCACTGTCAATTTCTCCCACAATGTTTACACATCTGGGCTTTGTGGCTCTTCACACAGCCTTCTGGAGTTACAATGGCCAGGCCTATTGGAAGGGCACAGAAAACAAGGAAAATTGGGAATGTCTCTAAGAAAGAAGTCTAATGAACAGTTGGACAGGACCAAACTAAGGGCATCTACTTCCCCTACGCGTCAGTACCATGTCCGTCTCAATTTTCTGTGTAGTACGACCCACAAGCAGTCCGTTAATGCAACACAACTTTTATCGGTAGGTCACACCTCTCTACGCAGTACTCCTTTAGCTTTTGATCCAGATGGTTAAGTTGTTCAGCTAGTTAAGGGGTTGATCTGCAAAAAGGGAAAGATCTGTCAAGGAAATTCCATTCAACTGTTTCTTTAGAATCTGGAAGTGAGAGAGGAACCATGAGGGTTACTCCTGAAGCTCCACATAGTTCCTTAGTGACCTGTTTCTTTTGCCATCCGTCTCTCGTCTCCCACCGTGAGTTCCACCCATCCTAATTAAATGAGGCCAAATTAATCAGGCCGAGTGTCCATTTAGCCCAGTGTCCCGTTCACTTCAGGATAGGAATGCCTCCAGACCATCCAGAAGGATGGTGTGAGGGCGACATCTGGAGATTCTGCTTCAATGGCTTACTAACAGACAGGCCTCCATGTTTCCCTATTCCGAGAAGGACAGATATTGCCTACCTCCCAGAGATCAACCATCCGATCCTCTTCTCCTCTCAGATCCATTCAGCTCAGGTCCCAGTCAATGTTGCCCCCTATCAAATCCCATTCCCTCATTGGACTGCCAAGTAAGGGGAAATAAGAAACTAAGGGAAGGAAGCTCCAAGGTCGCTAGGCAACCGCTCACACTCTCCAAATAACTTCCTGAAATCTAGATGTACGACCATGCAACTAAGATTCCGTCAGAGGAGAAATATCTAAACAAGCCCAAAAGAGATCAATACAATTCTGGACGAGGTGAGAGGGGTCACGCTGAAAGCTTTCTCTCTCAGTCTGTCACTTCCTACCAGTCTTCCAGAAGAAAATCAGCAAGGCCGAATGGCCGGTGGTAGCTGATGGTTACCGTGTTAGGGAGAAGCTTAATCACTCTGGGTTTGGGCTGCACTTAAAAAGAACTGTCCAAGGTTGTCGTTGCTGTTGGGTGCCCTCAAGTCATTTTCAACTTATGGTGACTCCAAGACCACCAGGTTTTCTTGGCCACGTTTCTTTAGAGGAGGTTTGCCTTGGCTTTCCTCTGAGGCTGAGGGAGTGGGACTTGCCCGAGGTCACCCAGCGAGTTTTCATGGTGGACCGTGGGTTTCAACCTTGATCTCCCAGGCTCCTAGTCCAACACCTAAAGTACGACAACATGTTGAATCACCTAACTGAGGTGTCGAACTTAGTCAAGGATATCCTTTGAAAATTCGGACTAAAACCCATAACAGTTCAATACCCCACTCTCGAGAAAGCCACCTCAGTATGTGCCCAGAATCCTGAGTTCCCTTTTGAGTAGATCTATCGATTCAACTCCTTAAGGATGAGTGGAACCGTTGAATCAGCCGGTGATGGATGAGCAGATGTAACTCAACATGAAGGTAAAATTTAATGGATTTGTTCTAGCTGAGACTAATAGAAGGATGTAGGCCATATATCTTATTCTGTGACAGGCCTTGGGGGAAAAGGTTACCAGTCTGGCTTCTTAAAACTAGTCCAAGAATTTAGCATTCGTTTCCACAGAATAGTGTGAAGGACTATACCTTTAGCCAGAGCACAGCCTTTGAGTCATCAAAAAAAGATCACTCTATTCAATGACTTTGGCTGCAGTGGTTGTCAAAGGAAGCAGAGATCAACAGATCACACTGGAGCTTAGCATGGACAGTGTCCTTGATATGGTGGCCATTTGTGGAAGCTGTGAGCCAACACTAATGGAAAAGCTGTCTTCACTGCACTCCAGAAAATGATTGCTACGTGAGACAGCCAAGGTGCGTGTTGGAAGGAGTAGGACTTCACATGGAGAAGCTAGTACACAAGCCACATCTTCATACCCCTCATTCCACGCGCAGCAGAAAGTTTGTATTTACGCTTAAAGCAATGGGCCACTTCAGTGAGCCAAATTTATACGAATCAAACATTGCCTGCAAAGACACATGTAAGACCTCTTACAAGAAGATCTTCATCTGCTAGTCATTAGCACCACTTCTACACCTCTTCTTCATGGCTCCAGAAATAATGAAGGAAAGGGATCTGTTTCGACAGGTTCCCTCCATCTTCCAGAAAGCGACCATGACCCATGGAACCGCTAGAAGGATCTGAGGATGTTTAGGGATTACCAACAAGACCCCATCTCTTGCGTGTCCACAGATTAACCAGGGAATGACATCGTTACTGTTCCAAAGCATTCACTCCAGCTTCTTTGCAAATGGGAAGTAGTTCATCTCAAGGAAACTGAGGGCTGGTCCCAATTTGTCCATTCTGTCTCCGTAAGGGATAAAGATAGAGATATATATGGGACTTTCCTCTAATCAGTGTCAATGGCCTTTCTGGGACGTGAATGGTGGGGAGGTTTTTGTCTTGCTGTGTGCCACTGTGGATCGTCTTTGGAGGTGGAACCCGGCTGACTCTCACTGGTAAGTCCCTTTATCCGTCTTATTCTTTCTCTTTGTGAAAATATTACCTTTCCGTGCTTTTTGCACTCTTCTCTCTGTCTGACTTCAAGCTGCCTTCAGAGATCTCATTGTTTTAATCCATGATGATCCTGTGATAACAACTGCATCCCAGTCAAATCCTAGTCAAAGCAAAGTGGTCGAACTCCATTTTACTTCTCTCTTCCCTTCTCTCTGGGAGATACTAGAGAAAATATTGTCGAAATAACCCCTCTCCTTCCCTTGTAACAATGTCCACCAGGGAAGCCGCGTTCACTTTGTGCGGCTAAAGGAGCCTAAACACATTTTATTTGGCATGAATATTCAATCCATTTCATCAAATGTATCTGAAGAACAGGGCTCCAGGGCACAAAATTTATGCCAAATGAAGGGGTTAGTCTTTAAACAGTAACTACATGTGTCACTTTTTTCTTGGTTTAGTGCAGGGATGAAAAGAATATTTGAAAATTAGGGTCAAAAAAGGGTTTCTCAAATGTCAAAAACCTTGACAAGAAAACTCCTGAACTGGTTGTGTTGTGTGTGTCTGAGCGTGTGAAGAAAAACGGCCTTTACAGGGTGGAAAACAATATTTCTCCACATAGATATTGTTCTCTGCATAGAAAATGAAGCTTTCTGGAAAGAGAAATGCATCCTGCCATGGATTTTGTGTGGACAAACTCTGGAACTGGTAATAGTCTTTGAAAACTGTGGAGTTTTCGGAGATTTTACTGGCAGCGGGAAGAAAATTGCTAAAATTACTATCGGCTTCCACTGAGAACCAAACTGTGGAAGACTCTGTAGTCTAGTTTAATGTGACATTTAAAAATCCCTCAAACACCTTTACTGGTAGATAGAATTTGGAGCAGGGAATCTGTGTTACCATATTTTCCAGGTAAGCAGCTTGACTTAGTGAAAGAGTTTGGGTACGATGAGAACATTGCGATTCACTGGTCAGACATCTTAGCTAGAACTAGATCACCAGGTCTGTCAAAGGGATTCATTGCTTGGGGACTTGGAAGTCCAAAGCAAGGGACTCCCCACATACTTAAGTAAACGTAGCAGGAGGTCAAGAATCGGTGTAGTAAACGGACAGAAAACCAGCCTGGTGTAGAGTTTGAGGGCTAGACTAGGCATCCGGGGAGCCAGGCCTCAGATCCTCATTTGGCCACGGAAGCCCACTGGGTCACTGGGGAAGTCTCATTCTCTCAGTCTCAGAAGGTGGCCATGGCAACCTACCTCTAAAGAAACTTGCCCCAAACACTCCATCACAGGGTTGCCTTAGGACTGCCATAAGTCAGAAATGACTTGAAGGTACACAACAAGAACAGCAACAAGAAAGGGGCAGAGGGTGTGAACTTTTCCGTGGATGTCCTTTCCCCACAAGAAATAGGGAAGGGGTCCAAGCCGGAGCAAACGTTGTGCCAGCCAGCTGTACCTCGTTCAGTTTCCCTCTTCCCTCCATCCCCGAAAGAGATCAAGACAAAGAGCAAAGCCACCTTGGTCTGTCAGATGGATCACTTTCACCCAGGGGTTGTCCAGGGGTTGTCCAGGTTGAATGGCAGGCGGATGGCAGCGTCATCTCTTCTGGAGTGGAGACCACCAAGCCCGTCAAACAGGAGGACAAGCACGTGGCCGGCTTTGTACAACTCCTTGATACTCTTAGAACCCGCAGAATGGAGTGAAGTCACCCTGCCTTTAGCCAGAGAACAGGCTCACATTAATGCCTGATTTCAAAAAAACAAAAACAAAAACAAAAAAGACAAAACAAAAAAACAAAAGGATTTTGAGATGTGAGGTTTTCGTCAGCTAGTCAGTGGGGTGGCTTAGATGGCTTTGGAGAGGGACTTCTCAGTTTCTCATACTTCCAAGTTCCAAAACATATGTCAGTCTGACACTTTTGCTTGGGGAATCTCATGATCCAAAGCAATAAGAACACAATCTACTTTCGGAAAGGTGGAGGAATAGGAGCTTTCAAATGCTTTGTGGAAGACACAGCAGACCTTGAAAGATAATTTGGGATCGGCCTCCTGAATGATGTTTTGCCAAAACTAAATGTGTTATAAGAAAGCTTTGAAAGATGCAAGCGCCTAGGAACTGTACCACAAAGCTGGAATTTGTGGCAGATGATAAAGTTGGGTGCGTCAGTATGATTGGCTTTCGTGCTCTAATTCTTCGCTTCCATGTACTAAACCTGATAAAAACTGGGCCACTTGTGAAATAGGTCTTTCTTAACCCCATTTCCCTCCCAGAAAAAGATACCGTGAGTCCAGGTGGAGAAAAGTATAGTATCGATATCTAGCATAGGATAGCGTAGATATCCTTCACTGACTTTGTTTTTGAAGGAAGGAGAAAGTAATTAAAGAATTTTCTCCCGCTGCACGAATGTCTTCAAAAACTGTGAAGTTTCCGAAGACTTCGCAGTTGGAGACTTACTCAGAACCAAATCCGCACATGGGATTTTTGTGCAGGAAGCAACCCCATCTGCATGGGAAGCCACATTTTCTGTCCTGGAAATGCTGCAGTTGGGGGACATTTTGTGTGCAATATTCACACTTTCTTAAACATTTTCTGTGCAGATAACAGCAATTATCTGTTAAAAAGTGTCATTTTTCTGCACGCAAAATACTGTTTTCTGTGACGAAAAGGCTCTTTTTTGTACAAAAATATGTACATTGCATGCAGAATAAACCCCAAATTGCAAAGACTCTCATAAGGCCAGGATTCTTCTCGTCAGAGTTTCCTGATGGTCGATAAACGAGTTTTTCAGCCATTTTTGAGCACTGTTGGCTATTCCTTGTACATTACTTATTCCATGTCTGCATTTGTGCCCAGTGTATCTAATCATGCATGGAAAGATGTAAAAAGAGAGGAAAAACCAATGGGGAGAAACAGTTAGACATCTTCTCCCTCACCACTGCAGCTTGGATAAAAATTGGACTTTCATTGTGGCTAACCGCTTGATTTTCTCTCCCTAAATATTGATGCGTTGAACCAAAAGTCGCCCTCATTGTGTCTGATCCAGCTGTATATTCTCCTACCGAAATATGTGAGTCAACATAAGCAGTAGTGGGATTGTTGATTCCACATATCTCAGTTATGGGAAGATAGACATTTGAGAAAGTACCCCAAATTAATAAGTACGTCTTTGAGGAACCACGGGGTTCTGAATCACTGAATCAACAGTAAACAAATAAATATTAATGCGTTGTGGCAGATGGAGCTTTTAATGGAGGGTGACACGTTTCTATTGGATTAGTTTTAAATACGTTTTTCAAATCCCTTTTTTAACTTGTGTTTTTTAAGCAGACGTCTGGTTTATCTTTGATTTTTAACTTTTGCATCGTTTTTTAAAAAAATTATATTGTGTTTTAAAATGCTTGTGAGCCACTTTGAATCTGGTGGTGAGACAAAAGCAGGATATGAACAAAACAACCAAATAAACAAACCTGGAAGTGGGGGCAACTATTTATAGACCAGCCCAGAATTAAAGAAAGTTTGAGCTTTGAGTATCCATTAAGTGGAGGATCCATATAGAAAAGGGTGGCTTAACTACTCCCCACCCTGAGTTCTGTCCCATCATCCTGATATTCTCTGTTGAAATGAAAGCTGTCTTCTCCACCAAGGTGGCTTACTTGTGTCGGAGCTATACTGCTTTGAACAGGACTCAGCTAAGCAGGGGCAGCCATGGGGAGGATAAGAGATTACCAATGAAGCCCAGGAGGTACAGGCTATATTTCAGAGGAAGGAACCAGCAAAATCACCTCTGAGTATTCCTTGTCCAAGAAAACCCTATGAAATTCATGGGGTTGCCTAAATCAACAGGCAACTTAGAGGCGCCCGCGCGCGCACACACACACACACAAAGACACACACACAGAGTAGAATGTTTTTACTCATACATATCGAGCTAAAACTTGGGTATGTGTTGGAGGGATACTTTCTTTCTTGATATATGTTCTTGATATATATGAAATATTCCATCTACCTATCTTTCTATCTGTCTTACATGAAATACGCACTCTTGCTAAATATAAAAGCTGCTTGGATCTATGCTATTGGCCTGGTGGACTTGCGTTTCTGAGCTATACTTGGACAAGATAGAAAAACTAATCCAGGAAAGTGTGAACAACAGGTGGATTGCCAAACGGATGCTTAGCAGTAGCCGTTCTTAGCTGGGGCAAGAACCCCGTGCCCATTCAAGTGTTGTTGGACTGCAAGTCCCACCGTCTTTCCCCATTACCTAAACTGATTAGGTGTGATGGGAACTGCAGTCCAACAATGTTCAGAGTGTCAGTATCCAATCATCCGATGTGGTTGGTCCTTTCTTCCTCACCTCTTGGATAAGCCGATAGCAATCCATGGTTGGAAACCTGGTTCTACTAGGAATTGCTAGTCCTTATTCCTATTTGGGTTCAGGAACCTGAGATCTATGATCAGTACTAGAAATACATTCTACTAGCCCATTGGAAAAATAATCTTCATTACCTTGATCTTTCTAGAAAGGGGTACTAGAAAATACTAGAAAGTACTAGAAACACCTTCTACGGGCCCACCAGAACAAAACTGTTCATTATCTTGATCTTTCTAGAAAGGGGTGAAGTCTGCTTATCATTCAATCTTTTTCTTTCCTGGATAAGGAGTCTCCTCAGGTGGCATGACAAAATGGATGTGGTTTCCTCCTCTTTTCACCCAACAACTGACCATTTCTTGTAAAAGCTTCAGAGATGAAATTGACTATATGGGCATTGCATGGGTTGGGATCTGAATGTAGGCTGAATGTGGAGGGATAGATGGGAAACCATCCCTTTCATTTCAGGTGGGCTTTGAGCTGTCAAACCTCCTTTCATTTAAACCTTTCTGAATCTGGCCTAACCATCTCAAGAAGGTTTTCTCTTCCCACTGTAGGCAATGGGACCAACCGTTCATACTTGCATCAACTTGCACAAATAAAGCTGACAAGACAAATGTGGCAGATTTCCTTGTGATCTACTTTTGGAATGACTGAAAGTTTCCTTCTGTTCTGAGCATTCCCAGATCATGATGAGGACTTGATATAAAAAGGAAACTCACTGGGACACCCCGTGTTAAAATACCAATATTCTGAGACAGGTTATGATCATGAATGGAGGGAATGTTCTCCTGGTGGGATCCCAGGATTCTTATCATTTTATGAACTGTACCACCTGAGCAGTCATTGCCCTTCCACTGAGACCCATTGTGACCCATTAAGCATTCATTTACACACAGCATTCTTATGTTATGAGATGGGTCCAGAGGTAATCATATTTAGAGCACAATCCATGAAACTGAAAAGACATCAGTTAGGAATGATTGATTAATCCAGTTGACTTGGATTGAACCTGAAATATCCTGCGAAGTCATATAACAATTTTCCTTTCTTCTCATCCAGGTCAGCCAACTGTATCTCCTTCAGTCTCCGTCTTCCCTCCATCCCCGGAAGAGATCAAGACAAAGAGCCAAGCCACCTTGGTCTGTCTGATAGATGGCTTTTACCCAGAGGTCGTCCAGGTTGAATGGCAGGCGGATGGCAGCACCATCTCTTCTGGAGTGGAGACCACCAAGCCCGTCAAACAGGGCGACAAGTACTTGGTCAGCAGTTACCTCTCTCTCAGTGAGCCCAACTGGAGAAGCCATGACATATTCATCTGCAAGGTGACCCATGAAAGCAAGACCATTCAAAAGGAGATCAGGAGATCAGAGTGTCCTTAAATGGTGGATGTCTCAGCCGTGGCCCTCATGTCTTCTCCACTCCCCCAAAAAAGAGTGATTTTCCCCCCAATGTCAGTTTGGTTGAGAAATGCTCATTTTTCTCCTGTGTAGTTTTACTTCATTAATTTTCTCCATATTTCTACCCCATGGAAACTCCTTTGTATCTGACCTCCTCCTCTTTGCACATAAATAAACGTTACTATCCTTCACCTTGTGCCTTTCATTTCCCAAATGATTAAAGAACATGAGATCATGAAGAAAAGCCTGCAGGAATATACCCGAGAGGCTGTCTAGTTTAGCGTCCCATTTCCCACAAGAGTCAATCAAATCCAAAGGAAGATGAGTAGAACTTCACAAATCACAAGAAGACCCTCTGCGCTATGTACTGGCAAAAAGAGATCGTGTGGTTCTAGATTTTTCAGATAAGAGAAACGTGGAAGCTGAACTTGGCCCGCTGCATAAAGACAGACAGACAGACAAAAAAAAAAAATCATTGTTCTTCCTATAGTGAGAGTTCCCTGCATGTGTCCAGGGTAGGGGAAGGTGGATCGCACTGGCTCTAGAACTTGCTTTGGGGAGATTTCAAATGCTCCTAAGAATTTTTGTAGTTATTTATTTCTTTGATTTGATTTATATGCCAACTTTGTCCCAGAATGGGACTCAAAACAGCTTTTGAGCACCAGGTATGGAAAGGAATCAAGCCCCATTAATACACAATTTTCTTGTTGTTGTTGTTCTTAAACCTACATCTTTTATTCTCCCAGGCCTTTGCATAGCTTTCAAGCACAGGAGCTCCCACTTTCTTTTGAAAGACAAGGCAGTAAGGAGAACCAGAAAACTGTATAAACAGAAAGTCCAATATGGGGCTGGAGGGCACTAACAGTGACAGAAATCCCATTAGTAGTACCCACTAGAATTAGTTGTTGAAGCATGAGCCAACACTTCTGCAAATCCCTTTGATGCAGAGGGTCAACTCTAACTAGGAATTACCAAGATGACTCAGATTAATGTACATACTTCCACACCCAAAGGCTGGAATCTCATGAGTTAGTCTGAATCAGTGGTTGAAGGGCCAGTCAACACATTGGTCAAGCCAATGGATTTGATGAGTCCTCTGTATTCAAGCTTAACAATGAGACTTAGATCTGTCTGTTTTTGTCAACATGCATGGTGACTTGAGGGTTTTTGAAATACTTACATGGTTGTACATGGACATAGATTGGGAGAAGGCTCCCTACTCTCTGGAATTGCTATGGAAAAAGGTGTGAATGAACTGTACCACAGGTTCCCTGCTCATTGTGCTCTCATATTGCCCAACTTTTCAGTTTAGCCTCTCCCATTTGAAGAATATATCCTGTAAGCATAATTTGGAGAGTCTACCTAGGCTGTTATCAATACCCAGCCATATATCTATATCTGAGCTACAAAGCAAATGGTGCCTATGACAAGTGATCAGCACTCCCACTCTGGTCCTCTTCACCTGTTCCAAGAGTTCAGGTGTCAACCTCTGGTGTCCCACAGAAGGAACCATTACTGCCCAAGGCGTACATATAAAAGAGAATAAGAAATTGGGTGAAGCCATATGTGCAATTGATCAACAGCCATCCATCCATCCATCCATCCATCCATCCATCCATCCATCCATCCATCCATCCCAAAGCACTTCCTGAATGAAAAGCGAGAGTGTGGAGCTCATTTACTCTTCTCTGGGGGAGTTTTACAAGAGAATAAACTTCACAATTCAAGTGATTCAAGGTTAGATGACTGTTGGATGATGAAGATGAGCTGTGACCATGGCACACACTTAATATCATGTCATATCTCGTATTTCTAAAGAATTAAAAGAGGATTTTAATTAATCTAATTGAATTGAATTCTAAAAAGAAAATGTCCTCATTAAAAACACTATAATCATTTCATGACAACAAAAGCTGCAGAACAAAATCCACCGCAATTAAAGGCGGACAATTATGTCTAACCTCAAGAACAGTATTCCAGGTGCGGGCTTATGCCCCCTGTGCTTGTGATTTGTAGCAAAGGCTACCAAATTGTTCGAGGACAGGGCACAAACCCTTACAATTTCAGGGAGCTCTCCACACCAACCTCCAGAATGACATAGCGACCTTGAACATTTTTATACCCACAGTGGCAACTAAGCTACTAAGCGGAAGTCTTTTCCATCACTACTTTCACTGTCCTAATTCCATTGGGCATCCGTTTTTAACTACTGAATATAAACAAGACATGGTCTGTGAAGACCATCCAGGAAGCTTATGGAATGTAGCTCTAAGTAAAGCTAAAGTAACTAAAATCTATCTACCTGGGAGAGACAGACAGTTATACCATCTGGATCAAGTAAAATTGGGAAGGATTTGAGCACCCCACGGTGATCTTCTGAAAAGTGTTCTTCTCTTTCGGTAGTGTAAGCTAGAGTGTAAAATTCCTGATGTAATTGTGATCAGAATTACCCCGGTGGAAAAATACCTATGGCTTGTATCAAACTAGACAGGAGAAGACATGGCAAATAGAAGTCATTTGGACATTTGCCTTGCCACCCAATTTGAAGGAAGGATATCTTGTACCTTAAATTCCCTCTCAATTAATAGTCAGTGGTAACTTTCCAAAGACAGACATCTAGTTCATAGTTGTATTGGTGGTAATTGATTTATCTGAGAACTGAAATGTCTCATCAGCTAACAGAGAAGTCTGTATCGATACAGAAAAGAGATGTTGTAGTGTATTAAATTTGATTTTTAAGTAAGCATCTAAGCACAAGGAAGGATTTGTGTCTGAAAAGTCACCTGTGAAACTACTTCTAAGATATGTGATCTCCATCTATGAGACTTAGGAAGCTGTTGGGACTGCTTCTATAATTCTTCTATATGGCCCAAGCTATAAGGAATGAAGGATCACATCTACCATGTTCCTTCCATCTAGAAATGGGCTGTGGTCAGGGGATCTACAAGGTGGACCTGAGGTATGGATGGATAACCAAGAGAATCTTCTTCATCTATGCCCAAAGAGTCACAAGATAGGTACATCCTTTTATTTTCAAATTTCACCATTCAGGGCAGCTTGTTTGGAAGTGAAAACCATTCTAGTTTAAGGAAAGCAGTACTTGTTCAAGTGTTCCCTCTAATTCCACATGGAATCAAAACTGATGACCATCTTCTGCTATTGAGGGAGGACAGGTTTTTGCACAGCTGTGTGTCACTGTGGTGGGTGTTCGGAGCAGGAACCCAACTGGCAGTCACTGGTAAGTCCCTAAATTCATTGTATTTCTTTCCTTCCCACTGAAAATCTTGCAATTTTTCCACCATTTTCACCCTCTTTTTTTTCTCTGACTTCATGCCGACCTTGAGGTTTCCAGCATTAGATGGAGGATGGATTTTCAATCCTAAACAAAGAAGGGGATTTAAATGTCCTTCTTCCTTCTCTCTTTCCACTGCTCCAAAAGCTTTGCTAAATATGCTGTTGAAAGAAACCTATCTCTTTCTCTTCGTCTAGAATCTAAACACATTTTAAACTTTGAATTATGAAGGCATTCTTTGAAAATCTCTTTTGTGGCTAATTCCAAAGTTTAGCATGTTTAACAGATTAGATTACACAGCAGAGCAGAGAAAGGATTTTGAGATGTGAGGTTTTCGTCAGCTAGTCAGTGGGGTGGCTTAGATGGCTTTGGAGAGGGACTTCTCAGTTTCTCATACTTCCAAGTTCCAAAACATATGTCAGTCTGACACGTTTGCTTGGGGAATCTCATGATCCAAAGCAATAAGAACACAATCTACTTTCGGAAAGGTGGAGGAATAGGAGCTTTCAAATGCTTTGTGGAAGACACAGCAGACCTTGAAAGATAATTTGGGATCGGCCTCCTGAATGATGTTTCGCCAAAACTAAATGTGTTATAAGAAAGCTTTGAAAGATGCAAGCGCCTAGGAACTGTACCACAAAGCTGGAATTTGTGGCAGATGATAAAGTTGGGTGCGTCAGTATGATTGGCTTTCGTGCTCTAATTCTTCGCTTCCATGTACTAAACCTGATAAAAACTGGGCCACTTGTGAAATGGGTCTTTCTTAACCCCATTTCCCTCCCAGAAAAAGATACCGTGAGTCCAGGTGGAGAAAAGTATAGTATCGATATCTAGCATAGGATAGCGTAGACATCCTTCACTGACTTTGTTTTTGAAGGAAGGAGAAAGTAATTAAAGAATTTTCTCCCGCTGCACGAATGTCTTCAAAAACTGTGAAGTTTCCGAAGACTTCGCAGTTGGAGACTTACTCAGAACCAAATCCGCACATGGGATTTTTGTGCAGGAAGCAACCCCATCTGCATGGGAAGCCACATTTTCTGTCCTGAAAATGCTGCAGTTGGGGGACATTTTGTGTGCAATATTCACACTTTCTTAAACATTTTCTGTGCAGATAACAGCAATTATCTGTTAAAAAGTGTCATTTTTCTGCACGCAAAATACTGTTTTCTGTGACGAAAAGGCTCTTTTTTGTACAAAAATATGTACATTGCATGCAGAATAAACCCCAAATTGCAAAGACTCTCATAAGGCCAGGATTCTTCTCGTCAGAGTTTCCTGATGGTCGATAAACGAGTTTTTCAGCCATTTTTGAGCACTGTTGGCTATTCCTTGTACATTACTTATTCCATGTCTGCATTTGTGCCCAGTGTATCTAATCATGCATGGAAAGATGTAAAAAGAGAGGAAAAACCAATGGGGAGAAACAGTTAGACATCTTCTCCCTCACCACTGCAGCTTGGATAAAAATTGGACTTTCATTGTGGCTAACCGCTTGATTTTCTCTCCCTAAATATTGATGCGTTGAACCAAAAGTCGCCCTCATTGTGTCTGATCCAGCTGTATATTCTCCTACCGAAATATGTGAGTCAACATAAGCAGTAGTGGGATTGTTGATTCCACATATCTCAGTTATGGGAAGATAGACATTTGAGAAAGTACCCCAAATTAATAAGTACGTCTTTGAGGAACCACGGGGTTCTGAATCACTGAATCAACAGTAAACAAATAAATATTAATGCGTTGTGGCAGATGGAGCTTTTAATGGAGGGTGACACGTTTCTATTGGATTAGTTTTAAATACGTTTTTCAAATCCCTTTTTTAACTTGTGTTTTTTAAGCAGACGTCTGGTTTATCTTTGATTTTTAACTTTTGCATCGTTTTTTAAAAAAATTATATTGTGTTTTAAAATGCTTGTGAGCCACTTTGAATCTGGTGGTGAGACAAAAGCAGGATATGAACAAAACAACCAAATAAACAAACCTGGAAGTGGGGGCAACTATTTATAGACCAGCCCAGAATTAAAGAAAGTTTGAGCTTTGAGTATCCATTAAGTGGAGGATCCATATAGAAAAGGGTGGCTTAACTACTCCCCACCCTGAGTTCTGTCCCATCATCCTGATATTCTCTGGTGAAATGAAAGCTGTCTTCTCCACCAAGGTGGCTTACTTGTGTCGGCGCACACACACACACACACACACACACAAAGACACACACACAGAGTAGAATGTTTTTACTCATACATATCGAGCTAAAACTTGGGTATGTGTTGGTGGGATACTTTCTTTCTTGATATATGTTCTTGATATATATGAAATATTCCATCTACCTATCTTTCTATCTGTCTTACATGAAATACGCACTCTTGCTAAATATAAAAGCTGCTTGGATCTATGCTATTGGCCTGGTGGACTTGCGTTTCTGAGCTATACTTGGACAAGATAGAAAAACTAATCCAGGAAAGTGTGAACAACAGGTGGATTGCCAAACGGATGCTTAGCAGTAGCCGTTCTTAGCTGGGGCAAGAACCCCGTGCCCATTCAGGTGTTGTTGGACTGCAAGTCCCACCGTCTTTCCCCATTACCTAAACTGATTAGGTGTGATGGGAACTGCAGTCCAACAATGTTCAGAGTGTCAGTATCCAATCATCCGATGTGGTTGGTCCTTTCTTCCCCACCTCTTGGATAAGCCGATAACAATCCATGGTTGGAAACCTGGTTCTACTAGGAATTGCTAGTCCTTATTCCTATTTGGGTTCAGGAACCTGAGATCTATGATCAGTACTAGAAATACATTCTACTAGCCCATTGGAAAAATAATCTTCATTACCTTGATCTTTCTAGAAAGGGGTACTAGAAAATACTAGAAAGTACTAGAAACACCTTCTACGGGCCCACCAGAACAAAACTGTTCATTATCTTGATCTTTCTAGAAAGGGGTGAAGTCTGCTTATCATTCAATCTTTTTCTTTCCTGGATAAGGAGTCTCCTCAGGTGGCATGACAAAATGGATGTGGTTTCCTCCTCTTTTCACCCAACAACTGACCATTTCTTGTAACAGCTTCAGAGATGAGATTGACTATATGAGCATTGCATGGGTTGGGATCTGAATGTAGGCTGAATGTGGAGGGATAGATGGGAAACCATCCCTTTCATTTCAGGTGGGCTTTGAGCTGTCAAACCTCCTTTCATTTAAACCTTTCTGAATCTGGCCTAACCATCTCAAGAAGGTTTTCTCTTCCCACTGTAGGCAATGGGACCAACCGTTCATACTTGCATCAACTTGCACAAATAAAGCTGACAAGACAAATGTGGCAGATTTCCTTGTGATCTACTTTTGGAATGACTGAAAGTTTCCTTCTGTTCTGAGCATTCCCAGATCATGATGAGGACTTGATATAAAAAGGAAACTCACTGGGACACCCCGTGTTAAAATACCAATATTCTGAGACAGGTTATGATCATGAATGGAGGGAATGTTCTCCTGGTGGGATCCCAGGATTCTTATCATTTTATGAACTGTACCACCTGAGCAGTCATTGCCCTTCCACTGAGACCCATTGTGACCCATTAAGCATTCATTTACACACAGCATTCTTATGTTATGAGATGGGTCCAGAGGTAATCATATTTAGAGCACAATCCATGAAACTGAAAAGACATCAGTTAGGAATGATTGATTAATCCAGTTGACTTGGATTGAACCTGAAATATCCTGCGAAGTCATATAACAATTTTTCTTTCTTTAGGTTCAGGTCTGCCAACTGTATCTCCTTCAGTCTCCGTCTTCCCTCCATCCCCGGAAGAGATCAAGACAAAGAGCCAAGCCACCTTGGTCTGTCTGATAGATGGCTTTTACCCAGGGGTCGTCCAGGTTGAATGGCAGGCGGATGGCAGCAGCATCACTTCCGGAGTGGAGACCACCAAGCCCGTCAAACAGGGCGACAAGTACTTGGCCAGCAGTTACCTCTCTCTCAGTGAGCCCAACTGGAGAAGCCATGACATATTCATCTGCAAGGTGACCCATGAAAGCAAGACCATTCAAAAGGAGATCAGGAGATCAGAGTGTCCTTAAATGGTGGACGTCTCAGCGGTGGCCCTCATGTCTTCTCCCCTCCCCCAAAAAAGAGTGATTTCCCCCCCAGTGTCAGTTTGGTTGAGAAATGCTCATTTTTCTCCCGTGTAGTTCTACTTCATTAATTTTCTCCATACTTCTACCCCATGGAAACTCCTTTGTATCTGACCTTCTCCTCTTAGCACATAAATAAAAGTTAATCTCCTTCACCTTGTGCCTTTCATTTCCGAGATGATTGAAGAACATGAGATCGTGGATAGATCAGAGTGTTCTTAGATGGTGGATGTCTCAGTGCTGGTCCTCCCATCTCCCTTTCCAAGAAGAAAGTGTTGTTCCTCTGTGGGGCCAAATGTATTCTCCAATCCCACCTCCCCAATTCTAGCTTCATAGATAAAAGCTGGTCTCTTTCCACCATAGTTCCGTTCCCCACATTTTCACCTTCTCTGGAACCTCGTTTGTCTGTTTATCTTCCAGCGTTAACACATTGGTAAAATTTGATATCTGTCACGGGTGGCTTTTTCAAACCAAGGTATTAAGAAAGTAAGACCATCGGGTGTGTCCTCCTGAATTAGACCAGAGGCCTTTTTCAGTCTGATCTCCTCTTTTCGACGAAGACTTCCCAAGTCTAATGCAACAACAATCAAGATACACACACAGCAGGTTCCGTTTTGTATACAGTAGAAAGCTCAGTTAGTTCCAGATTTTCCAGAGGAGTCAAAGGTGGCTACTGAAGTGGCCTTACAGCATACTCACATGCATACACACATTCTTCTCCATTTTCTCGTAGGACTCAGCCGTTCGTTGTCGCAAACAATCCCCGGCATCTCCGTCCCCAGTTATTCTTTCGGACTCCATCCACGAAGTTCGTGCACAGTTAAGACCTCATCTGCCGACCCACAAGGAACCATCCTTCTCAATCCCCGTTCTCACATCTGGTCGGTTCAGATCCTGGCCAACGCTGCCTCATGTTGGACTCTGTTGCCTCATGAAACTGACAAATACAGGGAAATGAGAAACTGAGAGAACATCCATAGTTGCTAGAAAACTCTCCATGCACTCCCTATCTTCCTGAAACACAAGACTGTAACCAAGCACCTGTTGTAAGATGTCCTCAGAGGAGAAATAATTCAAGCAAACAAATGGACCAGTACCTTGCAAACTTTGGTCCACCAGATGTTTTTGACTTCAGCTCCCATAGATTCCTGACTTCTGGCCAATCTGGCAGTGGTTTCTGGGATTTGAAGTCCAAGACACCTGGAGAACCACTGAACTAAACAAATCAATACCGTTGTAGATAAGGTGATAGGATCACGCTGAGTGCTCATTTCCTCAGTCTGTCACATTCTACCAGTTTTCCAGAAGAAGAAAAAAGGCAGAAATACACAATGACCCATAGTGGCGGGAGGTTCCCATGTCAGTGAAGAGGTGAATCCATTCTGGGATTTAGCCTGAACTATAAAGAAACTATTCAAAATGCTGAATCTGTGTTGGGGTTAGAGCTCTGCACTTTGACTAGATCCTTGGAACTTTGGACTAACGATCAGCATGGAGTCCCTGTGTGACTGCCAAGAAAGCCACGAACCACGAAGGCCACAGTAGAGGTCTTCTTCTTCTGTCGTAACATGACCCACTATAAAAGAGATGTCTTCTACATCAAAGTCTTCTTCCAGCCAAGAAGCAGGTGAGGGATTTCATGACAGAAAAGGCTCTTGGGTCAAAATCAGAGTCCTCAGAATGGAGGGAAGGTCTTCTCCTCTAACCAGAACTTAGGTTCACAATGAACAAAAGGACTCATGCCCACAATAGTTGTCCAGTATTGTACAGGCTGTGAAATGACTCTGGCACCTAACACAAGCATTTCCATGATATCACAATCATATCTGGGCACTACTAGCCAATGCTGACGGAAAATCTGTCCTTCCCAGGCTCTGGGAAGATATGCTGGATGGTGCTACATGTACCAGCAGGGGTGGGCAATGGAGATGGCTCCAGGGCTTCACAGACTACGAAAAATGCCAGACGGCAAAACCAAAACGCAACAACATAAAACCCTGGAAGTATCTGGATGTTCATTCCAGCCACCTTTCCACAGGGTGAATTGCTACTCCTAGTGCTTCCACATTTTGGGGTGAGGGTGGCATACAAACAGCACGTTAGTGAGCCTAGAGGGACCAAGGGTTGCAGAAATAGTCTCGGGGCCACAAACGGTCCTAAGTCCTGATTTTGCCCACTACAGTTTACAGGAAGAGGTAGGTCTCCATACAGGCAAGTCAGTTTTGAAGCTACATCTTTATGATCATCACTCCATGGACACCAGCTCTTACTGAACTTCTAACATGGCCCACTCTACTACCTAACTTGGAGACCACCAATGAAATGCATTGATGATGATGATGATTTTACTCATTCGTATCCCACTTTTTTCTCAATAGAGAGACTCAAGACAGCTGACAAATTATTCAACTCAACAACATGTGGAATTCTGGGTTTTGTAGTTTCCTGAGCCCCAAGAGCTCTCCGGCTGAGAATTCTAAAGGCTCCTCCCTAAACTGCAAACCCCGGGATTCCATAGGATGTTGAAAGTGGAATAATAGCACTATAACAGTGTAGTGCGGAAAGGCCCTAAGTCTGCCCGCCTTGGAATAAATGGACACTCCAGTGAGCTGCATAGATTAAAAACATAAGGAAATCAGCTCCCTGCGGCCCATTCTTGATGAGTCTACTGAGGAAATCTCCATATCGTCAAACTATAAAAATACCACTTCAAAAATATTCTGGTCCCATATAATATTAAAGACAAAGCTTTCTCCTTGGGCTTGGGCTCCAAAATCATATTACTCGTGGAAGCACGTATTTCCCTCTGAACTCCATTGTAAAGGAAATTAATTGCCAGCTTTTCAAACCAAAACAACAAATCTATTTTTAATCAATTAACGTTGAACTCACAAAGTGTTCGGGCAGGCCATCCATTAATTAAGGAAGTTCATTTTTACACATAAAGCAATGGTCCAGTGCATTCAGATTCATTTATTAATTTATGAGAAAGATTCACTGCCTTACAAGATGCCATGTAAGACCTCTTTCAAGAAGCACGCTCTACACTTGCTAGACTGGAAAGTCATTAGCACCAGTTCTACAATTCTCCTTTCATGGCTCCAGAAAGGATAAAGAACAGGCATCCTTTTTACCAGGTCTTCCCGTCCATCAAGGTAGTGACCATGATTCATGGAACTACCTCAAGGATCTGAGATGCTCACGGGACAACCAACAGGACTTCATCTCCTTGTCCAGAGCTCAGAGTATTACATGATTTCTCTTCCAAAACACGTGGTTCACTTCAGATTCTTTGGAAAATGGAAATGCTTCATCTCAAGGTAACCAAGAGTTGGTGAGCTACTATCTATCCTATTCCCTTGTGAGATATTGATGACCTCTCTCTGGTGGGTCTCCATGACCTATCTGTGCTGTGAAGGATGGGGAGGTTTTTGTCCTGCCTTGTGTCACTGTGGTTCGTCTTTGGAGATGGAACCCGGCTGACTGTTACTGGTAAGTCACTAAATTCATCATCTTCACACAGAAGGAAAATTTTGTATCATTTTCATCATTTTTGCCCTGTTACTTCTTTGTGACTTCATGTCAACCTTGGGGAGCCTATCACGGCACCTTAAAGACAAATGCATTTTATTTGGCAAAAAGTGCCAGGGACTGCAAGCCACTTCACGAGCTACACCTTGGAAGTGAAACAAAACTCTTCTTGGTCTCCTCGAGGTTAATATGACATTGTGTGAAAGTCAGTTTTGCTGGTAGATGCAACAGATAGCAAGAACAGGAATTTGTGTTGCAGTATTTCCAGGTAGCCAGCAAGATGTAAATTGCCGATTATTGAAATGTCCATGATTCAGTTGTCAAATATCTTAGCTGGAACAACAGGACTGTGTTCAAGCAACGTATTGCTTAGGAATTTGGCAGTCTGAAGCAAGGAGTTTTTGGTCTACTAGAAAGAAAAAAACAGCAGGGTGTCTGAAAAATCTTACTTGGGCAGACAATGAACAAAGGATGCTAAAGTCAACTTTCTGAATGACATTTTAGAGTAGCGAGATGTTACGGGTCCAAGTCAGAGGAAACATTGTACCATAAAACTCAAAAACCCAGTGCCTAACAGACCATGGACGTAATAAGGCTGTTTCACATCATACAGTTATTGCACTGTGATTCCATCTCACTTGCTATGGTTCCGTTCTGGGATTTGCGGTTTAAGAAGGGGTACTTAGAATTCTCAACCAGAGAATTCTGGCGCTTCCTTCAACTGCAGTCCTCCAGGGTCCATAGGATGTTCCGTGACAGCAGAAGTGGGATCACAGCGCTATAGTTGTGAGGTGTGAAAGTATTTCTCAAACTGATGCTTCCTCCACACCTTTTAATTGCAACTAAGAGCCAACAAGTTCTTACTTTTTTTAGACTATTGCATTGTCCAGTCATAAATATACTAGTTCTAGGCAGTTCTATTGAAGTATATGGGGCAACAGCAGCATAAATCAGTTCTTGACTGCAGCCTAGCTTACTGGTGTAGTAAGATGACGGAAAAGGAAATTCTGATCTTTGTAGGGTTTGCTTTCAAATAACGGTCAGAATCTTGTATCAGTTTCTTAGTTAAGTATGCTTAGTTAAGCTACCAAGTTAATTAATTACTTAATTAGTAACTAGTTAACTAATTAGTTAAGTAATTAGTTACGTAACTAAGTAAACTCTGCTGGCCTGACCCCCCTCCTCCCAAAAAAAATGTCATCCGCTTGTGATCCAGTCACTGGCAAGATGGATCACCTTCTCCTCATGCAGTCCCGATGCCTAGTAAAGTAAGTTTCGGAGGGAACTAGGACGGTGGGAATCATACCCCAGTTGTGACTAAGTAGAAATCAAGAATATGGAACAGTTTCCCAGCTTTACCCATCTGTAACTGTTTCATACTCACAATCGCTACTGAGTCACAATTGTGACACTATTGTCCTGATCATAACTCTTTCCCTCAACCTACTTTTACCGGACATCAGCTCCATGGGGAAACGGCAATCCATTCTGTTGGCTATCACAGCATGGGTGAATGACGTTTCCGTCAGGTTTGGATGGAGTCCAGCCAGGAAAAGTTACTTTTAGCAATTCATCCAGGATTCTGGTCATCATCTTTAGGTCTGAACAAAGCTTGGAAAAGTTATTCTCCGGACTATAGGTCTCCACATGCCTCAACTGTAATGGAAAAAAAAAAGTCATTCCTCCAAGCATTCTGTCTGAAACTTTGGGTTCTTAGATTCCATATAAGTTTTATTTCACACTTTTGCCATCAGGATCTCACGTTTTGGTATTCCAATGTCCTTCTTTTGTAGTTGTCTTTTTTCTACCCCATTCCCCCATGCAATCCATTTTCTCCAGAATAAAAGTTTAGAATAGATTTGCAAATGTGAGCATCAGAGAAGGGCTGTAGCTCAGAGGCAGAAGACCTGCTTTCTATCTTAAAGGTCCCAAGTTTCCCCTTAGCCTGTTCATGGAACGACAGGAAAGACCCTGTCTGGAAAATCTTGGGAGTCACTCTCAGAAAGGAGAAAGGTCCTGCCTTGGTTGTGTTGTTTTTGTGTGCCTTCAAGACGTTTCTGACTTGCTGTGACCCTAAGATCATCCAGTGGGTTTCCATGGCCAAGTGGAGAATCAGACCCTGGTCTCCCGGATTGTAGTCCAACATTCAGATCACTACACCATGCTGGTTCTCCTCCCTTGGTACCAGGCAGCTACTGAATTATGGCAATTTGTCTGCTTCCTAGGATGGCATAGCCAAGTATACATTTGCCTGAACCTTTGTTCGAATTACAAACTAGCACAGAAGTTAGATCTTTGAGGACTAGGAGAATGATTGTGGCATAAGAGATCTTGGACTAAGGATGTTTGTCTTGGCCTTGTCCATCCTTACACACAAGGACAAATAGTTGCCATCGCATTCTTCTCCACTGCGGTAAATTACGGAGACCCCAGCACGGTTTTCTCCTGATATTTGCAGGCTGAGAGAGCAAATTCTACATAGAAATCTACTCAGTTTTTCTGCACAAAACCAACTTTTTCCACCAGGAAACAGTGTTTTCTCTGGAAAAAAAAAAGTACTCTCCACTGCACAAGAAATAACTGTTGGGTTCAAAAAACATGGTTTCCCTCACAGGAAAAAAAAAATTCTCTGTGCAAAAAATATGAGTTTTCCAGAGGAAAAATACATTTATTTTTGTGTAGAATACTTCCCAAAAAGGCATTGCCAATGGAGAAGAGTCTCTCCATCTTTCAGGGGTTCCTGGAGAGTGAGGAAACCCACGAGCCTGCAGGGAAACAAATAGTAACAATTCTTCTGGACAAGGAGTAGACAACTATGGCAGGTCCAGGGGCCACTTTTGTGCCTCAGAAGACTCCTTGTGGGTGACTTAAAAAACAAAACAAAAGACCAGAGAGGCTGGAAGTCCTTTCTGACATCTTAAAATGGTAATTTTTAAAAAATGTTCGGCACTACAGGGAAGCCAGGCGATTTCTTTAAAAAGTAAATTGCTGTACCCAGTACCTTCCAAGAGCAGCAATTTATCTTTTTTTTTTTCCTCCAGAAAAAAGTTGGTCTGAGGATGCTGGAGAAGCTGAGGGCCACAAAAAACATCTTTCAGAGTCCAAAGTTGTTAGTCTTTACTTATCAGCTGTCTTACCGTGATTTCTAACCACCCTGTGATCAAAGTTCATAGGACAGCTTGCAATCAGAAGGAAAATAATGAAGATTTTTAAAAAAATCAACATGAGGCCTATGGTAGAATTTCTATCTTTTTCCCTTCCCTGTTAGAAATCTCTCTGGCTCAGAAAACCCACTGCTGTGAGTTTTGCAGCCCTTTGGAGCAAGATTTTTGTTGGGGGGATACAGAAAGTAGAGAGATCCAGCATGGTGTAGTGGTTTCAGGACTGCCGGAGACCAGCTCTGGAAACCCCACTGGGACTCATTCTCTCAGCCTCAGAGGAAGGCAATGGCAAACCTCCTATTTGGAAATCTTGCCAAAAACACCCTAGAATGAGGTTACCCTGAGCTGAAGGCGACTTCAGGAAGAGACCTAGCATGGTGTGGCTTGAACGTTAGACTAGGACTCTGTGAGAACTGGGTCCAAATTTGCAACGACCAGATACCTAATGCTGAGTATTCTCTTCCACCTATTGGGAACTGAAGACGAAAAGCAACTCCACAGAGATTAAGTTTCTGATATGATGAGTCCAGCTTTAGTCACACTTAGTGTAGACTCCATGAAATCAAAGAGACTTCAGTTAGGCAGGATTAATTAAGTCCAATTGACCTGGATTGAACCTGGAATATCTTGCAAGGTCATATAATGATAACACCACAACAGTGTAGTACAGAAATGGTTTTAGTCCTATTTAGAGCAGAATCCATTAAATCTGAAAGTTAGATTCCTAACTCTAATCTCAGTTAGGAATGAGAAACAAACTCTACTTGATCTGGATTGAACCTGGAATATCCTGCAAGATCATATAACAATTTTCCTTTCTTCTCATCCAGGTCAGCCAACTGTACCTCCTTCAGTCTCCCTCTTCCCTCCATCCCCGGAAGAGATCAAGAGCAAGAGCCAAGCCACCTTGGTCTGTCTGATAGATGACTTTTACCCAGGGGTCGTCCAGGTTGAATGGCAGGCGGATGGCAGCACCATCTCTTCCGGAGTGGAGACCACCAAGCCCGTCAAACAGGGCGACAAGTACTCGGCCAGCAGTTACCTCTCTCTCAGTGAGTCCAACTGGAGAAGCCATGACATATTCATCTGCAAGGTGACCCATGAAAGCAAGACCATTCAAAAGGAGATCAGGAGATCAGAGTGTCCTTAAATGGTGGATGTCTCTATAGTGGCCTTCATGAGTCCATCTTCTCGGGGGAAAAGGGCTTCCTCCATGGGGCCAAATGCATCTTCAATTCCACCCCCGTGCTAGTTTTACAGAGAAATGTTTTTTTCTGTTCCGTGTAGTTTTATTTCCTCCACCGTCTCCGTGCCTGTACCCCCCCCTTTATATCTGACTTCTTATGTTAGCACATTAATAAAAGTTGATATATGTCATTGGTGCCATTTGTTAATGGGGATATTGAAGAACATGACATCCTAATTAGAACCTTTCTGGGTCATACCAGAGTTCCTTTCTAGTTCTTGTTAACCAAACCCAACACAAGAGGAGTCAAGGTACCCAAATCTGTTTGTATCGGAATAGGAGATCATCTGGTTCCAGATTTTTCAGGGAATGGAAAAATAGGTGTTGAGAATCACATAGAACTGTTGTCCATGATATTATAGGTGTTCCCCGCACATGCGCAGAGTAGAGGGGAGATGACTGTGGGAGCACACTGGTTCGCGGGCTGAATTCTTGGACCCTTCAAGTGCCCCTTGGAGTATCTATAGTTCTCTTTTGAGTGTCTTCAAATCCCACCTGTCGACTTAAGTTGACCCCATCAATTTTCATAGGGTTTTCCTAGGCAAGGAATATTCAGAGGCTGATTTTCCAGTTCCTTTCTCTGAAATATTGCCAACAACACCTGGTTTTTGTCAACAGTCTCCCATCCAAGTACTAACCAGGGCTGATCCTGCTTAGCTTCCAAGATCAGACAGGAGCTGATGCCTTTGGGGTATTTATGCCCCCTCTTTTTTGAGTACAAGGCATGCAACATAATCAAGGCCCATTAATGCACAATATTTTTTTCCTGTAAAAAAATCATCTAATTTTCACCCACCCAGGCCTTGTATTTCTTGATACCTTAATTCCCACCATGGCCAATCATGCAGCTTTTTAAGACAAGAGCAGGAAAGGCAACTGTTAATCCATATAAGCTGAAGGTCTAATGGGCTCAGATGTTCCTAAACCATATCTAGAGGACAATCACACCATAGATAGCTCAATGGAAAAGCATAGGAGAGGAAAGGGGAGAATCTTACCCTTCCCAGTAGGCTCTGGCAAAAGCAAGCTGCTGCAGCTTCTCCTACCTGGTGTGTTCTTTCTCATTCGTACATTTTGCCAACTTGACCGCAGTCGGATGCTTCTCGGCCACATGTGTCCCAGTTTTCATCTGTAAAAGTTTGGAGTGTAGGAGCATTGCACGGAGAATCTACCTGAATGGTTGTCAGTAGAGAGTTCTCCATCTAATATCCGAGCTATAGAGGACAAATCTTGCTTATTGAGAGTAATCAGCCTTTCAAGTCCCCTGATCCCCTCTTGCCCTCTCTAAAATTTCATTCCCTGGCCTCAGAGCAGTCCCCAATTCTAGATACATTAAAAAAAAGGGGAAAAAAGCTGGAGTCACATGCTTGGTTACTAGGCAATCATCTAACCATCTTCCAGTTCTTCCAGAGTGAAGGAGGAGCCTGTACTGCTCTTCTTCTCCCCTCTAAGAAAAGAGTAGAATAAACTTTAGAACTCAGGGGTCAGGCTTAATCCCTTGTTTCTTCTCTGGATTACTTCTTCCTGCTGTCTGAACCAAAGCAACAGAAGATAAGCTGTGACCAAGGTGCACACCTTACTCCGTCATATTATGATCCTTCCCAGTAAAAAGCAGTCTCATTAATCGAAGTGCATTAAAGTTTTCAAAGGTGGGGAGAAGGTCCATGCTGATACATTAGAGGGATTTCATGACAGCTAAGATTGCGATAGGAACACCCTCTCCACCTCAGCAGAAGGCAGCAGCAAAGCTTGAGGAGAAAGCCCTGTGATAGGGTCGCCATAGGGTCACTACCGCCACCAGTCCAACGCAGCTTGTGTCGCCCCCATACAAAAGAGACCCAGAAATGGGAAATGTTCCTTTTATTTTCAGTCACAGCTCCCAGAACACAGTCAGCACTGCCTCAGAGTTTGGGAACAGAGATGTTCTAGCTGCACTTTGCCTTCCTGTAAGTCCCTGATACACTCTTGGAGCCCCCAGAATGGTATGAAGGCACCCTGCATTCAACCAGATCACATGCTTAGACCCACACTTGATCTCAAAGTTGTTATCCGATGTGCCTGCCTATGGTTGTGGTTTGTAGCAGAGTCGATCAAATCATCCTACAACCTACCATAAAGCAGTTCATAATAGCCTTACAATTGCTGAGAACCATCAGGTAGCACCCATGGGGAATCTCTCAAGGCTGAGCGCTTAAATGGCATGGAGGCTGGTGTGCTCCATGTTATGCCCAAAATAGCAAGAAGGATGCCGTGGAGAGGCCTTTTCCAATGCTATATTCATTGCCAGTATTTCGTGGGGCGTCCGTTTCCAGTTAGCAGGTATGGTCCAAGCCAGCTCTCCACTGAAGGCCACCAGCAAACCTTAGGAGATCATCTTCTGGATATTTAAAATTTATCCATCTGGAAGAGATGGGCCCTCATATGAGCTGGCTAAATTGGAATTCCAAAGAAACAGAACACCTGATCATATGCGCCTGATTGAGTCCGTTCAAAATATCTAGATCTGCAGTCTACACAAGACTGTCCAATTCCTGATGCAGTGGAACACTGATCAGAATTCCCCTGCATAGAAGTAGTGAGGGCCAGTATCGATCTAGGCAGAAGAGGGAAGGCCTAAATGCCTTTTGTAGTTTTATCCTTCCCTCTGCTCAAGAGAAGTGTGCCTTTCACTCCAGAGTTCAATTTTAATTGAAAATTAGCAGTAACCTTCCAAGATCAGCCATTGTGTTCACAGTTAATTCAAGTATAACTCTTTGATCTAAGAGCTTAAATATACTATCCACTAATAGGGAAGTCGATGTTTACAGGCAAAAAGGATGGCCCAGTCCATGGAGTTTAACGTAAAAAAGACAATCTGAGCAGAGACAAAGCTTCATTGCCTACAAGGTCATCTAGGATGCCTCTTCTAAGAAAGATGCTCTCCAGCTACTAGCCTTAATAAGCCATTGGTACTGCTTCTATAATTCTCCTATATGGCTCAAGCTATCATAACTCAAGGATGGCCTCTGCTGTGCTCCATCCATCTTGAAATGGTCCAAAGTCAATAGATCTACTTGAAAGCTTTGGGATGGCAACAGAAAACCAACAGCTGGTTTTTGTACAGCTTTGTGTCACTGTGGGCCATATTCGGAAGCGGAACCCGTCTGACTGTCACAGGTAAGTCACCGAATTCATTGTATTCATTTCCTTCTCAGTGAAGATATTGCATTTTTTCCATCGCTTTTACCCTCTTTTCCATCTCTGACCTCTAACCATTTTCGGTGCTAGATTTAGGACCATCTTTTAACAATAACTTACTTTTTAATCCTAGCTGGGGGTAGGGTGTTTTCATGCCGTTTCAAATGTCCCTATCTACCTCCCAAAAGCAATGGGAAAATTATTGTTGAAATAACCATCTCTTTATGACTGGGGTTATATTAAGGTGCCGTTCTTTGAAAACCTCTTTTGTGTCTAAATTCAAAGTACAAACTTAGTGTTATTTTTTTAAAAGAGAGAGAGTTTGAGAGCAGAAAAAGCAATGTGACTGTTAGATTACTGTCAGATTGTGGTTCTTCTAACCAGGCATGGTAGCTTGGACTGTTTTTCAAGGGAACTCCTAATTTAGTATTTCTGAAATAGAGCTTTCTGGTAGAATAACCTGTTAAATGGATGCTTTGCTTGGTTATCCCGTGAGCGAAAGCAACAGGTTTCCAAATTACTTTCAGGGTGTAGGGAATCAAGAGGTTCCAAGTATTTTTCAGCAGACACTGGTGAAAGTACAATGTAATTTGAGGGGGGTCAACCGTCCAAACGCCTTTTTACCAGACCTAAATAGGATAAAAGGACTGATTTAAAGCTTGTGTGTGTTGTGGGAAGTGCACCACAAAGCTGCAGTGTACAGTGCAGGATACGGCCGGAAAAGCCTTGATGAGGATGATCTGGAATTGCCTTTGATAACATTGACCTCCATGTTGTAAGCCAACTCTTACTTATTCCATTTATAGGCCACCTTTTCCCCAAAGTGGGACCCAAGGCAGCTCACGGAAAGAATCTGCTAAAACCTGACAGGAAAATTTAAAATAATTAAACATCATTACACTAAAACCATAGCGTACAAACAGTATAAAATCATTCCAGAGGATGGGAAAGTTTAAAAAAATAAAGCACCACTCCCGAGAGAAGGCTCCCGTAACGCAACCACACATTAAAAGGCTGCTTGAACAAAACGGTCCTTGCTTGCGGTGAAAGGAGAGCAGGGAAGGGGCCAGGCTAGCTTCCCACGGAAGGGAATTCCGGAGTCCGGGATCAGCCCCCAGAAAGGCTCTCTCTTGTGTCCTCCCCAAATAAGCCTGTGATGGCGATGATACCGAGAGAAATCCTTCCCCTGTGGAGCTGAAGACCCTGGCAGGTTCAGATAGGGAGACACGGGCTTTCCGATAGCTGTATAGGGTTTTGTAGGTCATGAGCAGCACTTCGTGCCCAGAAATGATTGGATCAAAAGTTCGATAAAAAGGTATTCAGAAGATTGACTATCAAATTACATCTGACATTCATCAGAGTCTTCCGAAAAGTACTTGCTGACCCTCCGTTCCCCGCACCCCTGAGAGTAATTTGGAAGCCTGTTGCTTTAGCTCACCGGGTAGCCAAGCAAAGTATCAGTTTAACGTCTTCTTCGATCTGAAAGCTCCTGGGAGCCAGTGAAGCTATTGAAAAAAGGGAGTTCTGTGCTCTCTGTGACCGTGACCCCATTCGGCATTCTGGCTGCAGCATTTCTGAGCAGCTGGAGTTTCCAAACGGCTTCCAAAGACAGCCCCACAAAGAGTAAGTTACAGTAGTCTAAATGGGGCTGAATCTCTACTCCCCAATCTGCCTTCGGACTGACAGGAGGCATCTCCTTCTGGTCTGGATTAACCCTTTAGTGCTTTCATTCTGGTAAAAATCTGGGCACTGGTAAAACTAGGTGTTCCTAACTACATTTTCTTTCTGATCAGATGCACTATTAGCCTCAATAGAAAAATGTGTGATGGCGAGATCTATATTTGTATCTGGGCGATCTAATGGTAAGCTAAGGAAATGGGTGGGGAAAACCAGCAAGGAGAATTGCTTGCTCCGAAGCTCCTCCATCAGTCCTGCCTGAAAGAAAATTGGACTCTCACTGTCAATTATTTTGATTATTTATTTTTCTCTTCAAATTTTGGAACATCCAGCCTACGGCCATTTCCACACTACACTGTTATGGTGCTATTATCCCACTTTCAGCACCCTATGGAATCCCGGGGTTTGCAGTTTAGGGAGGGGCCTTTAGACTTCACAGCCAGAGAGCTCTTTGGCCTCAGTAAACTACAAGGTCCAGAATCTCATAGGATGTTGAAAACGGAATAACAGATGTACTGCATATTCCGAAATATTTCAGAACGTATAAATGGCCATTAAATTGTGGATTTCACATACTTGATTTATGTGAAAAACAGCCCTTGGGAAAAGTACCTAAAGTGCCTTCTTTGTCCACTGCATACGAATGTAGGAGCAACTACATCCACGGGACAAAGGTTTTAAGATAGGATTGTAATGGCTGTGTGAAAGATACTTCCCTAGCAGTTCTTATTCTTCAAGAGAGACCCTTTGATTTTTCTCCTACACAGATAACAACATTTTCCCTCTTGTCTTTTAGCTCAACCAGCTTTAACACCCTGTTCTGAATTTATTGGGCCACTTACCATCTTTAGCAAATATAAAATGCCACAATAATTCAATCAAACAATCTGAGAGGGGCAAGTCCAACACGATGCTTGCAGTAGCACCGGGATTTTCGGCACCTCCACGCTGCTGCCCTCTCTGGTTCTGAAATCCCGCTATGGTAAACCGGACAGGCCTCCAGAGCAGGTTTCTAGGGTCGGGGTTGCCGAAGGGACGAACAACGTCCTCTCCTCTGTGCACACGACTGAGATCATAAAGTTGTCCCTTCGCTAGATCACTTCATAATGCGTGTACAAACAATCCCAGGGAAAGATGTCTAGCCGAGTTTTTATCCTGCTATACACAGAGCTTGGGAATTAGACCTTCTGGACTAGGAATCCCAGAATCTTCCAAAACCAAAAAGTTATTTTTCCCGGTTTCAGGATATGTGGGGTTCCTCTGTATAGAGGCTGGAAGACCACACCGTTGCACACTGCGTGGACACCAAACTAACATGGTCCTGCAGATCAGACAAATCCTAACCAGTCATTCAGATCTTACTTTCCTATCCCTGAGGAACATTCTTGGTAGATCCTCTGCCTTAACAGTTAGTACGCATGACCTGTACGTGACATTTGGGTTTAAGGTGGTCACCAGGAGAGCTGGTGTTTCTGCATTGCTTAGCACAAAACCCCCATGGACGGCTGCTGAATGACCAGTCCAGTAGATGCAGGATATGTTTCCTGGGAGAGACTTTACGTGTAGTTTTCTAGGCAGTAAAGCCTCGCTTATGATCAGATTGACAGAGATTGGTAACTTAATGAATTGGTGGCCTACTGAGGAGCCATTAATGGTGTCAGTAGTGTATTGGGATGATCAGAAGCTGGATCCTAAGCATGTTCTTCCAACTATGAGAACTTGAGATGAAAGGCAAAGCCACTGAAATCAAAGTTCTCGGATTCCACAATTGATAGGGGAAATCATCTTGTACATGTGACATCTGTGGAAACCCTACTGAAAGCACCAGATCTACTTTGACGATAGAAACAGAAGTTCTTATTGCTTCCAAAGGATTAAGTCCAGATGTAGCCACACTTACAGCAGAGTCCTGAAAATCAAAAGGACTTAAGTTAGGCATCTGCCAGTGGCCTTGATACAATTTTCTGTATTCCATGAGTGGAATTATTAAGTTTTCCCTCTTGTCTTCCAGGTCAGCCACCTGTACCTCCTTCAGTCTCCCTCTTCCCTCCATCCCCGGAAGAGATCAAGAGCAAGAGCCAAGCCACCTTGGTCTGTCTGATAGATGGCTTTTACCCAGGGGTCGTCCAGGTTGAGTGGCAGGCGGATGGCAGCGTCATGTCTTCCGGAGTGGAGACCACCAAGCCCGTCAAACAGGGCGACAAGTACGTGGCCAGCAGTTACCTGACTCTCAGTGAGTCTGCCTACAAAAGCCGTGAGACGTACACCTGCAAAGTGACCCATGAAAGCAGCGTCATTAAGAAGGACATCAACAGATCGGAGTGTCCTTAAATAGTGGATCTTTGTGGTTGCCCTTGGGTCTCCATCTCCTAGGAAGAAAAAAAAATGTTTCCTCCACAGGTCCAGATGTATTCTCTGATTCCTATCTAATACTACTTTGGTTATTAAAGGCTCGGTTCTGTCCTGTGCAGTCCCATTCCCCCAGCCTTCTCCATGCCTGTTCTCCCTGGAACCTCCTTTGTATGTTACTTTCCAATGTTAGCACGAGAATAAAAGCTGATCCATTGTTTGATCATTGATGCTGTCTCTTTACCAAGTTCTTCAGAACAAGAGGACATATTCAGAACATCAGCAGAAGCCTGCTAGATCAGATCGGAGGCCTTTCCGATCTAACAGACTGTTCCTCACACAGGCTAACCAACTTTAAGGCAATAACAGTCAAGGTGTACACATGGCAGCTTCCATTTTGTACAGAATATAGAGCCCAGCTTCTTCCAGATTTTCCAGAGGAATTAAATGCGGGTACTGGAGTGTCCTTCCTGAGTCACCACGTAAATACAGAGAAAATCCTTACCCATCCTCCAGGGAGAGTGAACCCTTTAGGTCTGCACGCAGGGATGGTGGATGTCGGATCACGCTGAAGAGAGGACTTAGCCCACTGGCCCCTCCAACTGAGATGATTCCAATTTTTTGGTTGCCTGAGGCAGAGTAGCAAAGAATGCTCCCTTGTTAAAATCAGGTGCATCATAATGCAACACGGCAGCCATTTGAGCACATGCAGCCAATAATGCAACAGGCCTCTGTTCCCCATCAGGGACAAAGAAAATACAGTTGCGAGAACATAATTCATACTCTGCAACCCTTTGCGCTCTCCTCTTTGGTCCAAAATAGCTGCCGACAACCCTCAGCATCCCCCTCCGGCCAGGTTCTTTCAGCCCCATCCATAAACACTCTTGCACCACTGTCAATTTCTCCCACAATGTTTACACATCTGGGCTTTGTGGCTCTTCACACAGCCTTCTGGAGTTACAATGGCCAGGCCTATTGGAAGGGCACAGAAAACAAGGAAAATTGGGAATGTCTCTAAGAAAGAAGTCTAATGAACAGTTGGACAGGACCAAACTAAGGGCATCTACTTCCCCTACGCGTCAGTACCATGTCCGTCTCAATTTTCTGTGTAGTACGACCCACAAGCAGTCCGTTAATGCAACACAACTTTTATCGGTAGGTCACACCTCTCTACGCAGTACTCCTTTAGCTTTTGATCCAGATGGTTAAGTTGTTCAGCTAGTTAAGGGGTTGATCTGCAAAAAGGGAAAGATCTGTCAAGGAAATTCCATTCAACTGTTTCTTTAGAATCTGGAAGTGAGAGAGGAACCATGAGGGTTACTCCTGAAGCTCCACATAGTTCCTTAGTGACCTGTTTCTTTTGCCATCCGTCTCTCGTCTCCCACCGTGAGTTCCACCCATCCTAATTAAATGAGGCCAAATTAATCAGGCCGAGTGTCCATTTAGCCCAGTGTCCCGTTCACTTCAGGATAGGAATGCCTCCAGACCATCCAGAAGGATGGTGTGAGGGCGACATCTGGAGATTCTGCTTCAATGGCTTACTAACAGACAGGCCTCCATGTTTCCCTATTCCGAGAAGGACAGATATTGCCTACCTCCCAGAGATCAACCATCCGATCCTCTTCTCCTCTCAGATCCATTCAGCTCAGGTCCCAGTCAATGTTGCCCCCTATCAAATCCCATTCCCTCATTGGACTGCCAAGTAAGGGGAAATAAGAAACTAAGGGAAGGAAGCTCCAAGGTCGCTAGGCAACCGCTCACACTCTCCAAATAACTTCCTGAAATCTAGATGTACGACCATGCAACTAAGATTCCGTCAGAGGAGAAATATCTAAACAAGCCCAAAAGAGATCAATACAATTCTGGACGAGGTGAGAGGGGTCACGCTGAAAGCTTTCTCTCTCAGTCTGTCACTTCCTACCAGTCTTCCAGAAGAAAATCAGCAAGGCCGAATGGCCGGTGGTAGCTGATGGTTACCGTGTTAGGGAGAAGCTTAATCACTCTGGGTTTGGGCTGCACTTAAAAAGAACTGTCCAAGGTTGTCGTTGCTGTTGGGTGCCCTCAAGTCATTTTCAACTTATGGTGACTCCAAGACCACCAGGTTTTCTTGGCCACGTTTCTTTAGAGGAGGTTTGCCTTGGCTTTCCTCTGAGGCTGAGGGAGTGGGACTTGCCCGAGGTCACCCAGCGAGTTTTCATGGTGGACCGTGGGTTTCAACCTTGATCTCCCAGGCTCCTAGTCCAACACCTAAAGTACGACAACATGTTGAATCACCTAACTGAGGTGTCGAACTTAGTCAAGGATATCCTTTGAAAATTCGGACTAAAACCCATAACAGTTCAATACCCCACTCTCGAGAAAGCCACCTCAGTATGTGCCCAGAATCCTGAGTTCCCTTTTGAGTAGATCCATCGATTCAACTCCTTAAGGATGAGTGGAACCGTTGAATCAGCCGGTGATGGATGAGCAGATGTAACTCAACATGAAGGTAAAATTTAATGGATTTGTTCTAGCTGAGACTAATAGAAGGATGTAGGCCATATATCTTATTCTGTGACAGGCCTTGGGGGAAAAGGTTACCAGTCTGGCTTCTTAAAACTAGTCCAAGAATTTAGCATTCGTTTCCACAGAATAGTGTGAAGGACTATACCTTTAGCCAGAGCACAGCCTTTGAGTCATCAAAAAAAGATCACTCTATTCAATGACTTTGGCTGCAGTGGTTGTCAAAGGAAGCAGAGATCAACAGATCACACTGGAGCTTAGCATGGACAGTGTCCTTGATATGGTGGCCATTTGTGGAAGCTGTGAGCCAACGCTAATGGAAAAGCTGTCTTCACTGCACTCCAGAAAATGATTGCTACGTGAGACAGCCAAGGTGCGTGTTGGAAGGAGTAGGACTTCACATGGAGAAGCTAGTACACAAGCCACATCTTCATACCCCTCATTCCACGCGCAGCAGAAAGTTTGTATTTACGCTTAAAGCAATGGGCCACTTCAGTGAGCCAAATTTATACGAATCAAACATTGCCTGCAAAGACACATGTAAGACCTCTTACAAGAAGATCTTCATCTGCTAGTCATTAGCACCACTTCTACACCTCTTCTTCATGGCTCCAGAAATAATGAAGGAAAGGGATCTGTTTCGACAGGTTCCCTCCATCTTCCAGAAAGCGACCATGACCCATGGAACCGCTAGAAGGATCTGAGGATGTTTAGGGATTACCAACAAGACCCCATCTCTTGCGTGTCCACAGATTAACCAGGGAATGACATCGTTACTGTTCCAAAGCATTCACTCCAGCTTCTTTGCAAATGGGAAGTAGTTCATCTCAAGGAAACTGAGGGCTGGTCCCAATTTGTCCATTCTGTCTCCGTAAGGGATAAAGATAGAGATATATATGGGACTTTCCTCTAATCAGTGTCAATGGCCTTTCTGGGACGTGAATGGTGGGGAGGTTTTTGTCTTGCTGTGTGCCACTGTGGATCGTCTTTGGAGGTGGAACCCGGCTGACTGTCACTGGTAAGTCCCTTTATCCGTCTTATTCTTTCTCTTTGTGAAAATATTACCTTTCCGTGCTTTTTGCACTCTTCTCTCTGTCTGACTTCAAGCTGCCTTCAGAGATCTCATTGTTTTAATCCATGATGATCCTGTGATAACAACTGCATCCTAGTCAAATCCTAGTCAAAGCAAAGTGGTCGAACTCCATTTTACTTCTCTCTTCCCTTCTCTCTGGGAGATACTAGAGAAAATATTGTCGAAATAACCCCTCTCCTTCCCTTGTAACAATGTCCACCAGGGAAGCCGCGTTCACTTTGTGCGGCTAAAGGAGCCTAAACACATTTTATTTGGCATGAATATTCAATCCATTTCATCAAATGTATCTGAAGAACAGGGCTCCAGGGCACAAAATTTATGCCAAATGAAGGGGTTAGTCTTTAAACAGTAACTACATGTGTCACTTTTTTCTTGGTTTAGTGCAGGGATGAAAAGAATATTTGAAAATTAGGGTCAAAAAAGGGTTTCTCAAATGTCAAAAACCTTGACAAGAAAACTCCTGAACTGGTTGTGTTGTGTGTGTCTGAGCGTGTGAAGAAAAACGGCCTTTACAGGGTGGAAAACAATATTTCTCCACATAGATATTGTTCTCTGCATAGAAAATGAAGCTTTCTGGAAAGAGAAATGCATCCTGCCATGGATTTTGTCTGGACAAACTCTGGAACTGGTAATAGTCTTTGAAAACTGTGGAGTTTTCGGAGATTTTACTGGCAGCGGGAAGAAAATTGCTAAAATTACTATCGGCTTCCACTGAGAACCAAACTGTGGAAGACTCTGTAGTCTAGTTTAATGTGACATTTAAAAATCCCTCAAACACCTTTACTGGTAGATAGAATTTGGAGCAGGGAATCTGTGTTACCATATTTTCCAGGTAAGCAGCTTGACTTAGTGAAAGAGTTTGGGTACGATGAGAACATTGCGATTCACTGGTCAGACATCTTAGCTAGAACTAGATCACCAGGTCTGTCAAAGGGATTCATTGCTTGGGAACTTGGAAGTCCAAAGCAAGGGACTCCCCACATACTTAAGTAAACGTAGCAGGAGGTCAAGAATCGGTGTAGTAAACGGACAGAAAACCAGCCTGGTGTAGAGTTTGAGGGCTAGACTAGGCATCCGGGGAGCCAGGCCTCAGATCCTCATTTGGCCACGGAAGCCCACTGGGTCACTGGGGAAGTCTCATTCTCTCAGTCTCAGAAGGTGGCCATGGCAACCTACCTCTAAAGAAACTTGCCCCAAACACTCCATCACAGGGTTGCCTTAGGATTGCCATAAGTCAGAAATGACTTGAAGGTACACAACAAGAACAGCAACAAGAAAGGGGCAGAGGGTGTGAACTTTTCCATGGATGTCCTTTCCCCACAAGAAATAGGGAAGGGGTCCAAGCCGGAGCAAACGTTGTGCCAGCCAGCTGTACCTCGTTCAGTTTCCCTCTTCCCTCCATCCCCGAAAGAGATCAAGACAAAGAGCAAAGCCACCTTGGTCTGTCAGATGGATCACTTTCACCCAGGGGTTGTCCAGGGGTTGTCCAGGTTGAATGGCAGGCGGATGGCAGCGTCATCTCTTCTGGAGTGGAGACCACCAAGCCCGTCAAACAGGAGGACAAGCACGTGGCCGGCTTTGTACAACTCCTTGATACTCTTAGAACCCGCAGAATGGAGTGAAGTCACCCTGCCTTTAGCCAGAGAACAGGCTCACATTAATGCCTGATTTCAAAAAAACAAAAACAAAAACAAAAAAGACAAAACAAAAAAACAAAAGGATTTTGGGATGTGAGGTTTTCGTCAGCTAGTCAGTGGGGTGGCTTAGATGGCTTTGGAGAGGGACTTCTCAGTTTCTCATACTTCCAAGTTCCAAAACATATGTCAGTCTGACACTTTTGCTTGGGGAATCTCATGATCCAAAGCAATAAGAACACAATCTACTTTCGGAAAGGTGGAGGAATAGGAGCTTTCAAATGCTTTGTGGAAGACACAGCAGACCTTGAAAGATAATTTGGGATCGGCCTCCTGAATGATGTTTTGCCAAAACTAAATGTGTTATAAGAAAGCTTTGAAAGATGCAAGCGCCTAGGAACTGTACCACAAAGCTGGAATTTGTGGCAGATGATAAAGTTGGGTGCGTCAGTATGATTGGCTTTCGTGCTCTAATTCTTCGCTTCCATGTACTAAACCTGATAAAAACTGGGCCACTTGTGAAATAGGTCTTTCTTAACCCCATTTCCCTCCCAGAAAAAGATACCGTGAGTCCAGGTGGAGAAAAGTATAGTATCGATATCTAGCATAGGATAGCGTAGATATCCTTCACTGACTTTGTTTTTGAAGGAAGGAGAAAGTAATTAAAGAATTTTCTCCCGCTGCACGAATGTCTTCAAAAACTGTGAAGTTTCCGAAGACTTCGCAGTTGGAGACTTACTCAGAACCAAATCCGCACATGGGATTTTTGTGCAGGAAGCAACCCCATCTGCATGGGAAGCCACATTTTCTGTCCTGAAAATGCTGCAGTTGGGGGACATTTTGTGTGCAATATTCACACTTTCTTAAACATTTTCTGTGCAGATAACAGCAATTATCTGTTAAAAAGTGTCATTTTTCTGCACGCAAAATACTGTTTTCTGTGACGAAAAGGCTCTTTTTTGTACAAAAATATGTACATTGCATGCAGAATAAACCCCAAATTGCAAAGACTCTCATAAGGCCAGGATTCTTCTCGTCAGAGTTTCCTGATGGTCGATAAACGAGTTTTTCAGCCATTTTTGAGCACTGTTGGCTATTCCTTGTACATTACTTATTCCATGTCTGCATTTGTGCCCAGTGTATCTAATCATGCATGGAAAGATGTAAAAAGAGAGGAAAAACCAATGGGGAGAAACAGTTAGACATCTTCTCCCTCACCACTGCAGCTTGGATAAAAATTGGACTTTCATTGTGGCTAACCGCTTGATTTTCTCTCCCTAAATATTGATGCGTTGAACCAAAAGTCGCCCTCATTGTGTCTGATCCAGCTGTATATTCTCCTACCGAAATATGTGAGTCAACATAAGCAGTAGTGGGATTGTTGATTCCACATATCTCAGTTATGGGAAGATAGACATTTGAGAAAGTACCCCAAATTATTAAGTACGTCTTTGAGGAACCACGGGGTTCTGAATCACTGAATCAACAGTAAACAAATAAATATTAATACGTTGTGGCAGATGGAGCTTTTAATGGAGGGTGACACGTTTCTATTGGATTAGTTTTAAATACGTTTTTCAAATCCCTTTTTTAACTTGTGTTTTTTAAGCAGACGTCTGGTTTACCTTTGATTTTTAACTTTTGTATCGTTTTTTAAAAAAATTATATTGTGTTTTAAAATGCTTGTAAGCCACTTTGAATCTGGTGGTGAGACAAAAGCAGGATATGAACGAAACAACCAAATAAACAAACCTGGAAGTGGGGGCAACTATTTATAGACCAGCCCAGAATTAAAGAAAGTTTGAGCTTTGAGTATCCATTAAGTGGAGGATCCATATAGAAAAGGGTGGCTTAACTACTCCCCACCCTGAGTTCTGTCCCATCATCCTGATATTCTCTGGTGAAATGAAAGCTGTCTTCTCCACCAAGGTGGCTTACTTGTGTGGGAGCTATACTGCTTTGAACAGGACTCAGCTAAGCAGGGGCAGCCATGGGGAGGATAAGAGATTACCAATGAAGCCCAGGAGGTACAGGCTATATTTCAGAGGAAGGAACCAGCAAAATCACCTCTGAGTATTCCTTGTCCAAGAAAACCCTATGAAATTCATGGGGTTGCCTAAATCAACAGGCAACTTAGAGGCGCCCGCGCGCACACACACACACACACACACAAAGACACACACACAGAGTAGAATGTTTTTACTCATACATATCGAGCTAAAACTTGGGTATGTGTTGGAGGGATACTTTCTTTCTTGATATATGTTCTTGATATATATGAAATATTCCATCTACCTATCTTTCTATCTGTCTTACATGAAATACGCACTCTTGCTAAATATAAAAGCTGCTTGGATCTATGCTATTGGCCTGGTGGACTTGCGTTTCTGAGCTATACTTGGACAAGATAGAAAAACTAATCCAGGAAAGTGTGAACAACAGGTGGATTGCCAAACGGATGCTTAGCAGTAGCCGTTCTTAGCTGGGGCAAGAACCCCGTGCCCATTCAAGTGTTGTTGGACTGCAAGTCCCACCGTCTTTCCCCATTACCTAAACTGATTAGGTGTGATGGGAACTGCAGTCCAACAATGTTCAGAGTGTCAGTATCCAATCATCCGATGTGGTTGGTCCTTTCTTCCTCACCTCTTGGATAAGCCGATAGCAATCCATGGTTGGAAACCTGGTTCTACTAGGAATTGCTAGTCCTTATTCCTATTTGGGTTCAGGAACCTGAGATCTATGATCAGTACTAGAAATACATTCTACTAGCCCATTGGAAAAATAATCTTCATTACCTTGATCTTTCTAGAAAGGGGTACTAGAAAATACTAGAAAGTACTAGAAACACCTTCTACCGGCCCACCAGAACAAAACTGTTCATTATCTTGATCTTTCTAGAAAGGGGTGAAGTCTGCTTATCATTCAATCTTTTTCTTTCCTGGATAAGGAGTCTCCTCAGGTGGCATGACAAAATGGATGTGGTTTCCTCCTCTTTTCACCCAACAACTGACCATTTCTTGTAACAGCTTCAGAGATGAAATTGACTATATGGGCATTGCATGGGTTGGGATCTGAATGTAGGCTGAATGTGGAGGGATAGATGGGAAACCATCCCTTTCATTTCAGGTGGGCTTTGAGCTGTCAAACCTCCTTTCATTTAAACCTTTCTGAATCTGGCCTAACCATCTCAAGAAGGTTTTCTCTTCCCACTGTAGGCAATGGGACCAACCGTTCATACTTGCATCAACTTGCACAAATAAAGCTGACAAGACAAATGTGGCAGATTTCCTTGTGATCTACTTTTGGAATGACTGAAAGTTTCCTTCTGTTCTGAGCATTCCCAGATCATGATGAGGACTTGATATAAAAAGGAAACTCACTGGGACACCCCGTGTTAAAATACCAATATTCTGAGACAGGTTATGATCATGAATGGAGGGAATGTTCTCCTGGTGGGATCCCAGGATTCTTATCATTTTATGAACTGTACCACCTGAGCAGTCATTGCCCTTCCACTGAGACCCATTGTGACCCATTAAGCATTCATTTACACACAGCATTCTTATGTTATGAGATGGGTCCAGAGGTAATCATATTTAGAGCACAATCCATGAAACTGAAAAGACATCAGTTAGGAATGATTGATTAATCCAGTTGACTTGGATTGAACCTGAAATATCCTGCGAAGTCATATAACAATTTTCCTTTCTTCTCATCCAGGTCAGCCAACTGTATCTCCTTCAGTCTCCGTCTTCCCTCCATCCCCGGAAGAGATCAAGACAAAGAGCCAAGCCACCTTGGTCTGTCTGATAGATGGCTTTTACCCAGGGGTCGTCCAGGTTGAATGGCAGGCGGATGGCAGCACCATCTCTTCCGGAGTGGAGACCACCAAGCCCGTCAAACAGGGCGACAAGTACTTGGCCAGCAGTTACCTCTCTCTCAGTGAGCCCAACTGGAGAAGCCATGACATATTCATCTGCAAGGTGACCCATGAAAGCAAGACCATTCAAAAGGAGATCAGGAGATCAGAGTGTCCTTAAATGGTGGATGTCTCAGCCGTGGCCCTCATGTCTTCTCCACTCCCCCAAAAAAGAGTGATTTTCCCCCCAGTGTCAGTTTGGTTGAGAAATGCTCATTTTTCTCCTGTGTAGTTTTACTTCATTAATTTTCTCCATATTTCTACCCCATGGAAACTCCTTTGTATCTGACCTCCTCCTCTTTGCACATAAATAAACGTTACTATCCTTCACCTTGTGCCTTTCATTTCCCAAATGATTAAAGAACATGAGATCATGAAGAAAAGCCTGCAGGAATATACCCGAGAGGCTGTCTAGTTTAGCGTCCCATTTCCCACAAGAGTCAATCAAATCCAAAGGAAGATGAGTAGAACTTCACAAATCACAAGAAGACCCTCTGCGCTATGTACTGGCAAAAAGAGATCGTGTGGTTCTAGATTTTTCGGATAAGAGAAACGTGGAAGCTGAACTTGGCCCGCTGCATAAAGACAGACAGACAGACAAAAAAAAAAATCATTGTTCTTCCTATAGTGAGAGTTCCCTGCATGTGTCCAGGGTAGGGGAAGGTGGATCGCACTGGCTCTAGAACTTGCTTTGGGGAGATTTCAAATGCTCCTAAGAATTTTTGTAGTTATTTATTTCTTTGATTTGATTTATATGCCAACTTTGTCCCAGAATGGGACTCAAAACAGCTTTTGAGCACCAGGTATGGAAAGGAATCAAGCCCCATTAATACACAATTTTCTTGTTGTTGTTGTTCTTAAACCTACATCTTTTATTCTCCCAGGCCTTTGCATAGCTTTCAAGCACAGGAGCTCCCACTTTCTTTTGAAAGACAAGGCAGTAAGGAGAACCAGAAAACTGTATAAACAGAAAGTCCAATATGGGGCTGGAGGGCACTAACAGTGACAGAAATCCCATTAGTAGTACCCACTAGAATTAGTTGTTGAAGCATGAGCCAACACTTCTGCAAATCCCTTTGATGCAGAGGGTCAACTCTAACTAGGAATTACCAAGATGACTCAGATTAATGTACATACTTCCACACCCAAAGGCTGGAATCCCATGAGTTAGTCTGAATCAGTGGTTGAAGGGCCAGTCAACACATTGGTCAAGCCAATGGATTTGATGAGTCCTCTGTATTCAAGCTTAACAATGAGACTTAGATCTGTCTGTTTTTGTCAACATGCATGGTGACTTGAGGGTTTTTGAAATACTTACATGGTTGTACATGGACATAGATTGGGAGAAGGCTCCCTACTCTCTGGAATTGCTATGGAAAAAGGTGTGAATGAACTGTACCACAGGTTCCCTGCTCATTGTGCTCTCATATTGCCCAACTTTTCAGTTTAGCCTCTCCCATTTGAAGAATATATCCTGTAAGCATAATTTGGAGAGTCTACCTAGGCTGTTATCAATACCCAGCCATATATCTATATCTGAGCTACAAAGCAAATGGTGCCTATGACAAGTGATCAGCACTCCCACTCTGGTCCTCTTCACCTGTTCCAAGAGTTCAGGTGTCAACCTCTGGTGTCCCACAGAAGGAACCATTACTGCCCAAGGCGTACATATAAAAGAGAATAAGAAATTGGGTGAAGCCATATGTGCAATTGATCAACAGCCATCCATCCATCCATCCATCCATCCATCCATCCATCCATCCATCCATCCATCCCAAAGCACTTCCTGAATGAAAAGCGAGAGTGTGGAGCTCATTTACTCTTCTCTGGGGGAGTTTTACAAGAGAATAAACTTCACAATTCAAGTGATTCAAGGTTAGATGACTGCTGGATGATGAAGATGAGCTGTGACCATGGCACACACTTAATATCATGTCATATCTCGTATTTCTAAAGAATTAAAAGAGGATTTTAATTAATCTAATTGAATTGAATTCTAAAAAGAAAATGTCCTCATTAAAAACACTATAATCATTTCATGACAACAAAAGCTGCAGAACAAAATCCACCGCAATTAAAGGCGGACAATTATGTCTAACCTCAAGAACAGTATTCCAGGTGCGGGCTTATGCCCCCTGTGCTTGTGATTTGTAGCAAAGGCTACCAAATTGTTCGAGGACAGGGCACAAACCCTTACAATTTCAGGGAGCTCTCCACACCAACCTCCAGAATGACATAGCGACCTTGAACATTTTTATACCCACAGTGGCAACTAAGCTACTAAGCGGAAGTCTTTTCCATCACTACTTTCACTGTCCTAATTCCATTGGGCATCCGTTTTTAACTACTGAATATAAACAAGACATGGTCTGTGAAGACCATCCAGGAAGCTTATGGAATGTAGCTCTAAGTAAAGCTAAAGTAACTAAAATCTATCTACCTGGGAGAGACAGACAGTTATACCATCTGGATCAAGTAAAATTGGGAAGGATTTGAGCACCCCACGGTGATCTTCTGAAAAGTGTTCTTCTCTTTCGGTAGTGTAAGCTAGAGTGTAAAATTCCTGATGTAATTGTGATCAGAATTACCCCGGTGGAAAAATACCTATGGCTTGTATCAAACTAGACAGGAGAAGACATGGCAAATAGAAGTCATTTGGACATTTGCCTTGCCACCCAATTTGAAGGAAGGATATCTTGTACCTTAAATTCCCTCTCAATTAATAGTCAGTGGTAACTTTCCAAAGACAGACATCTAGTTCATAGTTGTATTGGTGGTAATTGATTTATCTGAGAACTGAAATGTCTCATCAGCTAACAGAGAAGTCTGTATCGATACAGAAAAGAGATGTTGTAGTGTATTAAATTTGATTTTTAAGTAAGCATCTAAGCACAAGGAAGGATTTGTGTCTGAAAAGTCACCTGTGAAACTACTTCTAAGATATGTGATCTCCATCTATGAGACTTAGGAAGCTGTTGGGACTGCTTCTATAATTCTTCTATATGGCCCAAGCTATAAGGAATGAAGGATCACATCTACCATGTTCCTTCCATCTAGAAATGGGCTGTGGTCAGGGGATCTACAAGGTGGACCTGAGGTATGGATGGATAACCAAGAGAATCTTCTTCATCTATGCCCAAAGAGTCACAAGATAGGTACATCCTTTTATTTTCAAATTTCACCATTCAGGGCAGCTTGTTTGGAAGTGAAAACCATTCTAGTTTAAGGAAAGCAGTACTTGTTCAAGTGTTCCCTCTAATTCCACATGGAATCAAAACTGATGACCATCTTCTGCTATTGAGGGAGGACAGGTTTTTGCACAGCTGTGTGTCACTGTGGTGGGTGTTCGGAGCAGGAACCCAACTGGCAGTCACTGGTAAGTCCCTAAATTCATTGTATTTCTTTCCTTCCCACTGAAAATCTTGCAATTTTTCCACCATTTTCACCCTCTTTTTTTTCTCTGACTTCATGCCGACCTTGAGGTTTCCAGCATTAGATGGAGGATGGATTTTCAATCCTAAACAAAGAAGGGGATTTAAATGTCCTTCTTCCTTCTCTCTTTCCACTGCTCCAAAAGCTTTGCTAAATATGCTGTTGAAAGAAACCTATCTCTTTCTCTTCGTCTAGAATCTAAACACATTTTAAACTTTGAATTATGAAGGCATTCTTTGAAAATCTCTTTTGTGGCTAATTCCAAAGTTTAGCATGTTTAACAGATTAGATTACACAGCAGAGCAGAGAAAGGATTTTGAGATGTGAGGTTTTCGTCAGCTAGTCAGTGGGGTGGCTTAGATGGCTTTGGAGAGGGACTTCTCAGTTTCTCATACTTCCAAGTTCCAAAACATATGTCAGTCTGACACTTTTGCTTGGGGAATCTCATGATCCAAAGCAATAAGAACACAATCTACTTTCGGAAAGGTGGAGGAATAGGAGCTTTCAAATGCTTTGTGGAAGACACAGCAGACCTTGAAAGATAATTTGGGATCGGCCTCCTGAATGATGTTTTGCCAAAACTAAATGTGTTATAAGAAAGTTTTGAAAGATGCAAGCGCCTAGGAACTGTACCACAAAGCTGGAATTTGTGGCAGATGATAAAGTTGGGTGCGTCAGTATGATTGGCTTTCGTGCTCTAATTCTTCGCTTCCATGTACTAAACCTGATAAAAACTGGGCCACTTGTGAAATGGGTCTTTCTTAACCCCATTTCCCTCCCAGAAAAAGATACCGTGAGTCCAGGTGGAGAAAAGTATAGTATCGATATCTAGCATAGGATAGCGTAGACATCCTTCACTGACTTTGTTTTTGAAGGAAGGAGAAAGTAATTAAAGAATTTTCTCCCGCTGCACGAATGTCTTCAAAAACTGTGAAGTTTCCGAAGACTTCGCAGTTGGAGACTTACTCAGAACCAAATCCGCACATGGGATTTTTGTGCAGGAAGCAACCCCATCTGCATGGGAAGCCACATTTTCTGTCCTGAAAATGCTGCAGTTGGGGGACATTTTGTGTGCAATATTCACACTTTCTTAAACATTTTCTGTGCAGATAACAGCAATTATCTGTTAAAAAGTGTCATTTTTCTGCACGCAAAATACTGTTTTCTGTGACGAAAAGGCTCTTTTTTGTACAAAAATATGTACATTGCATGCAGAATAAACCCCAAATTGCAAAGACTCTCATAAGGCCAGGATTCTTCTCGTCAGAGTTTCCTGATGGTCGATAAACGAGTTTTTCAGCCATTTTTGAGCACTGTTGGCTATTCCTTGTACATTACTTATTCCATGTCTGCATTTGTGCCCAGTGTATCTAATCATGCATGGAAAGATGTAAAAAGAGAGGAAAAACCAATGGGGAGAAACAGTTAGACATCTTCTCCCTCACCACTGCAGCTTGGATAAAAATTGGACTTTCATTGTGGCTAACCGCTTGATTTTCTCTCCCTAAATATTGATGCGTTGAACCAAAAGTCGCCCTCATTGTGTCTGATCCAGCTGTATATTCTCCTACCGAAATATGTGAGTCAACGTAAGCAGTAGTGGGATTGTTGATTCCACATATCTCAGTTATGGGAAGATAGACATTTGAGAAAGTACCCCAAATTAATAAGTACGTCTTTGAGGAACCACGGGGTTCTGAATCACTGAATCAACAGTAAACAAATAAATATTAATGCGTTGTGGCAGATGGAGCTTTTAATGGAGGGTGACACGTTTCTATTGGATTAGTTTTAAATACGTTTTTCAAATCCCTTTTTTAACTTGTGTTTTTTAAGCAGACGTCTGGTTTATCTTTGATTTTTAACTTTTGCATCGTTTTTTAAAAAAATTACATTGTGTTTTAAAATGCTTGTGAGCCACTTTGAATCTGGTGGTGAGACAAAAGCAGGATATGAACGAAACAACCAAATAAACAAACCTGGAAGTGGGGGCAACTATTTATAGACCAGCCCAGAATTAAAGAAAGTTTGAGCTTTGAGTATCCATTAAGTGGAGGATCCATATAGAAAAGGGTGGCTTAACTACTCCCCACCCTGAGTTCTGTCCCATCATCCTGATATTCTCTGGTGAAATGAAAGCTGTCTTCTCCACCAAGGTGGCTTACTTGTGTCGGCGCACACACACACACACACACACACACAAAGACACACACACAGAGTAGAATGTTTTTACTCATACATATCGAGCTAAAACTTGGGTATGTGTTGGTGGGATACTTTCTTTCTTGATATATGTTCTTGATATATATGAAATATTCCATCTACCTATCTTTCTATCTGTCTTACATGAAATACGCACTCTTGCTAAATATAAAAGCTGCTTGGATCTATGCTATTGGCCTGGTGGACTTGCGTTTCTGAGCTATACTTGGACAAGATAGAAAAACTAATCCAGGAAAGTGTGAACAACAGGTGGATTGCCAAACGGATGCTTAGCAGTAGCCGTTCTTAGCTGGGGCAAGAACCCCGTGCCCATTCAGGTGTTGTTGGACTGCAAGTCCCACCGTCTTTCCCCATTACCTAAACTGATTAGGTGTGATGGGAACTGCAGTCCAACAATGTTCAGAGTGTCAGTATCCAATCATCCGATGTGGTTGGTCCTTTCTTCCCCACCTCTTGGATAAGCCGATAACAATCCATGGTTGGAAACCTGGTTCTACTAGGAATTGCTAGTCCTTATTCCTATTTGGGTTCAGGAACCTGAGATCTATGATCAGTACTAGAAATACATTCTACTAGCCCATTGGAAAAATAATCTTCATTACCTTGATCTTTCTAGAAAGGGGTACTAGAAAATACTAGAAAGTACTAGAAACACCTTCTACCGGCCCACCAGAACAAAACTGTTCATTATCTTGATCTTTCTAGAAAGGGGTGAAGTCTGCTTATCATTCAATCTTTTTCTTTCCTGGATAAGGAGTCTCCTCAGGTGGCATGACAAAATGGATGTGGTTTCCTCCTCTTTTCACCCAACAACTGACCATTTCTTGTAACAGCTTCAGAGATGAGATTGACTATATGAGCATTGCATGGGTTGGGATCTGAATGTAGGCTGAATGTGGAGGGATAGATGGGAAACCATCCCTTTCATTTCAGGTGGGCTTTGAGCTGTCAAACCTCCTTTCATTTAAACCTTTCTGAATCTGGCCTAACCATCTCAAGAAGGTTTTCTCTTCCCACTGTAGGCAATGGGACCAACCGTTCATACTTGCATCAACTTGCACAAATAAAGCTGACAAGACAAATGTGGCAGATTTCCTTGTGATCTACTTTTGGAATGGCTGAAAGTTTCCTTCTGTTCTGAGCATTCCCAGATCATGATGAGGACTTGATATAAAAAGGAAACTCACTGGGACACCCCGTGTTAAAATACCAATATTCTGAGACAGGTTATGATCATGAATGGAGGGAATGTTCTCCTGGTGGGATCCCAGGATTCTTATCACTTTATGAACTGTACCACCTGAGCAGTCATTGCCCTTCCACTGAGACCCATTGTGACCCATTAAGCATTCATTTACACACAGCATTCTTATGTTATGAGATGGGTCCAGAGGTAATCATATTTAGAGCACAATCCATGAAACTGAAAAGACATCAGTTAGGAATGATTGATTAATCCAGTTGACTTGGATTGAACCTGAAATATCCTGCGAAGTCATATAACAATTTTTCTTTCTTTAGGTTCAGGTCTGCCAACTGTATCTCCTTCAGTCTCCGTCTTCCCTCCATCCCCGGAAGAGATCAAGACAAAGAGCCAAGCCACCTTGGTCTGTCTGATAGATGGCTTTTACCCAGGGGTCGTCCAGGTTGAATGGCAGGCGGATGGCAGCAGCATCACTTCCGGAGTGGAGACCACCAAGCCCGTCAAACAGGGCGACAAGTACTTGGCCAGCAGTTACCTCTCTCTCAGTGAGCCCAACTGGAGAAGCCATGACATATTCATCTGCAAGGTGACCCATGAAAGCAAGACCATTCAAAAGGAGATCAGGAGATCAGAGTGTCCTTAAATGGTGGACGTCTCAGCGGTGGCCCTCATGTCTTCTCCCCTCCCCCAAAAAAGAGTGATTTCCCCCCCAGTGTCAGTTTGGTTGAGAAATGCTCATTTTTCTCCCGTGTAGTTCTACTTCATTAATTTTCTCCATACTTCTACCCCATGGAAACTCCTTTGTATCTGACCTTCTCCTCTTAGCACATAAATAAAAGTTAATCTCCTTCACCTTGTGCCTTTCATTTCCGAGATGATTGAAGAACATGAGATCGTGGATAGATCAGAGTGTTCTTAGATGGTGGATGTCTCAGTGCTGGTCCTCCCATCTCCCTTTCCAAGAAGAAAGTGTTGTTCCTCTGTGGGGCCAAATGTATTCTCCAATCCCACCTCCCCAATTCTAGCTTCATAGATAAAAGCTGGTCTCTTTCCACCATAGTTCCGTTCCCCACATTTTCACCTTCTCTGGAACCTCGTTTGTCTGTTTATCTTCCAGCGTTAACACATTGGTAAAATTTGATATCTGTCACGGGTGGCTTTTTCAAACCAAGGTATTAAGAAAGTAAGACCATCGGGTGTGTCCTCCTGAATTAGACCAGAGGCCTTTTTCAGTCTGATCTCCTCTTTTCGACGAAGACTTCCCAAGTCTAATGCAACAACAATCAAGATACACACACAGCAGGTTCCGTTTTGTATACAGTAGAAAGCTCAGTTAGTTCCAGATTTTCCAGAGGAGTCAAAGGTGGCTACTGAAGTGGCCTTACAGCATACTCACATGCATACACACATTCTTCTCCATTTTCTCGTAGGACTCAGCCGTTCGTTGTCGCAAACAATCCCCGGCATCTCCGTCCCCAGTTATTCTTTCGGACTCCATCCACGAAGTTCGTGCACAGTTAAGACCTCATCTGCCGACCCACAAGGAACCATCCTTCTCAATCCCCGTTCTCACATCTGGTCGGTTCAGATCCTGGCCAACGCTGCCTCATGTTGGACTCTGTTGCCTCATGAAACTGACAAATACAGGGAAATGAGAAACTGAGAGAACATCCATAGTTGCTAGAAAACTCTCCATGCACTCCCTATCTTCCTGAAACACAAGACTGTAACCAAGCACCTGTTGTAAGATGTCCTCAGAGGAGAAATAATTCAAGCAAACAAATGGACCAGTACCTTGCAAACTTTGGTCCACCAGATGTTTTTGACTTCAGCTCCCATAGATTCCTGACTTCTGGCCAATCTGGCAGTGGTTTCTGGGATTTGAAGTCCAAGACACCTGGAGAACCACTGAACTAAACAAATCAATACCGTTGTAGATAAGGTGATAGGATCACGCTGAGTGCTCATTTCCTCAGTCTGTCACATTCTACCAGTTTTCCAGAAGAAGAAAAAAGGCAGAAATACACAATGACCCATAGTGGCGGGAGGTTCCCATGTCAGTGAAGAGGTGAATCCATTCTGGGATTTAGCCTGAACTATAAAGAAACTATTCAAAATGCTGAATCTGTGTTGGGGTTAGAGCTCTGCACTTTGACTAGATCCTTGGAACTTTGGACTAACGATCAGCATGGAGTCCCTGTGTGACTGCCAAGAAAGCCACGAACCACGAAGGCCACAGTAGAGGTCTTCTTCTTCTGTCGTAACATGACCCACTATAAAAGAGATGTCTTCTACATCAAAGTCTTCTTCCAGCCAAGAAGCAGGTGAGGGATTTCATGACAGAAAAGGCTCTTGGGTCAAAATCAGAGTCCTCAGAATGGAGGGAAGGTCTTCTCCTCTAACCAGAACTTAGGTTCACAATGAACAAAAGGACTCATGCCCACAATAGTTGTCCAGTATTGTACAGGCTGTGAAATGACTCTGGCACCTAACACAAGCATTTCCATGATATCACAATCATATCTGGGCACTACTAGCCAATGCTGACGGAAAATCTGTCCTTCCCAGGCTCTGGGAAGATATGCTGGATGGTGCTACATGTACCAGCAGGGGTGGGCAATGGAGATGGCTCCAGGGCTTCACAGACTACGAAAAATGCCAGACGGCAAAACCAAAACGCAACAACATAAAACCCTGGAAGTATCTGGATGTTCATTCCAGCCACCTTTCCACAGGGTGAATTGCTACTCCTAGTGCTTCCACATTTTGGGGTGAGGGTGGCATACAAACAGCACGTTAGTGAGCCTAGAGGGACCAAGGGTTGCAGAAATAGTCTCGGGGCCACAAACGGTCCTAAGTCCTGATTTTGCCCACTACAGTTTACAGGAAGAGGTAGGTCTCCATACAGGCAAGTCAGTTTTGAAGCTACATCTTTATGATCATCACTCCATGGACACCAGCTCTTACTGAACTTCTAACATGGCCCACTCTACTACCTAACTTGGAGACCACCAATGAAATGCATTGATGATGATGATGATTTTACTCATTCGTATCCCACTTTTTTCTCAATAGAGAGACTCAAGACAGCTGACAAATTATTCAACTCAACAACATGTGGAATTCTGGGTTTTGTAGTTTCCTGAGCCCCAAGAGCTCTCCGGCTGAGAATTCTAAAGGCTCCTCCCTAAACTGCAAACCCCGGGATTCCATAGGATGTTGAAAGTGGAATAATAGCACTATAACAGTGTAGTGCGGAAAGGCCCTAAGTCTGCCCGCCTTGGAATAAATGGACACTCCAGTGAGCTGCATAGATTAAAAACATAAGGAAATCAGCTCCCTGCGGCCCATTCTTGATGAGTCTACTGAGGAAATCTCCATATCGTCAAACTATAAAAATACCACTTCAAAAATATTCTGGTCCCATATAATATTAAAGACAAAGCTTTCTCCTTGGGCTTGGGCTCCAAAATCATATTACTCGTGGAAGCACGTATTTCCCTCTGAACTCCATTGTAAAGGAAATTAATTGCCAGCTTTTCAAACCAAAACAACAAATCTATTTTTAATCAATTAACGTTGAACTCACAAAGTGTTCGGGCAGGCCATCCATTAATTAAGCAAGTTCATTTTTACACATAAAGCAATGGTCCAGTGCGTTCAGATTCATTTATTAATTTATGAGAAAGATTCACTGCCTTACAAGATGCCATGTAAGACCTCTTTCAAGAAGCACGCTCTACACTTGCTAGACTGGAAAGTCATTAGCACCAGTTCTACAATTCTCCTTTCATGGCTCCAGAAAGGATAAAGAACAGGCATCCTTTTTACCAGGTCTTCCCGTCCATCAAGGTAGTGACCATGATTCATGGAACTACCTCAAGGATCTGAGATGCTCACGGGACAACCAACAGGACTTCATCTCCTTGTCCAGAGCTCAGAGTATTACATGATTTCTCTTCCAAAACACGTGGTTCACTTCAGATTCTTTGGAAAATGGAAATACTTCATCTCAAGGTAACCAAGAGTTGGTGAGCTACTATCTATCCTATTCCCTTGTGAGGTATTGATGACCTCTCTCTGGTGGGTCTCCATGACCTATCTGTGCTGTGAAGGATGGGGAGGTTTTTGTCCTGCCTTGTGTCACTGTGGTTCGTCTTTGGAGATGGAACCCGGCTGACTGTTACTGGTAAGTCACTAAATTCATCATCTTCACACAGAAGGAAAATTTTGTATCATTTTCATCATTTTTGCCCTGTTACTTCTTTGTGACTTCATGTCAACCTTGGGGAGCCTATCACGGCACCTTAAAGACAAATGCATTTTATTTGGCAAAAAGTGCCATGGACTGCAAGCCACTTCACGAGCTACACCTTGGAAGTGAAACAAAACTCTTCTTGGTCTCCTCGAGGTTAATATGACATTGTGTGAAAGTCAGTTTTGCTGGTAGATGCAACAGATAGCAAGAACAGGAATTTGTGTTGCAGTATTTCCAGGTAGCCAGCAAGATGTAAATTGCCGATTATTGAAATGTCCATGATTCAGTTGTCAAATATCTTAGCTGGAACAACAGGACTGTGTTCAAGCAACGTATTGCTTAGGAATTTGGCAGTCTGAAGCAAGGAGTTTTTGGTCTACTAGAAAGAAAAAAACAGCAGGGTGTCTGAAAAATCTTACTTGGGCAGACAATGAACAAAGGATGCTAAAGTCAACTTTCTGAATGACATTTTAGAGTAGCGAGATGTTACGGGTCCAAGTCAGAGGAAACATTGTACCATAAAACTCAAAAACCCAGTGCCTAACAGACCATGGACGTAATAAGGCTGTTTCACATCATACAGTTATTGCACTGTGATTCCATCTCACTTGCTATGGTTCCGTTCTGGGATTTGCAGTTTAAGAAGGGGTACTTAGAATTCTCAACCAGAGAATTCTGGCGCTTCCTTCAACTGCAGTCCTCCAGGGTCCGTAGGATGTTCCGTGACAGCAGAAGTGGGATCACAACGCTATAGTTGTGATGTGTGAAAGTATTTCTCAAACTGATGCTTCCTCCACACCTTTTAATTGCAACTAAGAGCCAACAAGTTCTTACTTTTTTTAGACTATTGCATTGTCCAGTCATAAATATACTAGTTCTAGGCAGTTCTATTGAAGTATATGGGGCAACAGTAGCATAAATCAGTTCTTGACTGCAGCCTAGCTTACTGGTGTAGTAAGATGACAGAAAAGGAAATTCTGATCTTTGTAGGGTTTGCTTTCAAATAACGGTCAGAATCTTGTATCAGCTTCTTAGTTAAGTATGCTTAGTTAAGCTACCAAGTTAATTAATTACTTAATTAGTAACTAGTTAACTAATTAGTTAAGTAATTAGTTACTTAACTAAGTAAACTCTCCTGGCCTGACCCCCCTCCTCCCAAAAAAAATGTCATCCGCTTGTGATCCAGTCACTGGCAAGATGGATCACCTTCTCCTCATGCAGTCCCGATGCCTAGTAAAGTAAGTTTCGGAGGGAACTAGGACGGTGGGAATCATACCCCAGTTGTGACTAAGTAGAAATCAAGAATATGGAACAGTTTCCCAGCTTTACCCATCTGTAACTGTTTCATACTCACAATCGCTACTGAGTCACAATTGTGACACTATTGTCCTGATCATAACTCTTTCCCTCAACCTACTTTTACCGGACATCAGCTCCATGGGGAAACGGTAATCCATTCTGTTGGCTATCACAGCATGGGTGAATGACGTTTCCGTCAGGTTTGGATGGAGTCCAGCCAGGAAAAGTTACTTTTAACAATTCATCCAGGATTCTGGTCATCATCTTTAGGTCTGAACAAAGCTTGGAAAAGTTATTCTCTGGACTATAGGCCTCCACATGCCTCAACTGTAATGGAAAAAAAAAAGTCATTCCTCCAAGCATTCTGTCTGAAACTTTGGGTTCTTAGATTCCATATAAGTTTTATTTCACACTTTTGCCATCAGGATCTCACGTTTTGGTATTCCAATGTCCTTCTTTTGTAGTTGTCTTTTTTCTACCCCATTCCCCCATGCAATCCATTTTCTCCAGAATAAAAGTTTAGAATAGATTTGCAAATGTGAGCATCAGAGAAGGGCTGTAGCTCAGAGGCAGAAGACCTGCTTTCTATCTTAAAGGTCCCAAGTTTCCCCTTAGCCTGTTCATGGAACGACAGGAAAGACCCTGTCTGGAAAATCTTGGGAGTCACTCTCAGAAAGGAGAAAGGTCCTGCCTTGGTTGTGTTGTTTTTGTGTGCCTTCAAGACGTTTCTGACTTGCTGTGACCCTAAGATCATCCAGTGGGTTTCCATGGCCAAGTGGAGAATCAGACCCTGGTCTCCTGGATTGCAGTCCAACATTCAGATCACTACACCATGCTGGCTCTCCTCCCTTGGTACCAGGCAGCTACTGAATTATGGCAATTTGTCTGCTTCCTAGGATGGCATAGCCAAGTATACATTTGCCTGAACCTTTGTTCGAATTACAAACTAGCACAGAAGTTAGATCTTTGAGGACTAGGAGAATGATTGTGGCATAAGAGATCTTGGACTAAGGATGTTTGTCTTGGCCTTGTCCATCCTTACACACAAGGACAAATAGTTGCCATCGCATTCTTCTCCACTGCGGTAAATTACGGAGACCCCAGCACGGTTTTCTCCTGATATTTGCAGGCTGAGAGAGCAAATTCTACATAGAAATCTACTCAGTTTTTCTGCACAAAACCAACTTTTTCCACCAGGAAACAGTGTTTTCTCTGGGGAAAAAAAAGTACTCTCCACTGCACAAGAAATAACTGTTGGGTTCAAAAAACATGGTTTCCCTCACAGGAAAAAAAAAATTCTCTGTGCAAAAAATATGAGTTTTCCAGAGGAAAAATACATTTATTTTTGTGTAGAATACTTCCCAAAAAGGCATTGCCAATGGAGAAGAGTCTCTCCATCTTTCAGGGGTTCCTGGAGAGTGAGGAAACCCACGAGCCTGCAGGGAAACAAATAGTAACAATTCTTCTGGACAAGGAGTAGACAACTATGGCAGGTCCAGGGGCCACTTTTGTGCCTCAGAAGACTCCTTGTGGGTGACTTAAAAAACAAAACAAAAGACCAGAGAGGCTGGAAGTCCTTTCTGACATCTTAAAATGGTAATTTTTAAAAAATGTTCGGCACTACAGGGAAGCCAGGCGATTTCTTTAAAAAGTAAATTGCTGTACCCAGTACCTTCCAAGAGCAGCAATTTATCTTTTTTTTTTCCTCCAGAAAAAAGTTGGTCTGAGGATGCTGGAGAAGCTGAGGGCCACAAAAAACATCTTTCAGAGTCCAAAGTTGTTAGTCTTTACTTATCAGCTGTCTTACCGTGATTTCTAACCACCCTGTGATCAAAGTTCATAGGACAGCTTGCAATCAGAAGGAAAATAATGAAGATTTTTAAAAAAATCAACATGAGGCCTATGGTAGAATTTCTACCTTTTTCCCTTCCCTGTTAGAAATCTCTCTGGCTCAGAAAACCCACTGCTGTGAGTTTTGCAGCCCTTTGGAGCAAGATTTTTGTTGGGGGGATACAGAAAGTAGAGAGATCCAGCATGGTGTAGTGGTTTCAGGACTGCCGGAGACCAGCTCTGGAAACCCCACTGGGACTCATTCTCTCAGCCTCAGAGGAAGGCAATGGCAAACCTCCTATTTGGAAATCTTGCCAAAAACACCCTAGAATGAGGTTACCCTGAGCTGAAGGCGACTTCAGAAAGAGACCTAGCATGGTGTGGCTTGAACGTTAGACTAGGACTCTGTGAGAACTGGGTCCAAATTTGCAACGACCAGATACCTAATGCTGAGTATTCTCTTCCACCTACTGGGAACTGAAGACGAAAAGCAACTCCACAGAGATTAAGTTTCTGATATGATGAGTCCAGCTTTAGTCACACTTAGTGTAGACTCCATGAAATCAAAGAGACTTCAGTTAGGCAGGATTAATTAAGTCCAATTGACCTGGAGTGAACCTGGAATATCTTGCAAGGTCATATAATGATAACACCACAACAGTGTAGTACAGAAATGGTTTTAGTCCTATTTAGAGCAGAATCCATTAAATCTGAAAGTTAGATTCCTAACTCTAATCTCAGTTAGGAATGAGAAACAAACTCTAATTGATCTGGATTGAACCTGGAATATCCTGCAAGATCATATAACAATTTTCCTTTCTTCTCATCCAGGTCAGCCAACTGTACCTCCTTCAGTCTCCCTCTTCCCTCCATCCCCGGAAGAGATCAAGAGCAAGAGCCAAGCCACCTTGGTCTGTCTGATAGATGACTTTTACCCAGGGGTCGTCCAGGTTGAATGGCAGGTGGATGGCAGCACCATCTCTTCCGGAGTGGAGACCACCAAGCCCGTCAAACAGGGCGACAAGTACTCGGCCAGCAGTTACCTCTCTCTCAGTGAGTCCAACTGGAGAAGCCATGACATATTCATCTGCAAGGTGACCCATGAAAGCAAGACCATTCAAAAGGAGATCAGGAGATCAGAGTGTCCTTAAATGGTGGATGTCTCTATAGTGGCCTTCATGAGTCCATCTTCTCGGGGGAAAAGGGCTTCCTCCATGGGGCCAAAAGCATCTTCAATTCCACCCCCGTGCTAGTTTTACAGAGAAATGTTTTTTTCTGTTCCGTGTAGTTTTATTTCCTCCACCGTCTCTGTGCCTGTACCCCCCCCTTTATATCTGACTTCTTATGTTAGCACATTAATAAAAGTTGATATATGTCATTGGTGCCATTTGTTAATGGGGATATTGAAGAACATGACATCCTAATTAGAACCTTTCTGGGTCATACCAGAGTTCCTTTCTAGTTCTTGTTAACCAAACCCAACACAAGAGGAGTCAAGGTACCCAAATCTGTTTGTATCGGAATCGGAGATCATCTGGTTCCAGATTTTTCAGGGAATGGAAAAATAGGTGTTGAGAATCACATAGAATTGTTGTCCATGATATTATAGGTGTTCCCCGCACATGCGCAGAGTAGAGGGGAGATGACTGTGGGAGCACACTGGTTCGCGGGCTGAATTCTTGGACTCTTCAAGTGCCCCTTGGAGTATCTATAGTTCTCTTTTGAGTGTCTTCAAATCCCACCTGTCGACTTAAGTTGACCCCATCAATTTTCATAGGGTTTTCCTAGGCAAGGAATATTCAGAGGCTGATTTTCCAGTTCCTTTCTCTGAAATATTGCCAGCAACACCTGGTTTTTGTCAACAGTCTCCCATCCAAGTACTAACCAGGGCTGATCCTGCTTAGCTTCCAAGATCAGACAGGAGCTGATGCCTTTAGGGTATTTGTGCCCTCTCTTTTTTGAGTACAAGGCATGCAACATAATCAAGGCCCATTAATGCACAATATTTTTTTCCTGCAAAAAAATCATCTGATTTTCACCCACCCAGGCCTTGTATTTCTTGATACCTTAATTCCCACCATGGCCAATCATGCAGCTTTTTAAGACAAGAGTAGGAAAGGCAACTGTTAATCCATATAAGCTGAAGGTCTAATGGGCTCAGATGTTCCTAAACCATATCTACAGGACAATCACACCATAGATAGCTCAATGGAAAAGCATAGGAGAGGAAAGGGGAGAATCTTACCCTTCCCAGTAGGCTCTGGCAAAAGCAAGCTGCTGCAGCTTCTCCTACCTGGTGTGTTCTTTCTCATTCGTACATTTTGCCAACTTGACCGCAGTCGGATGCTTCTCGGCCACATGTGTCCCAGTTTTCATCTGTAAAAGTTTGGAGTGTAGGAGCATTGCACGGAGAATCTACCTGAATGGTTGTCAGTAGAGAGTTCTCCATCTAATATCCGAGCTATAGAGGACAAATCTTGCTTATTGAGAGTAATCAGCCTTTCAAGTCCCCTGATCCCCTCTTGCCCTCTCTAAAATTTCATTCCCTGGCCTCAGAGCAGTCCCCAATTCTAGATACATTAAAAAAAGGGGAAAAAAGCTGGAGACAAATGCTTGGTTACTAGGCAATCATCTAACCATCTTCCAGTTCTTCCAGAGTGAAGGAGGAGCCTGTACTGCGCTTCTTCTCCCCTCTAAGAAAAGAGTAGAATAAACTTTAGAACTCAGGGGTCAGGCTTAATCCCTTGTTTCTTCTCTGGATTACTTCTTCCTGCTGTCTGAACCAAAGCAACAGAAGATAAGCTGTGACCAAGGTGCACACCTTACTCCGTCATATTATGATCCTTCCCAGTAAAAAGCAGTCTCATTAATCGAAGTGCATTAAAGTTTTCAAAGGTGGGGAGAAGGTCCATGCTGATACATTAGAGGGATTTCATGACAGCTAAGATTGCGATAGGAACACCCTCTCCACCTCAGCAGAAGGCAGCAGCAAAGCTTGAGGAGAAAGCCCTGTGATAGGGTCGCCATAGGGTCACTACCGCCACCAGTCCAACGCAGCTTGTGTCGCCCCCATACAAAAGAGACCCAGAAATGGGAAATGTTCCTTTTATTTTCAGTCACAGCTCCCAGAACACAGTCAGCACTGCCTCAGAGTTTGGGAACAGAGATGTTCTAGCTGCACTTTGCCTTCCTGTAAGTCCCTGATACACTCTTGGAGCCCCCAGAATGGTATGAAGGCACCCTGCATTCAACCAGATCACATGCTTAGACCCACACTTGATCTCAAAGTTGTTATCCGATGTGCCTGCCTATGGTTGTGGTTTGTAGCAGAGTCGATCAAATCATCCTACAACCTACCATAAAGCAGTTCATAATAGCCTTACAATTGCTGAGAACCATCAGGTAGCACCCATGGGGAATCTCTCAAGGCTGAGCGCTTAAATGGCATGGAGGCTGGTGTGCTCCATGTTATGCCCAAAATAGCAAGAAGGATGCCGTGGAGAGGCCTTTTCCAATGCTATATTCATTGCCAGTATTTCGTGGGGCGTCCGTTTCCAGTTAGCAGGTATGGTCCAAGCCAGCTCTCCACTGAAGGCCACCAGCAAACCTTAGGAGATCATCTTCTGGATATTTAAAATTTATCCATCTGGAAGAGATGGGCCCTCATATGAGCTGGCTAAATTGGAATTCCAAAGAAACAGAACACCTGACCATATGCGCCTGATTGAGTCCGTTCAAAATATCTAGATCTGCAGTCTACACAAGACTGTCCAATTCCTGATGCAGTGGAACACTGATCAGAATTCCCCTGCATAGAAGTAGTGAGGGCCAGTATCGATCTAGGCAGAAGAGGGAAGGCCTAAATGCCTTTTGTAGTTTTATCCTTCCCTCTGCTCAAGAGAAGTGTGCCTTTCACTCCAGAGTTCAATTTTAATTGAAAATTAGCAGTAACCTTCCAAGATCAGCCATTGTGTTCATAGTTAATTCAAGTATAACTCTTTGATCTAAGAGCTTAAATATACTATCCACTAATAGGGAAGTCGATGTTTACAGGCAAAAAGGATGGCCCAGTCCATGCAGTTTAACGTAAAAAAGACAATCTGAGCAGAGACAAAGCTTCATTGCCTACAAGGTCATCTAGGATGCCTCTTCTAAGAAAGATGCTCTCCAGCTACTAGCCTTAATAAGCCATTGGTACTGCTTCTATAATTCTCCTATATGGCTCAAGCTATCATAACTCAAGGATGGCCTCTGCTGTGCTCCATCCATCTTGAAATGGTCCAAAGTCAATAGATCTACTTGAAAGCTTTGGGATGGCAACAGAAAACCAACAGCTGGTTTTTGTACAGCTTTGTGTCACTGTGGGCCATATTCGGAGGCGGAACCCGTCTGACTGTCACAGGTAAGTCACCGAATTCATTGTATTCATTTCCTTCTCAGTGAAGATATTGCATTTTTTCCATCGCTTTTACCCTCTTTTCCATCTCTGACCTCTAACCATTTTCGGTGCTAGATTTAGGACCATCTTTTAACAATAACTTACTTTTTAATCCTAGCTGGGGGTAGGGTGTTTTCATGCCGTTTCAAATGTCCCTATCTACCTCCCAAAAGCAATGGGAAAATTATTGTTGAAATAACCATCTCTTTATGACTGGGGTTATATTAAGGTGCCGTTCTTTGAAAACCTCTTTTGTGTCTAAATTCAAAGTACAAACTTAGTGTTATTTTTTTAAAAGAGAGAGAGTTTGAGAGCAGAAAAAGCAATGTGACTGTTAGATTACTGTCAGATTGTGGTTCTTCTAACCAGGCATGGTAGCTTGGACTGTTTTTCAAGGGAACTCCTAATTTAGTAATTCTGAAATAGAGCTTTCTGGTAGAATAACCTGTTAAATGGATGCTTTGCTTGGTTATCCCGTGAGCGAAAGCAACAGGTTTCCAAATTACTTTCAGGGTGTAGGGAATCAAGAGGTTCCAAGTATTTTTCAGCAGACACTGGTGAAAGTACAATGTAATTTGAGGGGGGTCAACCGTCCAAACGCCTTTTTACCAGACCTAAATAGGATAAAAGGACTGATTTAAAGCTTGTGTGTGTTGTGGGAAGTGCACCACAAAGCTGCAGTGTACAGTGCAGGATACGGCCGGAAAAGCCTTGATGAGGATGATCTGGAATTGCCTTTGATAACATTGACCTCCATGTTGTAAGCCAACTCTTACTTATCCCATTTATAGGCCACCTTTTTCCCAAAGTGGGACCCAAGGCAGCTCACGGAAAGAATCTGCTAAAACCTGACAGGAAAATTTAAAATAATTAAACATCATTACACTAAAACCATAGCGTACAAACAGTATAAAATCATTCCAGAGGATGGGAAAGTTTAAAAAAATAAAGCACCACTCCCGAGAGAAGGCTCCCGTAACGCAACCACACATTAAAAGGCTGCTTGAACAAAACGGTCCTTGCTTGCGGTGAAAGGAGAGCAGGGAAGGGGCCAGGCTAGCTTCCCACGGAAGGGAATTCCGGAGTCCGGGATCGGCCCCCAGAAAGGCTCTCTCTTGTGTCCTCCCCAAATGAGCCTGTGATGGCGATGATACCGAGAGAAATCCTTCCCCTGTGGAGCTGAAGACCCTGGCAGGTTCAGATAGGGAGACACGGGCTTTCCGATAGCTGTATAGGGTTTTGTAGGTCATGAGCAGCACTTCGTGCCCAGAAATGATTGGATCAAAAGTTCGATAAAAAGGTATTCAGAAGATTGACTATCAAATTACATCTGACATTCATCAGAGTCTTCCGAAAAGTACTTGCTGACCCTCCGTTCCCCGCACCCCTGAGAGTAATTTGGAAGCCTGTTGCTTTAGCTCACCGGGTAGCCAAGCAAAGTATCAGTTTAACGTCTTCTTCGATCTGAAAGCTCCTGGGAGCCAGTGAAGCTATTGAAAAAAGGGAGTTCTGTGCTCTCTGTGACCGTGACCCCATTCGGCATTCTGGCTGCAGCATTTCTGAGCAGCTGGAGTTTCCAAACGGCTTCCAAAGACAGCCCCACAAAGAGTAAGTTACAGTAGTCTAAATGGGGCTGAATCTCTACTCCCCAATCTGCCTTCGGACTGACAGGAGGCATCTCCTTCTGGTCTGGATTAACCCTTTAGTGCTTTCATTCTGGTAAAAATCTGGGCACTGGTAAAACTAGGTGTTCCTAACTACATTTTCTTTCTGATCAGATGCACTATTAGCCTCAATAGAAAAATGTGTGATGGCGAGATCTATATTTGTATCTGGGCGATCTAATGGTAAGCTAAGGAAACGGGTGGGGAAAACCAGCAAGGAGAATTGCTTGCTCCGAAGCTCCTCCATCAGTCCTGCCTGAAAGAAAATTGGACTCTCACTGTCAATTATTTTGATTATTTATTTTTCTCTTCAAATTTTGGAACATCCAGCCTACGGCCATTTCCACACTACACTGTTATGGTGCTATTATCCCACTTTCAGCATCCTATGGAATCCCGGGGTTTGCAGTTTAGGGAGGGGCCTTTAGACTTCACAGCCAGAGAGCTCTTTGGCCTCAGTAAACTACAAGGTCCAGAATCTCATAGGATGTTGAAAACGGAATAACAGATGTACTGCATATTCTGAAATATTTCAGAACGTATAAATGGCCATTAAATTGTGGATTTCACATACTTGATTTATGTGAAAAACAGCCCTTGGGAAAAGTACCTAAAGTGCCTTCTTTGTCCACTGCATACGAATGTAGGAGCAACTACATCCACGGGACAAAGGTTTTAAGATAGGATTGTAATGGCTGTGTGAAAGATACTTCCCTAGCAGTTCTTATTCTTCAAGAGAGACCCTTTGATTTTTCTCCTACACAGATAACAACATTTTCCCTCTTGTCTTTTAGCTCAGCCAGCTTTAACACCCTGTTCTGAATTTATTGGGCCACTTACCATCTTTAGTAAATATAAAATGCCACAATAATTCAATCAAACAATCTGAGAGGGGCAAGTCCAACACGATGCTTGCAGTAGCACCGGGATTTTCGGCACCTCCACGCTGCTGCCCTCTCTGGTTCTGAAATCCTGCTATGGTAAACCGGACAGGCCTCCAGAGCAGGTTTCTAGGGTCGGGGTTGCCGAAGGGACGAACAACGTCCTCTCCTCTGTGCACACGACTGAGATCATAAAGTTGTCCCTTCGCTAGATCACTTCATAATGCGTGTACAAACAATCCCAGGGAAAGATGTCTAGCCGAGTTTTTATCCTGCTATACACAGAGCTTGGGAATTAGACCTTCTGGACTAGGAATCCCAGAATCTTCCAAAACCAAAAAGTTATTTTTCCCGGTTTCAGGATATGTGGGGTTCCTCTGTATAGAGGCTGGAAGACCACACCGTTGCACACTGCGTGGACACCAAACTAACATGGTCCTGCAGATCAGACAAATCCTAACCAGTCATTCAGATCTTACTTTCCTATCCCTGAGGAACATTCTTGGTAGATCCTCTGCCTTAACAGTTAGTACGCATGACCTGTACGTGACATTTGGGTTTAAGGTGGTCACCAGGAGAGCTGGTGTTTCTGCATTGCTTAGCACAAAACCCCCATGGACGGCTGCTGAATGACCAGTCCAGTAGATGCAGGATATGTTTCCTGGGAGAGACTTTACGTGTAGTTTTCTAGGCAGTAAAGCCTCGCTTATGATCAGATTGACAGAGATTGGTAACTTAATGAATTGGTGGCCTACTGAGGAGCCATTAATGGTGTCAGTAGTGTATTGGGATGATCAGAAGCTGGATCCTAAGCATGTTCTTCCAACTATGAGAACTTGAGATGAAAGGCAAAGCCACTGAAATCAAAGTTCTCGGATTCCACAATTGATAGGGGAAATCATCTTGTGCATGTGACATCTGTGGAAACCCTACTGAAAGCACCAGATCTACTTTGACGATAGAAACAGAAGTTCTTATTGCTTCCAAAGGATTAAGTCCAGATGTAGCCACACTTACAGCAGAGTCCTGAAAATCAAAAGGACTTAAGTTAGGCATCTGCCAGTGGCCTTGATACAATTTTCTGTATTCCATGAGTGGAATTATTAAGTTTTCCCTCTTGTCTTCCAGGTCAGCCACCTGTACCTCCTTCAGTCTCCCTCTTCCCTCCATCCCCGGAAGAGATCAAGAGCAAGAGCCAAGCCACCTTGGTCTGTCTGATAGATGGCTTTTACCCAGGGGTCGTCCAGGTTGAGTGGCAGGCGGATGGCAGCGTCATGTCTTCCGGAGTGGAGACCACCAAGCCCGTCAAACAGGGCGACAAGTACGTGGCCAGCAGTTACCTGACTCTCAGTGAGTCTGCCTACAAAAGCCGTGAGACGTACACCTGCAAAGTGACCCATGAAAGCAGCGTCATTAAGAAGGACATCAACAGATCGGAGTGTCCTTAAATAGTGGATCTTTGTGGTTGCCCTTGGGTCTCCATCTCCTAGGAAGAAAAAAAAATGTTTCCTCCACAGGTCCAGATGTATTCTCTGATTCCTATCTAATACTACTTTGGTTATTAAAGGCTCGGTTCTGTCCTGTGCAGTCCCATTCCCCCAGCCTTCTCCATGCCTGTTCTCCCTGGAACCTCCTTTGTATGTTACTTTCCAATGTTAGCACGAGAATAAAAGCTGATCCATTGTTTGATCATTGATGCTGTCTCTTTACCAAGTTCTTCAGAACAAGAGGACATATTCAGAACATCAGCAGAAGCCTGCTAGATCAGATCGGAGGCCTTTCCGATCTAACAGACTGTTCCTCACACAGGCTAACCAACTTTAAGGCAATAACAGTCAAGGTGTACACATGGCAGCTTCCATTTTGTACAGAATATAGAGCCCAGCTTCTTCCAGATTTTCCAGAGGAATTAAATGCGGGTACTGGAGTGTCCTTCCTGAGTCACCACGTAAATACAGAGAAAATCCTTACCCATCCTCCAGGGAGAGTGAACCCTTTAGGTCTGCACGCAGGGATGGTGGATGTCGGATCACGCTGAAGAGAGGACTTAGCCCACTGGCCCCTCCAACTGAGATGATTCCAATTTTTTGGTTGCCTGAGGCAGAGTAGCAAAGAATGCTCCCTTGTTAAAATCAGGTGCATCATAATGCAACACGGCAGCCATTTGAGCACATGCAGCCAATAACGCAACAGGCCTCTGTTCCCCATCAGGGACAAAGAAAATACAGTTGCGAGAACATAATTCATACTCTGCAACCCTTTGCGCTCTCCTCTTTGGTCCAAAATAGCTGCCGACAACCCTCAGCATCCCCCTCCGGCCAGGTTCTTTCAGCCCCATCCATAAACACTCTTGCACCACTGTCAATTTCTCCCACAATGGTTACACATCTGGGCTTTGTGGCTCTTCACACAGCCTTCTGGAGTTACAATGGCCAGGCCTATTGGAAGGGCACAGAAAACAAGGAAAATTGGGAATGTCTCTAAGAAAGAAGTCTAATGAACAGTTGGACAGGACCAAACTAAGGGCATCTACTTCCCCTACGCGTCAGTACCATGTCCGTCTCAATTTTCTGTGTAGTACGACCCACAAGCAGTCCGTTAATGCAACACAACTTTTATCGGTAGGTCACACCTCTCTACGCAGTACTCCTTTAGCTTTTGATCCAGATGGTTAAGTTGTTCAGCTAGTTAAGGGGTTGATCTGCAAAAAGGGAAAGATCTGTCAAGGAAATTCCATTCAACTGTTTCTTTAGAATCTGGAAGTGAGAGAGGAACCATGAGGGTTACTCCTGAAGCTCCACATAGTTCCTTAGTGACCTGTTTCTTTTGCCATCCGTCTCTCGTCTCCCACCGTGAGTTCCACCCATCCTAATTAAATGAGGCCAAATTAATCAGGCCGAGTGTCCATTTAGCCCAGTGTCCCGTTCACTTCAGGATAGGAATGCCTCCAGACCATCCAGAAGGATGGTGTGAGGGCGACATCTGGAGATTCTGCTTTAATGGCTTACTAACAGACAGGCCTCCATGTTTCCCTATTCCGAGAAGGACAAATACTGCCTACCTCCCAGAGGTCAACCATCCGATCCTCTTCTCCTCTCAGATCCATTCAGCTCAGGTCCCAGTCAATGTTGCCCCCTATCAAATCCCATTCCCTCATTGGACTGCCAAGTAAGGGGAAATAAGAAACTAAGGGAAGGAAGCTCCAAGGTCGCTAGGCAACCGCTCACACTCTCCAAATAACTTCCTGAAATCTAGATGTACGACCATGCAACTAAGATTCCGTCAGAGGAGAAATATCTAAACAAGCCCAAAAGAGATCAATACAATTCTGGACGAGGTGAGAGGGGTCACGCTGAAAGCTTTCTCTCTCAGTCTGTCACTTCCTACCAGCCTTCCAGAAGAAAATCAGCAAGGCCGAATGGCCGGTGGTAGCTGATGGTTACCGTGTTAGGGAGAAGCTTAATCACTCTGGGTTTGGGCTGCACTTAAAAAGAACTGTCCAAGGTTGTCGTTGCTGTTGGGTACCCTCAAGTCATTTTCAACTTATGGTGACTCCAAGACCACCAGGTTTTCTTGGCCACGTTTCTTTAGAGGGGGTTTGCCTTGGTTTTCCTCTGAGGCTGAGGGAGTGGGACTTGCCCGAGGTCACCCAGCGAGTTTTCATGGTGGACCGTGGGTTTCAACCTTGATCTCCCAGGCTCCTAGTCCAACACCTAAAGTACGACAACATGTTGAATCACCTAACTGAGGTGTCAAACTTAGTCAAGGATATTCTTTGAAAATTCGGACTAAAACCCATAACAGTTCAATACCCCACTCTCGAGAAAGCCACCTCAGTATGTGCCCAGAATCCTGAGTTCCCTTTTGAGTAGATCCATCGATTCAACTCGTTAAGGATGAGTGGAACCGTTGAATCAGCCGGTGATGGATGAGCAGATGTAACTCAACATGAAGGTAAAATTTAATGGATTTGTTCTAGCTGAGACTAATAGAAGGATGTAGGCCATATATCTTATTCTGTGACAGGCCTTGGGGGAAGAGGTTACCAGTCTGGCTTCTTAAAACTAGTCCAAGAATTTAGCATTCGTTTCCACAGAATAGTGTGAAGAGACTATACCTTTAGCCAGAGCGTAGCCTTTGAGTCATCAAAAAAAGATCACTCTATTCAATGACTTTGGCTGCAGTGGTTGTCAAAAGAAGCAGAGATCAACAGATCACACTGGAGCTTAGCATGGACAGTGTCCTTGATATGGTGGCCATTTGTGGAAGCTGTGAGCCAACGCTAATGGAAAAGCTGTCTTCACTGCACTCCAGAAAATGATTGCTACGTGAGACAGCCAAGGTGCGTGTTGGAAGGAGTAGGACTTCACATGGAGAAGCTAGTACACAAGCCACATCTTCATACCCCTCATTCCACACGCAGCAGAAAGTTTGTATTTACGCTTAAAGCAATGGGCCACTTCAGTGAGCCAAATTTATACGAATCAAACATTGCCTGCAAAGACACATGTAAGACCTCTTACAAGAAGATCTTCATCTGCTAGTCATTAGCACCACTTCTACACCTCTTCTTCATGGCTCCAGAAATAATGAAGGAAAGGGATCTGTTTCGACAGGTTCCCTCCATCTTCCAGAAAGCGACCATGACCCATGGAACCGCTAGAAGGATCTGAGGATGTTTAGGGATTACCAACAAGACCCCATCTCTTGCGTGTCCACAGATTAACCAGGGAATGACATCGTTACTGTTCCAAAGCATTCACTCCAGCTTCTTTGCAAATGGGAAGTAGTTCATCTCAAGGAAACTGAGGGCTGGTCCCAATTTGTCCATTCTGTCTCCGTAAGGGATAAAGATAGAGATATATATGGGACTTTCCTCTAATCAGTGTCAATGGCCTTTCTGGGACGTGAATGGTGGGGAGGTTTTTGTCTTGCTGTGTGCCACTGTGGATCGTCTTTGGAGGTGGAACCCGGCTGACTATCACTGGTAAGTCCCTTTATCCGTCTTATTCTTTCTCTTTGTGAAAATATTACCTTTCCGTGCTTTTTGCACTCTTCTCTCTGTCTGACTTCAAGCTACCTTCAGAGATCTCATTGTTTTAATCCATGATGATCCTGTGATAACAACTGCATCCTAGTCAAATCCTAGTCAAAGCAAAGTGGTCGAACTCCATTTTACTTCTCTCTTCCCTTCTCTCTGGGAGATACTAGAGAAAATATTGTCGAAATAACCCCTCTCCTTCCCTTGTAACAATGTCCACCAGGGAAGCCGTGTTCACTTTGTGCGGCTAAAGGAGCCTAAACACATTTTATTTGGCATGAATATTCAATCCATTTCATCAAATGTATCTGAAGAACAGGGCTCCAGGGCACAAAATTTATGCCAAATGAAGGGGTTAGTCTTTAAACAGTAACTACATGTGTCACTTTTTTCTTGGTTTAGTGCAGGGATGAAAAGAATATTTGAAAATAAGGGTCAAAAAAGGGTTTCTCAAATGTCAAAAACCTTGACAAGAAAACTCCTGAACTGGTTGTGTTGTGTGTGTCTGAGCGTGTGAAGAAAAACGGCCTTTACAGGGTGGAAAACAATATTTCTCCACATAGATATTGTTCTCTGCATAGAAAATGAAGCTTTCTGGAAAGAGAAATGCATCCTGCCATGGATTTTGTCTGGACAAACTCTGGAACTGGTAATAGTCTTTGAAAACTGTGGAGTTTTCGGAGATTTTACTGGCAGCGGGAAGAAAATTGCTAAAATTACTATCGGCTTCCACTGAGAACCAAACTGTGGAAGACTCTGTAGTCTAGTTTAATGTGACATTTAAAAATCCCTCAAACACCTTTACTGGTAGATAGAATTTGGAGCAGGGAATCTGTGTTACCATATTTTCCAGGTAAGCAGCTTGACTTAGTGAAAGAGTTTGGGTACGATGAGAACATTGCGATTCACTGGTCAGACATCTTAGCTAGAACTAGATCACCAGGTCTGTCAAAGGGATTCATTGCTTGGGAACTTGGAAGTCCAAAGCAAGGGACTCCCCACATACTTAAGTAAACGTAGCAGGAGGTCAAGAATCGGTGTAGTAAACGGACAGAAAACCAGCCTGGTGTAGAGTTTGAGGGCTAGACTAGGCATCCGGGGAGCCAGGCCTCAGATCCTCATTTGGCCACGGAAGCCCACTGGGTCACTGGGGAAGTCTCAGAAGGTGGCCATGGCAACCTACCTCTAAAGAAACTTGCCCCAAACACTCCATCACAGGGTTGCCTTAGGATTGCCATAAGTCAGAAATGACTTGAAGGTACACAACAAGAACAGCAACAAGAAAGGGGCAGAGGGTGTGAACTTTTCCATGGATGTCCTTTCCCCACAAGAAATAGGGAAGGGGTCCAAGCCGGAGCAAACGTTGTGCCAGCCAGCTGTACCTCGTTCAGTTTCCCTCTTCCCTCCATCCCCGAAAGAGATCAAGACAAAGAGCAAAGCCACCTTGGTCTGTCAGATGGATCACTTTCACCCAGGGGTTGTCCAGGGGTTGTCCAGGTTGAATGGCAGGCGGATGGCAGCGTCATCTCTTCTGGAGTGGAGACCACCAAGCCCGTCAAACAGGAGGACAAGCACGTGGCCGGCTTTGTACAACTCCTTGATACTCTTAGAACCCGCAGAATGGAGTGAAGTCACCCTGCCTTTAGCCAGAGAACAGGCTCACATTAATGCCTGATTTCAAAAAAACAAAAACAAAAACAAAAAAGACAAAACAAAAAAACAAAAGGATTTTGAGATGTGAGGTTTTCGTCAGCTAGTCAGTGGGGTGGCTTAGATGGCTTTGGAGAGGGACTTCTCAGTTTCTCATACTTCCAAGTTCCAAAACATATGTCAGTCTGACACTTTTGCTTGGGGAATCTCATGATCCAAAGCAATAAGAACACAATCTACTTTCGGAAAGGTGGAGGAATAGGAGCTTTCAAATGCTTTGTGGAAGACACAGCAGACCTTGAAAGATAATTTGGGATCGGCCTCCTGAATGATGTTTTGCCAAAACTAAATGTGTTATAAGAAAGCTTTGAAAGATGCAAGCGCCTAGGAACTGTACCACAAAGCTGGAATTTGTGGCAGATGATAAAGTTGGGTGCGTCAGTATGATTGGCTTTCGTGCTCTAATTCTTCGCTTCCATGTACTAAACCTGATAAAAACTGGGCCACTTGTGAAATGGGTCTTTCTTAACCCCATTTCCCTCCCAGAAAAAGATACCGTGAGTCCAGGTGGAGAAAAGTATAGTATCGATATCTAGCATAGGATAGCGTAGATATCCTTCACTGACTTTGTTTTTGAAGGAAGGAGAAAGTAATTAAAGAATTTTCTCCCGCTGCACGAATGTCTTCAAAAACTGTGAAGTTTCCGAAGACTTCGCAGTTGGAGACTTACTCAGAACCAAATCCGCACATGGGATTTTTGTGCAGGAAGCAACCCCATCTGCATGGGAAGCCACATTTTCTGTCCTGAAAATGCTGCAGTTGGGGGACATTTTGTGTGCAATATTCACACTTTCTTAAACATTTTCTGTGCAGATAACAGCAATTATCTGTTAAAAAGTGTCATTTTTCTGCACGCAAAATACTGTTTTCTGTGACGAAAAGGCTCTTTTTTGTACAAAAATATGTACATTGCATGCAGAATAAACCCCAAATTGCAAAGACTCTCATAAGGCCAGGATTCTTCTCGTCAGAGTTTCCTGATGGTCGATAAACGAGTTTTTCAGCCATTTTTGAGCACTGTTGGCTATTCCTTGTACATTACTTATTCCATGTCTGCATTTGTGCCCAGTGTATCTAATCATGCATGGAAAGATGTAAAAAGAGAGGAAAAACCAATGGGGAGAAACAGTTAGACATCTTCTCCCTCACCACTGCAGCTTGGATAAAAATTGGACTTTCATTGTGGCTAACCGCTTGATTTTCTCTCCCTAAATATTGATGCGTTGAACCAAAAGTCGCCCTCATTGTGTCTGATCCAGCTGTATATTCTCCTACCGAAATATGTGAGTCAACGTAAGCAGTAGTGGGATTGTTGATTCCACATATCTCAGTTATGGGAAGATAGACATTTGAGAAAGTACCCCAAATTAATAAGTACGTCTTTGAGGAACCACGGGGTTCTGAATCACTGAATCAACAGTAAACAAATAAATATTAATACGTTGTGGCAGATGGAGCTTTTAATGGAGGGTGACACGTTTCTATTGGATTAGTTTTAAATACGTTTTTCAAATCCCTTTTTTAACTTGTGTTTTTTAAGCAGACGTCTGGTTTATCTTTGATTTTTAACTTTTGCATCGTTTTTTAAAAAAATTATATTGTGTTTTAAAATGCTTGTAAGCCACTTTGAATCTGGTGGTGAGACAAAAGCAGGATATGAACGAAACAACCAAATAAACAAACCTGGAAGTGGGGGCAACTATTTATAGACCAGCCCAGAATTAAAGAAAGTTTGAGCTTTGAGTATCCATTAAGTGGAGGATCCATATAGAAAAGGTTGGCTTAACTACTCCCCACCCTGAGTTCTGTCCCATCATCCTGATATTCTCTGGTGAAATGAAAGCTGTCTTCTCCACCAAGGTGGCTTACTTGTGTGGGAGCTATACTGCTTTGAACAGGACTCAGCTAAGCAGGGGCAGCCATGGGGAGGATAAGAGATTACCAATGAAGCCCAGGAGGTACAGGCTATATTTCAGAGGAAGGAACCAGCAAAATCACCTCTGAGTATTCCTTGTCCAAGAAAACCCTATGAAATTCATGGGGTTGCCTAAATCAACAGGCAAGTTAGAGGCGCGCGCGCGCGCACGCACACACACACACACACACACACAAAGACACACACACAGAGTAGAATGTTTTTACTCATACATATCGAGCTAAAACTTGGGTATGTGTTGGTGGGATACTTTCTTTCTTGATATATGTTCTTGATATATATGAAATATTCCATCTACCTATCTTTCTATCTGTCTTACATGAAATACGCACTCTTGCTAAATATAAAAGCTGCTTGGATCTATGCTATTGGCCTGGTGGACTTGCGTTTCTGAGCTATACTTGGACAAGATAGAAAAACTAATCCAGGAAAGTGTGAACAACAGGTGGATTGCCAAACGGATGCTTAGCAGTAGCCGTTCTTAGCTGGGGCAAGAACCCCGTGCCCATTCAAGTGTTGTTGGACTGCAAGTCCCACCGTCTTTCCCCATTACCTAAACTGATTAGGTGTGATGGGAACTGCAGTCCAACAATGTTCAGAGTGTCAGTATCCAGTCATCCGATGTGGTTGGTCCTTTCTTCCTCACCTCTTGGATAAGCCGATAGCAATCCATGGTTGGAAACCTGGTTCTACTAGGAATTGCTAGTCCTTATTCCTATTTGGGTTCAGGAACCTGAGATCTATGATCAGTACTAGAACTACATTCTACTAGCCCATTGGAAAAATAATCTTCATTACCTTGATCTTTCTAGAAAGGGGTACTAGAAAATACTAGAAAGTACTAGAAACACCTTCTACCGGCCCACCAGAACAAAACTGTTCATTATCTTGATCTTTCTAGAAAGGGGTGAAGTCTGCTTATCATTCAATCTTTTTCTTTCCTGGATAAGGAGTCTCCTCAGGTGGCATGACAAAATGGATGTGGTTTCCTCCTCTTTTCACCCAACAACTGACCATTTCTTGTAACAGCTTCAGAGATGAAATTGACTATATGAGCATTGCATGGGTTGGGATCTGAATGTAGGCTGAATGTGGAGGGATAGATGGGAAACCATCCCTTTCATTTCAGGTGGGCTTTGAGCTGTCAAACCTCCTTTCATTTAAACCTTTCTGAATCTGGCCTAACCATCTCAAGAAGGTTTTCTCTTCCCACCGTAGGCAATGGGACCAACCGTTCATACTTGCATCAACTTGCACAAATAAAGCTGACAAGACAAATGTGGCAGATTTCCTTGTGATCTACTTTTGGAATGACTGAAAGTTTCCTTCTGTTCTGAGCATTCCCAGATCATGATGAGGACTTGATATAAAAAGGAAACTCACTGGGACACCCCGTGTTAAAATACCAATATTCTGAGACAGGTTATGATCATGAATGGAGGGAATGTTCTCCTGGTGGGATCCCAGGATTCTTATCATTTTATGAACTGTACCACCTGAGCAGTCATTGCCCTTCCACTGAGACCCATTGTGACCCATTAAGCATTCATTTACACACAGCATTCTTATGTTATGAGATGGGTCCAGAGGTAATCATATTTAGAGCACAATCCATGAAACTGAAAAGACATCAGTTAGGAATGATTGATTAATCCAGTTGACTTGGATTGAACCTGAAATATCCTGCGAAGTCATATAACAATTTTTCTTTCTTCTCATCCAGGTCTGCCAACTGTATCTCCTTCAGTCTCCCTCTTCCCTCCATCCCCGGAAGAGATCAAGACAAAGAGCCAAGCCACCTTGGTCTGTCTGATAGATGGCTTTTACCCAGGGGTCGTCCAGGTTGAATGGCAGGCGGATGGCAGCACCATCACTTCCGGAGTGGAGACCACCAAGCCCGTCAAACAGGGTGACAAGTACTTGGCCAGCAGTTACCTCTCTCTCAGTGAGCCCAACTGGAGAAGCCATGACATATTCATCTGCAAGGTGACCCATGAAAGCAAGACCATTCAAAAGGAGATCAGGAGATCAGAGTGTCCTTAAATGGTGGACGTCTCAGCAGTGGCCCTCATGTCTTCTCCCCTCCCCCAAAAAAGAGTGATTTCCCCCCCAGTGTCAGTTTGGTTGAGAAATGCTCATTTTTCTCCCGTGTAGTTCTACTTCATTAATTTTCTCCATACTTCTACCCCATGGAAACTCCTTTGTATCTGACCTTCTCCTCTTAGCACATAAATAAAAGTTAATCTCCTTCACCTTGTGCCTTTCATTTCCGAGATGATTGAAGAACATGAGATCGTGGGTAGATCAGAGTGTTCTTAGATGGTGGATGTCTCAGTGCTGGTCCTCCCATCTCCCTTTCCAAGAAGAAAGTGTTGTTCCTCTGTGGGGCCAAATGTATTCTCCAATCCCACCTCCCCAATTCTAGCTTCATAGATAAAAGCTGGTCTCTTTCCACCATAGTTCCGTTCCCCACATTTTCACCTTCTCTGGAACCTCGTTTGTCTGTTTATCTTCCAGCGTTAACACATTGGTAAAATTTGATATCTGTCACGGGTGGCTTTTTCAAACCAAGGTATTAAGAAAGTAAGACCATCGGGTGTGTCCTCCTGAATTAGACCAGAGGCCTTTTTCAGTCTGATCTCCTCTTTTCGACGAAGACTTCCCAATTCTAATGCAACAACAATCAAGATACACACACAGCAGGTTCCGTTTTGTATACAGTAGAAAACTCAGTTAGTTCCAGATTTTCCAGAGGAGTCAAAGGTGGCTACTGAAGTGGCCTTACAGCATACTCACATGCATACACACATTCTTCTCCATTTTCTCATAGGACTCAGCCGTTCGTTGTCGCAAACAATCCCCGGCATCTCCGTCCCCAATTATTCTTTCGGACTCCATCCACGAAGTTCGTGCACAGTTAAGACCTCATCTGCCGACCCACAAGGAACCATCCTTCTCAATCCCCGTTCTCACATCTGGTCGGTTCAGATCCTGGCCAACGCTGCCTCATGTTGGACTCTGTTGCCTCATGAAACTGACAAATACAGGGAAATGAGAAACTGAGAGAACATCCATAGTTGCTAGAAAACTCTCCATGCACTCCCTATCTTCCTGAAACACAAGACTGTAACCAAGCACCTGTTGTAAGATGTCCTCAGAGGAGAAATAATTCAAGCAAACAAATGGACCAGTACCTTGCAAACTTTGGTCCACCAGATGTTTTTGACTTCAGCTCCCATAGATTCCTGACTTCTGGCCAATCTGGCAGTGGTTTCTGGGATTTGAAGTCCAAGACACCTGGAGAACCACTGAACTAAACAAATCAATACCGTTGTAGATAAGGTGATAGGATCACGCTGAGTGCTCATTTCCTCAGTCTGTCACATTCTACCAGTTTTCCAGAAGAAGAAAAAAGGCAGAAATACACAATGACCCATAGTGGCGGGAGGTTCCCATGTCAGTGAAGAGGTGAATCCATTCTGGGATTTAGCCTGAACTATAAAGAAACTATTCAAAATGCTGAATCTGTGTTGGGGTTAGGGCTCTGCACTTTGACTAGATCCTTGGAACTTTGGACTAACGATCAGCATGGAGTCCCTGTGTGACTGCCAAGAAAGCCACGAACCACGAAGGCCACAGTAGAGGTCTTCTTCTTCTGTCGTAACATGACCCACTATAAAAGAGATGTCTTCTACATCAAAGTCTTCTTCCAGCCAAGAAGCAGGTGAGGGATTTCATGACAGAAAAGGCTCTTGGGTCAAAATCAGAGTCCACAGAATGGAGGGAAGGTCTTCTCCTCTAACCAGAACTTAGGTTCACAATGAACAAAAGGACTCATGCCCACAATAGTTGTCCAGTATTGTACAGGCTGTGAAATGACTCTGGCACCTAACACAAGCATTTCCATGATATCACAATCATATCTGGGCACTACTAGCCAATGCTGACGGAAAATCTGTCCTTCCCAGGCTCTGGGAAGATATGCTGGATGGTGCTACATGTACCAGCAGGGGTGGGCAATGGAGATGGCTCCAGGGCTTCACAGACTACGAAAAATGCCAGACGGCAAAACCAAAACGCAACAACATAAAACCCTGGAAGTATCTGGATGTTCATTCCAGCCACCTTTCCACAGGGTGAATTGCTACTCCTAGTGCTTCCACATTTTGGGGTGAGGGTGGCATACAAACAGCACGTTAGTGAGCCTAGAGGGACCAAGGGTTGCAGAAATAGTCTCGGGGCCACAAACGGTCCTAAGTCCTGATTTTGCCCACTACAGTTTACAGGAAGAGGTAGGTCTCCATACAGGCAAGTCAGTTTTGAAGCTACATCTTTATGATCATCACTCCATGGACACCAGCTCTTACTGAACTTCTAACATGGCCCACTCTACTACCTAACTTGGAGACCACCAATGAAATGCATTGATGATGATGATGATTTTACTCATTCGTATCCCAAGACTCAAGACAGCTGACAAATTATTCAACTCAACAACATGTGGAATTCTGGGTTTTGTAGTTTCCTGAGCCCCAAGAGCTCTCCGGCTGAGAATTCTAAAGGCTCCTCCCTAAACTGCAAACCCCGGGATTCCATAGGATGTTGAAAGTGGAATAATAGCACTATAACAGTGTAGTGCGGAAAGGCCCTAAGTCTGCCCGCCTTGGAATAAATGGACACTCCAGTGAGCTGCATAGATTAAAAACATAAGGAAATCAGCTCCCTGCGGCCCATTCTTCATGAGTCTACTGAGGAAATCTCCATATCGTCAAACTATAAAAATACCACTTCAAAAATATTCTGGTCCCATATAATATTAAAGACAAAGCTTTCTCCTTGGGCTTGGGCTCCAAAATCATATTACTCGTGGAAGCACGTATTTCCCTCTGAACTCCATTGTAAAGGAAATTAATTGCCAGCTTTTCAAACCAAAACAACAAATCTATTTTTAATCAATTAACGTTGAACTCACAAAGTGTTCGGGCAGGCCATCCATTAATTAAGCAAGTTCATTTTTACACATAAAGCAATGGTCCAGTGCGTTCAGATTCATTTATTAATTTATGAGAAAGATTCACTGCCTTACAAGATGCCATGTAAGACCTCTTTCAAGAAGCACGCTCTACACTTGCTAGACTGGAAAGTCATTAGCACCAGTTCTACAATTCTCCTTTCATGGCTCCAGAAAGGATAAAGAAAAGGCATCCTTTTTACCAGGTCTTCCCGTCCATCAAGGTAGTGACCATGATTCATGGAACTACCTCAAGGATCTGAGATGCTCACGGGACAACCAACAGGACTTCATCTCCTTGTCCAGAGCTCAGAGTATTACATGATTTCTCTTCCAAAACACGTGGTTCACTTCAGATTCTTTGGAAAATGGAAATGCTTCATCTCAAGGTAACCAAGAGTTGGTGAGCTACTATCTATCCTATTCCCTTGTGAGATATTGATGACCTTTCTCTGGTGGGTCTCCATGATCTATCTGTGCTGTGAAGGATGGGGAGGTTTTTGTCCTGCCTTGTGTCACTGTGGTTCATCTTTGGAGCTGGAACCCGGCTGACTGTTACTGGTAAGTCACTAAATTCATCATCTTCACACAGAAGGAAAATTTTGTATCATTTTCATCATTTTTGCCCTGTTACTTCTTTGTGACTTCATGTCAACCTTGGGGAGCCTATCACGGCACCTTAAAGACAAATGCATTTTATTTGGCAAAAAGTGCCATGGACTGCAAGCCACTTCACGAGCTACACCTTGGAAGTGAAACAAAACTCTTCTTGGTCTCCTCGAGGTTAATATGACATTGTGTGAAAGTCAGTTTTGCTGGTAGATGCAACAGATAGCAAGAACAGGAATTTGTGTTGCAGTATTTCCAGGTAGCCAGCAAGATGTAAATTGCCGATTATTGAAATGTCCATGATTCAGTTGTCAAATATCTTAGCTGGAACAACAGGACTGTGTTCAAGCAACGTATTGCTTAGGAATTTGGCAGTCTGAAGCAAGGAGTTTTTGGTCTACTAGAAAGAAAAAAACAGCAGGGTGTCTGAAAAATCTTACTTGGGCAGACAATGAACAAAGGATGCTAAAGTCAACTTTCTGAATGACATTTTAGAGTAGCGAGATGTTACGGGTCCAAGTCAGAGGAAACATTGTACCATAAAACTCAAAAACCCAGTGCCATGGACGTAATAAGGCTGTTTCACATCATACAGTTATTGCACTGTGATTCCATCTCACTTGCTATGGTTCCGTTCTGGGATTTGCAGTTTAAGAAGGGGTACTTAGAATTCTCAACCAGAGAATTCTGGCGCTTCCTTCAACTGCAGTCCTCCAGGGTCCGTAGGATGTTCCGTGACAGCAGAAGTGGGATCACAACGCTATAGTTGTGATGTGTGAAAGTATTTCTCAAACTGATGCTTCCTCCACACCTTTTAATTGCAACTAAGAGCCAACAAGTTCTTACTTTTTTTAGACTATTGCATTGTCCAGTCATAAATATACTAGTTCTAGGCAGTTCTATTGAAGTATATGGGGCAACAGTAGCATAAATCAGTTCTTGACTGCAGCCTAGCTTACTGGTGTAGTAAGATGACAGAAAAGGAAATTCTGATCTTTGTAGGGTTTGCTTTCAAATAACGGTCAGAATCTTGTATCAGCTTCTTAGTTAAGTATGCTTAGTTAAGCTACCAAGTTAATTAATTACTTAATTAGTAACTAGTTAACTAATTAGTTAAGTAATTAGTTACTTAACTAAGTAAACTCTCCTGGCCTGACCCCCCTCCTCCCAAAAAAAATGTCATCCGCTTGTGATCCAGTCACTGGCAAGATGGATCACCTTCTCCTCATGCAGTCCCGATGCCTAGTAAAGTAAGTTTCGGAGGGAACTAGGACGGTGGGAATCATACCCCAGTTGTGACTAAGTAGAAATCAAGAATATGGAACAGTTTCCCAGCTTTACCCATCTGTAACTGTTTCATACTCACAATCGCTACTGAGTCACAATTGTGACACTATTGTCCTGATCATAACTCTTTCCCTCAACCTACTTTTACCGGACATCAGCTCCATGGGGAAACGGTAATCCATTCTGTTGGCTATCACAGCATGGGTGAATGACGTTTCCGTCAGGTTTGGATGGAGTCCAGCCAGGAAAAGTTACTTTTAACAATTCATCCAGGATTCTGGTCATCATCTTTAGGTCTGAACAAAGCTTGGAAAAGTTATTCTCTGGACTATAGGCCTCCACATGCCTCAACTGTAATGGAAAAAAAAAAGTCATTCCTCCAAGCATTCTGTCTGAAACTTTGGGTTCTTAGATTCCATATAAGTTTTATTTCACACTTTTGCCATCAGGATCTCACGTTTTGGTATTCCAATGTCCTTCTTTTGTAGTTGTCTTTTTTCTACCCCATTCCCCCATGCAATCCATTTTCTCCAGAATAAAAGTTTAGAATAGATTTGCAAATGTGAGCATCAGAGAAGGGCTGTAGCTCAGAGGCAGAAGACCTGCTTTCTATCTTAAAGGTCCCAAGTTTCCCCTTAGCCTGTTCATGGAACGACAGGAAAGACCCTGTCTGGAAAATCTTGGGAGTCACTCTCAGAAAGGAGAAAGGTCCTGCCTTGGTTGTGTTGTTTTTGTGTGCCTTCAAGACGTTTCTGACTTGCTGTGACCCTAAGATCATCCAGTGGGTTTCCATGGCCAAGTGGAGAATCAGACCCTGGTCTCCTGGATTGCAGTCCAACATTCAGATCACTACACCATGCTGGCTCTCCTCCCTTGGTACCAGGCAGCTACTGAATTATGGCAATTTGTCTGCTTCCTAGGATGGCATAGCCAAGTATACATTTGCCTGAACCTTTGTTCGAATTACAAACTAGCACAGAAGTTAGATCTTTGAGGACTAGGAGAATGATTGTGGCATAAGAGATCTTGGACTAAGGATGTTTGTCTTGGCCTTGTCCATCCTTACACACAAGGACAAATAGTTGCCATCGCATTCTTCTCCACTGCGGTAAATTACGGAGACCCCAGCACGGTTTTCTCCTGATATTTGCAGGCTGAGAGAGCAAATTCTACATAGAAATCTACTCAGTTTTTCTGCACAAAACCAACTTTTTCCACCAGGAAACAGTGTTTTCTCTGAAAAAAAAAAAAGTACTCTCCACTGCACAAGAAATAACTGTTGGGTTCAAAAAACATGGTTTCCCTCACAGGAAAAAAAAAATTCTCTGTGCAAAAAATATGAGTTTTCCAGAGGAAAAATACATTTATTTTTGTGTAGAATACTTCCCAAAAAGGCATTGCCAATGGAGAAGAGTCTCTCCATCTTTCAGGGGTTCCTGGAGAGTGAGGAAACCCACGAGCCTGCAGGGAAACAAATAGTAACAATTCTTCTGGACAAGGAGTAGACAACTATGGCAGGTCCAGGGGCCACTTTTGTGCCTCAGAAGACTCCTTGTGGGTGACTTAAAAAACAAAACAAAAGACCAGAGAGGCTGGAAGTCCTTTCTGACATCTTAAAATGGTAATTTTTAAAAAATGTTCGGCACTACAGGGAAGCCAGGCGATTTCTTTAAAAAGTAAATTGCTGTACCCAGTACCTTCCAAGAGCAGCAATTTATCTTTTTTTTTTTCCTCCAGAAAAAAGTTGGTCTGAGGATGCTGGAGAAGCTGAGGGCCACAAAAAACATCTTTCAGAGTCCAAAGTTGTTAGTCTTTACGGACTAATGCCATAACAGACCATTGGGGCTGTCCCTTTGGAATTATCTACTTACTTATCAGCTGTCTTACCGTGATTTCTAACCACCCTGTGATCAAAGTTCATAGGACAGCTTGCAATCAGAAGGAAAATAATGAAGATTTTTTAAAAAATCAACATGAGGCCTATGGTAGAATTTCTATCTTTTTCCCTTCCCTGTTAGAAATCTCTCTGGCTCAGAAAACCCACTGCTGTGAGTTTTGCAGCCCTTTGGAGCAAGATTTTTGTTGGGGGGATACAGAAAGTAGAGAGATCCAGCATGGTGTAGTGGTTTCAGGACTGCCGGAGACCAGCTCTGGAAACCTCACTGGGACTCATTCTCTCAGCCTCAGAGGAAGGCAATGGCAAACCTCCTATTTGGAAATCTTGCCAAAAACACCCTAGAATGAGGTTACCCTGAGCTGAAGGCGACTTCAGGAAGAGACCTAGCATGGTGTGGCTTGAACGTTAGACTAGGACTCTGTGAGAACTGGGTCCAAATTTGCAACGACCAGATACCTAATGCTGAGTATTCTCTTCCACCTATTGGGAAATGAAGACGAAAAGCAACTCCACAGAGATTAAGTTTCTGATATGATGAGTCCAGCTTTAGTCACACTTAGTGTAGACTCCATGAAATCAAAGAGACTTCAGTTAGGCAGGATTAATTAAGTCCAATTGACCTGGATTGAACCTGGAATATCTTGCAAGGTCATATAATGATAACACCACAACAGTGTAGTACAGAAATGGGTTTAGTCCTATTTAGAGTAGAATCCATTAAATCTGAAAGTTAGATTCCTAACTCTAATCTCAGTTAGGAATGAGAAACAAACTCTAATTGATCTGGATTGAACCTGGAATATCCTGCAAGATCATATAACAATTTTCCTTTCTTCTCATCCAGGTCAGCCAACTGTACCTCCTTCAGTCTCCCTCTTCCCTCCACCCCGGAAGAGATCAAGAGCAAGAGCCAAGCCACCTTGGTCTGTCTGATAGATGGCTTTTACCCAGGGGTCGTCCAGGTTGAATGGCAGGCGGATGGCAGCACCATCTCTTCCGGAGTGGAGACCACCAAGCCCGTCAAACAGGGCGACAAGTACTCGGCCAGCAGTTACCTCTCTCTCAGTGAGTCCAACTGGAGAAGCCATGACATATTCATCTGCAAGGTGACCCATGAAAGCAAGACCATTCAAAAGGAGATCAGGAGATCAGAGTGTCCTTAAATGGTGGATGTCTCTATAGTGGCCTTCATGAGTCCATCTTCTCGGGGGAAAAGGGCTTCCTCCATGGGGCCAAATGCATCTTCAATTCCACCCCCGTGCTAGTTTTACAGAGAAATGTTTTTTTCTGTTCCGTGTAGTTTTATTTCCTCCACCGTCTCCGTGCCTGTTCCCCCCCCCCTTTATATCTGACTTCTTATGTTAGCACATTAATAAAATTTGATATATGTCATTGGTGCCATTTGTTAATGGGGATATTGAAGAACATGACATCCTAATTAGAACCTTTCTGGGTCATACCAGAGTTCCTTTCTAGTTCTTGTTAACCAAACCCAACACAAGAGGAGTCAAGGTACCCAAATCTGTTTGTATCGGAATCGGAGATCATCTGGTTCCAGATTTTTCAGGGAATGGAAAAATAGGTGTTGAGAATCACATAGAATTGTTGTCCATGATATTATAGGTGTTCCCCGCACATGCGCAGAGTAGAGGGGAGATGACTGTGGGAGCACACTGGTTCACGGGCTGAATTCTTGGACCCTTCAAGTGCCCCTTGGAGTATCTATAGTTCTCTTTTGAGTGTCTTCAAATCCCACCTGTCGACTTAAGTTGACCCCATCAATTTTCATAGGGTTTTCCTAGGCAAGGAATATTCAGAGGCTGATTTTCCAGTTCCTTTCTCTGAAATATTGCCAGCAACACCTGGTTTTTGTCAACAGTCTCCCATCCAAGTACTAACCAGGGCTGATCCTGCTTAGCTTCCAAGATCAGACAGGAGCTGATGCCTTTGGGGTATTTGTGCCCCCTCTTTTTTGAGTACAAGGCATGCAACATAATCAAGGCCCATTAATGCACAATATTTTTTTCCTGTAAAAAAATCATCTAATTTTCACCCACCCAGGCCTTGTATTTCTTGATACCTTAATTCCCACCATGGCCAATCATGCAGCTTTTTAAGACAAGAGCAGGAAAGGCAACTGTTAATCCATATAAGCTGAAGGTCTAATGGGCTCAGATGTTCCTAAACCATATCTACAGGACAATCACACCATAGATAGCTCAATGGAAAAGCATAGGAGAGGAAAGGGGAGAATCTTACCCTTCCCAGTAGGCTCTGGCAAAAGCAAGCTGCTGCAGCTTCTCCTACCTGGTGTGTTCTTTCTCATTCGTACATTTTGCCAACTTGACCGCAGTCGGATGCTTCTCGGCCACATGTGTCCCAGTTTTCATCTGTAAAAGTTTGGAGTGTAGGAGCATTGCACGGAGAATCTACCTGAATGGTTGTCAGTAGAGAGTTCTCCATCTAATATCCGAGCTATAGAGGACAAATCTTGCTTATTGAGAGTAATCAGCCTTTCAAGTCCCCTGATCCCCTCTTGCCCTCTCTAAAATTTCATTCCCTGGCCTCAGAGCAGTCCCCAATTCTAGATACATTAAAAAAAGGGGAAAAAAGCTGGAGTCACATGCTTGGTTACTAGGCAATCATCTAACCATCTTCCAGTTCTTCCAGAGTGAAGGAGGAGCCTGTACTGCTCTTCTTCTCCCCTCTAAGAAAAGAGTAGAATAAACTTTAGAACTCAGGGGTCAGGCTTAATCCCTTGTTTCTTCTCTGGATTACTTCTTCCTGCTGTCTGAACCAAAGCAACAGAAGATAAGCTGTGACCAAGGTGCACACCTTACTCCGTCATATTATGATCCTTCCCAGTAAAAAGCAGTCTCATTAATCGAAGTGCATTAAAGTTTTCAAAGGTGGGGAGAAGGTCCATGCTGATACATTAGAGGGATTTCATGACAGCTAAGATTGCGATAGGAACACCCTCTCCACCTCAGCAGAAGGCAGCAGCAAAGCTTGAGGAGAAAGCCCTGTGATAGGGTCGCCATAGGGTCACTACCGCCACCAGTCCAACGCAGCTTGTGTCGCCCCCATACAAAAGAGACCCAGAAATGGGAAATGTTCCTTTTATTTTCAGTCACAGCTCCCAGAACACAGTCAGCACTGCCTCAGAGTTTGGGAACAGAGATGTTCTAGCTGCACTTTGCCTTCCTGTAAGTCCCTGATACACTCTTGGAGCCCCCAGAATGGTATGAAGGCACCCTGCATTCAACCAGATCACATGCTTAGACCCACACTTGATCTCAAAGTTGTTATCCGATGTGCCTGCCTATGGTTGTGGTTTGTAGCAGAGTCGATCAAATCATCCTACAACCTACCATAAAGCAGTTCATAATAGCCTTACAATTGCTGAGAACCATCAGGTAGCACCCATGGGGAATCTCTCAAGGCTGAGCGCTTAAATGGCATGGAGGCTGGTGTGCTCCATGTTATGCCCAAAATAGCAAGAAGGATGCCGTGGAGAGGCCTTTTCCAATGCTATATTCATTGCCAGTATTTCGTGGGGCGTCCGTTTCCAGTTAGCAGGTATGGTCCAAGCCAGCTCTCCACTGAAGGCCAAACCTTAGGAGATCATCTTCTGGATATTTAAAATTTATCCATCTGGAAGAGATGGGCCCTCATATGAGCTGGCTAAATTGGAATTCCAAAGAAACAGAACACCTGATCATATGCGCCTGATTGAGTCCGTTCAAAATATCTAGATCTGCAGTCTACACAAGACTGTCCAATTCCTGATGCAGTGGAACACTGATCAGAATTCCCCTGCATAGAAGTAGTGAGGGCCAGTATCGATCTAGGCAGAAGAGGGAAGGCCTAAATGCCTTTTGTAGTTTTATCCTTCCCTCTGCTCAAGAGAAGTGTGCCTTTCACTCCAGAGTTCAATTTTAATTGAAAATTAGCAGTAACCTTCCAAGATCAGCCATTGTGTTCATAGTTAATTCAAGTATAACTCTTTGATCTAAGAGCTTAAATATACTATCCACTAATAGGGAAGTCGATGTTTACAGGCAAAAAGGATGGCCCAGTCCATGGAGTTTAACGTAAAAAAGACAATCTGAGCAGAGACAAAGCTTCATTGCCTACAAGGTCATCTAGGATGCCTCTTCTAAGAAAGATGCTCTCCAGCTACTAGCCTTAATAAGCCATTGGTACTGCTTCTATAATTCTCCTATATGGCTCAAGCTATCATAACTCAAGGATGGCCTCTGCTGTGCTCCATCCATCTTGAAATGGTCCAAAGTCAATAGATCTACTTGAAAGCTTTGGGATGGCAACAGAAAACCAACAGCTGGTTTTTGTACAGCTTTGTGTCACTGTGGGCCATATTCGGAGGCGGAACCCGTCTGACTGTCACAGGTAAGTCACCGAATTCATTGTATTCATTTCCTTCTCAGTGAAGATATTGCATTTTTTCCATCGCTTTTACCCTCTTTTCCATCTCTGACCTCTAACCATTTTCGGTGCTAGATTTAGGACCATCTTTTAACAATAACTTACTTTTTAATCCTAGCTGGGGGTAGGGTGTTTTCATGCCGTTTCAAATGTCCCTATCTACCTCCCAAAAGCAATGGGAAAATTATTGTTGAAATAACCATCTCTTTATGACTGGGGTTATATTAAGGTGCCGTTCTTTGAAAACCTCTTTTGTGTCTAAATTCAAAGTACAAACTTAGTGTTATTTTTTTAAAAGAGAGAGAGTTTGAGAGCAGAAAAAGCAATGTGACTGTTAGATTACTGTCAGATTGTGGTTCTTCTAACCAGGCATGGTAGCTTGGACTGTTTTTCAAGGGAACTCCTAATTTAGTAATTCTGAAATAGAGCTTTCTGGTAGAATAACCTGTTAAATGGATGCTTTGCTTGGTTATCCCGTGAGCGAAAGCAACAGGTTTCCAAATTACTTTCAGGGTGTAGGGAATCAAGAGGTTCCAAGTATTTTTCAGCAGACACTGGTGAAAGTACAATGTAATTTGAGGGGGGTCAACCGTCCAAACGCCTTTTTACCAGACCTAAATAGGATAAAAGGACTGATTTAAAGCTTGTGTGTGTTGTGGGAAGTGCACCACAAAGCTGCAGTGTACAGTGCAGGATACGGCCGGAAAAGCCTTGATGAGGATGATCTGGAATTGCCTTTGATAACATTGACCTCCATGTTGTAAGCCAACTCTTACTTATCCCATTTATAGGCCACCTTTTTCCCAAAGTGGGACCCAAGGCAGCTCACGGAAAGAATCTGCTAAAACCTGACAGGAAAATTTAAAATAATTAAACATCATTACACTAAAACCATAGCGTACAAACAGTATAAAATCATTCCAGAGGATGGGAAAGTTTAAAAAAATAAAGCACCACTCCCGAGAGAAGGCTCCCGTAACGCAACCACACATTAAAAGGCTGCTTGAACAAAACGGTCCTTGCTTGCGGTGAAAGGAGAGCAGGGAAGGGGCCAGGCTAGCTTCCCACGGAAGGGAATTCCGGAGTCCGGGATCGGCCCCCAGAAAGGCTCTCTCTTGTGTCCTCCCCAAATGAGCCTGTGATGGCGATGATACCGAGAGAAATCCTTCCCCTGTGGAGCTGAAGACCCTGGCAGGTTCAGATAGGGAGACACGGGCTTTCCGATAGCTGTATAGGGTTTTGTAGGTCATGAGCAGCACTTCGTGCCCAGAAATGATTGGATCAAAAGTTCGATAAAAAGGTATTCAGAAGATAGACTATCAAATTACATCTGACATTCATCAGAGTCTTCCGAAAAGTACTTGCTGACCCTCCGTTCCCCGCACCCCTGAGAGTAATTTGGAAGCCTGTTGCTTTAGCTCACCGGGTAGCCAAGCAAAGTATCAGTTTAACGTCTTCTTCGATCTGAAAGCTCCTGGGAGCCAGTGAAGCTATTGAAAAAAGGGAGTTCTGTGCTCTCTGTGACCGTGACCCCATTCGGCATTCTGGCTGCAGCATTTCTGAGCAGCTGGAGTTTCCAAACGGCTTCCAAAGACAGCCCCACAAAGAGTAAGTTACAGTAGTCTAAATGGGGCTGAATCTCTACTCCCCAATCTGCCTTCGGACTGACAGGAGGCATCTCCTTCTGGTCTGGATTAACCCTTTAGTGCTTTCATTCTGGTAAAAATCTGGGCACTGGTAAAACTAGGTGTTCCTAACTACATTTTCTTTCTGATCAGATGCACTATTAGCCTCAATAGAAAAATGTGTGATGGCGAGATCTATATTTGTATCTGGGCGATCTAATGGTAAGCTAAGGAAATGGGTGGGGAAAACCAGCAAGGAGAATTGCTTGCTCCGAAGCTCCTCCATCAGTCCTGCCTGAAAGAAAATTGGACTCTCACTGTCAATTATTTTGATTATTTATTTTTCTCTTCAAATTTTGGAACATCCAGCCTACGGCCATTTCCACACTACACTGTTATGGTGCTATTATCCCACTTTCAGCATCCTATGGAATCCCGGGGTTTGCAGTTTAGGGAGGGGCCTTTAGACTTCACAGCCAGAGAGCTCTTTGGCCTCAGTAAACTACAAGGTCCAGAATCTCATAGGATGTTGAAAACGGAATAACAGATGTACTGCATATTCTGAAATATTTCAGAACGTATAAATGGCCATTAAATTGTGGATTTCACATACTTGATTTATGTGAAAAACAGCCCTTGGGAAAAGTACCTAAAGTGCCTTCTTTGTCCACTGCATACGAATGTAGGAGCAACTACATCCACGGGACAAAGGTTTTAAGATAGGATTGTAATGGCTGTGTGAAAGATACTTCCCTAGCAGTTCTTATTCTTCAAGAGAGACCCTTTGATTTTTCTCCTACACAGATAACAACATTTTCCCTCTTGTCTTTTAGCTCAGCCAGCTTTAACACCCTGTTCTGAATTTATTGGGCCACTTACCATCTTTAGTAAATATAAAATGCCACAATAATTCAATCAAACAATCTGAGAGGGGCAAGTCCAACACGATGCTTGCAGTAGCACCGGGATTTTCGGCACCTCCACGCTGCTGCCCTCTCTGGTTCTGAAATCCTGCTATGGTAAACCGGACAGGCCTCCAGAGCAGGTTTCTAGGGTCGGGGTTGCCGAAGGGACGAACAACGTCCTCTCCTCTGTGCACACGACTGAGATCATAAAGTTGTCCCTTCGCTAGATCACTTCATAATGCGTGTACAAACAATCCCAGGGAAAGATGTCTAGCCGAGTTTTTATCCTGCTATACACAGAGCTTGGGAATTAGACCTTCTGGACTAGGAATCCCAGAATCTTCCAAAACCAAAAAGTTATTTTTCCCGGTTTCAGGATATGTGGGGTTCCTCTGTATAGAGGCTGGAAGACCACACCGTTGCACACTGCGTGGACACCAAACTAACATGGTCCTGCAGATCAGACAAATCCTAACCAGTCATTCAGATCTTACTTTCCTATCCCTGAGGAACATTCTTGGTAGATCCTCTGCCTTAACAGTTAGTACGCATGACCTGTACGTGACATTTGGGTTTAAGGTGGTCACCAGGAGAGCTGGTGTTTCTGCATTGCTTAGCACAAAACCCCCATGGACGGCTGCTGAATGACCAGTCCAGTAGATGCAGGATATGTTTCCTGGGAGAGACTTTACGTGTAGTTTTCTAGGCAGTAAAGCCTCGCTTATGATCAGATTGACAGAGATTGGTAACTTAATGAATTGGTGGCCTACTGAGGAGCCATTAATGGTGTCAGTAGTGTATTGGGATGATCAGAAGCTGGATCCTAAGCATGTTCTTCCAACTATGAGAACTTGAGATGAAAGGCAAAGCCACTGAAATCAAAGTTCTCGGATTCCACAATTGATAGGGGAAATCATCTTGTGCATGTGACATCTGTGGAAACCCTACTGAAAGCACCAGATCTACTTTGACGATAGAAACAGAAGTTCTTATTGCTTCCAAAGGATTAAGTCCAGATGTAGCCACACTTACAGCAGAGTCCTGAAAATCAAAAGGACTTAAGTTAGGCATCTGCCAGTGGCCTTGATACAATTTTCTGTATTCCATGAGTGGAATTATTAAGTTTTCCCTCTTGTCTTCCAGGTCAGCCACCTGTACCTCCTTCAGTCTCCCTCTTCCCTCCATCCCCGGAAGAGATCAAGAGCAAGAGCCAAGCCACCTTGGTCTGTCTGATAGATGGCTTTTACCCAGGGGTCGTCCAGGTTGAGTGGCAGGCGGATGGCAGCGTCATGTCTTCCGGAGTGGAGACCACCAAGCCCGTCAAACAGGGCGACAAGTACGTGGCCAGCAGTTACCTGACTCTCAGTGAGTCTGCCTACAAAAGCCGTGAGACGTACACCTGCAAAGTGACCCATGAAAGCAGCGTCATTAAGAAGGACATCAACAGATCGGAGTGTCCTTAAATAGTGGATCTTTGTGGTTGCCCTTGGGTCTCCATCTCCTAGGAAGAAAAAAAAATGTTTCCTCCACAGGTCCAGATGTATTCTCTGATTCCTATCTAATACTACTTTGGTTATTAAAGGCTCGGTTCTGTCCTGTGCAGTCCCATTCCCCCAGCCTTCTCCATGCCTGTTCTCCCTGGAACCTCCTTTGTATGTTACTTTCCAATGTTAGCACGAGAATAAAAGCTGATCCATTGTTTGATCATTGATGCTGTCTCTTTACCAAGTTCTTCAGAACAAGAGGACATATTCAGAACATCAGCAGAAGCCTGCTAGATCAGATCGGAGGCCTTTCCGATCTAACAGACTGTTCCTCACACAGGCTAACCAACTTTAAGGCAATAACAGTCAAGGTGTACACATGGCAGCTTCCATTTTGTACAGAATATAGAGCCCAGCTTCTTCCAGATTTTCCAGAGGAATTAAATGCGGGTACTGGAGTGTCCTTCCTGAGTCACCACGTAAATACAGAGAAAATCCTTACCCATCCTCCAGGGAGAGTGAACCCTTTAGGTCTGCACGCAGGGATGGTGGATGTCGGATCACGCTGAAGAGAGGACTTAGCCCACTGGCCCCTCCAACTGAGATGATTCCAATTTTTTGGTTGCCTGAGGCAGAGTAGCAAAGAATGCTCCCTTGTTAAAATCAGGTGCATCATAATGCAACACGGCAGCCATTTGAGCACATGCAGCCAATAACGCAACAGGCCTCTGTTCCCCATCAGGGACAAAGAAAATACAGTTGCGAGAACATAATTCATACTCTGCAACCCTTTGCGCTCTCCTCTTTGGTCCAAAATAGCTGCCGACAACCCTCAGCATCCCCCACCGGCCAGGTTCTTTCAGCCCCATCCATAAACACTCTTGCACCACTGTCAATTTCTCCCACAATGGTTACACATCTGGGCTTTGTGGCTCTTCACACAGCCTTCTGGAGTTACAATGGCCAGGTCTATTGGAAGGGCACAGAAAACAAGGAAAATTGGGAATGTCTCTAAGAAAGAAGTCTAATGAACAGTTGGACAGGACCAAACTAAGGGCATCTACTTCCCCTACGCGTCAGTACCATGTCCGTCTCAATTTTCTGTGTAGTACGACCCACAAGCAGTCCGTTAATGCAACACAACTTTTATCGGTAGGTCACACCTCTCTACGCAGTACTCCTTTAGCTTTTGATCCAGATGGTTAAGTTGTTCAGCTAGTTAAGGGGTTGATCTGCAAAAAGGGAAAGATCTGTCAAGGAAATTCCATTCAACTGTTTCTTTAGAATCTGGAAGTGAGAGAGGAACCATGAGGGTTACTCCTGAAGCTCCACATAGTTCCTTAGTGACCTGTTTCTTTTGCCATCCGTCTCTCGTCTCCCACCGTGAGTTCCACCCATCCTAATTAAATGAGGCCAAATTAATCAGGCCGAGTGTCCATTTAGCCCAGTGTCCCGTTCACTTCAGGATAGGAATGCCTCCAGACCATCCAGAAGGATGGTGTGAGGGCGACATCTGGAGATTCTGCTTCAATGGCTTACTAACAGACAGGCCTCCATGTTTCCCTATTCCGAGAAGGACAGATATTGCCTACCTCCCAGAGATCAACCATCCGATCCTCTTCTCCTCTCAGATCCATTCAGCTCAGGTCCCAGTCAATGTTGCCCCCTATCAAATCCCATTCCCTCATTGGACTGCCAAGTAAGGGGAAATAAGAAACTAAGGGAAGGAAGCTCCAAGGTCGCTAGGCAACCGCTCACACTCTCCAAATAACTTCCTGAAATCTAGATGTACGACCATGCAACTAAGATTCCGTCAGAGGAGAAATATCTAAACAAGCCCAAAAGAGATCAATACAATTCTGGACGAGGTGAGAGGGGTCACGCTGAAAGCTTTCTCTCTCAGTCTGTCACTTCCTACCAGTCTTCCAGAAGAAAATCAGCAAGGCCGAATGGCCGGTGGTAGCTGATGGTTACCGTGTTAGGGAGAAGCTTAATCACTCTGGGTTTGGGCTGCACTTAAAAAGAACTGTCCAAGGTTGTCGTTGCTGTTGGGTGCCCTCAAGTCATTTTCAACTTATGGTGACTCCAAGACCACCAGGTTTTCTTGGCCACGTTTCTTTAGAGGAGGTTTGCCTTGGCTTTCCTCTGAGGCTGAGGGAGTGGGACTTGCCCGTGGTCACCCAGCGAGTTTTCATGGTGGACCGTGGGTTTCAACCTTGATCTCCCAGGCTCCTAGTCCAACACCTAAAGTACGACAACATGTTGAATCACCTAACTGAGGTGTCGAACTTAGTCAAGGATATCCTTTGAAAATTCGGACTAAAACCCATAACAGTTCAATACCCCACTCTCGAGAAAGCCACCTCAGTATGTGCCCAGAATCCTGAGTTCCCTTTTGAGTAGATCCATCGATTCAACTCCTTAAGGATGAGTGGAACCGTTGAATCAGCCGGTGATGGATGAGCAGATGTAACTCAACATGAAGGTAAAATTTAATGGATTTGTTCTAGCTGAGACTAATAGAAGGATGTAGGCCATATATCTTATTCTGTGACAGGCCTTGGGGGAAGAGGTTACCAGTCTGGCTTCTTAAAACTAGTCCAAGAATCTAGCATTCGTTTCCACAGAATAGTGTGAAGAGACTATGCCTTTAGCCAGAGCGTAGCCTTTGAGTCATCAAAAAAAGATCACTCTATTCAATGACTTTGGCTGCAGTGGTTGTCAAAAGAAGCAGAGATCAACAGATCACACTGGAGCTTAGCATGGACAGTGTCCTTGATATGGTGGCCATTTGTGGAAGCTGTGAGCCAACGCTAATGGAAAAGCTGTCTTCACTGCACTCCAGAAAATGATTGCTACGTGAGACAGCCAAGGTGCGTGTTGGAAGGAGTAGGACTTCACATGGAGAAGCTAGTACACAAGCCACATCTTCATACCCCTCATTCCACACGCAGCAGAAAGTTTGTATTTACGCTTAAAGCAATGGGCCACTTCAGTGAGCCAAATTTATACGAATCAAACATTGCCTGCAAAGACACATGTAAGACCTCTTACAAGAAGATCTTCATCTGCTAGTCATTAGCACCACTTCTACACCTCTTCTTCATGGCTCCAGAAATAATGAAGGAAAGGGATCTGTTTCGACAGGTTCCCTCCATCTTCCAGAAAGCGACCATGACCCATGGAACCGCTAGAAGGATCTGAGGATGTTTAGGGATTACCAACAAGACCCCATCTCTTGCGTGTCCACAGATTAACCAGGGAATGACATCGTTACTGTTCCAAAGCATTCACTCCAGCTTCTTTGCAAATGGGAAGTAGTTCATCTCAAGGAAACTGAGGGCTGGTCCCAATTTGTCCATTCTGTCTCCGTAAGGGATAAAGATAGAGATATATATGGGACTTTCCTCTAATCAGTGTCAATGCCCTTTCTGGGACGTGAATGGTGGGGAGGTTTTTGTCTTGCTGTGTGCCACTGTGGATCGTCTTTGGAGGTGGAACCCGGGTAACTGTCACTGGTAAGTCCCTTTATCCGTCTTATTCTTTCTCTTCTATGTGAAAATATTACCTTTCCGTGCTTTTTGCACTCTTCTCTCTGTCTGACTTCAAGCTGCCTTCAGAGATCTCATTGTTTTAATCCATGATGATCCTGTGGTAACAACTGCATCCTAGTCAAATCCTAGTCAAAGCAAAGTGGTCGAACTCCATTTTACTTCTCTCTTCCCTTCTCTCTGGGAGATACTAGAGAAAATATTGTCGAAATAACCCCTCTCCTTCCCTTGTAACAATGTCCACCAGGGAAGCCGTGTTCACTTTGTGCGGCTAAAGGAGCCAAAACACATTTTATTTGGCATGAATATTCAATCCATTTCATCAAATGTATCTGAAGAACAGGGCTCCAGGGCACAAAATTTATGCCAAATGAAGGGGTTAGTCTTTAAACAGTAACTACATGTGTCACTTTTTTCTTGGTTTAGTGCAGGGATGAAAAGAATATTTGAAAATAAGGGTCAAAAAAGGGTTTCTCAAATGTCAAAAACCTTGACAAGAAAACTCCTGAACTGGTTGTGTTGTGTGTGTCTGAGCGTGTGAAGAAAAACGGCCTTTACAGGGTGGAAAACAATATTTCTCCACACAAATATTGTTCTCTGCATAGAAAATGAAGCTTTCTGGAAAGAGAAATGCATCCTGCCATGGATTTTGTGTGGACAAACTCTGGAACTGGTAATAGTCTTTGAAAACTGTGGAGTTTTCGGAGATTTTACTGGCAGCGGGAAGAAAATTGCTAAAATTACTATCGGCTTCCACTGAGAACCAAACTGTGGAAGACTCTGTAGTCTAGTTTAATGTGACATTTAAAAATCCCTCAAACACCTTTACTGGTAGATAGAATTTGGAGCAGGGAATCTGTGTTACCATATTTTCCAGGTAAGCAGCTTGACTTAGTGAAAGAGTTTGGGTACGATGAGAACATTGCGATTCACTGGTCAGACATCTTAGCTAGAACTAGATCACCAGGTCTGTCAAAGGGATTCATTGCTTGGGAACTTGGAAGTCCAAAGCAAGGGACTCCCCACATACTTAAGTAAACGTAGCAGGAGGTCAAGAATCGGTGTAGTAAACGGACAGAAAACCAGCCTGGTGTAGAGTTTGAGGGCTAGACTAGGCATCCGGGGAGCCAGGCCTCAGATCCTCATTTGGCCACGGAAGCCCACTGGGTCACTGGGGAAGTCTCATTCTCTCAGTCTCAGAAGGTGGCCATGGCAACCTACCTCTAAAGAAACTTGCCCCAAACACTCCATCACAGGGTTGCCTTAGGATTGCCATAAGTCAGAAATGACTTGAAGGTACACAACAAGAACAGCAACAAGAAAGGGGCAGAGGGTGTGAACTTTTCCATGGATGTCCTTTCCCCACAAGAAATAGGGAAGGGGTCCAAGCCGGAGCAAACGTTGTGCCAGCCAGCTGTACCTCGTTCAGTTTCCCTCTTCCCTCCATCCCCGAAAGAGATCAAGATAAAGAGCAAAGCCACCTTGGTCTGTCAGATGGATCACTTTCACCCAGGGGTTGTCCAGGGGTTGTCCAGGTTGAATGGCAGGCGGATGGCAGCGTCATCTCTTCTGGAGTGGAGACCACCAAGCCCGTCAAACAGGAGGACAAGCACGTGGCCGGCTTTGTACAACTCCTTGATACTCTTAGAACCCGCAGAATGGAGTGAAGTCACCCTGCCTTTAGCCAGAGAACAGGCTCACATTAATGCCTGATTTCAAAAAAACAAAAACAAAAACAAAAAAGACAAAACAAAAAACCCAAAATTCTGTTCCGTATGCTGACTTTGCCCACAGTGGTTGTGATTTGCAGCAGTGACCATCACACCATTCTAGAATCTAGTACAAAGAAGTTGTGTGACAGCCTTACAGTTTCTGAGCACCATAAGTCAACATTTGTGGAGAACTCCTCCATACTGAGCTCCATAATGGTTTTGTGGTTAGTTTGCTCCATGCTACACCCAAGGAGGTAAGGAAGTTGTCATGTGAATGCCTTTTCCAGCAACGTTTTCACTTTCATGATTTCATTGGCCATTCCAAGTAGCTCTGACTATGAATGAGGAATGGTCCATGGTACATCACTGAACTTCATGAGATGCTAGTCATAGCATTGGCAACTGAATCAAATGCTTAGAGCGGTAGTGGGCTCTCCTTTTCTGGACATTTTCAGAAAAAGGAATGCCTTAGCTGCTGATCCTGCATTGACCAGAGGATTGGACTAGATGTCGCATGAGTCCTCTTCCAACTCTATAATTCTATGACTCTATGACTCTACTCTAAGTAACTGGGACCTATTTATGCAGGACATGTTGGACATTTAAATGGGCTGGATGAAATGCAATTGGAAAGGAGTAGAACATCTGATAATTAACTTTGGATAAGTCTATCAAAACAATTTCTTGTTTCTAAGGTGGGCTGCCAAATTCCTGATTCAGTCCAATTGTGATAAGAATTACTCACACACAGAAACACCCATAGTGTTTATCAAACTAGACAGCAGAAGACAGAGTAGATAGAAGCCATTTGGACTTTTGCCTTCCCTCTCATTTGAAAGAAGGATATTTTTCACCTTAAATTCCATCTTTGGTGAAATTCAGTGGTTACTTTCCAAAACCAGGCCTTGGTTCATCATTATATCAGTTATAACTGATTTATCTCAAGAGCTGAGTCACACCATCAACTAACAGGGAAGACCATATCGACACACAAACGGCTTGGTCGAGTGCATTGCACTTAATTTACACAAAACAAGTTAAGCACAAAGAAAGCTTCCCTGCCTACGAAGTCAACTGGGAGACCTCTTCTAAGATATATGTTCTCCATCCATTGGACTTGGCAAGCCATCAGTACTATTTCTATAATTCTCATCTGGTATAAGCTGTAATGAATAAAGGATCACATCTACCCTACCTCGTCCACTAGAAATGGACCATGATCTGTGGAGGCACTGGGAAGATTGGAGATGTTGATGGATCATTGATAGCATCTTCTTCATCAATGACCAAAGATTAACCAGATAGGTACATGATATTTCTTCCAGATTTCACCATTCACTGCAGCTTGCTTGGAAACAGAAGGCATTTCATCTTTTAAAAATGAGCATTGATTGTACAGTTGGCCACTGTGATCCTATACAGAATAGATAGGGATGACCATCCACCGACATTAAGGGAGGACAGGTTTGCGTACAGCTATATGTCACTGTGCTTTGTGTTCAGAGGAGGAACCCAACTGACTGTCACTGGTAAGTCATTGAATTTACTATATCCATTTCAATCTCTGTGAAAATATTCCAGTTTTCCCATTATTTTCATCCTTTTTTCTTTCTCCAACTGCAAGCTGAACTTAAGAGCTTCCAGTATTAGATTTGGGATATTCCTTACATAATAGTTGAATTTTTCCTAGCCAAAGTAGTGTGTCCAAATGGCACTTTCCATGTCTCTTGCCACTAGGTCAAGAGCATCAGTAGACCTACTGTTGAAAGAACCTATTTCTTTCTCTTGCTTTATATGGCAATCTTTGAAAATCTCTTTAATGGCTAAATGCAATATTTGAGTTTTAGCATTCAATAAATAAAAATATAGCTCAAAAGGGCATGGGCGTGCTTCCATCAGGTCATTGTTGCAGCTTGGATTGTTTTTGATGGGAACTTCTGGTTTTCTCATTCTGTAATTGAGCTGATATTTCACTTGATGATCTGGTGATGCAGAAACTTTGGGGATGCAAGGTGAAAGCAAGGGGTCTTGATTGTTTTTTGGAAAACACAAAGGAAGGCAAAATTGAATTTAAGCTCAAGGTTATGAATGACTTTTGATCAAACCTAATGCAAGGATTCTTATGTTCTATGGATTCCACCTTAAGGCTACAATCAACAACATTATACGACCAGAATAGACTTGATAAGGGAGGTCTGTAAATGCCTCTTCACCCCTTAAGTGCTTCCAGACAAAGGAGGTTGCTTCCTCTTTATTGTAAGCCAAACATTTTATGCCTTAATTCCAATAAAAATTGGGGCATTTGTGAAATAGGTCTTTCCTAGTTACTTTTCCTTTCTGACCAAAGGTACTATTAGCATCAACAGAGAAAAGTATAGTACCTACACCATACCTGTATTTATGCCCAGAGTATCTAAGCATAGCTTAAGGGTAGGGGGAGGATAGAAAGCCAGTGTAGTGTAGTGGTTTGAGCTTCGGACTGCAACCCTAGAGACCAGGATTCAATTCCCCACTTGGCCATGGGAAACAACTGGGTGGCCTTGGGTGTATCACACACTCTCAACCCCCAGAAAACCCCATGATAGGTTCGCCATAGGGTAGGAAATAACTTGAAGGTACATGATGACAACAAGAGGGAGGATGGTAGATCAGACAAAAATGGCAGGGAGAAACGGTTGCTCATCTGTGTCCTCACCACTCCTGCCTGGGCTTTCTTTCGCACTCCAAAATGATAGCACAATGGTTCCACTTTAATTGCCATGTTTATATCATATGGTATCCTGAGATTTGTAGTTTAGTGAGACACCAGAGTGCTCTTGCTGAGATTTCTAAATGCCCCCTTCCCAAGCAGCAAATCCCAGGATTCCATAGGATGTTACCATGGCAGTTAAAGTGGAATCAACAAGCCATAATCATGGAGTATGAAAGGGCCCCGAAAGAAAACAATGCCCTCTATGCCTGCATTAATGGTGGGGTCTCTCTGACTATTGGAACATCCAGCCAAAAGACCCCATCATGTTGTCAGGAGAAAATATTCCATCTAAACATTGGAAGGAACTTTTTTTACTATAATGGCTGTTCTACAGTGGAACAGATTGTTTCGCAGGGTGGCAGGCTCTCCATCTTTGGAGGTCTTTGTTTAAATGGGCACATTTCTACAGTGCTGTGGTTGTGTATTCCTACATGGCAAGAAGTTGGACAACATGGGTCTTACAGTTCCTCCCAACTCTAAGATTCCATCATTCTGCATCTGGTTTTCCAGTAGATTGTCCTACTGAAATTTCACAAACAACATAACTGATAATTAAATTGTGGAGTGCAGATATCTGGGTTATCTGAAAAATTGTACTTGGAAAAGTACATGAAGGCCCAAATCTTAATCTTAGTTCTGCCTAGAGTAGACCTATTCAGTCATTGGTGTCTACCTATATGTGGAACTTATTTCATTGCTTTCTTCTTCCACCTCCTAGTAGATCTTCTGTTATCATTTTGGGGACTATCCCAGATCCCTGTGGTTCAAGATGGATGAACAGGAGAAAGGACCTCTCCTTAGACGATGGGGCACCAGTGGAGGAGGTTTTCTTTTTCTCTCTCTCTCTCTTTCCCAAAAACTCCTAGTACCACGCTGCAATCCACAGCACAACTCAGTGGGCCTGTTCAGGTCAATGGGACTGCAGTGGTATGGGCAAATGTCCTAGTTGGATCGCATGAAAGGGAGCTCTGATATTAGCAGAGCTTGAGTCCAAATGAAATGTTTACCTCTCAAAAGTCATAACTTTTTAAAAACATAATATTTATCTGAAATATTATCACATTTAATTATTCAGCAGTTCGTATGATTTTGTATGTTTGATACAATTTGTTCCTCATCTCAGCACCTAATTCCATTTAAAGGACTGCCAATAAGACTTAGAACAGAAAGGGAAGTGGGATTATAGCTTGCAATCCCACACTTTTGAACTATATCTAAAATAAATTGGTGCTGGTTAGGTATTGTGTTTGGTTTTGTTTTTTGTGATTTTATTTTTATCTCTTTATTTATTTTGGAAGGTACTGCCAGTGTAAACCCTGCTGTTAGTCCCAGCTAGAGTAGAGTCATTGAATCAGCTGGATTTACCTTTCTGTTGACTCACCATTCAACAATTGATTGAATAGATGTACTCCAGTTGGGACTAAGCAAGAGGATTCTAGTCTCCATTTTGCCTAACTGAATGGCTTTCTTTGTTGTTGTTGTTGTTGCATATGATGCTAGTTGCAATCCAGCACCATCTAGAGTCTTACAAATTGCCCAACCCTGCTTTCAACTACACTATCTGCCTTGCTTAGAACAACATGGAATCAATTTCCATCTGACACAGAAAACATATCTTGTTTCTCCTCCATCTCATCAAGTGATGGGCACTACAAAGTCTTAGTGATTGTTCCTCATCCAAGACAGCAGCTGTAAACCTCAGGATGTGTATGAGAGATCCTTGGGCATAAACCTGTTTATACTCAGATAGCACCAACATTTGCTTTTGCTTGTGTGAGTTCAGGAACATTAAACATAAGCGCTGAAGATGCCTTCTGATGGTCTTCTAGAACCATACTGTTCATTACCTCTACTTTTCTGTAAGGGAACAATGTCAGTTTTCATCCAAACATTTTTTCAGGAAAAGAAATCAATTCCTCATCTCAGCACCTAATTCAATTTAAGGGATTAAGAGAGTCAATTCCTTTTCTGGGAAAAAAAATTCATGTCAAATGGACATATCAATGTCTCATCTTCTTCTTAGCCATCTTTACTCTTCCACAGAGATGCTTTGATCTTTCTCTTAAACACGTAACAACATTTTCCCTCTTGTCTTCCAGGTCAGCCAGCTGTACCTCCTTCAGTGTTCCTCTTCCTTCCATCCCCGGAAGAGATCAAGATCAAGAGCAAAGCCACCTTGGCCTGTCTGATGGATGGCTTTCACCCAGGTGAAAGGTTGAGTGGCAGGCAAATGGCAGTGTCATCTCTTCTGGAGTGGAGACCACCAAGCCCATCAAACAGGGGGACAAGTACATGGCCAGCAGTTACCTGACTCTCAGTGAGTCTGCTTACAAAAGCCATGAGAAGTACACCTGCAAAGTGACCCATGAAAGCAGCACCATTGAGAAGGAGATCAACAGATCAGAGTGTCCTTAAATGGTGGATGACTCAGTGGTGGCCCTCAGATCTCCATCTTCTAGGAAGAAAACAACATGTTTCCTCTATGGGGCCAAATGTGTTCTCTGGTTCCTGTCTAATATTAGTTCCCTTGAAAAAGGCCAACTTCTGTCCTGCATGGTTCCATTTCCCACATCTTCTCATGCCTGTACTCCTTGGAACCTGCTTTGTGTTTTAGTTTCCAGTGTTAGAAAGTAAATAAAATCTTACACACTTCATTGATGCTCTTTCTTTACTGACTTATTCCAGCACCTCCATACCATTGTATATATTTTTGTCTCACTGTCATTCTACTTAGGCCCACCTATCCTACTTCTTTCCCACTGTTAGCAACGAGATGCCTCCTGGAAACCCATAAAACACTTAAGGAAGGCCATGGATGGAGTTCATTAATCTCTGTGGCCCTCCGGATGTTGTGTGACTGCAGACTCATAACCTTTGTCTACTGCTCATGTTTTGTGAGGCTGATAGGAATTCAGCAGCATCCAAAGGGCCACAGGTTCCAAAACCTGCACAACTTCCTCTCTGGCATTTCTCCTGAACCTGGAAATTTCATTCAGCTGTTATGACATATAGCTTTTGGTAGTCCCATTCTGCATTAATTTCTCTAATCCCAATTCAATGCTATCTAAGACAGTGACCATCCCCACATTATAGGGTAGCAAATGTCATGAATTCATTGGGCCAAATGTGAAGACTGTCCCCAAAGCAATAACATAGTGCTTCTGGATAAAGAGGGTTCCATCCACCTAACCATCATGTCTGGATAAGAGCTGTGCATAGATCCCACCTCCTCCATGTACAGCTCCACTGCATGTACAACTCCACTTCCACAACCTTGAACTGAGGACAGCCACTCCACATTGAACAAAACGTCCAACCACTTCCCTGGGGGAACTTAAATATGTGTAAGACATTAACAAGAATTCAGCTTTTGTGACAGAAAAAGTTAGTACTGTGATGTTTCTAACTTCTTCATGCTGTAATTGTGTGTATTCTTACTTAAGAAATGCTTCTAACTAAGTATGCATGGAGCTGGATCATTACAATGAAAAATGAAGCCCTCCTTGGGATATAATCTGTACATCAAATCATCCTTGCCTATTCATGCCCCCTGAAGATCCAAAATAATTCTCCCCCTCCCAGCCAGGACATAAAACAGGAATGAGGAATGTTTGGGCCTCCAAATGTTTAGCCTACAACTCTCATCAGCTCCCCTAGAATGCCCAGTGGTCCAGGATTGTAGGTCAAAGTATGGCATTATGAATCTTCCAGGATATCTGCTGATAGGGCCTTACAAAATAGTTTGAATCATCATCTATAACTAGCCTTTGGCCCTCCAGATATTTTGGAGCACAGTTCCCCTGTATCTAACGCCCTTGTTGACTAGAGTTGAAGTCTAAAAGATCTTAGAGTCATAGAATCTTAGGAAGTTCTTCCTAATGTTTAAATGGAAGCTCTTCTCCTGAAGTTTGCAGCCATTGCTCCATAGCATCTCAGTGTCTGGAGCAGCAGAAAACTGGCTTGTTCCATCCTCCATATGACATCCTTTCAAATATTTAAACATAGCCATCATGTCACCTCTTAACTTTCTCTTCTCCAGGCTAAACAGACCCAGTACCTAAGCGACTCCTCCTAGGGATTCATAGTTTCCAAACCTTCTACCATTTTGATTCATTTTGGTGATAATGCCAGGAAAAGTGGCAAGCAATAGGAAAAAGGAAAGACCCACTACGACTGGACTGGTTCAGTCAAGGAAGTCACAGTGCTATGCTTGCAACATCTGACCAGGGCAGTTAATGACTGAGCTCTTGTGAGTCTCTCATTCATAGGGTTGTCATAAGTTGAAGGCAACTTGATGGCAAAGAGCAAAGGCAACAACTTGGCTATAAACTGTTTTGATTTGTTTAGCATTGTGAAATGATTTAATGTGCTTTTAGACTGTTTAAAGAGTCCCTTATTGTTTTACATTGTTTAAAATGGTCCTGAATTTGAATCATAGAATCATAGAGTTAGAAGAGACTCCAGAGGCCATTCAGTCCAACCCCCTGCCATGCAGGAACACACTTCAAAGCACATCCAACAGATAGCCATCCAGCCCCTGTTTAAAAACCTCCAAAGAAGGAGACTCCACCACACTCTGAGGCAGCATATTCTACCACTGAACAGCTCTAACCATCAGGAAGTTCTTCCGGAGGTTCAGGTGGAATCTCTTTTTCTTTAGTTTGAATCCATTGCTCCTTGTTCTAGTCTCTGGAGTAGCGGAAAACGAACCCACTCCCTCCTCAATATGACACCCCTTCAAATATTTAAACATGGGTATCATATCCCCTCTTAACCTTCTCTTCTGCAGACTAAACATACCCAACTCCCTAAGCTGTTCCTCATAGGGCATGGCTTCCAGATCCTTTACCATTCTGGTCACCCTCCTCTGGACATGCTCTAGCTTGTCAATATCCTTCCTAAAATGAGGTGCCCAGAACTGGAGACAGTATTCCAGATGAGGTCTAACCAAAGCAGAATAGAGTGGTACCATTACCTCCCTTGATCTGGACACCATACTCCTATTGATGCAACCAAGAATTGAGCTAGCTTTCTTGGCTGCCACATCAAACTGCTGACTCATGTTCAGTATGTGGTCTACCAAGACTTTTTTGGATTCAGACAGCATATTTTGCTGTCAAGTCTCTTCCAGCAGGTCATTCCACAGTCATAGAATCATAGAATCATAGAATCATAGAATCATAGAGTTGGAAGAGACCCCAGAGGCCATTGAGTCCAACTCCCTGCTATGCAGGAACACCCATCAAAGCATTCCCAACAGATGGTCATCCAGCCTCTGCTTAAAAACCTCCAGAGAGTCTAAGGGTGGACAACAAGGAGGTCCTCTGGGTGACTTTTGCCAGTCTAGTCCTGGCTGATTTAAGTAAATGGCCCTCAGAGGACCTGAGTGTTTGGGGTGGATTGTAAAGGAAGAGGCAATCTTGTGGATAACTTGGACCCAAACCATGTAGGGCTTTAAAGGTAATAACCATCCTTTTGTACTTTGCTCAGAAATAGATTGGCAGCCAGTGGAGTGATTTTAATATCAGTGTGATATGCTCCCTCCTTGATGTACCTGTAACCAATCTCACTGCCGTATTTTGGACCAGTTGGGCTGATATGGGATACGATGTAAATATTTCAATTATTCAATAACTACCTAAAATACAGATGTGCATTTTATCTATCGCTTTTATGAATTAATCCAGCTGTGAACCACCTCAAGTCCTAGTCATGTGTACATGCTACTGTGCTTTTTGAGTTTCTGTTGTTCAAAGCATTGAAGCTTCCTACCACAGATGGGTAGGACAGATGAATCTACTCAGGCATGGCTGGATCCTCCAACTAAGAAGTCAGCTGGTGAGTTGGTTGGCTTCTTGGGGACTGTGAGACAGGAAATGGTTGCTCTCTTGTGATCTTCAGGTTTAACAGTCAAAGCTAGTATCAGAGATTATATATAATTTCATCAAGATTCAATGAAAAATATTGCATAGAACTGAAAAGGACCCCAAGGGCCATCTAGTCCAATCAATCTGGAAAATTCTCTTACTCGAATCTACAACAGACCAAGAATGCTCTTCTGAAAGATACACAGTACTGGTCCATCAAATAGGCAAAGAGCAGCCATAATAAGAGCTGAAGTGCCACTTCCCATTATTTGATTACAGTTTGCTTTAGTAATCCAGAAAATTAAAGAGAATCTGAACCATTTTCAAGCTATTCCTGGAGTCAATGTGAGAGCTTGGACACACATTCAAATCTCTCCCTCTGAAGTCAATGAAACTCAACAGCGCTCAAGACTGAGTTGTGTGACTCTACGACCAGATTAGGCCCCACATGTTGATTTTAAAACAGTCATTCTCTCCATCTGTGAGCTGTTCAGAGAAGTCATGTCAAATTGAAAACAAAGGGTTCAAAGGAAAGGCTTTGCTTTACTTCTGCTTTGCCTCTTTTACTTTCACTATGCATTTTGATCCTGTCGTCTACCCATCATGGATGCATACTTTTGATCTTTTTAGGGTATAGTCCTAGCCTAAGATAATTCATTGCTTGCAGTGAAGGGACAGTGATGCTGTCTTCCATTTTGGGTACCAAAGCTGGACTTGCAGTTGAATCTTTTTTTAACAGTGGCAATGGGAAAGCGTCCTTTACCATAACTGAAGGCAAGCTTAGGAGGTACAAAGTAAGATGAGGGGCACACAACTCTCTCCTCTACCATCTGCTACCCAAGTCAATTGCCTCACTCCACCTCATGAAAGGGCCAGGTTGGCCCTCATTTAATGAAAGAGGCTACATATGCAAAAGTATGAGTCCATGGTTGCTGCTGTGTCTCATATCCAGCCTGGTCCTAACTAGGGATGTAATCATTCACTAGGGCCATTTCTGCACTACACTGTTATAGTGCTATTATTCCACTTCCAACATCCTATGGAATCCTGGGGTTTGCAGTTTAGGGAGGGCCATTTAGAAATCGTAGCCAGAGAGCTCTTTGGCCTCAGTAAATGACAAACCCCAGAATTCCACAGGATGTTGAAAGTGGAATGATAGCACTATAACAGTGTAGTGTGGAAATGGCCTTAGTTTATTCTCAAAGGAAGCAAAGAGTAATTTTAGCCATTTTCACCCTGCTGTGGAAAACTCTTTTAAAAACCAGGCAGTTTTAAAAAATATTTTTTTAACATGTATTTAATATATAAAACAACATATAGAGGATTTCAAAGACCAACAGTAAATAAGCAGAGAAAAACTCTAATATCTAACCTAAATTAAACTAGACTACAAACAAACTAAAAAGGGCCCAAAAATACATATTAATGACTTGATATAATGATAGACACACGTGAAGAAGTATATCTCACAGATTATCTTAGAACTACAAGCTGGTGAGTTAGAAGTCATTTACAAAAACCATGCAGTTTGGGAAGGCTATTCGTAATTTAGGACTTGTTCTGTACGAAATTCACAGGCAATTGCTTTGCTCAGAAAATGGCATTTTTATGTTCAAGAAACTGCCTTTTCTGCAGAGAAAATATCTTTGTACCGGAATATGATTTCCTTTGCAGAAAATGTTTCTTTCACACGAAAAATGGTATCTTCTGTGTCAATCAACCACGTCCAAATTTTGCACAGAATAAATCCTCAATTACAGAATATTCTGCATAGCAAAAGCATTTTCTGCAAAGGAAATAATATTTCTGCACAGATTTTGTGTACAAAACAACCACATATAAATTTGGCTCAGAATAAACCCCAAACTGTTAAGATTCTCATCAGTCTGAGAGTCTTCTCATCAGGATTTCTCAAATCTAAAAAAACACATTTTTCAAATACTGTTGAATATTCTTTCCATCCTTATTCATAGTATATTGGCTAACTATTAGCCCTAGTCACTGCTGATAGGTCCACAATGAGTCAGAGGCCATTTCTGCACTACACTGTTATAGTGCTATTATTCCACTTTCCACATCCTGTGGAATTCTGGGATTTGTAGTTTACTGAAGCCAAAGAGCTCTCTGGCTAAGAATCCTAAATGGCCCTCCTTAAACGGCAAAGCTCTGGATTCCATAGGATGCTGAAAGTGGAATAATAGCATTGTAACAGGGTAGTGCAGAAATGCCCAGAAAGTATTGCTGCTGATGACTATCAGACTAGAGTCATGACTGGTGTGTCATTTTCAGCTCATTTAGAAGATATTGCTGGGGTTGACTAGATCCAATTGATAGTCCTAAGCAGAGCACACCTACTGAATCAATGTGAGCTTGGTAAGTCAACTTGTGAATACGTTTCATTGATTAAGTGGGTTGACTCTACTGGATGTAGCCCAGTGGTTCCATTGTAGCTGTTTGTGTAACATGTTTAGCTCAGTAGACAATATCACTGCTGATGGATCATTATGATCCCATGGTCACTGCTGATGGGTTTTCCCCAGCTCAGTTAGAAGATATTCCTACTGTGAACCATGCTTCTATGGTGGCTGATGACGTGTCCAATCAAACAAAGAAAAAATCACTATTGATGGTTAACTAGGAGCCCTCGGTAGTTGCTAACGTGTTAGGCCCAGCTTCAGAAAGTATCATAACTGACAGTTAATGTCAGAGTTTTTTGGTTGGGTTCATGGGAACAGCTGTGATATGCATGAGTACCTCTGAGCACAGGGACATGAGTGAAAGGGGCCTCAACTGAAGTCACATTTTGGTCCTGAGAATAGCCCCTTCCATGAGCAGCCAAGTTATGAGAAGCATTAGTAGAAAGAGATACAGGAGGGACCATGTAAGGAGGCCGTTGTCTGTTGCACAGGAAGAAAGAGGTGGCTGGCCATCCGTGTAAGTGGGAGGAATAGAGAAATTTAGGCCCAACTTGTTACCGTCTTGCTGCAGGTGGCGGGCTGAGCTATTTTGAGGGGAAAATGTCACAGTAAGGTTGGTTGCTTTTGTTCAATTTGCCGAGAAGATGTTGTCAAAGCTCACAGCTCAGTTCCATCGTGGGTGACAACAACACTGGCCACCCACATTTCACAGATAAAAATAGAAACTAGCTACAGGGGAGAATCTTGTGCAGTTCAAGTCGTGATCAATACGAATGCTTTCTTCATAAACAAGATAGAAGGAACGTGAGTTTTTCCCCAAAAAACCTGGGTGTGGATGAAAGCAAAACTGACAGCTTCATCCATCCCTAATAGGGAACATGCTTGTAACACCCTGATTCCTATATCAGTGATTATTACACGAGTGTTCACACCTACACACACATATACACACACAGGCACATTCCCTATTGACCATTGCTGAAAGCTCAACTTTGTTTTTGTTGCTTCTGTGTGTCTGCAGCAGTTTCTGCTCCTCACGTTTAAAGCCCCGAAGATGTTTGCCCATCTGGTTAAAGAGGGAGGTCAGAAATAAATTATAGGCCCAGAGCCTACATCAGGGTGGTGTAGCGTAAATCTGGGGTTCTGCACTGATTGTGTTATGCAGTCCTTGGCCTAAATCTGACTTCCCCTTGGCATAGTGTAAATATCTGCCTACAGACTTTACACTATGTTGACTCATATACAACCCCCCCAACCTACTTCAAAAACTGAAGGTGGCTCATAAGGGCATTCCATGATGCAATGTGAGCAGGCTGGACTAGAGAAGGTCTAGCTATGCACCCCATAACCAGACGTATAATGATGACAGACACACACACACACCATGGATAATAGCACTGCTGTCATTACTGTGCATCGCTATGAGGATGTAGCTGGGCCCTTCTCTGAACCTGCCTTCTTGCCATGAAGCACAGAATGACAATGAGGAATGGCTTCAAGGCCGTTCCAATAAGTCAGGAGCAGGCTCTGGCTGCTGTGGGGGGAGGAAAGAGATACCCTTCAGCGCCCAAAAGACATTTGTACACATTGAATTTTAGGATCGTAGAGTTGGAAGAGACCTCAAGGGCCATCCAGTCCAACCCCTTTCTGCCATGCAGGATGACACCATGAAAGCAGTTCCAACAGATGACCATCCAGCCTCTGTTCAAAAGCCTCCAAAGGAGGAGGAGACTCCACCACACTCCATTGAGGCAGTATATGCCACTGTTGAACTGCCCTTACCATCAGGAAGTTCTTCCTAATGTTTAGCTGGAATCTCTTTTTGTGTGGTTGGAAACCCATTGCTCCATAGTGTCCTAGTCTCCGGCGCAGCAGACAACAGGTTTGCTCCATCCTCCGTATGACATCCCTTCAAATATTGAAACATAGCTCTCATGTGGCCTTTTAATCTTCTCTTCTCCAGACTAAACACATCCAGCTCCCTAAGCCACTCCTTATACGGCTTCATGGTTTCCAGGCCTTCTACCATTTTGGTTGCCCTCCTCTGGACATGTTCCAGCTTGTCCATCTCTTTCCTGAACTGTGGTGTCCAGAACTGGAAACAATATTCCAGGTGGGATGTGACCAAAGCAGAATAGAGTGGTACCATCATCTCCCTTGACCTAGACACTATGCTCCTATTGACTATAAGGGACACATAAGAGACACCTAGGTGTGCAGATGTGTCTAAGAGAATTCGGGCCTTAGCTTTGGATGGCCACCTTGAGCAACCAAATGCACAGTTGAATACACAACCACATTCAGAACCAAAGGCAGAACTGAATGCTCAATCCAATGTGCCTCCACATGCCTAACAGGACCACAAGCATGAAGGCCCCCCCATGTGCAACTCCATTGCTGCAACCTTGAATGAGGATGCTCCTCATTGGACAAAAATGGGCAACCTCTTCCACAGGACAGCTTACTCCTGTGTAAGACACCAGCAGGATTGTGGAAGTAATTTAGAGGAAGGGCCTTCTCGTTGCTGGACCTGTTTTGATTATGTTGTTGTTGTTGTTTTGTAGTTGTATTGTACTTCGTGATTGGCTTTGATTTCTCTTAGTCACCCTGGCTCGTGTGTAAACCTCAGGAGGACAGGGTACCCCTTTTTCAATAAACAAACCAACAATCGCCCTCCTGTATCTTCACAACAGCTCAAAATAGTACTCCTGGCAACCACAGCATGTAAATTGGCAGCTGAAGCCCTGACACTATCTGCCTTGATGTTCATGTGCATTCATTGAGACTGTTTATTTAAAATGTATAGACGGCATCTTTCAGTTTAGCCATTTTAGAGAAGTTTGCTAGAAAAGCATTGAAATAATATCCTCCCCCAACAATTGCCAAATGTCAGGGGTCTGGGTGGGAGGTACACTGGAACTCAATGTTTGGTTTACTTCCTGTTTGTTTTTTTGTTTTTGTTTTTGTTTTCTTAAGAACTTTCCCTGGGCCTAAAATCTTTGGCCAGAAAATATGGCAAAATTTGATGGGTGGAGGAAAAAATATGGCAAAATCACCACACAATCCCTAAGGGGCACCTGGGGCAAATACATGGGTGTCCTGGAGCCTCACAAACTTGGGTGCCACCACCAGAAAAGTCCTCATCTCTGGTCACTACTAGCTTTATCTCAGAGGGGTGAAGGAGGGTCTCTGGCTCCAGTGGCCCAGCTAGGTAATTTTAGACAACAAATGTAAAACCTACCCCCAAACCCTCAAACCTACCTTTGAAGGTAAGCAAACCCCCAACAGAAGGATTTATGAGGTGCTGGAGAGGAAGGCACTGTCCAATGACACACCCAGCCCTCTCCCAGCAGTGGGTTGCACCACAACAGGCAGCCATAATGATATCTATGGGGGCCTGTTGCAGCTGCTTGTTGCATTGCATCAGTTAGTGAATGGATGTAATGAACATACTGTAAGTGGGACTCCAGAGAGTAATCTAACATAATAACCTGTGCATTCTGTTCTGCACAGACTATGCAGCTTATTTCTGTGCAGAAAATACTGCTTTCTGCACAAAACAACCATATGCAATTTTTGTGCAGAAAAAGTCTCAATTTTGGGACAGAGAACATGCCAAACTAGGCTTGCCCCCTTCCTGCAGTGGGTAGGGAAGGAAGAGGGGGACATCAGGCACAAGTTAAAGTGGGAGGAGGGAAGCCCTGGTTTGGCTAGATGGTTGGAGTGCAACCAGCAGTTTGGGCAGATACAGGTGGCCTCAGCTCTGGGAGACCATTTTGACTCATCCCTCAGATTGGCTGATACAGCAAGCCTTGCCAAGTGCTTACCAGACACCCACAGCTTGAGCATTTGTTGATCCCTAGACATTGTCTACCAGAGGGAAATTATATATGAATATAGTTGACTGGCACTTGTTGTATTTGTACTGAAGTTCTGCCTATCCCATCTAATCCATAACATGGTGTCCAGGGGTGTTTTGGGAACTTGAAGTTTCTAAGATAAGGGACAGGAAATATGTTCTTGCTGCAAGGATGAAAGGTGGGTAAACAAATGCAGGTCTGGGAAATGTCTAAAGATTCGGGGTGATGATAAATTGATTATCCTCTCCAATTGCAGCTTTGTGTGCCTAAAATTTGTACATGTAAGTATAAAACCTGTGAACTCCTTGTACGCTTTAGTCTCAGCAGCTTTAGAAGAAGCATGCTGTGTTGCTTGCTTTGCTACAAATAAACACCACTGTTTACCTTAGAGTGGAGTTTGTGGATTGTGAGTTATCCAGGGCAGACACCATCCCCATTTGGGATCCCTCCAGATATTTTGGCTAGAACTGGCCAAACAATATGGCCCACACAATATGGTCAACAACCAGGGTTGATGGGCACTATACATCCAAAATATCTGATGAGACACAGGTTGGGAAAAGCTGGGCTCATTGTACATTTAGCGCTTGGCTCAGATTTTTACTGGCCACCAGTCTTGACAATGTGAACAGATTTTTAGCATGTAAGTAAAGGAATGAGAGACTGTAAATCAATGGTCTCATAAAGTCTCAGAGGTGGAGGGGGCACTGAAAGATAATAAGGAGTCCCCTTGCATTGTTAATCTTCTATGGGAGGAAAGACATTTGTCACACATGCAGCACCATGATGGAATCTTTGGAAACAAAGACACAGACCATTAAACTGAGCCTGCAGGTCTAACCCTACTTCCTTGAAAGTTAACACCATCAAAATCAAAGGGAACAGTTTCAAGGAAAATGCACTGAGAACCAATATGTAAAATGAGCCATTGGCCTGGATCCTTACTGACTCATCCCAATTCAAGCAGTCCTGTTGAATCACTTGACCAGTAAGTCAATATGTAAGCAAAGCCCATTGACTTCATAGGTCTACTCTCGTTGGGACTAAGGCCATTCCTGCACTACACTGCTACAGTGCTATTATTCCACTTTTGACATCCTGCAGAGTTCTGGGGTTTGGGGTTTACTGAGGCCAAAGATCTCTCTCTGGCTGTGAATTCTAAATGCCCCTTCCTAAACTGTAAACCCCAGGATTCCATAGGAGGTTGCAAGTGGAATAATAGCAATATAACAGTGTAGTGCGGAAATAGTCTTAGAATAGGCTTTTAAGGCCATTGTTTCTCTTTTTTAAAACTTAGCATGTGGGAGATATCCATCAACCAGTGGGTTGAAAGAGGAAGAAAAGAGATTCCAGCTAAACATTATGGAGACTTCTTTGATAAGAAGAGTTGTTCTATGGTGGCCTAGACTGTCCCTTTCCTTAGAGGGCTTTGGAGGTTGGATGACCATCTTTGGGGAATGTTTTAGCTGTGTCTTCCTGCACAACAGGGATAGACTAGATTGCCCTTGGGGTCCCTTTAAACTGTATGATTCTTCCCCCTTTGTCACCTTCTACGCTCCCCTAATAGTTCTATTACCTGACGGTACCACTCAAAGTTTTGGTTCATGTCCCTACTTAAAATGGGATATAATCCATAATAGTAATGTATCAAGTCAAGCCAGCAGACAATGTTTGAGGAGTTACCAGTATTGAATCATCTACAGAAGAAAGGAGGAGATGGCTCCACATCCACACCCCACCTGGGTTTCAGTGCAGCTGTGCTTGCAATGGGGGAAACTCCCAGTTTCTATAATTATCCCATGTTTCTCATGAACGGCCAATTAAAAAGTAGAACGTATGGGCCAAACATCTCCAGAAAAGGAAGCGAAACTGTGTGAAGGGACCACTGACTCATGAAAGAGAGAAGAAGACCAAAAAAACAGAGCAAACATGTGCTAGGCTGCGTGGCACAAGAGAAAAACAGGTTTCCAAACCATCCATGGCCTGAAGTTGCACCTCTTGTACATTGGAAATTGATTTATTTCCTTTTCTTTCATCCAGTCACCATTTTCAGAAAATGTTAGCATAACTAATCCTAAAGATGAACCTGCTGTGTAAGAAAGCCACAGCAGTAAACACACTTTAAGGTAAAGTCAGCCACTGTCTTTTTAAAAAAAACAAACTGATTTTGACACAAAGACACAAAGAAACAAGAATAAAAAGTGTATAAGAAAGAAGTATTCTGCATTGAAGCAATTGTAGAATGATAGAATCTTAAAGGACTAAAAGGGCCTCCAGTCCAACCTCCTGCCATGTTGGAATGCTCTAGAGAGATGGCCATCTGTTTAAAGATGTCCAATGAAGGAGGCTCCCACTACCCTCTATTACACTGTCAAACAGCTCTTACCATGAAAAAGTTCTTCCTAATATATAGGTGGAATCTCTTTCCCCGCAGTTTGAATCCATTGGTTCATGTTCTAGACTCTGAAAGCAGCTGAAAATAAGCTCACTTTATCTATCATTATCACCTTCCAGCCTTCCTTTTTCCATGCTAAACATGGCCAGCTCTTTAGGTTGTTCCTCACAGGGCTCGGTTTCTAGATTTTATTACCACCTTGATAAAAGATCCGTCTAATCCAGGGGTTGGTAACTGTGACCCTTGAGAGCTTTTGGTCTACAGTTCCCAGGACCCCTAGCCAGCATTGGCATGGTGAGAAATTATGGGACTTTTAGTCTAAAAAGATCTAGAGGACCACAGTTGCGCTCTTCTGATCTTAGCAATATTCTCTTTCCAACTCAACAATGGCTAGTGATGTGCTTCTAGGAAGCCCAGAAGCACCTCCTATGGAAACAATGACCAGGCCCAGCTCCAGATGTTCTCAGAAGGTCAGCTTTTCATGAGACACAGTATGGCAACCACATCAGATGGCAGATGCTGGGGAGCAGAAGTGGCAGCCCCCTAACCATTCTTCCTGAACCCTCATACAACTCCTTCCTGAGTGGATGACAGAGTTGTACCACATGGCCATGGTTCCACATGGACCCCCAAACCTAGCCTGATGTCCTCAAGTGTGGTGGGAAACCATGTCCTGTCCAGGTTTGAAGGAAGTCACCTTTCAGTCTAGTTCAGTTCTGCAATTCCAGGTGACACCATCTTGTTCTTTGTCTGAGTCAGGCAAATGTTTTGGCCTGGCCCTTCTGACAGCTTCCTCCTTGAGTAGGACCATCTCCAGCCTGTTCTTGTGATCTCTGCCCATTCACTTGCCTTCACCTTCTGGGCTCAATCCTCCTAGGAGGAGAGGGAAAGACTCCTTCTGTTCTCACCACTTGCTCAGAGAGGTAGGTTCACAGATAGGAAAGTTATTAGGAATGGGTTAACATGTTAATTGTTAATAAAGGCCTAAATCCTTTTGTTAGCCATCCATTGGTTGGTGTTCTAGTCTCTGGAGTAGTAGAAAGCAAGCTTGCTGGCTCTATCTTCTCCATGATATCCCTTCAGATATTTAAAGATAACTATCATGTCACCTGAGAGCCATCACAGTGTAGTGGTTTGAGTGTTGAACTACAACTCAAATCCTCACTCAGCTGTAGAAACCCACTGAGTGACCTTAGGCAAGGCACACTCTCTCGGTCTCAGAGGAAGGCAAAAGCAAACCGTCTCTGATCAAATCAGAGCTTACTGAAATAAAGGATTATTTGCAACCCATCTCAAAGCAAAGAGGGACAGTTCTAGGGAGAGCTTGCTCAGGAGGTTTTTACTGATTGTGGGCCCCCCATTAAAAAGTCTTTGTCTTGGGTACCCATACACTTACATTGTGACACAAAGGGCACCCAGATCAGATCCTCAGAAGATGGGTGAGCTAGACAGCAGGCCCGAGACAATTTGCAGGGATGACACTATTTCCCATTCACATATAGAAGCCCACTTGGCTGGCATTGAAACACACTTCAGTACTGATGATGAGAAACCATCATCTGCCTCACCTGAAAACAGCAGACCAGTTTAGGAAATCAAGATAAGCTATGTGGCTCATGCAGCTACAGTCTTCCAGAGAGACAAAAGGCCGGTCGGGGGGGGGGGGGGAGAACAAACACAACAAAGATATCCCATGGACCACATGGGACTCCTGGACACTCACTTATGTCTCTTCTGAAGCCACCACCAGTCCCCCTAAGCCCCCAATGCCCCATTTAAAACAATAGTGTAATGCTTGGGCAATTTTGGCCTCCAAATCATGCAGAAAGACACCCCAAAATGGTGAAAACAGACAAAAAGACACCCACACCATTCCCAAGAAGCACCCCAGAACTCTGTACTACCTCTAAATACTTCCTTTGCCCTCTGCAGTCCCTCTCAAAATGGCATGAGGAAGTGATGCAATGTCATTTCCTGTCACCATTTTGAGCAGGACTGCAGAATGAAATGGAGGTATTTGTGCTTGTTGTGGGAGACAGGGGTCTAAGGGGGAAATTGGCCCTGGGTTTCCACACATTTGCCCACCTCTGATCCAAATATATAGCTAATGCCACACTTTTCTGGCTCCCCTATGTAGTAACATCCCAACAGCTCCTTGCTGAATACGGCCATTGTGAAACTGCTCAGTTCTATCTCCTGCAGATGTGAGCTCATGTACAAAGATGCTAAGTCCCCAACAGGATTCCAGCCTATTTATCTACAAAACAACATAACAAGGACGGACATCCATGAGCATATAAACAGTAGTTTCAACATGATACATCAACCTTGCTGTATCAATCAGTATATTCAGTTTTCAATAACAGCGCTATGTTTTCTTCAATGTGTATGAGTTCAAAGATGGCACTCCATTTGTAGGATCACCAGCATGGATTGCAAGGGCCTACACATCCAGAACTGGATCTCATGTTGGAATCTGGCCCTTCCCTGTAGATTCAGGCAAAAGCAAATTGCTGCAGGCTCTCCTAGCTTTCCTGTTCTTATTAATAACTTTTGCTATCTTGACCACACTCTGATGTTGCTTGGCCTCATGTGTCCTGGTTTTCATCTAGGAAATGTTGGAAAGTGCATAAGTTATATGGTTTAGTACTTGGTTCTCCTTGGGGTTTGCAAGCCATAAATCTAATAATGTACCTTTTTGGTTGCATCTTCACCTACACAAAGGGGAAGAATTTTTGTTAATATAGGACATTCAGGATTATTAACAAGATTCAAGCCATAGCTCAGCACCACATTAAATGTTTTTGAAAAAGTCAGCAGAAGGCCTTTTTTAAAAAATTATTATGTTTATTAAAAATAAAATAAGTATATCCAAATGTACCTCTACATGCACTCTTTAAATTCATTTTTTAGCAAATATTCCCATGTTTAAAATACATAAAACACTTTCTCCCTTCCTCTCCCATTTCTATCCCTTCCTCTTCCACTCCATTATCTATCTTCCATCTTATTGCTTTTTACTTGGCATTATATCAGATGATATTTGTTCCTACAAATTGATCTCCTTGTGTCAATCTCTCCAAATTTCAACTCCTTAGTATATCAAATAGCAATTTTTTTTGTAAAATTTTGATACTTTAACTATCTTTTCAATTATTTTTTGTACTGATAACTTTTTTCTCCTTTTTAAATATATTCTAAGATGAGTTTCCACTCCTTCTCAAATTTTTGAATTGATGTTTCTTTTAATAACATTGTCAATTTCTCCATTTCCATCATGTCCATTATTTTCAACAAGCAACTGTCTGTCAGGGATTTTTCATCAACTTTTGACTTTTGTGCATCTTTGATTCTTGCTGATATAACAAGATATAATATTAATTTTGAATATATTTTTTATACGGGATGGTCGCCAATCATATCCAACAAATATAACTCTGGTTTTAATTCAAATTTCATTGCAAGAATTTTTGATAGTAACATATATATTTGTATCCAATATCGTTTTGCTTTGGGACACAGCCACTCCATGTGGAGGAAAGTTCCTCTATTTTCCTTAAATTTCCAAAAGCTTTCAGCACCTTTTAATGAGCCACCAGCATTAGCAATATCAAAGCTTCAATCTGAGTTTTTGTTAATTACACACCAAGGCTACAGGATCACAGGACTTATTGTTAATATTATTTTTCAGGTATCACAAAGTTCAGAGCAGGCTCCTCTTGAAGCGAAAAACATGTTTGCATATCTGTGTCAAAATTAGAACTGGCTAGCTTGACACCTGAGGAGCTGAAAGCCACAGCTGCCTGAAACCATGCAAGAAAGAACAAAGGATAGGAAAGAATGAGAGAAAAAGAAAGAAAGAAAGAAAGAAAGAAAGAAAGAAAGAAAGAAAGAAAGAAAGAAAGAGCTTTTTCAAGAAGTGGCAGAAAATTGTACTTTTCACTTAGACATGAAATGACGTCTCATTGAAAAACCATACTTCACAAAAAGAACTTTTCTTTTTTTAAAAAAAAACACATGTTGATCTTTTCAGAAAAACAAGGGTGCAGTTTTTCCCTTATACATGCATGACTTTATGGCCACCTCCTATACACACACAACTTCTGGTCACCTAAAATGGTGTCCAAGTCAAAAACGGGGAGGTACATCTCCAATGCTCAGGGGATGGAAGTTGTTTCTTTTAGGACATGTCCAACACCTTTCAGCTTAGGTATATATTTCAACAGCCTCTGAAGAAGGCTGGTTGGGCTTGTTCTAAAATAATAAATAAATAAATAAATTCCATCCTTTGAGCACTTAGAAGTGTATCTCCTCTTTTTTCATTGGACACCATTTTAGGTGCCTAGAAGTCAGCCTGCATCATTCCTGGTTGTCTTTAGGGCCATGGAGGAGAGGTTCTTTCTCTTTGGGGATAAGGGAGAAAATCATCAAAGGAAACTACCTTGCAGGGAAGTCTATTTTTTGGCAGAGAATTGAATTTTCTTCTGCTGGAAAAGAAAAAGGGAGTGTTGGGATGATAAGGTGCCACATGCAATCCATGGAACACACAGTTCCCGGTCAAGCTATGCCTACTTTGCACATCTAGATATGTATTGATTCTGCTACAAGATGTCTAATTCTAGAACATGAGCATTAAATAACTGGGTTGGCTCCAAACATAGTCATGTCTAAGCTGGTCTATCTTCCACGGTTTTTAAGGGATGTCCTCTAAGAATGACTAAGGCCATTTCTTCACTACACTGTTACAGTGCTATTATTCCACTTTCAACCTCCTGTGGAATTCTGGGCTTTGTAGTTTACTGAGGCCCAAGAGCTCTCTGACTGAGAAGTCTAAATGCCCCTCCCTAAATTGCAAACCCCAGGATTCCATAGGACGTTTAAAGTGGAATAATAGCACTATAACAGCATAGTGCAGAAATTGCCTAAGTCTGTCTCCAACTTACTGGGACGTACCAAAAGCATAACAACTTGGTTTCTTCATGGGTATTGTGTCCTGAAGTGACAAAGATGTAGTAGCAATGATCCAGCCAAAGTTAAACACTTATTTTATTTCATTTTTTTTTTATTAAAAACAGAAAGCACCAATTTTAAAAAAATAAAACACTCAAAGTTATCGTAACACCTTTCATCACAAAATGGATATTGTTAAATCGTATTTGGTGGTGCTTAATTTCCTTTTGTCCTATATGAATTTCCCAAAGAAATCTAATAAAGGAAAATCAAAAATAGTCGATGAAATTCAAAAATATATAAAGTTAATTTAATTTAAAATGCCGATAACGGAAGCCTCGGTTTCACTCTTCTGTTTATATCAACGGCACGCTGGGGGAAAATGCTTCATGTTTGTCAGAGTTGTGTTCACAACAGTTTGTTCCTCAGCAAATCTCTAAGAACTGTTTACAGTTACTGAGAATTGGGGAAGCTGAAGGCTACAACTGTAAAACTTCTCTGTTGGTCAGTCAAGTGAAATAGGTTATGTTTAGGCTCAAAACAGCCACGACCTTAATCAGGTGTAGTTTTGCCCTCTGAGATTTTCTTCATCGGTGTGTATTTGTGTGCGTCTATATGTGTTTTTAACCAAAAGGCAGCTGCCCAAGTCGAAAGCTACAACAAGACACGAAAATGAGGAAGAGGAGGTCATAATACTTTCCTAGCTGTCGATTAAAGGTGTAAAATAGAACATAACAACATTTGGTAAGTGCTATTTTGAGCCAGAATCTTCCTGGTTGATCCTATCTTGAGGAGAGCCATTGAATCAATTGCTGAAATGGAAGTCAACACATTGAAAAATCCCATTGATCCAGTCGGTCTGCTCTAGATGAAATTATCAACACAGTTTAAGCTGTTGGGTTTTCATTTAGACCTTTACGATTGTATTTTTTTTTTTTTTACATTTTCTATACAGAACTCTAAGTATGATCATGCTGATCCTTCATCCTTCCTCAAAGTTGCTCAGGACAACTAACAATCTACTTTTAAACAGAAACACATTGATATCACATCTTACAAATAACAAATGTCTGCTAAAATACAATCAAATAATCAGCAGTAGAAGAGAAAAACATTTGCTTACTCCCTGAAGGCTTATACGAGTAAATAATTTTTTATAATAATTTTTATTAAGAGCAATGTTAATTGACAGGTCTAACAATTGTAGCAAGTATCAGTGGATAAATTAAAATAGAATACTAATAAACAACCAATAATGAATTCTTTCCTGAACTGTACATTATAAATAAATTTTTAACTGGTGCTTGAAAGATATGTAGAAGGGAAAACCAGGGGCCCATTCACACCACACATTTATAGCAATATGATTCCACTTTAACTGTCATGGTTCCATCCCATGGAATCCTGGTGTTTGTGATTCAATGAAGCAGTAGAGCTCTCTGCCTAAATGGTCCTCCCTAAACTGCAAATCCCAGGATTCCACAGGATGTAACCAGTTAAAGTGGAATCATAGCGCTATAATTCGGTAGTGTGGATGGGCCCAAGATCTCAGGTGGAAGCGCCTTCCATAACCACAGTGCCACCACAAAGAAAAATGTGAAATGTAGATGCCATGGCCTAGACATTAATTTTTCTTCTTAAACACATTCAATGGGTAGAAAGTGAGCCTCTCTCATCCTTCGTATTACCTGCTTCCTGCTTTTTGTTATTGATTTGTTGATTTAATGGATATAGCCTGCCTTTCTCCCAACTTGGGACCCAAGATGGCTCACAACAAAGCTAGAACATGATACAGCAAAAAGGACAAAACAAAAAACCCCAACAATTAAATAAGTTGTTAAGATTTATGTTAAAAGTATTGATCATTTACAAAAGTATATAGCTGCCCCAGGTTTATTTTTATCTTGTTACACTGATACCTTACGCAGGTTGAGCCTCCCTTATCCGAAACACTTGAGAGCAGAAGTGCTCTGTATTTTGGATTGTTTGGGATTTTGGATAGGGTACCTTTTCGGAATAGCCTCGTGTCTCGTTTGTTGGATGCGAGGCTGGAGAGAGACCGAGGATCCGTGAAGTGTCAGGAATCCGAACGTCGTGCTCGGCACAGATCCATACCTCCCGCCATTTCACCGATCCTCAATCTCTCTCTTTTTTGCCACCAGCTGCCCACTTCCGCCTTCAAGACGGCAGCTGCAGCTACCACCTTGAAGGCAGAGATGGGCTACTGGTGGCCAAATGAGAGAGACTGAGGATCTGAGAGACAAGTGAGCAAGAGTGCTTCAGCTGCTGCCTCAAAGGCAGAAGCAAGAGGCTGATGGCAAAAAGTTTTGGTTTCTAGAGATCTTTGGATTTCAGATTTCCAGAACGGAGAGGCTGAATCTGCATACCTTTTTTGGAAGCATCTGCTATTTGAACTCAACAGGGTTTATTTCTAAGTAAACGTGCTTGCCCTCTTGATCTGATCTTCCGAAAATACTTGTGTCTCATCTATCTGACGTTCTCTGAGCCTTGCAAATATTTTAGTTTTGTGGTAACCACTTTCTTGGCCAAGGGCAACTCTCTTGTGAAGCAGACAAGCACTTCAGGCTGCAGATGGTGGAGGGGTGACTGTGGCCAACCTCGCCGTTTTTCTCCTGAGCCCTGGCCTTTCCCCTCTCCTAAAGGACAGAGCTCTGGCCTCCACCACCAAAACTAGCCTCTTGCCCTCAGAATGGTGGAGGATCTCATCCCATCGGCAGTGCCATTTCTGCACTTCACTGTTATAGCACTTTTATTCCACTTTCAACCTCCTATGGCATCCTGGGGTTTGCCATTTAGGGAAGGGCCTTTAGAATTCTCATCCAGAGAGCTCTTTGGCCTCCGTAAACTACAAACCCCAGAATGCCACAGTATGTTTGAAGTGGAATAATTATAACAGCGTAGTGTGGAAATGGCCAGTGCTGAAGCTTCCAGTCCAATCTGCTTCAGTACAGGAAATGGAGAGGAGCCATTTTGTCCTTTGCTTCAGGCACTATAATGTTCCAGGCTGCCCTTCTGTGATTCTCTGATTCAATTAAGACCATTTCTGCACTACACTGTTATAGTGCTATCATTCCACTTTCAACATCCTGTGGAAATCTGGGGTCTGTAGTTGACTGAGGCCAAAGAGCTCTCTGGCTGAGAAGTCTAAATGCCCCTCCCTTACCGGAAACCCCAGGATTCCAGAGGATGTTGAGAGTGGAATAATAGCACTATAACTGAGTAGTGCGGAAATGGCCCAATAAGCCAAAAGCTATCCCATTGTTATGCTGCAGCCAGGGCCATCCCAAGACACTTTGCTGCCCGAGACAATGTAGCAACAGTGGTTTGCCCACGTTGGTCAAAGTTATTTCTAGTTAGCCGAATTATCTCCACACCTAAAGCAAAAACACTCACAAAACTGTTTTGCCTTTCTGTGGCAGGAGGCCAGGCAAGGCCGTGCCAGGCTGGCAGTGCCAGGCTATGCCCCCTCACCCAGTTTGTGGCCACGGGACCTCATACCTGCCAGTCCATTGCAGCTACAACCCCCCTAGGGATGGGGTGAGGATGTTGTTTGGTTTGTTTTTGATATGGACTTACAAAATCTATAGATGCTAGCACAAATGGGGTGAAAAGAACTTGAGTTTTCTTTTTGCTTTTAATGGACATGGGAGAAAGGAAGACTGAGAAATTTATCAGTTCATGCTCAGGGCTTTGAGTGCTTAGGTCTTCAAAGTGTGAGGTAGAATCCTGCATCTTCACCCACGTTTGGAGGAGTAAAATTAGGTTCTCACCCATTTTTTCCTGACAGGTCCCTCTTCCTGAACTGCGACATGGAACAAAACGGGACAATATGTATTTTTCAGGGGACCACTCAGTCCCAGACCTATTTCCATGGGCCAAAACTGGCTGGAAATGGCAACTGGAAATGAAGTGACCTCACGTCGGGGGCACAGCCACATAACCCCCTTGCACCGTCGACCACCCCTGTCTTAGGAGGGTCAAGCAACGTGTCCAATTGTCACACAGACTCAAAACGTAATCGAAAGGGTGCTAAGAAGTACGTGTCTTTCTTGCATCTGAATCACGGTCTAGAGATGTGGCAACCGCAGTTCCGAATTTCACCTCCACCCAGGTTTTGTTTTCGAGTCTTCTTACAATTGCTAAAATCGCAACATGGCGGCACCAGGAAAGGGTGGCTCAGGCGGCCACCAGATGGCCCCTAAAAATAGGTCACCAAAAAGCTTCTCTCTCTCTCTCTCTCATCCTCCCCCCTCAACACACACAGACACTTGTTGTTCCAGGAAGATCTTTTATTTCAGTTGGGGACTTGTTTACTCCGTCAAGCATTCAGTGCGGCACTTGGTACAATGAATCGGTGTTTTTGCTGCGGTTGTGTTGTGTTTTGTTCTTTGTTTTTTCAAATACTTCTTATGTCAGAAACTCTTTGTTACATTAAACGTCTTTCTATTTTATTGATTTGAAATAGTTTAAACTTCTATAGCCCATCCTCGATCTGGAGATATCAGGCCTGAGAGGCTACACAATCGAGGACCATTTAAAACAAGGCAAAACAATAAGGGACTTTTAAACAGTCTAAAAGCACATTAAATCATTTCACAGTGCCAAACAAATCAAAACAGTTTATAGCCAAGTTGTCGCTGTTGCTCTTAGCCATCAAGTTGCCTTGGACTTACGACAACCCTATGAATGAGAGACTCACAAGAGCTCAGTCATCAACTGCCCTGGTCAGGTCTTGCAAACGCAGCACTGTGGTGTCCTTGGCCTTTTTCGCACGGCATTTGCCATGCGAAAGGGTGCCTGGAGCATTGCGCGATTGTGAGGAGCGATCTGCACGACGCACTCACAATCGCGCGACACTCCAGGGTAGGGCAGGCGCTGCTCGTGCGCTTTTCCATTTTCGGCTGAAAGATCACGCATCGCTCCAGGGCCCCGCGCACACTTGCCGGGCTTGCGGAGCCTCCGGAGCTGCGACTGTCGCGCTTCCTGCCCCAGCGCAGCCTGGGAAACTCCCAGGCTGTGCCGCAGAAGGAAGAGGCAGGACTCTCGCACTACCTGCTCGGGAGCAGGCAGCTCATGCGGAGCTGAAGCAGCGGGGACGCGAGAGCCTCTCGCTGGAGGCTGCTCGCGTGATCCCCGCACCCCAGCGCCGAAAAAAGGTAAGCTGCGGAAAGGGCCCTTGACTGAATCAATCCAGCCGTAGTTGGTCTTCCTTTTTTCCTACCGCTTTCCACTTTTCCTAGCATTATCACCAAAATGGACCAAAACGGTAGAAGGCCTGGAAATCATGAAGCCCTACGAGGAGCAGCTTAGGGAGCTGGGTATGTTTAGCCCAGAGAGGAGAAGGTGAAGAGATGACATGATAGCTATGTTTAAATATTTGAAAGGATGTCATATGGAGGATGGAGCAAGCCTGTTTTCTCCTGCTCCAGAGACTAGGACACTTTGGTGCAACGGCTTCCAACCTCAGGAGAAGAGATTCCATCTAAACATTAGGAAGACCTTCCTGACAGTAAGAGCAGTTTGACCATGGAAGACACTGCCATCTCAACGGAGTGTGATGGAGGCTTCTCCTTCTTTGGAGGTTTTTAAACAGGTTGGATGGCCATCTGTTGGGAACGCACGGCAGCGGGTTGGACTCGATGGCCCTTGGGGAGGGGGGTCTCTTCCTACTCTGTGATTCTATGATCCTGGGGCTTGTTTAAACTGGAACAACTCCAAAGCACAAAACGTAGCACGCAAGCTTTCAAAGGTTCATGAACTTCTTCATCAAACAAAGAGGTTAAAAATCATACAGGAGAAGAAAGGTGGCAATGTTAGAGTCAAGAGCCTACCTTTTGTCTCTGGTGTTACTCTGCTGTTGAGATTTACTCATCCATAACTGGTCTGTGTTCACAATCACTACACCACCACAATTGTTCCCCTATTGCCACAATCACAATTCCCCTCTAAACCCATTTTACCAGGCATCGTCTGCATGGGGAGAAGGAGGTCCGTTCTGTCAGTAATTGGAGCACATGTGAAAGATGTTTCCATCAGGTTTGGGGGGCAGGTTGGGCCTGGAGAGGTTATTGCTGATGCAAAATACTGGCCCACATTTTCCAGTTTTATCCTAACACCGTCTTCTTGGCCTGAATCTTACAGTTAAATCTAAACTAAAGGAGACCCATTAAACCAATGGGATTTATCTCCATTCAGCAACTGGTTTGATGAGTCTGTTCCAGCTGTAATGAACCAACAGGATTCTGGCTAGAGTCTTTTAAATTTTTCTTCTTGGATTGTATTTGTGTCCTTGGGTGGACTTGGGCTAGAAAGTTGGCTTCCACATTCGTAACTACAAGACCGGCTGGCCCTAGGTAGCCACTCAAAACCATACAGAAAAGAGTGACCAAGAATCATTCCCTTCTGAAATGAAGCAGCTAAAGCATAGACACTCAATTGCCTTCTTCCTCACAGCTGCTCATGTCAAAATGCCAAATGCTGGAAAACGGAAGAGGCTTCTTTGGATGCATAATGGGGAAAAAATCAGGACATGTGGCTCTTCCAGAAACTCTTGGATGACATGAGAATAAACAAAAGACAAGCTGCAAAGTCGAAGGCTTTCACGGCCGGAATCCATAGGTTGTTGTGGGTTTTTCCAGCTTTGAGGCCGTGTTCTATTAGTAGCCGATCCTCTGAAGATGCCAGCCACAGATGCAGGCGAAACATCAGGATAAAATACTAACAGAACACGGCCTCAAAGCCCGGAAAACCCTCAACAACCAGAGGACAAACTATCCAGGGCTATTTCCACACTAGACTGTTATAGTGCTATTATTCCCCTTTCAACGTTCTATGGAATCCTGGGGTTTTCCCCTCCCTAAACTGCAAACCCCAGGATTCCACAGGATGTTGGAAGTGGAATAATACCACTATAACAATCTAGTGAAGAAATGGCCCAAGAATCTTTTACAGAAAAAATGGTATCTCCTTATTGACGCTGTCAACACATGATTGCAAACACTGAAACCGCCCTCATCATATCTAACACTCTGGTCTGACATTTTCACTCCGGACTGTCAAACCACGGGTAATGATCCTTCGGAGACTTTAACAACGTCTGCAAAATGGAATGCTATGACCTCTTGGAACTTCTCGAGATACTTGGACACCCTCATAAACTGCATCCTGATTATTTAGCATTTTCACATTTGTTTTATTTTTCTTTTCGTATAAAGGCCTTTGCTGTATGATTCTACTTGCCTGCAACCAAAAATAATTTTTTAAAAAAGAAGAAGCATTGCTGCCTTCCATGCTGACAGTCAGAAGCAGAACCCTCGAGTGCCCCATAGTGGCGAATAGGAGACACACTCCAACTGGGGGGGGGGGGGGAAACCCCTGAAAAATAAGATTTATGAATCTCATCAGAGTAAGGCCTCTACGGAGGGATGAACAGATTACGCCAGAAATGAGACTAGACACCTAAAAATGTAAGCAGTTCAAAGAAAACAGGCAGAAGAAAAAACGTTTTATTTATTTTCATTCGCCAAACTTGTCAACCTATAATAATAGTTTCATTTATTTCTTTACAAGAATGTGCAATACACACACACACACACACACACACACACACACACACATACATACACATAAATAAATAAATAAATAAATATGTATGTATGTATGTATTTATTTTTCGATGAGGATACCTCATAAACCAGGTGTGGGCAAAGTCTCGTCCCATGGGTCGCATATGCCCCCAAAAGCTGTTTTTGTTGTATAAGCAGATCACAGCAGAAACAAGTTACACAAATCCAGATTTTCCTTAGCGTTTGGTTCCTTCTTCCCTGCAAAACAAGCTCTGGCAAATGCAAACCAAGCAAACACATTACGTTGTAACTTTACAAAATTAAACTGATTTAATCCTCAGTCCTTCTCTTTATAGGCCGTTTTGCCAGAGCTCTGGGCCTGGGCCTGGTCCTGACTCCCACTTTTCATGAATCATCTCCAGGTGAGAGACAAGTTTGCAAATTCTCCAGTTTTGGGGGGCTCAGCTCCAGGCAAAAGGAAAGGGCTCCAGGCAAACCTCCGACTCAGCTATTAAAGCAACAACGCGCTATGATTTCCAAGGAAGAATTGGTTTGTCGTTGCCAAAAAGTCCCACAGAGAGAGTCTATGTATTTACTCACTTAGCATCTTACTTCTCTCCCAGTCATTGTGGTGCCAGGGCTCACCCTCCGTTCTGCTCTGCACCCATGTTCTGGCTAGAAGCAAGCAGGCTAGAATAAATGTTCCTTGTCCCATCTCCTTAAGCAAGTGGGAAGGAATAATCCCCTTATTTCACCTCGATCTGGGAACAACTCCTTTAATTAAGACTTCTGTCTTAACTTTCAAACCAGAAAACACATTCTCTCTCTCTCTCTCTTTCATACCTACCACATCACTTTTAATGACATTACCAAGGGCCATTCCTAGTTTCTGGGTTTTGGTCCATAAACCCGAAGGCCTGGAACAATTCTGAACTGGCAACCCTAATCTTGCTACCTTCCGAATACATCGCCAAACGGCAAATCAGGGGCTGGAATTGTCCGACGCAGCAGCCAAGATCCTGCGTTGGAGCTACATGCGAATCTCCATCTGTGTGGAGTTTCTCTACACAACCCTTGGGCTCAATGGCAGTGTTGAGCCGCTGACCACACACCTCAATGTGCAACTCACAGCACAATCGAATGCCTGCGTGCATCCCATGCGCAACCATAAATATCTGCATGCTCATATACGCAAGAATAATGCCACATGCGCAACTTTGCTTCCACAACCCTAAACTGAATGTAGATGCCTCTCATCAGGCTAAGAATATCCAATCCCTTCCATGGGAGAATCTCTGACCATTTCTTCACTACACTGTTATAGTGCGCTTTCAACCGCCTATGGAATTCTAGGGTTTGCAGTTTAGGGAGGGGCCTTTAGACTTCTCAGCCAGAGACGTCTTTGGCCTCAGCAATCTGCAAACCCCAGAATTCCACAGGATGCTGAAACTGGAATAATAGCACTATAACAATGTAGTGCGGAAATGGTCTCTGTATGCATAAGACACCAACAGGATTCTCATCAATGTTTCTTTTAATTGTAATTTTTGAAACTGCAGATCACAGAATACCCATGTTCTCCATACTTGCCAGGGTACTCAGGCAGGGTACTCAATGATTGATTGATTGATTGATTGATTATTAGACTATGAAGAGACCATGTTGACTGGGAGGTATTGGACACCCTCCAACATTTCACAGATGAAAACCAGAACACATGGCTGAGCCACATCAGAGTGTGGTCAGCCAACAAGAGGCAAGTTACTAAGAAAGAAGAACACAAAGTTATTTGTATTGTAAATGGAGAAACCCTGGAATTTATGAGCTGGGTTTAGGGAGGGCAAGACAGTGCCCTCTCTTCTCCTCTCCTTCTTTCTGAGTTGAGTGCAAACTACTTTCGTACTTTGAACTCAGTGTACGGGAACTGACCCAAACTAAGGATGAAAGGGGAAAGTGGAAAGAAGAGAGAGACATTTTAGAAGCGATAGTTGGAAGTCATTGGAACAGCCATTCTAATCTGGGAAGCCAGGTCTATCATCTTGCTCTTTCATCTACCAGCTTCCTTCCCAATATAGGGTGTGTGCATTTTTGCCCTCACAACTTGTTCATTTGTTTGCTTTTCACGGCTTTGGCAAATAATAACAGAAGTAACTGCTTTGACAATCCAAGTCACCGTTTGGCATTCTCTGCAATGCCCTTGATCCAAGTGGTGGCCTCCGTGAAAAAAAAAAATAAGGACTAGCCAAAGGAAAAGCTGCCAAGTGTCCTTCTGTTTCTACGAGATGAAAGAAATATCTCAGACATATTCTTTAAAAGAAATATTTGAAGGAATGTCCACTCAGCTCTGAAAACTCATGCTACAAAGAACCAAGGGTTGTTATCTCTGGGTTATTACCTTGGGGTTGTTATACTATCATAAAAAAATCATTGCCTTCACAAGCAAAGATTTCTTGGTGACCCAGTAAGATACTCCTGGTGACCACCTTTGGTTATGTCTCAGGGTGTATCTGCACTACATGGATATATGAGTATTATAGCACTAACTGTCATGCTTCATCCTATAGAATCCTTGGATTTGTGCCTTGATGGAGGGTTTAGAATGGTCTATAGAAATGCATTGGTTAGGTCTCATTTGGAATACTGTGTCCAGTTCTGAGCACCTCAATTCCAGAAGGATGTCAACAAGCTGGACCATGTCCAGACGAGGGCAACCAAAATGATGAAGGGTCTGGAAGCCATGCCCTATGAGGAGCAGCTTAGGGAACTGGGGATGTTTAGTCTGCAGAAGAGGTCAAGAGGGGACATGATAGCCATGTTTCAATATTTGAAGGGATGTCATGTCGAAGAGGGAGTGGCCTTGTTTTCCGCTGTTTTCCGTTTTCCGACTAGGACAAGGAGCAATGGATTCAAGTTGCAGGAAAGGAGATTCCAGTTGAACCTCAGGAAGAACTTCCTGACGGTCAGAGCTGTCCGGCAGTGGAATATGCTGCTTCAGAGTGTGGTTGAGTCTCTTCTTTGGAGGTTTTTCAGCAGAGGCTGGATGACCATCTGTTGGGAATGCTTTGATGGGTGTTCCTGCATAGCAGGGGGTTGGACTCGATGGCCCCTGGGATCTCTTCCAACTCTATGATTCTATGATTCTATGAAGCACTCAAATTCCCCGGCAGAACATTCCAAGTCCATTTCCAAACTATAACTCTCAGGATTCCAGAGGATGGACCCATGGCAGTTAAAGTGGTGTGACACCGAGGCAACCAGTAGTGCAGATCTACCCCTGCACATTTGATTGTTTGTAGAAACAAATGGCTAAGTCTTGTGGAGTTGAGAAATGGCATATTTCGCATGACCTTCCCTTTGAGATTGGGTTGACTCTCTGCTTCCAGGCTTTGTAAAGGGAAGTCAAGATTGTCATCCCACTCATCCAGAAAACTGAGCTGAGCAGTTTCACCAGGTAGTAGTTTGGGCATTGGGCTATGACCCTGGAGACCAGGGATTCGAATCCCTACTCGGCCATGGAAACCCACCGGATGACCTTGGGCGAGTCACATTCTCTCACTCTTAGAGAAAGGCAAAGGCAACCCCACCCCCTCTGAACAAACCTCACCAAGAGAACGTCGTGATGGGTTCACCTTAGGATCTCCATAAGCCAGAAACAACTGGAAGGCACGCAACCACAACAAATTTTGCAACGTCCATATTCACCTAGAGTCCACGGCAACATTACAAGGTATGGGCATCTGGCATGCAATGGTGGAGTGACTGATGAACCGTGGACCAATGCGCCACGAGCACCGATGTGCACCAGGGTACTTCCCAGTGTGCATTGGTATACCACCTAGGAAGTGCCACAGCACAATGGGGGTGCACAAGGCACATTAGAAGTGCTCGGTGCACATCAGAAGTGCCCAATGCACATTGCTGGTGCTCAGATGGGCATCTTCAAACTTCACCAGGAGGGTTTAACTGAGTTTTGGCAATGGAGGTGTGGATTCATTAAATGACAAAACATAAACTGTCATGCAGGAGATTGGCCATTGTGTAGACTTTTGTTCAAATCAGGTCTGATGGTACAGAGACAGAAACCCTATTTAGGTGCTCAGACAAACATGTTCCCTTACAGCAGTGGATCAACCTTTCTGCCCAAGGCATAACAACCACACTAAGTTCATAATTGTAGAAACAGAGTAGCGCATGTGCTACCATCCTACTTGATTACTTGTGCATAAGTAAGCATTGCATTGCATGTGGGTATCCTCAAACATGTATTTGCACTGGAAAGAGTTGCACAGGGTACATGAAGTGCCTCACGAACTTCGTGTGTGGATGTGCCACGTGGTACATTCACTGAGGAAGTAGCATGATGAAACTGGCACATCACTCTGTGAGCATGAAGCTGTGTTCCATCCCTCTATTTTCACTCTCTGGAAAGCAATCTTTTCCTCCTTTCTGAACCTTTGCAATCCCTCATGCAAAGCATCTAAAAGGCCCGAGCTTTTCGATTAAGCTGTTTGCTCTTCACATGAGTGGCACTGACTTTCACTACTTTGCAGGAACCATTGCTTTCTGCTAGCAGTTGTTTCCTTTACCATGCGTACGTGCAGCCAAGTTGCCTGTCAACTTGCGGCAACCCTCTGAATTTCCCAGGGTTTTCTTAGGCAAGGCATCTTCAGAGGTGGTTTGGCCAGTTCCTTTCTCTGAAATATAGCCAACAGCAGCTGGTATTCATTGACGGCCACCCACCCAAGTACTCACCAGGCCTGACCCTGCTTGGTTTTCAAGATCACACAAGATTTGGTACCTTTGGAGTTTTCGGTCCTTTACCACCTCTCCTTTATTTAGAAGCAATGACCCTACAAAACTCTTCATTTTGGTTTGGATCTCTTTGACTCTACTGCCATCTCCAGGCCTTCTCGCAACTCCAAAAGCAATCAGGCGGCAAGGCTGAGTTTCGATAGAGAATCGAAAATACCAGAACGCCGCCTGAGTCTTTCGAAGCCACACTATTCAGTTGCGGAGCGGCATCGAGTCAGGGCCGGTTTGCTTTAAATCAGAGGCCGGCAATTGAATGAGAGCCAGGGGCTAATTCCTTTCTTCATACCCCCCTAGACTGCACCCTCGACTGTCACGAGCAGGCAGATGGGTTTCGGAGTCCTTGCTAGCATCACGGCCAAACATTAGCTGCTGTCCAGTGGTGGCAAAAGGATTAATTTGTATTGCTGACCTTGTGGGATACTTTTTCAATTTGTGTTGCCATTTCAGTCTGGGAAAAAAAAATATGAAAACCGGGGACCAATGGGGTGTGTGTGTGAATTTTTCTCCTTTCCTAACCTACTTGTACATATCTGCCACTTATACATTTTTAACCTTGAATTAACCTTTATGAGTGGATCCAATAACATCTTCTTGTAATAAAAAAAAAATTACATAAACCCCCTGTCATTAATCCTAAACTTTCATCATTTATCCTCTTAATACAATAAACTAATGTAGTATAATATAGCATAAACAATATTATGTTCAAAATCTTCTAAGAATTATTCTCCTATCACAATAATATATTCTATAATTGCTTCCCATTCTTTTTCAAAATCCTGCAGTGTTGTTCCTTTTACCCCCCGAGGGAGCATTTCCATTTCCATCGTATCTAACATTTTTTAGTAACAAGTCATTTAATTGGGGTGTCTCCCGTCCTTTCCACTTTTCGGCATAACTATTCCTTGCTGTGGTTGTCGCATACAGCATTAATTTGTTCTTTAGCTTCGATTCTCGATGTTTGTCGTGCTCAATAAATACAGTTCAGGTTTCATTTCAAAAGAAGCATTTAGAATTTCAAGGATTATGTTATGAGTTTCTTTCCATTTGACGGGCTTGGTTGTTTGTTTCTGCATCCTGGGCAGCCCGTCTTCCACGAGCCTCGCCTTGTGGAGGGTACACCTCAATTCCCGTACATCAGCATGGGGATTTGAATTTGATCACCAGCAAGGAATAAGTCTAGGCAGAATTTGGTTGGGGTGCTCAATTCTACCACGGGTTGTAAGGGGTGCGGGACCCATCGGAACATTTCTCTGCTGTCTGCTTCGCTTACCACCAAGGAAGCTTATGTTATAGTGGTAACATGCGTCATTTCATTGCTCAGCACTGAAAGAGCCCTTGGAGAGACTTGGAAGGTCACTCCGTTCCGGAACGAGACACTCACACTCACATCAAGCCCAGACACCTCTGTTGCCCTCTGCTGTCCCTCACAAAATGCAACTAGAAGGGAAAAAATGTAGGCCCTTTCCGCACCCCACCTCCAAACCGCAATGGCCACGGGATCGCCACGGGATCGCGACGACAGTTCTGCACGGCGGTGTTGCAATCCAGTCGCAATCCCGTGGCCACCCGTCAGAAACGCGGATCAAAGAACTTCCTGGCGGTCAGAGCTGTCTGGCAGGGAACTATCCTGCCTCAGTGGAGTGGAGTGGAGCGGAGTCGAGTCTCTTCCTTCTTTGGAGGTTTTTAAGCAAAGGCTGGATGGCCATCTGTCGGGAATGCTTTGATGGGTGTTCCTGCATAGCAGGGGTTTGGACTGGGTGGCCCCGGGGGTCTCTTCCAGCTCTAAGATTCTACGAAATCGTTGACGGGTTTCTCCCGTCAACGAACCGGGATTCTGTGATTTCTCCAGATCCCCACACAACGGCTTCGAGAGCAGGTAAGACGCGGAAAGGGCCTTACGAATTTAGGCCCACCCTTCTCTAAAATCAACTTAAACAAAATGTCATCCTTCCCAACATGGAAAACTTTTCTTCTTCCTTTTCTAGGGTGATCTGACCGGATCTGCTTTAACTTCATTGCAACGACAGGGAAATCTTTAATTCAGGTATTTGTGTGTGGGAGGGGGGGTGTTGAATGGAGCAACCAATTAAGCAAGGGAGACTGTGAAATTACAGCCTTCCACACCCATGTCCTAAGGAACTTTACCTCGTCTGAGCAGAGATCTCACTAATTATTGATCAGAGCCTTTGCTGGGGCCAGAGGTGATAATTTAAAGGGGAATCGCAGATGAATAATACATTACTGGATGGCACCATCCATCAGCTTGGTCTCCATGATGCTTTTAGAAAGGTTTTGAGGAAAGAAGGAGACTCTTTCTTAGGTGAAAGGCAGGGTGTAAATTAAATTCAATATAAATCAAATCAACCAAAAAATAACTCCTTTTTAAAAAAAAAAAAATACAATATTATCTTCGTTCACTAAGTCAACCGAAAAGCAACTGCTTATGCAAGGCACAGAAGGAGAGAAAGCTTTCATCAAACGATCAGAAAAATTAGCCAGGGGGTTCAAGAAATCTTTGTGTTTGCAACGGTATTGGTTTTGCCACGCAGACATTTTGAAAACCACATCGCTTTGGCTGTTCGTGTGTCAAAATCACTTTCGTCTTCATCTCCTCGCCTCTGCGATTTCACTTCTGGTAGGGGAAGTTTTGGCACTTTCTCTCCCGGCAAGAGTTCAGGTCTTCTCAGCTGCTGCTTTCGTTTCCGCACGACATCGGTATGGTACTATTATTCCACTTTCAGCAGCCTGTGGAATTCTGGGGTTTCTCATTTTCTGAGGCCCTCTAAACGCCCCTCCCCTAAACTTCAACCCCCAGGATTCCCCAGGATGTTGAAAGTGGAATAATAGCACTATGACGGTGTAGTGCAGAAATGGACACGGTTTTACAAAAACAGGGGGGTTTCCCCAAAACGCCTTGGACACGCATGTATAAAGATGTCTTTGGGGGATCCTTTTAATGGACGTACACACCAGTGTTCCTAACAATAAAGATGATCCCTCATTACAAAGTGTTCCTCCTGAGCATCCCAGGGGGAAAAAATGGCAACCACAAGCCACGCGGAAAGTTGAAGAGTGCCAGGGATTCTCACACGCCGGTACGAAATTTGCTGCACGCACATACCAGAAATTGCCAACAACCATTGCCACAAACTCTTTCCACCCTGTGAATGTGGTTGCAGAAATTACCCCAGCATAGCATACGGCATGCACTTCTAACAATAATATATGGGTTAAAAAAAAAATGAGTACATAAATAAATTGATACCTTTTTCCATGTATCTTCACAACACCCCTTGGAGGTAGATGAGGCTAGGATCGGGTAGAGACAGTGTAGCCTGCGGGCGGCAGGCAAAGCATAGTTCTGTGACCTACGAAGCTCCCCCAAAGCTGCCCAAACACGCCACTAAAATGAAAAAAGATTGGTGTTCTTTTCAGGAATTTTTTTGCCCCTAAACCACACAAAAAGCAAGCAAAAGGTATAGAAACACACAAAATACCCTCACCTCGCTCCTACATATTCCCCAGAGCCCCAGTGCTACCCCTCCAAACGTTTCTGTTTTCTTCCGCAGTGCCTCTCAAAATGGCAGCACGACGAGGGTGCAGCATCGTTTCCTGCCGCCATTTTGAGAAGGACTGCGTAGGCAAATGGAGGTATTTGGGCTTGCTGTGGAGGATGCAGCCTTAGGTGGGGGGATCTGGCCCCCCAAAATTGACCCCTGGCCCCCACCCCAGTCCACTCCGGTCAAAGAGGTAGCGACATTCCCACAGTCATCCGGGGAGCTCCGGGGCCGCGTAAGAATTAAGCACGGATCTCTTCTGTCTGGTTCTTTTGCTACTCGTTTGTTGGCGCAATCGTGAGCGTACAATAACGTTGGATTCCAGCTCTTTAACTTTCTGTTCCGCTTCGGGAGGAGGAAAGCTCACTAATTATTGATTAAAAGGCTTGCTCGATGGCGGTTTGGAAATGACAATTTTCCGAATGACTAATCAATGAATAATACATGGCTCCGCTATCTGCTCCAAAGTGCTCTGTTTTCTTTCGATAGGCACAATTAATTGAAGGCGAATCTACGGAAATATCTGATTTTCCTAGCCACGGGGCTTTTGGAATGAAGCAGAGGAGGCATGGGTGGAGAAACGGCAGGTTGATATATATTCATAGGCTCGTCTGGGTTAATGAAAGCAAGGAACATCCTAAGCAGCAATGCAGGGTGAATTATAAACCGGCTTTTCTTAAAGTTTTCTGCTCAGATGAGATCTTAACTATGATGAAAGCTGGCCTAAAATATACTGGCGCAGTATATTTTAGCTGGCGCAGACTTTGGTTAAGATCGTATACAGGAGTTAGGTAGTATAAATGTTTGCAAGCAGAGCTGTGTCTTAATTCCACTATAGAACCCTTGTGTTGAGTGACAGTGTTGCATAGGGACGCAAACCCTGAATTATTTGACGCTTGCACAGAAGGACAAATGACAACTGTAGTGTTTTTTTTTCCCCGTTGCAGGAGAAAACAAGTATTTTTCTGCAGTGTTTGCCCCATATGTGAGCCTCTGGAGGATTTTTCTCTGAAGAAAAACACGTGCTTTTTCTGCCAGTTACTCTCAACGAGGGGGAAAAAATACTTTTCCTGTATAGGAAACACTGCTTCCTCTGCCGGAAACACATTTTCTGCATAGAGAATTGATTTTTGCACGAAATATCGTATAGGTATATATATCTGCCCAGAAAAATCTTCCCAAACAGTTTGGGACATCTGAATGCCTGGAGAAAACTGCACAAAAGTTGTGCCGTTTGTGTATGGTTTGTTTCTTTTCCTTTTGTTTCCTTTTTTTTTTTTCCCCTTCTTCTTCTGTAGTTGTGAATCAGACAGCCGGCATGGTGCTGCGCTTTGAGCATTGGACTAGGACCCTAGAGGCCTGCCCTGCTCGGCCATGGAAATCCACTGGGTGACCTTGGGCACATCACACACTCTCGGCCCGCAGAAAACCCCATGATAGGATCATCTTAGGGTTGCCGTAAGATGGAAATGGCTTGAAGGTATACGACAGCAACAAGTTGCGAATTAGTTTGTGTCTCTTAACTAAAATTAATAAGGGGGTGCAGTGTAGGGAGGGGCCTTTAGAATTCTCAGCCAGAGAGCTCTTGGGCCTCAGTAAACGACAAACCCCAGAATTCCACGGGAGGTTGAAAGTGGAACGATAGCACTATAACCATGTAGTGTGGACATGGCCCCAGTTTTTGTCTGTTGGAGAGGATGCACTCTGGAAGTAGCCACCAAGAAGGCTCTTTCCTGACTTCCTCACCATATCTGTCTGCAACGGTGGTGGAACGAAACCCTCTTCTGAGTATTTTAACAATTCCACGGCAGTCTTATATCGGGAGCCCTGGTCTCCATTTTTATGCTAGCATAGGGCCCCAACAGGATTCCAGCAGGAGAATTTTTCATCCCACTCCTACGGACGGAGGGAGAGAGTGGGTGGGCAGGAGAACGCATTCCTCTGAAGAAATCCGGGAGCTCATTTATTCTTCGGAGACATCAATTAGCGCAAGAGGCTGTAGCTGTGGCTGTCACGCCACGGAAGATATAGGAGCAGCCTGGTGTCTCCCTGGGGGTCTCATTACCAATAGCTCAGTGGCTTTATCTGATTGTCCCCCAGAGAGGGTCTTCGTTAATAAACTGTCATAATAGTGGTGTGGATTTAATGCTGTGACATTTAGGGAGAATTTCTTGAGCCTCTCGATCTATGGAAAGATGATGGTGAGGACGTAGGTTTCGCATCCCACCTAACTCTGAACCCAAAATCGGGCTGTATTTTGGGGAAATGCAGGCTATCAAATAGAAAAATAAACAATTCGGCCCTGGGTGGGGAAGCGGCGGCCCCCGTAACCTTGATTTGTGGCCCCCAAATTCCCCAAGTTCACCAACACGCCTCCAATTCTTTTTTCAAAATTTTTGGCTCCTCGTGAGGAGCCAACGTGGGTATAGCGGTTTGAGCATTGGGCTACAACTCTCGAGACCAGGGCTCAAATCCCCACTCAGCCACGGAAACTATTTGTGTAGCCCCTGGGCAAGTCATGCTCTCTCAGCCTCAAGCGAGGCAAAGGCAATCCCTCTCTGAACAAATTGCACCAAGAAAACTGTGTGACTTGAAGTCGCGTAACAACAAGGCTCTTATTGACTCCCCCCAAACACTCCAAAATCACACCAAGTTGGCTGGAAATCAGTTGAAAACAAAACAGGAAGTGATGTGACATCATTTCCAGTTATATCGCGAACCAGGTCGCAGCCTGGAAGGAGGGAATGGCCCCATTTCCTTTTGGCTGTGACCCACCGTTCTTCTCAACAGAGAAAACCACGAGCCAGGAATTGCAAGCGTGCAAACCACATCTCCAAAACACATTAAAAGCTACAGAAGATAATAAAGAATCAAGAAAACCTTAGAATAGCATTCCAAAGAATTAGTTAATTCAAAGCAAACCTCAAGGTCTATAAATGGAATCTTTTCTAAAAACGGGAGAACTAAATTTGTAAAGAGAAATCTGTCGATACTTATGCATTCGGGATAACTGTTCACCTTATAAAGCTGAGAAGCTACAGCTATTTAATCTCAATGTATTTATTTTAACATACGGAGAAAAGAATTATTTGTAGATGGATATGTATGTAGGCACATCTGTGCACATATTTGTATGTTTGGAGTACTGTGGACACATTAATAAATAGTATATTTTTTAAAAAGCTACAGAAGAGGAGGTTGGTTGAAAAAAATCTATTTTGCTTTCTCTTGCATTCAGATTTTTATTTCATTGCAAGTTTTTCTGGCCTGACCCAAAAAAAAAAAAAAAAGAAATGTGCATTTGGGTAATTTCTTGTGGAAAAATGAACCAAATGAACTTCCTAACCTCCTGCGCAAACCAAATTCAGTAGATACAGCTGTTCTAGCATGGGGAAGACTGTATTGTAGTATCATAGGCCCTTTCTGCACCTTGCCTTGTTCCGGCGCTGAGGTGTGGGGATCGCGCGAGCAGCCCCTTCCCTGCTGCTTCAGCTCTGCATGAGCTGCCCGCTTGCACGAGAGCCCTGCCTTTTCCTTCCCAGGCTGCGCTGGGGCAGGAAGCGCGACCGGCCCGGCTCCGGAGGCTCCGCATGCCAGGGAAGTGCGCACGAGGCCAGGGAGCAATGCGTGATCACGCACCATTTTCGGCTTCTAGCCGAAAATGAAAAGGTGCGCGATCGGCCCCTGCCAGCCCCTGGAGCATCGCACGATTGTGAGCGTGTCGTGCAGATCGCTCCTCGCAATCTTGCGACCCTCCAGACCCTCTTTCGCATGGCAAATGCCGCGCAAAAAGGGCCATAGAATCACAGACTTGGAAGAGACCCCGGGGGCCATCGAGTCTAACCTCCTGCCATGCAGGAATATACCATCAAAGCACGGCAGATGGCCATTCAATCTCTGTTTAAAAACTCCAAAGAAAGAGACTCCATACACTCTGAGGCAGCGTATTTCACTGTTAAACTGCTCTTACCGTCAGTTTGCCCCAATTGGAAAAGTCTACAAATCCTGCTTTGCCAGGCAGCAGCCGTTGTGAGCATTGGAGGTCTGTTCTCCTGTCGATCAGGGCACGGCATGCTGGAGTTTCCACCCTCCCTCCTGCCAACGATGGCGCAAAGAAGAATTGCATCAGGGATCCTACTTCTGATTGTTGCACCAGCAATCGCTGCAGGGTTAGAGCAGAGACATCAGTCTCCTGATTCCCAGCTGACAAGAGAACAGACTCCCATCACACACAGAAGCTGCTGTCTGCTAAATCCGGCTTGGGGTGGTTGAGCCAGGAGGCACTACTTAGTTAAATATATTTAACTAAGTAACTGATCTAGGATCTCAGCCATTGTTTTTAGATTGTAAGCTCCTTGGGGCACAGAGATCTCCCTTTCTTTCTTTGTAGCATTCTGTGTACATGTGTGACATGGCAATTAATAGCAGCAGCAGTGACGACGACGACGACGACGACGATGATGACGATGATGATTGAAACCTGCAAGCTATCTCACTTCAGGTTCTCCCTACAAACACATTGGGGTCAACGTATTGTGGATCTGACCTGCCAGCTTCATAAATTGGATCTCTAGAGGTCAGTCGATGCTTCATTAGCTTCCCACTACCCTATATAGGCCCAGTGGCGAAACCTGTCCTGCTCATTTATAAGCTAATAAATCATACCTGAGATAAATGTGAAAAAGCCGAAGATCAACTCCCTGGAACTTTCTGCCATAACAAAGGTTGGAATTCCCTCTCTCGGATCTGTTAAAAGGTGAAAATTGTCTCCTATAAAACTCAGCGGCCATGAGAAATTGAACCAGCTCAACTCCAAGAGTGCATAGATTTTTTTTTCTCCCCCCTTTTTTTTCCCTGCCAAGTGTTTATCTAGCACACTTGACGGGAAACAGAAAGGAGCCTGCAGTGAGCAAGCAAGACATTGCCTGGAAACCTTCTACTTGCTTGACAGAAATGCCAAGGGGCCATGATTGCAAAAACACCAGCTCTCTTTCTATCCCCTGCTCTTGTTCTGGACTTTAGCCCAAATTTTACAGGAGTGATCCCAGGCACTGCACTCTAGCCCCAAGATAGGTTCAGCCCCTTACACAGCTCCTTGAAAGTTCACAGTAAGTTCACATCATCCTGTTGACCTGAAATTATATCATGATCACGACCATCATTTTCATTTCTACCCTGACTGCTCCCCAAAACTAGAACTCAGAACTGGGGCTGGGACTCCAGGTGGCTTCACAAAAGCCATCATGTGCCACTGAAAAGAAATCAAAGCTGATTGTGGCTAGTTCCATCTGCTATGGGGTGGTCAACCATGACCCTCCAGATGTTGATGGACTTCAACTCCCATCAGCATTTATTGTTGGCTATGCTTGCTAGGGCTAAGAGGTGTTACAGCCCAGCAACATCTTGAAGAGCCATGATTGACTATGCCTAACACACCAGGAAACCTTGGGCCAGTAGTGGGGAGTGTGCGGATGGGGGTATCTTATATGTTGAGAGAGGTGAAGCTTTGAAGCCAATTCTGGCATTTGAGGATTTTTTAAAAAAGGAATACAGAAGAAATAAAACTGACATGGTTTCCCATTCTTAGCCCAAGACAGGGTTTGCCATTTTTAGCACTCGTAGGGTTGGAGGAGACCCCAAGGACCATCTGATCCAACCCAGTCAGTGGCCCTTGTGGTGTCTTCCAACTCTACCCTTCTATGAGATTCTTTTCCAGGCTTTTCTTGGAAGGACAACCATCTGCATACCAAACAAGCCTACAATACCCTTCCCAAAGCACCCTAAGGCCTATAGTCTTACCTTCACCCTCACCTCAATTACGTTACGTTTTAGTGATTTTCTGTTTAATTGTCACAGGTGCTCACAAAGTACCTTTGCTACTTAGCCTTTGGTTCACCTTTGCTTCCCCTGCTTCATTAATTTGCTCTGCAGATTTTTTTTTCCTCTCCCCCCCCCCTTCTTTCCTCTCCTCCTCCTTATTCTTTGGAAGGAACTGTTTGGTCTTTCTCAGCTGTCGCAGGCTCCACAGCAGGAGGTAGTTGGAGCAGCTGCAGCAGGCATGGGACACCCAGAAAGACAAAGCTGCAGCAAGGTTAGCTACCAGCGATTCGGCCTAATGGGAAAGAAAGCTCGAAAATTCACTTCAGAGTGCTTTGTAGCTTCTATGCCATGGCTTTCATGAAGTCAGACTCTTCCGCCAAGCCACCATATAAATGGTTCCCTGGATCTTTTCCATCTCCTTGCTGTTGGACCTCATACCAAGGACTTTGGCAATGGAGCCCAAGTAGCTACAAGGGGATGCAAAAGGATGGTGTTGGCCCCCAGATAAGTCTTCCAACTCCCTCCCTTTGTGAAATAGTCTCTCAGTTCCCCCATCTCTATCATCGGAGTAACTTAAAATTACAATCCACCCTGTACACTCAGGTTCTCTGGAGGCCGTTTACTTAAACAGGCCAAGACAAGACTGGCAATGATCACCCAGAAGACCTTTTTGTTGGCCGCCCCTATACTGTGGAATGAACAGCCAGAAGAGATTCAACAGCAAAATACACTCCTTCTTACCAAGAGTGGGACTCTACAGCACACCCACAACTCAACAATGGAAGAGCTCGTTTGACCTTCCCTGGGGGAGAAAGGTCTAAAAATGAAATCTGTCAATGTCCTCTGGTCCCACCAAGCTAATCTGTCTTGGTGTTGGATCATGTGGAAGAGCCTTAGAGTTGGAGCACATTTCTAAAAAGCTTCACTCCCCTTCCCACATTTTTCACTTCCAAATATAGGGGTGAATTGGGGAGGGTGGGATTTGAAGCTCCACAGGAGTAGGCAGAGATATTGAGTATGATTAGCCTGGGCCTGTGGGACTTGAGGAACATCTAATGATCCTTGTGGGGCATTGGTTCCAAGAATCAATTCATCATCACCAACCTTCTCCTCAACAGGACATCAATGACCTTCCCATCCAAGGTCCTTTAGTGGAGAATCATTGGTTTATGCTCAGTCGCTGAGCACAGAAGAGTCAAACATTGAGTTCCTTGACTTCCTAGAGCCACCTGGGCCTCCAAGCCTCCCCTGGCGTCTCCTTCATTACAAGGTCCTTTGTGTAATGAGGTCTTTTTCAACCTGGATGGAATGTAGGAATGGCCATTTTTGCCTTAATGAAATAATTAAGGAAAGATCAAGCGTGAAAATGCCTTTCTCTCACACCCCTTCCCTTTTCCACCAAATGCATCTACTTGGCCTTTAAGGTAAGCTGAACTTGGGCAATTTCCAACTTTAGCCTCAAGAGAAAGTTCATTGCCCAGAATCCAGGGAGCAGAGGGTAATGAGATGCCTCAGAAACCGGTATGTGCAGGATTTTATCCGAGGGTTGAACCGAAATGGTAAAATGCAGCATCGGCAATTCCATTTTTCAGTGACCGTTCGGCAGTACTGTCGGGGGAAAGCAAAAAATGTTCTTCCATCAGCATGAGGGCAGGAAGCTTTGTCCTCGCTTGGATTTGGCTTTGCGATATAATCACAATGGCAAATCAGATTGGCTGCATGGTCTGATGATAGCACGAACAAAAATGTAAAGCTGGGAGGCGAGGGGGAGCAAATTTCAGAGAAAAAAACCAGGTTTTTAAAGTCGTGGAACCAAACAGGTTCCTCATAGTTTAGCATCTTGTCATTCCATTTGTAACGTACATACATACGTATGGAAATTCAGGCCATTTCTGCACCAGACTGTCATAGTGCTATTATTCCACTTTCACCATCCTATGGAATCCTGAGGTTTGCAGTTTAGGGAGGGGCCTTTAAGGCCTGCTCGAAGAGATGCAACAGCAAAATATGCTGTCTGCATTTTAAAGAGCACTAAAGATCTATCTGTTCTGGCAGGCCCACCCAGTCAGCTTTTAACTAGGAATTTTAAACTGATGTATTTGAAATGGCTTAATGTGTCGTTAGTGTATTTTAATCTGTGATGTGTTTTTCATTGTATTTTAATTTCTGTCGTACCCTGCCTCGAGCCTTGGGAAGAGGTGGGTAAGAAATAAAAGAAAACTGTTATGTATTGTTAGTGTCTAGATCGAGGGACAGGTGTCTAGATGAGGTAGGTACTGGTGCCACTCTACTCTGCTTTGGTTAGACCTCATCTTGAATACTGTGTCCAGTTCTGGGCACCCCAATTCAAGAAGGACATGGTCAGGCTGGAGCAGGTCCAGAGGAGGGCGACCAAAATGGTGAGGGGCCTGGAAGCCATGCCCTTTGAGGATAGACTTGGAGAGCTGGGGATGTTCAGTCTGCAGAAGAGAAGGTTAAGAGGGGACATGATAGCCATGTTTAAATACTTGAAGGGATGCCATGTAGAGGAGGGAGAGGGCTTGTTTTCTGCCGCTCCAGAGACCAGGACAAGGAGCAATGGATTCAAGCTGCAGGAAAGGAGATTCCACCTGAACCTCAGGAAGAACTTCCTGATGGTCAGGGCTGTCCGGCAGTGGAATCGGCTGCCTCGGAGTATGGCGGAGTCTCCTTCTTTGGAGGTTTTTAAGCAGAGGCTGGATGGCCATCTGTCGGGAGTGCTTTGAGGGTGTTCCTGCATGGCAGGGGGTTGGACTGGATGGCCCGTGGGGTCTCTTCCAACTCTACACTTCTATGATTGTATTATTATTACCTTACTGAATACAAAGCAGTTACAGATCCATGAATCTAGGCTGCAAAGCTATAACTGCAAAACCTCAGGCCAGTCCCCATTTTTGTAAAAACAGTGCACCAAAGCAGCCATGGACAGCAGCAAAATGGTGCCTGTAGGCGAGGTGGCCCGAGGTCTTTGAGAAAACACTGGGAGGAAGCCAAAGCTTTTAATTTTTGTCTTGAAAATGGTTGCCCGTGACCATTTGGCCCAGTACTTAATCCAGTACTTCAACCAAACGCAAGCTGAATGAGCCAAGAACGATGACCTTTACGTGCTGATATAAGCCGCCACTGAAGGCTGGTTGCTGGGGACTCAACAACGTGTGGGGAGCGTTATCCCCTTTGAACTCCCCTTGTGGGCTTTCCAGAGACATCTGGGCCGGCTACTGTGGGAAACAGGAAGCAGGACTAGATTAACCTTTGGTCTCATCCAGCAGGGCTCTCCCGACGTTTTTATTATTCTTTGGGTTTTTTCCTTCCTTGCTTTTGAGCAGAGTTACCATGGTGACTTTTGCACAGGGAAACAGCCCAAGGGCTGAAGGGCAGTCTATAGGCACTTTGCTTCTGGCCTCTTGAGAGCAGAGTCACACACATACACACACACACACCGCAAAATACTGAAGATCCGGCAACTGATAAAGCTGAACCGCTGGCCTCTGTTAGGGGACCAAAAATCACGGCAAAGTTTTCTTGACAAATCACAATGACTCACATCTGATGAAATGTAAGCATACCTTGGCTGGCCTCCTCTTAAGTCCATCTTTTTCTGCATAAGGATTTATTAGAGTTTAGAGCACTCAGAAGCGTTTATTTGGAGCAAAGCGAGCACCCCAGCCACTTTCCTGAAAAGTTGCTGAGACTGCTTCATGTTGGATGGTTGCAGGTTTTATACCTCATCACGCAGATTTAGGTGCATATAGCAATGACTGGCGAAAGTCATAAATGTCACATCACTCCACCGGCACCAGAAGTTCCTAGACCCTTTCCATTGTTCACATATCTTTCATCCTGGGAGCCTGGCCAAGTACTTATCCCCTTATCTTTCTATGCCCATTCCTATAACACCTTCCTGCTAGTTTCACGTTCCTCCTTCTGATCTCTTTCCTCTTTGCCGGATACAAAGCGGCCTCAAGCACTGCACAGATTAACCATTTGGTGCCTTGGGACACTTTCACACTTTCAACCGGATCCATGGTTGCAAGCAGCAATCGCCAATCAATACATTGCAGCATGCTAGAAGCATATAGCCCCCAGTAAACCTGTTCTATGACGTATACTAATACACAGCCAGCATACTTCTCCAGTTCTCCCCACATTCTCCAACAGCCGCAGAATAGCTGTGGAGGAGGGGGTCCACAGCAGATAAAAAGAGAGTCCAGGAGGGGCACAAAGGCTCTCTCATGTATTGTCTCTTTGCGGTCCCAGCAGTGCCTCTGCTGGGATGGAGGCATGTCCCCAGCGCTCCTCTCTGCACGTGACCGACTGCCTGCCGGAGGGAACACAAGGGACACACCCTTTCCTTCCACACTGCAACTGGTTTTCTTCCCATTGTGGATTGCGTAGATTGCGCTTCCAGCCGTTCTGCATGGCTGGCTGCAACGGAAGACTTAGGCGATCGGGGGTCGTTGATGGACTTTTCCCATTAATGATATACCCCACGATCTGAGACCCAGCAACGCAAGAAGGGAGGGACCGCAATGACATCGTGATGGTCCCGCTCCTTTCATGTCCCCATGCCGGGATGCCACCATCCTGTGTAAAGGGCCACAGTCACTTCTGGCCACCATTTTGAGTAAGACCACAAAGGAAAATGGAGTTATCCATACTTGCTGGGGGAAGGCGGCCCCTGCTGAGGATCCAGGATGGGAATTGCGCCCCGACACTGACACAGTTTCCACCCCAGGGTACAAGAAACAAGGGTAGTCCTTTTTAAAGGAAAGAAAGAAGGAGGTTTGAGCGTCTTGCTTATTGCCTGTAAAGAAGAAAGCAAAAACAAGACGAGGTAAGAAAGCAGGCACTGTTTGGAACAAAAAGTTTGCAAACACTCCATTTCCCACCTAGATCAGAACAAGAACTTTCCAGATAAGGCCCATCCAAACTAGATGCCCTCAATCACAGCTGCCATTCCTCCTCCATTCACCTTTCCGAAGGCATTTTACAACTAGGTCAGCTCAAACCGGGTGGAATAAAAATTTTCCATCGCACCCAAAGCGGAAGACCATCTAAGTGCACGACGAAGCATCTTTAGACATTCTGGATGTCAGCAAAACCTCCACTGAACTTCGAGAACTAAGGAAGAAGAAAAAAAGCAGCGTCTCTTTCTAGCTTTTTGCTCGCTTTCGTCTTTCTCTGCCTCTCTCTCTCTCTCTCTAAGCTAAACAAATTGGCTGTCAGGGATCTTCATGCCATAATAGATTGGTTCCAAATTTGCCCCTCAGGGCCACGAAGCTACACTTAATGGCTGCAAAATATTGAAAGGGGACAGCCCCCCCCCCAAAAAAATTCCCTTCCCAAATTAATGAGCTCTTTACTAGCAATTTACAAAAGAGGAAAGGCTGGGTGTGGGGAGACACAGATTTAAAAAGCTTGGGTCTCGGATGTCAGATGTATGCTACGGAATAGAGCCAAGCTGCGCGGTTGAAACACGGGGCTTATTAAAGATAAAATATAGGGATTGAGGTGCAGGGAGATGAATGAATGGAAATCTGACCTTATTAGTATGCATTTATGCATTGTTCAATGAGGCACATATATTTTGAGTTCGGAATAGTAAGCCAACACATAAATATGAAAAAAGCATCATTGGTTCACATTCCCAGGACTCTAATTTGGCTTGTTGTTTCTATTCATTTCCCTTTTCCCCTTCCCACTACCATCACACGAACAGAGTCGACAATCTATGGATCAGTAAAGAGCTAGAATAACTTGCTGTACCGTCCTTCATTTCTTTACGTTTGGTTTTGCTGGACACGTAAATAGCCGCCTTCACGCCGCAGAAGGTTTTCATTTATTTATATCTGCCAACATTCTACATCGTCTACTGAGTTGGGCATACATAGCTAAGTAACCTCTTCTAGCTTAACCGTGCAAGCTCGCCTGGAAAGCATGCCCTATGAGAAGCAACTTAGGGAGGTGGGTAAGTTTAGTCCGGAGAAGAGAAGGCGAAGAGGCAACATGAGAACTATGTTTGAATATTTGAAAGGATGTCACATGGAGAATGGAGCAGGTCTGTTTTCTGCTGCTTCAGAGATCAGGACACGGAGCAATAATTTCAAACTTCAGGAAAAGAGATTCCATCTAAACATTAGGAAGAACTTCCTGATGCTAAGAGCAGTTTGACCGGGGAATGCACTGCCTGGGAGTACGGTAGAATCTCCTTCTTTGGAGATTTTTAAACGGCGCTTGGATGGCCATCTTTCGGGAATGTTTTGATGGTGTCTTCCTGCACGGTAGAATGGAGTTGGACTGGACGGCCCATTTGGATCCCTTCCAACTCTACGATTCTAAGAGGCACCAGACACATCAGGCAAAGGAGGTCTATGCAGCTGCCAGTTGGGGTGCAAGGCAGATGACAACTCCAGCTCCCTCCTGCCAGCAAGTGAGGCAGCCGCGAGGAATTTTGGCAGGGGTCCTGTTTCCATTTGGCGAGCACTGTATCCGTGTGGTTTGAAGGGGCCCTTGCGTTCATAGTTTGGTGAGCTGCTAGAGCTCTCTGGCTCAGAAATCTAAGTACCTTTCCCCCGACTGCAAATCCCAGGACACCATACATTGGAACCATGGGAGTTTAAATGGAATCATAGTACTACAACTGCACAGCGCAAAAGGATCCCTCTTTCTTGGCCAGAGTGATGGGAGCCTAACATTACTAATGAGGTGCTTTCACGTTTGGTTTGGTTTTTTTTCCTAAACCTCCAGCAATGAGAAGGCTAGAAACCTATCCATGCAGAGAGCTGCGAAGGAAGGGAAGAAAATCAAGGCATTCCTGGGAGAAACAAACAAGCACTCTTTTAATAGACCGATCCCTAGAGGAAGCTCCGCTGTTTCATCATTAACCTGTCCGGTATTCCCTTGACTCTCTAGGAACCAAACCAAAATACTGTATTAACTCTATAGCAGCTAGCTCAAAAATTATTTTTTTTTCCCCTGTAAGGAAGCATGTTATGGCCAAACCTGGTTTAGAACCCTCACTCAATAGGAACAGGGTATTATGTCTTTTCCCCAGTCTGTTGTTGTTGTTGTTGTTGTTATTATTATTATTTGTTTTCGATTCCCCTCCAACTGCACAGCAGCTTAGAAGAGGGGGACATCCATTGTTCCCAATGGTGTTTTGGGAGGATTTTTTTCTTCTTTTTCAGCCCTCGCAAGAAACATGTGGTCAAGCAACATCAGAGTGTGGTCAAGACGGGAGAAAAGTTATTAATGAGGAAGAACACACAAGTTAGGGGATGCTGCAGTAGTTTGCTTTCGTCCGAGCCCACTGAGAAAGGCAAGATGACTCCCTCTCCCGTCCTCTCCGTTCCACCACCTTCCCCTCTGCATTGAGTTAACCGAGGGCCTTTCCACACTACCCTGTTCTAGTGCTATTATTCCGCTTTCAACATCCGATGGAATCCTGGGGTTTGCGGTTTACGGAGGGGTATTTCGAATTCTCAGCCAGACAGCTCTTTGGCCTCAGGAAACGACAAGCCCCAGAATTTCACAGGAGGTTGGAAGTGGAATATTAGCACTGTAACTCTGTAGTGCAGCAAGGCCCTCGGTCCAACCACTTTTGGACTTTAAACTCCGTTTGCTGCAACTCAAGTGAGCTGAGGGCAAAGAGGGGAACTGGAGGAAGGTGAGAGAATTGAAGCCATTGTGAATGCAGCTAGAAAAGTGAGACGACCGAGGCTTAATCAGAAGTGTGCCTGCCAGACTGGGACAACTGGAGGCTATTTTTTAGGAGTGTTGTACCAGGAAATGCATTGATTGCACCTACGTGCCAGAGATCTGTCTCCTGATGCAAGATCTTGGCCGTTGCTTTAGCCCAAAACAGCCGTTTGGGGAGCAACGGATTGCTGCAGAAGTCAACATGGTGCTAATGGAACAACGTTGATGTTGAGGACGTTTACAAATCCTACAGAATCACAGTGACTCTCTAAAGCAGGGATGGGCACCTTAGATCCCCAAAAGACTTTGGAGGACCAAACCACCTGAAGAAAAAAATTAAAATTGCCACCCAACACGCTCCAAGACATGGGAAGCCTTTTCATCATGTTTTTGGGGGCCCTGAGCTATTTTAGGACCAGGATCTATCTTTTTGTTTTTAACAACAGGAAAGTGGCAGTCAGTTGCTAACTAAAGGTACAAGAGCCCCATGGCTTATTCAACCTGGCAACCCTGTATCGAAATCAGTGCTCTCTACAGGTTCATTGTGCTGTTTACTACTTATTAAGGCATCCTTATTTCATTAGAGAGAAATGTTTTAATTACAGCCAGGCTGGGACGGCCGGGTTGAGGTGGGCTTACCATAATTAATCCACCAGGGAAACCCTGAAGCTGAAGAGCAAGGCCAACCAGGGAATGATTCAGCAGAAGCTTTCCCTCTGGATGTTGGGTTGTTAGGGGAGACCTGAGGCTTTGGGGCCTTGCCACAAGCCCCAAAGGTTTATGTCCCGGCCTCTTCAGCTAGCAGTTTCTGCAAAAAAAGAGCTGCCACTGCATCTGAAAAGTCTCCCTTTCAAGCCTGTTGGAGATATCAAGGCCAGCCCACCCAACCCACTAGGGAGAGTGAGGCAATTACTTTAGGTAGCAGGTATTAGGCAGTCAGTAAAAGCAGGTTCTGGATCTCTTGGGCTGTCGTCCTCTGCCACACCTATTGGCTTTGGCCCCAGAAACTGACCAGCCGATTCAGGTACGGCAGAGGCCGCCATCCTGTCAGCAGGGTCAGTCCAGTTGGCTTCGGCGCACAAACTGAGGAAGAGGATGTCCTTTGGTTCAGGCAGCAAAATGGCTTCAGCTAGCTCTAGTTGACAAGTGGGGTCCTCAAGCAGTTATTAGATGCTGGAGGCATCTTCCAATTGAAGGACCACTGAGCCCAGGTCTGCTCGGAAGAGCCCTAAGAATGGAAAGCAAAGAGTCCTTCCAGGTGCCTGTCAACAGTAAGAAAAAGCCAGACGGTAAACTGAGGAGGACCTTGCCTTCTTCTCCACTATGGTTAGATCCATCGCATGTCTCTGTAAAGCACTATGGTTGTTACGTGCTGACTGTGGCCCTTGGCAACCCTAATCCAGGGTTTTGTTGGCAAGCTTTGTTCAGAGAGGCTTTGCAAAATCCGGTTCTTCCCCTGCTTTAGAAGAGCTTCTCTCCTCCTTTTCTCTGCATGAAAGCCAATCCAGTGCGGTGGGGAAGACCCTAGACCAGGGTCCAGATCATCTCTTGAGGAGACAGAGCATAGCATAACGCTCACAGAGCAACAGGAGCCTTGCATGACACTGCCTTGTTAGTGAATTGAGCCGTTGCACATGGTGACAAAATGCACAGGCATATCTTCATGTCCTGTGTGCATCTGCATGCACAGTGTGCAATGCACGTGCGCCATGCATTGCATGTGCCACTCTGCTTCCACACCCTTGAACTGAATACAGGTACTCCACAGGTGTCCAACCACTTCTAAAGGGGAACTTAATGCATGTGTATGATGGCAATAGTATTCTAGCCCAGGACTCAGGAGCAGAGGCGTATCTACGGCGAGCGTGGAAGTTGCTCCCCTGACTCCAGGCTGTTTTCTCCTCCTCCTCCTCCTCCTCTTTCTCTATCACTTCCAGTACTGCTTTTTTGCACCCTCCTGGCATTGGCACCTGGGGCAGATGTCCTACTAGCCCCACCCTAGAAGCGCCTCTGCTCAGGAGATCCAGGTACCAGTTCTGACTCATCCACAAGACCCACTGGCTGAACTTCAGTCTATGCATCATCACGATCTACTTCACAGGGTTGTTGCTAGCATAAAAGTCTGGGAAGGAGAACCATGTCCAACGCCCGAAGGTATCAATGTTAAGGTATCAATGTTAGAAATAAATATTTAAAAGCCATTGCCATCTGATGTAGACTGAGGGCCTTTCCGCACTCCACTGTTATAGTGTTATTATTCCCTTTCAACATCCTATGGAATCCTGGGGTTTGCAGTTCAGGGAGGGGTATTTAGAATTCTCAGCCAGAGAGCCCTTGAGCCTCAGGAAACTACAAACCCCAGAATTCCACAGGATGCTGAAAGTGGAACAGTAGCACTATAACAGTGTAGCAGGGAAAGGCTCTTATTGCTCCCTATTTCCAAAATCTTTTAAAAATACATATTTCCCAAATCTTTTCCAAATTGATCCATTACGTTTTGGAAAATATAGGAATTAATCCCGACTGGTTCACCTGCCTGCCTCTCCGCTGCTCTTTTTTCCACTGAAGAGAGAGAAAGGGAAAGAGGATGAGACACTGAGAGTCGGAGGCCATGTTGGAAACGCCAGGGAAATTAAAGTTAAAAAGAGAGAGGAAGGTTGAGAATTCCCCCCGAAGCAAAGAGCTCGCTCTTGACCTTCCAATTACACTTGAGAGCAAGTTCAGTGGCTCAACACGCATTGCCCACATAGCAGTCAGGTACAATCCTTCGCATCTATAGTTTAAAGAAATAAGTAACTTCCTGTGGTGGGCCTTCAAGTCCTTTCCAGTTTACGGCGACCCTCAGCCGAACCTATCTCCGCAAGATTTGTTCAGAGGAGATCTGCCCTTGGAGCCCTCTCAAGCTGAGAAAGTGTGACTTGCCCAAGGTCAGCCAGTAGGTTTCTGGGACCAAGCAGGGATTTGAACCCGGATCTCCTGGAGTCCTGGACTAAACTTCAAAGCTCTGCACCACTGCTCGTTCTCAATAGGTAACTAGGGCTGGGAAAGACCCAGAGATAGGAATTAACCGGTTAAAATAAATTAAGTTTTCAATTAAATTGGGAATTAAAGGGACATTGTTTAACTAAAGTGATTGATTTACATTGGGATTTGTATAAACTTATTGATTAAGTTATTAATTAACTAAATGAACTGTAGTGCTAAAAAGCTAGCAAATCTGACATTTTGCAGCTGAGATTTTATCCAAAGCCTCGCTCTCCTGGATCCTGCTCCACTGCATCCTCGTCTCTGGAGCAGCAGAAAACAGGCATGCTCCGTCCTCCATATGACATCCCCTCTAATATTTAAACATGGCTATCACGCTGCCTCTTAACCTTCTCTTCTCTACGCTAAACATCCCCAGCTCCCTAAACTGCTCCTCATGGGGCTTCATAGTTTCCAGGCCTTTTACTATTTTGGTTGCCCTTCTCTGGATATGTCCCAGCTTGTCCGTATCCTTCCTGAACTGTGGTGCCCAGAACTGGACACAGTCTTCCAGGTGGAAGCCGACCAAAGCAGAATAGAGTGGTACTATCGCTTCCCCTGATCTGGACATTGTACTCCTATTGAAGCAGCCCAGAATTGCCTTGGCTGTTTTCGCTGCCGCATCACACTGCCAGCCAGATGTTTCCTCTGCTGCCCACCCCATCACTCTCCAACAACACCCACGCCAAAGAGACAAGTGAGTTTCGAGAGGGGAGGAAAGGACAGAGCGTACTTCTACTTTGGTGAAACTTCAGACTCCAGCCACACCCATAACCGCTGGAACATAAGCCTGAAAAATTCATCAAAAATGTGAAGCAAAAATCGTACGGGACTTTAAGATTGAAACTGATAAATAATTAGAACATAATATACCAGATGTAACTGTGGTTCAGAAAACGAAAGCCTGGATCGTAGAAGTGGCAATCCCGAGGGATTGCAGAATCAAAGACGAAGCGAGGGGAAAGTTCAGGAAATACGGAGAGCTGAAAATTGAGATTCAGACCTCTAGAAAAAGAAAACAACTGTGGTTCCACCGGTGAGAGCAATTCCTAAAGAACTGCTGTTACTTCACTGTTCCTGAATAAAGCTTTTGAAAATCTTTATGCGTAATTACTGGAACTGGGAGTTAGCCAGTACGTGACAGTAAATGACGATGGCAATGTAGCTGGAATTTCAAATACTGTTTTACTTCCCATTTTGCATAAGGAACTAACTTAATTTCAGTTACTTTTTAAAATTATGAATGCCGTAAGCCACTGGCCTGTGGCACGAAACGCATGTCCCAATTGTCCCCTCGACACTCACAACAAAGCAGAAGGCGTCACGTGAGCCAGCACTGGAACCGTGTGATATTCCACCTCCATCCTTTAGCAAGGCCACACTCCGCAACTATTAGGATACTACAAACACTTTGCATTCAGCTGCCAAAGGAGTGAAGTCATTATGTTACGTTGTAATGTAGCTTAGAGATAGCTTCCTTTATCCCTTAGGAAAGGAATCAATTACAATCAGTACTTGTAACCAGTTCCTTTCAAGTTCCACATCGGCGTTTGTCCTTCATAGGAAATCGAGAGATTGCAGGTAAAGCTACCATATAGACCAGAATCCTGTTGGTGTTTTACTCATGTGGAAATTCCAGCTATGGAAAGGGTTGAAGATCTGTACTGAGTCCAATGCAAAACGGCAGCATTCGGTTCAAGTGCACAGAACCAGTCGTGTTGTGCATGCAATGGCACACGTGTCTCTTCGTTTTGGTGCGTAGTATTGCCATTTAACACAGGACCGGCATTGCACAATCACGGCACAACTCTGCACGCAGAGATTTTCGGCACCCAACCCTGACGTAGGACCTCAGCTGCCGTGCGATATCGGCTTGCAACACGGAGGCTTCCATCCCCGTAGCCGTGGCCTCCGCAGATCAATAGCAACCAAGGCAGCAAAAGGGGAGGGGATGACGGAGGAGAATTTTCGTTCCTCGTGGAATGTCTTGCCAATTTATATTTGAAATGTGGCCTCTGGGAGCTGTCTTACGGCGGCATCATTTCATACATTTTGAACTGTGGCTCAGAACACGGCGCAAAGGGTACAGGAGGCTATTTGCTTATAATTGCTCTGTGCATGAGTTAGGGGCCCAGGAGAGGGACCGCCATGAAATAAGAGAGCCCTGGCCATCTGCAATTTCATCTTGCGCGGCAAATAGAAACCCCAACATAATATAAAGTGATCCATTTGTCATCAAAAAGAGAACGGACACCGCAGCACTCTTTAAACAAAGCCTTTGGCAAGGAATTGTGTATTTATTTATTTTTTCTCTGCCCATTTCTGGCCGATCCACGGCTCTCCTCCTCTCCGCTTGGTCCTCTCAACAACCTTGCGAGGTAGGTCAGGGCGAGAGAGAGCTTGCCTACCCTGCAGTCACTGCAGGGTAGTTTTCATTGCTGAGTGAGGACTTTGAAAGGGCTCTCCAAAACCAGGCATGGGAATTGCGTGGCCCTCTGGATGCTCTTGGATAGCATCTCCCATCATCCCACACTGTTGGCTGTGCTGGCTGGGCCTGATGGGACTTGCAATCCAGCAACATCTGGAGGGATCTAAAGGTTAGGCCAGTGTTCCAACCTCCACACCACATAGGTTCCTGTCTAGTGCCAAGGAGACAGATTACAGTTACGCAGTAAACTGTGATTCTTCTTCATTCACGAAGAAACAACAGCTACTTGTAGCTCTTTATTGCCCACTGCACGAAAGTCTTTGAAAACTATGGTTTGCAAAGACCATTCCAAATGTGGGACCCATTCTGTGCAAAACTCACAGATTTGGCTCAGAAAGCAGCATTGTTCGTGCAGGCAATAGTATTTTCTGCGCGGAAATAATATTTTCTGCACAGAAATATTTTCTGAATTCTTCGCCATGGCACCACAAACGCATCCTGCTGTCATTCACAAGCGTTCCATAATGTTGCGGTTCTTTGTGGGTGTTTTGCAGCACTGGTGGAGTCTATCCTTGCGTGTGGACGTTTATGCTGCAGCTGATATATGATGGCAGCTGGCATACAACCACTCCCGGCAACTTGTGACATCATTTCACTGGTCTCCCTCAGTGGAATAATTTTCAGCACTTGGTGTATCCGCTTTCGACGGTTGCCACTATTAAAAAATACAAAAGATGCAAGCAATACAAACAGTACCTCCGCTAATAAGAAAGCTGAAATGCTCGTATAAAGCGTAACCACCACTTAGCTTACTGCCGAATCTCTCCATGTGGCTTCCAATGGGCCCTTGGAATCTTGGAATCCATGGGGGAGTGGTTCCACAACTCCGTTACGGACACCAAAAAACGTCAGCCATGGAGACCCATTGGGTCACGTCGAGCACGTCACACACTCTCAGCCCCAGAAAACCCCAAGATAGGTTCGCCTTAGGGTTAGGGTTAGAGTTGAAGTCACACAATAACAATGACGACAAATTCCAGTTAAGACCAACAGTTACTGTTTAGCTCATCACCTTTGTGTTTGTGTGCGTTCATGTGTGTGTGTAATTCCTGATCTGAAAACTCCATTGAAAGGCAACATATAAATCATTTGCGATCTATCTATCTATCTATCTATCTATCTATCTATCTATCTATCTATCAAAGACGTAAGCCAATCAAAGACACAGGCATTATCTTCAATATTCTGTATTTGCCCTCCTTGTTCCATCTGCCATTTCGGCATACTTTGTAAGACCGCAGCTCCTAATTTTAAAACGCTGAATTTGGGGACGATGCCTTGTACGTTTCCAATCACGATTCGTAGCCCTGTGCTTTGAGTGGTCCTCAAAGAAGCAGGATCGAAAAATCTAATTGTGGACATCTAAGTGTTTTTGAAGCTCTTACAACGAGCTGGATCCTAAGATAAAGGGTGCTCAGCTGTTAATGTAATTAACTCGGCTAATTGGATGCTCAAAAGACCAAACAGATCATCCCCAGTCGTACTCTGTGGAATACAAGATATACGTTTGTTCCCGAGGTTTTTTTAATCCATGCATATTCAAGCAAACCTTTGTTATAACGTCTTCTCCTCCCAGAAGGGAGGGGATTCAAAGACATAAACCAGGGGGAAGGAGAGAAGAGTGGATCAATTTGCACACAGCTTGGAAGGAACTAAATGCAAGTAACTAGTTGCTAGTAAATAGCTCCTCTTTGCAGGACTGAACTGCATCCTGTTTGCAGCTGCAAGGATAAGGTCACTCCTTTTGGGGTGCAATGTAATATTTGAAGCTACGTTTGTACTTACAAGGGTATGGCCTCATCAAATGGTAGAAAGGGTAGATTGCATGGGTTTCTAGTTCATGATTTGCTGCTATTATTTGTCATCAAGTTGGCGCTGGCCTATGGCAACCCTATGACTGAGAGCGCTCCAACAGTCCCTTTTGTCCACTGCCTTGCTCAGGTTTTACAGACTCAAGGCTGCTGGCTTTCTTGACTGACTCAGGCTATTTTCACACTAGACTATTATAATGCTATTATTCCACTTTTAGCATCCTATGGAATCCTGGGGTTGAGCCTTTGAGGTCCCTCCCTAAACTGCAAACCCCAGGCTTCCATAGGATGTTGAAAGTGGAACAATAGCGCTACAACAGTCTAGTGTGGAAATGGCCTCAATCCCCCTGAAATGCAGTCTTCCTCTTACCCTACTGCCTTCCACTTTTCCCAGCATTGCCATCTTTTCCAACAAGTCACATCGTCTCGTGATATGTCCACAGTACGACAGCTTCACTTTAGTTGCCTGGCTCATGCCGCCACAGGGAAGGCGTTCAGATTTTCCTTAAAGTAACCTAAAGCCACTATTTCAGTTGCTTTTCAGAAATATGGAAAAGTGTTGGGAGGCGCACCTCCTGTTGTATTAACAGGGAGAATATGTTTAGTTTAGGCAGTAGATGTATTCATTGCTAATTGCTGTTTACAGCAACGTATCAATCACCAATTGCTGGCTGCAGGTTGTAACTGGGTATGGGTTCAAAGGCTTCAAGGAACCTATGGAGGTGATCCGATGACAGCCAGGGCCAGGAGACATCCAGGAAAGCAGGGAGGATCAGAAGGGTGGAATGGGAAACCAACTGGAAGGTGTTATGAGAACAGACAACATAAAGATACACTGACTGTTCATGTTCTCAGGATGAAAGTTATGTAAATATCAGGAAGGTCTGGGAACTCAGGGGTCTGGGGAGGTGATAGGACATTTACGATTCTCATCAATCATTGTATGTCAAAGCATAATACCTATTGCCTTCTAACATACGCCAGTCTTAGCAGCTTTTGAAAGTTGCTGGGTTGCTTACTAATTCATAAATAAATGCCACTGCTAGAAGCTTGGATACTTTATAGCATGGTAGCTAAATTTCATAGAGGTCTATGGCACTGGATCTACATTGACTACAATACACCATTTCAATATACATCCAGCAGATCAACGTACGGCACGGGCTCCCCATCCTGACACCCAGTGGGTTTCCAAGCTCAAACCGCTACACCACGCTGGCTGTCAACTACACCCCTGCCTAGGATTCAAAAATTATCCACATTCCACAGTTTATGGGAGAATATTTTATTCTGGGGAAAGATCTATGCTTTTGCTTTCATACTTTCTCTCACTAGATGGCTAGAAAATCTTCACCCCAAGCCTGAACATCTCTGGAGACTTCATCATGGCTACGAACTGTGCTTCTCAGTAGCTATAGCAGTTGTTTCTCGCCAGGTCCCCAAGTCTCTCCTCAGCCTCTCTGTGGGATTCCCGGACTCTGTTCTGTTGATCTCTGAGATAACACCCAGGCACTCTGCTTCCAGCGTGCAAGCAGAAGGACGCTAAATCATTTGTGGGTCCAAGATGTCTTCAGAAGCCCCCAAGTCCTGGAACCACGTACGTCTCCTTCAGACAGCAACCGAGAGGCTGCGAAGGGATGAGGACGCCTCTGCTGCCCAGAAAAGAGAGAGGAAGGTGGAGAAGAAAAAGAAAGACAAGCCCTCTGAGTCTTCAGATCGAGGAGAAGGTCAGGAAGAGATTGAGGAAGGCAAGAAGGAAAGTCCTCCTTCTCCGAAGTTACCTGAGATCTCCAAGAGTGAAGGCTTGGATGAAGAGAGGCTGGCAGAGTTACGGAGTCATCTTCAAGCCCAGCTCTCTATCCAGGAACAGCAAGAGGATCAAGGTCCAGAGAGTCAGCTGGTGGAAAAATTAACCCATCATGGGGAGGAAGGGGAAAGAGAGTTGCCCAGAGGTGAGGAGGTGGGCTTGGAGAAGCGATGCCCAGCCTGTGGACTGTGGAGGAATTCCACTGGGTGCTCCAAGGTACTCCCCGTGGAGGTGGCGAAGGCACTGCAGAAGGAGATAGCGGCACTGAAGGGAGAGGTAACAGCCAGCATCGAGTCCATGAAGAAGGAAGTGGTGGAGGAACTAAGTAGTCTCCGTGAGAATCTCCAGACTCATAGAGACTGCTCCTTTCTCCAGACCTCAGACCTGAGTCCCCTTGAGGAACTTGATGAGAACATACTTGACCAACTGAAGGGACATCACCACAGGCCTTCCCATGGTAGAAGGCTGGCAGGCAACATTTCCCCAGAAGAGAAATTCAAATCCAAATCAGTGCCAACCCTCCACCCTCTCCCCGTCTCCAGCAGAAACCAAGCCATGCTCCGAGCCATGACCACCATTACGGCCCAAAACAGCTTCTTCTCCAACTTGTCCAGATCCAATTCAGACCCTCTGGAGCCAGGACAGGCCAAAGGCGTTGCCCTTCCACCAGCAGTTGCCAAAGCAGGAGCCAAGAAACGTCCCACAAAGGCTACACCACCTCCGCCTCCCAGAACCACCTCATTGAATGGAAAGTACAGTAGCAAAATAGCCTCTAGGATAGCAGAGCTTCAACCGGTACATGGAGCCAGCAAAGACCTACCTCACTGAGCAGCTCCAGCCTGGCGTAGATCGAGGAGGTCCAGGGAGATGACAAGAAGACGGATGCTCCTCTGTGTTGACATTTGATTGCATGGCCATGCAACATTCATTCTGATGGGACCCCACAATTCCTCCTTGGGTGGTTTCCTTGGAACAATGATGATCCATCCTTCTCCGTAACAATTCTGGAGCTTCCTGTTGCGGGAATGAACTTGCTGCTCATTCCTCTCTGTGGTCTTCCCATTCGGAAGGTAAAGACTGGCCTTCGGCATGTCAGCTTGTCCTGCCACGGAAATTGCTCTAACTAGCCAGATGTCTCATCACTGTATTATAAGTTAGCTTCTTTTTATCTGGTCAAAGTTTTCCTTTTAATCTGTATTTTTTTTAATTGTTGGCCAGCTTGAGCACTTCTTTTGTGGAAAGGAGGGGCATGAATGGCACAGATAAATAAATCCTGTGCCTTTCTTTCCCTGAAGAAAATATTTTCCCAGGATTAAGGGCCTTTCTGCACTACACTGTTATTGCTATTATTCCACTTTCAACCTCCTGTGGACTTCTGGGGTTTACAGTTTAGGGAGGGTCGTTTAGAATTCTCAGTCAGAGAGCTGTTGGGCCTCAGTAAATTACAAACCCCAGAATTCCACAGGATGTGAAAGTAGAATAATAGCACTATAACAGTGTAGGGCGGAAAGACCCATAGATTACTCTATCTTTCAGCTATAATTGGCTCACGAGTCTAAGGGTAGAGATAATACTGCCAGCAGAATTTGGAAGTAATGCCTTGCAAATAATTTGTTTGCAGCGAAATGAACAGTTAGAAATGTTCTATTTGCAGCCCCTTACTTCGGAGCTTTGCTAGCAATGTGGTATTCATCTTGACAGAGAAATCCAGATGCCTGGGAACAATGGGACTTAGAGTAGCATAGAAGCGTAGAAAGGAATCAAGATCAGGCCTCTGCAGAATTTCCTCCAGTGCCCTTTGAGTTGCTAGCCTGATTAGCTACGAACAGCTATTTAAAATGGGCATTTAAGCTGGTGCCTGGAAATTAGGATACCAGCCTCAAGAAGCATCAGCTTGACGTGGGAGGCATATAGTCACGGAAAAGGGAACCGATAACAAAGGAGAAAGCACTGCCAAGTTCCCAGAGTGCGGAATGTAAGCAGGCCCCTCCCTAAACTGCAAATCCCAGGATTCCGTAGGATATTGAAAGTGGAATAATAGCCGTATAACAGCCCAGTGCGGAAATGGCCCAGGTCCCACTTTGGACAAGGTGCTAAGTGAACGATATATCGGGGTGATTACTATGTGACAGGCCCAAGGCACATGCCCTCCATCAGATTTTATGTAGAAGCAATATAACTTAGTATGCTAATTCATTTCCTTATGGAAAGTATAAATGTGTATGCCTTTCTTCAGTCTGATACATCTGATTTGTAGAAATCTCACCAGACATGAAATCTTTTGTTTGGCCCAGGTTGAATAAAAGATTTTTTCCAAAAAAAAAAATCTTCAATCTCCCACTGGTGTGTAACTTATTGGCTGGGTTGCGCTCCAGGGAAAATCTGCCTGTTGTTGCGATCAAACTGACTGAGACTCTAAACTTCTGAACCAAATACGCGAGAAGAGATTGTATACTGTTAAAGCGACACTAAGTTGCATGGCATTTGGGCTGCAACTTAACCAAGGAAATTATCATTTCTTTTACAGTGCAACAGCAGCTTTTAAAGCTGCAGTAATTACAAAGCATGGCTGGATTAAATGACAGGAGGGGGAGGATTACATGGTTCAAGTGCTGGCTCATGTTGGCCTTTTCTGCACTGTTGTGGATATTGATGCATTGAGAGGGAGGACAGGAGGAAGGGTGTTTTATACCACCGGCCAGTGGCTTAGAGAAATTAGATAGTTCTGAATTGCTTCCATGAGATTTGCTGGTAGAAGAGCAACGCTTTTGTTTTTCAAAAAAAGTTCTTAAGAAAGAGTAGAATCATAAAGCCGGAAGGGGCCTTAGAGGGCATTGAATCCAAATCCCTGCCCAGTGCAGTAAAAAAAAAATTTTTTAAAGAAAAATTAGTGATCTTTTACTACTTCTAGTACAACTATCATTGTACCAAATTACTTTTAAAAAAAATTAAGTCTCCAAGCTCTGGTGAATAATGTAAATGGGAGCAACGGAATGATGCTTTTCTCCGTCTCCCTGTCTTCTCTATGGACCCGCAGCGTCTCTCTCTCTCTCTCTCTCTCTCTGTGCTCATGTCACAGCTCAAAGCAATGGCTTTCACGCTGTGGTTTAGAGTTTCTAGCTGTTCGAGGCTCCGGCTGAATATTCCCACTTACAGGGCTCGTGCTATTCCTCCTTCCAGCCTGAGGAGTTTACAAAAGGAGAAGCGCTTTCAAAAGGCACGAAAGGGCACGCTTTGGAAAAGCAAACGCGACGCCGGCTCCACTCCTGCTAGGAGAGGTGCCGCGCACACAAAGCCACGGCTGAGGCACACGCTTTGGCAAACAGCGGTGCTCCAGACCTTACCCTCATCTTCCTCGGAGGCCAAACGAGAAGGCAAAAGATCCCCGGGTTGCGATGGCTTCTTCCCCTGCGTCCTTTCTGCCTAGATGAAGGCCATTGCCGCACTGCCCCGTTACAGTGCCATCATTCCACTTTCATCTTCCTATGGAACCCTGGGGTTTGCCGTTTAGGGAGGGACATTGAGAATTCTCAGCCAGAAAGCTCTTGAGCCTCAGGAAAAGACCAACCCCGGAATTCCACAGGATCTTGAAAGTGGAATAATAGCACTGTAACGGGGCGGTGCGGAAACGGCCAACGATTGCCCGCTGTCAGGACGCCTGGCTCCGATCGCAAGTATTTCCTGGATGTGTCTTAGCCTAGAGTAGGCAGGTTTTGGACACTTTGGGAGCTTTCTGTGCATCCCTGCCAGAGGCTGTTTCCCCGGGCCCCCAAAGGACCCTGCCAGCCTCACAAAGCTGCCCAGCTCCCAGAAGTTTCAACTTAGAGGCAACATTTTTGCATGAAAAGTGCCCTGAAAACCACACAGACCAAAACACACAGAACGCACACAGCAAAAGACCCTCGCCCTCCCCCAAACACTTCCTTTCCCCCCAGATATGTAGCCCAATGAATGTTAGCCGCTCCGAGTCCCATTAGGCAGGATATAAATGAATAAAATAGCAACAAAACGATAGCAATAACTCCACATGCAAAAATTAAAAGGGCCCTTCCACACTGCGCCGTTCTAGTGCTATTGTTCCACTTCGAAACATCCTATGGAATTCTGGGGTTTGCCGTTTACTGAGGTCAAAGAGCTCTCCGGCCAAACTGCAAACCCCAGGACACCAAAGGGTGTTCGAAGTGGAACAACAGCACTATAACGGTGCAGTGCGGAAAGGCCCTTAGACTACGCAGCCTCACGGTAGGGCCTCGTCTTGACTGGAATTACTTTTAACGTAACTTTCCAGTTACTGCCCTGTTTAAAATAACTTTGCGGGCTCCTGCCCCCGGTTGGGGCACAAAGTCGGAAACGGCACGAACCCCAGCGCGTTGGGAAGGACGGATCCACGTGGCTGCGGGGAGCCCGCACTGAAAGCAAGATAAATGAAGATTTATTTCCAGATGCCAACGTGCGTCTCGCTGTGCGTTTCGCCCTGCCAGGACCAGTTCTGTAGCCATGGTATAGAACACATAATTACCAGGCTGTGTCGCTGTCGATATGTTTCTATTACATCAGTTAAAAGTGTCTCAGCGCCGCTGGGTGAGTAATAGATCACCAGGGAATTTCTGACACTCTAGACAGCAGTCTCCATGCAGACTTAATAAATCAGGCCGCTTGTCTGTTATCGAGCTGGTGGGGCTTCTGTAGATTGGAACTAACAGCTATGGTGTCTTCCAGGCGGGGCGATAAAGCGCCTGGGATGGCGTAGCGGAGGGCGTATTTCATAAAGATGCAGATTAGGAGCCCCTCGAGGAGCACCGTTTGGAAAGCCACGACCCGTTAATGGTCGTGGTGGCGGTGGCGAAACGATTGCATTGGGAGTCCTGGGGACCGGGAAAGGCAAGCCGTGGCAGAGTACGACCGGCAGATCTCTTACGCCACACCGGGCAACGTGTTCTCCGTTCTGCCCTGTTTCAGCACGACTTGGCAATTTTAAGGAAAAGGGGCCGAAAGAGCGTCTCCATTTGCTTTGCTCGTCACCTCGGCATATTTGTATGTGTTCTGGCCCACGACCCACCTTTTTCAAGACCTTTCTCCTACGACAGGGATAAGCAACGGTCAGGGACCTTGGAGAGGACCCTCCCCACCCAACCTCCTTTTTAAATTTTTTTAATATTAATATTATGTATGTGTTGATGTATTTATGGCCCCCAAATATGTCCCTAATGTCTCATTTGGGGACCCGGATATGCCTTTTTTTTTCGCAATGGGGGCTGAGATCCTACATCGTCCAACGATGGAGCTCTGTCGTCGTAGCTATGCCTGATGATGCCAACCCCTCTCCCAATAAACCTACCTTTTCAGCCATGTCGGTGACTCAAAACATGCAGAAGGGGTGATAGAAGATTTTCAATCGCCCCCTCATCGGTATGATTACCAGGAACATTGATTCCACTGTCTGGCAGTGGAATATGCTGCCTCCATGGAGCGTGAGGGCATCTCCTTCTTTGGAGGTTTTTAAACAGAGGCTGGATAGCCGTCTGTCAGGAATGCGTCGATAGTCTATTCCAGTACAGCAGAATAGGGTCAGACTGGATGACCCTTGGAGTCTCTTCCAGCGCTAGGGTTCTATAAAACCACAAATCCCAGGATTCCATAGGAGGTGCACTGGCAGCTAAAGGAGGATCGTTGCGCAGTGCTGTACTAGAGTCAGACACGTCCCAAGCCGAGATCTCTTTAACCTTGACAAAAATTCACATTTTCCTATGCCTTTCTCTCCAAAGCACTCAAAACCATTTGCCAGTTGCAGACATCTGTCAGGACCCTCGCCAGAGAGCTGAGCAAGTCGCCGTTGCCTCTCATTTCTCTGTTTTATCAAACTTGGAGCGATGGCGCATCTGTCGTTTTGTCGAGAGGCTGTTGGGAGCAGCCGAATGACAGGTCCTCCGTTTCCTTGAGCATAGCCTGAGCTGATATATTCCGCTGTAACAAAAACCTTTCTTGGTGTTATAAGTACACACACAGAGAGAGCTAACAATAGAGGAATAGTCAAATAATACAGCACGGTGTTTTTCTTTTGACCTTCTTCAGCTGCCGCTCTCTTCGAGGTAGCGGGGACAGAATTCAGAATTTGGGCTGACGATAAGTGTTGTCTTCTAGGCTGAAACCATGGGGTGTCGCGTTATCGACAAAATACCGGAGACGCACGACCATTCTCCCTTTTTTCTCACGTTCCGGGATCTGGTCATGTTCCAATTCCAGCCCCAGACAAACCAGAGAGGCTCAGATTTAATGCTTTAGCACTCGTTCTTCTGATTTGTACGTCGAAAGTGCTGGCTTTTGGTTTCCGACACACGGGAATGGAGGCTTATTCCTAAATTGGATCCTCACCACTGGCTATGCTGACTGTGGTTGATGGGACCTGCGGTCCGGCAACTGCTGGCGAGCTACCTCATAAAGAATCAGCTCCAAACCCACTTACTCTGGAAAGAGCAGAATCTTTTGGAAACTCAGGAAGTTTGAAGAGAGGCTAATATGATCTAAAAAATCAAGACCGCGGAATCCTGGGGTTTGTAGTTTACGGAGGGGCCTTTAGAATTCTCAGCCTTTGGCTTCGGTAAACTACAAACCCCAGAATTCCACAGGATGTTGAAAGCAGAATAACAGCACTATAATAGTGTAGTGCGGAAACGGCCCATCACACACAGGCGGATCTAATATTCAAGCCCCGCGTAGGAGCGGTGGTTTCGTATCGTGCCCGTGGAGAACTGTCTGGCCTTCCCCAGTGTTAATTTTAAGTAAATTTCCTGGGTGATAAATTTGAACCTATAATTAGGGAGAACAAAACGGGAAATTGCAGTGTCTCCTTAACAGGCCCGGCTATTTGTAGAACAGCTCAATTGCCTCAGGATTGTTGTTTCCTGGAAAGAATAATAGGGGAGGAAAGGGGAGTGCGGTGTTGTTTGATATAATTTTTTTTCCCCCAAGCGGGCTTTTCCTTCTCAAAGCCACCTTTGAAATTGAAATTATGCTAAACGCCCCGAGAGAGAAGGAAAGCAGAACCTAAGCCGAGAAAGAGAGAGAGAGAGAATTGAATAATGCAAAAAACTTTCAAGGTTGCAATTTAGGAAGGAGCGGCGGGGAATTGAATTGTGACAGATACATGCCAGGCACTGATTTGGAAATCAAAACCATGATTTGCTGATAGCGGAGGTGGGGAACGCTTAGCCTGTGTGTGGCCCCCCAGGCCAATTTTTGTGTCCCCCCCATGGGAAAAAAATGTATTTTTGCCCCCAACATCCCACGCAGGTATTTTCTATATTGGGAGAGACAGCCTTTTTAGGTCCTGGAGATGCCTTTTTTAAAAACAGCGTGATGTAGTGGTCTGAGCGTTGACCCTGGAGACAGGTCACACACTCTCAGCTCCAGAAAACCCCCGGATAGGTTCACCTTAGGATCATAAGTCAGAAACAACCCAAAAGCAAGAAGTAGGGGTGGAAATTCAACCACCCAGAAGGGCCGTGCGCCCTGCCTTAGACAGAGCAGTCCTTTCTTGGGTAACGGATGGCCACAGAGGAGCAGCAAGAAATGCTGAAAAGTGGGGCCTCCTACTGATGTCCCAAAGGAGAGTTGAAAAAAGGAGATAGCTGTGTTGTGTGTATATTTTTAAAGAGCCATTTCTAGCCATTTATTTCATCTTTAAGAGCAGTAGGACTGCTGAAGGGGTCTCTCCCATTCAAGATAACACCGCTCCCAACCAGGTACTGGTTGCTGAAAAACATCAACTTCCCTTTCAGCTGCTGTGGAGATGGCAATAAACTCAGAGGGGACCGGGGAGTCCACGGGGGTGGCGAGCAAAGTCGCGGCCCCCGTCCATCAAAAAGTCTTGGTGCTTCGACCCTGGGAGTCCCAGCTCCACTATACCAGTGGTCACCTTCCCGTTGCAATTGGACGAGAACTCCCATCATCCTTGACCATTGGCTATGTTGTCAGGAGTGAACAAAAGGTGATCTTGGGAAGGCCACAAGCTCCCTACCGTGGCTCTGTTTCAGGAGTGCTTTGAGTGCGCGTTCCTGCATGGCAGGGGGTTAGACTCAATGGTCACCGTGGACTCTTCCACCTCTACGATTCGATGGGCCTTTCTGCACTACTCTGTGATATTGCTATTATTCCACTTTCAACATCCTACGGAATCCTGCAGTTTGCAGTTTAGGGAGAGAGCTCTTGGGCCTGAGGAAACTACAAACCCCAGAATTCCGCAGGATGTTGAAAGTGGAATAAGAAGCCCTATAACGGTGTAGTGCAGAAAGGCCCTATGATTCTATCCCACGTTTTTTCCAGCTGCTTTTAAAAAGTCCCAGTTTCTCTCTCTTTTTCCCAATTTCCCCCTTTGTCCTTAGCTTACTCCAGTTGCTGCGTCCTGGGTTCAAAACGCAAAAGGAGCTTGCAGTCGGTTCACTCCAAAAGTGGGGAGAGGAGGGGCCGGAGTCTTGCCCTTCCCAGTCGGCTCAGGCAAAAGCAAATTGCTGCAGCCTCTCCTAGCCTGTCTTGTTCTTCCCCGTTCATCGCTTTGGCCATCTTGGTCACCGTCTCAGGTTGCTCGGCTGCACGAGTCCCAGTTTTCATCTGTGAAATGTTGCACGCCACAGCCTTCCCCGCTGTGGTGAGCCGGACGGTATTTCTGCGCAAATCGGCCGTTATTTGTCCCTTTGCATCTGGCGGCCTCCTTTCCTTCTTCCATCCTCCTCAGCAGGGTTGTGCAGTTTAGCTGCCCTCCAGCCATTACCGCACGGTCAGGCGTTTGGGATTCCCCTATCTCTTGCTCTTATGGATAGCAGCCCAGTTGCTCTTCTCTCCAGAGTTTCGGAGCAGGGATAGGAATAGCGTGGCCCATGGGCCCCTGCGGCTTGGGGAGGGGGTCCGGCGAGGCCCTTGGAACCTCTCCCATGTTCCCTCTCAAAGGCCCCTGGTGCGCACGCCAACACACATACGCGTGCAAACGCATGACACTTGGCCCGAGACATCGGTTTTCAGCCCTCGTAACACATGCACATTTAAACATTTTAAATATTTGAAGGGATGCCATGTGGAGGAGGGAGAGGGCTTGTTTTCCGCCGCTCCAGAGACCAGGACAAGGAGCCATGGATTCAAGCTGCAGGAAAGGAGATTCCACCTGAACCTCAGGAAGAACTTCCTGACGGTCAGGGCTGTCCGGCAGTGGAACGGGCTGCCTCGGAGTGTGGTGGAGTCTCCTTCCTTGGAGGTTTTTAAGCAGAGGCTGGGCGGCCATCTGTCGGGAGTGCTTTGAGGGTGTTCCTGCATGGCAGGGGGTTGGACTGGATGGCCCCTGGGGTCTCTTCCGACTCTACATTTCTATGATTCTGTGATTTCTATGATTCTATGCACAGTTGTGGGGGGAGCTTTGTGGCTCCATTTCATGCTGTTTCGGGGGGGCTCTTCAGCCCAGTACAGCCCCCCTCCCCAAACCAAACAGTCTGAGGGGTGAAAGGAAGTGAGGCTCCTCACCTCTGCTCACCCCAAACGGCAGCCTTGATGGGGAGGCTCGGCTCTCCAGAAAGATAGAGGAGACCCCCCCCCCCAAAAAAACCCCGGTGGAGCAGGTTTCCAGACTCCAGAGCGTGCCCATCCCTGGTTTAGAGAGATATCCTGATTCAGGCTGGAAAAGAATATCGTTGTGCAGAGCCATCCCAAGGCCTTTTGCCGCCTAAGGCAAAAACCAAAATGGCAGGCCACCTTACCTGTACCATGTCCAAAAGTCAATAGAACCAGCAGCTGAGTCTCTCTTCTAACACGGGTGATGGGACACCGTCCTGCATCCTACCTTAAAATAGTAAGGTACCCATGGGAGAGCTCAGGGCCAGCTACTTGTCACACAGCTGCGTTCTTGGTGTTGCCCCCTCCTAGAATCTGCTGCCCGAGGCCACTGCCTCTCTCAGTCTAACAGTAAGGCCGGCCCTGCTAGTTTAAAATCCGTGGTGGGCATCCTTCCCATTTGTCTGCTTCTGGGGCCCTTAAGTAAGCAAGCAGAACAGAGAAGGCCTTTTCTACAGTAGCCTCGAGCTTCTGGAATGGGTTGTGGGGGCTGGTCAACCCCCTCCTCCCAGGCGTTCCGGAAAGCCCTGATGGTGCCTGTTTTCTTGAAGCTCTTCCTGCTCTCTTGCTTTAGACAGCTCTTGGTTTTTAGCTGAAACTGTATTTATCAGATTTTTCATACTGTCCGGGTTAGACGTTGGTTATTATTGCTGGTGCTTTATTGATTTCATTAAATTCAATTTCCTGTTTTGTTAGCACAGGTGATTTTCTAATGCACGTACCCTCAGGAGGGGTTTTGCCTTCAAGGCAGCCTAGAAATAAGTTTAAATAAAGGCACACGTAGAGATCTGGAGAGCAGAAGAAGCCCTAGCGTAAACTCTGATTTTAAATTTCTTTTCTGTTTGCAAAACTTGGGATATTAGTGAATCTGCAACACTGATGTGAGAGACCGGCAGTGTTCTAGTGGAGCCAGGGCTTGCAGGGACATTTTGGTTCTGCAAAACAGGGGTAGCGACAACCTATCCATGCAAGCGACCTCTGTCATAATGCAAAATATTTGGGGATGGCTTGGTCTTGAGTGGGTGATTCATATCCATTGGCTTTACAAAAGACCTGTTTCCAGCAGAGATGGACACCAGGGAGATGAAGCTGATAAGCTGATAAAATTCTGTGATTCTAACTGCTTACCATTTTTGGACCTTACTGGGGGACATAGCTTTGGAGATTACATTTGTGCTTCAAGAGATCAAGAGAAGATGGGATAAGGAGTATTTATTCTATCCTACCTGCTCCCAGCCAGAAGGTGGATGCAGAGCAGAGCAGAGGGTGAGCCCTGGCACCACAACAACTGGAGGAAGAAGCTGACTAAGTAAACACATACTCTGTCCCAAAGAATCTTTGCAAGTTGCAGCCACAGATCAATTGAGCCTTACAAACAGTAGGAAGCTGCTCCTGTCCTAACAGAGCTGGGAGATAGTTTTTTTCCTCTTTTCTATAGCTGAGCCCATGAAAACTGGAGAACGTGTGCCTTTGTCTCCAGCCCAGAGACAAACCATGAAAAGCAGAGACTCAGGGCCAGGCCCGAAGATCTGGCAACTCTTCCCAGAAAGGCCCTGGGATAATCCTGAATTGACAACTCTACTTTAGAGGAAACAGCCTGAAGGGACAATTGGGCCTTCTGACATCTTCCCATTCTGGTTGTGTTTTTCCTGGTCGGCTTCCAAGAGAGACCTGAAGAAAAAGAACCGATGTCTCTTTTCTCGGCAACTCCCCATAATAAGTTGCGGATCTGCGCGGGGAAGCTGGAACAACAGCTCCGTCCATTTTTCACAGCGAGGCTCACGGTGCCGCTGAGTCCCTTCGGGCTTGTAGTTAGTTCTTTTCAAAGGCCTGCCAATTCATCATCTCCTGGCTTGAAGGAGCAGCCCTAAAGCCCCAGGAGGCCCCTGTGTGTCCGTACAGCCACAGTAATCCAAATTCCTGTATGGCGCTGTATTTGGGGCTGCCTTTCAAGAGTGTACCTTCCAACCGTCCCCAGTTTAGTGGGGACAGTTCCAATTGACCTCCTGTCATCCCACTTTTTCAGCTGTCTTTCAAATGGCCCGGTTTCTCTCTCCTTCTCCCACTTTCCCCCTCGATCCTCAGCTTCCCTCGGTTGCTGCGAGCCGAGCTCAAATTGCAGAAAATTGATCCCTGTCAATCGCAGCAGCCGCTGCCTTTGATAGGGCTCCATTCGGCTGTTGCTCGGCAAGCAGCTGCTGCTCCCAGCAACCCTCATGAGAGCGATCTCTGATTTCTAGGGGCTACATTGTGGTCATCAGGTACCTTCAAGTTGTTTCCAACTTAGGGAGATCCTAAGGCAAACCTATCACGGGGTTTTCTGGGGCTGAGAGTGTGTGACCTGCCCGAGGTCCCCCAGTGGGTTTCCACGGCTGAACAAGGAATCGAACTCTGGTCTCCAGGCTCATAGTCCAACATTCCGTGCTGGTTCTCGAGGGAGTGTGAGTACACAACAATTACTAGTGCCTAACCGTGGCCGACACATTCCTAACTATGATGCAAAATCCCAACCGCTGTTTCTTACTCTTTTCGCAAGACTCTTTCTGGCTTCTTCTGTGACAGACGCAGTGCAGATATCCCGGACGTGCAGCTATAGGGAGAGAGGACCAAAGTGGAGGCATCGACACCCCCCAGAAAAATAAGAATTCCACCACCCCAATGAAATTTGCCTTCAGTCTTCAAATTTCTAGCATTGCAGTAACTTCAAACTGCAGCCACGCCTGGAGCAACAAGAGTTGAGGCATCCCAAGAAAAGGAGCAGGGAAGGTGGACACAACAAATAGAAAAGTTCTAAGGGTGAATCTGAGACGATGGCACCTAGAGTCCAAATACATCTGGAGAGTCACCCCTTCCCCACCCTGCTTTTGAGAGATCAGAAAGAAATCTGTCTTTAAAAAAAAAAAATCAAACAAAGCTTAATTATAAGGGTAACTAGGTACTTCGGGGGATCTTGGTAACTAATTACTACTTAAAGCAGGTGTGAGCAAAGTGCAGCCCTTGGAGTATATGTGGCCCTTAAGGGTGTTTTTTCAGGGCCTCAACTCTTCTACACCCGTAGGAATGCCCTTTTTCTGAACAGTAAAGAAAATAAATGCAAAGAAAAGGATTAGTTATCTATCTGGGAAGCCTTTGGGAGCTGTAAGATGTCTTCTAAATACACCACAGTACCCACCCACACACACACACAGTTTAACACCAAAAAATACCCATTTTTTTTTTCAAAACCAGAACTCAGCTTCCAACTCTCTCCACAACAGGGGCCGCGTTTCACTGTGTACATGGCCGCTGGAGAGCTCCAGGGGTAGAAATTTGGCCCCTGGGCTTACCGATGTTGCCCACCCCAATTTAAAATCATTTCCCGAGCTCTGGATATGTCTGTGTTCGTGTGTCCTACACGGCTATCTATAAAGCGGTGCGTTGCTCTAGAGAGGATTAGATCATGGAAGCGTTATCTAGGCCATTCCAGCCGGAGCAGCTCTGCCAGCCCCAGTCATGGATATTTGGCATCAATCTCGCTATCATTGCTAGGCGGTGGCAAGGTTAATATGCGACATGTCCCTGTCTGACAGTTTCTGTTGTCAGGCATCTTAAATTACAGCATAACACCCGGCATAGTCTGCGTTACAGATGTTTGAAACTACAGGAGCTGGTTTTTCCGTCTTGCTTGGTTGCCATTTTTGTCCCACCCACTGTTTTGTCTCCTCGTTTCACATCCAGATTGACCAGGTTTGGTGGAGCTCAAAAGCTGACAGACCCCAAGCTTCACATGAGTCAAGGATGTCACGCAGCAACCCAAAAAACCCTAATGCAGGTCTAGATGTCCTGGACTGAAACGCATTGTCCAGATGAAGGAAAGCATTCTGCTTTGATCAGATGTTACCTGGAATACTCTGCTCTTTTCTGGGCACCACGGTTTGAGAAGACTATTGGCAAGCTGGAAGGGGTCCCACACAGAGCAACCAAGATGGTGCAAGATCTGGGCAACAGACACGTAGAGGAATGAAGAGAGAAGCTGGGTATGTTTCGCCCATCTTTTAAAAAAGACTGGCTGGCATTCAGTACAAGATTGGCATCCACATAAGAGGTCTTATGTGTGCAGAACATGGAATTGAGTAGTTCTGCAATGTCCTTGTCCATCTAGAGACTGCCATAACATTGCAATGTAGGAGCACTTCTGGCATAATGGTAGCCAGTGGCATGACTGAGGCACCGTGGTCCAATGCACAACGAGCACCAATGAGCATCGGGGCTTCCCCAACATACATCCAGTCACCAGTTAGGTAGCACTGGAACTCAACAGGAGCACTCAATGCACATCAGAACTGTCAAGTGCTCATCAGAAATGCCTGAGAGCACTCTTTGGGGCACTCTTACCAAAGCTCAGGGGCACATCTTCACAATCCATTAACCAGGTTTCATTGCATTTCTGTAACATAGCTGTGGATTTGTAACATAGACTGTGATATAGGACCTGGACCACTAGGGTTAAATATCTGAAGGTCTGTCACATAGATGGTAGAATGAGATGGGGTTTTGCTGTTCCAGAAGATAAGACCCAAACCCATAGGTTCCAATTAGAAAAAAGGAGATCCCAACTAAACATTAGGAAGCACTAATGCTCCTGATGGGAAGAGCTGCTCAGCACTGGAACAGATAACCTCAGAAAATGGTGGATGTCCTCTGCTGGAGGTCTTTCTACAGAGGTTGGATGGCCATCTCTCAAGGATGAGTTAGTGGTGGTGCCTGAACTGACAGGAGTTGGCCTAGATGTTCCTCTTGGCCCTTTCCAGGCCCTGGGTTCTTCTGTGTAACCTTCTCCCCTCCTAAGTAAGGCAGGGCAACAGTCTAGCAGGAAGAAGGTCAAGTGGTGAGATTAAATGGAGTTACTCAGAAGGCAGCTAAGTCAAGCTGTTGCATGAGCAGCTTCCAGGTAGCAATCCAGTGTTTATATACTCTGCTCTTCCCAATATACTGTCAGGACCCAGGCTTTAGATTCAGAAGAGAATGAGGCCAAGGATGAACCTGGGGAACGTCAGCTTCAGGAAGAAGAAGCTGAACCTGTGGAGTATGAGCCTTATGAAACACCAACCCAAGGCTCACCTGAAGCTGATCCTATACAAGCACTATACAAGTCTAAAGTTGGGTATGCTCCTGTAGGATACTTTAAGCCCTCTGCTTCTGCAGTTTCCATGTTTGGAAGTGGCCCTGCGGTATGGTTTCAGGGGAATTTTCTTCTTTTCGCCTTGAACCTACAATATGTTGTCTCATATGTTGGAGCTGGGTTTGCAATACACTGACAGGACTGATTGTGGCACTGACCCTGATCATGGAAAAATTAAGAATTCTGGATTTATTCATTATTGTGTCAGTTTACACCATTGTAGCATTTGCTTCACATTCTAATGGAAAGGTGCTTTGTGCGTCATGTTCCCACAGGCTCCCCCAGCATATCCCAATAACCAGCCAGGTGGAAAAATTTGCACAACTTTCATCCCACTTCTGTCCCAGCATGGTACATCAGTGGCATGGGATTCTTTTGATTTCAGCTGAACTACCATCTACTACTCATACACTGAGACAAGTGTGTCTTAGCAGGATGAAAGCAAGTCTTCAGACATCAACAAAAGATAGCGGTCAGAAATCAAGTTCTTCCCCAATCAGTTTGCTTCCAGCTCATGCATCATTCAGCTCCATGGTTTGGATCCAGATTTAATCAGGCTCAGAGTAGACCCCCTGAAATCAATTGGAGACAGAAATTGTGACTCCTAGAAGAAGACCTACTGATTTTGGGGGGTCTACAGGACCATGTCTCAATCCAACCCAACGGCTCGAAAAGGATCACAGTGAAGAAGCATGGGTATGAAGATGCCATGAAAGATCAATCGATCATGATGGACTTCAACTGTCCACTGAGACGGCTAGGAGAGGCCCGAGAACTGGCCAGCCAAAAAAGCCAAAAACAGAGGGAAGAGGAGACTGGCAGCAAGCGGAGAGCAGCAGCTGATGGTGGCCTCTTTGGATGCAAAGATCTTGCGGTTATTAAGAGGTTGGATGGGACGGAAATTGTTGGTCATTCTCAGGGATGTCGTTCCGACCTTTTTGAAGTAAAGGGTGTTCACAAAGGCATTCAGCTGCACAAAGGAAAGCAAGAATTACCAGTCATTAGAGTAAGGGTAGTTGTTTTGTGGCCCGTGGCCCTCTAGATTCCCAAAACCAACCTTTCCTAGACCCCTCAAAAATGAACTGCCTCTCTCAGAAACTTTCAAAAGACCCCAAGCAAGTCACTTATTTAAATGATTGCAGGACTGCTTTGCCCCACCACAACATCAAAAATATCTATTTTTTAAAACCAGACAGACTTCAGCCATGTCCAGGTTTTGCTCTGGCATTGGTCTGGTTTTTGGCAGTCTATGTGGGCCCTTCAGAGGGTATCAGGGGCAGAAAACTGAGCCCAAACACACCAGAGTTGCCCACCCTCCCTAGCTAGCCCACCCTAGCTCATCAGAGCTATCCAACTGCTGTGGAAGTCTGTTTATCTTATTTGGGTCCTAGGCACTGTCTTCTCTGCAAAAATTACGTTTCAAGAGGAATAGCCTCTTCTTTTGTAACCTAAAATTGGAAGGGAGCTGTTTCCTGTCGGCAGCAGGAGCTCAGCCACCTTTTCACGTCCTCTGCAATGTCCCACAGTTGCTGACGCTACACGCTGGGGAGCAGCTACCCAAAAGGTCCTGTTCCATATCTCTACCAAATGCGCCTCGCAAAATGGTGGAATGCAAAGAAAGCGTTCATCCAAAGGCCTTAAGACCATAAGGGGGAAATCCATGCAATGTTTTGGTCTTGGTCTTGGTTTTCAAGCGTGGGAGATGTCAAGGGTGGAAGGCATTTTGACAGAGCCATGCCACCGAAGGCGTGGCTTTTGATACCTGTGGCTTGCTGATTGGGATCTGCTCTTCGAACACAGTCCACGCAACCACTTCATCACAGCTCGGAGTGGTGAGGGAACCCTTGTAGCGGTAATATTTAGAAAGTAAGGCCATGTTGGGCAGGAGGTTGCTCAGGGAAAATGTGGAGGCCAGGTCAACATAGTCCTCTAGGCAAAGAAACAGAAACTGTTGGTGGGAAAGGAAGAAGTACAAAGCACAAAGCCATTCCGGTTTTACCCAGGAAGGATACAAATCACGGGTGACAGGGCAGTTGATTATCATAACAGCTATTTCTCAGGTTATATACATTTGGGACAGAATTTACTCCACTCCAGAGCGTACAAAGTAGAGTTGCATTCCTTGATAGTTTTGGTCTTAAAGGCAGCAGTTCTTTATAAGCATCTTCCCCTGAATAAGATAAATATTCTCACCAAGATCTCTACAGCAAAAGGTTACTTTAATCGCTAAATAAATGTAACAATAATTACCAAACAGGGTTCTGGACTTAATCCATAATCCGTAATCTTTAAATGATGTAGTCATCTGTAGCGATAGGTAGGGACCAAGGGGGAGAAGCAGAAAAGACCCCAATAACAGCAAAGAAGAGACTAGTACAATGAAGGAGAGCATTTCCTATGCAGAACTCAGATGTACCTGCCTGAGAGATGTTTTTCAGACCCGCCACAATTGTGTTGTAATTGGTGTTATCTGCATCCGATACCTGCATCAGAAAGAAAAGAATGAAAAAATGACCCCATGTAGAGTGGTTATCTGTAAAAGAGGGAGAGTGACCAAGGCCAAGACCCTACATCGAGGAGATGAAGCATAAGTTTGCTCTTATGGGGGCCCTACCACTCTTGCACCAAGCCACCTTGTTCCTGAATTGCAAGGCTATGAAAGTGCACCAAACACATCTGCACTTCTGCTCCAGTTCTTTGCCTAAAGGATGGGGTTGTCTGTGTCCAATGTGCATGCACAACCATGCACAGGGGTGATTCCAGGCATTAAAAGGATGGCCACTGAGGAGTATATAGTGAATACCAGGAAAAATCAGCACCCAGCAGTACCTAAGTTGTTGTTATGCGTCCTCAAGTCATTTCGGACTTATGGCAACCCTAAGGTGACCACCGGTATGGTGTAGTGGTTTGAGCATTGGACTACAACCGTGGAGACCAGGGTTCGATTCTCCATTCAGCCATGGAAACCCACTGGGTGACCTTGGCCGTGTCACACACTCTCAGCCTTAGGATCATCATAAGTTGGAAACAACCTGGAAGCACACAACAAGAGGAGGAGGAGGAGGAGCAGAAGAAGAAGAAGAAGAAGAAGAAGTTGAATCTATTACAGGGTTTTCCTGGTAAGATTTCTTCAGAGGGGAAGGGTTGCATCTGCCCTCCTCTGAGGCTGAGAGAGTGTGCCTTGTCCAAGGTCACCCAGGTGGTTTCCATGGCTGAGTGGGCATTCAGCCTCTGGGCTCTGGAGTTGTACTCCAAGGCACAAACCACTCCACCACACTTGCTCTCAGTACCTAAGTACCCAGCAGTTTTATGTTGCCCTTCTTATGGGATCATATTTGCAGGTTGTGACTTTGCGATAAGTCACATGCTTTTGCATCCAGAAGGTCCCTTCTTCAGCCCTTAGCAACTCCCAGGAGAGGAAAGCAAAACTCCCACCTGGAAGCCTGGAGGACCACTACCAGTCAGCGTTCGAGCCAACTGTTCCACACGGACCTAGTCTAAGTCAACGTGAATGAGCTTCATACGGTTCATATGGAACTGAGAAGATGGGCACTCATTTGGCCTATCGTCCCGAGGCTGCCGTTGCATCGCGCTTACAATACCTTAAACAAGAAGCTCAAGACCGCAAGCCCATTGGGATGTCCTTTGGCTTCGCCGAGCGTTTTGTACTTGGCGTTCATGTGGACAATGTGGAGCTGTTGAAAAAAAAAGAAACAGAGATGCTCTGAGCCTTTGGCTGAAATGGAGCTCGTTGACGATATTCCTCTGCCTGCCACAATTGCTTCAATGGGGGCATGACCGGACCCCTCAAGGACTTCTGGATCATGCCTGCGCATGAGTTGAGGTGTACCTGTCCACTTCTGGATTTACAAGATCTGGGGGAGAGGACGGTCCTCAAAACAAACCATCTCTATCATGAAAGACTAAGAAAGAGTATTCCCACTTTCCACTTTCTTGCCCAACTATTAATTGGCCTCATAGGGGTGTTTTAAGCTCTCCTCTCACCACAAGGTGTTTTTTTTTCCCCAGAAGTTTTTTTGTACAGATATACCTCGATTAATAATGCTGATATATTCCTAGGCATGACTCCTTTTACAGATATTCAACTCCAGAGACGGAAATGGAATCAGAGGCAGGACTGAAGGCCTTTCCGCCCTACACCGTTACAGTGCTATGATTCCACTTTCCTATGGGAATCCTGGGGTTTGCAGTTTAGGGAAGGGCCTTTAGAATTCTCAGCCAGAGAGCTCTTGGGCCTCAGGAAACTACAAACGCCAGAATGCCACAGGAGGTGGAAAGTGGAATCGTAGCACTATAACAGTGTGGTGCAGAAAGGCCCTAAAGTGAGTGTAAAAAGCCTTTTTTTTTCCCCAAATAAAAAAGAGAGGATCTTCACTACCAAAGGCTTTATTAACTTAGGTGTTCCTGTCCTTCTGCAAACTATGGTGTTTCCCCCGGGCTGCGGACAGCTCCATCTCATGGGAGAGCTGCTATTTCGGCTATCAAATGATTGTCACCCACATCCTGGACAGGTAGAATAGGGCAGCCTCTTTCTCACGCCAAGGCTCCTCCTCTGGATCCAACCAGGAGAGTTAAACTGCAAAGGAGGACAAAGCTTACCATTCAAACTAAATATCATCACAAGGCATCTAATAAGGTAAAACACGGGAGACGAAAAACATCTAGCTTTGCGCAGGGAGGGAGGACCAGGGAGTACGGGCTGTTTTGGGTTCAACCGCAGCGCTGATACGCTGGCTTCCCATGTGTCCAAGGTGAAAGAACAGTAGCAAAGAGCAAAAATGAGGGTGTTTTTTTTTTAAGTAAAGCAGAGGGGTAGGCAGTGTGGCCCCTAGATTCCATTTTTGGGGCCAAAGCCCCTCGCCCCCAAAGTTTAAATTTTCAGACCATTTTTGCCCCAAAATGTGGCAGAAATCCCTGCCAAACCTGTGAAACCATCAAAAGTACCCCACAAGGGTGTCAGAACCCCGCATCCTGTCCTGCTGCCATTTTGAGAAGGACCGTAGAGGAAAATGAAGGTATTCGGGCTTTGTTGCAGCGGGGCGCACCTCACATCAGAATCGGGGAGGGGGAGGATTGGCCCCGGCCCCCACTCCGCTGCCCACCCCTGCTGTAAAGTTAATTATTTTTGCCAAAGCGCGCATTTGCCGAAACGCGTGCCGTGTCTCCGTAGCTCCTCGGAAAGGGCCGATTGACGCTTAAGGGCAAAAACTTTCCGACGGTTGGCCTGTGCTGTTTTCCAGCTCCTTCCTCGACAATTAAAATAATTGGAAAGACCTGGTGGGTCGCTCCTGATCTTCCCGGGGCCCTGAAAAGCCCTTTCGTGCCCTCTTGGTTTCGCCTTGCTGCGCCCCGATGAATAGCCAGATTGTCCATCCTTCGCTAGATCCAGTCGGCGCGACAACTCGAGGGTTTTCCTTAATGAATAGCCTCTCGTGCAAAACACAGAGCATGAGCTTGAGGTTGTTCACTGTGCACTGCTGAACCGGCCTCTAAACAAACACCAGCCCCTTGGGTCCCTCTAATGTGCTAAGGCTGGAGATGCTCGAGCCATTGTCGAAGGCGTTGCTGTCGTTCTTGGAGAATGACTGAATGCAAGCATTGAGCGCAGGCAAAGAACTGCTGAACGCTAGCCATTGTTCTCCTTGCAATGACTGAATGCCAGTGGGGCTCTTCCTTCCTTTTATTACATACTAGTGTATATGCCCGGCGTTGCCCGGGATTTTATTTTCGCATAGGTAACACATGTTAGAAATACCTGACCTTAGGAATTAGATGCGATTGAAATACACTGACTTGAGATCCTGGGTCTCTCCTTCCCCAAACTGCCTCGTCCAGTACCCGTGTAACTTCTCCCCCTATTCCCCAATTGTTAGCATACAGAGATTTGGTTTCTGAGGGAATACGCTGTCCTCCTTCTTGCTGCTAGGCCTCGCCTCCCTAGCAAGCGTTCAGGCCCAAGAGCTCTCTGGCTGAGAATTCTAAAGGCCCTGCCCTAAACCACAGACCCCAGGATTCCACAGAATGTTCGCAGGCAGCCAATCGTATGAGGTCTTCTCGCCTGACACAGCCAATCGTATGAGGTCTTCGCCCGCCCGACACAGACAAGCAAACAAACTGACCTTTATACGTTAGTAGATTTATCCCACCCTTCTGACAAGGATATTGGGGCCAGGGGCAAACACTTCCCACCCTATTTGATTCTTACAACAAATCTGTCAGGTGGGCTACAGGGGAGAAAGAAGCTGACTGTCCTAGACTTCAGGCCGCACAATGTGAACATGATAACTTGGGGTTGCTCTTCAGCCTTCAGAATTGCCCTCGCCCTAGTTCCATGCAGGGGATGATGGGATTTGTCATTATGGCCACCTTTCAGATACAGATCCATCTGGCCTGCCTGCAGACGACCGATCTCTTTGGTGCCCTGTCTCTCCGTAGCATTGATCTTGTTGGAAGTTCTCCCATTGCAAGGAACAAAACAATTTTCACCAGGATTCTGGCCACAGTGAGTTAAATTTCCTGTTTCCCCTCGGCAGTGGTTCTGATCCCATTCCTCCTTTAGAGTTCCAGCTAAAGTCAAAGATTCCTCACCACAGGGACATGGGAGCCACTGGTCACCACTGGCAGTTTCCTATAGAGTTTTTTGCACAGTATTGTCAGCAACAGTCCTCGCAGACCCATGAATTGCATAGAGTTTTCTTAGACAAGGAATGCTCAGAGATGGTTTTGCCAGTTCTTTCCTCTACGGCACCTGGTCTTCATTGGTGGGCTCCCATTCAAGGACTAACCCGGGCTGACCCTGCTTAGCTTCCAAGATCAGACAGGATCTGGTGCTTGTAGGATATTTAGGTCCTATTAGACTCCAACTACAGCTTGTGATCAGGGTGCTACGCAGGGACTTGGGAGATCTACATTCTAATGATCACAGAGCCAAAAACAAAACCGTCACCGGCTGAGCTTGAGACAGTCACTCTCACAGCAAACCACCTCACAGGATTGTTGTGAGGGTCCAGTGGGGAGGAAAGCCATGCTTGCCACCTTGAGCTCCTTGGAGCAAAGGCCAAGTAGACATGGAACCAAGAAGAGCTAAGTAAATCGAAAGGCTGAAAGCTCAGCTTACCTCCATGGGATACTGGATCCCATCGATGGTGTGTTCTGAGCCATTTCTGCTGAAGTCCCCCCAGTGGAAGTGGAACTGCAAGGCCCGGTACGTGTCGCGAAGTCCTCCTCTGGTGATATTGATTTGATCTGCGGCCGAGGCCCCATCCAGAGTCATTATGACTGCAAAGGAATCCAGCCAGACATAGAGAAAGGAGAGAAAGATAGACCAACCTTGCAGACACCGCTAACTTTTCCTTCCCCTGGTGGACGGAGAAAAAGAGCCAGCCGGTTGCTAATGATGAAGACAGAGCCAATGGTATCGCTCTGTGGGTGGGAAGACAGATCTGGTTGGTTAACAAGGATACCTTAGAAACTGTCCTTTCCATATGAAGACAGCCACCGATGACCCTCTAAAGAACAGTGCCTGCCCCATATACCCCCACAAGGAGGTGAGGAAGTCACCAGAGCCGGCCCTATCATTGGGCAGGGTGATACGGACACCTCAAGATGCAGATTCTGGGGAGCAACTGTAGTAGTAGTAGTTAAACCATTCCTCAGGACCACAGCTGCTTCAAGGCAGGGGAATGACCTCCCCAGTGCAATCTGAAGCAATGCCGGCTTTTGCAACTGCATGCTTCTGGCACGCATGTAGTGGCTGAATGAAAGAAAGCTAATGGAAGATGCCTTTCAAAAGACACCGGAAAAGCATCTCTTGAAGGAGCTCCCCTTCTCCACGCTCACCTGTGTGTCCGTCGTTCAACAATTTCCATCTGCCAGGTGGGGCTTGGTCGTACCCTTCAAACGAGATTTCATCAAGATCCTTGTCCCTTTGCGCTCTCCTTCGGTCAATATTCACGGGAGACTGGTTCTCTCCTCCACAGGTTGGCATGATTTCTTTCCAGTGCAAAGGGCCTAAAGAGGGTCGGAGAGGGAAGCAGAAAGGCTGGGATGAAGCTAAAACTAGAAGGAAGGCTCACTTGGCAAAGTCGAGAAAGGAAAGCTCCTTAATCCATTGTCTTCACCACCGATACCTGCCAAGAGCCAACATGACAGTCTTTGTCTCATAACTTTGCAAATCTATGTTGAAAAACACAACGAAAGCTTGTTATTGCCTTGAGAAGATGCTCGTCTGGGCAGTGACGTAGACTCGAGTTGACTGCCTTGGACTCAAGTTGGACTTGAGTCACTTCAATTACTCAACTTGGACTTGACTTGCAACTTGGATATTTCCAGTGACCGACTTGCTGCCCCCGGTTCAGTAACCTAACACATTCATCCCGAAACCGTACAACTTTAAACAGGCGCTTCCATCTCTTTTTGCCTACTGGTCACGTGATGATCTCTCTCAAAGCCAAAGTGTGGGGGCATTTCTCAGAGGGGGACAGCAAACAGGTTAGGCAACGGGCTTGAGGTCTGCTCAGCAGCCTGTCCCCGCGGCATATCGGAGGAACCTTCTAAAACATTTTCTAAGAGCAGAAGGCAAGAGTGCATTTCTTAGAGGGGAACAGCAAATGTGTTAGGCAATTGGCTTGAGGAGGAAAGATCCTTCTTTCTAAAGCTTTTGAAGTTTCAGTAATGGGGAGTAAGAAGGATCCTATTCCCCATGTCCGAAAAAGTCTCCAGCTCTGGAAATGAGAACTAAGAAGGATCCTATTCCCCACTTCCGGAGCAGCAGATGGAAAACTCACAAATGTGGAAGGCTGACTCTACTTAAATCATTAACACTGACTTTATTCGACGCTGTCCAGAAATTCTGGAATACAGATTGGGGTATAAAGTTGGCTCTTGAACTTGAGACTTGGCTTGAAACTCTCTCTCAAGGACTTCAGACTCAACTTGAGACTTGAAGGTTGAGACTTGAGACTTGGCTTGAGACTTGGAGTAAAAGACTTTAATACATCCCTGCATCTGGGGACTGGCAAGGATGTTCGAATGCATATCAGGCACTTCTGACGGGCACTGGGTGCTCCTGCTGTGCTCTGGCACTCCCTAGCTGGCGTTCAAATGTGCCTTGGTGCCCATTGCGCATTGGGCCACGGCTCACCAGTCACTCACACTTGTATGTTGCAATGTCACAACAGCCTCTAGAGGAATATGGACATCACAAAACTACTCAAGACCATTTTGCAGGTGCATAAAGCCAGTCATAAAGGCATACCTCCCAAGCAGAATGCCAGCCGCTGTTTCAGCCCTTTTTTCCCCCTGTCTTGTGTATTCCCCCAATCTCTGCTGGATCCCTTCCACTGAAATGCCAACCTTGATCGAAGAGGAGGAAGAGTCCTTAACTTCCCCCATCTTCCGTTCAATGGAAACCATTTGCATTGATTTTTTTTTTTTAAGGATACGGGTAAAATCAACACCTCTGCCAGCAGATCCTGGGCTAGAGGGAAGCCTCAGCCAAAACGTTCATTAGACGTCCAGCAGTGTTCTCTCCACCTTTCCTACCACCAAGAGGAGATGCCCTCTTGCTGAGATGACCTTCATTAATAATCACGAGCAGGGTTTTTCTTATCTATAATTCAACAGGGTTTCCTCGCTGGGTCTATATTTGGTCTGACAGGCTAAACAAGCTATTTTGGGGGCTTTTACAGTCTCGGAAGACCAACGGCGTCTTCCGTTCTAATCCTGTTTATTTGTATCATCTCTCCGGGCATCCCTGCCTTACCAACTCAGTAGCCGAACATAAGCTTTGTTTGCAAAACATCCCAGGTAGGGATGGGATCCAGTTACTAATGGACCAGGTATGATACTGCATCACACGATCTTGCTTTCTTGCATGGGAGTTTCTGTTATTTTTGATAAAAATTTACCCAAATGCACACCTTGCTTTGCATTCAAGACAGAAAGAAGAAGAGGGCCCAGGACTGCATACAATAAGGCCATTTCCACACTACGCTGTTATAGTGTTGTTATTCCACTTTCAACCTCCTATGGCATCCTGGAGTTTGCAGTTGAGGGAAGGGCCTTTGGAATTCTCAGCCAGAGAGTTCTTTGGCCTCAGAAAACTACAAACTCCAGAATTCCACAGGGTGTTGAACGCGGAATCATAGCACCGTAACGATCTAATGTGGAAAGGTCCTTAGAATACTCCTGATTAAGTTAAGCGAGTGTGACTTGCCGAGGGTCACTCAGTGGGTTTCCATGGCCGAGTGACGAAGCCAACCCTGGCCTCACAGAGTATGAGTCCCAAACCACGTCATCATGCTGATTCCTTTCGGGGAGGAACAGAAAGTTTCCAAAAATGGGAGGAGAAAAACATATACCATCAAGCCCAAATATGTTTTCCCACCTGGAACACCTCTAAAATGGCACCAGGAAACCCATCTTGGGGAAAATTCCACTGTCGGCTTGGAGGGATCCATGATCACGGCGTGTCATGATGTGCCACAGAACCAAGCAGATTTGCCGATGCCATGATGGCACAGAGCCAATTTGGAAAGAGGGCAACGCTTCCCACCTCACCCTGAAATGGAGTGCAACCTCTACCTGAATAGGCAACAGGGGTGGGCCACTGTGAGCCATTAAAATGGCCAATTAACTTGGCCGCCACCAGGTAAGGACGGGGTCCACGCTGGAAGGCCCCACGCAAACCTAGAGCTAGCCCTGCCCCTATGTTTTGGGGACACCTGCTGGGTCTTAAACCGTGGGGAGCACTCACCAAAAGATTTCCCTGGAAGATCTCACAAGTATGAAACTTTAACACATGGAACGTTTCAGACCCTTGTTTCACATACTTACCACATTTTGGATCTTGTGAATCATAACACCAGTTCCCTGGAAGGGGAAAGCAAACGAAGAAAGACAACATGTGAGAAGAGGGGACAAGAACAACCATTAAACCAAGGGCTGGGGACATATGGCCCACCAGATTACTGGGGCTTCAACCCCCAGAAGCCCCTGCCAGTGTGGCCAATGGTAAGGGATTATGGGCGTTGTAGCCCAAACCTTCCACAGGGCCATACTGTTCCCCAGCTCTGAGTTAAACTTAGCTACTAATATATCTACCGTAGGAAGTTCAAATACAACAGGAAAAAAAGAAACTGAGTTATATCAGCTAGAATCGACCAGTAAAATCAAGTCAATTATTAAAAGAAACGGAAAAGAAAACTTTTGGTTCTAGGCTTATCACAGTCTCCAGCCTTCTTCTTGTTCTTTTTCTCTCGTTAATTGTCAAACATTGCGCTTGCTGTCCAACTCTGTGGCTAAAATCATAGGTTTTGCGGTTTTTAGACTGCAGCTCCCTGCATTCCTCACCATTTTCTACACTGGCTGGGGCCACTGGGCATTGCAGTCCAAGGCAATCTGAAGGGCCACGTGAAACCCACCTCTGGCCTAAACTCACCTGTTGGTCCCAGCGACAGTAAACCCATTGGATCAAGGACAGTTAGCTAAGGCCATTTCCGCACTAGACTGTTACAGTGCTATGATTCCACTTTCAACCTCCTGTGGAATTCCAGGATTTGTAGTTTCCCGAGGCCAAAGAGCTCTCTGGCGGAGAATTCTAAAGGCCCCTCCCTCAACTGCAAACCCCAGGAGTCCTATAGGATGTCGAAAGTGGAATAATAGCACTACAACAGTCTAGTGCGGAAATGGCCTCAGTGTTGCCTTTTCAAGTTCCCATCGATGCAGTCACTGAAAACAGAAACTAATAAAACTGCATTCATGTCTCATTTTGACCTCTCACCAAAGCCAGCACGCCAAACCGTACCTGCTCCTTTCCGTCTGTGGTCTGCAGCAGTAGGAGGAGAAAAAAGAACGGGGAAGAAAAAAGAGAAGAATTGAAAAGAACTGGAAGACAGCGCTTGAGTCTGGTCTTGCAAGCCTCGTGAATAGCAAATGCATTCTGAAAGGGAAGCTTGCCCAGTGTGGGATTTCAAGAATGGAGGCACAGTGAATTGAATGACACAGTGTCGGTCCAGATGTGAGCATTCCTACTAAGCAATCCCCCACCAAAACATACACCCGACAATTTTTATAACAGTGTTAGAAAATCTCCCTAGCAACTGCATATAACAACATATAGAAAATTGTAAGAAGATAGCAGGAGATACATTAGCTGATGATGAAACGGCAGTTTTATTAAGATTAGGTATTTCTAATTATGTAAATCTGTATACTCTCCGACTATCCTAGATCGGCAGGGACAGTCCCAGTTAACCCTCTCTTGTCCTGCTTTTTCAGTTGTTTTTAAAACGTCTCAGTTTCTCACCCCCTGGCTGCTTTCCCCCTTCATCCTCAGCTTACTTCAATTGCTGCAAAACGAGTTCAAAGTGGAAAAGCAGTTTGCACGCCATTAACTCTGCAAGGAGAGGAAAGAGAAAGGGATGGAATCTTGCCCTTCCCAGTAGGCTTAGGCAAAAACAAACTGCTGCAGCCTCTCCTAGCTTGTGCGTTGTTTCCCATTAATAATTCTTGCCAGGAAATGGTAGAGGATGTGTATTTGTACCTCTGCTACCAGTTTTATACATATGCTTCATAGCATATTATATCTATTTTGTACCATACTAGCGTATTTACTTGGTGTTGCCCAGGATTTAATTTTCTCATGGGCAATACTTGTTAGAAATAACTTAGGAATTACCTTTCCTTACCTTAGGAATTAGATGTGGTTAAAATACACAAATTTGCTATCCTGTGTCTCTAATTCCCCAGTGTGTGTTGCCCAGTACCTGTAACTTTTCCCCACATTCTCCAATCTGAGCTGTATTCAGAGTTGTTAACATACAGAGGTTCAGTTTCTGAGGGAATACACTGTCTTCCTCCTTCTTGCTTCTCAGCCTCATCTCCACAGCAACCGGCCTGAGGCCCAAGAGCTCTCTGGCTGAGAATTCTAAAGGCCCCCTCCCTAAACGGCCAACCCCAGGATTCCATAGAATCTTCACAGCCAGCCAATCATATGAGGTCTTTTTGCCTGCCACAGCCAATCACTGCATAATAGTATGTGTGAAAGGGATCTAGGAGTCTTGGCACATCGCAAGGTGAACGTGAGTCAGCAGTGTGATGTGGCAGCCAAGAAAGCCAATGCGATTCTTGGTTGCATCTATAGGAGTATGGTGTCTAGATCAAGAGAGGTAATGGTACCACTGTATTCTGCATTGGTCAGACCTCATCTGGAATAATCCTGTGTCCAGTTCTGGGCACCTCAATTCAAGAAGGATATCGACAAGCTGGAGCGTGTCCAGAAGAGGGCGACCAAAATGGTGAAGGGTCTGGAAGCCATGAAGCCCTCTGAGGAACGGCTTAGGGAGCTGGGGATGTTTAGTCTGCAGAAGAGAAGGTTGAGAGGGGACAGGAGAGCCATGTTTCAATACTTGAAGGGATGCCATGTCGGGGAGGGAGAGGGCTTGTTTTCTGCTGCTCCAGAGACTAGGACAAGGAGCCATGGATTCAAGCTGCAGGAAAGGAGATTCCACCTGAACCTCAGGAAGAACTTCCTGACGGTCAGGGCTGTCCGGCAGTGGAATCTGCTGCTGCCTCCATGGAGTGTGGTGGAGTCTCCTTCTTTGGAGGTTTTAAAGCAGAGGCTGGATGGCCATCTGCCGGGAGTGCTTTGACAGGTGTTCCTTCATAGCAGAATGGGGTTGGAATGGATGGCCCCTGGGGTCTCTCCCAACTCTATGATTCTGTGATTCTAGGTCTTCGCCTGCCTGACACAGACAAACTCACAAACTTATTTTTTTTTATTTATTTATAAAGTTTTTTTTATTCTTTATCCTTTTTTTATTCTCTCTCTCTCTCTCTCTCTCTCTCTCTCTCTCTGGCTCTACATTTTTGTGTGTTTGGCAGTTCTTTTCAAAGACCTTGTCCTTTTTCATGTTTTGGTTTGGGAGTTAGGCCCACCTCTGACACCAGGTGTGGATGCAAGAGGGAAGACATGAGCGCAGCATCGGTGGCAGAGGAAGAAGTAGGCGTTGACCTTAAAAAGACAGCCTCACAACATCATTTTTTGCCTCTCCCTCCCTTTCAATAAGATGACCAAAAGGAGACGGGGGGGGGGGAGGGCATTTTTGTCGATGGTGTCAAGCATTTGATAAAGCCCGCTTGTGCCACACCTCATCAAATCCGGCTCGCACGATACGAATTCAAACAGGGTCGGGGAAGGGACCGGCGAGGCATCGATTAGGAACCTGATGGATCGCTACCGAGAGAGCACGGTAATTCATCGCCACGTGTCGGGCTTCGGGAAGAACCGTCTCTCCACCCGTTCCTCCAAGGGTAGCATGAGACCCAGCTTTGCCCCGCGCGCTCAGGAATTGCCGTGGGGGGCCTTACCGATTTGATTGACTCTGAGACCTCGCAATCCGCAGTGTAATTGGAGCCTGTCATTTGGGGCTTTTAACTGAGCTAAGCTCATAAAAATACCTCACTGTTCTCTCCTGATCGATCAGTCGTGAAATATTAGATTTCCAAGCCGGCAGAGAGAGCGGGGGAAGCACTTTGGAGACACCAAGAACAAGCCGGCCTGTCCAAGGTTCTGTCAGAAGCCGGCGTCTCAGAAATGCCCATTCATGATGTCCCCAAAAGACGAAACGTGACAACCGCCTTGCCTCTAAACCGGACCTTGAAAGCAAAGAAATAACACGTCATGCCTTCCCATGTGTACCAAAGCACAAGTAAGTTGCAATCTGTAACTTAACAAGAGATTCCCTCGCTCCTTTTGCAGGACACTGTTAGAATTTTAGTTACTTTTACAGTTACAGGGTTGTAACTGGTTGGGAGATATCAGGAGTTCTTTCCCCAAAGTGACATTTCCAAACTTTCCTTTGGCACCGTAGGTCACAATCCTTGTAATCATTGGACGGTTTTTTAAAAAAAAAATTCAGCAAATATATTTTATTTAAATAAGAGTGGCCCATTAGGTGTGGCCGAGCAAAAGATTCACTCCCGGATGCATACAGCCATGGAAGACACCCACCCACAGCAAGCCTCAAAGCTCCATTTTCCTCTGCAGTCCTTCTCAAAATGGTGTCAGGAAGTGACTTTGTTGCAATCTGTGTTAGGAGCCCCCTCGGCTCCCATATCGGGAAAAAGACGGAATTAATATAATACAATACAATATAATAAAATGCCAGCTTGGTGTAATGGCTTGAGTTTTGGACTACGACCTGAAGACCCAGCTTCGGTTCCTTGCTCGGCCAGGGCAACCTGCTCAGTGACCTTGGGTGAGTCACACACTCTCAGCCTTAGGATCATCATAACTTGGAAACCACTTGGAAGCACGCAGCACAAAGGGGAGGAGACGTCAGACCTGTTTCAGGGTTTTCGTGGCAAGATTTCTTCAGAGGGGGAGGGTTGCATTGGCCGTCCTCTGAGGCTGACGAAGTACGTCTTGGCCAAGGCCTTCGGGTTGCCATAAGTTGGAAATGACTTGAAGACACACAACCATTATGTGATACGACGATACGATACAAATTGATTGCCCACGTCCCAATTCAACCCTGAGCTCCATCAAGTAACCGTTGAGCCCCAAGGCCAGGAGCTCTGGCGGGGGGGGGGGGATCCAACACAGGAAAGCTGTTTGTTGATATTCAGCTCCGAAGGTCAAAGACGGACAAGGGTGGCAGAAAATTTTAAAAGCAGATGGGCCAACCATCCCATCGCCTGCCCCATTAAAACTAAACTAATTAAGGTCTTCCAGGCCCGCTTTAATGCCTCCGTCCGCCTTTTCAAAGGGAGCAGCAAACGGGGCCTCTCCTTAATTCAAACAGTCCGACCCCCTTAACTGGACGGCTCCCCCCTTCTCTTTTATCTTCTATTAATAATAGATCTGAAGAGCCTTTTATCATTAGTTGAGAGAGTCTCTTGTTGTTCGGCATTCAATATTTGCTTTTCTCCTCTAATTATCCCTCGGACCTGCCTGGATTTATTTTTACGGCCTTCCGGCTGCAAGCTGGGCGCATCCCATCCCCTGCCAACATCCCCCCTTCCATGTTTCTTTTCCTGGTCCAGTTCTGTCCATCTGCTCTTAAACAGACTGGCCCAGGGATGCCTTCTGCTGGGTTTGCAAAAGAAATTCTGCCAGCCGTCCTCCACCGATTCCTTAAATCAGAGGTTGGAAACCTGCTTTTGGGTGGGGGGGGTGGCGGAGAGATGAAACTCCCCAGGTGTGGTATTGTGCTCCACCTATTTGATATAGGATCTCAGCCAGCAAGTTTCATGGATCCCTGAAGACCTGATCTCCCAAGCCTGAGTCCAGCATTCCAGTCACCGCACCACCCTAGTTCCCAAAAAGACCTCCAGAAAAGCACTCAGAAAGGGGGCATGTGTTAAGACTGGGGCTGAATTTTGCATTTCTTGGTTCCGAAATATGACTGTCCATGGCTCTCGGGCAAATCAAGCTTGAAATCTCTCTAGAAACCGAGAAGACTCCATTGAGGCTGTTGTACTTTGGCCATATCGTGAGAAGACCTGACTCACCAGAAAGGACAATAATGCTTGGTAAGGTAGACGGCAGCAGGAAAAGAGGAAAACATGGCTTGGCTGAATCAAGGAAGCCACATCCGTGACTCTGCAAGACCTGAGCAGGGCTGTCGATGACAGGGTGATTGGACATCTCTCATCGATAGGGTCACCATAGGTTGAAGTCAACTTGACAAGAGTTAACAACAACCACAGGGCTCAGAACTTTTACCTGCAAAGCATTAAGGACCTAAGAGATTTCCTCTAGCCCAAACGTGCCAGCTAAGAGTTTTGAAGTTTTCTAGGGGGGTCCCTTTTTTCAACAAATGGAGGAAGGCTGATAGTGACTTAAAAGATGGAAAGCATCACCCGTGCATAATGCTAAGGCACCTTCACTGAGTCACGCCTTGGGGGTCTCGTGGGTTAATCCATTTTACAGTACTGCCAACACGACACTACCTCGATTACATCATATAACAAATCCACCGTTAGGGGTGTTAGATCTCCAGTTTTTGTTGGTCATCTCCAGGTGGGAGACAAACACACAAATTCTCCAGTTTTGGTGGGCTCAGATCCAGAAAAGAGGAAAGGACTGTGGGCAAATGGCCAGCTCAGTTAGGAGAGCAGCTTGTTAGACTTTGCAAGGATTAATTGATCTGTTGTGGCAACTTGCAAAGATTCTCCAGAGGGTCTATGTATTTGCTTAGCTTTCTCCTTCTCTTCCAGTAGTTGGGGGCCAGGACTCGCCCTCTGTTCTGCTCTGCTCTGCTTCTACCTTCTGGCTAGAGGGAAGTAGGCTCAGTTAAACATGTCTTATTTCAATTCATTGTTAAATCTGGATCATAGTGTTATAACTGTGAAGTGTGAAAGAGCCCCAGGAGAAACAATTTCACCTTTTATTTTCTTTTACGGCCTGAGAAAAAACAGTCCTGAGAATCTATAGGCCTCCAGGGGCCACATAAACACCCAAAGGGTCCACATTTGGCCCTCAGGCTACGCTTGGCCCACACCTGCTCTAAACCAACCTGCCTAACCTTGCAGAATGTGTTTCTTCTGCTCTTTGTCCCGACTAAAAATGTATGTATTCAAGCCTTTAAAAAAAAAAAAGTGTACAGTCTTTAGAAATAGAGCCAAGCCCATGTGACCACCAAGCTTCATGCAAATATGTTCCCTTCATCTCTCTGCACACAGACCTCTGAGGACTTTTCATTCAGGTAATCATCCAAGTCAGGTCTCCCCAGGTAATTTTGCTTCCTTGCTTTGGAAAGTCTTGGCTCTTCCGATCAGAAGGCGTGATTTGCTTTTTCTTGCATCCAGGTGATTGCATCATTTTTGCTCTTCTGCCCCAATTTTCCACAAGCTGCTTGCGAAAGCTCCACTTTCTTCTTCTCATCCGCGGGTCACTGCAGAAGCCGAGCTCCGTCCTTGTGACTCATTGCCTATGGCCTCTGCCTTCATCATTTCCTAATTGACTGCCGCGAAGCTGTCACTTCGTTGTGAGGTTGCTACAGCGTCTTCTCTCCGATTTGTTTTTTGCCAATATTCAGACTGCAGACTGCGTGCGGGCAGGCGATGTAGAGAAGAAGTTGTTTATCTGACGAGGAGAGGCTGTTGTGAAGGGAGGTTTCCTCCGCCAGGTAGAAGGGAAGCTAAGCAGTTTGTCATGTCAAAAGTGGAGGAAACATCCCCTCACCAGTCAAAACTCCTTCCAGTGATCCTCTCTACCGCTGCAGCGCCCAGTCTTTGTGGCGTCTAATCTCTCGAGTTTAATTCGAAAAGGATTAGCGTCCCGTCCCGGACAACTTACATTCACAAACAGCACTCGGATTTTGAGCAGAAGCATCCATTTGGAGCAAAGCCGGCAACGCAGCAGCTTTCCTGAAAAGTTGCTGAGACTACCGCATGTTGGATGGTTACAGGTTTTCTACCTCGTCATACAAATTTAGGCACAACGACTGGCGAAACTCATAAATGTCACATCACACCACCAGTACCAGAAGTTCTCGGACCCTTTCTTTTGTTTACATATCTTTCATCCTGGGACTCTGGCCAAGTTCCTGTCTCTTTGTCTTTGCAAGCACATTCCCGTAACACCTTCCTGCCACTTCCACATTCCTCCTTCTGATCTTTTCCCTCCTTGCCGGATACAAAATGACCTCAAACACTGCAGCGATTAACCATTTGGCACCTTGGTACACTCTCAAATTTTCAACCAGATGCATGTTTGCAAGCAGCAATTGCCAATTGACACACTGCAGTGCGCCAGCAGCCTATTACCCCTATCTAGCAAACCTATGACATTCTGAACTGAGAAGAATCTTTGGAGTTCAGGTCCAATTTGGCAGGGGACTTCCACGTGGCATTTTTGCGCAGAAAACAGCAAAGGGGGAGGGAAACACCGTGTGCAACTTTGGCGCAGAACAAATCCCAAACAGTCGACAGTCTTTGAAGACTGTACAGTTTTGAAAGGCTTTTTCGCAGCAGGAAGAAAATTGCTAAAATTACTTGTTGCTTCCTTGAAGAAGAAAATGAGCAAATAATTACATCCTTAGTAGATTGTGAGTAGAGTGAAGCCAGGGGTCTCCTGGTCAAAGCACCAGGACTTTTCAATTAATGGAAACAATGGTATCATTTGCCAGTTCTACACGCTTCTCTTATCCCTCTGAACTTGACTGCAATCTTCAAGTAGCTGGTGGAAAGATGAGTTTTCCAACCGACAGCATATCATTCCACGGTATGCCCACTGTAATGCAAAGTATTTTGGGGTGGTTTGGTCTTCCATGGACAAAGAAAGTAGAAACTGGAGAGCATCCCATGAAAGCCATGAAGAAAAAGGAGTCATGTCTCAGGCTTCTCAAAAGATAGCCTTTATTTTCTAGGAGGAAAATTAAAGACTGTATCATACTACATAATTCTAGCACTATGATTCCAGCTGAACTGCCACGGCTGCATCCTGTGGAATCCTGGAGTTTGCAGTCAGGTAAGGCACTGGAACAATTCTAAATGCCCCTTCCTAAACTACATATCCCAGGATTCCATAAGATGCAGCCATGAGGGTCTAAGTGGAATCATAGTGCTAGAATTGTGTAGTGTAAAAGGACCCACAGACGCTCTTTTAGCATCCTGAACTTCAAGGAGCAATTAAGAGCCATTAGCATTACAAAACACCCGCGCCTGTTAGCGATCCAAACCACTAGAACTCGTTTGGGGCTATGAATCAATAGAATTGTTTGCATTGGGAGACTGCTGATGACGATTGTCCTGGCAAAGCAACAGCAATAGCACGTGCATTTCTACACCTCTTATCAGCTAAGCGCTCTCTAAGCGGTTTACAATGCGTTAGGTAATTGCCCCCAACAAGCTCGGTACTCGTTTTACCGACCTGAGGAAAGACGGAAGGCTGAGCCAACCCCGAGCGTGGCAGGATCGAACTCACAACCTCGTGGCTGCAGTACCGACATTTCACCACTGCGCCACCAGGACTCGGAGGTAGAAGGTAGGAAGAGTCCAAGGGAGAAGGCAGTAGGAAAAGAAGAAGATCTCATTACAGATGGAGAGACTCCATCAAGGAAGACATGTCCCGAACCTGCAAGACCTGAACAGGGCGCTAATGATAGAGTGGCTTAGAGGTCTCTCCTCAGTCATCCAAAAGTCAAAGTCAACTCCACAGCAGCTAACAGCCACTACTCAGAGGAGAGGGTTCCTTCCCTCAGGACAATTTACCTGAGCTAAATCCTTTAGCCGTACTTTTAACCAAACCTTCAATCAGTTCAGCTGGGAAACCATCCCCGCTGTCAAGATTACGCCTCCATTTTCTCTCCTCCAGAAGGTTTGCGGTCACTTCCAGTGGACGGATTTTGGTCAACAAAACACTATAAAGCATGGTCAAACACCACTTCCCCTTTGCTACTCCTCTGGTCAAAATCTGATACCCTTCAAAACCCTTTAACGGTGCTTTTGATTTTTTTTTTTTCTTGCTGTTATTACCGGAACAAATGTCCCACATCACATCTGCTTTGCTCCTTTGCACTGCCCTGACAGGCCCAAATACACCCTTCTGCTATCGCGGGGCCCTAAGATTCTATTTTTCAGGGGTTTTTTTGATGCGACTCCTTTGTTTCTGAAGAGAAATAAGGAACTACATCCATCTTTTCGCGTTCATCAAGATGCAGAGCGTCGTCTGCCGAAGCGTTACGCAGTCACTTAGGTTTCCTCGGTTTGCAAACTGTGTTCTTGGCCTGCGGCAAACTGCTTCTGTTTTGCAATGCAAAACCAGCTTTAACATACTTTTTTTTAAAAAAAACCCTATATGCCACTGGGCAAAATCATTTCAATAACTGGATTAGAAAGATAAATCTTGCTTTCTTTAAAAAAAAAAAAAAAGGGAAAGCAAGAAGGATTCGTTGGAGGAGCTCTCCCCCCACACCCAATTTTCCTTTCGGATCGGATCCAGACGTACCGGTTGCCCACAGATATGGAAATCAATACTTTCTTCCTTGCTTCCATCTGGGAAAGGATGGAGGAGAATGGCTGATATCTAATAAGCGTGTGCTGGAAAGGCCGCGAGGTAAAATGTGCTCCGCTCCTGCTGAACTGCGGAAACTTCCTCATTGCTTGCCCGCCTGCAGCCTGAGAAGGCAATGTTTAAAAAGTAGTACTTCTCCTACCCTCGCTTATTTCTCCAGGCACACGGCCGCCTGAGCCGCTTTCATGTTGCGATGATGAGAACAGAGCCAAGCCCTTGCTTCCCGTCTGATTTCCACGTAGGGATGGAGGGGAGGAAGAATGCCTTCTCTCCATGTTTGCCAGGGAACAGACCTCATTCACACTTCCCTGGGGCTGCTCGGTTTCCCAAACAGCAATAAGGGACGCTTGAAATTCATGACATGCAGGGTTGACAATCAGGACGTAGACATTAAGAAGTCCACGCTCTACCTAAGTGACAGATGAAAGGATTGATTTCGCTGACCTTTGCCTTGCGTTTCTCTGTAACGTGCTGTCCGCATTCATAAACGACACGACGCACGCATTTCTGTCTTTAGGACGGGTCCGTGCTCAAAAAAATACAGGATTTTTTGGCATCTTGTTCAGGCTATAGAAAAGGAAGAGTGTTTCAACTTTCCAGTATGGATCATCCCTCAAAACAAGGGACACCCATCAACTCGATAAGGGACAAGATTTCCGGCCCTCAAATAAGAGACATCCCTTATGACAAGAGACACTCGACAATCCCACACTTCCTGGCCTAATATATAGGAGTCACAACACTGTTATCCCTCGGAGACGACATGCAACAGTCTCTGACAGACCACTGGCTTTTCCCATACAGTTTTTGGATCAAAAATGGAATAGCCCAAATGACACTGAAAGATCACATCTCCCCGGATGAGCTCACTCAGGTTTTAAGATTGCAAGTCTTACGGTTTTCAGGGCAGTGCTTTATTCTGGTTCCACTTCCTTCACGGGCACGTTTGAAGACACGAGAGAGAACCTTCTCCGCGGCTGCTTCCAGCTTTGGAAATCTCTCCCACAGAAGGGTCAGTTGGCCACGTCTCTGCTCGCTTTCCACCGGCAGGCAAAGACCTTTTTATTGAGGCAGGGCCTTTGGACATCAGTTCACGGAGCAGAAAAGTGTTTCGGTGGGATGCGCTCTGCTTTTCTCCGAAAAAAGTGGGACTACAGAGCAGTACTGTGCCTTCAAAGCTGGGATGGTTGGAGGGCACGGAATTGTTGGCTTCTCTTTTCTTCCACCTTTGCAGTGACCATCTTTAGCTGTATTTTATTTTATATAAATTCTACGTATCTCCCACCTTTTTCCCCAGTTCGAGACTCAAAGTGGCTCACAACAAAACACCTTGTTAGAAGATCACAAGATCTAACGTTCAAAACGAGGTTAAACAATCCAAAAATTGAGACCGGATTAAAATGTGCACCAATAAGCACATACACACGCACACCCCAGCGCAACAATTAGCAAAGTCCGGTCCATTGTTTAGAGGAGACAGGCCTTGTGCAGTCATTCGATAAATGCCTGTTGGAACAGAACAGTCTTTACGAGTAGGGAAGGGGGCCAGTCCAACTTCTCTGGGAAGGGATATCCAATAACTGGGGGCAGCCACTGAGAAGGCCCTGTTCTCGCCTGTCTTCCCACCAAACGTACCCAGGAGGGTGGCAGGACAAAGAGAACGGCCTCCCCAGAAGATCTCAATGCATAGGCCAGTTCATACGGGAGAATATGGTCATTTAGATAATCTAGACCTAAGCTGTGGAGTGTACCAGGACGCCAGCCATTTCAACTGTGCCCTCTTTAGGGATACTCCATTCCATTGCCCACTCCTTAACCGTCCCTATTGCACGGCCACTGAGCATAACCGCTCCTTCTTGGGCAACCCTGCTGCTCAGATGATCTTTTCGTAACGCTTTCCCGACTTCTGCCAACTTTGGGGCTCGATCAGTTAGGCCGACGCCTCTCTTTTCTGGCCGGACGGCACTGCTTTGGCTCCGTAAGCCACGGCACGCGCAGCCTGAACAGCACAGGCAAACAACATCGTTCTGGGAGCAAAACGTAGCTGCATGAAAGAAATCAGCCGTCTGAGTGGAAAAGCAGCGCTCGTCACCCAGTACGTCCTAAGATTTTAATATAATTGCTCAGCCTCTCGTTTTCATTTTTGCCCAACGACAATGCAACGCTTCCTTCTGCGACTACGCTTTCTTTGACACATTGCAAGCCTTCGTGCCGTTGGAGAATTATTCCCCGGGATAGGAAATAGCCATTAAATAATGTAATTGCAATTCTCGTTATCTACATTTTAAATTAAGAACAGGCAAATTTCAACCTGCAGGCTGCATGACAGCCTCTGAATCCCACTTTTCTGGCCTCTGAGGAAAAAAAAAATTAAAGCAGCTTTCTTTGCAGGCAGTGTTTGCCCCCGAACAATGCAGAAAGCTCCCCAACACACAAAAATATCCCCCCAGCTTCAATCCTACAAACACTCCGAAAGTAAAAGTAAGCTAGACTGTGCCATTATGTGGGGTGGGGTGGGCAAATCAGGGGCCCATTTTCCCCCTAACCGTTCCGATGAGCCCACTCCCCACCGTAAGCACGCACCCAGCAAGCCCAAAGATCTCCATTTGGCTGCGTAGCCCTTCTCAAAATGGCATCAGGAAATGGTGTTGCATCAATTCCTGGCACCATTTTAAGAGGGCCTACAGAGCAAAAAAGGCATTTGAGGATAATGCAACGTTCTGGGGGTGCTTGCGGAGGCAGGTTGGGGATATTTCTGTGTGTTTTTGCACGTCCGCGGGGAAATTCTGCGTGGTCTGGGGACCAAACTTGCCCCAATATATAGATGTATAAACTTCTCCATTCCTCCGGGGTTCCCCTGGAGCTCTCAACACCTTTTGACTTTGTTTGGATGGCGGCCCAGTTCGCACTCAGGCTGGAACATCCAAAATAGAAGAGATCATGAGACAGCAAAATGTTGTTGTTGTTTTTTAAAATCTGTCCGCCTTTCTTGGGCTCTGCAACTGAAGCATTAATGCGTTCCACCATATAACCTCGTCCCTGCCCCTTGACCACAGCTCTGGGTTCCAATATTCCATCTCGCCACTGCCGCTGATAGTGCATGAAGTTAACACAGCTAACCTTTCAAGCCTTCCAACCCTTTATGGAAAGAACCCACAGAACGCGGCGAGATTACTCTGGATGGGCTCCAGCAGCGACGGCAGCAGATAGCTGGCCTTCCGCCCGTTTGCCTGTTTTAAATAATAACCCTCTAAGTAAAAACCATATCCAGGCTGGCAGCGGAAAGCCGTGCCGTACAGTTGGAAGCAACCCCGGGTTTTTTTTGCTGAGGCATCCTTTGAGCGGCACTCCGCGGGAAACGCTGTGCACTCGCGCGTCATGCCCTTTGCCCATCCATCCTCATGGCGGTTGGCAACCTGCAAGCACCGACGAGCGAGCCCATCGACTCCCAGCCGGGCGTGCTGAGCATGGGGGTGAGGTCCAAGCAAAGAGGGGCCACTCGAATGGCTAGAGGTTTGATTTGTGAGACCTGTAATGGATTTCTTTTTCCAAGAGTGAAGGGAGACCTATGCTACATTATAATTCGGGTACAGTGATGACTTCCTGAACTGTGGGGCCCAGAAGTGGACACAGTATTCCAAGTGGGGTCTCACCAAAGCAGAACAGAGTGGTACCATCACTTCCCTTGACCTAAACACTAGTGTCCTATGGATGCAGCCCAGAATCACATTGGCCTTTTTAGCTGCCGCACCACACTGCTGGCTCACGTTCAGCTCGGGGTCTACTAAGACTCCTCGATCCTTTTCACATGTACTGTGGTCAAGCCAGGTGTCACCCGTCTTATATCGGCCTGTTTCATTTTTTCTGCCCAATGAGAGCACTTTGCATCTCTCCCTATCGAAATTCATTTTGTTAGTTTCGGCCCAGCTCTCCAACCTGTTAAGGTCATTTTGAATCCTGATCTTATCCTCCGGGATGCCAGCTACCCCTCCAAATTTGGTGCCATCTGCAAATTTGATAAGAATGCCTTCTATTCCCATTCTGCTATGTTATGGTGGCAAGGAGTGCCCTTAGCCAGCTTTCAGTGGTGCAACAGCTGTGCCCATTCTTGGGGAGGGTACACCTGACCACAGTGGTTGATGTATTACCTCCCATTCAGATTACTGTAGTGCACTCTACATGGGGCTGCCCTTGGAAGCTGCAGCTAACCCCAAACGCAGCAGCCAGACTGCTGTTAGGTGCATGTTTTAGAGACCACACCACACCAGAACTGCCCTGTCTTCCAATTGGCTTCTGAGCCAAGGTACTGGCTTTGACCTACAATGCCCTATAGGTTGTAAAGTAAGGAATCTCAGGCAAACTGGATATGTAAAAATTTTACCCCCGAGAGGTACTGCTAGCCCGTGGTCCATTAAGTCAGAGCAGACCAGTGGTTCTTAATCTTTTCTTTACCAGGGCCCGCCCTGCAAAATATAATTTTTTTGCCAGAGACCCCCAAGACTAAACTCAAGATTTAAATATTTCAGTTTAGATATTCAAATATTTATTTACCTTTCCAAATATTTATTTATTTGTTTGTTGAAGGCTTCTGGAGACTAGGTCTCAAGTCCCACTCTGGCACTGGGTGACCTAGGGCAAGTCACATTCTCTCAGCCTCAGAGGAAGGCAAAGACAAACCTCCTCGGAACAAATCTTGGCAAAAAATCCCCGTGATAGGGTCACTTTAGGGTTGCCATAAGTCAGAAGGGACTTGAAGGCACATAAGAACGAAGGGCCGCTGACAGTGGGGAAGTTCTTTCTAGCCATCACTTCTCTTCCCTTTGAAAACTGACGAACGGTGACCCCGCAAGGCAAGCCTATCATGAGAGTTTTCTTGGAAAGATTTGTTGCCTTTGCCTTTCTCTGAGGCTGAGAGCATGTGACCTGCCAGAGGTCACCTAGTGTGTTTCCATGGCCAAGTGGAGATTCAGACCCTGGTCTCCAGAGTTGGGAAGCGAAGCAGGAAAGAGGTCGCTCAGAACAGGGACCTTTGGTTTGCCTTCCCTTTGCAACCCTGGAAAAAGTGCAGCCGCTAGTGGTCCAAGAGCATTCCAGCCATAGTCTGATGCGGCATCCTACGACGTCGTCGTGATTTTGTAGCCACATTCCCATGAGGTTCCAGTCCCATGCAGCTCAGTGATGGAGGGGGGGGAGGATCGGAGGCCTGAGCCGTGTTATTTCAGCTGCTGTTTATTTACCATGCCTGTCAAGTTCATTTTGTTCAGTAACCCACCCCAAAACTTCCTCGGAGGAGGTAGAGTCAATACCAACCATAGCGGCGTGAGAGTCTGAAACCTCTGGAAAACCACCAATTCATTCCTCTGCTACCTTGAGGCTAGACTACCAGAGGACATTCGCTAGGGGCTGCCCTTGAAGACAGCCTGGAGGTTTCCAGAGGTCCAGAGCATCTCCAGTGCCCTTTCAACAGGGCTCCTGAACTGGAAGCCCATTCCAACAGCCTTTCACCACTGGGGCAAAATTTCCCTTCCTGGACCCAGTTCCAGCCGTTATTTTTGGTCTACCCACCCTGCTTTACTTAGAGGCCTCCTCTCCCTGGGTTTCCCATGAGGTTAAAAACATAGGAAGCTGTCCTTGACAGAGTCAGAGCACTGAGTTCGTGAGCTTGGTATTGGCTACACGGACCGGCAGTGACTCTCCAGCGTATCAGACAAGAGTCTTCTCTCCAGTTCAACCCAGAAGCATCGGGGATTGCCTCTGACGCTTTCTGTATGCAGAGCAGCTACTCTGACACTGAGCCACGGCCCTCTACACCTCGGAAAGCAGCCAAGGATACCGCCAGGGTATCCCCTCCAAGTACTCACCAGGGCTGGCCCTGCTTAGTGTCCTAGATCAGCTGGGATCTCATGCCTTTAAGGTATTTAGGCCCTCTTGGACTATGACTCTGGAGACCAGGGTTCACATCCCTCCTGCTCGGACATGGAAACCCACCGGGCGACCTTGGGCGAGTCACACTCTCTCGGCCTCAGAAGAAAGCCATGGCAAACCCCCTCTGAACAAATCTTGCCAAGAAAACCCTGCGATACGACAGCCCTAAAGCCAACCTAAGTTGGAAACAACTTGACGACACAGCAACAGCAACAGCAACCACCATCTACCAAGCATCTCAGGTTCCCTGTTGTCTCTAAACCAGGTGCGGACAACTATGCGGAGAGCAGAGGGCCAATTCCACCCCCAGGTTTCCCAATGGGCCACCTTCCAGCAAGCCCAGATACCTCGGTTTTCCTCTACAGGCCCTCTCAAAATGGTGGCAGAGAAAGTACCACGATGTCACTTCCTCTCGCCATTTTGAGAAGGACCGTAGAAGAAAATGGAGGTCCTTGGGCTTGCTGTGAGAGGGCCGAGGGATTAAAACTGGCCTCCTATGCCCCCACACGGTTGCCTAGCCCTGCCTTAAATATTTTTATTTTACTTTTTCGTTTGAGAGCGACACCAGAGGGAAATTGGGGTATTTAACGGTAGTATGCCATTCTAAGGCGCTTTGGAGAAGGGGTGGGGGTATTTTCATGTTTTCTGCAGAGTGCGGGGGCAAAAATACCTCCTCTAAGGGTACCTGCAGTCTTCACAATAGCTAAAGGGGATAAAGAAATGGATTTTGCTAGCAACCATATATTGTTGTGACCAACCCCTATTGTAACACAAAGCATCTGATGTTGGCTCAGTGCTGAGGGAGCAGTGAAGACCTATTAACTTTACAAAAGACCTGCTCCCGGTGGAGATGAGGTCAAACTGGCCTGCTCTTCTGAATCAACGCTGCTCTCTCTCTGCGGGGCTCTCGCCTTAGGGATGTGGCTATGCGGACTGTCAGGATGAGCAGCCGCATCTGACAAGTTACAACGCCACCGCTGATCCGGGGATCATTCTCTTCCTCGGCGGCGTCTTCGTCATCGTGAACAGACACAATAGCAGCGCACGCTCAGCTAACTGCGTGGTTCTGACTCACGGCAATCATGCAACACAAATTCTCTCACACTATAGGGGTAAATGAAGTCCGCGCATTGACTGTCAGAGGTACGAAACGGGAATTTGCAGGTGCCATGAAAATCCCAAAGTATGGTGGGAGGATGCTAAGGATGACTCTTGTTGGGGCATCAAGTTGGTTTAGAGATGGCCCTGAACACTCTAAGAAGGGCACCATCCATGCCCTTTGATTTAGAGATGTTCCAAGAGGATACGGCTCACTCACGCGACTCTGGATCCCTAGAAGTTTTTCTCACATGGCAATCTTCTGACTCTTTCTGGAGCACGTACGCCACGAAGGCCCTTCCGTTGCCCACCAAACCGGGGGAAACCAGACCAAGAAAAAGAAAAATAACAACATCTTAAAGCAAACTAGAATTTCTCTGGCTGTTAGTGCATTAATGGTTTATCCCCGCTGTCCAAAGTATAAGAACTCTGGATTGACAGTCAGGACATTTCCGGACTACGCTGTTACGGTGCTATTATTCCGCTTTCAACCTCCTGTGGAATTCTGGGGTTTGTAGTTTCCTGAGGCCCAAGAGCTCTCCGGCTGAGAAGTCTAAAGGCCCCTCCCTCAACTGCAAACCCCAGCATTCCCTAGGATGTTGAAAGTGGAATAATAGCACTAGTAGTGCAAAAATGGCCTCAGCCCAAAGGTTAAGCCCACGAGACTCAAGCTCTTTGCCCAAATGGAGACCTGAATTGCGTGCACTGCAAAAGAGCAGCAAAGGTTTCTCCTGCACAGGCTCAGCTCCCAACAGATGCTCACTTTTCCGAGTGGATCCATTTCTCACCGCTACTCAACCCCAAGGGACTGGTAAAGGGACCAGAGTCATAGAGAGGCCGGCACCAGCTCAGAAATCAGAACATGCCATGACAACTAAAGTGGTGGGTCTCAACATACCCTCCGTTCGGGAAGAAAGGAATATTCAAAAACCTTTGAAAACTGTTTCTCAAGTGTCGGGAAGCCGTGACAAGGAGAAACTCAGCCTGACACGAATCTTTGGGAGTTTAGAATTTCTTCGATGCAAAATTCACACATGGTACTTTTGTCTAGGAAACAGACTTTCCCGCACAGAAGATAATATTTCTGGACAGGAAATATCATTTTCTGTGCAGAACATGCTCTTCCCTGCACGGAAAATGCTCTTCCCCGCACAGAAAATCCTCTTCCCCGCACAGAAAGTGCTGTTTTTCCTGCATAAAAAATCCCAAATGCGAATGTTGCGCAAAGTAAGCCCCAAACTTCAGACGGCCGTGGAAAGCTGCACAGTTTTGGAAGCCCGTCTCGCAACAGGAAGAAAACTGTCCTTCGAGGACAACACTGGCACAGAGGTTGGACCCTACCGGCAGGTTCGGCTCCCACGCTGGCTCCCAGCCGTGCCTCTGAGTGCACCCCCCTTGGCGTGTCTCAGCCTTCCCCGCCAGAGAATCGTTCTAAAACAGATCACCGTCTCTCTCCAGAGCCTGACGCGCGGCATCCGAATCCTTCCAACGTCACTGCTGCTTGAGACAGGAGGGGACTTCTCCTTGCGGGAAACTTCTGGCACAGAGACCGCTCTTTGCGGTCTGTCGTGCCCTCCGAAGCACGGTGCTTAATCAGATTTGACACCCCGCTTCGACCCCAACCAAGGACAACAATGACAGCCAGCTCTTGCAAGAAGAGCATTCCCTGAATGAGAAAGAGAGGCCAGGGAGATGCTACACGCAGCCACCAAATTTAGGAGCGAACGACCCACCTCAATCCGGCCGCAGCAAGAGGTGTCAGGAGGCAGGAGAAGAGCTGGCCAGGGACCAACAAGTGTTGGGAGCCAGCTGGCTCGAGGTGGCCCAGATTGAGATTGGCCGGTCTCCCAGCCCACCCCTCTGCTCTTCAAAAACATAGGGAGAGTCCCAATCCCCCCACCTTCTGGATCCATGCAACAAATCACCATGACTCTACGGACCGGCTCACCTGCTCGGAGGACCATCGGCAAACAGGCAAAAGTTATTCCAAAAAGAACCGAGACCCTCATGGTAGCTGGGCTGTCAGGGGGCTATTCAGAGACCCACGGACAGCTCGACGGGGAAAACCCAGGCAGGGAGCATTCACCGAGGAAGGCTGTCCCCTGCCTACATCAGGAGACAAAGAAGTCCCAAAGCCCTCTGGCTGGCTTTCTGTTTTGCTGTCCTCCTTCCCTGGAAAATCCTTGTGCAACCCAGCCAACTCTGACCAGAGGAGGCTTTTTAAACCAGCCACTGCTGTCAAGATGAGCGGAGAAGAAGCCAGAGCTCCAGCCTGTGCACTGGCTGCTGTTAAATATTCATCGCAAGGAGACCGAGATTGAGTCTTTAACTCCTTGTCTCCTGAGAAGAGCCCATGAAAAGACGAAAGCCGGCAGAAAATGCAGGGGAGGGGAGATCCCAGTTCCCCCTTCCATCCCCTCCACCAGCATGGGGTCCAGCTAGAGACTTGACATCGTTGTTCAAAAGTCAGCCCTTGGAACAGTTCCTCTTTGAGACTCCAGCTCCCAGAATCCATCAGCTGGAGGATTCGGGGAGCCAGGATCCCAGAGAGGAACTTTCCCCAGCTCTGTAAAAGGGGACTCAGGAACTTGAAAGACTTTCCAGCAGTCTGTGTACTTTAATTTTTGTAAGTGTCTTCTTTCTCTCCAAGCTGCCATGACTCCAGGGCTCACCTTCCACTCTGCTCTGCCTCCGCCTTCCGGCTAGAAGCAAATCAGCTGAGTCCAACGTTCCTTATCCTCTCTCCCTAACTAAATGAGAAGGAGTGTTTTTCTCATTTCACCTTGATCAGGGAACAACCCCCATTAGTTAAGATTTCTGTCTTCATTCCCAAAGTGGGAAATATGTTCTGGGTGGGTGGGTGGAGGCAACTGCAGTTGGTACTTAACGCCTCAGGGTGTGGGAAGGTTGTGAACTGGCAACTCTCGCTGGACGGGCATGGCCCCATCATACAGAATTTGGGGGCTTAGTGAAGCACTAGATCTCTCCGACCGAGAGTCCTAAATGCTCCTTCTTCAACTATAAATCCCAGGATTCAACAGTGCCTGAAAGGGGGTAGAAATGATGCACGCACACACACACACACCCCAAGCCCATCCAATTCGAAATACAGAACAACCAAAGCCAGCCACATCGTCTGGGCAAACACGTCAGAAAGGCCCACAAATACCTTTCTCCCTATCTCTGGCAGCAAAACTACAAGAAATCGGTGCCACGTCTTAAGCGGTTCAAAAGGCGGTTGTTGTTTTTTTAATTAGGAAAAAACCCCAACTCCTTTTGGCCTGTATCTATTCCCAAGACCTTCCTCTGGGCCATATTTTTTTTTTTTTTAGAAACAAAGTTCAGAAATTTCTGGACCCAGGGCTCTCCGAAAAGCATGAAGTGGACAATTACTTTCAAACCATTTGCTGGGCAGCTGGTTTCCACTTGTCAAATAAATGTCTTGAGAAGATTCTCGGTCTAGAAATGTCTAAACTTGGATTCTAAATAGCCCCTAAAGGCAGCCTTGAGCGTACGCACACAGGCCGAAATGGGTTAGGGTTACTAATAAAAGCGATGTCTTTTGAGCATCTTAAAAAGTGTGTCCGTCCTCCTCTCCGGATGCTTCCCGGTTTCTCCTTCTGCAGCAAAAATAAAACAACTGCAGAAGACATAAGTAGCCATTGGCTCTCCTTCAGTGACTCTCAGAATCTGCTGCCTGAGGCCATTGCCCTGCTCTGCCTAATGGTAGGGCCAGCCCTGACCATGCCAATCAAGGCAAAGCTTTTTTATTACTTGGTGTGACAAATGGTGTGAATGGTGTTTTGTGTTGTGGAAGGATGATCGGCAATTCGACAAAGATCAGGCATTGAGGTTTCAGGGAGTTACGAAAGGCTCACGTGATGGGCCAAAGGTCCCGGGTTCAAGACCCGGCAGCTCCAGGTTAGGGATGGAAATAACATTGGCCACTATTTGCATCCAGCCAAATAATCCACTTCCTGCACAACTCGACTTCGCAAAGTCTCTTGGGGAATTATTCTGCGCAGAAATGCAGCCGGTTTTTCTGCACAACCTCCCCCCCACACACACATTTTTGCATTAAAATCATTTTTTCCCACATAGGAAAACAGTGGCCTGAATCCTTTTACTAATCTCAACTGTAGTAGACCCCATACTTCTGTTGTTAAGTGGGGAGTCAACACTTCCATAAATCCCATTAATTCAAGGGTTCCATTCTAGCTGGGCCTAGCAACAGGGATCAATGTATTTTGCACAGAAAACACGGTTCCTTTGACAAAAAAATCCCTTCCTTTCCCCCAAAAAATGCAGTAGCGTTGGGGTTTGCAACCGCATGTATTTCTGCGCAAAATAATTTCCCCCAAAGAGTTTGCAAATACCTTTCAAAGACCGTGCTCAGAAATCTGGAATCCCGTTGGTTAGCCTCACGTAACAAAAGACCCACTGGATTAACCGTTGAACAGTGAGTCAACATACAAGTAAATCCCATTGATTCAATAGGTCTACTCCAGTTGGGACTCTTCCGTTTTCCCATTGAGATTGACCTGTGGAAATAACTGCTCTGACAAATTTATGGGTGTGGTACCCTCTTTATTGCATTAGCTGGAATGGAAAGATCTCCGGCATGGCCCTTTATCGACGCTTTCGAAGGTCTCGGAAATTCCGTTTTATGTTTTTTTTCTCGATCACTTATCTTTCTGCACTGAAAGAAAATTGGAACAAGGTGCTTCGAATACTCCTGTGGCTGCTTGGTGAGATAACATTTTCTTTACACTGTTGTCGTCGCACGCCTTCAAGCCATTTCTGACCTATGGCAACCCTAAGATCAGAGGGTTTTCTTGCCAAAATGCGTTCCAAGGAGGTTTGTTGTTGCCCTTCCTCTGAAGCTGAGAGAGTACGTCTAGCTCAAGGTCACCGAGGGGGGTTTTATGGCCAAGCAGGTCTTTGAACTCTGGTCTTTGGGAGCCCTGGTCCGTCACTCAAACCACTACACAAGATTGCCCTCCCATAGAGTTTTCTTGGCAAGGTCGATTTGCCGTTGCCTTCCACTTTGGCTGAGACAGTGTGACTTGCCCGCAGTGACCCCATGAGTTTCCATTACTGAACGGGGATTCAAACCAGAACTGTCATCCAACACTCAAACCCCTACATAGGGAGAAATAACAACAAGAACAAAAGATTGCGATGTTATGCGGACCGATTGGGCTGAGAGAAAGTAACCGTTCCAAAGTCACCCAGCTGATACATTTTCCTTCCTCTAGCTTCATCCCTTTTCCTTCATCTCACGGTTGAAAGTGCACAGGTTTTAATTAACCAGGGGGCACGGAGTTCTTTCCCCTCATTGACCGAGATGCCGAAAAAGCAGCACGGACGTCATCATTTGGAAGACGCTCACCGCTGCTTGCGCGTGTAGTTGTTTTTCTATCGTGACCTCAAGCGGCGCATTCCTTGCATGCGTTATCACCTTTAAGCAAAGCCAAATTCTTCCTCTCTGCTCAACGGCCGCCCCGGCATCTCCGTACTGTGATCTGTTCCTGTCCAGCCTGGAAGCAGGGCCAGAGGAGAAATTTGGTGGCTCTACGTTTTCGTAGAACCACAGAGCTCTAAGTGACCACCAGGGCCACCACTGAGTCCAACTTCCCGCCGTACAGGAATAAACACAGCGTTCCTGACAGATGGCCGTCCAGCCTCTGCTGAAAAACCTCCAAAGAAGAAGAGTCCACCACATTCCCAAGCAGCAGCGTAGTCCACTGTTGAACTGCTCTTACCATCAAGAACTTCTTCTTATGTTTAGGTGGAATCTCTTTGAGGCCATTGCTCTGTGTCCTAATCTCTGAAGCAGCAGAAAACAGGATTGCTCCATCTTCCATATGACATCCCTTCAAATGTTTAAACATGGCTATCGTGTCACCTCTTAGCCTTCTCTCCTCCAGCCCAAACACATCCAGCTCTCTAAACCTCTCCTCCTAAGGCTTCATAGTTTCCAGGCCCTCTACCATTGTGATTATCCTCCTATGGACACCTTCCAGCTTGTCCATCTCCTTCCTGAACTGTGGTGCCCAGAACTGGACACAGTATTCCAGGTGGGGTCTGACCAAAGCAGAATAGGTTGGTACCATCACTTCCCTTGACCTAGACACTATGCTCCCATTGATGCAGCCCAGAGTCACATTGGCTTTTTTAGCTGCCGCATCACACTGCTGACTCATGTTCAGCTTGCGGTCTACTAAGACTCCTAGATCCTTTTCACACGTACCGTGGTCAAGCCAGGTCCTCATTAATAACTTTTTGGCCATTTTGCCGACCCTCTGATGTTGTTTGGACACACATGCCTTTCTTTTCATCCGTGAAATGTTGGAAGGTGTGCTATAGGGCTTTATAAGTCATAACCAGCACCTTGGATTGCGCCCCGAAATAGACCAGTAGCCAGCACACAAGAAAATTTAGGCCATGATCTCCATTTGGCATTCCCGGCACAAAGCAAAGCATGAGGTTTGGTGATTTAGTCTGCGGGGAATCAGAGGCTACAGGAACAGAAATAGCCTCACCTGTCCCTGCAATGTTCAACCCACTCTTTTCTAAGTAAATGTGTTTAGGATTGAGCCACGAATGCCATTAACTTGAAACTCAACCCTGAAACACCTCTAGCTACCTAATGCCACTTTCCTCTTGAGTGTACTGAATTTCCCTTTGCTGGTGGGTTTGCTCAAATCACTGAGTGCCCAAGGCAATATTCTTGGAGTGTTTTGGAGACTCAGAGCATCTTTCAGTCCCTTTTCGTGCTGTGACTCATTCGATCGGTGCCGAAGAGAAAGGAGACGGGGGGACATTTCCGCTGCAACAGAGCCTTGTGGGTCCGGGGACGTCTTAACAAACCCCTTACGAATTGAAGGAAGCCAAACAAACGGAAAAACACCAGCCAGAACCCTGACGAAAGTAGAAAAACTGCAAACAACTCCCTCCCCACCCCCGTGGTTCCGCTATGGCTCCGTGGTCACTCCCTTCGGTGGTTGGTGGAGAGCAGGAAGGATGGGAGAAGTGCGTGGCTGGGCGCGGCTGCGTCCCTGTTGCCAAACACAACCCGAGGACATCTTCCCCGAGATCTGCTGCGGTCCTCCAGAGGTCTCAGTGGATGATGCCTTCCGTTTGCATCTGGTGAGGGGGACACAGCCAGACGCTTCCCTAATCCCTCACGTTCTCCACCAGCAAAGGAATAGCGGAGGACGGAGGCTATCACCGCGAAAAGCTGAGCCCTGGAGGAAACGCTTCGGATGTGGACGAGGGAGGGTGAGAAGCGCAACCTCCAAAAATTACCTATGCAAATGTAAAGTGGACTTACCCTAACAAGAGGCTGAGCTTCCATAAGCCTGCGGATATCACCCCCCGCCTTGGGGGTGTGCGTGGTGCCGTTTGGGTAATACAGCCCTCCCGCCCTGTTCACAGGTTTGATCTTCACGAATTTGATTATTCACAAAGTGTGCATATACCAGCCTCCCCGTTCTCTTCCTCTCATTCTCTTGCAATTTGCCGGGTGTGGAGAAAGAAGGCAAGCACGCCGGCGCAAAAGGCAAGGTGCGAGGGGGAGGCACGCACGCACGCACCTTCCTTCCCTGCCCGCCGTGCTTCCCTGCCCATTCCCTTGTCTTTTTCCCTGGCATGGAGAAGGAAGGAAGGCACACACGCCAGGGCAAAAGGCAAAGGAAGGGGAGCGGGCAGCCCTAGAAGGGAATGAAGGGGGAGTTATTTATGATTTTTCCACTTCCGCAACGGTTCTGTGCCCCGGATCCTCACGAAAGTGGAGGGCCCACCGGATAAGTTCAGCACAAAGAGGAGACCACTTTTGGATACATTTTAAATGCTTATGATCCGGGCCACTCACCGCTTCGCCTTATCCCAAATTTGCTTTTTGCAGAAGCATTTAGCCATTCGTGGGACCAGAAGGCATACAAGAACGGGACCCATGGATCCTTTCCTCCACCGCTTCCCTCTAAGTCGCCTTCTTTGCGTGTGGTTGATAATGAAACAATCCATTTCTCTTTCCTTTGGGGCTCTTGGGCGTGGGTTTTTTTTTTCCTCCTGGTTTTGCAACTACCATATGAAATAAAACTATTAAAGACCTGGTTATGAAAGGCTACAAAGCAGAAGGTAGGGAGGCTGAAATGAAAACTATAACCTCCTAATGATGCCCTGGAGTGTTGTATCGGGAGATGGACTTAGAATAATCCGGCAAGGTCTGACAAGCGGAGAAAAATCTCAACAGGTTCCTCAAATGCACAGCGACGGGACTCCGAGGAAGGGCAGAGTAGGATTTTGGGCTCTCCGGTCATTAAAAACTAGCAGCCCGGAGTCCAGCAGGTAGGCAGAGTAAAATTTCGGGATGGATGCACAAGGGCTTGACCTGGGAAAACTGAGTGGTTGTCAGTACAGTGTCCAACTCTAGAGCACCAGTGGATTTCTCTCCCCAAAAATGTTTTTGACCACCCAGGGCCTACAAAAACAGCCCTGGGGGCTATATGCACCCCCAGGCTGCACTTTGTGAGAGAAGGCTTTAGCCGCACCACTGAGAAACTAGTGTAAGAACCAGTGAGGCGTAACAGTTCCCACACAAACACTGCCTGAATGGTGCAGGCGTCATCTAAGAGCCACGTCTAGAAGCCCAGCTTTCTGAGATCATCTTCTGAGGTCATCTCCCCCACATCTCCAGCCAGCTGGGTCCCTCCAAAACCCTGGCCTTCCGAGGCCATCGTCGGAAGGCTTTCTCCAAAGCCAGAAGTCTGAAGTCAGCTGCAAAGGCTCCCTTCCAGGACCCCAAAGAAAGAGTGGAGGGGTGGCAGTCAAGAACAAGGTCTCTCACAGTTACGGCTTGCTGTTTACGGGAAGCCATGGAAGCTGGCTAAGGGATTCTTGGATTTTTCCAGCGCTTGGCCGAAATCTTGTTTTCTGGCCAGAGTGTTCCTGACATCCTTTAGACCCCTGACACTGCATTTTTGTTTTAGCTTTCTCCTGTTTTCTCTCATCTCATTGCAATTCATTCCCTGCCAGGTGATGGCTTCCACATCAGCGGTGAATCCGCTTTTGATTGTAGGCTAGGGTTGCCTGGCGTCCCTTATTATTTGGGGTTTGGAAAGCTTTTCCTTTTATATAGATGGAACAAGATGAGCCCCCCCCCAAAAAAATCCTGTATTTTGAGGTTTGGGGCCTTTGTAAAGACAGAAATATGTGCATCATGCATTTTATGAATGTAGACAATATGTTCATTTGACAGCAAACTACATGGCTAAGGGAACAGAAATCAATGTTTTTCTTTGCTACCGAGGCAGAACGCAAAGTGATTAATAGCACCTTCCTGATTTTCGGCCCTCCATGTCTCTTGTATACCTGTAACATACTCTATGCACGTAATAAGCCTGTATTATGCGCATATACATCAATGCAATTTGTTAAACGTCATTCAGAACCTCCCTGAGAGTTACTCAGTTATAGGGGCAGCTTAGGATAATCTAAGAAACGAAAGCCACCAGCGGGCTGAGTTTAGACGGGAAAGCAGGCTCGACCCCGCACAGCCATCTCATCAAGACTGGCCCTTTGTCAAGTCACCAGATCACCCTTCCGCCGCCTACAGATGTGTCGGACGGCAACCCCCATCATCCCCAGCCAATGAACCGAGAACTTCTTGGCATGGTTTGGGGGGGGAGGGGAGAGAAGCATCTCAAAAACCATTGGAAACCAACTCTTCGAGCCCCAAAGAGCCGCTTACCTTTGCGGAAGCAGGGCTGATCCTCTGGAGAGCTTGAAGAGCCCACCCTGCCCAGTCGGAAGTGTGTGACTTCTGCTTCATCATAGCCTTGAAGCTCGGTGGCCTGGACTCTGGACTCCGTGTTCTTTCCCACTGAAAGGCTCTTTTGTACTCCTAGCAGTGGGGGCTGGAGATTTTTGCAGCTGCCTTGAAAGTCAGACAAAAGCCTTCTTTTGAGAGCCTCACCCCCACCCCTCAGATGGTCATCGTGATGACCACAGCCAACTAGTTCAATGCGTGGCTGGAGGCTCACAGACTGATAGCTCTTCCCGCAACGCAACAGGATCAGTGGCCTCATTTCGGCTCCTTCTAAAATCATCCCACTTAACGTGGACACTCCCACACTTTCTGCTCACCAAAACCACCCCAGACGTTTCTTTGGGAAGCAACCTTCTCCTAATTTGGGCCAGTATTGGGCGCAAGATCCCGACTGGAAGAGCTAGAGTTTCAGAGTGGGATCTTTCTGAACCCTACATGGAAACTGACATGACAGTACCATGTGCGAAAAGGATCTCAAGGTCCTGGAGGATGACAAACTTGACAGGTGTCAACAGTGTGCCCAAAAAGCCAATACAACTCTGGGCCACATCAGCAAATCAATCGTTTCTGGATGAAGGGAAGTTGTCATACCCCTCTCTTCTGCTATGGCCAGACTTTACACCTGGAATATTGTGTCCAGTACAAGAAAGATATTGACAACCTGGTACCTGTGTAGGGGAAGGCGGCCAAGATGGGCTGGAATTCAAGCCCTGCGAGGAACAGTTGAGGAACTGCTCTGCTTAGCTTGGAGAAGGCTGAGAGATCTCACTAGGAGTCCCATGTCCTCTTCTGTCCAACATCTTTCAGTGTCTCAAGGGCTGTCAGATGGAAGGTGAGATGAGCTTGTTCTCTGCTGCTCCAGAAACAAGGACACAAACCAGAGGTTCGATGGCCACCTCTCAGAGTCGCTCTAACTTTGGATTTCTGCACCGGCAGACGGTCGGTGCAGGTGGCCATTGGGATGCCCTCCAACTGCATGTTTCCCGAACCTCACCTTTTCGTCCCCTAAAGCCTCCCAGCAATTCCTCAAAGCCACTTCACTGGGGCACTTTGGAACCTCCAAGCCATCTGCAAACAGGACAGATGTCGCCACCCCCCGGGGCAAAACGAATTACCCCAAAACGGTGACCAGAAGCGACATGATGTTATTTCTGGTGTGCACAAATATCCCTGTGCGGCCCACGGGTGGGAGTGGGTTGCAGTGATGAAAATTGCTCCCTGCCCAGTCACCCACCCCTGCTTTGAACAGAGAAGTGACCTCCATAAAGTGGGACACCCCCCCACACACACACAGATGCACCCAGCTGCAGGTCTATGAAGACTCGCCTTCCGATGAGTCATGAAGCACTTGCTGGCAAGTAGAACACAAGGGCCTCTTTCCTTTCTTTTTTTTAAGGCCTTGCTGGGGGGAAAAAAAAAGAAACGAAGAAGAAATTAAATCTCTCTGCAGCTTAGCAAGTCCAAGCAGGCTCTCTAACTGTCTCGTGCGTCACGGAAGTTTGAGGAGATGGTCTGGGCTCCGCAGGCCTCGCTCTTTGCAAATGAGGACGTTCGTCGACTTGGCACACAATCTCTCTTCGTTAATACAATCGCAACAAATACGATCAAAGGTTGGGAAGCAAACTGTTACGGGAAATGGCTTAGGCAGTTTGATAGGTTTAACTTGGCGAAGACGGAGAGATGGTGCGATCGCTTTTTTTAAACATTGGAAGGGATGTGATGTCGAAGATGGAGCAAGCTGGTTTTCTGCTGCTCCAGAGATTAGGACATGAACCAATGGATTCAAATTTCAAGGAAAGAGATTCCACCTAAAGATCTGGAAGAACGCAGCTTAGATCTGAGTAGCATTGTCTGTGCACTGGTGGTTGATGTTTACCTTCTCATGCTTAATAATAATCATCAGGGTCCACTCTCTATGACACCACAAGGGGCCATCCCTAGGTCTCAGAGTTTGGCCCTGACATCTCGGGGCCTGAGAGAGTCCTGAGCTGACCATCCCCGGAATGCCTGACTTTGGGAAGTCGGAGCAGCAAGAAAAATAAGGGGACTCCAACAAGTACTCCTCTTCCCTTTCCCAGCCAGCCGGATTCCTTCTCCATGTGATGCTCCGTTCTATTCCCCTTCCTTGAATGCCATGCTAAAAGTTCAGGGACTGAAGTAAAATTTCACGGGGATGGGCAAAATTCTTCTTGGAGGAGGCAATGCCTTTGTTGAGAGAGAGAGAGAGAGAGAGAGAGAGAATTCACCCCTGATCTAATGAAAGGTAATTTCAAAGCAACCCCATGAAAAGCAGCTTTGAATGGGTTTGTTTTAAATGGCCCAGCATAGGTCTGAGCAAAGGCTGGGATGTGTTTACTGATTACTCATGAGCCGGGGAGATGCAACGTGCCACCAGAGGAAGACTGCGAGCCCAGATCTTTGGGCGTCTGGGAAAGCACTACGGCAAAAATGTCACCGCTGCACCAACGTGGATGATGGCTCGAAAGACAGCTTTATCCCACCGACTCTGCTGCCGCCACCGCCTTACGAAATGGTGCTTTGGCTCTCCGCAGCCGGGCTCCCGGTTGCCGGCTTTGCTTGAAAGGTGTCGCCTGACCCAGATAACGGCGACAGTTTGAAATCCCAAACCCGAGCCAAAGCGGAACAGTTGGCGCGACAGCAGGTGGTAGAAGCTCCCCACGGTTTCCCTGCCAAGCATGACGGAGGCGAACCGAAGGCAGCAAAAACTCAGGAAAAGAATCCAGCTGAGCCGCTTTTGGATCACGGCTATTATTTTGTGCTATCAGTGGGCATTTCAGCACTGTCAATGACAAGGCGACAGGCCTTTGGCCTCAAGGAGCTTAGAAATTCCGATTCAACACAGAGGCGGCGGCAGAGGGAAGGAGGAAGATTTAGGGTTCCCAGATCTCCGGTCTCGTCCCTGAGTCTCAAGGTCTGGTCCCTCTTCTGCAGTTCTCAGGGCGATGGAAAAAATTACATGGGGGATCCCATTGCCTACAGTTTTCCTCTTTATTAGAGCGTGCATTTTTTGAGTGGCATACTTTATGAAACTGTACTTAACGCTTACGCTAGCTCAGTGCTTACTTTGCTTAATGCTTGAATCCCAGGGCCTGGCCCTGCTGCTCCAGACCTCAGGGAAAGGGAGAGGAATCTCAGGGTGAGAGCGCAGTCTGGGAAAGTGTGGGTATGCATATTTTCCTCCTTCGTTAGACCTGGTGTTTTTCATTGGAATGGTACCCCCTGGGCAACTCAGCTTGATGCTGAAGGCATCATGCTTAATGATATTGCCAGTGGTTGTCTCTTGTAACATCCCCGGGGTCCATTCTGGCAACATCACAAGGCATCCTTCCTTGGTTTCAGGTTTGGGCACCGAAAAATCGTGCTGATCTGGCAACCCTACAGATGCAAGATGATGTCTTTGGGGCGCTCAAAAGCACTTAATGGTTATAGTGGATGTGGTCCCCTGCCAGCAGGCAGGTGAGTTCTTCAATCCTTAGGAGCACCATGAATAGCTCTCTCCAGTGGCATACGATGGGTTCTTTTGTCTTCGGTAGACAGTTGATGCTTTAGCCCGGCAGGTCAAGAAGATAAACCTCCCAGCTAGCCATTTGCTTATACTGTTTTCCTGCCTGTGAGGATCAGAGACGGACCACACCTCTGCAGTTCAGTTTCCTTTATTTCTACCCTACATAACACCAGATTTCCAGCTGCCTTGGTGGGGTATGAACCCCAGCTGACGGGGCCCTATTCTCTAGCCACAAGAATCTGCAACGCCAGCCCCGGACTTGTTCAGGCAGAACATGTTGTTTAGGGGCCCAATCCGACCACTTGCTGCAAGGGGGTGCCGAAATGCTTCTCCAGTTATTTGACATGTTGGGGTTTCCCCCCCCCCCCCGGTATCCCAGGGACTGGTGCCTCTTCTACAGAAGAGCGAGCTCATCGTCCAAAACGCGGGGGCCGGAGCCACGCGAAAGGGCCGTGGCTGCCTCAGCTGTCTCCATGATGTGGTGACAGCCTGCAAGACATGCCTATTTCTGGGATTCGGAAGCAGCAAGCGAATTGTTCTCAGAAGCCAGAAGGCAGCTTGCAATAGCAGCTAAAAGACAAACAGATGTAGGAACTGGAACGCAGGGAAAAGGACCGGAGCCAGATACAAAATTTCAGCTCAGCCCAACACCTGCCTTTTGGGTTTCTTTTTTGGTTTTCTCATACTGATTTTATTTGCATATGTTAACCGCTCTTACCCCAAAATACTCTATCCTCTCTCCTTTCAGTCCTACCGTCTCCGTAGGCATAATTGGAAAAGTACAGGCAATAGGGCCTTGTTGGTAGTTGCCCCTGGCCTCGAGCATGCCCTTCCCACATCTCCAACTTGTTGCAAGATGAAAACCAGAACACGTGCAGCCAAGCAACACCCTGGGGTGCTCAAGATGGCAAAAGGGAAAATACACAACCCAAAAGAAGCTGGCGCAGTTTGCCCCGGCCTGAGCCAACTGGGAAGGGCAAGACTCTCCCCCTCCGCAAGTTAACTGAGCGCAAACTACTTCTGCTTCTACTTCTGTGACTTTCAAGGCCCAGTTAGAGACGCCTCCAAATTTTCCAACCAGTCAACTCTCGGAACGCGACAGGCCTTGGATCTGATGCGGCCAGTCTCTGCGTGAGCTCTAAGGCGATACCGTGTTTTAATATGGTCGAGATTTGGCCCTCTGGCTATTCCAGGAGTGCAACTCCCAGAATTCTTCACTTCCGACTAAACTGGCTAGGGCTGAAGGGAGATACACTCCAAAAACATCTAGAGGACCACATTTTGCTGAGCCCCTATGCAAGGGAAGAAGATTCTACCAAAAAGAAAAAAGGCCAGAATAGTCATTTATTAACATGAGACCCACAAAGGCCTGACACCTCGCAAAGTAACTATCTTCATCCGCACCATTAAACAAGGGCGAGCAACCGGTAGGATCGAGGCGGTCACATTGGAGACCCTCCAATGTCTCTCTTTTAATTTCCTTCTACTAAAAAAGGCGACCTTGCCACATTTTTGAGCCTCCTGGAGCTCTTTTAGACCCAGGGTAGGCCTTTTTCCAGCCACAAAGTCAACGGAAAGTTTACTTTCTTGGTAAAAAATAAAAAAGTTTTTTTAAAAAAGAGTTGGGGGTATTGGCGGGCCAGTGGGAGCTCTCTATCCTTGCTTTTCCTTCCACCCAAATAATTGCGCCAAATCCGCTGCTTTTGAAAAGATACCTTAAATGCCGGTTTTTCGACGACAAAACGGAACACGCGCAAAGTGGGTAACATTCAGATCGCTGCCAACCAGCTCATTGCAAAAGCCCAGGTCCGTCGTTTTTTCTCAATATGCAATAGACACACTTTTTCTTAATTTGTGGTTTTCTAGACTGCCTTTCCCCTGACGCTTCCGAGGCCGTGAATCCGACAAAAGATGGGAAACGCCAGCAACCGACAGCAAATTCTCGTTCTGCACCGCCGGCAAAAAAAATACAATAAAGCGGCCGTTGAAAACAGAAGAGAAAGCAACAATAAAACCAGTAACAGCCGAAATAAAATTATCCACTAAAAGCCCAAGAGGGAGGCCAGAGATAAAAGTGAAGATATTATCGGATATGTAATGTCGCGTACTGTATTGTTCGGCTGGATGAAAAACCCGATTTTGGTTGAAGATGCAAAACTGCTCCCAGTCAGCCGTCCTTGGGTGTGCATTGAGAAATCGAGGTGCAAGCCATCCTTAGGTGACCAGGTAGTGGCTAGTAGAGGAGGACCAGAGGCAGGTTTTGAAAGGGTTGCACAGTCTGATCAGAGCCACCAAGAGAGAAAGTTCCCCTGAAAAAAGGAAGTGCTTGAGATGGGAAGTGGGCAAGATTGGAGAAACCCACAAATAATCCAAGTCATAAAAATGCAACCCATGAATGTGAAGGCCTGGCTGTACACGTCTGTAAACAGTTGTCAGAATCCGTGTGGCAGCTAAATGGAGAACTCTAATCCCTCTGCTTAGGTTCAACGGGGGCCCCTCTCAGACTACCCGGTTAAAAGCACCATGATTCCATTTTAACGGCCACAGCAACATCCTGTAGAATCCTGGGATTTGCAGTTTAGGAAGGGGGGTGTTAGAATTCTCAGCCAGAGACTTCCAGTGCTCCACCAAACTACAAACCCCAGGATGGTGCCATGAGAGTTAACGCGGAATATAATGCTATAACTGTAGAGTTTGAAAGGCCCCTGGCTTTAGAACAACACGGCCTGTACATCAAAGATCCCAGACGACCTGTCCTGACATCTCAGAATGCTTTGTGTATTGGGCTAATGAACACCAACCCTGCAAGGTAGGACAGTAGGATCAGCTAGAATTTATCCCTACTCTTTCCTGGCTGAGGCTTCAGTGCACTGTTTACTGCAGACAGGTCGGCGCTTCCTGACACCCGAAGTCCGTGTTTCTCCAGCCCTTCTTCACCGCAATCCCAGTGCTAATGCTGCTAAATAAATTTCCAGTTTGACAGAGGATGAGGAAGAAAAGCGAAGCTGGCCAGGCCGAGGACGACTTTGTGAAAAGAACCTCTTTTTCTTGTCAAAGGCTTTGTTAAGAGGTACGTCTGGAATTGTGTCGCGTGAAGGAGACATGGGGGTAAAAATCCGTCCGTCTCATTTTTGTTGCACTTCCCAGAACCCCTCGTACCAGCCTGCTCCTGTATCAGGAGTGTACCCATGTGATGTATCCAGAGTTCATCCATTCCCTTATGTCCTACTATTTTCACCGCAGTAACACTGGGAACGCAGAAAAGGGCCTGCTTGGTGGTGGCTCCAAAGCCCTGGAACGCCCTTCCCAGGGAGGCTAGACTGTCGCAGGCAGATGCAGATCTCTGGGGCTCTGCAGGCTTTAGAGGGCTGGTTGCTCAAGGGCAAAGGGCCTCTCAGAGTGCACCGTATTACAACGTTCTTTTCACCCGTCATACGCCGACCCCACTTTAAGTGCATTCTGGGCTCTGTAGTTTTGTGAAGGGCATAACATTCTCTGCCAGAGAGCTCTAACACTGGACTTTGGGAGAATGCATTGAAGAATTCTAAGCCCCTCCCCAAACTACAGATCCCAAGACGCTATAGGACGGCACCATGGCAACGAAAGTAGCACCAAACTGCTACAACCGTGCAGGACGGATACACTGCACATTGCAAACCTTTGTTGTCCTTTCTCCGGGGAGACGTTATAGTTCTGCTTTGATTTCCAAATGCACCCTTCTGGGTACGTTTTTAGAAGGTACACACTTCCCGCTGCATTTGTCTCTGAGGAATGTATTTGCACACAGTGTTCAAACGTACTTGTGGTTTTCAACAGTTTTCTCCCACCCACCCACCCCAAAAAAATTCCCTCTCTCTCTCTCACACACACGCACACACACACACACACAGAGCAAACTGCAGAAATGGACAGATTAACTAGTGCGGTGCTCCATTCTGTTGCCAAATCTTAAATGGGCAAGGGGTATTTCAGTAAGAAAATACAGACGCAACGCCTTTCTTTTCCTAGTCTTCAGCTTGTCCTTGCAGCTACTGCCCTCTGCAGCGAGAATTGGGGTACTGCGGGAGCTCTCCATGGTAGCACCGTACGCGAAGCGAATCTAACATGCAGAAGCAGAAAAGATAGACATTGGAGGGTGACTGCCTGCTAAAACTGAATGGAGAGCCAACACGGTACAGTGGTTTGAACGTTGGACTATGCCCCGCTCAGCCTTGGAAGCCCACTGGATGACCCCGGGTGCATCACACACTCTCAGCCCCAGAAAACCCCGTGGTAGGATCACCGTTAAGTCGGAAACAGCTTGGACAGCACAGAGGAAGACTGAATCTGCCTGTGTGAAGACAGCATCCGACATCTGGCTCCAACGTCTTTTTTAAAAATCGCCAACGCGTGAGGATTTACAGCCGGGGATACGCAGACAGCCCCCAACAAAGACCTCAGTCTCAATTATAGGAACAGGCAAGGAGTCTCAAGAGAGATACGTACCACGCCACGCCGTGGATTTCCACGGCTGAGCCGCCGGTCTCCAGAGTCATAGTCCAAAGCTCAAATCGCTACACTGCGCTGGCCCTTGGTCAATTTGTCCATTTACAACAGTGTCGTTCATTCCAAGCCACAGCGTACTCGGCTTTTACGTTTTTTAAACGGTATATGGTTTTAACCGGTTTCCATTTTTTTGCAGTTTAATTTTTGTATGGTGTAAAATTTTCATTATGTTTATAACTGCTAAGCGGTCTTCAATCCGGCACTGGGAAGAAGGCAAGATAATCAAATAAAAATCATCGTTACCATCATCTGCTTCAAATGCTCCAGTACCTTCCTCAAAGATTTCCCAATAGTCCACAAACCTTTCTGCACTGGCCCAGGACCAGAATGCAAAGGAACAGTCCTTGCTTTATATTGAGAGCGATAGAATTAATAGCGCTTTATGCTATTTTATGCTGAAATAAAACTTACATACATACACGTGTGTGTGGTTAAAGTTCAGCAGCTAAGTTTCCTTTTTCTCAAAAATAGAGGCTGGCTGCACAAGAAACAGAAAGCAAAAGCCAAATTGTCTATCTAAGCGAGCCAGGCTTAAGAGTTCCTTAGCGGACGTCGGACCTGAAAGAAAGATGGAGGCGTCGAATCAGAGCTGATGATAAAATTGGAATTCAAGACGGAGAGAAGGCACAGCCGTGAGAGACCAGACGGCAAACGCGAAAGAACTACAAGGAGGCAGAAGCAAAACAATCAGCCTGAGTGCGAGGCTTGCTCCACGGGAAACCCGGTTCGAGAGAAAAAACTCGCCAGTAGGCCTCCGCAAAGAACTGCTCTCCTAAAACCTGAGAAGAGAGTAACAGGGAAAACGCTCAATCCTTTATGCCCTGTCGTACGCCTGCTGTTTTCTTCCCAACTTACGGCGACCTGATCACAAGCTTGCCCTGGCAAGGCTTATTCGGCGGGGGCTTGCCACTGCCTCCCTCTGAGGCCGAGTGTGACTTGCCCAAGGTCAGCCAGTGGGTTCCCCGGGACCGAATGGGGATTCGAACTTTGGTCTCCAGAACCCTGGTCCAAAACTCAGACCTGTTGGCTCTCCCCGTGTGCCTTGGGACTGTGATTTAATAAGCCCAGGGGAATGCATGCATGTTTACTTATCATTTATTCACCGAATTTATACTGTGCTTTTCCCCGGCACCAATCCTACCCTTTGCTTCTATCGTGCTTTTCCCCTCGTACCAGTCCTTATCTTTTTTTTTTTCCTCTGTTGCTTCACTGGGACTCGCTGAAAGCGGAAACAAAAATATGTTTGAAAGGGTTTGGGGTGTTAAAGTGTAAAATCTCAACAAACAAAAGGTTCTGGGGGTTGTTTTAATGTTAGATCAGTAAATCTTCTTCTTAAAAAAGCTTATCATTGCTGTGGCTCGCAGTTAACTGACTGTCCAGCCCGTGCCTGGACTCTTTTCACTCTACCAAAAAAAGGGGATCCAATTGTGAAATAAAAAGCTGGGAGGCTGGGTCCGTTGGCCAGGGACGCTCATCTATACCACCATGAATTCCACGATGAAATAGTTTCAGGATGGAAACTAAGCAGTTTACATATTCTTTCCAATAAGCGGATCCATGTTCCCCCTGAAGATCCGGTCTTGTACGCTGGGAAAAGGCTGCTGAACGGTGACGCCCGCCCAAGCTGGCCTTTAACCTTTAAAAGAAAAAAAAAATGACACACACAGACACCACCACAAGCTCCTCTTTACAGGACACAAATTTATTTGGCATTTGGATGTCACGTCTCTCACAGCATCTTGCGAAAAATAAAAGATTAGTGTCATCCCATCCCACCCTCCGCCACCTCCTCTTGCTTCTCCTTTAAAAAAAAACAACAACAACAAAGCAAAACATTAAACCATAAAATGTCACAGGGACTGAATTACGACAGTATCAAATTTCATCTCTACATATTATTTCATGGAATATCAAAATCCTTTTTTTTTTTTTTTTAATACACACAGCCACAGTTCAATTCAGTCACAAATCAATGATCCGGAGGGGGACCGGGGTGGGGTGGGGGAAGGTGTCTGAAGACACAGCCCTGATTGAAAGTGTCGGAGGGGGGGAGAAAGTAAAAAAAAGCAGTGGGTTGTCGGTGGTCTCACGCCCGCTTGCACAAACACACGCATGCACGCACGCACACACCCAGAGCAGATTTTCCCAGCCATACAGGAATCTGGCATTCAGCCCACAACGCAAAAACCACGGTCAACCAAAGCAAAAGCAAAAAGAAAATTTGAACGCAAGAAAGCTGCCGTACGTCAAGTCAAAATCATTGGTCCATCCAACTCAGTCCCGTCTCCAGCAGCGGTTCTCCACCTTGGGCCTTCCGGACGATGTCCGCAGCTCCCAGAACCCTCGACCGACGGGCAATATTGGCCGGGGCTTTGGGACGTCCAAGACAAGCCGCTCGGACGACCAAGGAGTGAGCGCCACCATTTTACAGCCACGACACAGGGAGCGACGGCTCTCCGGCTGTGGTCGAATTCCCATCGCCCACGGTCTGCGGTCAGGGACGAAGGGGGAGATTGTACCCAATAACGTAGGGGTCGGGGCGTAGGCAGTGACCGGCAACAGCTCTTTGGGCTTATCTGGAGGTGCCCAGATACCGAACCTGGGGATTTTGATAGACAAAGAGTACATTCTACTGCTATTGCTCATTTCCGTGGGTTTTTTTTTTTTTTCCTGAAGCCAAGTAACTCAGAGATGAACAGATTCTTGCTTTCTACATTAAGAAATCACCCTGAGAGAGAGAGAGAAAGAAAAGGGCAAGCAGACTCCATCTTGGAAATCACTAGCTCCCGGTTCACGCTTTGAGCCAGTTAACATCACGCAACCAAATACACACACTGAAAAAAAGTCTCCCCCCCCCCCCGGTGCACCCCCTGAACGGAGGGCAAGCGGGAACAGTGCCGGGGAGTTTGCACTCCTCCGCTCTCTAAACAGGGCAGGGCGCGGACTGAAATCCAACCCGCTCATCCAAAGCAAAATCCACCGGCAGGAGGAAGCCGACTAAAATGGGAATGACTCAGTGCGTCATCCTTCTACATTCATCATGTTTATGAACAAAACTCAAGTCCCCGTACAGAGCAAACCTTTGTCCCTATGCTGACAGGAGACTATTCCTCAAGAGACTCGGGAGAAAAAGAACACAAACACAAAAATAGCCTTCGTTTTTGGAAACCGCCAGACCCCATAAAGCAAAACGCAACTTGCCGAGAGCCGCTCGTACAAGGCTTTCTCGGCAGAATTTGTTTGGGGGGAGTGTCCTTGCCCGAGGTCGCACAGTGGGTTTCCACGGCCAAGCAGGGATTCGAACCCGGGTTTCCCAGAGCCCTAGACCAACAGTCAAACCACTACATCATGCTGGCTCCCTACTGTAAGGAGTTATTTCTATCTAATTCATATCAGGATTGAGCAGGGGGTGTTCGTGTTGGTTTTAGCTGCTGCGTCTCCCCCTCTAAAAAAATACAACTGAACCCCTCGGAATGAGTGAAGCATGTATAAACTCATTCCAACTGTATGAGAAATCGGTCCCAAACGTTGCATTTTGAGAAAGAAAGCCCTATGGGGTTAGGGCCGCTTACACACACAAGCTATTACCCAATCTTATTCCTTTGCAAACAAACCTTTCTATTAAGAACAAAATCAGACCCAAAACACACGCAGAACAGAACGTGGAATGCCGGTAACACGGTCCACAAGCAACGTGTGGTAAGTTTACCGTGGTGGAGGAAAGGGGAAACATTTAATACGAGAGAACTGAAAGGGGCGGGGAAGATCAAGGAAGAAATCTGGATGCAACCATTATGCCGTACACGTGTGTAGGCCATCAAGTCGCGTGTCAGCTTATGGCGGCCCCACGAATCACGCAGGTTTTCTATGCAAGGAACCCTCGGTGGTGTTTTACCAGTTCCTTCCTCTGAAATGCAGCCTAGAACATTTTACTCCCATTCGAGTACAAACCAAGGCCGACCCTGCTTAGCTTCCACCGTACGATGGGATCTGGCGCCTTTAGGGTATTTCGTTTCCCTCAGAGTCCCATCTATTCACATGCCGTCGGGACAAAAGTCTCGCATCCCTGAGCGCTGGTCCTGCCGCCCGGGGGCGATGGGAGCTGTAGTCCAAGGGCAATCTCGGGATACTGAACGAGGAATGGCTACACTCAACTCCGTTTTTGTTTCCAGTGTGTCATCAAACCTCACAGGCTGCTCAGCTTTGCCTGGTTCACACCTACAACATTTAGTCAGTAGACCCAATGCAAGTCTAACCTCTCTGTAGAGACCGCTGGGATACAACTAACATGTTTTTTCACCTCTCTGCTATCAGAGTACAACCCAATTCACCATCCCTAATTTTTTGCGGCGGTGGGTTCCATGCCAGCAGATCCCCAACTGTTTGTAGATACCCAACGCATTTGCACTAAAGTTACTGGTGATACACGAACCAACCTTCAGGTTCTTGAAGTGAGCAGACAAAACAGACTGCCATTTTTATAAAAAGAAAAGACTCCACAAGACACAGTAAAACCGGTTGCTCCCAACACAGATGCTGGTGTTCTACAATCCGTACTCGCAACAGGAATGACACAACAGTGGGATGAGCCTGCTATATCTAGGGCTAGATGCAGTTAGAGGACAAACCGTCCAAAATCAAGAGATACTGTATGCAAAGGTACTGTAGAACTCTGACTGCTCAGTCAACTTTACCCTCACACACAACGGCAAAAGCATTTTTAAGAAATGAGACACGGCTTGCAAAATCAATGGGAGAAGACAGCTGCTCCCTGGCCTCATGGAGATACAGAACAGGGGAGAAATTAGAGAAACCTTAAACCATGAACCGGCTAGGGCTCGGATCTGATTCTCCTATCTTTCTGTGGAATCCAGCTACAATGCCACGTGTGGGGAACTTGCTAGTCTAGGCTCCTGGGCAAAGCACAGCTGCTAAGTGATGCTTTGGGACCAGTTCTACACCCTACCCCACCCCACCCCACCCAGCGGCTCATAAAACACAGCAAGTGAGAGTTCTGCTATGAAGCCCGCAGCTTCACAAAGTTACTTTTCTGGATCATAACTCCCAGATTCCCCCGGCCGCCATGGCTACCGGCAGCATTGGCTGGGGAGTTCTGAGACATGTCCATCCCCAAAAAGCAATGTTTCCAAATCTGTTCAAGACTATTATGGGCTAGCTAAGTGGACATCCTCCTAGGCTTCCACACAAGTGAATGCAGGAACACCAGCTTTGCAGCCTGGACTTGTTTCCTGACTTACACTTTTCTGATGTTTCCTTGAAATCACAAGCTACAGTGTACACTGGTCTAATCAGCACTACCCACACTGTCCCATTCTCATTCTCTCTCTCTCTCTCTCTCTCTCTCTCTCACGCACAGACACACTCTCACACATACACTCACACGCATAAAACTAAAGAAATGAGTCAGTACATACAATGTATAAAACTCATGAGTGTGCTAAAAATGCACATAACCCGCTTTTATTTTTTTTATTATTTTTTTCTTTCATCCTTCAGATACACTCAGTATCAGATGCCCAAGAGACACCTCCAGCCACAGCCCTCCATCCGCACCAGGACTCCCAACTAGGAGGGGAAAAAAACGCCGTCAGTCTTCCAGACGAAGGGTTGTGCCCTTTGCCACTCACAATTCGGGAGACCTGAAGGGAGAATGCCACCCCGCCCGTCAGAGACTGGTTTGCCTTTGGAGTCCCGTGGCAATTTTCGCTGCCATCCAAAGGAAAGAGGCTCATGTGCATCTAGGCCTTGTGACAGCATCCCCTTTGCTTCATCTGCCTGGGATCCTCTACAACAAGGCTGCGTGCCTGTTGGCCTCTAGGTCCTTTTGGCTGCAGTTCCCATAACCCCTTCACCATTTGCTATGCTGGCTAGGGCTGACGGAACACGTAAACCAAAAGCTTCCTGATGGCTGCAGCAGCCTCCCCCCATGTCCTCTTGCCAAGAAAGACTTCTACAAAGTTCTTTCCTGAGAGCCACAGGGCCGAGGAAGAAGAGCAACTCGGCGGTTCTACCAGATGCCAGACAAAAAGCCCTGCCTGCCAGAACTCCCACAATATGGGAATTCTTAGCAGCGATACTCCAACGTACTTAGACAGGTCTACAGCTGCTGCCAAGTTAATTTTGCCACCAAAGGCTTTACGATTGTTTGCAACTGATTATCGCTAGGCTATACAAACCTCTGGGCCAGCCCTATGCCAAGCCAGAGTCCCAGTCTATCTAGTTCAGTCATGGCTGCTGTGACCGGCAGTGGCTCTCCAGAGTTTCAGACCAAGGGGTCTTCCTCAGCCAAACTTGGAGGGGTCCAGGCTCTGAATCTGGGTTCCCCTGCCTGCTGAGCTGGGGTTCTGTACCTGAGCTACAGTCCTACCTTCCGAGACACAGTTTGTGTGTGGATAAATCCCAACTCTGGTTCCATTTTGGCATGCAAAGGCCAACCCTCCACCAATATTATATATGGAAAGACATGGGGGGGGAGAGGGGGGAGGGAGAGACAGACAGACAGACAGACAGACAGAGAAAAGCAAATTTCAGCAAAACGGGAAGGCATCCTGACACATTTGGTATTGAACCAGCTTGGTTGGCCAGTGAAATGAGCCAAAGTAGCACAACTACTTCATATCACCACCACCATTAATGTTCCTTTCCTGTCCCTCTAGGCTACTTGCCTTTCATAAGGCAACAGGATCACATGAATAAAGGATGGAGAGTCAAACCTCCACCTGCAATCCCTGGCCATGCTCTCCAAAATGGCTAGAGATGGAGGACACTCCTCCCAGTTCCATTTGGAATCTGTCAAGTATTTACAAGCTTTCCCAGGGAGACAATAAGATCCCGTTCCATTTCAACCAGAGGTGTACTTCTGGTCGGGGGGGGGGGGAGGCAGAGGGATGATTTTTAACCTAGAACATATCTGAGCATTACTAGCTGCAAACATTTCATCTTCCCCACACCTGGTAACAATGACGGACTCAGCTGCCAGCTTTGTCAAGTTGGGAGCCAAGGCGGAAAGGAGAAGGAAAAAGAAAGCCACCTGTGAGCTGAATCCCAACTCGTGGTGAAAGCAGTGATGATTTATTAAGCCCAGTATTCACTACCGCATCACCCCCAAACCAGCACTGTTCTCACTGCTGGATCTTAAAACGATGGCTTAAGGCTTTAACATCCATCCAACAGCTTGAAATGAAAACCAGAATTAATGTGGAAAGAGGGATGATCCTGATGGAATTGTACCAAACAACCTTTTTTTTTTTCCTCTCGAGAGACAGAGTGATTCCAACACAAGTCTTTCGCAAACCTCAGTACCTAAAAAATGTGCAATGCCTGTCACAAGCCTGCACCAGATGGTGGGTCACAGATTTGGAACTGTCCCAGCACAAGATTTGCATGTTTTACAGCTAAACCAGTAGGTTGGTAGCTCCACGCCTGGAGCTGAGTGCCTGCTTTTAGGAAACAGCCAAATGTTCCATAAGCCCCTTCACCCTCACCCTCTTGCTTCCAAGGCAGGAGCAGAAGCGACATGAAGATTAGAAAATTTGTCCCAGGCTCTTTTCCCTGCTTTTGGCTCATGTTTCTGTCTGCCAGGGATCTGGTTCCCATTCAAGCAGAATCAAAGTCCAATCTTCTTCTGCACTCAAGAAGGGAACAGCACAGGGTCTGCGGCAGTGAATGATTCCACAGCAGTTGGTCAATTCGTACCTTTCTTTTCTGCTTTTTCTAGATCCTAGAGTTCCAAAACTCCAAATGTTTTCAAGCCAACATATATACCACCTGGCCTTTCTGTTCCACAATTTACAAGGGGAGAGAGGGCAGACAACAAGAAAACCATCCATGCTTTCTTCCTCTTTAAAACCAAAAATGACTTAAAAAAAAAATCCTCTGCTCTTTTTCCAGAACCAGTAGAAAAAGAGCAGCTTTTTTTTTACAATCTTTTCAAGAGGGCAACCTAACCAGAATGGAAAAATGACAGCAATTGCCAGGAGGCACAAATCTAGCCTAGAACATAAAACTAGTGTTCCAAAATTGAAGAAGCGGAGCTTATTTCAGACGTTCAAGTCCCACTGATGAGTGTCCACCTGTAACTCTGGTGTGCAAACAGTTGCTCAATTTTTTATTTCTGACCGGCAGTAAGGGTTTTGTTTCTGTTTCTCAATTCTTTTCCTTTATACAATGGTATTTAGAGAACAGTGACTGTGGCGGCTGCCTGTTAGAGTCTCTGCCGGTGTGCTTTCGCTTAAGGGCGTGTCGGGAGGTACAAGAAGGGTGCTACTGTCAGCAGAGTCTTCCAGCTCAACTGGGGAAGGGCCAACCGAAGGAGGGAGAGACTCTTCCGTGAGCGGGGGAGAGGCGTCACTATTTCCTAGTGCCAACTGATTGTTGTTTTGCCCAGTCTGGGAATGGATTCCATCTAAAAAAGAAAGGCAGGGAGGAATCAGAAGCAAATAACAGCTCTGCACCAATTCTTAACCAAATGTTATTTAGTTCAAATACTGCTTTACGGGCTACGCTGGGCTTCTCTAACATCATGTTCTCTAGATGTTTTGGACTATAACTGGAGCTCTGAAGAAAGCTACTTAATGGACTACAATGCCATGCTGGCTGGGGGATTCTAGGGGTTGTAGTCTAAATCAGGGCCTTCCCAACGGTGTGTCACAACACATTAGTGTGTCACCTATAGCGTGTTGGCATGTTGCCTCCCCGGCCAAGAAAGACCCCACCCGAGCCTGGCCCGCTGCCTCGGTGGGGCCTTTCCCTGGCAAGGGCAATGACAGTGGGCAAGGACGGTGGGAGGGGGCTGCCTTTCCCCCTGCTGTCACTCTCGCTGGGGCCTTTCCTGGCAAGGCAATGGTGGCAGGCCAGGACTGGGGGAGGCTGCCTTTCTGCACCCTAGATACTCCTCTGGGTACCTCTGGTTTGCTAGTAAAGCTGAATTACTGTGTCGCAAAATGATGCATGGAGAAAAGGTGTGTCACCAACGTGAAAAGTTTGGAGAGCTCTGGTCTAAATGGTAATTTCTCCAAAGCTCAGACTACACCTGCCATCTGTCCCAGAAAACATGGACAACAGCGACAGACTGTGGATGTCTGAAGCACCTGGAAGTTACAAGGTGGAGGAAGACTGGCGCATGTTTGCTCTCAGAGCACTCTTTCCATAAGGGATGCGCCCATCTATTTCCTGCGTTGGGAAAATGAGGCTGAGAAACAAACGATGCTCATACACAGCAAGACAAACTTGTAGCACTTCAAGATTTATTCTCCCACGGGTTTATTTCCCAAGATTCATAGAGGGTTATCCAGAATTTCAGCCATATATATATAGTCCACATGATTGGAGATAGGATCATAAACAGTGAGGTCAGAGGGAAAAGGAAAACAGAATGTTTTTACAGTGACCATTCCTTTATTAACACTGGCCTAGAGCAAGGGTGGGCCATTGCACGGAGGCCAGCTCCTCAAAGACCCGCTGCAGGCTACACACGGCCCCAATACCTCCGTTTTCCTCTGCAACCCCTCAAAATGATGACAGAATCTGACACTGTGTCACTTCCTGTCGCCATTTTGAGAAGGACTGCAGAGGAAAACAGAGGGTACTTGGGGTTAGTACAGGGTTCTGGAGTGCGTGGGGGGGGTGGAGCAGAAGTATTTTCATGCCTTTGGGGGACTTTCTGCATGACTTTAGGGCACAAATTGCTTGAAATTGTTCCAAGATTTTAAAAATGGGGGATGGGCAGGTCATTGGGGGATCGGTGAGGGATTTCAGGGTCCACAAAAGTGGGGTATAAAGGCTGCATTCTATGCCCTTCCCTGGCCACCAAGAGCCAGGGTGTTCGGTTGGTTACCAGTCACAGTTCTGTGAATAGCCGGCGCATGTTCATGGAATTGTTGCTGCCAGTACCTTCTGCGCCGACAGCGCTACAACACTAGGATGACAACACTGTGATGAGGTACCTGGTGGAGAACACAGAATGCTGTCTGGGTTGATTGAAGCCTCATAAGGAGGCGGCGGATCATCTGGATGCTGGATATCCGGGTATTTGTAAGCCGTATAGGGTGGAGGGGGGTCGTGGAAATGAAATGCGCCGCCTTCTCCGTCATCCGAAAGATGCAGCGGTGTCAGTCCAGTTCCAAAACCATCTGGGCCGTAATCGAAGCCAGGCATCCTGCGGCCCAAGTTGAAGTGGTGCACTATGGAGGGGACAATACACACACAAAATCCAAAATGTGTTGTGAAGCAAAATGTGCCGTTGTGAAGCACAGCCCTCCGCGGCTGGGGTCACGCTGACTGACTCAGATACAGCAATGGGCCAGGCTGCGGCCTGCTGAATTGTCCATCTAAACCTGTCCCTGAAAACAAGCAGCAACTCACAAACAGAAATGATGGTGTGTTGCTAGTTTATAAATCCTGGCTTGTTTAAACCATGCTTTGTCATTATATCCGAATATACAACTGCGGCTTCTCCCTGGCTTGTTTCCCTAGCTGTCTACTCTGAAAGTAGAGATGACAAAAGGGGTGGGGGGTGGGAAAAAAAGACCATAAATGGAGATGGGGGAAGAAATCTGTGGTTTGGTAGATGATCTGTAATGGAATTCAGTCCTTCAACTACCCTTTTGTTTACTTTTCCTTTGTTAACTTGCTTGATTTCAGTAGTATAATTTAAAATTCAGAAAGGAGATGTTTAGTTGCTACTGTTTTAGGCAGGGGGGTATCAGAAATCCTTGCCGATGTATTCCAAATCACCTAGATACCTACCAATAGATTTAAATTTCCTTTCGAGTACCCTACATATAGGACACAGCAACCACCACTGTGGGGGCAATCAGGCAGAGAAAGGAATTCTCTTCCACATACGAAACAAACTGGAGGTGACAGGAGTGGATACAGAAGGTTTTCAATTCCAAGTCAGAGCGTCAGTTTTGCAGCTACATATATAGCGACCCTTCCTCCAACCAGCTCAAGGTGGCATCTCTTTGTCCCCACTTTAACCTGATAAGAATGTTGTGAGATAGGACAGATGGAAACAAAGTGCGATTCACCCAAAGTTGCCCAGTGAATTTCACAGCTCAATAGAGACTTGCACCTGGATGTTACAAACCCTGGACCGTCGCTCACATTTCCACTGCTCTGGCTTTCCAACATTCTTTCATTATTTTCTTATCTCAAAAATGATATCACCAATATGAGCCTGTCTTGAGTTTTAAGGTCATCGGCGAGGGCTTCGTCTTAGTCCTGCCACCTTTGTCAGCACATCTGACGAGGATGAACATTTAAGCACGGCTATGGAATTTCCAGCCACAGTACGCCAAGTTGGCCACTGCCCTGTTCTCTTTCTGCCAACGGGAAAAGATCATCTGTTAATCCTGGCCTTTGACTGTCAACTGGCAATTGCACAAGGTCTTTTAGAATTGGGGTGTGCTGTCATGTTACTGTTATTATTATTATCATTATTATTATTATTATTATGCTTTTAACTACCTTTTAAACTGTTCCAAAATTCATGTTTTTAACATGATTGTTTATTTAATTTTTTTTAAAAAAACCTTTAGCGTTATCCTTTGGTTCAACAGTATTTTGTCTTAATTTATACTGTGAACTGCCTTGGGTACCCTATTGAGAGAAAGGCAGGCTGTAAAATAAATAAATAAATACACACATACATGCATACATACATCTCAACAGCCCGCCTTCCACTACAGGGGTAACTTCTGCAACAGCAGATCTTCTCTACTTGGATAGGACCTTCATGGAGCCCCAAACCCCAGTTTCCCACCCAACCCCGACTCCTCCCAGCAGTGGTTCACTCCGAAATGTGTAGAGGCGCTGGGTGAGACATGGGCCGACGGGGTCAACCTCCCTCTCCCCTTCACTCAATCCTGATCACAGGTACAGGGCAAGCAAAAGGAAGCCGCTTACGGTTTGCTCCAATCAAGGACTCGATGCGCTCCCTGCGTCTCTGCCGCAGCCGATGGACCATGAAGAGCAACAGAGACAAAATGAGGAAAGAGGAGATGCAACTCACGATGAGGCGCATGCCGCTCGCCATGGAGTCAAATAAACTGTTGCCATCTACGAAAGGAAACCAACAGAGTCAGGAAGAGTGGGCAAGGCCGTTTTGTGAACGCAACAGACACAGGTCAGCCCGGTACCCACCAGATATTTGGGGTTACAACTCTCAGCCTCCTTGGCCATGCTCCCTGGCTCCCTCCCAATAGGACCTCCATAGGAAGTATAACTAGGGTGCCACCACAAAGAAGGCTCTCCTTCATCCTCCCCCACATATTGGCCCTGACTGATGGGATCCAAAGGAGGGTACCTCCAGCAGATCTCAACTCCCAGACAGGCCTATGTGGAGAGGCACTCCTTCAAGTACTGAGGTCCCAAACCATCTAGGGTTTTAAATTTCATTACCAGCATCTTCAATTGAGACCTGGAGCATACTGACAGCCTGTACAAATCAAATCAAATCTTCCTTATATGATTTTTGTCTGATGTTTCTGTCAGCAGTCTAGCCGCCACATTTTGCGCTAGCTGTGGTTTCTGAATCGTCTTCAATGGCAGCCCCACGTAGAGGTTTTACTTTTTCAAACAAAATCACATCAAAGTTAACACAGATCCTCAAAGATCTGACACGGGCTGTCCATTCAAACATTTTCAAGGTAATACAATAAGGCATCCAGCAAGCTGGAGAGAAAGCACCCTGGGTGAAATCCAATTTTAGTACTGACTGAGATCAATGGGACTTATGTAAGTGGTGAGTAACAAGTCCCATTCACTTCAACAGGCCTTTTCTAACTGGGACCAAAATAGGTCTTAGCATCTTCGAAAGGTAAGATCAAAGCAATATTCCAAAACTGCACATCAAAACCACAGCCGCTACCCTTGTCTTAGCAGAGACATCATTTTTCTTAAGAAAGGTGTAAGAGAAAAATCATACAAGTTGCAAGGGACAGGCCTGAAAAGGGAGAAGACAAGATGACTGTGACTTAGAAAAAGGTACAACACAGAACCTCATCATAGGGTTTTCAGGGTGAGAGGCATTCAGGAGTGGTTTCAAGACGGACAGTGAAGAAAGCTGACAGGAAGGTAATCAACTCATCAGAAATGTGGTGCAGGAGACAGTTCTGAGAACATAACGGACTGCCAAAAAGTCAAATCCATCAGCAAATCAAGCCTGAACTCTCCCTAGAAGCCAACAGGACTAAGCTGGGGCTACCGTATTTTGGACATATCATGAGATGACAGAACTCACTGAAAAAGACAATGATGCCTGGTAAGGTAATAGGAAAAGAGGGAGACCCCGTTACAGGTAGATAGATGCAATCAAGGAAAGCACAGTTGCCTTGAGACTGAGCAGACCAGCTGATGATCAGGGCTCTTAGAGGTGTCTCATTCATACAGACAGAGCAAAGTCTGTTTCTCCTAGAATGCTACAGCGAACTAGAGAAATATTACCTCTGCTTGTCAGGTAAAGAAATATCTGTAAGTCAAGCGTATTTATTAACTTTATGGAGTGGAAGAACTTGATCAATATAAAAAACAGCAGCACCATTTTCTTTTTTTTGGGAGGGGGGCAGTATCTGCTCCTGAACAGACACAGTAAGTATGTTCCTACCCATCATCCCCAACTTAAAACCCAGCAATGAGCTTTACAGCACATTAGACATCCAAGAAATGTCTGTTTTTATGAGGGGGGGGGCTGGTTGACTCAACATTGGCAAAGATAACCATCTTGGGGTAAAAATTAGGACCAGAAATTATGGCTTGTTAGACTGAGATTGAGCTATAACTTCCCAGATTGGAGGCAGCTGAAATTGGAGGCAGCAGTTTGTTATGGTTTAACAAACTCCACAGATATTGGATTATGTTGTGCAAGAGAAGGGAGGAAGGCAGGAAGGAAGGCACGAACATAAAGAAAAATCACTGTTTGACTGAGGTTGTGAAGTCTGAATGGAGCCAGTACGAACTTTTAAGGCAGGGTTGAAACATGCACCATGGCCAGCTAACAGTATAGTACAGGTACCGCGTGTATGTTTTATTTTTGACATGTCTCCAAGTAAGGTGCGATAGAAATCAAACACAGAGAAAAAGAAAGTGAAGTAAGAAACCTCATTTGAGTTGTTCTTATGAATGAGTTATAACTTAATAGAGAGACTCAAATGCTTCTCAAAGGGCTACCAAAGCAGGAGTAAGAAAACTGTGACCGTCTAGGCATTTCTAGACTAAAACCCCAATCATCTCTGGTCCTGCTGGTTGGGGCTGATGGGAACTGGTATCTACACCATCTGCAGGGCCATAGGTTGCATACACCTAGGCTAAAGGCTTTGCCAAGTGAAAGATGAACCTAAGAAACAAAAGAAGATGGGAGCAGAAGGAGAGAGATTAAAACAACACATTGCTTTACAAGAAAAGAAAAAAAAAACACCTCTTACCAGGATCTAGACACGTAAACTTGCAGCACTCCTTGGGGTCCTTGCGATACTGCTGACAGCCTTGCGGCCGCTCGCACAAAGCCGCCACACACATCTCTGGCTCACCATTGTGACACGTGCAACTTAAGCAGGGGTCGTCTCCTTTCGGCGTGAAATAGTAACCTTCATCAACAATATTGTCTTTAATATCCACGCAGGTTTGGCCTGAAATGGGAGGGGGGGGCGAAACGGTGTACAGTTCTGTCTTCTCTCACAACAGCACATTCCCAACAGAAACTGGACGCTACGGCTGTGATCTAGCGGCCCACCCGTTTTCTCCAGTGAGAAGAAAGCCCTCTGCGCAGGCAGAAAATATTGTATGCAGCAGGCGGAGCACTACTGGTTGGCAACAGTACTCCATAAGTCAAGAAAATGGTGGGTGAGGAAAAGACCCTTGACAGACAGCAGTTAGCCAGGAAAGGGATGAAAGAGTGGAGGAGGCAAAGCATTTTCCTTAAGTTTGCCACAAGTCACATATGGACAGCAGAGGCACAGAGATCAGAAAGCTAGATACAGGCTCACACAACTCCCACAGAATCAGGACCCACCACTTCTACTGGACTACTGCTCCCAGAAGTTAATTAGGGTCTTAGGAGAACTGTAGTCCAACCCTGGGCAATCGCCCTTCTTGTCTACAACTCCACAGATCACAGTATATTACCCGCAGCAAGGCCAAGAGATAAGTCTAGCACAGTGTTGCATCTCCATTTCTTATGCTGCCTTAACTGGTTGCACTGCTTGGAAGGGGGCTTTACTTTGTTCCTGTGTGTTTATAGGGTCCACCAAAAAAGAAAAGTAGAACTAGGAAAAGCAATTCTAGAATCAGCAACTCACTTCTTTTGCAAAGGAATGAAGATTTCTCATAGCAGTTTTCAGCATACCAGCTGTGAAAACCACGGTGTCGAAGGGTTGGGAAATGCGAACACTGGAACTGAGCACAGAGGATGTTTTCATTTTCGGACACAGAGGTCGGAAGCGTCGGGTTAGGGGGCAAAAATACTTCCGATGAGCCTGAAAGGACAAAAACATTTCACAGGAAAAGTAACATACAGAGATGGTGGAGGAAAACAATCTGCCTGGATATACACTGGAAAACTTTAAAACTGAAAACCCTTAATGAGACACAAATAATCAACTCCAAACACTTTCCACCAAGGACTGAGGAACATACAGCCCTTCAGATATTGTCCGACCAACAGTCCCATTGTCCTTCTTTCTGTTAGGCCTGGCTAGGTCTGACGGGAGTTGTAGTCCCAATAGTATCAGGATGGCCACAGGTTCCCTCAGCCCTGCTTTATCACTTCATATATTGTAAGTTTTATGGCCAGACTAGGGAACCTTTCCTCCAGTTGAGAGCCGTATTTCCGTTGGGGGTAATCTGTCAAAGGCCAGAGGTGGTAGTGGGAAGGGCCACCCCACAGATTGCTTGACAAAGTCCAACATCATTCTTCCCACCACCCATGCTATCTCACACTCCTGACTCATCAATTCCCTTGGCTTCCCAACCTTGGCAGGCACTTTCAATTCCTTTCCGGTTTATTCCTTCCTTGTGTCTGAAATGGGTAGGATTGCTCCTTGGGTTTGACCTCAGACTGCCTCTTGATAAGTCTCTCAGTCTGCTCCTTTTAAGTGCCGGCACCCTGGGCTCACTCAACCCACACTTTGTTCATGCTAGAATGGTATGCTAGGGGTCTGCTAGACCCCTCTGTTGTTGCTTCTGCAGCTCTCCTCCCACAAAAAGGAGAGCCTCCTGTGTCCACAGAAGGTCTCCCCACAATCTGGAACATCTCTATCCATACAGGCTCTCCTTTTCAGAGAGACATTCTTCACATGGGGCTCTTTTTCATACATTTGTACTGCCTGAACAGGGCTAAGTAGTCACTAATGTTAGGTTATTAAGCCTTACACCGACAGATGGGATGTTTTAGTAACTCAGAGAGTCACGGTTTGTTGCAGAATTCAAGTAAGGCAGGCACCTGACTACACCGTCACCTCAAAAGTTTTAAACTATGTCCTTAAGTTTCAACCACCTGCGAAGTGCAGGAGTTCTTCCCCCTGACCCCCAGACAAAGAACAGCTAAGGCAAAGAAAGCATGCCCCGAAAACTCTACCACCTACCATGGTACTTTTTTTGTCCCACACAAAGTGTCCCTTGCCATTTGGGGGTTGAATTATGATCTGGAGGAAGACTGGCGAGAATGCATGGATGAGAAACAAACTCTCCTCCTGCTCAAAGCTGGGAGAGGAGCAAGCACACCTTTGCTTAATTCTAGTCCAGCAAAAACTAAATGGAGATGCTGAATGCATAACAGGAGTTGGTAGAAGAACCTGGGCAGACATCCAGCCGCTTCACCAAAGAGCAGCCAAAGCATCACAGAGGAACAGCAAGGGCCAGAGAAGGATACAAAGAAAGACACAGTGCTAAAAATAGAGAAACATGGTGTGTATGAACTGAGAGGAACCCTACTGAAGTCAACACATGGAAGTCCTGTGACTTGGTGGTGCTGAAGGAATACACTGTAGCCAACCAAAAAGCAATGCATAGAGTAACCAACAAACCAGTTGCCTTTCAGGAAATGGGCATTATTTTTGCTATGCAACTTAAAACAAGGTACGCTCCATGGATAGATCATTGATCTGCAGCTGGAAAATGCCCATTCTGGCAACATATGCCAAGCAAACCTGGCATAGAAGAGGCATGACACAGTATACTAGTGTGGTATGGCTTCAGCGCCAAAACATCCTGTACTCTTAAGGAAGACATTTGCCTCGGCACACAGCCCAGCACACCACAGAAAGCTCAGCCAGCTTACGGTGTGGCTGACTCATATTTCGACACTGGAGAAAATGTGATAAGCCCATTTTTTACCAGCTCAGAAAGCCAGCTAACCAAAGGCCTAATATAAGGCTGGTACTTCATGCCATATGGCTCCTCCTCTCACCCCCATTACTTTTGCAGTAGAGCAACATGTAAGAAAGCCAGAAGAGCCGTGCAACATCCAAGCAACATGCTCCGGCTTTCTGCAGAATGGCTGGCTCCAAACATGGTCCTTCACTGGGGGGGGCCATCTCTTCCAGCAGATACTGTTTTCTTATTGGGAATAAAAAACCACCCCACAAAACCACTAATGTCAGGGCTCCCTGCAAACAAGTAAAAAGAGCTATTTTTTTTCAAGGTTTGTATCCATTTCCTAACTTGTGCACTCCCAAGAGGACTTCTTTTCCCCTTTTTTTCCCCGTTGGAAACAAGAGCTGTAATGTTTCTATAACTATCTGCCTTTTTTGAGAACAGAAGATCAGTCAACTACTCATAACAAGAAGCCTGCCTCACATGAACATGAAAATAGAATAGAATAGAATCTTTATTACGTTTTCCGGATATTCAGGCATCCTGGAATATTATTCATCTTACACCTACAAAGACTCCTGTGGACATGGAGCATTTTTACACTCTGAGCAACACCGGAATTGCCTTGGGATCAGAAAATATCCCAAGACTCACAAGATTTTATCCATACAGATGAAGCTTAAAGTCATTTATATTCCAAAAGGAATTCATGGGTTTAATATTTTAAAATGCTGCCCAGAATCCTATGCTTGCCTCTTCACAAAACTAAGCAAACTGACCTGAGGTTATGCACCTTAAATATGCATACATTTATTCAAAGGTTATAAAACGCATTCCTTTCCAAAGACAGAAGAGGATATTTAAGAGGGACCACAGAAAAGCAAACGTGCTAGAAATGGGATGCAATCTTCTAGACTTGCACATTAAAAAAAAAAAAAGAATCCATAAAGCAGCAAAGTCTGGCCCACGTATCCTGAATTCTGACTTCAACTGAAACTTTGTTTTGCTGTATTTTGTGACAATAAGTGTTGCTTTTGTGGACGACTGTTCTCCTTCCATAGCTCTACCGGCAGATGGCAGTGCAGCTCAATTTTACAAGTCATGTGAAGACTGCCCATAACATCTAACTCCAGTCTTGTTGCAGAGTTTTGGAAAAAAAAAAGCCAAATGCATGGCTGGATTTTTCTATTACATCACTGACATTTAGACTGCAACCATACTAGAAGCAGCAATATTTACGCTAGTTCCTCAGAAACCCAAGCAAACAGTCTTTTCTCTAACAGCTATTCAAGAATATTAGCGAGGCAAAGCACATCACAACTAAGAATGAAAAAACTAGTGTGTAGTCTGTGGCTACTGCCCCGTGCGAGGGACTGCCGTTCCATGGCAAAGGACATACTTTGCATACAGAAGGCTCCAGGTTCAATCTCTGACAGGACTTGGAAAAACACTTATCTAAAAGCTACATTAAGCTAGATCAGGCCTTCCAAACATTGTTGGACTGCAACCCCCATCCTTCACCACTTCCTATGCTAGCAAGCCTGATGGAAGCTACAGTTCCATAACATCTCAGTGGCTACACATTACCCAGTCTTGAGCTAGAGAGACCAATGTTTTGACATGTTACAGAGCAGCTGCTTATACGCTTCCTGGACCCCCAAGGGAATCTGAGGAGTACGTTAAGATCCAGAAATATTTATGCAAAGTTTGGGTACAAATGCAAACTCACATGCACACGCTCCACCATGGTCAAAGCTGCCTGGAGAAGTAATGACAACTGTGGTTTCAAATGAAGCTCAGACGATCTCAAATGAGAAATCTCCAAGACACCCTCTCATTGATAGCCCTGCTCAGGTCCTGTAGACTCAGGTCATGGCTTCTTTGAAAGTGTCTATCCATCTACCATGAGGCCTTCCTCATTCCCTACTACATTCAACTTTATCAAACATTATTGTCATGTTGCCTCATTGTGTGTCCAAAATACAATGGCTGCAGCTTAGTCATTTTGGCTTCTAGGGGAGAGTTCAGGCTTGATTTGCTCTCAGACCCATTCATTTGTCTTTTTTGGCAGCCTGTGCTGCCCCGTAAAATTCTCTTCCAGCATCACATTTTAAACAAGTTGGTTCTCTCCCTGTCAGCTTCCTTCGCTGCCCTGCTGTCATAATCATACACAGAAAATGCCAGAGATGGCAGGGATGATTCTGACTGATTCTAACATTATCTTCGCACTTGAGGATCTTATCTAGTTCCTTCATAGCTGCCCTTTCCAACTGTCAAGTCTTCTTCAGATTTCCTGACTGCACTCTCCATTCTGATTAACGACTGAACCAAGGTATGAAAAACCTTGAACTATGTTGATGTCTTCATCACCCACCCTAAAGTTATGATCCCTCCAATAACTTATTTAACAGTGAACAGACAAAACTGGGCCTGAAGGATGGGAGAGATCGGTGGATCCGGGACTGTGCTGCGGCAAGAACAAGCACACACACGCTGGGGGGGCATATTGATCGTACTTCAGTATGGATACACGTCACACCAAAAGCTATGCTTTGGCCATAAGGACATGGTTTATGCTCACATGTTCCTTCTTCCTCCAACTTCCTATCTCCTGGCACGCACCAGTCCCCAGGCTGCTAAGGCCAAGTTATAAGGATTTTTGTTCAGTTAGTGACAATGCTGATCCTACTTACAAGGTTGTGATAGAATATCTCCCCCTCTTTTCTCATTTCTAAATACATTTCTCCTTGCTCACTCTTCAATGTTTTGCTGTCACTGAAAGAACTGCTGTTGCTTAATACATTATGGGTTGAGTCCCGTATACCCACTGAATCAACAGTTGAATGGGGAACCAATGCATTGGCAAACCCACCGATTCAACAGGCCTACTCTAAGCGGAGGGTACAAATAGGATTCAGACCCACACGTGGACATTTTATAACAGCAGTGCAAGAGAAGAGAAAGGCAAGGCTTGCAGTTGCGTGACTGTTGCGCAACTACGCAAGCCAGCCCAACCTGTACCCGTTGGGATATTCACTGTACTGGACTGAGACCTAAGTTAGAAAAAAAATGTAAAGTTGAAGGCTTTCACAGCCAGAATCCATGGGTTGTTATTGTGGGTTTTTTGGGCTATGAGGTCGCGTTCTAGTATTATTTGCTCCTGACGTTTCGCCTGTATCTGTGGCTGGTATCTTCAGAGGATCTTCTGAAGATGCCAGCCACAGATGCAGGCGAAACATCAAGAGCAAATACTACTAGAATGCGGCTCCGTAGCCCGAAAAACCCACAACCACCACCTTAGGAAAAAAAACCTTTAGATTTTTGGGAGGAGCCACAGATGCAGGCGAAACGTCAGGAGCAAATACTACTAGAACACAGCCTCATAGCCCGAAAAACCCACAACCACCACCTTAGAAAAAAAAAAACCTTTAGATTTTTGGGAGGAAAAAAATGAGCATTTATGAGATACTCTATATCCAAAACAAGAGAAACACTTAATTAAATTAAGGTATGTCTCTCTCATGCACACAGTTCTTGGGCTCTGTGAAATTACATAGCGAAGGGGAAAGGGTTTTTGTTTTCAGTGAAGCAAGTAGAAGTTATCATCCAGATAGATAAGCATAAGAGGCAAATAAGAGGGGAGGATGAGATGGTCAGTGTGCATATGTCAGCAGAACAAGATCGGGGCAGATCATAACCAGCTGGTTTGGCGCAACAGTCTGGTAATCAACACAACTGAGACAGGCACCTAGGATGACATTCCATTGGTATAAGGTATTTGGGGTTGTTTGCACAAGAAGGCAGCTTCCACAAACACATGCATTAGCTAGCTTCAATCCTTAGTTAAACAACATGAAAACTCACCCCGCCTTTCAGAATCTTACCTTTATAAGCGACCTCCCAGTGACCTTCAAGAGAATTATTTCGGTTGGTGATGACATACTGATACCCGACCCAGAACCTAGAAGTGGAGATTTTGAAAAGAAAGAAACAAAACCCCCATGAGGAGCTGTGTAAAGAAAAAGTGAATATTGGAAAACCCCTCAAATCGGAAGGTTCAAGTTTTTAATAAGCCTCTTTATGAAACCTTTTAAAATAAAGCAACAGCTTTTTTTCTTTATGGGGGAAAAACCACTCTGAACATGAAAAATCCTGGCAAAGCAAAGGGACACATAGGCATGCTGTGAAATTTCTACAATCAAATCTAAGCCGCAGAATCTAGAATCCTGTAATGCAATGCAGCATTTTGCAATCTGAAAGAGCAAACTCAGGAAATCCTTTCAAATTTATTTCAAGCGAACAACGATCTTTTTTAAATTCTAACCTCCGACAAAACACTGGATGGTTATATGTAAGGTTATGTGTAATGTTATTTGGCCTGCAGGCAATTCCCCATCAGGCCTCTAATGTACCTTCAACCTTATTTGTAATATCAGGACAGTGGTAGGACTAATTAGCTGAAATCAATTAAGTTATCAAGAAAGGCAGAAACTGAGGCAACTTGAATTTATTTTTAACTTAATTGGCTGACTTATTTCCGCATCAATTTAAATGCAGTTATTATTAAGTTCTTAATTAATTAAACGAAAAATAGTGCTAAAAAGCAAAAAAATTCATATTTCCCAGCCACTTCTTCAGCCAAGGTCCAGTTCCCTTGATTCTTGCAAAATGACTTTCACTTTCTCAAGCCCCTCACAGTCGGGGCTATTGAGGGTAGGTTGGATGGAGGGAGACCCTTCACTGGACTGTTTTTTGTCCTACATCAGACACCACATGAAACTGAATTTTGAAGCTACTATCCCAGGGACTTTTGCTAGGATACACATGGGAATCACTAAGCTCAGAACAGGACAAGCAGGAGCAGAAGGGGAAAAAAAATAATGAACGGTATTTTTCAACATCAATGTGGTAAACTTAAATGACAATTTAATATAAAATTATTACGCTAATTAAAGATTAACTAACAAGCATCCCATTTCTTCTAACTTTCCTTCCTCTGCAATAGGACTAACCCTACCATTATGGAACGAGGGAGCTACCCCAGGAAGCAGGTTTGAAGTGTCATAAAAGGGCAACAAACACTTATTTGCTTTGTGGTTACTCATAGAATCAGAGAGCTGGAAGAGACCACAGGGGCCATCCAGTCCTGCCCCCTTCTGCCATGCAGGAACACACATCAGAGCACTCCTGACAGACGGCCATCCAGCCTCTGCTTAAAAACCTTCAAAGAAGGAGACTCCACCACACTCCACGGAGGCAGCAGCAGATTCCACTGCCAGGCAGCTCTGACCGTCAGGAAGTTCTTCCTGAGTTTCAGATGGAATCCCCTTTTCTGCAGCTTGAATCCGTTGCTCCTTGTCCTAGTCTCTGGAGCAGCGGAAAACAAGCCTGCTCCCTCCTCGACATGACATTCCTTCAAATATTTAAACATGGCTCTCACGTCTCCTCTTATTGTACGTTCAGTGCCAGAGAGGTAAGGAAGTTGAGGGTGGGATTATGTGCCCAAGGAGACCTAGACAACTTGCCCAGCCTTGGATACTCTGTGCTACATATGTCAAGTGGTGGGTGACACTTTGCTGCTTTAACTTGGGCAGCAAAGTGCCATGGAGTGGTCCTATATAACCTTGCTAAATGAGAACAGCAAGAAAACAGCAAACACAGGCAACATGGGGATGACACACCCGCCAACACACCCTGGTGAAACAAGCCATAATCTAGGAAGCAAGGTAGGTAGGAGCTTCACTGTGGAAAAGATTAATCAACCTTAAACACACACCCCAACCTTCACCTTTATACAGAATACAAAGCAGAAGGGGAAATGATCGTAAAGGTAAACAGCAGACAATAGACAGCTATCATATCACTGGGCCACAAAGCTTGTGCACCCTCACGGAGAGATCCCAAGACTGTCAGAGTCAATGATTAAATAGTAGCCCATGCAGAGCGTGCTCACCCAGAGAGATCTCTAGAGCAGCTGGGAGCAAAAGCTTCCAGTATGAGTTGATTCAAAGATACCGGGATGACGCAAAGAAACACTGCTAATGCAGATGATATACAAGGTTCAGTGCTAGTGAAACTGGGACACAGGGAAACTGTGCTAATTTGTGGGAGACACTTTAGCTGAAGATCCCTGCATTTGCAAGGGGGACTGCACTACATGATGCTTGGAATCCTTTCCACCTTTGCTGTTCAGTGATCCTGTGTAGCAACACACCGAGCAGTAAAGGGAAGACATGTCACGCAGTGCGCAAAAAAAAAGCCACACTGGTCTGGAAGAAGAGGTGGTTTTGTTTGGTCCCTCTGTGCGCACTCACCTACGTTGGTCCTTCCTCCCAAAGGCCTTCTCCTCTGAGTCCCACTCTTGCTGCAGGATAAACTTGAGCTCCTGGTCAGTGGTGAAGGTGGCTAGGGAACCATTCACTCTGTGACATGTCTGCACAGCATCCCAGTAGTTCTCGCCATTTAAGTACACCCTGTAGCAACTGGCAGTGCCCTCATAGTGGTGCCATCCTGATGGGCATTTCCCTAGGAAACATGAAGGAGAGAAGGGAAACAATTCCCCCCCAGTCAGGATCTCAAACAAGGGTATCATGTTTTGTTGCTATTACGAGCCTTCAAATTGCAACTCTGAGGCAGAGAGAGAGTGGGACTTGCCCAAGGGAACCCAGCGGCCTGCTTAACATAGTTAAGCAGAGATTCAAACCCTGGTCTCACAGAGCCTTGGTCCAACACTCAGACAATTACAACATACTGGCTCTTACAGCCTGACAGGCTAGATTTCCTTGTGAGGAAACTAGGAGTTGTATTGTTTGTTAGTTTGTTTTGAAGAAGGAGCACTGAGACTTGAGGTGTTGCTGGACTGCAACTCCCATTGCCAGCATCACTAATGGGGAAGGAAGATAGGAGCTGCAGTCCAAGAACACCTGCCTAACAAATTAAAAAGACACAAACAATCCACCCCAACTATGATCTCTTCAAGAGTCCATGCAACAAGGCAGTAGTTACTTTGTACTTTGTCCAAGTGTACAATTTGGGTGAAAATGTGTCAACTGTCATTGAGATCAACAACAGCAACAACAACAAAAAACCCTCAACATTTCACAGGCAACAAGAAAAAAAATGACTTTTCTCATTCTCATAAATGAGAATGAGACAAACGAGGATTTCATCCCTAAAACAGAATGAATCAGAGCAGTTGGGTAAAACCGTTCACTTAGACCTGCTGAAGACTGACCAAGCAACAATTACTTCAAAGAGGAATGTCCTCTGAACGTCAGGATACTCAGGCCCTAAGAATAACTCAATAATACACTATGGCCCAAGTTCATAGATGGTCAAAAATAACATAAGAGTTCTGCATGCAGAATTCTGTCACAGGTCCTGTCATCACCCCCCAGGACTCACAATTTTCCTGTAATAGCCCCATTCAGTAGTTGGTGGATGGGAGGGGAAACTGGAGATCTATATGGCAATGTCCCCATAGCCAGACACAGCCTGAGGACAGCTTTCCTCAGGATCTGTTAAAGCCGTCCAGACGTCTTAGCAGAAGATGTCATCAGTCTGTACCTGGCTATGGAGATAGAGCCAGACATTTCCCTGATTCCCTCCTCTTCTCCACTAGCAATGGAATAGGAAGGCATGCTTTTGCAACATGTCAGGGGCAGGGAGCTTTAGATGTTCCCAAAGGGGAAAGAAAATACCAAAAGAAATATCTGCGCAAGTGTGAGGTCAACTTACACTCGTGTATGTCCCTTGCCACACGCAAACCTATGCTGTCAAGGAACATTCAGGAACCACCAACTTTGGAGCTTTGCATTAATTGTGGATGTTTTTCAGAGTGAAGTATTTGGACAAGCCTGTGCCTAGACCTCCATGGGTCAGCCAGCAACTTTTGATCCTGTTTCCAAGTCTGCAACTTACTGCTAAACCGAACTGGCTGTGCCACATTGACCGTGTGAAAACGGGTCGTGTCCCCTCCTCTTCCGCGATTGTGCCTGGAATCCATGGTCTCCTTCCCATGGTAGGTCCTCTGGTCCCCTGTAAAATCTGGAGCGAAAAACAGACATGTTCAAGAAGTCACAGGGTAGCAGGCAAGCTTTACGTTTTTATTTAGAAGGGTCATACTGTTGTCAGCCCTGCCCAATGTTCAAACTAACAGGAATCAAAGTATCGCAGGACGGGCCCCTGCAATTGATGAGATTATGAAGCTACAGAGAACAGAGGAGGGAAGGAGGGAGGGAGCAACAGAACAAGTTTGGGGATGCTTTTGCCTTCCAAATGTTTGCCTTCCTTAAAATTACCTTCTTGTATTTTGCTCTTCATACAATGTATTATTCTACTTATGAAAGTAAAGCTTTTTTGGAGTACTTTCCTCAAAATGGGTAAACAATTCTCAGTTTGCCAAGACACCTTCCTTCGATCTAAATGGTGACGGTACATTAAATAACCTACAGATTTGCCATAAGAGCACAGCGTTTCCTCCAGTACCTTTCAAAGAAAAAGGAGGGTTGAAACTGGAAGGAGACTTCTGACCAGGTCTAGTTTCACCCTCCCCGGTAGGAGAACGGTGGGACTTGGCTTTCTGAATCCTCAGTGTTGCACACCCTTGCTGCTATAACCAGAGGCTTCCGGCAATTTGTAATGGCTTCTTCTGAGTCTACAGTGCTGTTTTTCCTGACCCTGCTTCTTAAGTTAAAGGACTGTAATTAGAACCATATTCCAGAGCTCCATGGAAAACCTGATTTATAGATCCTATCAATACGTTTTTTCCTTTTAGACCAAAAGGAGATACAGCAGGGCCCAATAAGCTCAAATCCAAATTTTGAAGTATTTATTTAGTGCATTTTATTTCATTTTATTTGAATTTTGCTTTTCTCCCATCACGGGACTCAACATAGCCCTATATCCTCTCTTGTTCCTCCTATCCTCAAGTTGCAGAAAGTATATATCAACAAAGTTCCAAGGCAGTAGTTCATTCAGGTGCCAACAAGAACCAGACATGCTAAATTTCAATACAGCTTACCATTACTTTGGTTTCTCTTCAGATCACGTAACACAGCCTACGAAAGCATCAGAGGGTAAGCACCATCTTAAGAGGCATTCTCTCTTATCACACACAGGAAGAACACCTTCTCTAAGAGGCACTAACACGGGCACATCACCTCAAAGCAAAGAAAGGATGCTTCTTGCTTTAGAATGCAGGGGAAATTGTGTGGCCTTCCAGATGTTCACGGGCTGCAACTCCCAACATTTCTACCACTAGCTAGGTTGGCTGGGGCTGTTGGGAGTTCCAATCCAATGACATTTGGAGGGCCACACGATTCCCATGCCGGGTCCTCTTGTTAGTCACAACTAAAGCTAGGACCTACTGAGTCAGACCCACTGAATCAACTGTTGGATGCCATATCAATGCTTACATTAATCTCATTGATTTAACGGATCTCCTCCAGTTAGGACTACTACTAAGATCACTGTTCTTTCCATATACCATTTTTTAAAAATCACTTCATTGACTACATCACATATAATTAAAATGTTAAGCTCAACTGCAGTCCAAGCAGAAATAGAAAAGCATACATACAGAATTAAAACATTAGACATTGGTTAATCTTTCTTTCTGTGCAATCTTAATTCCCTACAGAATCAGGAATATGGTTGAATACTCATCATGCAAAGCTCCTACTCAGTGTGTTCCAAAATAACGGAGAAATGTTAAGATACAGGATAGCTAAAGGGTACACTTGTTTACATGCACCTCTCGAAACTATTATTTGCCAGTTTTCTTTGCCAGGTCTCTGAGCAAAAGGAAAAGAGGTCTCACATGGTTAGGAATCAGCAGAAAACAGAGTTAAACCTCTTGACCTCTTGTGCAGCCACAAGATCAGCAGACATCCGTCAGCTCTTTAAACACACACATTCGCTTGGTGCCAGGCCAATTCTGCTGCCCTCTGTCCCCTCCATGGGGAAAAAAAAAGTAATTGATAATAGATGTGGAAAATGTGGAATTGCAAAAACAGGGGGGAAAAGGATGTCACATAGGAAGCTTAAGACTGGCAAGAGAAAAGCAACGTACTCTCCTAACCCATCCCGCAAAAACTGAGACACACTGTCGCCAAGTGCAGGATATTCAGCAAAGAAGAGCAACTCGTCTTGTCCTTTTTTTGGGGGGGGGGGTGGATGGCTCTAAGCGGCCTTACCTTCTGCAAGAAGGTGGGTGTAGAGCAGAAACAGGGCCTTCTCACTCATGGCACCTCACCTGTGGAACACCTGTCCCTTGCCCCTATACCTGGTGTTCAGTCTCAATGACTTTTAGGTCTGTTTTCCAAGGTGTTCAGTGGATTTTAGTTATCTGGGTAGCTGAGAATATTCTGTGATGCTGTGGGTTTTTTCAGAGGCGCATTAACAGAACACTATTTTGCACCACCTCCTGCCGCCATCTTGAGAGGAACTACCAATGAAAACATCGGCATTTATTTGTGCTTGCTGTGGGAGGAGTGCCACCCCTGCAGCCCCCGGCCCCCATACAATTGCCCATCCCTGCTGTCAGCTGTCTTATACGCAAATCTTCATGCTGTGCAGTTGTTGACATTTTGAGCAAGCTACCAGTCCATTTCCAGGGACAATTCAGAGTGCTGGTTATGACTGATAAAACCCTGTATGGTTTAACTGTATCTTCCCATATCAATCTAGTACCTAAGTCTTACAAGATTGTTTGGGAAGGGCTTTCTCTAGGTCCCACCACACTCACAGGCTCATCTCGTGACACAGTAGAAAGCTTGCTTAGTGGCTGCTTCCAGGCTGTGGAATTCCCTCCCGCAGGAGGCTAAGCTGTCCCACTCCCTTTGTTGGCAGGTAAAGACCTTCTTTTATTTAAACAGGCATTTGATCAGGAAAGTACCTTCCTTTACCTGCCCGGAATCTCTCGCCATTCAGCTTCAGTGAATGATCCTGTTGTGCGCTAACATTATGAGAGTACATTTAGAATTTCTCCTCCTCCTCCTCCTCCTCCTCCTCGAGGCTTTGCAAATATTACTCTGCCCAGCTAAGCCCTGTAACAAACTGCTTGTACAAGCAGTCTGCTTCTGAGAGCAACGTGACATCGGAAGGAGAGACACACATAAGACAGCAGCAAATACTTCCAGGAATGGGGGCCAATATCACAACTGTAGAAAATAGCTACTGATATCATCCATTTGCCCCTACCTTCAGCCATTTAAGTGGGGGCAACTGGAAGGGAGAGATCAGAACAAAAGCCTTTCACAACATAACTGGAAACACTGGTGCTTGGAAAGGTGAGCAGAACTCACTTCACTGTGACATTTATGTTGCTGTACAAGCTTAAGCTGGCTACATTGAAAGCATTTAAGGCAGTGGTGGGAATAAAGCTGCCCTCCAGGTGTTCGCAGACTGCAACTCCCAGCACTCCCTACCACTGGCTTTGCTAGCTAGGGCTTCTGGGCGTTGCAGTCTAAAAAAACAAAATCCAGAGAGCTGCATGATTTCCAAACAATTTCAGAGATGCTGAATTGTCAAGAGGCCTTCTGCACTAGAACAAAAATCCATTTCACTCAGACAGCTGGGAAAAGTAGATTATAATAACTAGAGACTCCCAACCCACGCGCTTGTTTGGCAGAATAAAGACACACATGCTTCAAGGTTAGCCAACTTTGCCCTTCCCTGTTCACATTTTTCTACCTTCTGCCCCTGTCATTGCAATGGGTTTCCTCAGTCACCCCACCCTATGGGAAAAGCTGCATTGGGGAAGCTGAAAGGAAAGGCTAAGATTTCTTTTATTTGCTGTTGTGTCCCACTCATGGGGGCAAAAATGAAGTGGGAAGACATGGGAGAGGGTCTTCTTGGCTGTGGTGCCCATCTCGGAGGTCCAACAGGCACCAATGCCAGTTTCTTTCCCACACCAAGGTAAAAGATGGCTTTTTAATAAAGCCCTCGGGGACGGACAGACTGACTCATTTCAAAATGTACATGTGCACGTTTCTAACTCGTGTCACTTTCAAAGGGGTTTTAACCATTGCCATGTTTCATATTGTTTTTCACTTGCTTAAATTATTTGTGGTTTTCATCTGGAAGTACTTTAAATGTGTTTATATTGTATATCATCTTAAGATCCCACAAGAAAGGGCAGGATATAAATATTCCTATACATAACTAACCAGCTAAATATGATTTGCGGGAAAAATGGCATTTAAAGCTTCTTTTTTTTCCTTACCAAAAACTAGCTTTCCCTACTAACAATGGGACTTGAAACAGCTTGCAAATTATTAAAACTGGAACAGACTGAAAACAAACCAAAAGACCAGCAAGCATATGAATAAATAAATGTTATTTAAAATACAATTAAAAGAGCTGTGCAGTGAAAACAATTTAAAACTCACCCAAAACACAGAATGTTTAAAAAGCCAACAAAACAGCATACCATTAAAAACACCCTCCACCGTCAATTCCTAAAGGCCTAAAGGCACAGGAAAGTCTTCAGCTGCCAGCGGAAGGAGCTCAACAAGCAAGTCATCCAACGTTCCCCCTAGTGAAGGAGTTCCAAAGTCTGGGAGCAGTCACCAAGAAGGCCCTGTCTCTCCTACGTTCCCAACAAATTTGCCTGGGGGTAGTGGGACAGAGAGAAGGGCCTCTTCTCCCATAGAAGCTGGTGCTCAAACAAGCTCGCTCAAGGAGATCAGTCCTTTAGACAGCCTGGACCTGAGCTAATCTAAGTGACGCTAGATTCATCATGATACCCAGATAATATAAACAGTATCTTTTCTGCCACTGGCTAGCGAGTGGCAAAAGCACAGCAATTTTGCTCGCAGGAGCAGTACACAGATGAGACTTCCAAGTGCCCCCTCTCGCTGCTCTCCTTTTGCCAGAAGGTAAATAGCTTTCTATTTAACAGGCGTTTGGCAACGAGATGTGCAGATGGGTTTTTTTCATGCAGTATGCGCTGAATTTTTATTGCTTTTTTTTAAGAAAAAGAATAATTTTATAACCTTTAAAAAGTATTGGTCTTTTAACATGATAGCTAACTGAACTGTCGTTTAGCTATGCATCATCAGATTTCAGCTATACCTTGTTTGACCCTGGTTTTATGCCATCTTTGCTCCTAAGCTGAGAAAAAGGCAGGATATTAAGTAACTAAATAAGTAAATAAAATGCACTTTGTTTGGGAACAGAGGAAGAAATCAAGGATTGTGTTGTTGTACGTGCCACAAGAAGAAGTGAAAGGCGGCACATTCAGTGGGCAAAGGAAGATAGAGACGAATCACGGCACAGAACCCTAAACACAAGTAGCTACCCCAGCTTGGAAACCATAGATGGTGGTTGGAGAGCACAGCTGGGGACCACACGATCCCTCCAGAAACTGCAACACTCATCAGCCATAGCCAGGATACCCACTGGTAAGGAATTACGGAAACTGGAGTCCAACCTCTTCCTGTCCCGGCTGCAAAGACCTGGAAATCTCAAGGGGGGGGGGCGCGATAATGGAAATCTCCTTATAATCAAGCAGACATCAAGCCAACCAGATTGCAGAGAAGAGCTTTAAGATCTCTAAGAAGAAGAAAAAAAGGTCATGCCAAGGCATGCCAGGGCTAGGTTGCAATTAGGTTGTTTCCTCTTGAGCGATACACAGCCTGGCTGGCACCCATAAAGTTAACCCGCTGCCCACAGGTGAGGTGGAGGACCTTAGCTTTTAAATGCCAGTTCAGCTGGTTGCTACATATGGGATGGAGAAGGACACCAGCCTTCATCTCAGGCAGGAGGAAATCTTAGGCCAGCCCTACGAAGCATCTCATGCAAACCAGGCCTGTAAGATGGGATTTTAAATTGCAGCTACCCAAAGCATCACCGCCAGGTAAAAAAACAGGGAGGATGGCTGGCACTATCACCACTTGCAGCATTAAAGGACGAGAGATTGAAGCAGCCACAGTATTAACACACAGCCTCTGGGTCTTAAAGCGAATGCACGCACGCACACATAGAGCGGCAGAATATTAATTCAGGTTACTAAGACGTCGAGGAGAAAAAAAAAGCGGAGGGCTGGGGCACATGCTGTGTAAATCCTCCCAGTAATTTCGCACACTCAGACAGGTTAGCGGCAGCCGGAGGGTCTTTATCCTTTTGGAGCAAAAGATCAAAGACGCAAAACCACCAGGACAAAAATTTCACTGGTTACTGGAGAGGTGGGAGGAGGTTCTTGTTTTTTGTGTGCGGTTTTTTTTTTAATTGTTTTAAGAGCTTAAAAACATAATCCAGAACTTAATGTAATTTGGTTGTTAAAAATAAGCTTTGTACAGAAAGGAGAGGTGGGTGGGAAGAAGTAGGAAGCGGTCTTAGCGCTGCTGAACTATGTGCGCATACCCGGGGCCCTTCACTAATCTGCTAATGTGCCATGTAGCTTAAGCAATCTGTTAAAAGAAGAGCATGGGGGGCACTGTATAAACATGTGTTTTAAATCTCTCAAAATTTAGGCAAAGGAAGGGGTGTAACCGTTCGGCATTTCGACCTCACTATTCAGACTGCACACCCGTCAGGGCCTGGGGCAAGAACCTCACAGTCCTTGCAGTCACTGTGGCTGACTTTCTGGAGCCACCTGAATTTCTCCACAACACAATCACCCACAACAGGGAGTGTAGGAAGCACTTATCCAAACGTGCAAAACTTCCAGAAGTTTTGAAGGCCAAGAACCATTTTTCTGGAGCCCTACCACCACCCTGAAATTTTAAGATTGACAGAAAGTTTATGTTGAGTCACCAAAACTAAACTTTGAAACAGAACATGCCGTACATCACATGTAACTTCACACTTAACTAGTTCAGCATTAAAACAGCAAAAGGCTGGTGTATTTATTTTTAATGATATGAATCTTTTTGATTTATTCTAACAGATGCAAGATAACCAGTGCTCAAGATGAAGATGCAAGCTGCAGTATCCAAAAATTTACCCAGCTATACCTTTTGCCACTCGCAAATAGGAAGAATACAACAAGAGGGACTTGGCATACTTCTGGCTCCCCTCTTTCCCTTCTACGCAGCTCCCAGGAGGTGGGATGTGTTCACTTCTACAGCTTAACCAGTTTGTCGATTTGGAGGCACTGACAAACTGTGGTTAACATTAACTGTGCTGTGTCTAAAATAACCTCATTTCAAGTTGACTTGTTTCAAGGAAAACAAGGGTAATGTTTAGCACAGTTCATTGTTTCAGACAAAAAGCCAACCACCCGAACAGCTATCATTAAAAGCAAAACTGGAAACGAATGCTTCCAAACTTCCAACTTCCCCTTAGCCGTGTTTAAGAGGACAAAAAAAGGGGAAACAAACAACATGTAAGCAGTTTGTTCACATCACACCAAGTTACGGTTCAGCATGATAGCTCTAAAAAAAGGACCGCTTTCTATTTATTTATCTAAATATTTATATTCCACCCTATATCCAAAGATCTTGGGGGCTGAAAATAAACTCAACTGCAAACAATAAATAATAACAGCAATTTCAGAAAACTAAAGATATATTAAAACAATTTAAAATAGTACCAACTATGGCACATACAAAATAACTGGAAATACATTGGCATGGACAATCCTAACTTTAGTGTTCGATGATATATCTTTATACTTCAGGATCTCGTCTAATTCCTTCATTGCTGCCCCTCCAAGTCCTAGTCTTCTTCTGATTTCTTAAATCCATTCTGGTTCTAAAGAACGCATGCTATTAAACCTTTGCCTATTCACACCTATATTACTTTTAAATAAATTCTACCCAATACTAGCCACCTTCCCTACTGTCATATTTACACAAAGCTCTATGTCGTTTGTCTATCCTGGACCGATTCAGTTATTAGTCACGTGCCATAACTGTTTTAAAATGAGGGCACTCAGAAACTGCAGCTTTATTACAAACTACGGCTGAAATCATTTAGCCAAAACAGAGCTCTGCATCTGTGCTGAAAGACGGACACAAATGGAAGGCACAAGAAAATAGCTGGAAAGTATATGCCAACGATGTTTTTTTAAAGTACCTCTTATGTAATCTTACCAGACACTGTGATTATACTAAACCCTTTGCTGCACACTCTCTCCCTGCCAAAGAATCACTCAACATTCTGGTTTTCCAGTTCCAGTTGAAGCCTGATTTTAAAACTAATAGCACAATTTACATGTTAAGAGACTTTCATACTTGCCACTAAACATGACTGACTCATCGAAAAGTTCTTTTATGTTCAATCTCAGAACCACATGAATTACAAAATACAAATAAGGTCCAGGCTTGTTCAGAAATGCAAAGATTGGCTGGATAAAAAGCCCTGAAAAAAGGCAACTAACCTGTTCCATTACAGCAGGCCTGATCTGTGAGTCTCAAACTTCTGGTCCTACATAGTTACAAGACTTCTTGAGCACTGCCGATGCTAGCTGTGGCTTTTGGGAAATGAACTCCTAAAGATCTAGAGGGCGAAAGGTTCTCTCACCTCAGTTAGAGCCTTGAAAACAGCACAATTATGAGGGGACTATTTTTTAGAAAAGCCACAACACTGGAAAGAGAACTGCAGGCAACATCTTCTAACCAGGTTTTGTCTCCAATATTCTGGTTATTTCCCTAAAACGTGTGGAGGATCTTTATTTCCCTATTAAGGGTCATTAAAAGTTTCTGGTTTAAACAGAACCCAGAATCCATTTTAGCAGAGCTTAGAAAGTTACTGTTTTAAAAGTAATCAGTTACACTGACTTTCTCAGTCCTCAAGAGTGACTAAAAGAATTCTCCTTTTACTCATTTTTTTGAAACCCTAGAATATTATGATCCCAAAGCGCACCCCAACGGTGAGGTGACATATATCCTGTCATCTCAAACTGACTGCAGTTATGCCACAAAAGGCCTGAAGTTATCCCTTGTTAGGTTGCAACTGTAACAGCACTTACTATCATACTCTTATTGACTGGGAAATGGGATTGATTCCAAGTGACTTGTTATTTGCAAGCCAGAACTTCTAAAAGCGCTGGATGGACTTACTTGGGCAGTCGACTTCGTCGCTCTCATCCTCACAGGTGGGCCAGCCATCACACTGCCATTTCAAGGGGATGCACTGGATGGAACCACTGAGACAAGCAAATTGCCCAGGGATACAGCGCAGTTCTGCAAAAGGCAAAGGAGACGACTACTGAAGGTTGCATACAAACAGCCGTCTAAGACCCTTTTTGCACCTTACCTGGTGCCGCTGGTGTCGCACAGGGATCACGCGAAAAGTCTTCTCCAGGAGGAAATTGCGTCCCCTGCGCTTCCTTCCACACCAGCTCTGTGCTGGACGGAAGGGAGCATGATAGCTCCGCCCCTTCCTCCCGCAGCGCAGCCGGATACTTTCCCAGGCTGCGCTGGGGGAGGAAGCACGGCCATCGCACTTCCTGAGGTTCCGCATGCCAGGTAAGCACGAGAGGGACGCAGGAGGAATGTACAATCACGCATCATTTTCTGGAAAAACCCAAAAATGATATAATGCGCGATACCATGGGATCGCTACGGCAGTGACGCATGATCGCGAGAACGTCATGCAGAACCATCCTCATGATTCCACGTCACTCCCGTGGCCACTTCACGTTCAAAGTCGCATGCAAAAAGGGCCTAAAACAAGATCTCTACTTAGAGACCAAACTAGATACACCATTTCAACACTCAGCTTGAGCAAAGCTAGTCAACTTTTATCAAGGAAATATTAAACTAAATACGCAAAACAAAGATAATGTGAACCATGACAGACACAGGTTGGACACTGGGTAGTGTAAAACTTGTTAGCTCTTAATGCCATGGCCTACTTCATGAATTAATACCTTAGTTAACTTAATTCTGCAGAAACATTAATGCTGAAATTCCAACACAAGTCCATCGTTTCCATTAAAAATAGCTCTAACCAGGTTGCCTCTCTCCATTGGGAAAATGCCCACATACTGATTACTTAACTGATTTTATTTTGTTAGCTCCTATCACTGTTCAACTGACAGATGGTCATCACTAACGTTGGCACTACACTGTTATAGTGTTATTATTGCACTTTCAACACCTCATAGAATTCTGGGGTTTGCAGTTTACTGAGGCCCAAGAGCTCTCTGGCTCAGAATTCTAAACGCCAGGATTCCACAGGAGGTTGACAGGGGAATAATAGCACTATAACAGTGTACTGCAAAAATGCCCTCTGTCAAGACCACCTTTACAGAAAAGCACTGAAGCTGCATCTTACTACAGTTCAATTCAGTTCAAGGCTAGCAGTGAAACTCCACCAACATTTGGGTGCTTTTGAAACATTAATGTTGTTTTTTCTCCAAAGCAAACTAGGGAAGTTTCCCTAACTGGCATTAATCAAATGCAGATCCATGCCAGCAGCATGAAGGCTGTTTAAGCTCTGGGTGACATAATCCCAGATTTTGAAGGCAAAAGAGAACTATTTTTAATTTGTTTTAAAAATACATATGTTCTTACTCTTGCATAACTGTAGTGAGCCTCCCCCTGCAAATTAAAACGGATTTAAAAGTTGCTTTACTTCAATATTAGGTGGCAAAGGAACAGTTCAAACTTGCTGGAAAATCAAAACAGATGGCAGCCGCGTATAAAATGTGCAATAAGACAAACAGTTCCACGATATCGCGAAGTGCTTTGTCTTAAGGAGCACAGAAGCAGCTCAAGCCAGAGGGAGGAAATAAAAATAGGCTTGTCCTGCTCAACACACTGCCTACTTGGAATGAACATTGAGGTCACAAAGACAGCTAAGAACTCAGTCCTGCTAGACTACTATAGACGACAGCATATGGCAGAACACAGCCAAAACAGCTCTGACCCATTTAGGGGTGTGCTTTTTTTTTTTTTTAACTAAAATTATATCCTACATGTAAAACACATCACGTTAACCACTACAAACACTGTACAATCAAGGCTTTTAGAAAATAACTTGCTTCCAGAAGCAAAGAAAAGCTAGAAAGCCAGGCCTGGTGATTAGGTTATCAAGTAAATCACTGCCACCACACAAGAGGGAGGAAAGGTGAACATTATGGATTACCTTCGCTTATTTCAGAGCTTAAGAATGCTGGACTTAGGCTCAGTTTTCTGCCCCCACACGCACCGACACACCTTTTGGAATTTCAAATCACTTTGAAACGAGGGCAACTTACTACTTAGGTTTACAGGATTCACAGTCATCAGAGCCTGGAAAGAAGTTATTATCTTTACTACTCTCCAGTTGTTAAAAATTTCTAAGGCCACTTGAAATGTGCTGTTTTAATCATTAAACAACGTTATTTTTCAGTCATAATTAATAGTCCAGACGTTACTTCAATGCTTTTTTAGAAGGAGGCATTCCTGTCATTTTAGCTAAAATTTAAAAAATTTAAAACATTTTTAACTTACGAATGAAATGTTCTAATGAAATAACAAGTGGATTTCTCTTAACATTAAAAAAAAAATCTGAATATTGACAAATAAAATTTCTCTTTATTGATTTCACATTAAGGCATCGGGGTTAACACTAAAGTTGCGAAGTTCTGATTCATTTTCCTATAATTCAGAACATAAGAGCAGACCCTAGAAGTACAGGAACCAGAAGCTCAAATTATACAAGGGTCATGTCAAAAGAGAATGGCCCCTACAAATTCCAGTCGCCTTCTTCCAGGTCTCAGGCCTCTATGTCTTGCTACCTTTCGTCCATGGACGTTGCCAGTCTCCGAAAATCCACTCCTCTCCCGCCTTGTTGCAACTGTTCAAAACAAGGGCAGGGAACACATAAGCTGGGATCTACTGGGAAAAGGCTAGGCAATTTGCTGTAGATCAGCAAGAGGTGCCAGCAGGTTGAACAACAAAATGTGCTTCTTCTAAACTAGGCCAAATTTTAAAAGCTTGGGGAAACAGGCATGCAAATAGATGTGTCTGTAAGCTCCAGTACTGGCATGCTAAACCAATTCCCAGGTTGAGCACGCACCCTGTTGCACAATTCTATGAGCTATTTCCCAAGCCACTATTCTACACCTGGGTCTCCTTACTTTTAAACATTTATAAACCTCCCTTCTTCCACAAGCTACCCCAGGGAAGTGTACAAAATCTTGAAAAAAAATAGAACAATCATGTAATGACAAAATAAAATGTATGAAAACACTTTCACTAACAAGGAAGGAAGGAAGGAAGGAAGGAAGGAAGGAAGGAAGGAAGGAAGGAAGGAAGGCAGGCAGGCAGGCAGGCAGGCAGGCAGGCAGGCAGGCAGGCAGGCAGGCAGGCAGGCAGGAAGGCAGGCAGGAAGGCAGGAAGGCAGGAAGGCAGAAAGAAAGACAGAAAGACAGAAACCAGAGCAATATTTAACAGAAACAGACAACTCAGATTTTAAATGCCCAGGGGAGAAAACATTTTAATTTTGCACTGCAAAGTTAACAAGGGTGGCCTCAACAGCATTTCTTTTGGGAGGGTGTTCCAAAGCCAGGCTGCCACCACCGAGAAGGCCTTCTTCTTTCTAGTGCACACCAGCGGGACTCCTGCTTCCCCAACTTCAAGTCCATCTGCCTTGGTTTAAACACAGCACCTGAAATGATACCTCATCTTGTTACGGCTTGCCTTCTAATCTCTGCCTGCTCTCTTCCTTCTTACTTTGTTTCCCTAATGGTCTTGTCTTTGTTAGTATTGCAAATCTGAAAGCGAGGTCTGCTGCGGTGCTGAACAAAACGGTTGAACGCGCCAAGCTGTTAAAGCACTGTATAAATAATAACCGCACCCCTCGCTCATCTCAGAAGAATGCGCCGAAGACGGAGCCTGGGAAAAGCCCCGGCGCCCTCTGAAGAAGCCACAGCGCACGCTCCCCGGGCAGAAGTTCAGACACCAGCCCCTCCAGTTAAAAGAAAGCAAAACAGACGTGCCTTAGGACAGGGGATGACAGCATGTGCACATACATACACACATCATTTTTAAACTGCACCTTTTCCTGCATTCAGAGGCAGGGCCCAGCCAACTTTGTTATTCTGGTGGATTTCGCCCTCCTACCCCTCTCTTCCCCGATTTAAACGTGGCTGCACAATTCTCAACCAACATGAGATGCACGCATGTTATTTTGCACTCCAGAACGCATCCTCTAAGTGTCCCATAAAGCATTTGCCAAATGGAAAGTGAGAAATATCCCAACGGGGTCCTTTTGCTGCTGCAGCATACAAATCCACACACTGCTGTGCCGATCCTGGCCAACCATGTTATCAGCCCAGCACTTAGGACAATTATTCTTGTTCACATTATTAGGGCAAGCAGTGCTCAGGACTGCACGTAATAAATTTTGACATATCCAATCTCTCTGGCTCCTCAACATAAAAGAATAAACTATGAACCAGCATACTACTGTAAGCATAAGGTAATTGTTTCAAAAGGACACTGTTAGAAGGGTAGGGTCCATACTTAGTTCTTACACTTTACTAAGAAGCTTGTGCTCAAGTCTTTGGTCAACCAAAGCCAGGTAAGCGTGCAGTTTTTACAAACGGGGAAGCTAGTGTGCCACACTGGTTCTTGTGGGAACAGAGGAGAAAAGAGAAAGCCCTCGTATGTTGTCCAGACCTCATCGGAGGTATCAATGTAACTAACAAAAATTTTTAGAAAAATAAAAATAAAAATAAATTAAGGGCAAAAAGCACCACTTTTGCCTGTTCTAAGCCCAAAATCTGACAAAGCGAGTTGCAGTCTATGGAAGTTTATAAAAGGTGCTAGCCTTTAAAGTGTCACTAGACTGTTTTGTAAGTTTTGTCTGCTCTAGGCATCTTTCCCCAATTCCACCACACCCAGCCTGGGTGCGTGACTCTTGTCCATTCTGTCTGCATTACCTGCTCTTAAACATTTCTCTGGCTGGGATACAAGGCAATGCTAATGCTCAAGCTAGCAGATAAAGAGAGCATAGAACTTGTAGAGTCGAAGGCTTTCACGGCCAGAAAAACCCACAAGAACCAAGAGCATAGAACTGCCTTTTGAAAAACTGCCTTTCTTCTTCTGGGACTAGTCTAGGGCCTGAAACAACGTCTTATTACCCAAAAGTGAATGTTTAAAGTACAGATTTTCCTAAAATGACTTTGAAGGCCAACTTAAGGTGAAAGAACTGTAGGACGTGAAGGCTCCCTATGTCAAAAGCCTGCAGCTCGTAAGGCCCAAATGTATGCGCTGCCGAAGTATTGACCTGTATTATTAAAACTGAGCACGCCATAAAGAGAGCCAGCATGATGGAACGGTTTGGACTAGAAGAGACAAGGGTTTGAATCCCTGCTAAACCACAGAAACCCACCAGGTGACCCTGAGCAAGGAACACTCTCTCAGCCTCACACAAAGGCAACCAAAAACCTCCTCACGATAAATTCTGCCTAGGAGAGGGTCACCATATGTCAGAGCTGACTTGAACAGCAGCAACAAGCCCCAAAGGCGAGCACACCTAAGAGGGTGAGGAAAAAGGTTTATTTTATGTTCTGCCCCACCTCGGATTAAGGATAAAGCACAAAAAATTTTAAAAAAAAGTTTTGTCTTGTTATTAGACAAAACATTAAGTTTCCCACGTTGTTTGTGTCTCTATTAATATCATGTGATGAACTCCATCTGTGAGAACAGCCACGACTTTTTTTTATCTAAATACATACCTCTAGCCACAACAGTCAATCCAGAAGCACCCCAAGGCTTCCCTGCACAAACAAAATTGCCCCTTCAAGCTGCTCATCCCCTTCTCATCCTTTACTATCACCTGAGATCAAAACATTCTACTGTAAGGTAGCTAGAACAGGACCAAAGTGGGAGTGAAAAGACAGACTGGTGCTAGATATGGCCAGTGGCACACCTTCCAGTTTTTCATAGCTGAAGACAAGGACATACATGTAACACTACAATCTCTGCAACACAGAGGGTTCCCATATCACTCCACCTCCGTTTTACATTCCTAAGTGCTTTATTCCATTGGTTTTATTCTACGTTCATTCACTCTGGAATGTACTCTGCCGATTTCAAATGCCAAGGGAGTGGGTATCCCTCCAGTTAAAGATTAACTCCCGGAGAACGTGAACATTTCAACATACACTCTTGCTGCTCCAAGGGTGCCGAACAGCAGTGCTGAGTGCCACGTGCCTCAGTGCACACACTCGCAAAACTGCAGAGATGTGCACTACAGGAAAAATACTCTCCGCTCAGAAATGTTATGTTTCAGAGGCACCAGAAAGGAAACAGAGCCCTGCAAGTAATATTAAAAATTGACTTTCCACTCCACACTTCACCCTCAAACGCCAAGGAAGATTTTAAAAAAAAAAGTTCTAGGGCAATCTTCGGAAACTCAGTGCCCTCCAGCTGTGGAGGAGGACATTTCCCCAAACCCCTCTGGCCATGACTGGGAGCAGTGGCTAGCAGATCCTGGGAGCTGTAGTCTGGAAGGTCTGGAGATCACCAACCTCTAGGAGCTTATCCTGGATCTTGTGACTTAGTAGGTGTGACACTCTGGGTGAGCCTGATTCACTCCGGATGCAGCCAAATGAGATTCGAGGTTTTGATAAAATGAAACTGAGTCACAGCTACAACAGATGACACGGTTATTGATTATACAGAAACGCTACAGGGATGTACCAATCAGTAGATACAAAAACAGCTCACAAATCCCTTCAACTGACCAAAGTAGGCCATCAACACAGTTCACCATCAGGTCCCGGCAGCATACAGGAAGTAGCCCCGTGGACCACCAATCCTCAGGCTGTAAGAGGTCGCATGAACCCTCAGAGCAAGATCAAGCGGGTCTGCTCTTCATCTAATCTTAAATACCTCTCTCCACTGCCCTAAAAGGTGTCTGAAGATTCACAGACTGGGAAAGAAGCCATGGCAGGGGAGGGGGAACCATCTTCATCAGAAGAGTGAGGTAACTTGATAGAGCTCAGGCAGCTGCTGAGACTGTTTACATGAGAAATTGTACTTGCTTGGTACCAATTATCTGGTGTTAGAAGCTTGCTCAGTTAATTAAAATGCACCCATTATGCCAGGTTATACAAGTCCCTATGCACTCCAGGAGCTGTGCAGGTCGTGGCTGTTCAAGTTCACTGAACTCGCCATTCTTCGAGGGTCACACCCGACACATCAGGGGCAGGAAAACAGGGGCAGCAACAAATGAACTGTCAGCCACTCCACGATCTCGGTGTGATTCCTTCAGAAAGGTGAATGTGTTGTGGCTTTAACAATCTCACCAGTGAGCAACGACACTGAGTTAAGGAACTGGCTAAATGTGAGAGAGGCAGCTGTAAAGTCAGCTTCTCACGTCTTTGGGTTGGACCTCCAACCGTTCTCCATGTCACATTTGGCATCTGATGGTATAAGCCTGAGGCGCAGGGATTCTTTCCAGCAGTTCTCGAGTCAGCGAGTCTTAGGAAAGGCATCTCAGCATCTTTGCTAGTTCTAGCAAGCAGAATGTCAAGCTGGTAGCGTGAAATAAGGGCCTGCTTCGAGTTTGAAACAGATATTTGAATTCATCTAGCTGTAAAGATAGATAGAGATCTCTCTCTCTCTCTCTCTTCTCTTTCTCACATATACATACGTAAAGGACATCCAGGGAGTTTTCTCAAGAGGTTTTCTTTTACAGCAAATTTAGCGAAATGCACTGGGGACGAAGGGACTTGCTTTCAGAATTAGCTGAGAAACATGGGACCAGGCAGTTAAAAAGGGTAGCGTGCAAAGGCCTACAAGAGGCCTGTATGTGCCGCATAAACTTCTGGTATTCCCCTTTTCCAACAAGATTAAAAGACAAGGGGATCTCTGCCTGCAAACTTTTGATGCAACGGACACGACACAAACAGAAAAAAGGAATGAGGAGGGAAAAGAAAACAAGAAGATCCAACTAGCAAAGATTAAATGACCATTGGTCGGGGTGGCTTTATGCAACCTCCAGGATCACAGACAGTATGCCTCTGGATATCACTCACATGTATCCTGCTTGGGGCCTTCCCATAGGCACCTGGTTGACTACCATGGGAACCAGGCCTCCGCTCTGACACAGCAAAGCTTCCTCTTTTCTATCATCCCACTTCCCATACTGAGCATTTACATTCTATCATCCCACTTCCCATACTGAGCATTTACATGTGACTAGGAAAGAAAGCCTCAAGTCAACAACAGCTTTTCCCAACAACAACTGGCATTTGGAGCAAACACCACCTCCAATCAGGAGCTTCCACTGAGCCACCACAGTCAAAGGTTATCCGCAAGCCCGTCGGCTAATCCTCTTTTAGCGCCATCTCCTGTGTTCACCCCCACATCCGATGGGAAGGCGTTCCATAAAATTAGACCCTGCGTGATATACTTTGTCCCAGCCTGGCTCTATGGTTAATCCATTTTATTAGGTGACCCTGAGGTTTAACTATCTGGGGAAGGAAAGAGGGGAAGACCTGATCTAACTTTATTCACCCCACTCATCAATTCAGAAACTTTGACCCTGCCTCACATCCCAATGTAACAAGCAGAGCATATCAGATGCTACCAAAAAACAAAACAAAAAAACCCCCCCAAAAACAAGGATGCTCTAGTCTACCTGTAGCAACCATTCGGATGCTTACTCTGTCCTCTTTAGAGCCCACCCTATGTCCTCATCTAGAATCCGTTGTTCAGATGTATGCCACGTGGAAGAGAAGGATGGGTTTATTTTAGCCATACAAAACCATTCTATTTGAAAACAAATCTATTAGATTATATACACAACAGGTTTCTCAGTGCTCATAAAAATACTTTTATGGCTGAGGAGGAACTTGTATCAAATGTGGGAATTTAACAGAAGATGGTTTTCTTTTTCAAAAATGACCTTTCAGAGGGATGGCCAAAAAAAAAAAAAAAATGCACCCAAAAGCTTAAATAAGAAGACAACTATTATGGGATCATTAGATCCTGTTACAATCTGTCCATTTCAGACACTCACCTGAAAGAAGTCTTGCCAGAGCTAGCCGTGTACCTGCAATTTGAAATGTAAAAGAAAACTTACAAAAGGATAGATGACTTAAATGTACCAATACAAGGATGGTCAGCCTTTTTAAGGACAAAATATATACACAACTAGGGTATGGATGAAGACACAAGATTCACCTACTTCAGCCACAAAAGCACTTGCAGCCGTTACTATTTAAAGCAAGCATTTATCATGAGCACAACGCCAGACCTGTTCCAGAGGTAAGGACAGGGAGTAAGTCGTGCTGGGAAAGAGACAGCAGGCTCAGTGGATGATCCGTTCCATACATATAGCCAGGGCCTCCACCCTCCCACCCCCCACCGCTTGCTACTGTACTCTAGAAACTGTTATACATACTAGGTATTGGGCTTGCCATTATGCCTCAACATATACTTTGCCCAGCATGCCTTTGGTTGTGGTGTAGTGGTTACAGCCTCAATTGGGAGTTGAGAGATCCAGATTCTGACGCCCTCTAAGCTGTGAAAAGGGACGAGTGTAAACTTCAGACAGTCGGTCTCTGTGCCTGACCTACTTTGGAGGTTGTTCCTTAAGGAGGGAAGGAAAGTTTACATACATACACCCCCTTGAATTCACAAGAGGAAAGGCAGGATTATAAAGGTACAGAGGAAAAGGGAGCTAATGGTACCACTCTATTCTGCTTTGGCTAGACCTCGTCTGGAATCCTGTGTTTAGCTCTGGGCACCTCATCTCAGGAAGGGTATTGACACGCTCAAGCATGTCCAGAGGAGGGCAACCAAAATGGTAAAGGGTCTGGAAGCCATGAAGCCCTCTGAAGAGCGGCTTAGGGAGCTGGGGATGTTCAGTCTGCAGAAGGTTAAAGTGAAGAGGGGACACGATAGCCATGTTTAAATATCTGAAGGGATGTCATGTCGAGGAGGGAGTGGGCTTGTTTTCTGCTGCTCCAGAGACCAGGACAAGGAGCAATGGATTCAAATAGCAGGAAAAGATTCCACTTAAACCTCAGGAAGAACTTCCTGATGGTCAGAGCTGTCCAGCAGTGGAATAGGCTGCTGCCTCCATGGAGTGTGGTGGAGTCTTCTTCTTTGGAGATTTTAAAGCAGAGGCTGGATGGTCATCTGCCAAGAGTGCTTTGGTGGGGGTTCCTGCAAGGCAGAAGTGGGTTGGACTGGATGGCCCCTGGGGTCTCTTCCAACTCTGAGTCTATTCTATTCTACGAAAAGCCCAGCCTTTGAAACACATCCTGAGAGCACCAATGCAAGTCCTGGCAATTTGCAGCAGTCCAAACTACCCTGCTTGTAACGGTGGCATGCAAGAAACCAACCTCACCAGCAACTGGTATTCAGAGGTGTGAGGTCTCCAAAGTTCCACAGAACTAACAGCTGTTTATCTCTAACCCAACTCTGCTCCCCTACAACATTTGCTAGGTGGCCTCAGGTAAGCTATATTCTCATCCTCAGCCCCACTCCTCCATCTGCAACAGAGAGATGGTAATCTTGCCATTTTTGCTTACAGAGCTGCTAAAGGCCTTTTGAACACTTGAACTTGTACTACATTTTTTTATTATTAGACCCCACCAAAAGGCACTAAACGACTGAGTGAGATCTTTACATCCCAACAAGTCACACTTTAAGGAGTGTGAATTTAAAAAAAGAAATCTTATGCCCTTTCTCTCCCTCTTCAGCTGCTGTGAGCACATATGCCTCAATTTAACATATATTGGGTGGGAGGAATCCACCACTAATACTTGTGCATATTTAAGAACAAATATCAACAAATAAATTTAACAGGAGACAAACAGAAAACATCTGCAAGAACCCAGGCATGAAACACCAAGAACACACACTGAGCCACACAAAGCTGAAAATAGCTCAGAGAGGTTGGAGTTTCTCACATCCACAAATGTTGCCAAGTGTGCTCCCTGAGCAACGCTCCACCACTGCAGTTGTACACCTTGCAAGCAGCTGCGTAAAAGTCAGATTTCGGGTCAGCTAGAATGGCTAAGGTCTGACAGACCTGACATTTATGGAATTAACTGGCTTATTACATTCATATCCAGTAACAACACGGCACCCTTATTGTACTGTTCAGAATCATCAGGGATGGGCAAGCCAGTGTCACAAGGCTGTGGTTTTGTTTTTGTAAATATTCTTTCCCTATGCAGTTCACTGTATCAATTGCTTGAAAACAAAATTATTTGGTTTTAAAACATTTAAAATAATTGTACCATTTTATTTTATGGGATTACTCTATGCCAATTCAAGAACTGGTCTGTTTTGCACATAACACATAAAAAGTCAGAGCTGAAGCCAGCCTTTATGCACTTAGAAATGAGGAATCAGTCATTGCTTTGTCCCAAAATCTCCTGCTAGGTGTATATCTAAAACCTGCAATTTGCAAAACCTACTAGTGTCTTACTCCTTCAGTCTTGAACTCTCTATTTTGAGACTGGGTATAAACAGCAGACCTCTTAGCTCCAACATCTGTCCTAGTTTGGGATTTCTTTCTTTCTTTCTTTCTTTCCTTCTTTCTCTCTCTCTCATATCTCTAACTTTTTGCACCACCTAGGCTGAACTCAAAAGCCTGCACACTTTTCTGTCGTTCTGGTCTCTCCTAATAAACCAGCGGTGGGAAGTGGGGTGGCTCTGCAGATGACGCTGAACTACAATTTCCAGAATGCCTTATCATTGGCTATCCTGGCTAGGGCTGAAGAAAGCTGCAGTTCCAACAACATCAGGAGGGCCTCACTGGTTCCTGCCCATAATAAAGATGTTACCCAACTATGGAATTTGGAAAGTAAAATTAAAGAGTCACCGTCTATGAGATGTTCACTGGGGTTTTTGTTTAGTTTTGTTTGTCTGCAACCATCTCCATGAACACTACTTTTAAGTAAGGTGAAGCAGGAGGGACAATTTAGCAGGTAGGCACCAGAACTTTGCAGTTCTTCTATTCTGCGCTATAGGGGAGGAAAACTTTGCCCTCCTAACGCCTGCAGGTAGAATTCAAAGACATAGCCGTGTTCGTCTGGGTCAGTATGCAAAGGGGGATGCAGGAGCACCCTTGGGACTAACTGAGAGGAAGAAATTTGTACCATAAGCTTTCCTAGACTGAGTCTCCTTCATCAGATGCATGACATAGACTCAGTCTACAAAAGCGTATGTTCCAGTCTTCTTTCTCTCAATCTCAAAGGTGCTACAATATCCCTTTGCATACTAATGGCTGATGTAACTGTCAACGGAATAAAATGTACACAAACTCATGCCACCCAACTGTGCTCAACTGGCAGAAATCCAAAAAAAACAGGGCTTGTTTCAACCGATCACAAGAAAATCCACTGAAAATGCTGGATATGAGCTCGGATCTGCAATTTTTGCCCTTTGTTTTACGGGGACCAGATGCAGTACCAATAAGATCAGCACAAGAAGCTAAAGAGATGTGTCATTTTGGCTGAACATCAGGACTGGCAAGGACATTTTTAGCTGCGTGAACTGAATTCCCTGGTTCAAAATTCTACAGTAACCCCCAACTCTGCTGACGATTTTGCACGTTTGAAACAAAGAGACCTTTTCTCATGCTGAAAGGGGGAAGTACTTCCAAGCTTCCAAAGTATGAAGGAGAGCGGCAAAAACTCCTCTCAGCTGCCTCAATTAAACAGAGCTCCATGTTACGCAACACAGGAACCTCGCTCAAATGCCATCCTTCCTTCCTTCCTTCTGAAATATTAGTGCAGCTCACAAAAGGAGTGGCTTATCTCATGCCAAGCTGGCAACTTCCACAGAGGCAAAGCGCTTTCAGTAAATGCACTGGCACAAGAAGCAGAAAGTCAAATTAGAGCTGTCTACATCCAGCTCAGATCCAAATTTATTAACTCTACCTAAAATAGGCTTGGACTGCTCATTCTATTACCCTCCCTGCTTGGAACGTAAAAATATAGGTGCACTTGAAGGAATTGCTGTTGTGGACCTTTACAGAGCATTCTTACTTTCACTGTTAAATTCTGCAAGTTCAGAATGGGCACATCACAGAAAGGCACAAATCCTATCTGTCAGCATTAGCCAGTGTGGTGTACAGGGTTACAGTACTGAAGTTTGACTTGAGAAATAGAGGGTTTTTGTCCCCAGCAAGCAGCGTGAAACCCAACAGGTCACCTTGGGCCAGTTTATCTTCTTCAGCCTGACCTACCCCACAGGATTGCTGCTGGGAGGATGAAGTAGAGAGGAGAGCCACACACACCACTTTCCCTAACTAGCGAAAAATCTGGCTATAAATGTTAATAAATGCAGCCTGCAACGAAATATTGCAATGAATCTTTACCTCCTAACCCTGTGAGCTATCCTAGCCATGCTTTCCTCCTCAATGCTCCCATTCCCCTTCTGCCTCATTTTTCCAACCGACACTCTTCATTCCACGACTAACAAAATGATATTCTCACTAGTGTTCCAGAGCTACAACCAAAAATGATCCTTCTGTTGCATTCTTTCTCCAATTACTGTTTTGCTGTCTCTCCCAGGTATGGCAATCTGCTATCTGGCGGAAGAGAAAGACTAGCCAACAAGACTACTGAGTGGCCACCTCTGATCTGCAGACAGTGGACCCTGAATCAAACAGATTTTTGTTCTTTCCAAAACTTATACTTGAGTATACGTGTAGCATGAAGGAGGCATCCAAACAAGCATCTTCTCAATCCTAGTTCTGACAAACAGTGTTAGAGAACAAGGTTTCTTGATCAATGGTCAAAAGCCCATCCTCCCCCCCCCCCAATCAGAGGAAAGCGTAGCTCTCCCACATCCTATAGGGCAGTCCTTCTTAAGCTAGGTTACGTGGGGGGACCAGCAGGTTCTTCCCCCAATGTGCCAGGGACTGGCAGCATATTTGTACCCGTTGACTACAATTAGTTGCCCATCCTATACTATGTAAAGAACCATGTACGCTAATGCCACTACGGTTATTACCATTATACATACATACACGCACATGCAAGCGTGCATGCACACACACATAGAGGTACAATAAAAATGTATTTTTGTTTACAAATTTGTATCCTGAAACACAGGGGGCACACACAGCTATACACCCTATATATAAAGCTAGAAAAATAATATGAGGTATATATCTGTGTGTTTGTGCCCTGTTTTTCAGAAGACAGATCGCTCCAAGCAGCTTGCAAAATACATGTGAAAGCATTACAAGCAGTATCGAGATGCTTATAATCAGGATCCTTTCCACAGGCTAGTCAATGGTAGATAGTGTGCTGTGAGGGAGTTTACAAGTCTACAGCCCTTTTCGCACGGCATTTTCAATGCGAAAGGGTCCCTTGAGCGTCGCGCACGTGAGGAGTGGTCCACACAACACACTCACATTTGCGCGATGCTCCAGGGCCCGGCAGGGACTGTTCACGCATTTTTTCATTTTCAGCTTGAAGCCAAAAATGGTGCGCGGTCGCACATCGCTCCGGGGCCCCGCATGCACTTACCTTGCATGCGGAGCCTCTGGAGCCGGGCCAGTTGCGCTTCCTGTCTCAGTGCAACCTGGGAAGGTCCCAGGCTGCACTGAGAAACGAAGAGGCGGGGCTCTCGCGTGAGCAGGAAGCTCGTGTGGAGCTGAAGCAGGAAAGCGAGAGCCTCTCTCCGGAGGCTTCTCGCGCGAGCACCGAAAATAGGTGAGTTGCGGAAAGGGCCTACCTGGAGAAAACTCTTGAGGTTTTCTTTGCCTGCTTTGCTCACACTCTTGAGATCCACCTCACAGTGCAATTTATGGTAGTTTTCTCTACAGACCATCTCTTCCCTGCAGTATTCCTTTGTCACAGAGAAAGGGAAAGTCTGGCCTTCCAAACACTTTTGGCCTACAACTCCCACAGTCCCTTACCAGTGGTCATGCTGGGGGGGGGGGACTGACGTGAGTTCTAGGCCAAAACAGCAGGAGGGTTAAAGTTTCCCTCCTCTTGCTCCACCACTTGGTATCCTCTCTCTATGTACTTTGTAGGGGAAGTGAGAAAGGAGCTCACTTTTGAACTGTGAGAGCCAACAAGGACTGTGTGCAACTTGTTTTCTCTCACGACGGGAGAGAGCGTGGGCAAGTTGACACCTACCTCCTGGGCATAGTGTGGGTGGTCAGAACAAAGCTGCCTGGGCACCCATCCAAGTCTGCTTAGGTGGGGGCTCACCTCACACTTGGAATACTTCTCAGCAGTCAATACACCAGCTGGACTGGTGGGGGGGGGGGAACGCTTCACGCGGAGCAGCTCTTTGACAAAAGCAAACCATTTATTACGTCTGTTCAGGGCCTTACACAATGCAGTCCAAGCTGGTTGCAATTCTCAATGAGCATTTTACTCTGAAGAATCCTTTGTTAACAGGCATGGCCCTCTAATCCAAAAGGATTTCAAATCAGTGTTATAGTACTAAGTCGGATTTGAGCATATTTAAAGGTTTGGTTTTTTTGTTTTTTTGTTTTTACAAAAACGAAGACCAATTTTGTCATAACCATTTGGATGAAATCATCATCTTTGGCCAAGTGTGGAAACCACTCCAATGCCTCCGCTGTGCCGTGCAGTCATATCTGGCAGCAGAATAAAGCTTCCTAAGACCCTGATGTTCGGGGGGGGGGAGTGCACCAGAAGCAAAACGTAGCCAAAAATAGCCTTAAATGTTGTTTTGCTTCTATCTGAAAATTCAGCACCAGCTACTGGACCTGAAAAAAGATTCCGTAATTCGTTGACAGAAAATTCTCCAAGTTACTTTTCACTCCGCTGTTCTCAGGGACCGGTGATGCCACTTCCCAGACAGTTCTGAAATCAGAAAATCAGAAAATTTCCTGATACTGTGAAACAGACTGGTGCTTGTCTAACATGTTTGGATCACCCTGTGCACTTTGTTCACAATTAACTCTCCTGTTTATGACCACCTCTATCCTACTTTACAAAGAAAGCAGTGGTTACATTTTGGATCCGCATTTAACAAAAACCACCTCATACTTACATGCTCTTTCCCTTCCCCCTTGAATCTGCGGAAGGGAAGGAGATCAGACATTTCTGCTTTTCTGCACACCACAGTTTGGCATTGTTTCCAAAAGCAATGAACTGCGGGGCTGTACACAAACAAGGTTAGCCTGGGGTGTCGAATCCCTGTACATGGTTCAATAAAACCATAGTTTGCACATCTGGATGAGGTGTCTAATATCGTTTTACTGTGAGCTTCTGGTAGTTTAATCCCCTGACAACTATGGATTCTGGCCTCATTGCTGCTTCCACCAGCAATGCCTTGTTTTGGTCTAGTCAAGGGCCCAGCCAGGCCTAGCAGCTGGCATCCATTTTTTCAATTTTGTTCACATGAGAAGCTGCACAGTGATAACGCTCTGAGAAATTTCAGCTTTCAGCCTTATAACTAGAATTATCTTGGTAGACGTGGTCTACAGCTGTAGAAGTAGCTTTGGCCCTGCTCATTTCCCTCACACCTCACACTTTCTATCACAGCTTTGCGCTTATCTTCCTGTCTGAAGTTCTACATCCTTTCGTTCCTGCAATTCAAGAGCTTTTCTAAGTGAAGTAATTTGGGTTTAAGCATACCTTAGCAATTGATGAGTTTCGTTGTTGTTCTGCACTTTCAAGTCAACTCTGACTTAGGGTGACTCTATCATGGGCAAGATATGTTCTGACAAAGTTTGCCATCGCCTTCTTTTTAGGTCACCCACTGTGTTTCCATGGCTAAGAGACGGTTCAAACCCTTTGTCTTGCAGAGTACTAGTCCAGGATTCAAACCATTATACCTCACAACTTCGCAATACTTTTGTTATTTTGTTCTATTGTATTTTTGCATATTAGTTAGACCTTTTCCCCATCTCTTATTCTATGGACTGCCTCTGGCACCATATCCCGTCTATTCCTTTTGGGCCTTCCTCTTTAAAGTTATTTTGCCTATAAGTCTAAACCTGAGTGCGCTGGCCTCTTGGATCTTAGGGTTGCATCGGGGTTCCCAGGCCCAAATTGAGCGAACAGTATGGAGTTGGGGGCAGTCGCTACCTTACAGGATTGGCATTCACACCGACGTTTGTGGGCCTGGCTCCCTCCTGCTTTGTGACACCTCATGACAAACCAGATTCTAAAACTCCTAATTTCCTTGTAAACAGAGAAAAGGAAAGAGGTACAGTATGAACTCAAACTGCACCACTCAGTCTTCCGGAATTTTGTTTAGAAGACAGTCCAAATTTCCCCAGACCTTTTTTAAAAAATGGGAAAATGCAACTTTTAAACTGCCTGATCTAACTAAGATTGTATCTATTCTTTATGTCACCAATCAATTTTCTGAAACAGTACAGATACAGAAAAGGGAAAAAATATGTGGGAAAATAATCTAATTATATATAAGATATTCTGCTTCATAATTCTCTTCACCATGCAGTAGTGAGCATCCACTATGAAGATTCTTTGAAAAAGCAAAAGCAGCTGGTTTTGGAAAAGGACATTGATTATACTAACATGTTGATTTAGTATTAGTCATAAAAATACTTTTTAAAAGCTGTACTAAAGTAGTAGAAAATATAGTTATAGGTCAAGGGTTGGTATGCTTTTAGCACAGCATAAATATACGTCAGCATACCCATACTGGACTCCATCCTTGAGCAAAAGGACCTCATTCCGAGCAGTAGAAGAGAGGCTGAGGAGAGATTCTTCTATCCCACACAAATGGCAGAAGGCCTTGCTTCCTTCCCAAGGTGCATGTCAGAAAATGTAGCAGAGGCAGTTGGTGACAACCATAAATCACATCTGTCTAGTGAGGCTAGTCAACACTCGTGAACCCCCGCGTGCCTAACACTGCACAGACTGCAACAAAACAGAATCAAAAGTATATCTAGATTAATGAGAAAACGAGATTGCAATCAATTTTTAATTATACCTGCAATGGCAAACCTTGCAGCTAACAATGATTAGCTGAGGCACAAGATTTTAACAACATCCAATTATTTCCTCCAGGTAACCTTGATCAACCATGTTGTGCGGTGAAACTATAAAACTGAGAGATCAATGGGCTATTAAGCAGGCTTGCGAACGGCTTGCTAAAAATGCCCAGTGACCCTACGGAAGTGTCCTTAGTGCTGCGCGCTGTTAATAAGATTAATATTTTAAAAAGTCGGCCTGTTTCAAGCCCTTGACTGAATAGTAATAGCTCTCTGAAGACATATGTAAGACATTCATTTGCCCTTAGCAATAACAATCTGAATGAAAGTTTTACACAATCAACTGATGAAACACGGTTTGCCCTGATCATTTCGGGCATTAAATCGGACTTGTCAGCATTCTCAAGCCCTATTAATCTTACAGTGAGGAACTTCAAGGGGAAAAAAAAGGAGATTTGTCGCTCACTGAAACTAGTTAAAGCCAATATTCATTAGCATAAGCAGTGTTCGTTATTCTCAAGCTCTGAAACATAAGAAAGGTAACCACAGAATACATTCTCACAGTGCCTCAAAGGCTAACTGATTTATTATGACATAAGCTTAAGATTTATTATCACATAAACCACTCAGTCAGGTACAAAAAATACTAAACTGCCCTAAACCAAGCCAGACCACTGGATCAACTACCTCAGAGGTGGGCAAACTGTAGCCTGCAGGGCTCATGAGCCCCTAGATGCTACTTTTGTGGCCCTCGGAAACTCCCCACCCATCTTCCAAAGCCCTCCACTCCACCAGAAATTTTCAGAACAATTTCAGCACGATTTTTGAGCAATTTTTTGCCCCAAAGCGCACAGACCCCCTGCCCATGTGTGAAAACAGACAGAAATATCCTACATTCACAAGCACTCCCAGAACTATGTACTTGCCCCAAATACCTCAATTTTCCTGCACAGTCCCTCTCAAAAACGGTGACAGGATGTGACACAATGGGCTCTGCTGTGGGGGGGGGGTGTGGCCTACAAGGGGGGGCTGTGGCGGGGAATTGTCCCCTGGCCGCCAGCAGTTGCCACTCCGATTGAGGCAGTCTTCACCAGAGATTCCCAAATATGGACCATGGAATATGGCCCACCAGCTTCATTTTGGTCATCCACAAAGCAGGTGAAGAATAATCAAGCATTTGGCCTTGCTCTTGCTTTTACCTAAAGAGATAAAAGGTCTGTCCAACAAGTTAACCATGCTATGGCACAGAGTCAGTCATTTCGAGTACAGGGAACTAGTGTAGTCCATTCACTGGTCCCTAAAGTTTTACTACTTAGAAGGGTGATTCTCAGCCGCCTGGGCCCTATGATTTTCATAATACAATGTTAAACTTAACAGTACTGGTGCTGATGGGGGAAAAAATGTAGGATGTGTAGAACTGCTGATGATCAAATGGTCTGCAAAAACTCCCAGCACCATTTGACTGCTACATGGGGGCGAGGGGGAATTGAGATCCACTTGCCTATACCAACTGGCAGAAGCTTTCCATGGTTTCAGGCTCTCCCTTGCCCAGCAGTGTCTAAAAATGCCAGACAATGAAGCCAGGATCTTATGCATGCAAAGCAGGAGCTGTACTAAAGTGTTAGCTTCCGTTGGCAGTGTTGAACAGATATGGATTTCTGAAAAATCCCTTTTAAACAAAAGGGGCAGAAGGGCACAGCATACAAGGCATACATTACCATGCAAAGCTAAAAGGTCTACAAACTAAGCCTGGGGATCAGGCACAGTAAGTCTTGAAGATATCACAACACTTTCATGTTTGCTGTTAACAGAACTGCTTCTTTGAAGTCTGGTATAATCACTCCGAACTGTAAGATTAAGATGCCCGTTTGACCATTTCTGGCGCGTTCTTGCCATCTTCACGTCACCCAAAATGCAGAGATTCCACTGGGGGCACAGTAAGTTGCATCCTCAAATGTGCTGCATGATGCAGCATTGCTAAAGGCTGTGTGTGTGTGTGCGCGCGCACGCACGCACATGTGCATGCATGCACAGGGACACAAATACAACAACCCAGAGCCTGAAAATTCCCCCCAAAGATTCCTGGGGCTTGCTGTCATATTCCTTCCAAGGTCGCTGCTATGTAGTCGCAAAGCAGAATTTAAAAAGTCCCCAAGGTTTTGTTTTCACTCTGGAGAATTACTGGTTTCAATCTCCTCTCACACACTGTCTACTGATAACGTTTCATCCTCCAAGCAGTGCTGTTTTTAATAGTTTACCTTGCTTTGTTCTCAGTTTTGCTGCAAACTGCTCCTTGTACCATTCTGTTATTAATCAGATGCAAGGAGACAGGTCTACAGGGCTGAAGTCTTACATGTAATTATTAAGGAACATATATTTACTGAACTTGGTATGAGTTACTTCCAAAGGATTTCCAGATAGGATTGTCAATACGGCACTAGTGGACCAGTGCCTGACTCAGTAAAAGCAGCTTCCTGTGTTTATGAGACATGATTAGGATTCAAACTGCAAAATGTGCTGCTCTGAGATCTCAATCATATAGAGCAGGATATAGATATTCCTGCTGTATTATTGCTATTATCACCATCATTGTCAAAAATCAGCAGTTCAATGTAGAATACTTATGCCTTCCAGGTATTTTGGTCTGTAACACCTATCCGCCCCAATCAGCATGGCCAACAGTCAAGATGGGAAACTGTGGACTGTAGTTCAAAACACCTGGAAGGCAGTAATTTGCCTAGCAAGTGAGAATACATATAACAGTGTTTATAAAGAAGAATACTAATCAGAGAGAGGACTTTAAATATATATTAATGTCTAGTAACATTTGCACAGATCAGCCAACATACTGACAGAAACAAAACGGGAAGAAAAGCCAAACTCACACACTGGATAAAAATCATGTTATACCGAAAGATTTGATAGCAGTATTTAATACTGGCCAGACGGAGAACATGCAGCGAGACAGAGAACAAACCACCACTTTAACCAAAAAGTAACTGCCTTGGAGGTCCAGACCTTTGAAAATAAAGGTTTCTTCTAAACAGTTTTCTTTAAAGGGACTCTAATGCATCTCTCACCTCATTAGACCAGGAACAGCTTCACACTACTGCACACTTATGACACAATATTAAATCTTCTTTGAAAGAGACTTCCCAGGAAATGCACTAAAAAGTCACACAACCTACATCTCTTTCATACGGTTGACAAGCTCTAAACTATAACTGTAAGTGAGAATAGTCATCGTGGGCAGCTCGGCGATGCCAAACAGGGATAAACTGACCAGGTGGAAGACCCCTTTCAACCTTGTTTATGACAGCAGCACCTCCAGACTATAACAATATGCAAGCGATGGAAGAGGAAGAAAGACGTGCCATGAAAGCTGTTACTTCTGTACTGTCTACTGGTTGGCTATGGAAGCAAGGCAGAAGAGAGGAGAAAGAAAGCACCTCTCTGCTATTTTTAGAACTCTCTTTGGGGTTCTCTCAGGGCTCTTGCCCTTCACTAGGAAATGCTCATCTACAAAGACCATATGCACAAGGTTCCTCTCTCTCCCTCACCTCTGTGAAATCCAGGGGGTGTACCCACACTACACAATTTCAACACTCTACCGCCTTAACTGCTATGGTGAGGTACTTAGAATTCTCTGACAGAAAGCTCTAGCGCTACAGTTCTATTCAAAGTGGTGGTCCCTGGACTGGTGCTGACAGTCCCTGGTGAACTGCCAGGAAGCAAAAAAGACAATGGTAGCCAATGGGTACAAATATAGTGCCAGTCCTTGGCCCAACGGAAATATGTAATTGCTGGTCTCCCATACCAGACAACCTGGACTAAGTCTTCTAGTACAGAATTCTAAGCAGCTCCTCAGACTACAAATCCAAGGGATCTGTAGGACAGAGCAGCGATTCACAATCCAGACTACAGGTACCCCCGAGGGTACCAATGAGGACACTTGCAGGCATGTGGAAAAAAACAGAATAACGGTGGCCAAAGTAAGAAGTATTAACCATTCTCAGAGGACAGCAAAACTCGACGCAGTTCTTGATTGCCCACAGCGTTGGCATCCCTGTGCCAGAAAATTAAGGGACAGGGAGAAATCATACAGATAAAAAGAAGAGTGACACAAAAACAGAACTTCCAGCTTCCTCACATATCCCCATTCCTTTCTTGGTTTATAAAGTTCCTGTTTGTTTCCTTCTCTCAGCCTCTGAAGAATAGAAGTCCACGCTTTTATTAAGTAGCACTTCCCCGCTCCTCGAGGGGAAACTACACTGCAGAGAGCCAAATAAATAAATAAGATGAGGGTTAAAGGGGAGAACCTGGAGGTAGATTTGCTAAATTCTTCCAAGAAAACCCCATGATAGGTTCATATTAGGGTGTCTGTAAGTCAGAAATGAAGGCACACAACAACAAGGAAGGTGACTGTGCGTTCTGTACTTGGGACTGAATAATCAACACCAATATGGATTAAAAACATACAAAAATATCAGAGCTAGATAGGCATTTTTTAAAAATATATAAAATTAAAACCATTTCAAAATCATTAAAAGACAGGACCAAAAAAGTCAATGAAACAGCACATCACTAAAAGCCCACTACAGCCGATTCTTAAAAGTCTGTCAGAATATGAAAGCTGTCTGAAGCAGAGCAAGAAGGAGGCCATTCTACCTTCTTCAGGAAGGGAATTCCCTACTTGTTTAGGGGAAAGGAAAAATGCATTCTACCCAGACTACAAAGACACTTTTGTTCATATTTGAAAACTCAGTCTGGTATAGAAAGCACATTTTGGACGACTCTTCTCCAACCAGGTGTAATTCAGATGTTTTGGGACTACAATGCCCTAAGTGCTGTCTGAGAATGATGGAGGTTGTGGTTCTTAGCCCAGTTGCCTCCAACACATGGACTACAACCACCATCATCCTCAGCCAGCCTTCTGAGAGTTGTAATCCACACACCTGAAGACAAATGGGCTGAGGAAGGTAATTCAAGTGTGTAGTTCCAGTAATCATGAAGCCCAGGGCACGGTGTCATCGTACCCAGATTAATTTTATTTCAGTGCAAGAGCTGCAGAGAAGAACAGTTTCCTCCTCCTAAAAAGGCATGGTTTCATAACATTAATGACCAAACATAATGAAGGCACGCAACAGTAGCCAAATCCCTCTGTCTCTTTTAGATAGTTATTCTCCATTACCTACACTCACTCTCCCCACACTCAAATCCATTCATATTCTTTTGGCATGGCACAGTAAGTATGAAACTCTGGCTCTGTTTCTTTGCTCAAATGTCCTTAACATTTAAACAATGACAGCACAAAGACTGCTAATATTATTCTGTCATAAAACACTGACAAACAGTCCAATAAAAATATTTTTTCAAAGTAAAGGTTTAGATACAAACCTTTTTAAAGTCGATGCGCTGTGTTCCTTTTTTTCCCACAGTCATTTAACAATTCAACTACTTTGGGCTGTTGGCAACAAGACCTTGATATTTATAAACCTTGAGAAATCACCGCAGCTCATTTTTAAACATTTGCTTACCGAATAGATGGCAAACATGCTAAATCAGATCCCATCTGATTTAGGACTTGGAAAGGGCTTCCTCCACCCCCACCAATTCAAACATTTTCCTGGAAAGCACTGCTGTTGACAAGCGGTTTGAAAGTCTTGCATTGAGTGGCATCGCTGAAATATTTATTAACAATGAATTCTATTAGCACTGGATTTACCCTGTAACCAAGTCAAAGTACATGTAGTAGAAACAATCATGTATTCTTCCCTGCATCCCCTTCTGCCCTTTCATCTGTTTAACCACGTCTATTTTAAATTGTAAGCCTTCAGGGGCCAGATCTATCATATCTGTGATTTGTAAAACTCCATGTATATAGTTACAATTAATACAGTGCTACCTAACACACCATAGCCAGCATCAGTGACATACAGAATCATAAATCCAACATACGCCTACTTGTCTTTTCTGATCGCTGCAGAGGTTGGTGTTCAATGTTTCCCTCCACAATGGCTAAAACCACTAGGTGAGGACTCACCATTTCACTGCGATAAGCCTTCCACAACCATTCAGTGGCTGGTGGTGGGAGAGAGAAGTGCCTACCTTGGTTCCTATAACCGAACACAATATTACTACAACACCCACAGAGGATCTCGGCAGACCAAGTTACTGCCACTGGTCTGTGTCTGCCAACAGGTACACTGACAGACACTTCTCTGCTCTCCTCTGCTTTCCACCAGCCACTGAATGGCCGTGGCGGGGGAGCTAATGAGTGCAACGGCAAGTCTTGGGGTGGGTCTGCAGTACTGCCTGGGATGGAGGAAGATCTGGGAAGCTACAGCGAATGCAAAAACCCACTAGTGGCTGAATCTAAGGGGCCACTGTTTAAATACTAACTGGAACTTATCAGCCAAACCATGCACCACAAGACAACAGGGCAATTAAGTCAGTAGCTTTTAACTACAAACGGGAGTCTACGCCCCAGAGCCCAGCACAGAAATACAGAAGGAACTCTCTGTTCCCCCTTTGTTACAGTCCAGCAAGGTCATAAAACACTTTGTGGGCCAGTTAACTTTCGTGGACTTATTTACAAGGCAGTCCTAAAGTATCTCCTGCAGAACTATAAAAGATTTCCTGCCATCTTTCCATCCCGTCAGCTTCTCTTCCTCTCTTATATAGACAACCCCCAATAATGTTGAAAAAAGAAAAGAAAAGAAACAATCATGCCACTGGAACAACCCGCCTATAAGCCCTGACCATTCACAAGTGAATTAAACCAAATGTTCGGATGTGTTTTCTGGTTGTTGTTTTTTTCAGTTTCCGATTTTGAAATTCATAAGTAAGGAGGTTCAGAAGTCTCTGTAAACTAGGAACCTTGAGGAGCCACTCTTAAATCTGGATACAAGTTCTAGGCCATAAGAATCAAATGTCTGAGTCTGTACAAGTTCAGTTAGCTGCAGTGAACAAAGCAAGACTGGTCAAAGCAAACACACAAAGAATTGGCCTGCACATCTTGTGCGGCGAACTACAAGAACAGATTATCATGGCAAACCTTGCTTCACAGGATCCTAGGAGGAGACTCACATCCATATGACTTGTATAGCCATGTTGCTTAAGCATGATACCTGTCCAGACAAGAGGATGTTCAAGGTGGATGAACTGAATGATCCAATATGGGAAACTGAGCCTCTCAACTCCACTGCAGCATTTACTTAAAGGAGCTGCAAGACCTCTTCATTCTACAAAATGGCACACTTAAGTAATTCACAAACATCTCAGCTAGATGTCAACAAGTGGATATTGATCAGGTTCTTCAAAGGCCAGGTAGTTTGTTTTAAACAGCCTGATGAGGCAATTAATACAAGGCTGTTGCTCTCCATGTTAACAACATTAACACACGCACTTTCTTCTCTCTCACTCCACCAGGCCACTCTCCACGTTTCTGCTGCTTGGTGGGTCTAGTGGTTTTAAGAGGGAAAAAAAGGCACTTTTCAATCATCTAATAGCTCTACTGCACAGAACACACCATAACTTTCACTTTAAAAGAGGGGTGGAGGGAAGTGCAGTCCATGGGCCCAAGGCCCTAACAGCCCCCAGCACCCTTTTTTGTAACTGAAATGTTTTTAATACCTCCCCCCATCTTCTGGGGCATCGTCTGTTGTCATGTTTCTTCCATTCTGGGGCTCGTTTATGCCCATAAGAGATTTTATTTAAACCAAGGTGTAAACTGGAAGTGTGGTTTCAAGGATAAAAATGGCTCTTCCTTGACCCAGAAGATGGAATCATTTCCCCCCACACCCCTGAGAGAGATTTTGAGTTTTAACATTTCCAAAAAAAACCAGGAGGGAGGTTAAATGGGGGTTGGGGAAATTCATAGGAAGAATGTAGCCCTCTAGGGTCACACAGCAGGGCAACGTCACCCCCAACTCCAATTTTATTAGTACAAACTAAGAAGATACACAGGACTGTGTTCTTTATCTTAACCTACATCCTACCAGAGAGGATATGTTCACAACACAGAACCATATTGTCTTACAGAATTCACACAGATGTAGATCCACATAAAAGGCAAGCATATTATGACATTGTCAGCTCAAATTTTAAACAATATTTCTGAGTCTCCACCCCCTGCCATTGACAGCTTTGCTTTTATACTGGGAAATATGGAGCTGAGACCGGGGGGGGGGGGGGAGATTCCCACCAAACTAGCTCATTTTGCCTTTGCAGTATTTTTTTCCCCCACACAGTATAATGTTCCACGTCATTTTATGGTTGAAACATAATGCAGAGAAGCTGGTGAGAAAGCTCAGACAACAAATGAACTCTCTCCCTGCTGAAAGGTGGGAGGGGAACACAATACACCTTTACTTTATCCAGCCCAGGAAGGACCAAGCAGAGATACTGAAGTCACAAAAGGCAGTGATGGAAGGACCTGGTGCAGATGTCCACAGACAGTTCACCACAGAACAGCCAAAGACATCATTCAGAAAATGGCCAGGGCCAGAGAAGAATGCAAACAGAAACACAGTGCTAAAAACCTCTGAACTACTCCTCACAGAAGGCAGTTTTTTACCATGTAATCTGTGAAACAAACAGAGAGGCATGGGATGTGTCCAGGGCATGGACCAAGAGGAACTCTACTTAAGTCAAAGCATGGAAGCTACCTTGAGATCATGGAGTCAAAGGACTACAACTCCATATAGAGGGATACCATGGGCAACAGGAAGTTTTGGAAAAACTGTGGCATTCTGTTGAAGGGCGGTCCCACCTATGAAACAGCCTGGTTGCTCCATTCCACATGTGTACATTGTTGGTTTTGAATAAAAAGTTATCTGAAACATGTTGATCTGCTGCGGGCAGGCAGGCTATCCCTATTCTTTGCATGCCATTCCTGCCTCTCGTACCAAATTTGCTGCTAAAGAGGTAAGACCCAGGAACACCTCTATTTCGTCAACAGATAGTTAGCCATGCCTGGAGAAATATAAACTCTGTTGGGATCCAGCAGGACAACAAAGTGGATGAAAACTGTATCTGCCATAAACTGCCTGGGACAACATGCAGAAAGTGACTTCTAAGTCAATCCCACCAAATCAGAGGCAAAATTCTCAGTGAGTGCAGCCTTTCAAGCTAAATAATAACAACAAAATCTTCCAAGGTCTGAATCTGAGCTTGTTTGTTAAGAAATTCTGAAGCATCAAAAAGATATATTGCAGTAAAAGCAAGAGTGGTCTCTCTCTTTTCTCACTACCTTTTGCTTGAAGACAGACACAAACAGGGACCAATTTTCATGCCTGCTGTGTGCCACACCATCTCATTTTCAGCAGAATGTGGGACTCCTATTCAGATTTAATTCCTGGGCTGAAAAATCTGCACTGGCTGCCCGTCAGACATTGAGCTACATCCACGGTGTTCTTTTAGCTTATAAGGCTCCACAAAGTTCAGGATCCTGGAATCTGAGAGACTACCTTCTCCCAAATAGATCATTCCAATTCTTACGTTTTAGGGGCAGGCTCCTTACTATACTATGGCCTAATGCACAGCTAGTTGGGGTACACAAGATGGCCTTCTTCTCTCATGGCTTCCACCATGTGAAAGTGTCTCCACTGGAATTAGGCAAGACCTTTGGGCTGGGTGTTTCAACGGAAGATCCTTCTACTCATATTTATACAGGTATTCTCCTTTCAATTCTTCTAGTTGTTGATTCTACCAATTTTCCCTGGTTTTTAATGAATGGCACTCTTGCCTTCATTGTTTTATCATTTCATTCTTTTAGCAACTGTTTTATTGCATCTGCTTTACTGTATCTGTTTTGTATCTGTTTTCATTGGGAAACACTAACCCTTAAAAAAGAAAATTGGTTTATAAATGTTTGGAAAGAAATACATAATAACATCAGCATTGAAAGTCAGTTCTGGTTGTAACTTCCAGGTTTTTCATGCCAGTTGGGAGACTTGGAGGGGCAAAGCAAATTTGCTACATCTGAACCCCTCCAGGAGCAGCAAAAGAACTAATATGGGTGTTTTGCTCTCCTCAAAAAACTGAGTGGGTACAGGGGCTTTGGGGGAGTGGGCAGGGACAAAAAAGGCTTTGAGGCCACATGCAGTTTGCAGACCAAAACTTCCCTGCCCCCTGCTACTTCCAGTAAAAGACAAGAGACGTCATTAATTCCAAGCAACATATTCAGTTCAATTCCACAAGTTAAACAATAGCTGTATCACATTTTAAAAAATGCTTTAAATAAAAAAAAATATAAACAGGTTCTAATAAGGAACCCAGGTCCTGACTTTATGAATATGAATGCCCTGCAAGCTGCAAGAAGATGCTTTAGGTGTTCATCTCTAGCATTGCTCAAGAGCCTATTTTCAGTTTAAAATTCAGCTTGCCTCTTCAACAACATGAATGGCTGCAGTGGCAACTCCAAGGAAACCCCTTGGATTCCCCACATATGTACACTGTTTTGGCACAAAGTCTTCCATCCCATATAAAACTGTAGCCCCAAATACATGAATGTACCCCCAAAAGAAAAAGACAATTCAGTACATCTTAAGCAATTATTCCCTTCTTCCTTCGGTTGTTCCAAATGTCACAGCTTTCTGCTGTCAACCCAATATACTTTATGACCAAGCCTTATAAGTTCCACCAAAAAGAGAGCAAAGAATGTGCTGCAAAGAACTCACTAATATTCCAGCAATACCCAAGCCTCTTTCAGCGCAAACTGCCTGAAGACTAAAGCATGTTCTAAAAGGTTTAAGTGTTATGATTAAATTTTAAATGTTATGCTCCATAACGTAGCATTGCATCATTAGTTAAGGGAACAAGCCTCAACCAGGCTTTGCTATGAGATCATCATTCAAGTTCTTATTTACAAGAGTACAGGCAGTAAAAACCTGTTAAATTCTGCATGCAGCAAGGTTATATAACATGGGAAACGCATTCTCTAGGAGCAGATGATGGTGGTGGTGGTGGTGATCATTTTTAAATTATCCTCAGGTTGTGAAATGATTACAACCTGCCATTTACACCAGTCCATGAACATACCAGTAACACACATAAATTTATGTAATTCCGTGACAATACTTTGGAAATGCAACACCATGTTTGTAGATCATTCATTTTTTGATGCAAACCTCTTTCAAAGAAATGCAGCTTCTCCAGAGAGATAATGAGTTGAAACACCATCACTTTCATCATCTATACGTTATCATGTTCTCCGCAGCTAGTTGGAAATTTGGAGAATAATTAAAGACACAAATTTTCAGTTCCAAAATGCATGACCAAAAAAATGACACCAAACCAGGTCCATCAATCAATTAAGACTCCACTGCAACACAAAGCAGCATTCTTACCACTGTGCCTTCACCCAAACCAGATTTCTGCAGACAGTAACAGGTTGGCAACGGAGATCTTTTTTGCCTAGCTATCTACAAAATTACAGTTTTAGATTTTTGCTTGCACTGTCACCTGCAGACAGATTGTGGGGGAACGACTCACCTAAGGGTTCCAAACAAAGCATCAAGCTTGCCCCTGACCCCAACACATTACATACAGAAAAGAGGCACACACCCTTCACTAGCTACTGCATTGGAAGTAAATATACCTGTTCTGGTCCTCCCAAATTCAAGACCACCATTCTTCAGGCCTAACTAGAAAACAGCAGTACAAGTAAGCTCAGTGTATGGAGCGCTCCTATTAAAAGCTATTACATCTCACTTGGAAGGCTTTCTTCTCCTCTTGCATATCTGCCTCCCAATCATGACTCAGTTCCCAATGCTCTCGTGTACACTATTTCATCAAAAACAATAGTCTCGTGGCTCCTTAAAGACTAGTGCACATTTCACTGAGCAAAAGCTTCCATGCACAGCAGCCCACTCCACCAAATAAATTCATTTATGTCCAACAGACTTAACACAGCTACCCTACCACCCCAGAAATCATTTCATCTCACCTGACATGTGCCTTTCTTTTGAGGGCACACTTCTTCTGTAGCTCCCAAGCCATTAAGCTCCACAAATACAACTTCTTCCCCGGTCATATGAATATTACTTCAACTTCCTCCTCCTCCCTCTAGGTAAACTTTAAGCCCATCTATCTTTCTCTCCCTGCAGATACTTCTGGGTAACTACCAAGTTTTCTTTAGCTCTGAACAGTTTAGAAGCTCCCCACCCCTTCACCTCTTGGTCAGCCATCAGATTCCCTACCTTTTGGTACCTCTAGGCCTCCCGACTCTTCTGAAACCCTTCCAACTGCAGCATATCCCAGTTCCTTTCCCTTCCTAGCTGAACCATTCATCAAAAGGCCTCAGAGACTTTTACCAGCCCTTTCGGCAAACACCATGAAGGCATTCATTAAGGGCAGCCCCAGTTCTCTCAGTTATCCACCGCAAGAGTCTACAGGAGAAAGAGGCAACTGGTGGTTCTCCAGATGTTGTCCAACTATTACTCAGATAACCCCCCAGGTAAGCACAGCCAACGGTGGAGAACATGGTAGCTGCAGCCCAACAAGGGCTACCAGTTGCCCACCAGATCCTACAGCCACCTCCTCATCCCTCCTCACATTTAAAACACACTGCAGTTCTTGGGGTGGGGCAAGAGGACCTTCTCAGTATTAGCAGTTGAGGGGAAGGGGAGAGAGCCTCAGGAAAAGACTTGCCATAGATTTCAGTCCTACGCTACCACTACAAGCCTTCCACCCACATTCTCCGTCCAAGGGCACGCAACGCTTCGCGCTTCCTCGGGGAACGATACCCGTCAAGGGGCAAGCGACCCACCCCCACAACAACGGAGCCACTCCTCTATTCCTGCAACGCAAAAACAAACCTCTGGCTCCCCTGCGCTCCAGTGCAAGGTCTTCCACAATATTCCTAGGGAAGCACCTAGTTCCCCCAACCCAGGACACCGCTCCCTTCCTATTTTGGCCAGATCGGTCCAAAACCGCTCTCATCCGGCAATCTGAAAGAGGGGTACAACAATCCCACAACACACAGAACACATAACGTTGGTACCTAATCCCTACGCTGCTCACAAAACACGTAGTCGAGGAGGAAGCTTGCAAGTGGTAAGGTCATGCCTCAGCCTCCTACTCTTAACAAAGGAACCCCCGCTCCCCCTTTACCCCAGGCTCAACAAGACCCCGCAATCTGGGGGGCAAACAACCCAGGGCTCCCTAGCATCACCAATCAGGAAACCTACAACCCCCCCCCCATTCCTTAAGGTCACAGCTCACCCACCCCTCCCTCAGAGACGCTCTTGCCTACTTTCAAGGCTCTCTCCCTCCCGAGGAACCCCAAGGGGCTCCCCAGTACCCCCCCGACCACACAGTTGGGGGGGATTCCCCTCCTCCAGCTGCCACCCCACCTCCCAAAGAGAAAGCCAGCCCCACAGAGAAGAGGCCCCTTGCTCATCCCTGAAGGGGAGCCCCAGAGCACCCCCTACTTCCCAGGAAGCCCTCCTCTGCCTCTGAGGCGCCCCCCCCACCTACACCCCACAACGACAACCCCTCAGGACAGCTTCTCCAAGGACTTTAGGGGGGCAGAACCCCCCCCACATCCCAATACTTAAGGGGGCAGCCTGAAGGAGCTTCCTAGGGACCCCCAATGCCCCCCAAAGGGAAAATAAGTAGGTGAAGGGGGCTTCAGTCAGGGGTCCTCTTTCAGCGCTCTCCCCTCAGCGGCAGGACTCGCTCAAGCCCCTCCCTCCCTCCCTCCCTCCCTCGCCGGTCCCGCGTGTCCCTTCCCGGCCCCCGTACCTGGCCGCAGCGGCTCGGTGATGCTGAGCACCAGGAGGAAAAGGAGGAGGAAAGTGCCGCTGTCTGCTTTGGGCACCATTTATCCTCCGTTCATCCTCCCCCCGGCGCGGCCACAGTAAACCCCCTCCCCGGGGGAGCAGGAGGGGGCGGAGGAGAAAAGAAGTGAGGAAATTTTAAAAAAAGAAAGGAAGAAAGAAAAGGGCGGCCGTCTGCCTCGCCGCCGCAGCCACGGCCGAGCTGGCCTTTCTTCCTCTTCCTCTTCCTCCTCCTCAGCCCGCTTCTCCCTCACAGCCTCCGGAGGGTCGTCGTTGCCGAGACGGCTTCGCCCGCCTGGCTCTCTTCGCGAGGGGAAGATGGCGGCCGCATTCGAACCCCCGTCTCGCCGGAGCGCTGCCTTGCCTCCTGGCTGGGCCCCGCCCTCTTCCTCGCGACCAATGGGCGGCCGCGGGGGGCGGGGCTTCGGCAGGCGGCCGTCTGCATGGGCGCGTGGCTAATGGGGGCCGCAGGGCCGCGCGCGCGCCTCCTCCGCGCGCTACCTGAGGTAGAGCTACGTCAGAGGCGAACGGCGTTTGTTCTCTCTTCAGGAGACTTGTGTCCCGTTTTTTGTGGGAGAGCGTCCAGCAGCGTGCGTGGTATTATATCTGTGTAGGTATGCGTTTGTATACAGGTAGGGATATTGGTGTTGGGTGCCTTCAGGTATTATATCTAATATATGAAAGTCAAAGTCTGTTTGTGTCAGGTGAGAAGACCTCGTGCGCCTCAGGAGATTCTGTGGAATCCTGAGGTTGGCAGTTCAGGGAGGGGCCTTTAGAAGTCCCTTGGGCCTCTGGCAACTTTGTGTCCCTTTTGAGTAGGCTGGTTGCTATGGAGATGAGGCCTAGCAGCAAGGAGGGGGACCCTGTATTCTCCTCAGGAACCCAACCTCTGCATGTTAAGAACTCTGAATGCAGATTGGATTGGGGAATATGGGGAAAAGTGACAGGCCCGGGAGGAGAAAGTTTGGGGAATTAGAGACTGAGGCTCTCAAATCTTTCTAACAAGTGTTACCTATGAGAAAATAAAATCCCGGGCAACGCCAGGTATATACACTAGTATGTATACAAATATATATATAGACACATACACACACATACATACACAGAGAGATGTGTGTATGCATGTATTTCAGAGGAAGGAACTGGCCAAACCACCTCTGACTATTCCTTGCCCAAGAAAACCCTCTGAAATTCGTTGGGGGGGGTTGCCATAAGTGGACAGGCAACTTGAAGGGGCATATGCACATATTACTGTTACTAATGGTGAGTTATATTTGTATCACAGGGCCTTTCCACCCTACGTTGTTACAGTGCTATTATTCCACTTTCGACCTCCTGTGGAATTCTGGAGTTTGCAGTTTTAGGGAGGGGCACTGAGAAGCTTGAAGCTATTGTGCTGTGTGCTAATCTCTGGAGCAGCAGAAAACAGGCTTGCTCCATCTTCCCTATGGCATCCCTTCAAAGATTTAAAAATAGGCCATTTAGAATTCTCAGCCAGAGAGCTCTTGGGCCTCAGGAAACTACAAACCCCAGAATTCCACAGGAGGTTGAAAGTGGAACATAGCACCATAATAGTGTAGTACAGAAAGGTCCCAAGTCTTTTTTCCACCCCGCCCACTTGGGCTGAAGGTGGCATGCATGGCTCTTTTTCCCCTGCTTTATCCTCACAACAGTCCTGTGAGGTAGGCAGTGGTGTATCTAGCATAAACAGTGCCTAGGGCAAGCATGGAAGTTGCACCCTGCATCCACAGCTTTTTGCCACACACCCCCAGCATTGGCACCTGAGGCATGTGCCCTACTTGCCCCACCCTAGATACGCCTCTCGAGGTAGGCCGGGGAGAGAACATTGGCATGGGGGAATCAAGCTTCCATGATCCCCATGCTGGGGGGGACAAACTGCCTGCGTACTCTGACTCCTAGGACTTTTTCAAAGTGCTAGTTAGATTTTAAAAATGTTACAAACTACAATGCACTCCCTCCCCCACAACAATAGTTCATGCTTCTGTGACTTTTTGGCATCAAACATGATCCTTTTTTTAAAAAAAAATGCCCAGTTGTTCTTATTCGGTCACGGGCTCTTCCAGAAAGGGCAAATGTGTCGGGAGATTGTTGGAAGTTGCAATAGTCAATCCACTTGCAAATGTTTTCAAAAGAGCCCCATACACCCTGCAGCGTTTCACAGATGAAAACAGAGACATGTTTATGACACTTTTCCGGTTGTACCAGAGAACCATGATGATGCCCATCCTACACGTTGCGTGTTGCTTGCAGTTTACCATCATCCCTTCTAGCCTGTATTAATTTCTATAAATCTCATGTCCTGGCTCAGGCTGAAGGCTGCCAGGGGTAGATGACCTCGAACAGTAGCCTGTAGCAATAATGGAGAATTTCCATTCCTCTCATGTTTTAGTGGAGTTTTCTAAAATTAGCAAAGTTCTTCATCTTTGGAATAGCAAGAACTAGAGGGTTTTAAAAATCAGTTGTGGGATGTAAATAGTACCTATCAATTAGATTGTTTATCTTCTTCGATGTCGATCCTTAAGCATTATTAGTATTAGTATTGTTATGTTCATCTTTCATAGTCTGTTCTTAATATAATTTTATTACAAGAAAATAATTTAATAAAGATTGTATATGATGAAAAATCAGTTGTGGGACAAAGCAAAACTGAGGGACCTTTCACACTGTGCAATACACTTGCAGTGCCAAGATTGTACTTGAACTTCCATGGCAAATTCCTATGGACTCCTGAGATCTGCAGTTTAGGGAGAGGTATTTAGAATTCTCAGCTAGAGAACTCCGCTAGTGCCTCACCAAACTACAAACCCCAGGCTTCCATAGGATGCAGGCATATCTGGCAAGTACAACATGCTTGTCGGTATACAGGGAATCACTTAACCTGTGGGATGTGGCCAGTGCAGATCGGTAAAAAATTTGGTTCAGCTGGGTGTTGAGGAATTTATCAAAATGTGTCAATCACACCTTTGAGATGAAAAGAATTTGAAATACAGGAGAAAGTGTAATGGACATATGTTCCCATTTGTAGTTTTTTAAAAATATTTAGACTTCTCTGCTTCAGAGCTCTTACACCTTAACAAACTATAAATCCCAGGCTTCTAGAGGATACAGCCACGGAAATTAAAACTGGTATGAAAATGCTACAACTATGTTGTGTGAAAAAGCCTGGTGCCCTTTTGCTCTACACAATTATCGCACTATGATTCCACTTTGACTGCCACAGCAACATCCTGGAAACCATGAAGCCATATGAGGAGAGGCTTAGGGAGCTGGTATATTTGGCCTGGAGAAGAGAAGGTTAAGAGGCGACATGATAGCTCTGTTTAAATATTTGAAGGGATGTCAAATGGAGGATGGAGCAAGCTTGTTGTCTTCTGCTCCAGAGACTAGGTCATGGAGCAATGGCCTTGAACTTCAGGAAAAGAGATTCCACCTAAACATTAGGAAGAACTTCCTGATGGTAAGAGCAGTCTGACAGTGGAATACTCTGTTTCGGAGTGTGGTGGAGTTTCGCCACTTGCCATGCTGGTTGGTTTATTCTGGGAGCCGCAGTCCAAAAAGTCACTTTCCCAAGTTTTGTGATCATCTGCTGTAATAGTGTTTCCTCTTATTCAAGTCCCTGAGTGACATGTCCTAGCACCTTACAGTGTTCCCTTATGATCTCATCTGATGACATCAGCAATTCAAACCTTGCTGTGAGACCTGACACCAAGCCAGCCTCAAAAATCCTTGAGATGACCACCATCTCACAACCCCAAAGAACGCCATTCTAAATTACATTCTGATGGGAGGTTGGCATCCCCGCCCTTTGCGTCATGGATGATGCTGCCGTGCTTAAGAGGAAAGGTTATATCCTGGGAGGTAGTTTGGGTGAGAGTTCCTTTGCGAAAGTAAAATCAGCCTACTCGGAGCGTCTGAAATTCAATGTGGCTGTGAAAATCACAGACAGGAGGAAAGTTCCGACAGAGTTCTTAGAAAAATTTCTGCCCCGGGAATTGGAGATCTTGTCCACCGTGAACCATTGCTCCATCATCAAGATCTACGAGATCTTTGAGACCTCTGGGAAAGTCTACATCGTGATGGAACTTTGCGTGCAAGGTGACTTGCTGGAGTTTATCAAGAGCAACCGTGGGCTCCCGGAGGAAGTTGCTCGCCGGATGTTTCGCCAATTGTGTTGTGCCGTCAAATACTGCCATGATTTAGATGTGGTACACCGGGACCTCAAGTGTGACAACATTCTCCTAGACAAAGACATGAATGTCAAATTATCCGATTTTGGATTCTCCAAGCGGTGCTTCCGAGATGTGAATGGCAGGATCGTTCCCAGCCAGACTTTTTGTGGTTCTGCAGCTTACGCCGCTCCAGAAGTGATCCAAGGCATCCCGTACCATCCCAAAGTTTACGACATGTGGAGCTTGGGGGTCATTCTTTACGTCATGGTCTCTGGGTACATGCCATATGACGACTCCAACGTCAAGCGAATGCTCCAACTTCAGCAGGAACACCGCGTGCTCTTCCCAGACTCGTTGAGCATTGAATGCAAAGACCTTATTTTCCGCATGCTCCAGCCGGACGTTGCTCACCGACTCCAGATCGAAGAGGTCTTGAACCACCCTTGGGTACAGGGGAAGCGCCTCAAGTCACAGAGATTTTGAGAATGACCAGGCGGTAAAGAGCAAATGTGCAATGTTATCGGGAGTACTTATTGCTTTGCAGAGTGCAGTAAATATTAATTTCTTGTCCTTGAGCTACTGTTCTCCTTATGAGATCCAAATTCACTGACTGACATACTGTTCTCTATCAAGGCAGTTCCCATTTCAAAGAAGAGAACTGGGTGGCCCATGGGCCATAGGTAACCAGCCAAAGGCCCCCTGAACATCTGCCATTGCAGAAAAAAATGGCCGCAAAATGGAGAATTGCACCCTCCAGAAACCTTCAGAGATAATTCTCCATATTGAGGACATTTTGAGTGAGAGTGGACCTTTTTGTATGTGAAATACCCTATTTTCCAATTGGACGGAGACATGTGGGCACTTCTGCAGGCATCCCCTGCTTAACTGATGGGTTAGAGGCCAGAGGACTGTCAGAAAGTGGAATTGGTTGAAAAGTGGAACCCAGTCTTTTACCAGTTCTTGTCCTCTTGCCTTCTTCCTGTAGGGAACATAAAGGAATTACGGAAGCTTGCTTGGCAAGCCTCCATAATTCCCTCAAGTTCCCTGCAGGAAGAAGGCAAGAGGACAAGAACTGACGAAAGAGCGGGCCTGACATCAAAAGAACAGTACATGTCCATAATTTACAACAGTTGAAAGAGCAGAAAATTGGGCGAAAAAACCAAGCTGCCAAAAAGTGGGAGATGCCTGTAGTTTGGAAAAAGTGAATGAGTACAAGCTGTGGAGACCCAGGAGGTTTGAATACAGCTCCAAGGCAGCCTCCAAGTTCTCTGGGGCCATCTAAGTCCTCTAAGTTGAGGATCAAGGACATGAAGCCTACATGGGTTAACCTGCAGCTCTCCCGATATTGTTGGACCCCAAGTCCACCCCCCAGCATGGGCAGTAGTCGGGGAGGAGGGAAGATGTTGTTCAAAAGCACCCGGAGAGTCACAGACTCCCCACTCCATGATATATTTAAAAAACTGGGAAGAGATACCCAAGCAAGGACCAGGTCTTTCATGATGTCATACAGTGAAGTTACTTACATAATGACCCAAGGAAATAGAGACAGTTCTGGGGTGAGAGGAGCGAAAGCCCTGGTTGCGTGCTTTTCTGTGGCATCTGATTGGCCGCTGTGAGAAACCAGATGCTAAATTAGATGGACTTTTCAGCTCAACCCAGAGCCAGCTCTACTGTTAGGCAGGATAAGACCAACACCTCAAGTGCCAGATGTTGAGGGTTGGCCGTGGCCATCTCCAGCTGTTTCTCCTGAGCCCCCTGGCCGTTTCTTTCCTCTTGGAGTCCTGGCTCTTACTGGAACTCCAGTAAGAAATGTAGGTAGACATTCTGAAGTCCTTAAGGTCCATCCTGTCTTCTCAGAATTCTTCAGGCTCTCTCCCAGCTCCTTCTCTTGCCTGATACACATAGACCCAGTAGAAGGTACATACAAAAAACAGTTCTACCTCCACCAGCCAGCCCTTCTCCTGCAAGGAGTTTGCATTCCTAGAGTAACATGTTGCAGTGGCTCCAAATGTGCTGAATTTTGCAAGCATGTTTATCCAGAGGGCAAGTTGGCACAAGGCAGCTATGTGGGTGCCTCTCTTACACCACCCTGGCACCAGAAGGCCAACTGGTTCTTGCAAAACCATGGAAAGGATCCAGCAACACTGGAAGGGCAAAGCCTGTGGCAGTACCTGCCCTTGAACAGGGGTAAACCCCACCAAACCCCCTGGAAGCGAGGTCCGAGTGAGCTTGTTTGGCACTGCATCCCACCGCTGGAACCCAAGACAGCCGTAGGGCAAGTCGTGGGGTGGGATGAATAGGATTACCAGATCCCAGAGTCTAGCTCTGTCTCTGACCCTTGGCCAGTGAGGAGGGTAAGCAGACTGCCATGAAAAGTGTGTGCTCACCTTTGTTAGACTTGGGGCAACTTTTATATTTGAATGACATACTCGAGCAGGTCGAGACAGCGCAAATGTTGCTGAGGGTTGCAGTATTTCTACCAGTAGTTTTCGGTTTTGTGTTGAAGAACCCAACCACGTTCCCTTCATCTCGGGGAATTCCCTGGGAGTTCCACAGATAAACCACACTGTTCTCATTACCACTCTTTGCAGGGCTTTTCTTCTGTTGTCGTCGCCCTCCTGCTGTGTTCCAAAGCCGTTTTGGGGGAAACCCCATCACTTCTACCCCAACCAGTGCTGAAAAGGAGCAGGAAATGCCAGTCCCTGTCTGTATGCAGAGGTGGCACCGTCAGCTGCCGCCCGGTTGATTTGTGGTGGCGTAGTCTGTATCTTTCCCTGGTCTGGATCAGCCCTGAGCAACTGTGGCCAGTGTTTAATGTGCAATCTGCATTGTTTGAGGATAGTAATTGCCTGAAACTGGCACCGATTTTTTTTTTAAAAAAAGGGGGGGCTTTGGAAGTTTGGTGGAGGGAACTGGGGCCATAAGGCAGCCCACCCTTGTTCTAAATGCTTCTGTCCTACAGAAATGTTTCCAGACCACAGAAGTGTGAGGCTGTGTTCCATGGTCGCCACCTACTGGAATAAGACGGAATGAAACAGTAGATGGGACACTCGGTTGGAATGCCTTTTAAGTCGCCTGCCGACTTATGGTGACCCCGTGAATTAATTTCGCTGGATTTTTCTTAGGCAAGGAATACCCAGAGGTGTTTCTGCCAGTCCCTTCCTGCAAAACAGAACTTACAGCACCTGGCATTTGTTGGCAGTCTCCCCCTCCAAGTACTAAGAAGAGCTGACCCTGCTTAGCTTCCAAGATCAGACAGGATCCGGTGAGATGCACACCCATGTATGTACATGCAGACACACTTGTGTAAACACAGAATCCAATTCCCAGAGAGACTTGCCTGCTACCAACTTTATTTTCCTCTCCTTTTTTGTGGCAAGTGCAGGCCTTTAAAAAAAAAACAGCAAAGCTTTTCATGTTGAATATTTTTAAATGCAAGCTTTCAATAGTCTGCCCTATTGTAATCAATTGCCCCGTTGATTGCAGCTATTTTATTGTGTTTCTAACGTTCCCCTTTGTACACCTTTCTGAGATCTACCACAAAAGGGGAAGGGTTAGAAGGTGTTTACAAAAGATCAGTGAAGGGGCTTTTAATCCACATCATTATGGAATCCTTAGAGTTGATCGCAGTCAAAAAGCTAGACAAGAAGTTCATTGTTTCTCTCCAGCAAAAATGTAACAGCAGCAAGAAACTCCTAGCTCTACTCTGAAACAAATGGAGTCTTGTGCCATCTAGGGACCAAGCGCTGTAATGACACCGTCAACCCACGGCTGAAGAGGTAGGCCAATTTTCGGTGGAAAAGGAGCCTGCCTCTTCTGTTCAGGGATCAGCCACAACACGAACAGTCAAAAAAACTTCATGGCTGGGGCATTTAGTGTGGGGTTTATTTCACTTAATTTTTTCAATCAGTGTATAGCCTGCATTTCTAGCAAAAAGTGAATTCAGCAACACCTGAAAAACAAATTATATTTTTCTAAAAATGCATTTTATATATCTGGTTAAAGCACAGTGGATGAGAGCTCCATGAAAAGAAATTGAAGCACTCTTCTGCTAAATGTCAAAGTCCTGTCTGAATAAAAAAAGATCAGTTTGCTTGTGAGAGGACCGGGTGGGGGGCAGCCTCAACAAAGCTTGGGAGCAGACATCAAGAGAGCCCAGAAAATGGCAGCAGTACCCTCACACACAGACACACTTTGCTGAAGTTCCCAGATGCTGGAGCAAGGAGAATACCAGTTTCTTAGGGAAGATAGTTGTGGGGGAAGTGAACAAGTCTCCTATATTGTATTGTAAGAGAATTAGGCCCAGCAAGGATGAAGCACCAGGATTTTTCAACTACCAGGGACAATGAAGTCATCCGCCAACAACCCAAAAGCTTCCCTACTCCTTCCAAGCACATCTGAAATCCTCATGGTAGCCAGGTGGTGGGGAATGTATTTTCCCCAAGGCAATACATTATCCCAACCTCTCTCTGTTATCATCCAAAATATTTGGGGATGGCTTTGTCTTGACTAGGCAATGAAGATCCACTGGCATTCAGAAAGACCTGCTCCTGGCGGAACCATGCAGCACCCTTCCTTTGGGGGGCCCTCCTTGCTCTCATGGAGAATTTATGAAGGTCCAAAAACTTACCACTATCCTACTGCCCATAAGCATACGGCGCAGAAGTGAGCAGAAAATAGTAAAAGCTACCTTGCCTGCCCCTTCCTATTACAAAAGAAGGTGTGGAACCGTCAAGTCCTTTTGAGTCAAAGCTTATGTTTTTGATTTGCTGTATTGTTTTGTATGGTCTCTGTGTGCATTTTACGTCTTATGTTTTTTGTTTGTTTAAACATTAATAAAAAATTGCTTAAAAAAAACAAATTTAAAAAAGTCATTTCCAACTTATGGAGACGCTAAGATGAACCTATCTTGGGGTTTTCTGGGGCTGAGAGCATGTGATCCACCCAAGGTTACCCAGTAAGTTTCCATGGCTAAGCAAGGGATCGAACCCTGGTCCCCAAGGTCGTAGGCCAACACTCAGATCTCTACACCATGAGGGCCCTATAGCACTTGCTTAATCATCTCCAAGAACCACTCTGCTTTGTGACATCACAAAAGAATGTCAAGAGTTCCGCAGCTCTCCAGCCAAGGAGAAGAAGCCACACCATTTCAGAGGACCATCTTAGAATGCGTGCCAATGGGGCCAGGGGCCAGGGGGTGGAGCTAGGATAAGCAATGCTCGACCACCTTGAACGAATCAGTTAGGGGCTGGCTTGGGCACTATGGATGATGCTGAAGTTCTGAAAAAGAGAGGCTATGTTATGGGCATCAATCTTGGGGAAGGGTCCTATGCAAAGGTGAAATCGGCCTACTCGGATCGGCTGAAATGCAACGTGGCGGTCAAGATCATCGATAAGAAGAAAGCACCACGGGATTTCCTGGAGAGGTTTCTTCCCCGAGAGATTGAGATGCTGGCCAGAGTGAAACATCAGGCCATCATCAAGACCTACGAGATCTTTGAGACCTCTGATGGGAAAGTCTACATTGTGACTGAGCTCGGCGTCCAAGGCGACTTGCTGGAGTTCATCAAGAGGAGAGGAGCCCTCCCAGAAGACGTTGCTCGGAGGATGTTCCGCCAGTTGGCCGGTGCTATCAAGTACTGCCACGAGTTGGACATTGTCCACCGGGACTTGAAATGTGAGAACCTCCTGCTGGACAAAGAGTTTAACATCAAATTGACGGACTTTGGCTTCTCCAAACGCTTGACTCGGGATGAGGACGGCAGGGTCATTCTCAGCAAAACCTTCTGCGGTTCGGCGGCCTATGCAGCCCCTGAAGTGCTGCAAGGGATCCCTTACCAACCCAAAGTTTATGACATCTGGAGCCTGGGCGTTGTCCTGTTCATCATGGTTTGCGGCTCCATGCCTTACGATGACTCAAACATCAAAAAGATGCTCAAACTTCAGAAGGAGCATCGGGTGCACTTCCCCCGGTCCAAAGTGCTGTCAGTTGAGTGCAAAGATCTCATTTACCGCATGCTCCAACCCGACGTGTCTCGTCGATTGTGCATTGACGAGGTTTTGATGCATGTCTGGATGCAAGGCCCCAAATCCATTTCGGACACCACCCTGGCAAAATCAGGCGAGTGTTCCCATCATCAGAATCAGATCAGGGCCATCTACGGCAAAGAATCTGGGCCTGAGCCCTCGGACAATGAGCAAGTTATCCAAGAGGAAAGGCATGTCGATATGGACAAACTCTCTGAGCAGGTGCAAAAGACTTCTCTCTGAAAGAGCCGGAGACCTAGGGACAACCCAAAGATGGTGGACGGGGGCTATCTGCAGCTCATCTTGAGAAGTCTCTGTGCTAAAGACTTTGAAGAGGAGACTGAAATAAGGGTAGAAAGCTTTTTCTAATATCAAGTGCTTTCAGATTTCCATCTTGGAAGCCACCAAAGCCAACTAACACCTGTCCTGCTCCAGATCTCTACTTTTGTAAGAGGCACAACATTGGAAGAGAGAAATTGGCTCCCCACTCTTCCCCATGTTCTTCTTAAAATGAAAAAAAGAAACCACTGTAGATTAATTTGGCTGTGATCTGAGATTTGTCCTTTCAGGTTGGCCTAACAGTACTGTGAGATTAATCGTATCCCATCCAATCAGCTAGAGACCTAAACACTGGAGTACCAACCAGTTTTCTGTAATGAACACACATGCTGCAAATGGCCCTCTTTCCTTTGAACCACCTGCAACTTGGAGATACACACTACTGCCAGAAAAAGTACACCTAAGAACTAGGTATGTACTGGCATTTCCCAACAAAATTGCAATACCAGTGAAATGAAGGTTTAAGAAGATCCAGATCAACTAAAACTATGACCTAAGTGCCACTGTGTGTGTGTGTGTGTGTTTTTCTCTCTCTCTCTCAATCTACATTTAAAAAAATGTACTGTCTACTTTAGCAGTGGGCAAGCAACTCCCATCATCCCTTACCATTGAATCACGCCCACCACCTTGCAGCATCAGGCAGCTGTTGGAACTCCAACATCCCGAAAAGACCCACTGGTTCTCTTAACTGCCTTGGGACTCCTTCCACATTAAATTTCCCCGGGTGCCCTGGAGTGCCCAACATATGTTACACCACTGACTGTGGAAGGGTTTAATTTGTAGACTCCAGGAGAGCAGAGGTGGGCAATTCCCGAGGGTTGGAAAACTGCACGAGTTGGAAGTCCCCATGAATCCACTGCTATCCCACTTTTCCAAATGCTTTTAAAATGTCCCAGTTTTTCTCTCTCCCCCCTTCCTCTTCGGTCTTTAGCATACTTCAGTTGCTGCAAATTCAGTTCAAAGTACAAAACGAGTTTGCACTCCATTAACCCAGCAGAGAAGAGGGTGCAGAAACTTGCAAAGCGAATTTACTGCCTCCTCTCCTACCCAGTGTGTTCTCCCTCATCAGTAACATTTTCCATCTTGACCACACTCAAATGCTACTTGGCCATGTATGTCCTGGTTTTCATTTGGGAAACATTGGAGGGTGGGTAGTGGTTACACCTACATCAGCTCTCCAGAAATCTTCCACGGGTACATGGAACCCACGAGGAGCAGACATCCGCATGGTACAATGCCATATTTCTAGTTTTTAAATGACAATAGGCAATTCTGAGAATTAAGAACACAACTTCTTGTCTGGGACAAAAGTGAATAATTCAGCAGCTGACAGCATGCTTTGCCCTTAGGAAGTCCATATGCTTGATACCTCCACCTAGACCTGGGAAAGATTTGCACCTGTAATCCTGGAGAGCCCTTTCTAGTCAGCATGTACAATGCTCACCTAGACCAACCAGTGCCCAGATGTAGCATGAGACCACCTCCTGTATTCATGGGCAGGCAATTGTGTGGCATCCAGGAGGCAATTTCCCTGCAGCCTCCTCCCACAAAACATCCCACGCAGCAAACCCAAATACCACTGTTTTCCTCCGCGGTCCCTCTCAAAATGGCTAGAGGAAGTGAGATCACATCACTTCCTGTTGCCATTTTGAAAGGGACTGCAGAGGAGAACAGAACTGTTGGAGGGTAAGGTGGGGTTCCGGAGTACTTGTGGGAGGATTTTTAACAATAATAGATCCATCTTTAAATAACTAAAGGGATGTCATGTAGAAAAGGGAGTGCACTTGCTTTCTGCTGCTCTAGAGGTTAGAACATGAGCCAGTGGATTCAAATCACAAGAGAAGAAGATCCCAGCTAAACATTAGGAAGAACTTCCTGACGGTAGGAGCTGTTCAATCATGCTTTGGGGAGTGCTGGACTCTCTTTCATTGGAAGTTTTTAAATAGAGGTTAGAGGGCCACCTCTCTAGAGCGCTTTAGCAATGGATTCCTCCACAGCAGAGGGTTAAATTCGGTGGCCCTTGGGGTCCCTTCCAATTCTATGATTCTGTAGACATCCTCTAAAGCTCTGTGGCAGAGAGGAATGACACTCAGTAGATTCACTTTTGGTTCTGCTGGTCCTCTGGCACAATAAAAAGAAGCCACACACGCAAGGAAGGGAAAGAGACTTTCCAGCTCAAACCAGTGCCCCGGCTCTTCCCTCACCTACCTGCCCTCTGACATCTAGCAAGCTCATGCCCAAGGAGGGCAACCTGCAATGGACCCTCCAAGGTTTTTGTCTGCTTCAAAGGAGACTTGGGGTTGATACGTTCCAGGAAAAGAGTTTTACACATTTCTCCCAGGAATATTTGTGTGGGTGTATGGGCTTTCAAGTCACCTATTGACTTATGGCAACCTCCATGAATTTCATTGGGTTTTCTTAGGCAAGGAATCCTCAGAAAGTTTTGCTAGTTCCCTTTTCTGAATCAGAATCTATAGCATCTGGGATCCACTAGCAGTCTCCCATCCACATACTTACCAGCTCTGACCCTCCTTAGCTTCTAAGATCAGAAGGGATCTGGTGCCTGTTTAGGGTATTCAGTCTCTTTAAGGTGCTATCTACATTGTATTGAACTTTGTGCAGAATCACAGTTATGCCAGCTTGAAAATAAGCCCAAGTGCGATGGGACACTCTACAATAGTATTTTCCTTTTATCTACTTTATAGTGGAAAAAAAGAAGATGGCTGGAATGCACCTTCACAGTTACAAATGTATAACCTAGAGTTACATATTTGTAACTTTAGAGAACTGGACCAAAACTAACAAAATAAATTTCAACAGGGAGAAAGAAGTATAAGTGCAGTCACTAGGGCAGAAAAAATGAAATGTACAGATATAAGATGGGGCACCTGCTAGACCACAGTACATGTGAAAAGGATCTAGGAGTCTTAGTAGACTACAAGCTGAACATGAGTCAGCAGTGTGATGCTGCAGCTAAGAATGCCAATGCAATTCAGGGCTGCATCAATAGCAGTATAGTGTCTACATCAAGGGAAGTGATGGTACTGCTCTATTCTGCTTTGGTCAGACCCCACCTGGAATACTGTGTCCAGCTCTGGGCACCACAGTTCGGGAAGGAGATGGACAAGATAAAACGTGTCCAGAGGAGGACAACCATGTCTCCTGGAAACCATGAAGCCCTCTGAGGAGCAGCTTAGGGAGCTGAGTATATTCAGCCTGGAGAAGAAAAGGTTAAGAGGCAACATGATAGCTATGTTTAAATATTTGAAGGGACGTCATATGGAGGACGGAGCAGGCCTGGTTTCTGCTGCTCCAGGGACAAGGACATGGAGCAATGGCTTCAAACTTCAGGAAAAGAGATTCCATCTAAACCTTAAGAAGAAATTCCTGACCGTAAGAGCAGTTCAACAGTGCAATATGCAGCCTTGGAGTGTGGTGGAGTCTCCTTATTTGGAGGTTTTTAAACAGAGGTTGAATGGCCATCTTCAGGAATTCTTTGATGGTATATTCCTGCATGACAGAATGGGGTTGGACTTGATGGCCCTTGTGGTCTCTTCCAGCTCTATGAGTCTATGACTAACTGATTCCATATGACAAGAAATGATTATTCCAAGTCCAAAGAAAATTTTCTATATCTTAAATTGGGTGTAATCTAAGTATTCTCCTTGGATTGCTGACTTTCATCAGCAATCTGAACTTCAAAGAAACTAATCCCATGTTTGAAAGCCAATTCACACAACACATCTAGGCACACTTTTGCCTTCTTCTACTGTGGAATTTAAAAGCAAGAGAAGAGATTGGATTGTTTTTGAAAACCGTTAAGATTCCAGTACAAACCAAAAAAATATCTCAGTGAGGTTGAGTGAGAAAGCTATTTCCCTTGGCTTTTAGTTGCTTTATACCCAGCCTGAACAAGGCGGCTTAATTTGCTAGCTCTTCTTCTCAAGTTAGCTTTGTGACATCACGTGGAGACATCACCCATTAAACAATGCTCAAAGTTCTACATCATCCAGCTTCCAAGAACTCCACTGTCCCTTGATGGTACCACCCGCCATGGAACACATGCCAACTAGCTGGATACGTATATCCACCATGTGGCCAAATGTATCTTAGCGGCTGCCTATAGAATCATGGACGATGCTGCAGTCCTTAAAAAAAGAGGTTATACCATGGGAGGAAATTTAGGAGAAGGATCTTACGCAAAGGTCAAATCGGCTTACTCCGAACGCCTGAAATTTGATGTAGCTGTCAAAATCATAGACCGGAAAAAGGCTCCTTCTGACTTTCTGGAGAGGTTTCTTCCAAGAGAAATAGACATCTTGGCCAAGGTCAATCACCGATCCATCATCAAAACCTATGAAATCTTTGAAACCTCTGACGGCAAAGTGTACATTGTGATGGAACTTGGTGTCCAAGGGGACTTGCTAGAGTTCATCAAGACGAAAGGAGCACTGCCCGAAGACATAGCCAGGAAGATGTTCCGTCAGTTATGCTCCGCCATTAAGTACTGTCATGATGCCGACATTGTTCATCGGGACTTAAAATGCGAAAACCTTCTTCTGGACAAAGATTACCACATAAAGCTTTCAGACTTTGGTTTCTCCAGACGCATAGCTCGGGACGAAGACGGCAAAGTGATCCATAGCAAAACCTTCTGTGGTTCAGCAGCTTACGCAGCCCCCGAAGTGCTGCAAGGCATTCCCTACGAACCCAAAGTTTATGACATGTGGAGTTTAGGAGTTATTTTGTACATCATGGTTTGCGGTTCCATGCCTTATGACGACTCGAACATTCGGAAAATGCTACGGCTCCAGAGGGAACACAGGGTCCATTTCCCCAAGTCCAAAAACCTCACCATCGAATGCAAAGATCTCATTTACCGCATGCTCCAACCTGACGTGGGCCGGCGGCTGCGGATCGACGAGGTGTTAAATCACATCTGGATGCAGGTGCCCAAACCCCGAGCAGTATCGATCACTTCGATCGGGAAAAACGGAGAGTGCTCTCGGACTTCAGGTGAGCAGAAGACGGCACCAAGAACAGAAGTGGAACCAGAGAACAAGGGTGAGTCCAGACCATCAGCACCTCCAGCCCAAGTGGACAGATTAGAAGAGAAAGAGGTGCCAGATGAAACAGAAAAACAAGATGTTGTTGAAGAGATCCCGCCCCAGTATGAGGCAATGGATCTCTAAGGCCACTGGACCAAAAAGCTTCCCTCTATGCAACCAGGCGGCCCTAGGTTGTCTGAACAATCCAATAGACGTGGTGGCGAGAGGGGAAAGGTAAGAGTTTTACGGATGAAACAATCAGAAAAGGAGAGAGACTAAAATGCCCAGGGGTGAAAAAAAAGTCAAGGCTTTCTAGCACTTTTTTTAACCAATTCAATTAAATATTTTCTAAATTGATACATACGTTGCTGTCAGTGTCAACCGTCTATGACGAAACCCAGAAGCTCATACGTGTAGGACCAGTGGTGATGGAAAAACTGCCTTGGAAGACAGCTTAGATCCCTCAAATGAAAATAATGGGCTGAAATCCTCTCAAGAGTCAGGCTACACCAGAAGAGGACAAGCTCTTGGAACTAGTGGCCCAACATTCCCCTTGAAATCTATTTCATCTTAGTCTTACCCTCCAAATGCCCTGATTTTTCAGGGACAGTCCAGACTAATCCTCTGCCATCTAGTTTTTTCAGCTGCTTTTAAAAGGTCCCAGTTTCTTTCTCGTCCGCCTCCTCCAACCCCCAGTTTCTTCCTTTTTTCTTAGCTTACTTCAATTGCCAAACGCTGAGTGCAAAGCACAAAAGTAGTTTGACCTCAGTCTAGTCAGCAGAAAGGCAAGAAGTAATCTTGCCCTTCACAGGAGGTTCAGCAAAAACAAACCACTGCAGCCTCACCTAACTTGGGCGTTCTTCCTCATTAATCACTTTTGCCCTCTGATGTTGCTTAGCCAGATATCCTATTTTTTGTCTGTGAAATATCAGAGGACCGGGTACCCTGACTTTTACCACAACAGTGGGCAACTTGTGACTTTTGAGAGCTTGTTGAACTACAACTCCCATCAACTCTAGCTGGCATAGTCAATAGTGAAGGAACATGGGAACTGCAACCCAGTATCTGGAAGGCTGCAAGTTAGACATCCCTGCTTTAACAGGTGTTGGCAACTCAACAGGTATCTCATTTTAGAGGCTTTGGCCACCAAGGGGTTTTCACAGTCCTCTTGATAAGCTGGGATTAATACCATCTGCTGAGCCGCTTGAATTAGGTTGGCTTCACTAGATGCAGGAAACTGAGAGTTTTGCTTTAGTTTCAATCCATGTACTGTTTAACCAATTTAAACTCAAAGGAGGTTGGTACAGTGTTGGCAAGGGAACCTGAGGCTCTCCGGATAATGTTAGACTCCAACTGCCATCAACCCCAGGCCCATGGTCAAGGATAATCTCAAGGTGCTTTCTTAAAATGCTCAGACACTTGGTTCAAAAATAGACTTTCTGGCATTTCTCTAATTCTTTCCTAATGCTTCCTGTAACAACTGAAACCTCTATCCCATACCCCTGTTAATCCCAAAAGGAGAAAATGTTTCCTTCTGAATAAAGTATATGTCAGGGCATTTTAACAAATACAAGCAGCTTGAGAACTGGATTTCTCTCTCGGTGCTATTTCATTTCCAATACCTTCCTTCTTGGAACTTGCAGTCAAACAACGTCAAGAGAATTACCATTTCCATATCCCTGTTGTACAGCATACAAGAACACAGCCTCTTTCCATTTAATCTCCTGCTCTGAGTGACGGGCTTGCCTTCAGTCCCTTCAGACAAGACCACGTCACACAGCTGCACTGATGCTCATTACATCCTTCATTTTTCCAAGCGCACAGCTAGCCTGGATTATTCTTTTTCTGGCCCTGGCTGTCACTTAGAAAGTTGATTGCTGAGATGCATTACCTCTGCAAGATGCAATCTTTTTCCTACTGAGATTTCCTAGAGAAAACAGATGCGGGGGGGGGGGGGGGGCGGAATCCAATAGAGATGGAGAACCAGCATGGATTTTTTTTACAAGAAAAGCCCTGCTCCGCTTACAGAGCTTACCTGTTTTCTTTTCCTTCCAAAGGGAGGAGTGATCATCTGGCAGTTCGTCACAGATATTCCTATGAGAATAAGCCCATTGCCCACAGCAGCCTTCCTTACGGTGGTGTCCTCCCCAACTTTCGAACTACAACTCCCACCATTTCCAACCACCTGATGGGGATGATGGTAGCTGTCGTCCGACACATGGTGGGGGGGACACTGGAGCGAGGAAGACTGGTTTAAGGACAGTGTGGCACCTTATCTGTCATATGATGAATTAGGAAACATCAATGTATTTAAGGAGAAGGAAAGCTTAACATGTTATATACTTCCGTTCAAATCTTCTCTTTAATTATATCCCTGTTCTGGCAGTCAAACTTCTGCCGGATCAAAAGCGCGTCGGTTTGACTGGTTTTACTCTGATTAATGTTACGATACAGAGCGTAGCCAATCACTTTCTTTATTTTTGTTTTAAAGGGCAAGAATTAAGGCTTCTTCATGCAACAAAAGGCAACCAAGATTTGAGCACTAGGCCATTCATCCTTGCTTAAAGGGCTCCTCATTACCTGGTGGGAGCTTCCAGTTTTCAAAAATGCCCCCCCCCCGCCCCAAAAACCATGGCAATATTACCCCCATGAGCCCTTGAGGGACCCTTTCAAAGTATAAAAGTAGGCTTCAGTGGGATCATAAACTATAATGATTTTTTTCTGCTCCAATTTGTCAATAGAAAGCTGCATTCGTACTTTGAGAGACACGTACACAATTTTTCATTAGTTTTACCCCCCCCCGCCCCACCAGGACTGGAAGAACTATCATAGTTACTAATAACCCCTGCAAATAAAATGTAGCACACTCTTTGTTTGGAAGGTTAAGATGACACACAGGGGCTGGAATCCGACTGGTACCTTACATTTGCGTCCAGTCCCCTCCAAAAAGAATTGAATATATGTCCAATAGGGAACAGCTGTATTTGGGTCACAGGCATGCAGTGGGGCATGTCTGGCGCATGAAGATGCACATGTCCATTTTGTTGTACAACATTACAATTCACTAACGAGGCAAAGTTGGACAACCGCCACATAACTTCACAATTATCAAGTTCCACCCTTTTCCCTTGATGTAGGACCGCAGCCCTGCTTTCGCAACACACCCTTTTAAAATTTTTCAGAACGAACAGGTGACTTTGGCTAGGCCAGGAGAAAGGAACTGGCCAAGATAGGTAGAAACCAGCACTCAGGCCTTCCTGGGTTCCAATTCTTTCTACTGCTTGAGGCTGCCACTGCCAAACGGCTTCACAGAACATGAGAGCGGCTTGAACAGACCACAGGGCAAGGGGCCATCTTGTCCTAGCACTCCACAAAACCCCCCAGGTTGAGCAGGAAGGCCACATCCTGACACATCCCATCTCAACAGCACAGTGGCAACCACAAAGCTATTCCCTGTGCAAAACACTTCGCTTCCACATTGGTCTCTGTGCGTTCATCAGCATTTCTCCTTCAGCGATGCCCAAGTCATAGGAAGACCCACTCATTTCAAATTTGCACCAGGCCTTTATTCAAAGGCTTTCTGTAGTCAATAAATAAAAAAAACCTGTGTACAGTCAGGTGCCCAAATGCAGTCACGACCATCCACCCCTCCTCATTACAACAATTCAAAAGGCATCATAATAGCCATTAATGCTATTTACAGTCCTAGTTTTTTTCCTGGTGCCGGCTGTGCTGGAGCACAAGGAGGCCCACGCTTTGCTCAGTAAAGGCTACTTTCTGCCACCCCAGGGCCACGCAGGATTAGAGAGCGGAAAAACCTGCACGGGGGCCATCCCCTTCTGCTGCTGCTACTTGCCGGCCTGTACACCTTTCACCAGCGGCTCCTGGGTATCCGGCTCCATGGGACCCCACAAGAGAGTACCCTCCTTAGAAGAAGTCCGATGCCTTGCGTCTTTTTGGAAGCTGCAGCAGATTGTCTGTGATGGAGGCTGGGTCCTGAGTCACGGGTGTCTGAGAGAGCGTCCTGGGCGTCGGGGTGACGGTGGGTGTCTGGGACCCGCCAGCTGGGGTCTTGTAGCCCGGGGTTCCCAGGTGGGCCGGAGAAGGGGTGTAGCTGGCCCGGAGGGCCTTGTCGGTGAACTTGCTGGCAGTCCTGTTTACCAAGCGCTGCAGGGCTGGAGACATTGCTGGGCTGAGTCCTTTAGGAGTAAGGCTGGGATTAAAAAGAAAACACAAGTGTTTCTTTAAAAAACAAACACACATTTTAGGTTGAGAAACAGCTGCGCAAACTGGACAAAGAGAACAAAAAGGACTGTTTCAGAGGCTGAAAACTTCAGGAACACCTTTATGCACAGAGATGAACGGACTTATTTCTGGTCCTGTGTCAGTTTTAGTCAGCTCCATATAGTTTCCGTATTAAATGGCAATTTATTTAAAAAAAACCCTCCATACCTCCATAGTTCAGTGCCTATTTTGGCACGCTGCTATTCCTCTTGCCCTGTTCCAGCTGTCCAGCTGGAAAACTCACTCACCTGGCCAGGTTCTCTGTCACTCTTCTTAAAGCTTCCTGCTTCTTTGCTCGGTTTTTCGCAGCCGCCTCATTGGCCATCTTCAGCCCCAGCCTCTCTCTGCGGCCAGGCTCCAGGATCTGTGGAGATAAGCGGTCACTTTGGTTGCCAGAGTATTTGCGAGAGTCATTTTGCTATTTGTGTGTTTGCCTAGGAGTGTCTTTAGACATTTCCTGGACAACACTGTGGCTCAGGGACAGCCTTCTCCAAATTGGTGTTTCCCCAGACGTGTTTCACTATGATGGTAGAGCGATGGGAGTTGTAACCCACCACATCTGCAGAGTAACAGAACAGGGGAGAACAATAAAGAGTCTTATTGTACCTTAAGGACTAGTACCCTTATTACAGCATGTTCTGTAGCCCACTTCATCAGATGCATGGAGAATTTCAGGGGCATTCTGCGCATCAAGTATAAGTATGAGGCCCACAGGCACTGGTTTTGTGATCTCTGAAGCCCGCCCCCCCCCCCGCCAAAGTATCTGCCTGCTTTGGCTCAACCTTTCATTGTTAGCAGCTGAGCCCTCAGACAGACACACAGACAGACAGACAGTCAGTCAGTCAGTTCTGGGCTCTGCTCCAGCCCAAGCCGTGCAAATAGAGCAGACGCTGGTAAAATCCTGGTTCTCTGAAAGCAACTTTTGCCAGTTCAGAGACCTGAGGATGAGAGCCTCTTGGTGCATCTGGGCTCCGCCTTGTTTGCACACCATCTGATAGGACAGGTCCTGGTTTCGCAAGAGAACTGTCAAATACCTTGAAAGCCGGTCCAGGGGTCCTGTCCACATAGGGTGTGTCTGAGCCTTCTAACCGCAAGGGGGTGCTTTCTATCTCCCCCCACGTCATCAGAGGAGAGTCATTCACACCTACGAAGAGAGTTTTTCAGGTCAGTCTAAATGAAACAGGGAGGCAAGAGGCTCTTCAGTTCTGCAGGGATGAAGCAAAGCAAACTCCGCAAGCTATTCTTGTACGTCACCCTGAGTCTCATGCCAGGAGAAAGGCATAACATAAATAAAACAAATAAAATAAGCTCTGCTCTTGCCCCAGACACCTCCAGTTAGCCAAGCTACATAGTTGGAAGAGACCATCTAGTTCAACCCCCCAATAATACAGGAACCTTGATTTAAATACTTAAATACAAATGCAAAGAGCCCCAAATTCATACCAGTCAAGACCACAACTAATGAAAATACTTAAACCAAACAAGTGAGTTGCATAAATCATATAAAACATGTATACAAATAACCCACTAGCATAATATCAACGACCGGAAAAGATACAAAGGGTAAATAACCACAAAACTGCAAGCTTATAGGAGACTATCAACTATGTACAATGTAGATTGCAGAAATACACAAGAACTCTAGCGTCAAGATATATCACTGAATACTAAAGTTTGGGTTGTCCATGCTATCATATTTCCAGTGTTTATGTATGGTTGTGAAAGCTGGACAAGGAAGAAAGCTGATAGGAAGAAAATCAACGCATGTGAAATAGGGTGCTGGAGGAGAGTTCTACAGATACCCTGGACAGCTAAAAAGACAAATGAATGGGTCCTAGAACAGATAAAGCCTGAACTCTCCCCTAGAAGCCAAGAGGACTAAACTGAGGCTGTCGTACTTTGGACGTATCATGAGAAGATATGACTCACTAGAAAAGACAATTGTGCTTGGCAGCACAGAAGGCAGTAGAAAAAGAGGAAGACCGCATTACAGATGGATGGCCTCAATCAAGGAAGTCACATCCTTGAGTCTGAAAGAGGTGAGCAGAACGGTTGAGGACAGGGTGACTTGGGGATCGCTCATTTGTCATAATTCGAAGTTGACTCGACAGCAGCTAACAACAAGGACGCACGATAACTGAAATCCAACTCAATACCGTCTATGTATGCTAGCAAAATTTCAGAAGATGCGCAAACAAACAGCCTGTGCAGATGGTATGTCAACCATGGCCCATGAACAACAAACAGAGAGATGGAGGCCTAAACATAAGTTAATCTACTCATAACACAGACTGTAAACAGAAATAAAAAATCAACTCCATCTACTCTTAACATGATCTGAAGAAACACATAATGAATACACGTTTGTAGAGATGCAGACTAACGAATGCGGGCAAAAATTCTGAATGTTATTTCTACTGGCAACATTTCAGAAGAATTTGGACGACTATTTGCAACCAATGAAGTGGCTTCAATGGTCTTCGGCAGAGTAATTATCAACAATGACTGTGCCAGACTTTACAGCTGTAACAACATAATCTGATAGCATTTGCCAAAGACAGTACTGTTTCAGCTATTTCCCCTACCATGCGCTTGTTTGGTATGGGTTCTGCTAACATGCTCCTTCTACCACCTACACAGTTTCTCTTAATGCTTAGCACGGACACCCTGGGGTAGCTTTCTGACCGGGGGTCAGAAACAGGGGAAGGGAAATAGCAACGACAGTCAGTGGGGCCGAGTCCCCTTTCCTCCACCACCTCATCCCAGTAATTCCTGCACTGCTGCAGTGCCTCGCGTCCTTGAGGCAAGAAGGAAATCTCTTGGAGACACATTACTGTTTGGTGGTTTTATCAAGCTCGCTTTACAGTACACCTGCACAGGTACATAATATAACATGATCCACTCGGTAAATATTTACACCATTGATGTGCCATTCATTTGGTTAGAACTGCAGCAACATATTTTATCTATTTGCAAATCTAGATGCTCAGTTAACAATTCTGTTCTCATTATGTCTGTGTACTCAGGCTGAGCATTTAGCTGTGCTCGGTAACAAAACAGACAGTTCCGCCTTGAACAGCAATGCCATTTATTTCTTTACAGCATAATATGCAATTCGTCCTCTTACCAGGAGCAGGGGACGGGGTGGCCACAAATCCATAGCCGTTAACCTTGGGAGATTCTTGAGGGATGAGTTCTTTTCCATCAGGACCAACTTTACCCTGCTTGTACTAAATTTAACAGAGAGGGAATATTGCTTAGCAACCATCACACTGCATTTTCAAAGCTTACCTGATCATTTTATAAACATGTATTAAAGATGTCTGACATTCTGACATCTCTTTAGAAAATCCAAGTAGCTTAGAATTAAAATTTTAAAAGAAACTACTCGGGTATGAACGAGGAAACACTTAAAATAGAGGCAGAAAAACATAACCAAGAGGAACAAATAAAAAATGTCGATTACACAGTAAACACTCTGGAGAATAATTTTTGAAGTCTTAATCTGCCATCCTAAAACACAGCACTGTGGATGTTTCATAAATCAAGGGACCACAGGGGGACCTCAAACCGAGAGGCAGAATTTAGCAAGCAGAAAATCACAGTTTCAATCCTCAGAGAAACTTGTTGGGGAAAACTCGGTTCAGACAAGCAAAGGAAAAGACCTACAGCTAAGGGAGGCCTGTGAGACTGGAAAGCTGCTACCATTTGGTAGATAACACAGTTTGTCCTGGTCTGACATTCCTACTTCTTTTCCTGAAGTCTTCAGCCTCTCCGCTTACCAAAAACAACTGTATGTTTCATCAATTGTATTTAATGAACAGCAGGATTTTTTTTAAGAAGCTTTGTTTTTAGCTTGTTAGGTGAGACTGGTTTTCCTATGTCAGGGTTTTATAGCTACATGATTTGGTTTTATCCATTTGGAAATTTGGGGAACGTGGGAACCAGACTAATAAAATAGACAGGGAAAAGGCTGGATCGTTCCTAGTGAGCGTTCTTGTCCGCACCTGAGCATTGAGGGCTGCTGCCTGCTGGAGCTGGGATTTGCTCACTGCTTGGCTGAAGGGATCTTTCTGAAAGCGGGTGTTTCTGTGGACCACTTCGCGTGGCTTCTTAAACACATCCTCCTCATCAGGAACACCTGCAAAGACAAACATGTAACAACAGAAAGGAGTCTGGCTATCAAAAAAAAGGGAGGAAAACCTTTACCATTTTCAGAGTTTATAAAACATACTGCAGCAAGAACGCAACTGGACTGCAGAAAAAGGAACTGAAAACACCAGAAAAACAGAGCATGGGTTTTCCAGCAATCTTGTTGCTGTTATTCCTTTAATCTCACACCAAAGTGCGGACAAAGTGGAGTATCTTTTCTCTTCTCTCTCTCCAATAACCCTAGAGGAGACTAAGGTAGAGAGCTGGGGAAACAAGCCAGGAACAAAGAACAGCTGTAGGTTTGGAGATCACGACAAGTCATGGTTTCAGCAAGCCAGACTACTACAATCAATGGGTTCAGATTATGGTTTATGGTTGGTTGGTCGGTCCACCAATGCTTGTTATCAGAGGCACGTTCACAAATCAGAACAAGCCAGATTTCACCAGATCACACCATGGCACATCACCATACAGGCAAGTACCCAACACTGCAAGGTGAAGATAAACAGGACATCTCCTCTCATTTGTGTGGGTTAATCAATAATCAGTGCTTTTGGGTACCGCCATTTGCTGGAGATACCTGCAACACCATTTGTCTCACCTGGTGGATAATACATCAAGGAATTCTTTGCCTTATATTCCCATGTCTCTACTCCAGCTTTCCCACTAGTCAGGGCCTGCTGCTTTTCTGCGGAGGGAAGCGCCAGCTGCTCCTGATGCCGCTGAAAGAGGAATTTAAAGACAGCTTATGGTTTGGCCACAGCACAGAAAAATGCAGATTTACAGGGACACGCAATTTAGCTGGGAGTTCAAAATTAATAATTTACATTTTTGAGTGCAGAGAATGCAGAAGAGAGTTACATTTGTATCTGTTTTAATTCAACAGAACCCAAGGCAGTGTCAACAGCATGCAAATAAGACCAAGACACATGCCAAATTTAAAAATCATTGTACTGCTGGCCTAAAATTTATATGTTAATCCCAAAACTTTTAAAGGTAGATTTCGCAATGTTACCAGAAATGCTTTTGTTGGACATTACAGATAGAGAACTGGATACCAAATATGGATTATTTCTTCAATATATGACAACAGCAGCAAGGATATTGTTTGCTCAAACTTGGAAATGAATTGAAGCACTGACAATGGACAAACGAATTGTTAAAGTTGCTGAGTTGGCCCAAATTGCCAGATTAACTTGGGTTTTAAAGAATAGGCCAACTGAAGCTCTTCTGAAAGGTTGGAAACCGGTATGGATATTTTGAGCAATAAAAAAATCTAATAATGTCATCAACTGTGGCTATGGTTATTAGTAACTTTAGTAGGATTATTTAGTTTTCTCTGCAATGGCAGAATGTATTTTTTCTCTTTTCATTACAAGCAGGAGGGGTGGGTTAGAACTCCACCGTGTATTAGCTGTAGGTCTTTCTCTTTCTTCTGTTTCTTTAGTTTTGACTGCATATTACTTTGATTGTAAATTAGATTGTTTGTGTCAAAAATTAATAAAAAAAGAAGGGAATGGAATTGAAAATTTCTCTTTCTTAAGGGAAGGCAGTGCTGGAAAACAACATCTCTGCTGTTAGACCACTGGAAGACAAGTGTTGAGCACGGAGCATTTGAAAGAGATTACAAAGACAAGCTCTTTCCTTCACCTGGGCAAATTCCTCTTCAGCTTCATACAGCCATGAATGCCTCGCTTTCTCCTTCTCTTCAGCCACTTCCATGATCTGCTCAAATGAAGCATTATCCTCACTGGTGTGTTTTGCCAGGAAAGTGTCTAGGCTAGGCAGGGCATCTTTGCTTTCTTCTTCCCCTGCTTCCCCTGCAGGCAAAAGCGATGCTATTAATTTTTTAAAAAACCCTTTCCTATGCTACACAGGGTGGGCTCCCCATCTCATTAAGCAAGGCTATGATGGTGCTACCAGAAGCAATGACATATGAACAGGACAGATGCATTTTTGACTGTCAAATGATTCCCGCCAGGTCTAGCCTACGTTGGGTCCCAAGACAAGTTCGATGTGGCTATAGACACCATGCAATTTTGGGAATCCTCCACTAAAAACTGTGTTTGAAAAACTGGTAAGCCTTCATGGCTGTGAGTTTAAATGAAGACACCAGGCGGATGAAAAGCAGGTACAAAGATACTCACACTAAGTTTGTCAACTCTTATTTAGACTATGTCCCATCCTGCAAGCTTGACGTGAGTAACATCAAGCAAAAAAGTCACTAAAACACACCAATCCACATATGGCACTAACAGAACAAGCCTTCAGGGAACAACAGGCTGGCTCATTCCTTATTGGATTCATCAATTTCCTGCCTTCTTCCCTGGTTGTCTATTTCGGCTGAAGTGACAAAACTATGTTTTGCGAACATGATATACAAACCTTAAGTAGCTATGTGCAACCATAACAGAAATATACCAAAGCAGGTATTTTTGATTTGATTCTCTGTGCTGAATGAATTTTTAACTCTTTTCTGTATGGACAGCATGAGACATGCCTCAGTGGTCCTTACTTTAAAACAAATTCTTATCAGCCCTGTGGGCCACCTTTAAACTGTTGCATCCCTGTCAACTTGGATATATATATAGAGAGAGAAATTCCACCATACAATTTGTGGGGCACAATTAACTGTCCCAGCAGAGCCACCATTTTGTGCTTGGCTCTGTTTGCCAAACCAGTGTGCTATTTAAAAAAAAAGATACCAGAAGCTTGAATCTGTCTAACTAGAGATACTAAGACAGGCAACCTATCATCCTTCATATATTGTTGGACTGCAAGCCCTATCAGCTCTAGTCAATTTAGCAAATGGTGAGGGGTGAAAGGAGGTGCAACCCAACAAGATATGTAGGGCCTGTTCTTCACTCCTATATCAAAGACAAGATCTGGAACCTTTTGCGTGTAGAACTTGCCTTCTGTTCTTCTGCTATGGTCCTTCACACTTTTGATAACTGGAATTAGTAGAAGGAATCATTTTGCATCATTCTCAACAACAAACCCTGATGACAATAACTTGAACAACCAAGAGCAGAACTAGTGCCTCTTACCTTCCTCTCGAGTTTTCATTGGCACCTTGGGCTTATTCAACACAGAGGGGTCCCCAGGATGAACCTCAGGTGTTTCAAACGTTGCTGGAGTAACATCTACTCAAAAGGATTTTTTAAATAGAGAAAAATTTATAAAACTCAAGAAGTCAGAAATACAAAACCAGGAGAAGTCACGTTACACATGGTATGTGACTTGTCAGTCTGCCTGGTCCCATTCTTATATCATCACCCTTCTCTGCCCTGTTCGTCATGTTCTCATGGCACCAGCCACAAATCCACAGGAACCCTGGCTTATCATGAATGAGCAGTGCTCTTCAATTGCTTTTGCAAGCAGAGCCAGCTCAACAAAGACTTGTTCCACAATAGGGTTTACACGGTTGGCAGCATCTTCCCTCTGGTTTGCTCCTCCTAACAAACCAGAAAAATAATCTAGGGGTTTCCTCGGCTGAGCAGGAATAAACCAGAAATGGGAAGCTGCCAACTATCAGAGGATTCTATAAACCAGGGTAGCAACCATGTGGCCCTCCAGATACTGTGAGACTTCAAAATTCCATCAGCCCTAGCTGGCATAGTCCATGCTGGGAGCTGCAGTCCAAGAACATCTGGAGAGCTGCTTAACTGCCACACTTGCAACGGATGAACCAGACAACAAAGCTTTACAGTTTGTTCAACTGCTCAAGTGGAAGTGACTGAACAGTGTGCACCAACAAATTGCTTGTTCATGACACACCGAAGTTCTTACAGATCTTTGGCATTACTTGTCATGTAAAGGTTTTTAAGCAGAGGCTGGATGGCCATCTGTTGAGAGTACTCTGATGTATGCTCCTGCATGGCAGGGGGCTGGACTGGATGGCCCTTGGGGTCTCTTCCAATTCTATGATTCTATGTCATTGCACCTATTATGGCATTCATATGTGCAGCACTACTTCCGGCTGCTTTTGAAAGGTGACTGGATATTCTCGAGGCTTCAAAGAGAGTTCAGAAAGACCCCCGGGTGAAACCCTGAATTGCTAACAACCAACATAGGCAATACTGAGGTAGATGAGCCAATTACACGACTCAGTATAAAGGCAACCTCCCATATTTCTAACCAGTGATGTCTGCTCCCCAGCATCAAATTTGGAAGCTTCAATTCACAATGGATACAATTCATGCCTGATGCCATGCAAAACAGGCAAAAGGCAACACAGGTTGAGAAATAATAGAAATCTATTGCCACCACCAAGGTTATCGTGTGGCTTCAAGGCATTCCTGACTTATGGCAACCCTAAGGCAACACTATCACAGGGTTTTCTGGGGCTGAGAGTATATGACACATCCAAGGCCACCCAGTCAGTTTCTAGGGTCGCAAAAAAAGGGAAGCAATACAATCCTGCTCTCCAGAGCTGTAGTAGGCCAACGTTCTAACCACTACACCATGCTGGCTCCTACCATCAGGATTAGATCAGTAGTCTAAAACATTCAGTTTCCTACAATGACAAGAAAGTGTTAACCCCTCTTGCAGTACAAAAACTACACACTAAGACGCAATTATAAGCAAGAACACCTCATAAAAATAGTCAACCCATAACAACACAAGGAAATGACAACTCAATATGTTCAGAAATCTCTAATAAGCATCAATGCCAACGGTCAAAACACTCCAATTCTTACATGGTGCAGGTGTGTCTCTGGACGATCTGCCCAGAGAGGAGCCGAACTTGATGGCTATTTGCCTCATTTTCTCTAGGTCGCCACTCTCTTCAGCCTCCAGATAATCCTTCTGAGCTCGTAGTTTCTCCACATCAGGGAAAAAATCCCTTTGGATGATCTTCTCCAGACTCTGCAAGACATGAATTTACAAGTACTGTTTCTGGTACCCTTAGGAAAGGTGGAGATTGTAGATTTCAAACAGCAAACCATGCAGATCACAAGATTCTGAGGAAAGGACCTTGCTACAGAAATCTGCAAACCTAGAACTGTCAAAGCCTCCAAGCTACGCAACATAGGATGGGTACATCACACCCTACAAGATATCACAAAATTTCCATTGGTAACCCAAACAAAGTTTTACCCAGGATGCTCATCAGACCTACATCAATCTAACTTCAGTGTCACAATATATTGGAAGATAGGAAGCTGGCCTTTTATCAACTGTTCTCTTTGTGCAATTAAGCTAGTATTTTCTGTTCTGACTGGCACCAACTCTCTACGGTTTCAGGCAGAGGAAGTCTTCCCCATCGCCTACTGCTTGGCCTGTTTCAACTAGAGATACCAGGAACTAAACTTTAGACCTTCAATATGGAAACCCTCCTCTACTACTAATCTATGATCCCTAGCTAAACACATCACAAATGACGCCATTTGCTAAATTGACTAGTACCTTTCAGACTCAGCCCCACTTCAGAATTTATTCCAGCTCCTAAGCCTCATGACCCAATTCTCTGGCCAAGCTGCAGCACCTTTGCAGCCCACTGTGTGTGGGTGCAGCCCACCATCTTAATAATCTGGTGACCGAGGTTCTACCAGAACTTTGGCCTAACCATTTTTTTCCTTCTTGCTCCCCCCCTTCGCGCCACAAAACTAGCTAATCAGAGAGAAGGGCAAAACAGGGGAAAGCTGCGGGAGTGGGAAGCCCCCACATAGCCGCACAAACACTCCGCAACTTCCACTGGTAATACAGCAATTCTGAGAGAATATCTGGAGAGAGGAGGCAGCGGTGTTGCACCATTTCTGCCCTACGTTGTTCTAGTGCTGAGGTGCCACTTTCAAACTCCTGGGGAATTCTGGGGTTTGTGGTTTCCTGAGGCCAAAGAGCCCCCCGGGCTAAACTGCAAACCCCAGGATTCCACAGGAGGTTGAAAGTGGAAGAATAGCGCTATAACAGGGTAATGCGGAAATGGCCATAGAGAGACCGTACCCTGGAGGGTGACGGTCCCAGCTTGGGCCGAGGGACTCCAACTCCCATCATCCCCTCGCCTCAGGCCGTGGCCGCCTGGGACTAATGGGACATAGAGCCCACGAACGTCTGGAAGGCCCCACTTCCCTTGTGCCCCGCTATCAGGGTCTCCCAGGGAGCCCCGTCGTGGCCCCACGAGCCTCGCCCGGCCCTCCTTCCCTCACCTGGATGTAGCTGTCCTCGTCCAGGACCTTCTTGCGGCTCTTCGGAGCCTCCTGGGCGGCCTCCTTCACCACCACCGCAGCGCGGGCCTCGGACTGGACGGGCACCAGCGCCCTGGCCGAGGCCGCCGAGACCCCCACCGGCCCCGGCGGCGGCTGCTCCATGGCTTCCGGAGCCTCCCCAATGCCCCCCGTCGCCCCTAGCAACAGAGCAGGCCGGCCCTCACCGTAAACGACAAGGTAAAGCCACCGTGACGCTTAAACTTCCGGAAGCGACGAGGCGACGCCCGGAAGTCGAGCCTCGCCGCCGCCTTTCGTCCGGCGTGCGTCACGCGAGTGCGCGGGCAAGGCCTCTCTCCGATTGGTCGTTTCGGTGTGGCATTCCCCCTCCCCTCTCCGGGGATGACGTCACGTGGACTCCGCCGTAGAGGTAGGGCGAAGTGAGGAGTGGCGGAGGCGCCGTTATTTCCGGGTTGGTTTCGAAGAAGGCAACGTGAAACTCTCGGAGCCTTTCCCCACTACACTGTGATAGCGCTATGATTCGACTTTCCGCCGGAGTGTGCAGTTTAGGGAGGGGCCTTTAGGATTATCAGCCAGAGAGCTCTTGGGCCTCGGGAAACTACAAACCCCAGGATTCCATAGGATGCTGAAAGTGGAATCATAGCGCTATAACAGTGTAGTGCGGAAAGGCCTTTGATGGCGGGGGTGGCAATTGAGATAGGAGCATTTGGATTACAAGAGCCCGGTTGTCATGCCTTACCCTCTCAATCCTGCATCTGCGATTGTAGTCTAAAAAAGTAACTTTTCCAAGTTAAGGCTGACACCCAAACAATTTTACTGCACAGCAGCTCCCAAACGAAGATCATGACCGTTGCGTGTTCTTATCTCATAACCAGGGGTTGAAAAAATTACTTTGTGGAGTACAGTTGCCAGAATACCCCACCCGGTGGCTGGTGGGGAGGATCAGGCATTTGAAACCCAAAAAAAGTAACATTTCCAAGTCATATTGCTGGCAGCTATGACACTGGCATACTCTCCAACGTTTTGCGTATGAAAACCAGAACACATGGGGCCAGGCAGTTTTAGAAGGCCTTTCTGCACTACACAATTATTGCACTATGATTCCACTTTAACTGCCATGGCTGCCTCCTATGGAATCCTGGGGTTTGTAGTCTCGGGAGGTACTGGACCTCTCTGGCTGAGACTGCTAAACATCCCTCCCTAAACTGCAAAACCCATGATTCCATGGAACAGAACCATGGCGGTTAAAGTGGAATCATTGTGCAATCGTTCCGGAGTGCGGAAAGGCCCAAAGTGTGGTCAAGATGGCAAATGGTATTAATGTGGAAGAGCACACAAGCTAGGAGAGGCTGCGGCAGTGTGCTTTTGCCTGACCCTCCTGGAAAGGGCAGGTTCCACCCCATCCTTTCTTCTGGGCTATTTTTGCATTTTGAACTCAGTAAATGGCCAACAATGGGGGAAAGTGGGAGGGGGAGAGAGAAACCAGGACATTTAAAGCAGCAGAAAAAAGCAGGAGACAAAGGATTAATCATGACTGTCCCTGCCAAATCAGGACAGTTGAAGAGTCTTCACTAACACAGTTTCAAGACCTACTATTCTCTGAAGACCAACGTGTTGGAGGGTTGTAAAATGATACAGGAGGATTAGGAATTGGTTGCTGGTTGTTCCAGATCAGAAGTGGGTAAAGTGCAGCCTGTGGCCCCCAGGCTACAATCTTTTTTTATCGGCCTAAAATGCCCCCTGGGATCAATTTAATTAGAATATATGTTGGACGATTGTTTGCATGGAGGGCCGGCCCTAACATCAGACGCAGGGGGGCACCTGTGGGAACAGTGACAATGTGCGGGAGGGCTGAGCTGTTCATGCTGCACAGGCTGCCCTGTCTTGCCCTCAAGTATGAGGGGAGGTGATGCTGCTCCAACATCACTGTCAAAGTAAAATTCAGTTGTCGCTCCATTCAGCGTCTGGTCAAGGAGAGGAGAGGAGGCGGGCATCATCGCCTTTGCTTCAGGCAGCACAATGTCTTGATGCAGCCCTGCCTGAGGCTTTGTGTTTGCACCCTGCTGGGTTCAGTGGTGTTACTATACCTTACCACCTCTCCTACAAGATATGCGATTTTCATCAATCGGACTTATTAATGACTGGAGAACACGATTGGGTCACGCTGACCGGAGAACGTGTTCAGGGTCATGAAAGTTTAGATACAATTATGCGGAAAACGCTGACAATGATAGGTCTATGCTAATCCCTTCACCACTTTGGGCTCTTGAATCCAATGAAAGGTGAACTGCCCAGACTGGTGAGCAATCAGAGACCATCCCTCGATCTTACCCTACTGAGATCTTCCCTATACCCCTTACCTGACTGAACATTAAGAGATCGTCATGAGGCCCATCCATGTTTTGTCACTCTGGAGTTAAGCAGTCCGCCCATTCCGGACCCCTTTGTCAGTCCCATGGGAAGGCCATTGTGGCTTTGTCAACACACCTCTTCACGGTGTGAAATAGAGTATAAAAACCCTAGCTGCAACCCCGGCCATTTGTAGTACGTTGGACCTACTGCGTTGTACGTGACACCCCAGGCTGCCGTTCCTCCCTGCTACCCTCAGATGCTGTCTGACCCACTCTGCTGTGACCCCTTCTTCACGACTGGTAATTATCACCCTTTCCACCCCTAATTTCTCTCTATCCAATCTTTCTCACCTCACCTTCCAATAGCCTTGTATGGGTCTTAAGAGTGTCTGATTTCTTGTGTGTTTATCTATTCAAATAAAATACTTGGTTAACTCGAACTGGTGTCCTCTCTACAGTTAGTCCTGGTATACAAAGATGAAAAAATCCTGCTGTTACCCTCCTCCCGGAGACTGCCTCTGAGCTATAATTCTTCCCAGTTCTAAGGAGATGCTGGCATTGTGGGTGGACCCCAACTTCCTCCACTTCTTAGAGTAACAGTAGGTCTTGTTCTGATATCAGGATGTCCCCAAGAGAGAGGAGCAGGTCTCATGCTTTGAGGATTTACTTTATAATTTCGCACAGGGATGGGCAACCACACAAGTGGGGGGGAATCCATTTTTCCCACTCACTCCCCCTTGCGAGCCACTTTCTCCACCTCCAATTTACCTGAACTTGAATATTCACCATTGAATCCTAGCACAGAAAGCACACACTTAACATCAAACCATTCTGAAAACAGAAATCTGTACTTTCCAATGTTTCACAGGTGTACACTGGGACATCTGTGGCCAAGCAACATTAGAATGTGTATTTTGGTCATTTTGGCCATCTTTGTGGCTCCCCCGAGGGTCTTGGGGCAGAAGATCGGTCCCAAGCTCTACCATTGGCGCCTGTCCCTGGTTTAGCCCGTCATTAATTTTCCTTCATTTGCCCGTCATTTGGATGAAGAAATTGCAATAAGAAAGAACAGAGAAGAAAAAGGCGGATGTTGGGAAGTGACTTTATCGAGAAGATGAGCCGCAACGGCTGGGGCGTTTATCAGGAAACAAGCAAAGCTCTTAGGTAGATCTAGCTGTTGAATTAGAGGTATTTACAGCTTTTGCCTCTTGCCGACGGTTATCACTCCCTCCCCTGATGGACCGTTACAACCGTTCACACGACACAATTATAGCGCTATGATTTTGCTTTAACGGCCGCGGTTCCATCCTGTGGAATCCTGGGGCTTGCAGTTTAGGGAGAGGCATGTAGGATTCTCCGCCAGAGAGAGCTCTAGCGTCCTCCCCAACTACAAATCCCAGGATTCCACCGTAGCCGTGGTAGTTAATGTGGAATCACAGGCCATTTCTGCACTATACTGTTCTAGCGCTGTTATTCCACTTTCAACCTCCTGTGGCATTCGGGGGTTTGTCGTTTCCTGAGGCCCAAGAGCTCTCTGGCTGAGAACTCTAAATGCTCCTCACTATACCGCAAGCCCCAGAATTCCATAGGAGGTTGAAAGTCGAATAATAGCGCTATAACAATGCAGTGCGGAAAAGCCCCTAGTGTTATATCTGTATTGTGGGAAAAGGCCCTGGACTGCCATCCCTGTTCGTTTTTTCCTAAACCTAATCCAAAGTTACACGCAGGAAGAAAAGAGCGGCCAGTGTTCTCTCGGTCAAACTAGACTCCTCCTCACGAGCCGCTTCCCTCAGATGACTTTTTGGTTCCTTGGAGGATGAGCGCCGAGGCCGAGGCTCTCTTCTGGTGCCGCCATTTGGCTCGGCGATTTTTGAACCAAACCTGTGGAGGGGGGAGGGTTGGTGGAGAAAAGAACAATTTGTCCACAATCAAAAAAGCAGAACTAAAAAAAAAACCCTTCCTGTTCCCAAATCCAGGAAGTCAAAGCAGGAGAACATAATGCATAATATTAGCATCATGGATACAGGCCCTGATCCAAATCACACCTGTAGCCATGGAAGTTAAAGTGAAATATGAGAGCTATAACGTAGGCCATTTCCACACTAGACTGTTATGGTGCTATTATTCCACTTTCAACCTCCTATGGAATCCTGGGCTTTGCAATTTACGGAGGGGCATTTAGGATTCTCAGCCAGAGAGCTCTTTGGCCTCAATAAGCTACAAACCCCAGACTTCCACAGGATGTTGGAAGTGGAATAATAGCACTATAACAGTGGGGTGCAGAAATGGCCATACTCTCCAACATTTCAAAGACGAAAACCAGGACACGCGCGGGTCAGGATGGAAAATGCGTCAATGAGGATGTGGACACAAGCTAGGAGAGGCTAGAATGGGTCCCACACAAGCCTCCATAATTCCTTCATGTTCCCTACAAGAAGAAGGCACAAGGAGGAGAACTGGCAAAAGAAGGAACCCTGCATTGAAAGAATGGTACGTGTCTATAAAACAATTGAAAGAGCAGGACGTCAAAAAGCGAGGGGTGCCTATAGTGCGAAAAGTCTCAGACTGAAGTTATCCCTTGTTCAGTCACAGTTGTCTGGTCACGTAGTTAATGCCTTTACTTTGGTGGGAAAAGGAATTCATTACAAGTAACTGGTTGTCTTCAGCCAGTTACCTCCAGCCTCGGGTTTTCCTCAGCAGGTGTTTGCGGATAGTTCTCTCCTATATCTTTCCGTCTGTTCCTCACAACCCGGGGCAAGATGGAGCCTTACCTCCACTCTTTCTTCTTTCAGATGGATCCGGTTGGCCAGGTGCTCTCTGGTGATGACGTCGGGGTACTGGTTCTGGTGGAAGAGGGCCTCGAGGGCCTGCAGCTGGTCCTCCGTGAAGATGGTCCGGTGCCGGCGGGTCCGTCGCTGGATCTGGTGGAAGGTTTGCAGCTCGCTCTGGCCCCCGCGAGCGCTCTTGCAGGGCCGGCCAACGGGATGGAAGAGCCGCATGGGCCACGGAAACCTGGTGTCTGCTGGGGAAGGAAATGTGGAATTCACTCGGTTTGCCTGGAGTACCAAAGTGAAACAAACAGCCTCTGCTGTACCGTACTCTCAAAGGGAGAAGGCGGGAGGAGAGACAAACCGGAACATTTCAAAACCGACCAAGAAAGTGGGACAACAGAGGACGAATTTGGAATCATCTTTGACCAATCGAGACAGTTGCTTTGGCTCTAGAAAGCAACAACTCTGCTCATCTTGTCGTTGGAGTGTGGATAACAGGCGCTGCCATCCAGCACGTCAAATAGGTTCCAAGCTGAGGAAGGCTAGTCTAAAGTGACAGGACAACATGGAAACGAGGATCAATTTCTCCCAAGCTGAAGAGATGACCTGGTGTCCCCCCTACCTCCACATTCAGAAAGCTTTTCACTCTTCTGTCTGTCCCAGAGTGGTTTCGTACTTTCCAAACATGAAATAAGACATTCAAAGAGTGTCTGCTAGTAATGGCTCAAAGAACATTGGATGGAGGCTGACTACAGAGGAGCAGCTGTGTTACTGCTGTGACACATTGAAGTATAACCAACGATCCAGCTTGCCTCTGTTAGATGTTGTTAAACCACCTCACAGGGATAATATAAGCAGGAGATTTCCTGCACTGGCAAAACGGTAGACCGGATGGCTTTTTGGTACCTTCCATCTATTCTATCGCGGCTGAAGTTTTTAGGGGGAGCTGAAGCTGGGATTGCCAGGGGACGGATCTTGGGCCAATTTGCCGAAAGCCAGCAAGGGTTTCCAGCGCCCAACATTTTTGTTGCAACTTCTTGGAAAACCACAATTGGCGCGATGCTCCTAGCATTTATGTACCTTGCCTGTAAAAGATGAGCGTGACCTGATTTCCTTCAGATCCGTGAAAAGATCTCCTAGCAATTTTTAGCAGAATCTGCTCTTCGGTAACTCAGGCTCAGACCTGAACTGGCTACCCCTGAAGAATTCTGCCCTCCTCGATGACATTTTCCTTTAGTTCCCAAATGTCTAGCCTTGCAGGAACGGAAAACTTCCCTTGAGCATTTGGAGATAGAGTTGAGGCATCCCAAGAACAGGGGGCTGGGCAAAGCAACCAAGGGAAGGCAGACACAGCAAAGCCAAGAGTTCTGCGTGTGAACAATGGTCCATCTCTCACTCTCTGGAATGATAGAAATTTTGAAGACTGGAGGGAAATTTTATTGGGGGCGATAATCTTATTTGGGTGGGCAATGCCTTCATTTTGTTCCCCTCCCCGTAGCTACACACCCGCGTTGATGTTTCTATCTGCACATCCGCCCTGGTCTGCTTTGAGGTCTCTTTGTTGTTGGGATCGATGCAGTTTGGAATGAGGAGGGAAGGCAGATTGACAAGCAGATTTTAAGCTTCCTGTCCCCAGTCAATAAAAAGTAACGTTCTGAAGACAAGCGTGCTGAAAACCATTGATGCGTGTACGTATAGTACAAAGAGCAATCTCATCCCACTTCAGCAGCCAAGTGGAATCATGAGATTTGTAGGTTGCCGAGGTACCTCCGCTTCTCTGCTAAAGAGCTCTAGTGATATAGTTTAGGTTTCAGGGGAATGTACCCAAACTCTCAGGCAGAGAGCACCTTGCAACCAAACTACACATCCCAGGCTTCCGTGGGGCAGAGCCACAATCTTTGACGTGGCATCAAAGCTGTGTTGGGTAGTAGATGCTCTCCTTTTCCCACAGAATTATATCAATTTTAGACTGTGTGTTAGTATGGTGGAAAGATATCCATCCCTTTTTCTTCTTATGATAGCAGCTTATCCCAGCCTTGGGTCTTTTCCACAGCACAGATCAACTACTGTCATTCTGTCCTACGGAATCATGGGTTTTGTAGTCCGAGGAGCTCTCTGGCTGAGAATTCCAGATGCCCCTTCCTCAAGTGCCAATCCCAGCATTCCACGGGATGCAGCCATGGCGCTCGAAAGTGGGATCATAACGCTATAATTGGGTAGTGTGGAAGTGCCTTGTGTCAGTCTCACCGGAGCACAGAGAACAAGTTTAGAATGAGGACAGTGGGTTTTTCTCTCTTTGTAGGGTGATATTCACAAGCACCATCATCTAGGCGGGCAAGTATCTTCCTCTACAGAGGCTGGAGTGAATGGGTGGTGATATTTAAGCGCAGGAAGGCACGCTAACTGAAAGTGCTTTAAAATGTTCGTGATGTACATTAGCTAATTAGGAGATTCTTCAATAATAATGCAAAGGCTTTTAAAATGCCTTTGTAACTGAAAGCCCTAACTTTTACTTTATTCTTGTTTCATTATCCCCTCTTTCTACTCAGAAAATAATAGTACGTGAGGCAGCTAGAAAGTCTCCGACACTCATAATGCAAATTTCTGGTCAGCTTTCTTCTCTGCGTTTGGCTCGTGTTAGTCCGCAACGGCCTGTGTGGGACTTGGGCTGTTAACACAGCTTTTGGCAAGGTGGGAATGTCCAAACTGACGGCACGTATCTCCTAAAAGATATTTTTAAAGGAGAAAATATTCCAGATAAAACTAAAAGCCAGCCACGCAGCCCAGCACCTCAGTGACTCTCAGTGTAATTGCAAGAGATACAGACGCTGTGAACGTAGAAAACGCGGGGGCATTCAGGAGATCAGTGTGGGGAACATGTGGTCCTCCAGATGCTGTTGGATTGCAGCTCCCGTCAGTCCTAATCAGCATAGCTAATTGTGGGGGCCAATGGGGATTGCAGTCCGGAGGCATCTGGGGGACCTTGCCTTGCTCAGTTCTCATTTGGGTGATCCAAATACAATTGTGGGCAAAGCAAGCAACCAAAGGCCCATTCACACTCCTGAATTATTGTGCTATTATTCCATTTTAATCGCCTTGGTCCCACCCTGCGGAATCCTGGGGTTTGCGGTTTAGCGAGGCACTGGAGTTCTCTGATTGGGAATTCCAAATACCCGTCCCTAAACTGCAAATCCCAGGATTCTGTAGGGCAGAACCGAGGCAATTAAAATGGAATAACAGCACAATAATTCAGTAGTGTGAATGGGGCCTTAGGGAAGGTCTAATGCTGGGACAAGGAAGCTGTCTCCGCTCACTCACTCAAAAGTGAACTCCAGCCTCCATCATGCTCCACTATTGCCCAGCCTGGCTGGGGTTGATGAGAATTGATGTTCATAAACATCTGGAAGGTTGCAGATTTCCCAGCTCTGGTCTAAAGATAAAGATATCTAGTGCTGCCATGTTGCTGAAGCTAAGCAGTTCAGAGTCTTTAAAATCCCCCCACAGGAGATTCCTTAGGAGTGATACATACAAGGAAAGCCGGAACTCGGTGCCTGAAATAACTGTGCCGACCTTCCTGAGAAACATACAGGGGAATGTCTTGTATCAGCCTTGCAGAACGTGGCACTTTCTAGGTGTTTTGGACTGTGGCTCCCATCAGCCACAGGTGGCGTGACCTCTGATCCTGAAGGAAGGGAAGTGGAGGCCACCCGTGGGGCAAAGGCTGTGGTATGTGGCCCAAAAGCCAGAACATTATCCCACCCTGCGGAGGCAGTGCTCACGACAGTCGTCCCCAAACCGAAACTCCCCCCTACAAGTCCGTGGCGCGTCGAGTCAGGCAACCCGAGGCTACTTACCGAACCAGTTGGTGGCCTCCGGCCACAAATGAGCGTTGCCGTGAGAGCAGCAGCAGCAGCCGCATTGCCCAGCGTCCACCTCTGCCTCGTCGGCTTCCTCCTCATCCTGGAGCGAGCTGACGGCGGCGATGCTTCCCAACGCTCCCAGCGCTTTGGGTTCGCAGTCCAGGACCCCTCGGAAGCAGAACGGGAGAAGAACCTGGGGTCTTCTGTCGGCCGAGCCGGCGAGGATGTTCTCGATGGAGAAGGAACACGGTCTCTTGAGGCTCCTCTTCCCAAAGTCACCGTCTGAGGGGCTTTCGGCAGACATCTTCACAGACCCTCAGCGGTGCCTGGAAACCTGCGTGACGGGAAGAGACCTGATTCTGCAGAGGTGGAACCAAGAAACCTGTTTTTAAACCCTCCCAGAGCAATCATTGCCCAAGAGAACTAACCAATTCTCTTCTTTGGGTGGCCGGCATTTCTTATTTAAGCCTCTCCATGCCTTTTGATTTTATGTACCGCCAGGCAAACCAAAACACCCGTCTACTTCCCCCCCGTCCTTCACCTCTCTCACCCCACACCTCCGCCCCACTAAGCTCACTGCTTTACACCCAAGCGCATCCTAAATATATACGTATATATCTACATAATCCTTCTTGGAAAAGAAAACCGTAAACCCCCCGGTTGGAATCAAATAAATTCTAACTAATCTTGACAGCTTTGTGAAGGGTTAGTGTGGATCTAAGATTTAGCTAATCCTACCGAAATGACTCTAGAAGGAAATCTGATTTCTCTATCTCAAGTGTAGATTTGAGGTGGTTATGATACCTATTGTGTCTGTAGCCTCCAGTTCAAGGTGGGGGAGTAAAAGCGGGGAGGGGGGGAGCGGGGAGAGAAAAGCCGTTTCACCGGCCCAGAAACGGCCCAGAAGGATTAACTCCTTTTAAAAAAGAGGAGCAAATTATCTTTTTTTTTCCCCCTCCTTTGACCAAATGAAAGCCTTCCCGTCAAAAGGGAACTGTCATATCGCACAATATGGGGATGTTGGTAGAGCTGGCGGGGAGGCGGAAAGGGAAGGTTTAGCTGGATAATAGAAAACAGAAAATAACACTAGCAATCCAAGCCCTTTGCAAGGTGAGGACTTTTCCTGACGCCAATTTATTTGCTCCTTAGAGTACAAGAAAAGTTGTTCCATTTTGATACCATTCCTCCCCTCCGCTGGCTTCTCCAAAACACTACCGGTTGCCGTGTTGAATATGAATGCCAATTTCAAGTCCTAGAAATCAAACACCGCGCACAGATCCGTGACACCAGAAAAATCTGTAAACGTGTAACCGATCTCTGTACGATCAAAGTAAGATTCTTTTAAGCAGATAGCATTTTAGGGTATCTCTCTCAGGAGAAATCAGGCTACATTTTCTACAGCAGAAACTTTCTGGGTCAGATGAGGGGGAAAGGAAGGAGATATCCATTGGTCTTTCAAAGTTTTAATAAAATAGACTGGACAACTCACCTGGGTTGTATGTACGAAAGCATGTGTGTGTGACTTCAAGCTGCCTGTCAATTTATGGCAGCCCTATGAATTTCACAGTCTTCTTAGGCAAGAAATCCTCAGAGGTGGTTTTGCCAGTTCCTTCTTCTGAAATAGAGCCTACAGTACCAAGTATTCATTGGTGGTCTCCCATCCAACTACTAACCAGGGCTGACTCTGCTTAGCTTCCAAGATCAATTCAGATCTGGTGCCTTTGGGGTTTTCAGTTAATAGCAGTTTGATACCATTTTAACTGTCATGGGTCCATCCTGCAGAATCCTGAGGTTCATAGTTTGGGGGAGGACTTGGAATTTTCTGCTAGAGAATTCTAGTGCCCTCCCCTAGCATAGCATTCAGAGTACCTTGGTATCTGCTAGGGCTTGGTTCCAGGACCCTCCACAGATGCCAAAATTCGTGGATGCTCAAGTCCCTTTATGTACAGTGGTGTAGTAAAATGGCATCCCTTATATAAAACGGCAAAATCAAAGTTTGCTTTTTGGATTTTTTATAAATATTTCCAAGCCGTGGTTGGTTGAATCCAGGGGAAAAGAATCCACGGATATGGGGGGCTGACTGTATAGTGAACAGCAGGAATCCTGGAGCCTTCTGTGCATTATAAGATGCCGCAGAAGCTCTGTTTGCTTGACAGGTCTTGCAGATTCAGGAATGTGTATTCCTTAACTGACTCCATCCATCTGCAATGTACTCTTCCTCTTTTCCTACCGACTTCTACCTTGCCAGGCCTTATTGCCTTTCTAGTGAGTCCAGACTTCTCATGATACGGCCAAAGTACGACAGCCTCGGTTGAGTCATCTTGGCTTCTAGATAGAATTCAGGCTCGATTTGCTCCAAGACCCATTCATTTGTCTTTTTACATTCATTTGTCTTTTTAGCAGCCCAGGGTATCTGTAGAACTCTTCTCCAGCACCACGTTTCAAATCAGTTGATTTGCTTCCTATCAGCTTTCTTCACTGTCCAGCTTTCGCAACTACGCACAGAAATTACAGTGGCACCGACAACTTCACTAGTCCTCGGCCCTTTCTGCACGAGGCTGGTGAATCGGTTCGTGCCGCTTCTTACCGGATTCTCTGGGCTCGAAACAAGGCGGACTTTCCCTCATTTCCTTCCGCACAGCTACTGCGTACGTTCCATTCTGATTCGGAGGAGCGCGAGTTCATGAATCCACGCTGCCTCCGCCGTGGCCGCTCCCGCTACTCCCCTCGCCCCGCCCCGCCGGCTGTGGTTGGCCCTTTTTTTCTTTTTTCTTTTGCATGGTTTAGTACGTCCTTGCGTGCGTGCGTACGTGCGAAAGTCCATACTACCCCCTGGCCCCTCCCATGAGCCCTCCCCTGACCACCAATTCGCATCGGTGCGAATGTACAGGTCTGCACCACCGTGAAAGTACAAATCGGATCGACCCGGAAAATTGGAAAACTGATTTCTTCTGGTTTTCAAATAGTTCGCTTTACCACCACACGGGGGTGCCTTTAGTCAGAATTACTTGCGGAACGAAGGTAAATAAACCGAACCTAGTCCGCTCCGACGTGCAGAAGACCTCCGTGGCAAGACGCGTGAGCCCGCCTTAATAACCGCGTGCGGAAAGGACCCTAGTCTTCTGATTTCTTGACTGCGGCCTCCATTCCGATTAACGGCTGAGCCGAGATATGGAAAATCTTGGACCGTTTCAGTGCCACCACTGTCAGCTTTAAAGTTACGTAGACCCTCTGTGCTCATTTCTGTTTCATTTTCTTAACATCAGCGGTAAACCTGCCTTCGCGCGGTTTGCCTTCCTTTTCTTCAGGTGTTCTTCCAAGTCTTTGTTGTTTTCAGCTAGCAGTACGGTGTCATCTGCGTATCTTAAATCGTGGGTGCTCCTTCCTTCAATTTTCACGCCGTCTTCCTCAGAATCTAATTCTGCTTTACTTACGATACGTTCAGCATACCATTTAAACAGATAGGGTGGTGAAATGCCTGACCCCCTGGACAACTGGAAACCAATCTGTTTCTCCATATTCTGTCCCGAAGGCGTTATGACGGGCTGGGAGGGAGACGCAAGTACAAATCAATGCCCTGGGCGGAACGGTGACCCTCTCCCTGCACCCAGCTTGATGGGACGATACCTGAATCCGCTCATGTGCCAGATCAGTGCCTTGATGAGAGCCCAGGACTGGTGCACACGTGAGGGGGGGCTGGTGCTCAGCACCACCGGCCATTAAGATGCTGAGGGGAAGCTGTCGCTTGAGCCCCCCTGCTGGACAAAGAGCCCCTCTTCTAGGGGATCTTCTAACCTTCTTCCAGGACATCGCCATCCTGCAGCAGAAAGGATGGAGAGCTGCTGGGGAGCTTGTCATCGCAAGTCTTCGCTTTGTTTCCAAATTCTGGTGACCTCAAGGAGAACCTATGACAGGGCTTTCTTGGCAAGATTGGTTCCAAGGGGGCTTGCCCTTTGCCTTCCCCGGAGGCTGAGAGAGTGGGACTTGTCCAACGGTACCCGGGAGGGGTTCCATGGCCCTCCCAGTGTTCTGGTCCAAAACTTAACCACGCTGACCTTCCAGTGTCAATCCGAAACCAAAAAAAAAATGTTTTGGCCTCAAACGTACCCCAGCATCCCCTAAGGGTCACATACGGGGAATTTTTACCCCTCACCACTATTTCGGGCCTAGAAGAGACCATTTACTGATTTTTTTAAAACAGACTTAAAATGGTCTGGAGATGTCCCAAAATGTGACCAAAATCCTCAAATGCTCTCGAGGGCATTTGGGGATATTTGGATGTGATTTTTTTTTTTAAAGAAATTACAATTCTAAATGCCCTTCCCCAAACTGCAAATCCCAGGATTCCATCTTTGGGGGAAGGCTTTCTCTCCATCCTACCAACTCCCAGGCGAGGACACAAGAGAGGCCGTTCTCGGCGGCTGCTCCAAGGCTTTGGCATTCTCTCCCGAGAGAGGCTCGACTGGCCCCTTCCCTGCTCTCTTTCGACCAGCAGGCAGGGACCTTCTTATTTAAACAGACCTTTGGGCTTTTAACTGGTTGGCGTAGAAACATGTGCCACGGGTGTGCTTTTTGAAAACATGTATTTAATGTGTTTTAATTATTTCTAATGAATGTTGAAGTTGGATACATAGCGTAATGCTTTTGTAAAACTTTCCTACCATATATTCTTGTTTAAATTCGTCTTGTAAGTCACTTTGGGTCATTTTTATTAACAGTTTTGGTATCGTTTTTAAATTTGTGCCATTTTAAATGTGTTCCTAGCCACCTAAAGCCCATTGTTGGAAGAAAGGTAGGATATAAATAAATGAAATTATTATGATGATTATGATGATTATTGCTAATAATAATAATAATAATAATAATAATAATAATCGGGCCATTGCCCACCTGGTCTAGTGCCATTGGGATTTCAGGCAATGAGCATGGCTGAAAGCTAGCCAAAGTTTCTGAGACATGTTTCAAGCAAGGAGGCAGGGAAATTTGGGACGCTGTCATTTAAAAAGGCTCTGTTTCTACAACCATCTCACACAGACCAACACGAGTAGGTGGGGGGCACACCGTGGGCTCATCACCATGGCAATATTTGTTAAGAAGCCCTCCGCGGTCGGGGAAACAAAGATTTCCCTGGAGGCCACATCCTCCATCTTAAATTAAATCAGGTTCCCGGACAAGCAGCCTGTAGAAGAACCTGCCTGTGGTAGCAGCAGTTTTGGGGGTGGGAGAAAGCAATACCAAAAGTGGGTGTAGGACACACCTGGGTGAAAGGACATAGAGAAAGGGAGAAAAAAAGGGCCGGCCCTACCATTAAACAGTGTGAGGCCACTGCCTTGGGGCAGCTGATTTAGGGTGTCACAAAAGGGCAGCAAACGGTTGGCATTTTTTTTTTAGCTGCGAAGGAGACCGAGAGGCTTTTACGAGCCGCTTTTTTGCGGCATCGGCTGTCTCAAGGGCCAAAGTTACTCACACGACGAGGTGCTATGTACTCGATCAGGAGGGAGGCCATTTGCTTCTCCACTTCAGGCCGGAAAAGGATGCCACACGGCTGACAATGGTCTTCCTGAACCAGAGGACCCCCCCAAGGACTCCCCATGTGCCAGTTACGGCACATGGATACCACTTTAGCTGTCATGGTTACCTCCTATGGGATCCTGGGGTTTGTAGATTCGCGAGGCGCTCGAGCTCTCTGGAGGAGATTCCTGGGACTCTCAAGAAACCACAGATCTCAGCTGCCCACGGCAGTTAAAGCAGTATCAAACTGCTGTACTTGGACAGTGTGAAATAGTTTACGAGGAAAGGCGGAAGGGGCTGGGTAGGTTTATCCTGGAAAAGAGACCACAGAGTGGCGACCCTGGGCCGGACCGACAGTCCAACGCTCACACCCCTGTCCCCTCCCAATCTAAATCCAATTGGTAGTTTGAAGTAGAGTAGACCCATTGAGCCCGTGGGACTTAACACGGGCGAAGGCTTGCTGTTCAGGAACTGAGTCAACCGGTCTACTCTCGCTGGGACCAACAATTGTGCAGGGATCCGCGGGGAGACACAAGACGCTACTCTGGAGGAGTTCGAGCTGCAAAGATCGTACAACCCGTGGCAAGTTTGTTCTTCCGCGGGCCACCAAATCCCATCTGCCACAGCGGCTTGCTCTCCCTGATCCCCAGCCCTCGGCTTGCTGCACCAGCCACCCCTCGAACCGCACCGGGGGCCCCATACACTTAGCCTATTAGTCTCTGCTCTGATTGCTTTCTTTCATTCCCGCCATACCTTTCACTTTGGCGAAAATAGACTGGTAATGCTTCTTTTATCAAAGAATTATGGGATTTAAGACCCAGATTTCACAAAGAGGACTTTTGATAAGGGCTAGTAATCAAATCCCCCCATCAGGCCGGCACTGCCTTGCACCCCGTTCCTGAAAAGGGGCAAATAAGAAGAAGGGATTTATTGATGTTGTGTTTACCGAGATAAGATCTCGGCCCGATTCCATATTAGAAAAAAAGAAAGGGAGGAAAATAAAACAAGAGAGGTGGCAGAAAAAATGTAGACAAGCCCGAGACAATGTAGAGATATGGATGAAGAGAATAGAAAAGAAGGCCTTTTATCGTTTTCTTATTGGGCAAAGAGATTCTAAAACCATTATAGGGATTAACCACTACCACCAAAAAAGAGAGAGAGAGAGAGAGAGAGAGGTTAATCTGCTTTAGCTGTTCGTTTGTCAAAATTGAATTTATAGGTTTGGAAAATCTTTCTGTGTCGAAGCCGGGGGAGAGACGGCCCCCGCCCTCCCTGGCCAGCCAAAGGGAGCCGAGCGCAAAAAGGAAAAGATTAAGAACTGAACAAAGTGTGGCTGTTTAGGAAGAGTTAATTTAAAAGGAGACAGGCCCGTGGGCTCAGAAAGCATCCTTTCTGATCGTCTTTTGCCCGAGCTTGAAGTCGGAAAGCCCCCTGGAGTTGCAAAATGCAGCAAACTTTTGTAGTCTCTCCGAGCTTCAGCCACACTGAAGGCCATGGGGACGTTTTACAGGTGGAACAAGTGAGGCTGCTGGGGTTGCCAGATCTCAGGGCCTGGCCCGTCCTGTCTGGCCCTCAGGGCAAGGGAAAGGACTCTCAGGGTGAGAGCGCTCTCCTTTAAATGGGCGTGTATATTTTTCTCATAGAATCATAGAAATGTAGAGTTGGAAGAGACCCCAGGGGCCATCCAGTCCAACCCCCGGCCATGCAGGAACACCCTCAAAGCACTCCCGACAGATGGCCATCCAGCCTCTGCTGAAAAACCCCCAAGGAAGGAGACTCCACCACACTCCATGGAGGCAGCCTATTCCACTGCCGGACAGCCCTGACCGTCAGGAAGTTCTTCCTGAGGTTCAGGTGGAATCTCCTTTCCTGCGGCTTGAATCCATGGCTCCTTGTCCTGGTCTCTGGAGCGGCAGAAAACAAGCCCTCTTCTCTCATTTGTTAGCCTTGGTGTATTTTTTTTTTTTATTTGAGGCTGGACGTGCCGGTTTAGGGACTGCAGTGGCTCCAAACGCTACCCCTTCAACATGCAAACTGAAACGATTATATTACGCTTCGGCTTTGTTGATTGCGCTGGCTGCCGGTCCATTTCCAGGCCCAGTTTAGCTTGCTGACTTCAACCTTTAAAGGGCCTCTTCGCACTATACAAATATAATGCCGTGATTCCACTTTAGCTGCCGTGGTTCCAACCCGTGGGATCCTGGAGCCTGCAGCATAGGGGAGCAATACACAGATTTCTCCGCCAGACAATTCTAGGGCTTCGCCAAACTACAAGCCCCAGGATGACATAGGACATTGTCGTGGCAGTTAAAATAGAATATAGCATTATAATTATGTCTGTGAATAGCTCCAAAGACTGAAGGGGGTGTGTGTTGAAAGACAGGCAACTCTGCCTCCAGAAGCCATCCGTGGCTCTCTGAACTTCCTGACAACAAACAAACCGCAATTGCACCAGAAAGCAGAAAGCATGCCTCCCTAAGCCATCGGGGTGAGATTCAGGCCTAAAATAAAGGGCAGTCCTTGACCACAACTTGTTTGAGGCCAATCCTCGATTTTCAGGTTGTCCAAGAAAAGGGGAAGGGTGCAGTCTGTGGCAGTCTGGGACACGGGGAAATGGGACAGGGTGGCCCCCAAGCTCCTCACCTCCCTCGACATTGTCTCCCTGAAAGCCACCTTTCCCAGAGGTACCCGCCGTACCCTTAAGAACTTTTGGAGAAACTCTGCTCCAAGGGTCCTATCAGGGAAGCGAGGGTTTTTCCAGTGGTGGCTTCCTCAAAGATCTCCTGCCTCCGTCCCGTGAGCTTTGTGGCCCTTTCCATTGAACTGGTCCTTTAAAATAACTCATGCTGACTATTGCCCCTTTCATACGACACCATTATAGGGCTATGTTCCCCTTTAACTGCCATGGCTGGATCCCATGGCATCTTGGGCTTTGTAGTTTGGGGAGACACTAGAGCTCCCTGGCTAAGTCTAAACGCCCCCCCTTAAACGTCAACCCAGAAGGCAGCTTCCTGTTGGGGAAGAAAAGTCCTCTCCTGGACCTAAAACGGACCAGAGACAACATGGCAAAATTGCTCCACACACCCTCTGGAGGCATTGAGGGGGTCAAAAACAACCTCAAGGGTCTAAAGACCACGTTCTCCCTGCACCCTCCAGTATTACACTTATCTGCTGCCAGAGAACTCATCCAAGGCTGAGGAATTGGTGAGGTTGCCAATACCTGGGGTCCAGTCCCAGTTTTATCCAGATTCTAGGCATGCCACCTGGTGTTTGGACCCTCGCCTGGCCCACATTCCAAGTTTCCATGTGTTTGAAAAAATAAGGGCTGTCCCATACTACACCGTTCCAGTGCTCTTATTCCACTTTCAACCGCCTGTGGAATTCTGGAGTTTGTAGTTTCCCGAGGCCCAAGAGCTCTCGGGCTGAGAATCCTCCAGGCCCCCTTCCCTAAGCTCCAACCCCCAGGATTCCACAGGAGGTTGGAAGTGGAATAACAGCACAACAACTGTGTACAGACAGCCCTCCACAGTTGCAGGTTTCGCTTTTGCAGAGTCGATTATTCACGGCTTATTCGCTGTCCCCTCTCTGTGCCATTTTCAATAGGGACGGCAAGCCTTGTGAGACTGAGAAACTGCCAGCGGGACCGGCAAGTCCCTCTTTAAAACGCCGTGGGGCAGCAGTGGAGGTGGCAGTGAGCCCCCCCAGCCCCCCCGCTTCTGCCTTGCGAAGGAACCCTGAAGCCTCAGAGGAATCCGCACCGGGTTGAATAGGGGGATCATACCTTTTTCTGTGCGTTAAATGTGGTTTGGGGAGGCCTAGAGTTGTTCAGGGTTTCTCCACTTTCACGGGGGCCCTGCGCCCCTAACCCTAGCGAATGGGGAGGGACGGCCATAGGGCGGACGTGGCCCCCGTCTCCAGCCCTTGTCGAGGAAGCAAGAAACGGCTTCCAGCACCCTGGACAGTTCCGGGGCTCCCCAGTCTGCTCTGTGGGGCTGCTCCAGCCTCAGCATCCCAGACAATTGGCAGGCGCCTCGCCTGTTGAAATAGCCAGGCCTCCTGAGACGGCGGAAAAAGCTCTCTCTCTCTCTGTCTCTGCTTTTTTCCCCTTTGCCAAAGCCTCCGTTTTAATTCCAGCCGGCTTTAAAGCTTGTCCTTTCTGCCGACTCCTTGTCCTGCTTACTTCTTTGCTTTGCTTCCCAGCCTTCTGTTTTAGCTACACTGTCCTTAGGCCATTTCCACACCACCCTGTTACAGTGCTCTTATTCCACTTTCCGCCTCCTGTGGAATTCTGGGGTTTGCAATTTACTGAGGCCAAAGAGCTCCCTGGCTGAGAAGTCTCAAGGCCCCTCCCTGCATAGCACATCGAAAGCGGAATAACAGCCCTATAACAGGGTGGTGCGGAAAGGCCCTCTCTTTGGATGCGCAAGCCGCCTTGCTCTCTGGTTTGGGAAAAGACCGTGCAAACATTCTTTCACGTTGGAATAAAGACGATGGTGATTGTTGATAACAATACTAAGTAGTGATACAGCTCCCAGGATCCCTCACTGGCCAAGCTAGGTGGGGGATGCTGGGAACTGTAATCCAAAAAAAAAAAAAGGAACGTTTCTCAGTTCCCGAGAGAAAAAGAGGAAAAAGCGGCCAGCCGGCTGCCATCCCTGCAGGCACCCCTAGGTGGCGCCGGCGTGCCCGTTAAGTCCGCTGGCTTCCCTGCGGTCCGGCGGCGCTCGCGCTCTATGATCTCCGAGGCTGTGGATCGCGATGCGCGCCGCGGAGCAGGAGCTGGAGAGGGGATCGCTCTTCTACGAGGGGCTGGGAGAGGCGGGGGACCCAGGAGGCGCCCGTCAGGGCTTCCTCCTCGTCTTGGACAAACTCCGGCAGTTCGCAAGGTGAGCGGTTGCGTGCAAGGTTTGCACGGGAGAAGGCGTGGGCTGGGAAAGTAGCCATGTGGATGGCTTCTGGAAAAAGGCGCCCAGGCTCTAAAGTCCCTCCGGATCCCTTATTCCGGGTGCTTTGATTGCAGCAACTCCCTAAAGGTTCTATTTCCCCCGATGCTCCTGTGTTTATGACCTGCCGCGTAACAGGCAGAAATTCTACCGGTACAGCTTTGAGAAAGGGGGGGGAGCAAAGCATCTTGCAGCAGCTTTAGGGCTGGGGGCTTTCTTGGATTTCCCTCCACTTCCGCAGAGGCATGGGTAGAATGTATTCTTGCACTGCATCTTAGTGGGACCAGAGTGCAGCGGGGTGCCGAAGGATTGTGGGGCTGGCCCCAAACTTTCAGAAGCACGGTTCCCGGAACTGTTTTTTTTCCAAGCGATGGGACTCAACATAGACTTTTCCTACTTGCTAGAGGAGGGCAAATTCCTTTTCCCGTCGATTATCCCTGAAACATCATTAAAGACGCGTGCAAGCACAGCGTTTAGATGCATTCTGCATAGCTTACGTCCAAATAAATGTGCACAGGATAGATTACAGCCGCCTTTATTGCTCCTGGGAGGGCTGACTGACAATTGTTGCTGCCGCTGTGTGGTTTCAAGCCTTTTCGGACTTATGGTGACCCTAACGCAAACACAAGTATAGGATGGGGGACATGTGGCTGGATAGCAGTACGTGTGAAAAGGATCTAAGAGTCTTGGTAGATCACAAGCTGAACATGAGTCAGCAGTGTGACGCGGCAGCTAAGAAAGCCAACACGATTCTTGGTTGCATCAATAGGAGTATGGTGCCCAGATCGAGGGAGGTGCTCAAATCACTATACCATGCTGCATCTCCATGACAATAGCCGTCTTGATATTTCTTAGTGCCTAATCCTTGAGCGTACTTCTGATTGCTAATTCCAAAGGAGGCTCAACTCTATGGGAGTCTTACTTTTGCCAGATCCTTTGGGGGTGGCTTGGACCTCGTAGCGTAGTCTTGGAGAAGGGGGCTTGAGTCCGCCTGGCCCCTCATTCCAGGGTCTGTGTTTGGCAGGCTGTCTAAGATGTTGCAGACTGGTCAAGCCGCTGGCCTGGTTAGGCTTGGGTTGTCGAAGCAATCCCTTCTGGTTAACCAAAAGTAAGTTCACCTGAAGCGAGAGGTTTATCTGAAGAGGATGAGAGATCTCTCAGCAATCCCAGGCTCTATTTGAGAGGAAGGAACTGGCAAAACTGTCTTAAGAAAACCCCAAGAAATTCATAAGGTTGCCATAAGGGAACAAGCAGTTTGTTGCATTCTTTTGTTACGTGTGCAACTGTGATGAGAGCACCCCCCTACATTCATACGTGGAGTATGCCAAGTAAACGTCATCGCTGTTCATATTTCTACCTGTTGTTGTTGTCAAGCGCATCAAGTCCACTCTGACTCATGGCAATCGTCTCCTAGGGTTTTCTTGACAAGGTTGGTCGGGAGGAGGGTTGCCTTTGCCTGAGAGAGTGTGGCTTGCCTGCAAGGACCCAGCGGGTTTCCGTGGCTGAGCCAGAATTCGAATCCTGTTCTCCTAGAGCCCCGGTCTAGCGCCTGCTAGAGATGAAACACTTGGATATGCTATGGATGTTGCGAGGCAGCAGGTTACTTCTTCAAGCATTCACTTCTTTTAGGCAGGGTTTTCCACTGTGACTTCTCCTGCAGTGCCTTGGTGGGTGGGAAACCTTTGGTCCTCAAAATCTTTTGGACTAGAGCTCCCAGAGTCCCTTACTGCTGGCCCTGCTCTAGGTCTCCTGGGAGCTGAGGTCCAAAACTTCTGGTGAGCTGAGGTCCAAAACTTCAGCGCATTATACCAAGGCTTATCCAACAGCAAAACTATAAAATCTGTAATGTGTTTGTGGGTGACTTGGATACGGCGTTACAACCAGGCTGGATTTTCATGTTTTTCTGTGCTTCCAGAGGCTCGGTGAAAAGATGTAAGGATAAAAACCTGGATGAGGCTTTTCAGCTCTTGGGGGGAGCAGGCAAAGGATTAGGGGCATTGGATCGTGACACCCTGCTCCCTCTGGTGCGTTGCGTCGTGGCCTTCCAAATGAAAGCTGCAAGCAGCTCCAGCTCTTTTTGCCGGCTTGAGAAGGTACGTGCCAAGACCACCCTCTTAAAAGCCCTTTCTTTTAAAAAAAAAAAAAACCTGACAATTCTAAAAGCCTGTTGGAAACCCTGGACCCCAGATTAAAAACCACTGGTCTATCAGACAGCCTGGACCTATATAGGGCTTTATAGATCATAACCAGCACTTTGACTGCCAGCTATGGATAGCCTTATTTTCTCTGAAGGGTCTAATCCCATTTCAGATTTTTCCACTTTAGTGGCTGTCCCTGCAGAGCTTTTCCAGAGCTGAGAAAACTTTCTTTTAGGGACTGCATCTCCATTCATCTTCCGGCCAGCTCGAGGGGATTTTGAGTGCTCACAAGAGGAATTTTTCTGAGCTTTTCAAAACTTATGCTGTAATGTCACTGCTACCACCAAGGTGCCCACGAATTTAATCTTTTTGAACAAGGACCCAGAAAGTATGTGGATTAGATAGATGGGATTACACTGAATGTATGAACAGCCTGATGTAATGGGTAAGATTGGGGGTGACAGTCTTGGAATGTTGTCTTGATTAGAAGAGGTTTTCAAAAACCATGTTCCTCCTGGATGCTTCTTTCTGTTCCATAGATTGTTGCAAAATTGGCAGAAGGGAATGAATCCTTGGTCTCCGAACAGGTGAACGAGTTTATGGACGGCCTCACTAAGGACAATGAGGTGAAAGAAATGTAGTTTATTTCAGCCTTGAAAATAAGGTTTTTGGTAAACTGGGCACTTTGCCGTTTTTATGAGTTGCTCTACGTGTGTGCACAGATGTGTGCATTCACCAGGAGTGGCAAACTTGTCTTTCTGATGTTGGACTACCAGTTATATACATATATGCAGAGGTATAGTTCTGAGTCATATCGCTTAAACACTTGTGCATACACACAACAGCTTCCCAAAGCAGAAATACCCAAGAGTATTTTCAAAAAAAAATCTAAGGCAGTAAATAAAACTCAGCCCAAACCAACCCAATGAAGGCTTAGTGTGCTTACAGATGTAAAATTTCTGGGAATTTTCAAGCCATGGTAACTTCCCCACACCCACTTTTTTTTCTCTGTCTTTTTGAGGAAGAAAAATGAAAATTTTCAGAAGAATTGAAAAATGCAACATTAGCTCCCTTTAGGCACTGAAGGTCCCTTTGTTAACTTTAGCAACATAAAATGAATTAGCCATACACTAGCTTGGCATAAAATCATTATGTTTGATATAGTAAAAGTACAGCTTGTTCAGAAAATAGCTGCAAAATGAATGTTTTTTTCTAATTTTGTATTGTTGCTGCTGCAACTGGAGCTACAAGGTCCTAATTTGCAAGAACACCTGAACTATAAGGAACTTCTTTGGTTTTGCCAGTTTATGAGGTACAGACCAATAAATAAATCTATACACACAAACACACACACAGTTAAAACGGAAGAAGCCACCACTATTAATAAAGCAAAGAAAATTATTTTGTCTTCTCTAAGTGCACCGTTGTGCCAAGCGGACACAGCACCCATTCCCCTAAAAAGAACTGAGAAAAAGAAACCAAATCAGAAACGACAGCAATGGGAGGTAATATAAAGTGTCAAAAAGTCTACCTGCTACATAGTTTTGAAAATAATGCAGCGGGGATAAATATACACCACCTTGTCTCAAAAGCAATTTATCCGTAACTCTGTAAGAAAATATCCCATGCTCCATTTCCCCATTTTTCCAGAAAAATGGCTTTGGGCAAAAATGAGGGGGGCTGTTTTTTTCCACATTTTTCTGTCCACCCCCCCCCCCCCGGGCTTCACATTTCTAAGCATGTTTTGTGGCTGACCACTGGGGCTGCGGGGCAGAAAACTAGAAGGAAAAGGCATGGCTGGGTGGATTGTGATACCTTAGCGCGACGCTTTGTCAATATGCTTATTTCTTTCTCTTTTCAGCCGTTGTCTCCTACAACTCTACAGACAGGTCAGTCTCCAAACCTTCTCCTTCTTTTGAGCACAAAAATCTGTTCCCAGCCCTGCCTGTTCCAGGCGAATTGGCCCCGGGCATATCTAGTAGCTCTGTAGGCTGTATTCGTTCTTGAACGTCGAAGGCAGAGCTGATCTTAAATCCTAGGAGAGCCGGGGTTAGATCAGTACGGAATTTCAGCGGGTGTCCCCAAATGTTAAAAGCTTTAGCGAGGGTGATGTGTCCTTTTGGTTCCCAGTGTGCATGTTTATCGAGGAGAGTGCTCTGGGACGATGCTACTGGAAGAGCCAGCTGGCGCCGCTGTTGCGATGCGTTGCTGCCACCTTTGATTTCATCCTGGAGGACTCGAGAGCTAGGAATGAGGAATGGCAGTACCTCACAGTTAAGGTAAGAGGGTGAGCTCACCCCTCAGTGCTTTGGGCTGCATCCTGTACACACTTAAGACTATGTGCCCTATTTTCTGTGTGTGTTACCTTAAAACTTCATATTCTCGTGGCGAGTAAGCAAATCCTGTTTCTCAAAAGATCGGTTTGTTGTTTGCCTTTCTTTACAACACTGATAACACGTCAGGGTTTTTTTCCCCCTTCCCTTCATTTGTATTTAAACTTTATTCAACATTTGACATCAAGGGTAGGAATCATGCAGGCCTCGGGCCGCAGGCAGACATGAGGCTGTTTTTATGCCCCCCCCCAAGGCCTTAAAAAAAGGGGCGTTATCCTGGAGACTCCTGGAAGTCTCTAGGAGAAGCGCTCTTGCCGTAAAACAAGACGCAGGGCCTCTTTGAGTTTGTCCCCCAGGAATTTGATGAAACCCAAAGTTTCATAAAAATTTTCTGGCTGCTTCTAGTTTTCCAGTTTGGTTTGTTTGGTGTGTCTGTTGCGTTTTCTAGGCTGGCGTGTGTTAACTTTAGTTTAATTTCGTCCATCGTAACCCCTGCAGTGTAGAAGTCATCTCAGTTGCTTCTGCAATGGGAAGGTCTTTGATGTTTGAGTTGGCTGTTATTTCTACTCTTGCTGTCACCCAGAAGAAGTTGCGTTTAGTCAAATACGTTGTAGACCTGGGAGTGGGCAACTATTGGAAGTCAAGAAGCCGCGTTGGCCCTCTTGGGAGGCATGGGGGGGTGTACTCACATCCTGCATGCACACACACCACCCAAAAAAAAAAAAGAATATTGTTCTTTCCGTTTACTCTCAAAGGTGCTGTTAGATTCTTTTATGTATTTCTGTGTTGGGTAGATATATTTGAAGTCTTGCTGAACACAGACCGGCTTTAGATGAAATGCACTTCTTGTTCCACTGTTGGAAGAGAATAAAGGGGACTCTGTGATAATTCTTCTCTGTAACCTCTCTAGATCTGTCTGCAGCTTTTCAAGTGGATGCCAAAGGAAATTTTGCCGCTTGCATGGGATAGAATGGAAAACACTGGCATCTTGGAAAGGATCCTGGGATCTCTGATGGAAATCATGATGGGAAAGGTGACTGTTTATATATATGGAGCCAAGATCTCAGCTGACTGGGAGCAGTGGAGAACCTGAGGTGGGGAATTGAAATGGCGCGGCTGGATTTCCAAACAGCAGCATGCCGCGCTGCAACATTCTGTTGCGGTGCCCACTTGTGAATGCCGTGCCGCATTTTTATTCTGAACATTCACCTTTCCTTTGTTCATCCTAGGCAGCCTGCAAGGACACCCGTCTCCTGGTTGGTATTGCTGTGAGCATGCTGGTTAACACGGCACCTGAGCCGCTGCAAGGAGCCAAAGCAGTTCTGAGTCTCTACCGCTTGCTGAATCTCGGCAGCCGTCCCATTGCACAGAGGATGGAAGGTGTGATGGGCAACTACCAAGGTACACACAAATGCTATTTTTTTCTGGTTCTGTGATTCCGTGCGTCTGCAAATTTGGCTTTGTCAGTGGGCAAACATCAGGGGCTGAGGGGCCACATTGTTTCCCCAGGAGACCTTAGAGAGCTGTTTTAAATCAACATTTTAAAAATATATCTGTTTACCAATTTTAACACAAAATAACTGAAGCACCCACAGACGTTTTTAACCTAAACGTAAACTAAAATGAAAACACAGTATGGAAACAGTAAACTAAAAACACTAAACACTAACTCACTGAAACACTAACTTGCTAACTAAACATTAACTTATCAAAACACAAAAGTCTGCCTTTCTTTGATGGCTGTGGGATGGAACCAGGTTTAACACAGTTATGGATGCTAGTTCAGACTTATATGGACAGGACAGGATGCGACCAAACCCGAGCCAATTTGAGAACAGCTTTATCTACTGATAGTGGATTTCTTTTTTTCTTTTTTTCCTGCCTAGGGGAATGTCACTTTGGGATGCTCCGTGTGGTCCCTTCTGCTTGGAGTCCGGATGGTTTGGAGAGTCTGGTTTTAACTCGGGGTTTGTTATCTTGTTGCAAGAAGGAGATCCTTTGCTGCCGGCTGGACGGCCCCAAACAGGTTAGCTTTAAAAACAATGCCGTCTCTTTTTACGCTTCTGAAGCTGTAAGGAAAGGACCATGTGGCCTTCCAGATGGTGCTGAAATAGTATTGCCCTGGGGCTAAAAGAGCTGGGAGGGAGATGTGATGGCATTGCTACCTCTGTCCCCTAGGGGAGAGGGGGCATTTTGAGCCTTAAAAAAATAATGATTTAGGAAGGCATGCTGGGGTTCACTGGAGACCTCAATAATGCCCTCAGTGGCACACCTTCCCCGCCATTGGTCTAATGGAAGGGCCGACCTTGGGCCAAAGCAAGGCCATAGTTCAAACAGGCATAGTTGATGGTCAGTTCCAGAGGAAACCAAGGGAGACGGCCCATGAAAAGGTTACTTTTTGGACTACAGTTCCTAGTATCTGCAGCCAGTGGCCCTACTGACTAAGGAACTCGCGAGCTATAACCCCCGAAGTAACTTTTCCAAGCTGTGCATCAGACACCAGCAGGTGACTGTGTCATGGAATGAGGCCACTGGTCAGTAGAGATTTCCTGATGAGCCTGTCTCCCCAAACCTGAATGGGGAACAGATCCCCCTCTTAATAAGGTTGCCAGATTGAAAATTGGAAAGAGTTCCTGTGCCTTTAACGGCTGTGCAAAAGAGGGAATTTCAGCAGGTGTTGGCTGGTGCATGGTTCCGTGATAAGCAACATTTGCTGAACTTCCTTCTTCTACACAACCATTAAAGGTACAGTTTTCACTCTCCAGTTTTCAATCCGGCAGCCCTACCTTTTAATCAGGGGGTTGGTAAGGTGAGTAACTTCTGTAAAAAGGTGGTATTTGATCGCTTTCACTAGACATGTGAGTCCCTGTCCTTCATTTTAAGCTTTTCATTGTAAATTTAAACTATCAAAATACATTAAGAAAAAACAAGATAAAAATTAAAACAGAGAAGCATAGCAGGAATCGGTACCGGAAGCCCCCGCCTTTTGAAACCCCCTTATTTGACAGTTCGCTGTTTTGATGCTTCCAAGTTAAGGACAAGCTCCATCAATTCAACAGGGTTTTCTCTCTTTCATCGGTTCTTCTCGGCTATGGAGGCTCATTCGGAACCGTTCACGCGCACACGCTGCTTGCAAAGAGAACTCAGAGCGCGGGAAAGCGCTAAGCCAGCCTTTGCAAGCAGAGTGCACATAATGAGTCCCAAGTGAGCCTCCATAAGTCTTTCGTGCTTCCTACGTGGGTACCACGTACCCCAGTACGTGGGTTCTGCTTTCAACCAGTTCTGTTTTCTGACACTGCGCCTGTCCCTAACCTGTCGGGTAAGTGGGGAAGCCTGTAACTCTTTCGCGACTTTCGGCCCCCGTGAACTCCAACTGGTACAGAAATTTGGGAGCAGAGTCCCAAAAGGAGGCTGTTTGATTTTAAAATCCTCTTGCCTTCTCTCAATCTTCTTTCCGGGCCTCAAGGAATTTTCCCGGTGAAAGGTGTCAGGCTGCCACCTGTCAGCAAGTTCCCTGCCTTTTACTCGGTCTCTCCCCCATTCTTCATTCCCTCTGCCAAAAAGGGTACATTCTTTCTACAGGCTTGTCTGTTGCTGGATATCCTTTTCCCGGCAATTTTAGATTTGATGGAAGAGCCGTTGGATTGCCATTACTACTGTTTTCAAGGTAGGCGAAGCTGGGCTTCTCTCTGTATTCCTCACAGTTCTGGTTTTGTAGCCAAGCAATAGCAAATTCTGAAGCAGGGAGGAAATATCTGAATCAAGCCTTTGATATCTGAGTCAAAGCTGTTGTGATTTTTGCTTCCAAGTTCCGTAGTTTGTTTATTTTTTTTTAACACAGACTGGGCAGACGTTAGGAAACTGCACATCCCTGTGAATCTACATATTGTTTTATAAGTAGTGGTACTGGCTGTTTAATTTTTTAAAAAATTTTGGAAGTGATACAGCCCTGCCTGAAGGTATACGTTCTGGAAGACATGGCACAAAAGGAAAAGAGATGGGCGGAAAGAGGGAAAAAGCAAACCTGGACACTTGGTTTGGCAGGTTGTGCTGGAAAGAGAGGGGGGCTCTCTGCTGAAGCTCCATCTAAGAATGCTAAAGGGGCAGAGCTGGAGTTGCAGTCCTAGAGAAGCATCTCTGTCTACATAAAGCATTGGGAACACAGAACTAGGTGATGGTAGTCTAGTGGGTGCAGCCTTTGGGAGCCTGTCTCATACCAGTGCTGTACAATTACTCTCTGTCTGTTTCTGCAGTCTTTTCTTTGTGGCTCCAAAGTATCCGAGAAAGTCTGGATGAGATTTGGAAAGTGAAGGACAACCGGGTGCTGGCCGACAATTCCAGTCTGCTCCAGAAACTGGTCCAGTTCCTCTGGAACAATGCAGAGAGCCCAGTAGTGTATCAGATTTATTTCATTTTATTTGGAAAGTGTTTGTGGGAGGAGTAACTAAAACTGCAGAAGACGTAGGATTCAAGGTGACCACAACAGGTTGCTTGGGAAGTGAGCTCAGAGGGGTTGAAAAGGTGCCCAAGGCAGCTGAGAAGCTTTACAAGCGGGGTTGTCAGTCCCAAGTGAGCCTCTGTAAGTCCCTCATATTCCCTACAGTAGGTGGGTTCCACTTTTTGACCATTTTCCACTTTCTGACAGTGCTCCGATCCCTAACCTGTCAGATAAGCCTGTATTTAACAATTTTTCCTATTGGGGTTGACATTTGGAGTTCCCAACCCCCCAGGAACATTTGTGGGAAGAAAAATAGCAGCAGGAAAGTTTCCGTAGCCTTGTGGTTGTTTTTGGTGGTTGTTCTCAGCGTAACAAAACCTGTGCACTTTGCGAAATATGTTTTAGTGATGTTTTTTTGGTTCGTATCTGTACGTTTTGTTTATCTATTTCTGAGTTGCCTTGAGTCCTGGTTTTTGGAGAAGGGTGGTATAAGCCACATAAATAAGCGGGCTAAATGCCTAAATTTTTAAGAAAGAAAACATCCGAACCAGGAGGCAGAAAATAAGGCAGGAAGAGGAGTGTGTGGATGTCATGAGGAATGGAATTCTACAGGTTAGGTACAGCCGCATAGAAAGCTGTCTCATACATCCTAACCAATCTTGTCTCAGCCACAGTGAGAAATGTTTGCAGCAGAGCTTGAGCAAATTAACTTATTTAAACTCCAACTTCCAGAATTCCCTAGCTAGCATAGGATGCTGGGAGTTAGAGTGCAAAAAATAACAGTCCCAAACGCTAGTTGTGAGTCAGCTGTTGTAAAATTTGACTTGTTTCCCCCTTTGGACCTGGTGTCGCCTGTATTTGTTACACGTCTAATGATTCCATCATGGATGCTTTTACTTTCTGCTCATCTACCCATCTTTAGGTGGAAGGGGTATCTGATTTCATCCGCAGCGCCTTCCAGCTTCTCTTGGAGATCTACAGTCTAGAGTGTGATTGCTTTGAGGCCCAGGAGAGACCGCTGTACGAAGAGTTCCTGCAGAGGATCATCCTTATGCCTTGGCAGGCTAGAGCCCGATACTTTGCACTCACGTCAGTTCTCCCCTACTTGGGCCCTGGAAAAGTAAGCACCGTGTATCCGCATGTGTGTGTTCAACAGAGAGCTCGGAATGGTAACCGTTTGGGTCTATAGCTCTTTGAATCCCTCTGCCATTTTCCCCAAGGTTTGTTTGGGAGCAGGGTGTTGAGCCCGGAAGGCTTTACAAACGGTGGGAAAGAAGGCTCAAGGTCCCCACGAGCGTGCCGCTGTCTGCCTGTGCTTTTGGGTCCGTTTCTGTTGAAGCTCACCATTTCCAAATTTGCTCTTAGAGGAAGCGGCAAGGTGTCTTTTCTTTCTTTCTTTGCAAACTGTTTCTATATCCATTTTTATTGGCAAATATCCAAAGTGATGTACCAAATCAAATATAAATAAATAAATTGGGGAAAAACCCACAGCTGTGGTAAAATGCAAACGAAAAACCTGGGTGATTCATAGGGACTGAAGTCTTTGCTTATTTCGTCCTCATGTCAAAGAACGAAGAATTTCAAAACTTTTCACTGGGTAAGGACTATGAGGGGTTTTGTCCGCTTCCACCGTTTTTAGGCCAAAATGCTGTTTCCGTAAAAAAGTGCATTTTTGCGCATGCCCCATTTTGTGTGTGGAAACCGCCGTTTCTGGTACAAAATTCTGTCTGGTGTTCTCAGTGGACAGGCTGTTCAAGTGGAAAGGAAAGCTGCATGCCAAGAAGATAAATAACATATCACATTGGAAAGCAGCAGCAGGGCTACTTTTAACTGGCATTCCTTAACTCGTGGATGGAGAACCTTTGGCCTTCCAGATGTTTCAGATTTCAGCTCCCAGAAACGCCGGCCTCTGTGGCCAGTGGTAGGTGATTGGGGTAGTCCAAAACAACTGATGGGTCAAATGTTCCTCATCCCCACTTTCAGTGCCATGTCTTCTAGGGATTTGGTGGGGCAGCCGTAATACCCGGGCAGTACGGCAGAGTGGCTTGGAAAATCACCTGTCTCAGAGGGTTGCTTGTCAGGGAGCTGATGGCCTTCTCCTCCTGTTGCCGTCACTGCCGTCTCTTCCCTCGATTTTTTGCTGCTTTTGCCTCAGCCACACGCTGCTGGCAGAAGCTATGAGATTCTGGCCTGTGTCCGATGTGTAAAGCGCTCTGATGTCTCTTGGTTCTCATCTGGTCTTCTTGGGGATTTCTTTGCTGAGGTTCTAGATCTCTACAAGGAACTCCCGCCGCACCTCTTGAGCTGCCTTTCAACCAACCACTTGTGCCCCGTTGCTTCAGACGTGTACAAAACCGTCCTGCAGCTTCAGCGCAAAGCCTGGACGGAGGGTCAGGGCCACGTTGCGGAGGACGAGCTGGCTCAGAAGTGGGCCTGCCATTGGTTGCCAACCCTGTCCGCTGCCTTGACATCTCCAGACCCTTTCCTTCAGAGCAACGCCTCCAACTACCTCCTCGTGGGGACCTTGCGGCTCTTCCCTGCCTCTTCGGCTCTGCTGGCAGAAAACTTTAGCGGCAGGCGTTCTTCTCAGCTCCGGGCTTGGGTCGCCTTGTTGAAAGCTCACAAAACAGTCGCCGGGGCCTTGCCCACAGACAGCAAAACCCTCAAGAGGCTGGCCTCGTGCCTCTCCTCCGAAGAAGAGAACGTTCGCCTGGCAGGACTGGGCCTGCTGTGCTCCGCTCCCAGGACCAAGCAGGCTTTGTCCGAGACGGAAATTCTTCTGCTGAAGGAATTCTTGCCGCTGAACCTGAACTGTGACTCCTCTTCCTTCCGGCAGCTCCTCCAAGCCTCTGTGAAAAAGGCTTTGGTCAGGATGAGGGATAGCTCTCTCGCCGTGCTTCGAGAGAAAGCCCCAAATAAGAAACTTCAAAGTCTGCAGGAAGCCCCAAACCTAACTGGAAAGAATCTGGAAATCTCTCGGGTACAAGCGGTAGGTGAGTCAGCCCACCCTCCTCAGCTTTTAATGGCTTATGGACAGTGCTTGGGAAGTTACTGCATTCATTTGTACCCCGCTTTTCTCCCAAAACCGGGGCGTAAGGTGGCTAACCATTTTTTTTTAAAAAGTACAGCTGAGTACGTGCAAAAAGTGAACATGAAAACAGAGTTAAACTATTTGCACTATTAGAACCATTCGGACCTACAGTTAAAAGAATAGAATGCAATTTAGAAAGATAAAAAGTTATCTTGGAGTACGCACACTTGCTGAATGTCTGAAGAGGGCTTGGGTCTCCTCTTCTCCACCCCAATATTTTCAGCCTCTTCCCTCATCCTGCCTCACACATTCGTGCTGTTAAAAAAAAAAGAAATCTGTTTCTTTCCTCCAGATTTCGTTGAATGGCTGCTGCAGCTCTGTATGTCCTCTTTGGCTCCTGGGTCTAACTACCAGCGGAGGAAAACCTCCCTTCTTCTTTTGGCAGCCATTATGGAAACTTGCACAGACACGTGGAGTCCGGAGAGAAAGAAGGGGCAGCCTCCCCGTAAGTCACTTTATGCCGAATTGGGGGGGAAGGGTCCTTTGAATTCTCACATCCACTTCCCTGAATTACAGCACAAATAATGGTGAAGTACCAAACTACAAATCCCAGGATTCTGTAGGGTGGAACCACGACAGTTGAAGTGGAATCAAATGGCTATAACGTGTAGTGTGGACACACCCTGGGTGTTTCAGTGCCTCCAAAGAGGAGATCTTCCTCTGCAGTGTGTTCCACAGATTTAGGGGCCACCACTGAGAAGACTCTTTCTCTGGTCGCTGCAGGGACACCACAGTGGGCAGTGGACACAGAGGAGACCTTCCAGAGATGGCCTTAATAATCAGGCAGGAACATAAGAGAGCAGATGCATCTTCATCCGGGCTGGTCTGAACCCATTTAGGGTTTCAGGATTATCAGCAATACTTTGAAATGTGCCAAGTAACAAACTGGTAACCAGTGCAGTTGGCCCAACACTGGGATGATGTGTTCAGAACAAAAGTTCTTGCTGTTCTCTTCTCCACTAAGAAGCAGTGGGTACAACACGCAAGAAAAGAAGCATTTTTAAACGACATCTGTGGAAGAACTTGCTGGTGGCATGTGCCATTTAACGGTGGAACGGACTGCCGTAGGAGTTTTGTTGATTCTCCCCCACTGAATGTTTTTAAGCCACCTCTTGGGAAGGATCTAGTAGCGGATTTCCTGCATCAGCAGCGGGTTGGACTGGAATGCCTTGTGAGATCAGCTCTGCAATTATATGAGATAATAAGCTGAAGTTACGGGCTGTCTTCAAAGGTAGCCCCACATACAACACATTGCAGTAGTCTAGGCAGGAGGTAGGCTATTTTGTCACCTGCCAAGACAACAGTTAAAATGGTAAACCGAGAATGGTCCATGTTTTAAACTGATTTTTCTATATTGTTTCCCCTCTTGTTCACTTTTGTATTTTGTGAATTTTTCACTCCGTGTTTTTTAATTTGTTGGAAGTGCAAATGTCCCACTTGTACTTCCCAATCGTTTCATTCTTCGTATGCTCAAGCACGGTTTCCTTCTCCCTCCACTTCCTTCCCTCTCCTGTATTACGTCCTTTTTGCAGGCAATATGGTGGCGCTACTAAACTGGGCTAGAAGCGAGGGCTGCTGGGATTTTTTTTCCAGAAGCAATACACTGACATTGCTGGGCTGTCTACAGGACAGTACGAATGAGGTATGTGGTCCCGCCTTCCTGCCTGACTCCAGTGTCTGTCTGCACAATGGCAGGATTACGGCGAATGCTATATTGCCTTTTAAAGAAATCTGAATTTTCTGATGGTTTCAGGACACCCACCAGTGTTGAAATTCTTTTGCAAATTCCTCTAATGTCCCTTAGCAGCAGGGTTAAGGAACTTTGTAGTGACGTCTGTTAGAACGGGCAAGAATGCTACAATTCCCTTCATTTTAATACTGTTCGAGTAATGCCAAGGCACTTTTAATAAAATCTCTCAGATGTTTCAGCCTGAACTGGTAATCAATCCAGAGAAGACCACGTCACCTTTGGCGGCCATCGAAGTCTGTTTTGCTTCCCCACTCTACCAAAAATGTTGTTTATGAATAGGTTTGAAAAGACTTGGGTGTGCTTTTTCAGCCGAGTCCAGTATTTATGAATGCTTTGTGTTCTATAGTCTCCCGTTCCACTTGATTTTTTTTCCCTTGTGTTTGGAAGTCTCCCCCTCATTAAGTTTCCCTCTCCCTTGCTCTGATTTCCTGCAGATCCGTGAGCTGGCATCGGAGTTGCTCGTCCGCTACTTCCCATCACCTTTCCCAAAATCCACTGCTGTGGCTCTGTTTCAACGGGCCCAAGAAGCCATGAGCAGCCCCCGAGCCCAGGAGGTTGAAGCAGGAGCGGTGCTGATGAAAACCATCCTCCAGAAGTTAGAATCTTGCATTTCTGTTCTTCGAGACTTCTTAGCTGTGATAGAACATAGCCCTATCTATAACCAGCATGTTTGGGGGCTGCTGAATTTCAGTTAGTGCGTTGTTGCCCCAGTACCAGTTTTGGCATGATTCTTGTACCTGTCTGGTTCCTCTTCTTGGGATGTCTGGTTCCCAATTTCAGGGCTGTTGCAGCCTGTGATGGGTCGCGAGGGTGGGAAATGGCCCTCCCAAAATTAAATTACATGAATTAAAACACTGGGATCTACATCAGTAATTGAGTGGATATTCAACTTTTTATTTAACGGTACATGCCCCAGTGGGCCCTTGGCATCCGCTAGGGTTTGTGTTATGAGTATCAGAACTGAATGAAACTCAGGAAACAGAGAAATTTGAGTGTGGTGGCAGCTGGCGTCGTAGTCCCTGCTCATCCAAAAGTCCTAGTATTTCAGCCCTATGAGCCCAGGTTCCACTACAATATTTTAATAGGCTTCTCTTCCAGGTACAAAAGTTTCTCTCTCTCTCTCTCTCTCTCTCTCTCTCTGAAACATCTTTCGGGGGGTGCTTCTGTTGTTACCCAGGACCCCAGCTCTGACCACTTGCTTAGATTAGGTTGCGTTCATATACGTTTTGTTAAGTTTGAAAGGAGCAGTTGGCCACTCTTATTGTTGCTGCCCTTGCTTTCTTAGATTAGATGGTTGTACCTTGAAGCACTTATCGCCCACAGTGGAAGAAGAGCTGCCAGAGTGGTGCCAATGCCTTTGTTTCCTTGAGCATCTTCTCGAGGTGCTGAACGACCATTTTGCTGTCGCTTGCCAGAACTTGTTGTGGGCTGCTCGTACCAAACCGATACACGGTCAGTCTCTTATGGTTCTGCTGTTATCCCTTGGCAACTTCAGTAGAGGTATGGGGGATGCGTTCAGCTGGTCGGTAGTGAAGGGCTAGAACAGACGAACATGTAGCCCAGGGGTGGGAATCGTGTGACCCTCTAGGTATTGTTGGACTGCATCTCCCAGTGCTCCACACCATTGGCTATGCTGGCTGTGGCTGCTGGGAGTTGGAGTTCAGCAACATCTGGCGAACTGCACGATTCCCACCCTGGTGTAGCCCTTCAGATGCTGTTGGACTGCAACTCCCATCAGCCAGAGGAGGCATAATCAGTGGTGAAGAGCCAGGGGGGTTGCTGTCCAACGGAGAGGGGCAAGATGTTTTCTATCCCTGGCTAAAGTTTTGGATTTTGACTGGGAATCTGCCTTCACACCCTCTGAAGTCAATCTTACAAAAGTGTGGTCCGTGCAGGAGTAACAAATGGGTACAGATGGGAGGGAGAAAACATACCCCTCTGCTACTCTGTGCATTTGTTTTGGAACAAAAAAAAAAAAACAGGACTGAATGGGCCCTGTTCAACTCTTCATTGGCTGCAAAAGGAATGCATAGTTTATTGGCAATACGGTGGTTGGTTGGGTGGGTGGTTGGTTGGTTGTTGATTGCTGTTTCTGAGTGTATCAATTCTCTTGTTTTCTTTTGTTTTTTTGAATGATCAGAGATCGTCCCAGAAAGGGAATTGCAGTTTCAGAAGCTCAGCCCATGGTAATCACAGTGTCGTGTCCCTGTAGGTGTCGTTTCTGCTCTGAGACGGTGTCTGCTCGAGGTCCCAGAAGTTCTGGCCTCTATGCAGAGGGCACAGGCGGCACCACATTGGCAAATATTCCTCAGTCGCTTGGTGAATGCTGCCAGGGACATCAGCAGTTTCCTCCTGGGGGTGTTGCAAGTGAAGCAGGCATCAAGCGTAGACCAACCAGGTGAGACCAGCCTGAGGTAGCAAAAGAGCAACTAATGGCTGTTGCAATTTTGAGAGAGACAGTAGAGCAAAACAGAGGCATTTGGAGATAAAGAATGGGATCCTGGGGTAATGGCGGAGGGGTATTTTTGTGTGTTTTTGTGCATTTGGGGTGCTTTCTGCATGGTGCAAAGTAAAAATGGCCTGAAAATCACGCAGAAATATTTTTTTAAAAAATTTAAAGTTGAGATGCTGTGGGGAACTGGTCAGGGGCCACAAGAGTGGGTTCCGAAGGCCACGTGTGGCCTGCAGCCACCCTGTACTCACCCCTGACCTATTGTAATGGCTCCTGATGGTGACAGTTGAAGAAGCAATTTTTTAAAAAAATTCATTCTTCCGTTTCTGTTACGGCTAGCTAAGCCTCCCTCGATTTCCTTGCAGCCACGGCACCTTCGTTTGCAGATATGGGGAATGCGATTGGCTCCCTCATCCAACTAGGGAAAGACCTGGGATCACAAGAGGAGGAAGAGGAGGAGGATTCAATCCTGCTTTCAGAGGAGCACGGACTCATTCTCACCTGCTGCTGGGTCTCGGTGAAAGTAAGCCATCTGAACAATGCTTAAGCTTCTGACATGAAAGGAGGATACGGAAGACCAGAATGGGGCATATTTGGGGAGATGCCGTGAAGCTCTGCCCCCTTACCTTTTATTATTCTGTTAGCTAACACTCCGGTCCAGTCCATGCCTGGTGCTGCTATTTAAATACCCTACGATGATGCTTGTTCCTTTGTTTGTTTTGTGCCTTCGGATTATTTCAGACTTAGGGCGACCCTATCATAAGGTTTTCTTGCCAAGATTTGTTCATAGGGGGTTTGCCTTTGCCTTCCTCTGAGGCTGAGAGAGTATGACTTGTCCAAGGTCATCCAGTGGCTTTCCACTGGATGGGAATTTGAACTCTGGTCTCGCACAATCCTGCCTGAAAACCCAAACTGCTACATCATACTGGCTCTTCCCTACTGTGTTTTAGTGATCAGTACTTTACTCTCATACCAGCCCATAAAAGGAGGAGGTTTCAACCGAAAGCAGTCAGAATAGGGCCGTGACAAAAAGTCTGTGTTTCCGGAGGAGAAGGTAGCCCCTGAGGCCATTTACTGCAGGAGGGAACAAGGACACGTTTTGTGTCTTTTTCTGATGGGAAGAGATCAAAACGGACCTTTTTATAAACCTCTGTAGATTGCCTAGTGCAGGCCTGGGCAAAGGTGGGGAGCCAAGGCCATTCTATGGCTCCCAGGACCCCCAAGAAAAATTGTCCCTGTATGCACTCTGGGGGACATTTTTGCCAAGCCTTTTTTAAAAATAGGAAGTCACTCTTGTTAAAAACACTTCTCCTGGCCCTAAAATGGCCTGGGAGGGGCAGCAAAAACATGACAAAAATGCCCCCCCGTGAAAGCATTTTGGGGGGGCCAAGAATCTGACCTCTTTTGTGGTGCAGAGCATGACTCCGTAAGGCCTTCTGGGGAGTTAAGGTAGCCCTCTGTCCTGCCACGTTTGCCCACCGTTGGTATGGTGTGCATACTGTGCCGCAGTTTGGAGGTGAAGCCTCCAACATGAATCAGCCAAGCCCTTTCAGTGGCTCACAGTGTTCCAGTGCTCGGGGAGCAAAATAGTTTGCCATCCAGATTCTCTGAGAGGAGGAAATGTTGTTGGCTGGGATCAAGCCCCCAGGGAGAGAGCAAGAGACTGCAGGTTTGGAAGAGAACTGGAGATGTAGGTATGTTAAGCGATTAGGAAGGAAGAGCCACATTTGGAAGATTGCACTAAGAAAGAAGAGGCTGTCGAAATAAGGAGGAGCTCTAAGTTATGGGGATGGGAGGGAAGGCTATTCAAGGAGACCGATTGAGAGTCTCAGGTGAGCGAGCAAAGTGTGTTGTTGTTGCTGCTGCTTTCGACTTCTGGTGTTTCCGACTTCTGGCGACCCTAGGGTGAATCTGTCAAGGGGGGTTTCTGGGTCTGAGAGTGTGATGCGCTCGAGATCAACCGGTGGGCCTCCATGACCAAGCAGGGAATCAAACCCTTGGCTCCAGGGTCGTAGTCTCACGCTCAAACCACTACCCCGTGCGTGTACCAATGCAAATAATGGGTTGAAGTGGACCTGCGTTCAAAAGTGGCATAAAACCACTGCCGTATCAGTTGGGGAGGTCTCAGTGCCGTTAGGGAATTAGATGCCTTGGACAAAGCTGCCCCACAGGTAGCGAAGCAACAGCTCTGCTATTTATTTGTAATTTTTATTTATTAGATTTTTCTCCTCCAATCCGATATCTTTCTTTTTAACTACCAAGGAAATCGGGCTGCTTTTGGGAGGCCTAGCAGAGAACGTTTTGCCTCTAGCACCACCGGAAGGCCAGGGGCCCCTCCTGCCGCTCCGGGTTGTAAATCTGGCTGCCGAGATCTTCCAGGATATCTTGCTGAAGTGCCGGCACTGGGTAAGACCAACCTCTTTCTGAAACGGCTAAATTAAAATGAGCTTGAATGTACGGCTAGGACTTTGTTACCAAAATCCTCCTCCATAGAGTACAGAATCTGATCCCCACCAAACCAGCTTCACGGAGTGACAAAATAAAACAATAATTGAGGCTACAAGATGGCAGTTGGTTGACTACACCCAGAGGACATGTGGATGCTGGGATAATAAATGCGAAGGAAGGTTATGTCACTGCAACTGGTCAAAACAGAACCAAACCTAGTTCTGTCTTCACTGACTTTCAGTGCTGAAGCTTTTAGGCTGGAAGCCTTATCTTCCACCCAGAGTGAGACATAAAGAATCTGCCTTTTTCCGGGTTTCTCTATGGATGCCCATGTTCTAGGTGTTACTCAAACAGAATATGGTTGTGAGGGAACATTTATTTCCCCCCAATGGGAGAAGATGAGTTACTTTGTAGGAATGAATATTAAATATATAAATAATCTTAAACTGCCAATACTTTTTCCTGTATGCAGTTAAGTCTGTGTAGGATTCCACTTCAGAAATATACAGTACAAATGTTCCCCTGCCTTTTTTCTGACAGGAGACCCAAGCCAGCTTGCAACAAACTTAATAAGCAGATACAGTTAAGACCTTGATGATACACAAGTTGAAAAGCAATTAAATGAGCCATCCTTTTAAAATACCCATAATTTACAACAGTGTAACATCGTCGCCTCCCTAAATACTCTAAAGGCACCAGACCTTAAAGGCACCAGTAGATCTTCTTTTACACAAGAGACTTTGTCTCGCCCTGATTCACCTTGAATCCGTGTGATGCAGTAGCCGTGATAGCGCTCCCAGGTTAACACATCAGTTTGTGTGTGCCTTTGCTTATAGCCAAAAGAACACCAGCCACACACGAGAGGGAAGTGGTGGCACATTTGGGCAAACCTCAAGATGTACCAGAAAAATCTTGAGAGGGAGAAGAACATGGAGGGAGATGGAGTTCCCCAAAGCAGCCCCAAGGAGGACTGAATTTACTCAGTGGTGGTGGATTGCCAACTAACTTAAAGGGAGGGAAGTGGAATGGAGCATCCCAGAAAAAGGGTATGGTTGGCTGGATGCCATTTTCTCCATGCCATTTTCTTTTATTGAATTAATTGATTTTGACCAAAATGGATCACCTGCCCTTCTGTGTCTATAAATGACTGGCTAAAAGCAGTTAAAAGCTAGAATAATGTTACACAGTGTAATAGAAACAGGTTGTTGAGAACTCAAGAAGCATTATTTGTCTTTGCCGGTACAGGGAGGCCTTTTTGTGGAGACGTCGCACTACTCAACTTAAACCCTTTTTGCACGGCGTTTTGCCGTGCGAAAGGGCACCCGAAGCGATTGTGAGGAGCGGTCCACACGATGCACTCACAGTCGCGCAACGCTCTGGCGTAGGGCAGGAGCCGTTCGCGCACTTTTTTGTTTTTGGCTTGCAGCCGAAAATGGCGCGCAATTGCGCGTCGCTCCAGGGCCCCGCGCGCACTTGCCGTGTGTGCGGAGCCTCCGGAGCCGCGGCGGTTGCACTTCCTGCCCCAGCGCAGCCTGGGAAAGTCCCAGGCTGCGCTGCGGAAGGAAGAGGCGGGGCTCATGCGCTACCTGCTTGGGAGCAGGCAGCCCGCGTGGAGCTGAAGCAGCAGGGACGTGAGAAAAGGTAAGGTGCGGAAAGGGCTTTAGTGTTTCTTATGGAGCATTTCAATAAACGGTTGGTAAGCAAAGAAGTGCTATGAAGGATAGCCCACTTGTTTTTCTGCCCACTTTTTGCCTCTGTCCAAATATCCAGATTATTTCTGTTTCTTGCCATGACGGCGTGATAGCTAAACAGGAAAGAAATGTTCATTCTCTCCCTCTCGTTCTCCCCCTGCGCCGCTTCTAGGGAGCAGTGGAAGGCTGCAGTCTGGGATTCACTAAATTCTGCGCTACTTTGCTCAGACATCCTGACCGAGAGCTGCAAGTGATACCAGGGACAATGCTAGCCCAGGTACGCCTTTCACTTTTGCTGTGCATGTGTGAATGTACTTTCACCACTTCCCCCAAGCAGTGAGAAGATCCAGGGGCAGTTCTTATCAACAAAGCTTGTCGTTGGTGTTGCCGGTGTGCGCCTTCATGTCATTTCCGACTTAGGACAACCCCAATGCGAACCTATCATGGGGTTTTCTTGGCATGATCTGTCCAGAGGGGATTTGCTGCGGCTGTCTCCTGAGGCTGAGAGAACGAGGCTTGCCCGAGATCATCCAGTGGGTTTCCATGGCTGACCGGGGATTCGAACCTTGGTCTCCCGGCACCCTGACTCCTGTGCTTACCAACAGTTAGCAACATGGCTGCATATCAAAGTCTTTGGGCCTCACCGATTTGCCTAAAATGCTAACTCACACGGTTTTAAAACGGCTTTCATCTTTTAAATCTGTTTTAAACTTGTTAATCTGTTTAATATATCTTTAGTCTATTTAAATGATTTTAACCTGCTTATATTGATCTTACTCGTACACCAGCCTGAGATTTTTTTTGTTATAGGGTGGGATAGAAACCTTTAAACAAATAAACAATTTACTTCGGTGGTGGATACAAGACTTGGAACTCATGTATTCTTGTGGCTCTTGACTTAACATACAAATGTGCAAACAGAACACGGGAAGAGGTCAACAACCTTCTCCAACCTAGGCTCTTCCAAGTACATCGGGTTCCTGCTACCAAAATTCCTAGGTAGCTGGGAAGAGGGCTGGTCAGGACTGTGCACAGGCTGTACCTTTTTGCAAACTCCCTTCCAGGTCTAATAAAGGCTTTGTGATGTAGATTTCCCTAGGGATAAAATTTTCCATGAGCTGCTTCCCAGCCATTTCCTCCTCCCCTACTGGCTGCTGTTTAAAGACACACGGAGGCATTAAATGCTTACACCCGTTGAACATAAGTTGACAGGTGACTCGAAGGCACATACACGCATGCTTTGTATGTTACATCCGTCTTCGCCGTTCATTTCTCTTCGTGTAACCACAGTCCCTTCCTCTTGAATCTTGGGTCTCCAGATCTTGTTGCATTACAGCTAGAGTATATTTGGTTGAACAACGACTGCCAGAATTCCTGGCTGTTAGTAACGCTGGATGGGCGTCTAACAGTTTTGTGACATCTGGGGAAACAACTTTGCTCTTTCTGTTTTTTTCCTCCACCCCACCCCAGGGCTTGGCTTTATTAAAGAGCCCCAGGAACAGTTCCATTACTCGCAGGGCAGCTGGTTTCCCAATGCTCTTCCTCTGCATTGTGGTTGGAGAAGACCCCATCAAACCACGGCCTCTTCTGGCAAATTGCATTCAGACATTGCTGGCCTTGGCCAGTGAGCCTCTCCCCGACAACTGGGACCAAACAGTGGACTTGCCTCAGGTAAGGAAGCCAAAACGGCTTGCCCAGATGTTCCTGTTTGCCAAACCGGTAGCTGTTTTAGTCTGTTGCAGCCAAAACCGTAGTGTCCTGTGACACCTTAAAGCAGGGGTGGACGACTTCCAAGAGTTAGCCCCCTCCGCACCTTCGCTGAAAGTCCAATCCAGCCCCGAGTGCGAGATAATCTCTCCTGGCTTTCCCCGTGTAGGTTTCAGCAATCCACGTGTTGCAAACCCTGGTCCGCGGTTCTGGACTCGGAGCAGCTCTGCACAAGTACATTACACCCATGATGATGTTGTTTCTCAAGGCCCTCGGCTCCCCTAGCTGGGCCACGAGAAATGCAGCCATCCAACTCTTTGGTGAGTATTTTCATTCCCTTTCCTTCCCGGTGACATGGTGACCAGTACTTTGGGGCATCATTTTCTGCTTGTAGAAGGGAGGAGAGATTATGGCAACCTTCTAATTAGGGTCTAGTTCGCTCTCAACATTCCTGTTACATTTTTAAACCCTTCTTTTTTCCTCCAAGGAGCTCAAGGCAGCACATGCAGCTGTCCTCCTCCCCATTCTACCCTCACAGCAATCCTGTGAGGTTGGTCGCACCGACAGAGTGGGATTGTGTTTTAAATTGTACAGTAGTTTAAACTGTTCTTCACCATGTACTTCTTAATAGAATTGTTGCTTAATTGTTCTTTAAACTGGCTTCTCCCAGGCAGTGGAATTCCCTTCCACAGGAGGTCCCTTCTTGGCTCTCTTTCCATCAGCAGATAAAGACCTTTCTGTATGTTAGTCAGAGTGTTTTAACTCCCTGTTAAAACTCTTTTAAATTAATGTTTTTAATATGATTATTTGTTCAGCTTTTTAAAGCTTTTGTATTATCCATTCTTTAAATTGGATTTTGTATTATTATTATTATTATTATTATTATTATTATTATTATTATTATTCATTCTTATTCTTACCGGTATCCCACCTCCCTCCCAGAATTGAGACTCAAATTTGAGGCACCTTGAGTCCCACATTGGGAGAAAGGAAGGATCTTCATAATGAATCCATCCTATGGAATCCTGAGATTTATAGTTCTAGGAGGGGCATTTAGAATTCTCAGCCAGCTCTGGTGCCTTCCCAAACTACAAACCCCAGGATCCTTTAGGATGCAGCCATGGCAGTGGAAGTGAAATCAGAGTGCTATAACTGTGTAGTGTGGAAGAGCCCCTAGTAGACATGTAGTCTGGTTGGAGGGGTGGTTCTTTCCCTAGAAGGAACGTGCATAGTCTTGAAAGGAAAAGCCAACAAGTATTTAGGTTTTTCCAAGTTGGAAGACAAGCGCTTCCCTGTCGGAAAGCAAACCACGCAGGTTGCTCATAGAGGGGAATGCCACCAGTTAGTGTGGCAGTCCTTGGTCTGGAAGGGAAGGATCCTGGATTCCTCTGATTGCTGAAAAGAACAATCTTTTTCTCCGTATACCAGTTACAAACAGACATTTGAAAAGCGAGGCCGCAATACCTGAAAGTTAACTCGACTCTATCACGATCAACAGGGCTTATTTCAAAGACAATACACACGAGATGGGAGTGCTGCTGCGATGGACTCCATTTTGCTTTCGGACATCTAACACGCGGACATGCCAGTAACTCACTGGTGTCAGGAAACTGACAAACTTGCAAACGTCAATTTTCTCGTTTCTTTTCCTAGTCACATGTCTCTTTCATTCATTTCTCATGTCTTGGATGCTTTATGATAAACTCTTTCTTAAAATGGACTTTTTATCTTAATTTCCTGCTTTGTTTCTCTTTTAGGTGCCTTGACAGTTCGGCTTCTGGGTCAAAAGCGGACTCGGAACGACGGCCCCAGTCAGGAAGGGCTGAGCTCTGAGGCCCTCTTCAGCTCCTACCCTCAGCTGAGAAGCATTCTGCTTGGAGAACTGACCTCAGCCGCAGAGGCGTCTGTGTCTGGAGGGACCCAGAGAGGGAAACTTCGCTTGTACCCCTCCCTCTATGCCATCCTTACCTTTCTGGCCAAACTCCAGCCGAGTGCAGACACTCTGAACGGGTAAGCAAGTAAGGGCCAGAAAACAGTCGATGCAGCCAGTGGGAGGATCGCCATACCAGGAATATTCAATGCAATGTGTTTTTAGAATTCTTTCTTGCTCACCATTTTTTTTTAATATACACATTTCATCGTATTCCAGTCCAAGAAAGACTGTGCATCTGTGGGAAACCAGTTCTGGGGAATCTAACACATTGCATCCTGGGTTGTTAGTGCTATACTGGTCTTTGTAAACACTAGGTAGACCTGTTTCTAAAGAGAATGAAGACCTGGGGTGCAAAGATGAAATTGGGCTTTTTGCTGCAAGCAGCTAACTGATATTTCACTGGGCAGGTTGTTGTTGTGGCAGGGAAGCTGCCAAATGCAGGAAAAAGTATGTGGGATCTGTTTGTGTAAATTTCCAGAGAGATCTGAAAATAGGAGAAAGTATTCTGACATAGATTTTAGAACTTATTTCTTCCCATTAGCAATATTGCATGTATATAGGTGACAAGCATAATACATTACCAACTATTTTTATATGTGTGTGTGTGTGTGTGTGTGTGTGTGGTTATATATATACGTGTGTGTGTGTCTGTGTATATTTCCATTTCAATTACCCTCTATTTCATTTTACTAATTTTAAACTAATTAATTAATTCTGAACATCGTCTGTTGCATTTTTATATCAATCTTTTTTTCTGATTTTAAGCTGCCAGACACCCTGGGGAATTGGTGCCAGCCAGAGTAGACAATATTAGGTTTGAGCAACAAAATGGCTCACTTGGCATAAGTCCCCTTCCAGCACCCTTCCATGATTACTGCAAGAAAAATTGGTGTTTTGCACAGAAGAGCTTGGCAAATGGCACAATTTTAAATTTGGAAGTGTGAGCCTTTGTCACGAGAGCCTTTTCCAAGCACCAAGGAGAACGCTTGATCTCAAACTCAACAAACACGTTCTAGCAGTTTTCGTCTCTGTCACGAGCGGGGCTTTTGTAAGGTCAACGGGTCTCAACAGGCTATTTGAGAGATTAAGCCACTCCCAAATACTTCATGTCACAACAAGGATTGCCCACTAGAAGACCCTGTCACTGAGAAAATCTTTGACTCTTGTAAATTTTGGGGAGGAAGGCTGCTTAACTCTAAGTGGAAAGGGAAGCTTTTGCAGCCGGGTATGACATCATCACCAAATCAAAAAGTCCCAGCCTCAGATCTTAGGCATTCAAGTCTGACCTTCCCTATTCTTGTCCCCCTTTGTTTTCCAGTGATTCCATTTGCTTTCTGGAGCCTCTGATCAAGCTTTCAGGAAACCCCATTTATGCTGTGCGGGTGATGGCAGCCCGGGCCTTGGTGCCTCTGGTTCCTGTGACGAAATACGGAAAGGTTCTCTTGCAGCTGGCCTCAAGTTTACCGCAGCCGGAGGATGCTCTGTCTCATAATGCATTGCATGGATGTTTGCTGCAAATCCAGTCATTGCTGGGTCGAGCACTGCATGTGGGCTGGTAAGTGGCTTTTCTAATCATGCCGTCCTCTGCATACAGCCTACCTCCAGCCAGGGCTGCAGGTTCAGAATATTCATGGATTGCAATAGAGATGTCAGACCACAGTTCTGGAAGTTCCCGACACAAGACGGCTGTACCAGGAAAGCATTCTAGCTCCAGATGAGCCCTGACAGCACAGCCTGTTAGAAAGAATTTGGTCCACTGTGTATCCAAAGTCCACCGTCCAAACACTCCACACGGTTGCCCACTATGACCTCAAATGTGGCCCACTTCTGGTTTTGATTTTTTACGAGAGAGACCACTTTCAAATCATACGATTTTAATTAATACATTAATATCCGCATTGCTCCCACTATGGAACACAGAACAGCTTACACCATAAGTTAAAATAGCTCCAACAATATATAATGCAAGCTTAAAAGCCATTCAATCAAAACAGTAATTGTCAGCAGTTAATTCCAAACAAGATACAAGAGGGCTGTGTTTCATTTAAAAGGAAAACGAGTTCTCCTAGAGACATTGAAGAGTGGCAGTCTTTCCTTTCTGGTGGGGAAAAAAAGTCTTTTCAGTGGAGGGTTCAGCAGTTCCAGGGGTCACACAATGGGCAGAGGGGACGCAACTGATGGGTCCCATCTTGTCCCTTCCTCCTGATCACATCCTATGGCGTGTTGAAGGCTAATCAGTTGCAGAGAGAAGGGAAAAAAGTTTGTTTTTATTCCTTCCAGTCTCTCTTCCGATGTTCTGCTTGCCATTGCCTGTTGGATGGAAGACCGTGTCTGGCTTCTCACTAGAATGCAGCTGTGCCCGCTGGTCCGCACAGCCTATCTCCAAGTCATCTCCCTTCTGGTGGGAAGCTGTTCCCAAACTTTTGCGCGGCAGGTTTGGGAGATTGTGAGCTGTGAGCTGGCTGACTCCAGGTTCACAGAAAAGCACAGCATCTCTCCAATTCAGGTACTTCTGTTTACTTACTACCGACAGGAGCGGAGTTTGAGACAGGAGGAGTCTAACAGTACCTTTAAAATGAATGGATTTATTTTGGCCCAAGCTTTTGCGGATTTCAGTCTGCTTCTTCGGCTGCGTTGATGCAACGGAACGGACGGGTGAACTGCACGCACACAAACCACTGGCCCAAAGTGAGGCTTGGAGATGTAGGGAACAGGGATGAAGTGCTTTAGCATTTCTCCCAAAGGGAGAGATTTATGGAGAAAACAAGCCATTAAAAGAAGAAAACAAGACCTTAAAAAGTCAGAATTTGCTCCATTACTTTTGTCAAAATGCCCAGAGCGCATTCTCTTGCCCCAGTGAGCAGCTGTTGAGGATCTGCATCCATTTGCTTTCCTTTGACTTTTTGGAGGTACAGAAAAAGTCATTTATGCATTTCAGTGTTTCCTTCCATGGAGTTTAGGGCTCAGTTCTCTTTTGCCTTCATTTACCCACACAAGAGCCCTGTGAAATAGGTTAGGCTAACAGAGATCATAGCTTTTTTTGTTTGTTTTTGTTTAACATGTTGCTGTTACCCTTAAATGACTTTCTGGTCAAAATATGTCTAAAATGCCCTTTAAAAGCCACTGGAAAAGTTTACTGTTTGCACATGCACAAAAAAATTCCTGCTAGTTGAAGCCATGTTGGTATAGTTGTAGAGGATGGCAAAGGCAAATCCCCTCTGAACAGATCTTGCCAAGAAAACCCTGTGATAGCTTTGCCTTAGCTTTGCCGTAAGTTGGAAATGACTTGGTAGTGAACAACACTAACAACAACAAGGCTAGTTACTTTGGCACGTAACTTCTTTACACCTTGGTTTCCCCCAAAGCAGTGAATTACAGAAAACTGTGTGACTTCAAACCTCTGAGAGAGGATTAGCCACTGACCTTGGTGGATGAGAGGAGCTTCACTGTTGAGTGGATATTCGAACCCACAGTCTTGCTTGAACATGCTTAACAGCTACACCATTCATTTTTAAACTTCTCTTCTTCTGTCCCAGGTGGGTTTGGCTGTCTTCTACCAACGTGCTGCCTGTTTCCTTTGCCACGAGGCGACCAGGGCGGGGTGTCCTGAGAGATTTGGCGAGCTTCACCGGTTCCTTCGAACCTTGAGCGCTGATGTCCAGGTAGCCATCTTGACCTGGGTGACTGAACAGGAAGAGAAGATGGACCTGAATTTAAGCAAGGACTTTCAGCTGACACTGCTGGTGAGCCCTGGCATCATCACAGAGTTCAGGGGAGATAGAAACGGAGCTCACACACATCAGACCATAGAGTTGGAAGGAACCTGAAGGTCATTTTAGCGCTATCCTTTGTACAAAAGGGTTTTATGCAAAAAGGTCTTTTGAGATGATGATATATCCTAGGGAACAAAGTAGACGTGGCAAGGGCTGGCCCTGCCGTTAGGCAGAATGAGGGGGTCAGGCCCTTTCCGCAGCTTACCTTTCTGCGGAGCAGGGGTGCGGGGATCGCGCAAGCAGCCTCCAGCAAGAGGCTCTCGCGTCCCGACTGCTTCAGCTCCGCACAAGCCGCCTGCTCCCGCGCAGGCAGCGCGAGAGCCCCGCCTCTTCCTTCTGCAGCGCAGCCTGGGAGTTGCCCAGGCTGCGCCGGGGCAGGAAGCGCGACCACCGTGGCTCCAGAGGCTCCGCACGCACGGCAAGTGAGCGCAGGGCCCTGGAGCGATGCGCGATCACGCACCATTTTCGGCTGAGAGCCGAAAATGAAAAAGTGCACGAGCGGCGCCTGCCCTACCCTGGAGCGTCGCGCGATTGTGAGTGCGTCGTGCAGATCGCTCCTCACAATCCCGCAACGCTACAGGTGCCCTTGTGCATGGCAAATGCCGTGCGAAAAGGGGGTCAGTTGTGGCAGGTCATGAGAGAGCAGTAAAATGGTTAATTGTTCAATATATTCTGATTGTATCTTTATTGCCAGAGGCAGAGAGAAACATTTGTAGAATTCTCTGCTTCACATGTCAGAATAATTTGACCAGCTTTGGGTACTCTACACTTTGTCTTGGGGATAGGGGAAGTTACTAGCTAATCTGCCTCAGACAGTATCATTGCATTGGCTGTGACATTCATGAGTTGGTGGATGTGTTGTTGTTAAAGCCAGACCAGAGTTCTTCAGGGATAACTTTTGCCTTGAATTTTGCCCTGGTGGGGAACTTGCACACAGGGCCAAAGTTTCCCTGCACATTTCAGGAGAGGGCAATGAAATTCCCAGCCAAACCAGCCCCAGTCTCATAAACTACTGCTTTTTCTTAGCAGCTGCCATTTCCTCTCCCCTAAAATAAATATTTCTGTCTATCATTTCTGTATCTGACTGTCTGTCTCTCTCTCTCTCTCTCTCTTTCCCCTCCATTCCCCCCATATATCTTTTAACTTTACATGTGTGCTTATTTTTCCTTACTTTCAATCTCTTTTTTCTGCAATTGATTAGGAGAAACTAGAAGAGGTGCTGAAAGGCAAGACTGACTGGGGGCTTCTGAAATTGTACCTGGAAGCTTTTGTGCACCTCTGTGGAGATCCCTCCTCTCAAAATCGACCTTCCTCCCATAAGCCACTGGGTGCTGGGCCCACAGAGTGCAAGGAGATTCTGTTATCTTTGGTGGAAAGTGACCAACTCAGCCCAGAACTTCTGGGCCGTGTGCTGTGCGTTGTCGCTTTCCTCCTGACTCTGAGGTAAGGAGATTATTAAGTTGGTATTCGTACATAAAAGGCTTTATGTAGTTTGCCTGAAAAAAGGTACCTGACTACCTAAAACAAATAGCTGGATCAAAGATGGGGAACCTCTTTCAGCCGTGGGGCATGAATTCACATTCGGAGAATATTCAAGGAGCTCCATTCCAGTGGCGAGCAGAGCCAAAAGCAAATGGGTGGAACCCCAATACGATCATATTTCATCTTAAAGCTCTAACTGCCAGACACTAAACTCCAGAGAGGCATCTCCGCTTTTTAGAATGGGAGAAAAACCCATACAGAGCCAATGAGGGTTTCATGGAGAAGGGGACATGGCTGTCTTGGAAACCCATGGTACTAGACTGGGACCTTAGGCAAGCCAGTGGGAAACTTGGGAAAACACATTTTCTTATACCTCTTTCTTGTGTGTAGATAGTTCTTTTTGGGAAGGATGCAACCTTGGAGAATATATAAGATGGGATTTTCTGGTCTTAAAAACATCAGTGGGTTCTGACATTTGTCTTGTATCTCTGTTATTAACTTCCCTCTCTCTTCTGACAGTAGTGACGATTATTCTTCCTGGGAACAGTGGGGTGCAGCAATAGAACGATGCAGCAAAGCCTTTTCATCTGAATTACTCAGAACGGCCGCAGCCAGATCCTTGAAAATAGCAGGCAGAGACCTGATTCAGAGAGCCCAGGAATCTTCCAGCTCAGCCCTGCATGGAGTTGCTATACAGTACGTAACTACAAGGCTGGCACCGGTGTCTGGAATTTTGAGCAGCTTCCAGAATCTTGGAGAAATGACTGGCCCCAATTTGTTTTTTCCCCTGCGCTCAGCCCTCTTCACAACATCAGGCATATGGATCTGACTACCCTTTTTTTCTCCTCATAATGCCCCTGACCTAGTAAATTTTAGGGAATTGTGGGAACCCAAAAGACTTGAGAGGAGGGAGTCTGCTGGGGTCTCCTTTGAGATTTTTGCTCTGCCTAGCTCTGTTCTAGCTTAAAAGGCTGGAAGCAGGTTCCTTCCTACCTTCGTGCAGTTCGGTGAGGTAGACCGCACTGACTTTTTACAGAGTTCAAAAGCAAGCTTGCTTTACTCAAGGCAGGAGCAGGCAACTTTGGTGGGGTTTGGAGCCCAGTTTTTCAGCCCCAGCACCCCCGGTGTACTTGTCATGTCCTGGAAGAATAATTTCACTCGGAGTTTCCAAGCAGAAGTGTTTATTTCAGAAAAGCAAACGACATTACCAGAATGTTGCTGAGACTGCAATATTAGAGTTGAGTACAAGGTATATTACCTCCCCATATGAATTTTGGCACTCATATCAACGTTTGGTTAAAATTGTCAAATCACCCCACCAGCTCCAGTAGTTTTCCCAGGCATTCAATTGTATACATATTTTTCATCATGAAAGCCAGGGCAGGTTGCTGTCTCCTATCTAAATGTTCTCATAACATTCCCATATTCTTCCATTGTTATCCCCCCCCCCACTCCATTTGATCTTCCCTTCCAAATGGCCGCTGCAGGGTGACACAGAGCACAGAACGAATCACTCGTGCAGAGCCTATTGATATTTCAATTGATCAGTTGTTAGCAGGGTCAATTGGAAGCAGATATACGTCAGCACTCGCAAGCTTTGCTCTAGGAATCTATTGCGACTACTGTTAGAGGTATTGCTGACACATGTGACAGGGTCAAACCATGACAGGTTCAAAGCATCCTGTTGGTCCTACAGCCGGCCTGGAAATGCTCCAGATACGGAAAATAAAATTAGATTCAGTGCGACTGGGTTGCCATCCTGCCGCTGCAAAATCTGGAATCGTCCAAGAGCATTCTTCTTTCTTTTCTTTTCTTAATGGTTTTTTTAAACATTCTGTCCCCAGACATACTGCAGGGCCACAGGCCACACTTTGCCCGCCCTTGAACGAGGACCTTTGAATCAACTGGGATTTGACCTCAGCTTTCGGTTCAGTCCAGCATTTATCTAGTCAACCTCACTGGCTGACATATACAGACAGAGTCTGTAACTTTGGAATTTGCTCTATTTCTCATTCTGTTCGACCTTCAGTTTGTTTTCTCCCATTTTCTCATCCGTTTGGCCGTTTTCTATTCCATATACACACATTTGTTTGCAGTTTCCCTGACGCATGCATTTTTATTTCCTACTATATTTCCTACTATAATTCATTAATGTTATTGGCACGCTTCCCCTCTTATATGCATTGCAGCATGCACTTTCCAGTTGGCGTGCTGCATCGGCGTAAATATTGGAGGTATAAATCTGTTTCAGTTCGCATATAGGTTCAGGAAGTATGAGGTAGGTAAGCTTACACTGAGAAAAACACCAGATCAGTTTCTCCCTCGTCTCCCTCTCTGATCTGTTTAAGATCCCATCTTTTGCACTAAAAATCTTCAAAAACATTTCATTTTCCTGTTTGCGACCCCACCCTCAGTCTGATTGATGTAGGGATTGGGCTCCTCCAAGATGAAGACCGTGAAGTGAGGCACGAAGCTGCCGTTTTTGCCAGCCTGCTTGTGGTTCCACCTCAAAATGACTGCATTGTGCTGCAGCCTAACAAGGCCCTGCTAAGCCTGCTGCAGCTCCTGCTGGAAAAATTTGAGAATTACCCGGAAACCTTTGCAACTTTGGTGCGTCATCTCCCCGCAATCAATCTCAGCAGTGCTTTAACTGAGCTGGAAGCCAAGGAGTAAGTAATAGAAGGTGGGCACTGGTACGGAGTGGGCATGGATGAACAGCTTGCTTTCTAAACATGGGAGGGAAGTGGGCAGAGAAGAGAGTTCAGGTGTTTGAAGTGCTGTTGGCTAAATTTGCCAGGCTCAGGCCCAGAAACCTTGGGACTTAGTAATGTATGGGTCAATGGAGAGTGAAGCCTTAGAGAATCACCCCCAAATCTTTTCCAGTTTGGATTGCACTGACTTCGGTCATTGCTCCATCTAGCTTAATAGAATCACCTGCAAGTAAAGAGTAACCTATTCACATTGTTCTGTTGATGGAGCTTATTCATATTATTCATATTTATTCACTATACTATTTATATTAATTCATTACATTTCCGTCCTACCTTTTATTCCTGACCATCTTCACCACCCTACCATTTTCTCCTTACCAATAACCCCAGGAGATGGGTTAGACAGAGTGTGTTGCCAAGCCAAGTCATATACTGAGCTTTGCAGCTGAGTGGGGATTTGAACTCGGATCTCCCCTGCCCTGTTCCAGTAATCCGATCGCTATGCCCTGAGTCCTCAGCTCGAGTTTTGACTACTCTTTTCCAGGAGCCCATAAAACTCTGTAGCAAATACTGTGCCTCCTCCCTCACAAAAATATGTCATCCTCCCTTTGCAAATGGCTTTCTCCAAGCTGGTTGGTCTGGGAGTTGTAGTCTGACACATCTGGAAGGCATCAGATTGAGGAAGATCGGTGTAGATCAAGGAGGCATGGTGGCTTCTTAATACCTCTCTCTCTCTCTCTCTTTCTGTCTCCCCCCACACAGGGCTGTCAGTCTGTATAAAGAAGATGAACCAAATGTTTATGCAGAGCCAGGGGTCTTCTCTCAAATGCTGCTGCCCTTTCTCCTCCAGCTGTGCAAGAGGGCATCCAGCTCTCCAGAGCTTTGGAAGGCAGTGCAAAGCTGGCTCAAAGCCACTGGACCGGAGCTCTTGTCCAACCTCCATGACTGCAGGCTGTGGTGGAGCCAAGGTGGGTCTAAAGGTGGACGCTGCCCATTCAGAAGGATGTGAGTGGGCTGGAGCCTTGCCAATGCCCAGGACTTGGGGATGTCTTTGATTCCGCAGTCCCATCACACAAGCATGGAGATTGGGCTTGATCGTGAAGTGCAGCAGCCCAAGGAATATCTGCACTCCATTAAAAAAAATTAGCTTCTGGCCTTTCAAGCTGTGAAAGTGAACCGTAATGAACCTGATGATGTCTTAGGATCCAGGAATGTAGAAGGGGTGGTGATGTTCAAAGCTGAAGGAAACCTGTGTCTGAAGGAAGGTTGCCAGAGTGAAGACTCGAAAGGGCTCCTGTAACTTTAATGGCTGTGTAGAAGAGGGAATGTTAGCAGGTCTTGCTTCTCGTGCAACTGAGTAACAAGCAGTACTGGCTAAAGTTCCCTCGTCTACACAGCCATTAAAAGCACAGGAGATTGCCTACAGTTTTCATTCTGGTAACTTTCGTCTCAAGACCCACAAAAACATGCAGTTGGATGTAGTATGTGTTCCAGGATAGGCACAACTGTGGGCTTTTTTCTCTACGTAGCCAGGGCTAACGTGACAGCATCAAGACTAACGTGATGTGCTGTGGCTAACTTGGGTTGTGCAACTTCTCGGGGGGGGGGGCAGAGGAGAGTGCTGGCCACCATTCCAATTTAGTGGCAACTGCAGTAGGCCCACTATGGTGCAGGGGGTTCCAGAGTGCACCCTCGTTTGCACCATAGAATTCTGTAAATTAGCAGGGCCAGGGCATCTCCTTGCTTCTCCTAGAAGGGAAGGCAGGAAGAGGCCCCATTTTGCAGCATTACTGCATTAAAGTCATGGAAAAAATGCGGGGGAGGGACAAGGCTGTATGCGCCCCCCCCCCCCCCGGTGGCACACTGTACTAGAAATGCACAAATCTCTCTTCCATGTTTCAGATTACAACACTTCCCTGCACCTTAAAGCTCTGGTTTGTCCAAAAGTGCACATCACCATTGCGGCACTACTGGTCACGGCGAGCCTCACGCTCCGTATCTTGGAGTCCGCAGAGGAAGGGAAGGTGCCCAGCGTCGAAGGGATCCACTTTACTTCCCCGGAACTGAGATGCGAAGTTATCTCTGTGCAGAAGCTGCTGAAGAAGCATGGCATGGCTCCTCCAGTCATCACAGAGGTGGAGCAAGAGCTGACGGGAGGCGAGAGCCAACCTGAACGTGTGTGTTCAGTGAATCCCTGAGGACTTCTTAATCGCAGGCAAGAGGCAGAGAGAGGAAGAGAGCTGCCAGCCTATGTCCCTTCTCTGTTTTGCTTCTTCCTGCCTCAGACAGAGGAAGCTGCTGTTCCAAGATGTGGTTAGAGGCGTACCTTCTGATTCTGGTTGGGCACAAAGAAACAGGGTCACTCTCTTGCTGTGTTGCGAATACTAGCCTCACACAACAGAGTTAAACTGTAGGCAGCTGCTCAGCAGAAGCTGGGAAGTCAAGCCAGGCACAAGGCAGGAAGTCTTCCATGACACTTCCTGTTGAGGCAAGCCCTTGGCCGGAGTTGGTGGTAGGAGCTTCCCCAGTACCCAGCTCACTGCAACCCTTAGAGGGCTTTACAGCAGCCTGACTAGGATGCCAATGATCCTCAAATTGCCCCCCTTCTCCCACCCTCCTTTTCAGCTCTTGTACCAGCTTGGGTGGGAGTGTGATTTTTATGGGAAGGATGGTCTATGGGAAAAAGCATTGCTGCATGCCGCCTTCCCTTTTTACGTTTGCATCTGCTTCTTGGCGTTGGTAAGAGTTGGGGTGTGTGCCCTGGTTGGCACATTTGTCAGGTGGATGAGGGAAGTGGCCTGGTCAGGTATCAAATTGGAGGGGAGCTTTAGCTCTTTCCATTCTTGCAGTTTTAGCACCAAGCGCCTCCTTCCATTATAAACCTGTTCTGATGGGCATCAAGTGACCTAAAGTATACTTTTGGGGTCAGTAGAACTATTTGCAGGTTGCGGTTGCAAGAAAGGTAATCCAAAGTGGCTCAGCAAAAAGGGTTCAAGCAGAGTATCTGATTCAAATACCCCACACTTGGCTGAATGTCTGTTCTCAGTTATTTCACTTTTTGGCCCTGTTACAAGGAGCTCCAATTCATTGTTCCAGAGGGCTGAACCAAGTGTTTGTAGATGGGATTTTCTCATTTTAATAAAGCATTTTTTAAAACTGAGGTATAGAGGTCTCTTCCAGGTAATATGTATTCTTTGGGAACTGTTTTTGGCAAATTTCATCTATCTTAAGCACAGGAACACCTATCCCTGGGTGCATGTTCACACACGCCATTCTCTTACAAAGAGGCCTAGAGAGCAACTCTTGTGTCTTTGAAATCTTGGACTACAACCAAAGCACAACTGAAACCACAGTGTAAGAAACAGGGACATCCCAATCACTTTAGAATCATATGATTCTAGAAATTGGAGAGGGCAAACCCCCACCCCCTGAGCAGCATCTAAAATATTGGAATCTGTAACTACAACCCCTTTGCCCTAGTTCTGAATGGCCATCTTTCAGTCTGTGCCACTGCCCAACGACAGTGCTAACAGTTCCTCCTGCTATTAACCACAGCAGCCTTTTCCATCTCTGGCATCCCTGATCTTGCTGGACTGCAGTGCCCATCATCCATGGCCAGGCTAGCTAGGGGCAATGGGAGCTAAAACCCTACAACATCTGCGGGAATAAACAACCACAGGTCTGGAATCTCACTGGAATTCTCAGCCACAATGGAGCTAACCATAAAATGAATCCAACAGGTACGAGTGAAAAACCAAACAGAGAGGAATTTGAGTGACTGCCATGAAAAACCACTGAAAAAGAAAACTATTCTTTTTCAGGCCACACCCACCAAGATTAAATGCCCCTTTGACATCAATCCCATTGAACTGCCAAAGGCTGGCCTGAATAAAAAGGTCTTTTTTCAAACCCCCTCCCACCCTATAATCATTTAAAACTTGTTTGCCTTTCATACCTTCATCCAAAGAACAAGGGGCCTCATGCCACACCCTCCTTTTGTACAATCCCGGCCACTGTTACAGGGGAGGGTGGGGGTGAGTGACATTCCAAACATTCGTCCACCCAAACAGGGATTTGCCTGCAAAGCGCTGGGCCTTTGTTCTTGGCAGCCACGACAAGCGGCCACCATTCAGATGTGCCAAGCTGACTTTTGGAGCCGGTGGGAAACAGAGCAAACCAGGCGAGCTCGGAGGCTCAAGATGTCACGTGAATTTGCAAGCATGTCGCCCTAGTCCCTGTGGCTTGCACCAGAGGAACAGAGAGGGCTCCTTTGCATGCCCTCCAATATTTCACAGAAGAAAACCAGGTCACATGTGGCCAAGCACCATCAAGAGTGTGGCCAAGATGGCAAATGTTATCAGTGAGGAAGAATGGACAAGCTAGGAGAGTCTGTAGCAGTTTGCTTTTCCCAGAGCCTACTGGGAAGGGCAAGACTCTGCCCTCTCCTCTCCCCTTTGCTGAGCTAACGGAGTGCAAACTACTTCTGCACTTTGTGCTTAGCTTGCAGCAACTGAAGGAAGCTGATGACCAAGGGGGAAACTGTAAGAAGGAGATAGAATCTAGGACATTCTGAAAGCAGCTGGAAAAGTGGGATGACACAGAATTAACTGGAACTGTCCATGATAAACTGGATCCACCTTTGGAAGGAAAATGAGGCTGGGTTGGAGACTATGTCTTGTAAACAAGGCCTTTCTATTTCTCCTACACCTCTTCTAAGAAATTCCTGCATCTTGTTTTGTCCCTAATTGTTAGTCCTTGGGGGATGCCTCGTAAAGATATTAACAAGTGTGGACTTTGTTTCCTTCAGAATTAAAATTGTGGTTCCACCACATGATCTAAAAGACCTAAGGCGATACCTTTCCTTGTGATCAGGAAAAATCCCTCTCTATCCGATCGGCTGTTATTTTCCAGGGAAAATTGCTGTCCTTTGGTTCGTTCTGTTTTTGGTTTTTGCTTTTTTGGTTCGCACAGGCCATCGAGGAACAGGGTCAGAGGATAAACGGCAGCCCATAAACAAATGACTCAAAGCAGGTCTTGCCAATGAACCACTTTTCTAAACGGAAGCATTTCACAGCACTTAGCCTGGTCTTCAGCTGTAAATTAGAAACATAGAATCCTACTGTTGGGACTCCAAGGGTCACCCAGTTCAACTCCCACCTCCAAGAGCAGAAATCGACAACTGCAGCACTCCTAAGAAGCGTCCATCTAATCTCTGTTAAGAAAACGACAAACAGAGGGTTTGTGGAAGGTATCTCTTCTACAGATGAACAGCGCTTACCACTTGGGACTTCCTCCTAACATTTGGATGGAAACCCCTTTCTTGTCATTTGAACCTATTGTCCATACCCACTGGCGCAACATCAACTTTTATTCAAGATGAACTCACGTGATTTCATGCCATATTATTACGGGGGACACTATGCATGAAAGATCCAAACCCGTTCACCTTTATTCATAGAAGAGACGGCTAACACCTCAGACTACAGGACCCTGGGAATGCCAACCCAGCAAACGCAAGAGCTCTAAGTGTGAATTATTTTCAATGCCTCGCTCTTGATACCATGAAGGGTTCTAGCAGAGATCATCAGACAGCCATACTGGGAGCGTTAAGAAAAGAACATGTTTTAAATCTTTGTGTAATTTAATTGCACTTTAATAATAACTTTAGTGGGTTTTTATTAATGCTTTTGTAAGTGTAATAGCTGTGGATTTTTTTAAAAAACATTTCTAAGTCACCATGAGTCCCACTATTAGGAAATAATTGAAGGAAGGAAGGCAGGAAAGGAAGGAAGGAAGGAAGGAAGGGGAGAATGCTATAATTATTGAGAACCGGGAATTTTTGAAAAACAAGCAAGGCCAGAGAGTTATAAATCTGGTAGATTACAGGTATGATGTGGATGTAGTGTATCTTACTTTCTGGAAAGCTTTTGAGGAGTTCCCCCATGATATTTTTGAAGGGGACCTGCTGGTTTGGGCTAAACAATGCTGGTGTCAGCTTGCCTTTGCGGTTGGCTGATGGACCATACCTGAAAAGGTCTCACAGGTGGCTCCTAGGCATCCTGGAGAGAAGTAAAATATGGGGTGCCGCGGGGTGCCGTCCTTGGCCTGGTGTTGTTCAACACCTTCATAAACAACTTTGATGTAGAGGCGATGCTCATGGAATTTCGACACCAGTACACTCTCAGCCCCCAGAAAACCCCATGATAGATTTGCCTTAGGGTCTTCATAAGCCAGAAATGACTTGTGAAGGCACACAACCGCACATTTGTTATGCTAATCAAGTCACCTTTGCTCCAATGCGTGGTGTTGCTTTTGAAGGGTAGTAGCTTTGCTATGGCCTCATTGCAAAACAAAAAAAGGAACTCGATACAAAAGACACTGCTTGTTGCGATTCACTTCCAAGCTCAGCAAAAACAAATGAAGCTGCCCTTTGCTCCCTTGTACTAAATTTTTAAAAGGTGTCATTGCAGAAAGTAGAAGAACTCTTTCATTTTAGTGACAATGATGGAGGTACATAGCATTTTTCAAAAAGAAATCTCTAGTTCTTTTTTTTGGGGGGGGGGTTCTTCCACAGAAAATTCATTAGACATTCTTGTGCTTTGAAACAGCAGATGGCCAGGCAGCCAACAGACAAGACGTAGAGAGAGTTCACGGGGCAAGGGGTACAGCACATGGATTTCTAATGATGCCAAGATATAAAGCAGCATGAGCTTTGCGTTTGGTATTCGCTTTGCTTCTTCAGCCTGCGGTTTAGCAACAAAATGGCTGCGGCTGGTGCGCCTTGTCCTCTCTCTGTCCCTGTTCAGACTGTCGCACCGCTCGGTGCATCATCATACAAAGATAAAGGAAAGTTGAGGACACACACAGTTGTCCTGTAACGCCTCCTGCACCCAAGATCCCTGACAGCCAGCAATGGAAGCTGCGGTCCAGAATGTTCTAGAAAACAAGAAAGAAATAAACATGTAGGAATTGTTGGTACTTACACTGGCAGGGTAAAGCAGTTGGTGTGGAACTTGTGATTTTTGAGAGAAATAGCCTGATAATAAAGGGGAAGAATGTACACTTTAATGTTTGTGGAAATCCATTCTGGAATATAGCCGCCTCTCGGTATTCACAGATTCTGCATGCATGGATTCAACCAAAGATGGCTCAAAAATATTTTTTTAAAAATCCAGAGAGCAAACTTTGATGTTGCCATTTTATACACAGGAAGCTATTTTACTACAGCATTGTACGTAATGAGACTTGAGTATTCACAGATTTTGGTACCCATGGAGGGTCTTGGAACCAAACGTGCCTCCACGCTCTCCAATTATAGCACTTTGATTCCACTTTAACTGCCGTGATTCCATCCTCTGGCATCCTGGGATTTATAGTAAGGTGAGGAAATGTAGACTTTTCTGCTGGGTTCGCTAGCAGCCATCCCTGAGGAGACTCATGGATGCTTTCTTCCTAGGACGGTGATGCTAAACTTTGAGAAAAAGCAAGGAAGCAAGCCTAACAACAGCAGTCAACATATCCACAAGTAGCTAGAGTGGGCAGAATATTTGCGTCTGGCTTTGGCTATATGTCTGTCACCCCCATTGCTTCAGGTGAATTAGATCAAATAGAACAGGGCTTGCTAACCACTATTATGTACACATTACTAATTGCTGCCTGCAACTATGTATCTGGTGGTAATTTTTAAAGTGTCTTTAGGCTTCAAATGGGCAATTGCATATGCTCAATGTTCCCTTGTAGAGGGCAGCAGGAAAGGAAGATCAAGAAGGGGGGATCAACAAAATAACAAGGTGTTATGAGAATCCATAGATAAGGGAACAGGAACTTTTGCTAACTCCCATGATGAAAGATATGTAAATTACTGTTAGCCTGGGCAAGTGCCTGGGCTGGTGGGGTGACTTGACATGTAAGATTTCAACCCATCTTTGATATGCATTTGTATGGCAACGTATAACACCTGTAACCAATTCTGATTTTGTAGTCTCAGCAATGCTTGGGTAATGTTGCTGTGTGGATTGCTTTTCTAAATAAACACCTCTGTTTGAAACTCTGAGCAATGTTTTTGAGAGCAAGTTAGCCAGGGCATGACAGAAAGGCATTGCTAGAAAAGAATGGAAAGTCAAGCACCGTCAGTCATCCTAGGTGGACCTCCATCAGAACTCAGCCAGGAATTACAGCTGTATCTGGGAATACTCAGTATTGCAAATCTTAGCAGCATTTCATCAATGGTTAAAAGGAGGCTTTGCTCCTCCTGTTTCTTCTCTGCTCCCAGAAAGCACAAGAGGGAAAAAGCCAGGATCCCAGCTGAGGCTCTGGGGAAAATCTTCACCTGGCACTTGGCCTGAGAGCTACATGAGGTCAAAAAGTGAGGCCTGTTTCTTGACAGCATCCAGTCCACGGAGGGCTGAGCATTTCAGCCCCCTCAACCAACATGGTTCAATACCCCTACTGTAGGCAGACCAAAGCCCTGGCTCACCATGGCAGCTGCTTACATTCTAAGCAGAGCCACTTTGGTTCCAGGATTTGGGGAATTGTAGTACACAAAGTACATCATTCAAATCATTCAGATGGAGAATAGGATATACAGAAGACACCTGGAAGCTGCCCACCTGGATCCCTGCAGACCATCCCCTTGGCATCGTTTCTTGCTGCTCACAGCACCCCCTTGGCATTCCACGCAAACGCGCCTTTCTCGCACCAGCTGGCTGCTCCAGAAATGCAGGTGGCAGGCAGGGCTCACCTGCTTCAGACGGAAGTAGATGCAGTAGCTAAAAAACACACAGGAGTCATATAGTGTTAAATTGGCCTCAAGCCAGCATGATATAGTGATCTGCACATTGGACCATGATTCTGGAAACCAGAGTTTAAATCCCTACTTGGCCATGGAAATCTACTGGCTGACCCTGGGCAAATCACACTCTCCCAGCCTCGCATGAAAGCCAATCCCCCTCTGAACAAATCGTGCCAAGGAAAACTGTGATAGGGTCCCCCTAGGATCACCATAGGCCACAAATGACTCAAAAGCACACAACAACAACCACATGCAAGACCGCCTGTCTCTGTCTCCCAGTAGGGTTTCTTTATCACCTTCCGCCTGCCTGGACATCCAACTCAAGATGGTGCTTAAACCTAGGCAAAGTTAACATCAACACTCCGCTTAAGCATCCTTAAGTCTTGGAATTGCAGGATATTTATATGGGAGAATCAGAAGGCTGTTTGGTAATCTTTTAGGCTATTTATTATATGCTTTCACAGATACACAAATGTGTACAGTCCTCTTAAGGAGAAACACAGAAATGCTGATGTGTGGGCGCTTTGCATCACATCACATCGCATTGCACATAAGGCATCATACATTCATTCACTCCATTACAGTATATGGCAGGTCTGATGTTACATATTCATAAGGAATGAAACTTTATCTCATCTGCACCTTTCTAGCAGGCACCTCTATAATTAACATGTAGAGGAACATGACCATCTTAAACAATATAACTCAAACATTTATCCACTAAGGAATATCACCTCTTCTGCTGGGGAGCTATATATCTCTAAACAGGCATCTGGAAACACACAGACTTCCAAGAGTTAACATCCTTGGGCACTGCTATGTCTTGCTATATCTAGCAGCTTCTGTTACATATCTATAAACATTCATAATGAGCATCCATTACAATCAGAATGGGAAATATGTCTATTTAGCATAAGTGAGTTAGCTTAGCCTCTTACCAGCGTGGTCTATTTTTATCAGCATGGCTGCGCAGTTTATCAATTAGAAACAGTATAGCTTGGGGTGCACTGCAGACAGACTGTGAAAGGACCCCGAGAGTTTTCTCACACTGCACAATCATACCACTTTGATTCTGGTTTAACTACAATGGTGTCAACCTATGGAACCCTGGGATTTATAGTGTCATACGGTATTTGGAGCTCTCGGTCAGAGCTCTCCATTGCCTTCCCAAATTACAGATCCCAGGATTCCACAGGATGAAGCCATGGTAGTTAAACTGGTACCAATGAATTAACAATTGCACAGGGTGACTCCAACCAAAGAAAAGGCAAAGCTCGTTTTTCTCTCTCTGACATCCAGAGAGTAAAAGCCCGGGAAGGTAGCTTTCTGTTTGCCAGCTGCCAGTGACAGCTCAGCGAGCGAGACAACACTGTTACCTCAGGAAGCCTCTCTGTTCCATCTCAGCCACACCAATGCCTCAGCCACTCAAGCGGAGGCTTTGATTGCATTCCCCTAATTAGTCTAAAATCTCTTCTGCTGGCATGGCACTGTGAGAACGCAGCAGCCGGAGACAATCAGCCGAGGAGACAACATCATTTGTAAATTGTTTTGCCTTGGCTTCCTGCCTTCCTCCCGCTCAGCTGTGTTTCTGTTCTGAAAAGTCGAGTCGGGCAACTATATGTGCTTCTTTAAGGAGGATGTTGAATCTCAAGGATGGGGGACCCACTGATCCTGCATGCGTTTCATTCTTGCAAACAGCAATCTTTACTTTCAGCCAGGGGATGGGCAACATGCAACCTGTGGGCTGCAGGTGGCTTTCACTCCTTTCTGCCACACCGGAGCCCCCAGCCAGAGGCATATCTAGAGTGGGGCAGGTAGGGTATGTGTCCCAGGTGCCAATGCCAGACGGCACAAAAAGGGGGGTGGAGGTAGGGGTAAGAGGGTAGGGGCACAACTTCCATGCTTGCCCTAGGCATTGTTTACACTAGATACACCACTGTCCCCACCCCTGGAGGGAATACATGCCTTTCTTGATTTTGGAAAAGACAAATATAAGTTTTGTGTTTGTTTGTTTGTTTTAATTGAATTGGACTTCTCATACCCTTTACTTGCAATTTCAGCAGGGAGGGGGTGATGCAGCCTGCAGTGAGTCCAAGGGTGGTAATTTGATAGGCGCACAACTTTGTGTGTGCCCCCATCTTCTCCAAGTGGTGAGAAGTTCCAAAGGTGCAGCACTTAATCAGGTTTGATTTTTTTTTTCAGAAGCTTCTTGGCATTTCGTAATACTTGCATCTATTTTAACTTGAAGGTATAGCAGCTTAAATGATGTAGTGATTACAGTGTGGTTGTGGGAAATCCAGGTTCTGGTCTCTGCAGAGCCACAGAATTATTTTTTTTCTCTCTTTCTCAGTTTGTTTTCCCGTCTCACAGGATTAGTCATCATAAAGTTAGCAGGAAGACAGCCACATAAGCTGCCTCAAACCAGACCTCTAAGGAGACAGCCAGCACCTAAAGCTACCTGAAAAGCCCCAAGCACACTTTGCTTTGTCTGTTCTAAGTTTCTTTTGGACTTAATTTCTCTTCCTGCAGACTCCAAGACACTAAACACAGCAGGGAAGAACTATCCAGATCATTCCCCATAATGATCCTATGACTGAGAAGGAATTGGCTTAGATTTGGAAGTAAAATCATTTAGTTCCCATGTCAACGTATCACCTTTCGCTACCCTAACAAAGGATGTGCCAAGGCAAAAAAATGGGGAAAGGATTTCATCCTCCTCCAAGCTGACAAAAATAAGAAATGAAAGAGGTTCAAAAAGCACTTTACATGGCATGTGCTAAAGTAGTTCTCATTTGTATTGATTTGATTTATATCCCACTTTTTTCCCCCAATATGGGACCCAAAGCAGCATCTTTTCTGATTTGTCATACAGCAGGAGTGGGAATCATGCAGTCTTCCAAGGGTTATTGGACTGCAACTCCGGGTACTCCACATCAAGAGCTGCGGGGAATTACAGGCTAACATCTGGGAGGCTGCACAGTTTCCACACCAGCACACAAAATGTTCTGATCAGGACCTTTTTTACTAAGATGAGGACTGAAGCATAACTATCTGCCAGATTTCACATTCATCCAGCCATGATGACACACTTCTTGACTGTCTGAAACATATCAAACTGATTTCAAGAGAAATCACTCATTACCATTCTAACTTAAACGTGTATTTCAGAAATTGCCGTTGTTGTCACTGCTGCTGCCATTAAATAGGTAAGGAAGGAACTGTGTTAGTCTTTTTCAGCAAAAACAACAGAAAGTCTTGTGGCAGCTGAAAGATTGGGACAATCATGAGGATGGCAAAAAAGTTACTATTACTGTTACTGGCAGGTTACTGGAACTGGTCCAACAGGTAAAAACAAACAAATTGATGCTGCCCAGAAGGGCACAGATTCATCCTCCCCTAAGTGAAATTTGTCAGAAAGGAAAGTGATGGAATCATAAGGAAAAATTAAATTCTATATTTCTCACTGTCTTTCTTTGTTCCAAGTTTATCTAGTTCTTTATCAGCAAGCTGATCTTGAAGTTAAAGAACCTCTCTCTAAGGTATAGGCTGCACTGGCCTTTTATTTAAAAATTATTATTATTATTGTTGTTGTTGTTGTTGTTTTTGTTGTTGAGCAAAGTTGGCATGCTATGCCAAACATGTGGGCCCAAGCATGATGCAAACTACAGCCAGACAATGAACTTTGTAACTGACAGTCAAGTGTTACATACGGGGAGATAGTTTAGAGAAGGTGGGGCTCCTCATCTTCCCCCCCCCTCCATTTTTTTTTCTTTTCACTTGGAGATTCCTTTTCCAAGATAATCCCCTCCTAATCATCCTGCTTAAAATTCCATTCCCCCATTTACCCTGCGCTGGGTGAAGAGAGGGAGGGAGGGCGGGAGGCATACAGCACCTCAAGATGAAAAGAGAGGGTTTTTTTTCCCTGTTCTGAATCCTTTCTTCTATCTGCTGAGAAACCAAAATTACCCAATGAAGGGTGCAGGGCAATGAATAAGAAAGCAATGATATCACAAAGGTGGAAAGAAGATGAACTGGGTTGGACCTGGGCTGGGCTGGGCTGGGCTGGTTGCACAGTTTGGGTAAGGAATTTTGGTGGCCTAAGCTAAGCAGGACCATGTCTAATTAGTACTTGGATGGGAGATGAGCAGGTACTGCCAGCTATAGTTCAGAGGAAATGGCTATGAAATTCATGGGGTAGCCATGAAAGTGAACAGACACACAAGCAGAGTGTTTCGCTCTTGAGAAAGAGACCCCAAAGTGTGTCTTTCTAGCCCTCTTCTGTCTTTATTCATGCCACCTTCTTCAACAGATGAGGAGGGGAGCAGCTGGCCCCACCCCCTCTATCTTGCCTTTCCCTCATGCAGAATGCAACGCCCTGGGTTAGAAGAGATGCCTGCTCATGTGGGAGCTCCCACGTGAGCCGGTTCTCTGGTTTGCCAGGCTTCTGGGTCATGTGGAGAGTCTTTCCGCATGAGAAAAGCAAAGATGGAGCAGGTAGGGCTTGATGCTGCCTTACTTGTGTGCTGAAATGACTGAGGCAATGCCCAAATAAGACTTCACTGGTGTAGGGTACGCCTTGTAAAAGAAAGATTACAGGACTCCAGAGAGCATCTCTCACCAGGTTTGTGGGAGCCCTCATCAAAAGGGAACCCAAGGGGGTCCTCCTTCCCACCTCACATTTGGTCAATACCGTTGTTACAGGAGAGGGCATCATACCTCCACAGCCCACAGGCAACACTCCACATCTGTGTTTTTTTGTTTTGTTTTGTTTTGTTTTTTTGCAGCTGCTAACCCCTAAGCCCCTTCCACCCAAAAACAATTTGGAGAGACTAAGGAAGCCTCCAAGGTGGTGTTTCATTGCGGGGAAGTTCTGCAGGAGTGAAATTGGCCCCTGGACTCCTAGGGCTGGCTTCCTATTAATGAGTTGCACCAACACAAGTCCAACTTACGTCTGTGTAACTCACTTTTTTGGTCATTGTGGAGCCTTGGAATCCTCTACTAATAGTGTGCGGATCAAACTGCCCCCCAAACTCACCTTTTAGCTGGTGTAACTACTCCCCCCCCAACAGAGGCAGTGGGTGGAAGACCCCAGGAGGTTCTTCAAGATGCTTGTCACTGTGCATCCGGCTACAGGAAAAGGTCTGGATGCCTCTCTGTCATCTCCCTGCTCTTCATTGCTTAGTAAATGACCATGTTGTGGGGGCGGAGGATGCTACAAAGTGGGGTATCGAGGGGCTAATTCCACATTTACAGAACTTTCCACTAAGTTTCCAAACCCAGGCTCTCAGCCCTGGACTCTGCCAGGAAGAGCTAGTTCTATTAAGACCAACAAGTATGCAAGCTTTAGAGTTCCCCGGTACTCTTCATCAGGTTCAGTGTTACAAAAAAGGATGGGGCTGAAAATGTATCATCTGGCCTGATGACCGCTTCTGGGGAAATCAAAGCTCACATACTTTTCCCCCCCCGTTGCAGTTGGTCCTAATAAAAGTGTTCCTCAACTTTAACCTTTGCATTTTTTTTTTCTCATGGACCAACATGGCTGGCAACCTTTCTTTTTCATTTGCTATGGAAACCATCTCCTTTGTCAGAAGGCCCCCTTCTACGTGCACGAGTCCTGGTCCCTTTATCATGGAGGGGCAGAATAGTAAGAGCGTGCTGATTAAGCTGGGTGGAAAGGCGCCATTTTCATCTTCCACAATGCCTCTGTTGCAGCATTGTTCACTCCAGCCACTGTGGAAAATTTTAATGGCAGCTCTCACAGACAGAGGGCCGGAACAATAGAGAGAAGCTGGTGTCAGGCATCAGCAGTGATCCACAGCTGGGGAAAGATACATTTTGGACTATAAAATGGCCTTCAGCCTGGTAACAGAATAACATCACGGAAAGTAGGTAGTATTCCTCGTAGGACACCTGATGCCTTCCAGACTGGGGTGGGCAGAGTGTGGCCCACGGCATGGCCCTGGACCCCACTTTTGAAGTTGCTGAAGTCCTCCCTCACTCCCTCCAGCCCTTCAGTCCCCCATATTAAAAAAATACCGGTGCAGTTTTCAAGGAATGTTTGCCTCGGAAGCAGACAGAAAACCCCCTGAATGCATGGAAATACAGAAAATGCCCCCACCCCAACCACAGAACCCCCAAAGGTCCCCCCCCAATACACCAAATGCTTCAGTCTTCCTCTGCAATCCTTCTCAAAAGGGCAACAGGAAGTGATACAACTTCACTTCAAGTCGCCATTTTGAGAGGGACTGCAGAGGGAAACAGAGATATTTGGACTTGCAGTGGGGGGAAAGGGTGGCCTGCAAGGGGTTGACGGGTGAATTGGCCCCTGCCCCCACACAAAAAAGCAAACAACAAACAAAAAAGCCACAGCTGACCTAGTCTATTGCTGAAATCTTACAGCAGGGTTGTGCGGTGGTAGGTGTCCATGCAGCTGTAAATTAATTGTGCTATACATACAGCCGACATTGTACAACTGAACCAAGCCACCAAATCAGTAACCAAAGGCACAACTTGTGCACATTTTCATGGATGCGTTCGTGCCCAGCGCACATCCATGCACAATCGCACCACATGCATGGTTCCTCTGCCGCAACCTTAAACTTAATGTGGATTTCCAAAGATATCCAGACACTTCAGTAAGAAAATTGAGGCATGTGTAAGATGCCAACAGGATTCTGGCCACCATTTCCCATTATCCCTGACAGTGGCCATGCTGTCTGGGGTTTATGGGAGCTGTAGTCCAAAAATCTGGAAGCTTGCCTATCCTTTGGTATAATGGCTCATTTATGCACACCTGCACACCCCAATATGAGGGCTACAGATGGAGCAAAGTCACGTCAGCCCCAAATGCACACAACACAACATGCCATGTATTCCCCAGAGGGTTTGGTGATCTGATTCCTTGCCAAGACACTCTGGCCTACCTTGGCAGCTTTTCCTTCATGAGCATGTGAGGTCTTCTCCAGGGATCTTTAAAGTCCCTTTTAAAAGAATCAGGCAGGATCTTAGACACCTCTGTCCAAAGGAAAAAAGCAAGGAACATATTAACTGATTGAAAAAAATATCATTCCAGTACACTGATACACACAATTAGAGCAGAGAACAAACTGAAAATGCATTAAAAAGGCGCATGGTTGAGAAGGAGAGCTGCTTTTCAGTTTTCGATTGTGTGAGGCCAAAGCTAGCTGTGAACAGGGCACAGCCACCCCTTCATTCCCACCCTCTCTCTCTCATTCCCTCTGCCATCCGTTTTTCACTCTCCGCACTGCTTCCTCTCCGCTCAGCAAATTTCAGAGAACTTTTGAGATTACGTTAAGTGCTGCGGCCTGCATGTGACCCTACAATCACAGGTTGCCCATCTCTGTTCCAAAGGGAAAGCGTTGGCCTACAGAAAAGAAGAAGACTGAGCACTGATGACAGGACAATGTCCACCAACATCCTTTTCCAGTACTTGCTCCCTCAAATCAATGCTACAATGCAGGCATTACACAAGTAGGTTTCCTACAGCATGTGGTCTAGGCTGACCTTTCTCCTCACTGAGTCAGGGACCTTTCCTAACAACACTCTCTGTGGCAGGCTGGAACCACTCAATTCAGTGGTCCATCTGTCCAACAACGAGCAAGCATCGCTGCCACCAAGACAATAGGGAAAAAGAAGGGCAGGAACCACTTCAGAGTGGATCGGTCAACCTTGTCAACCTTGTCCTCTCCAAGTGCTGTGGTCTACAGTTCCCATCCAGCTCCAGCCAGCATGGGTGATGGGACATGTAGTCCATACCCTCCAGCTGTCCTGATTTGGCAGGGAGACTCTCAATAAATCATTTGCCATCCCACTTTTTCAGCCACTTTTAAAATGTCCCAGTTTCTCTTTGCTTCTCCTCCTCTGACTTTCCCCCTTTGTCCTCATTTGCTGCAATCTGAGTTTAGAGTGCAAAAGCTCTTTGTACTCAGCCCATTAAGGGAGGAGAGAGGAATGAGTGGAATTGTGCCTTACCAGTAGGCTCAGGCAAAAGCAGACTACTGCAACTTCTCGTAGTTTGTGTGTTCTTCCTCCTTAATACCTTTTGCCATTTGGACCACTCTTGGATGTTGCATGGCGACATAGGCCCAGTTTTTGTCTGTAAAATGTTGGAGGGTATGGCAGTCCGCCACAGTTCCAGAATGTTAGGCCAAGGAAGGATGATTTAAGAGGGCAGAAATGCCTAGTGAAGGTGATGGGGGAAGGCCCAGGGCCACAGCTGTGATTCTTGTCCCCAGAAATGTACCCTTTGAGGCAGGCTCCTTCTGTCTAGCAGTAGGGCCAATACCATGTCTTAGATCAACCTTGTGCAGCCTGGTACCTCCAGACATGTTGGATTGATGCATGGCCCCTGGACAACGTCCACCAAATTTTGGAGCTGTTGTCCAAAACCTGCAAAGGGCTTCTGAATCAAGTTTTCCTTGGACTGTGTGGACTGCACCCTTTTTTGACGTTACCTTTGGCTGTCTCGCAAACCGGGCTGTCTCCCAGGCAGCCTCTCCTCTGCTTGAGGTCCGGACAGGGGGTCCCTCCATTCCGCGGTGGCACGGTGACCTGACGTGTCCGCTCTTTGCTTCCGGTGCCGCAGAGAGAGCCGCATTCGCTCCAGGGCCCCCAGGGCCCGACTAAGCAGTGGACAGCTGCTGCAAACAAGGCAAGCCACGAGAAAGATGGAGGCGGGGTGGGGAAAGGAGGTGAAAGGGTTCGGGGCGCACAGGTCCACCGGAGAAGACCCGAGCCGATAGCGGGAGACGGAGAAGTTTTGAGGAACGGGAGGAATGCGAAAACAAATGAACAACAGCAGACAGGCAGGGCAAGGTGGCATGCAGAAGGATAAAGGGGATGGGAAAGGGGGAGGAGAGGGGTAAAAAGATCAGTGCCGTCGTCAAAGTTGGCATGGAACGGTTCCCAGGCGCTCTCTTTCATCAGCACATGGAGGCCCTGCCCTTCCTCCCTCCTTCAATGCGTGGCTCTTTTCTGAATCCAGTGGGCGTCACTCAGAACCAAACGGCACTTGAAATCCCGAGGAATTAGGGTGGCCAAACAGACCCCCCCCCCAGCCCCTCCAGTTAATAAGCTGCCTGTCTCCATTGGCAAAACATGTTAGCTTGTCCTTCCTTCTGATTCACTGCATCCAGTTTTCTTCTCAGGGCCTCCTCCCACTTAACTGTCTCGCCTGGCGGCTTTGAAATCCCATGCCCTACAAAGGAGGGGGGCCAAGGGATGGCCAAACCAGCCCTCAGTCTCTCCCCCCCCACAACCTCCACCACCCACTCCCCCCACCCCACCCCACCCCAGCCTCTTGTCAAAACTCGCCACGGTGCCAAAGGGACATTCCGTCTCTTTCAATAGAATTGGCGGTTGGGAGGTGACATGGGACTTCAATATTCATTGGTTCATTTCAAAAGTCGTCCTGGCTTCCCAAGGTGGCTCGCAAACAAACAAATCAACGGGAAAATGTACCCCGCCGCAAACCTCAGGACCCATTTTGGGGCCCGTTTGGTGACAACCCCTTTTTCCAAGGCCATTTTCTCCACCCATGGAATTCTTTCAAAGGAGAAATATTAAGACAGCGGCTGCGTTGTTCAGCCTTGCCAAGAATAAAGAAGGCTGCCTGCAATGTATGCCATGCACACTTACTGGAGAACAAGCTCCCCTAAGCACATAGAAGGCATTTCTAAGTACGCATTATGCTTGCGAGAGTCTTCCTATTTAGGGATGTTTCAGTGATAACGGGTGGGAAAAGTACTTTGTCCTTCTGCTGCAGGCAGGCAAAAAAAGTAGTAGATGTCCTGGCAAAATTTGGATACTGCCGGGTGTCAATGAGGAGCCTGAGCTTCCTATTGTCCTAAGGCCTTTCCGCACCACACTGTTATAGTGCTATTATTCCACTTTCAACATCCTACAGAATCCTAGGGTTTGGAGTTTAGGGTGGGGCCTTTAGAATTCTCAGCCAGGGAGCTCTTTGGCCTCAGTAAACTACAAATCCCAGGACTCCACAGGAGGTTGAAAGTGGAATCACCGCACTCTGACAGGATAGTGAGGAAAGGCCCCTACTTCCAACACGTTTTTACATTCTGCGCAGTGAGAATCCACTACTAAAGCCAATTGCAAAATTGCCACTTGGTAAACAAACACTTCAGTTTAAGGGATGTTTCCCCCATTTAAACAGAGAAAAGACAGGCAAATATAAAACATGGTAGAGGGCGTTTCAATAAAAAAAAAAAAAAAAGAGCTGCTGAAGTACAGTATTTTCGATACCAGTCTCAGTCCTTCATTCGCGGCAAATTCTAGATGTTTACTGACGTTTGTTTCTCTTCTGCCAGCACAAGCAGTAAAAGAGTAGAGACAAAATGGCACTTCTCCAGCTTTCTCGTGGTCTACCCTGCAGGGCTGCTAGAGATTCAGCCCCTGGACAGTCCAATTCGCAGAGGGTCTTGCCTGCTTAAATGTCTAAGCTAAAGAATCTCTCTGCCTCTCTGCATTCGCTTAACTAAGGTCCCTCCATTTTGAATTCTGGCCAACTTTAAAGGTTGCTCCCGGGATCACCCCCTTGTCCTGCTTAAAATTAGGTCGACATGAATTGGCAAAGTCAACGCCTGGGTTCCCAACACCCTCGGTAACGATATTTCCTATCTTTCACTGTTGGGCGAATACACGCGGGATTCAGGGTTCGTTGCTGACTGTGAACCCGAAGTTACATTATTAGCAACCATGTATCCGATTTTTAGTCCTGGGAAAGCAACTATCCTCGCACGTGCGCGGAGTGCTTTGTGAGAGCATTGCCACTCCGCTTTATAAAAACCCTTCCTTTTAAAAATAAAGGGTCCTTCTCTTTGCTCGTGTAAGAAGTGGCTTTGACTGCCTTCTTCCTGAGGGGAGAGAAGTCCCTTTGGCCAAAGTTGGGGACATTTCCAGGCTGATTCAAAGCTCACCCCCAATTGTGTAGACTATGCGGGGTAACCCGTGCAAACCTAATATTTTAGGGCTGGCCCGACATGTTTTTTGAGGGTTCGGGGCTAACTCTAACACCAGAATAGCACTGTGTATCTTTCATGACACTCCCTGTCCCAAGGAAGCTTGCCCAGCGTCACCTATGGCTGCCTTGGGAGGCAGGTTCAAAAAGAATAAGGGCATGTTTCTGTGGAGCTGAGGGAAAGATCAGACTGTGCCAAATTCTAGTGTCAGCCTTTTGAGTCCGCTGAAACCGGAACAATCCCTTCTTGAAGGCCATGTAATGAGACTGGGCTTTTCAAAAATGGCTGCCAAGCTCTCACAGACAAATTTCCACAGCGGGGGAAGAGGAAGCGAGATGTGTGTCAGGGTGAGATCAAAGCCAGCCCCTCAGTTAGGGCCTGAAACGCAGGAAAAGATTCTCGTGGGAAGAAAATCCATCTCTGAATCTCCAGCTTTTAGGGTTGGGTGGGCTTGTTTGGATTTTCGAGCGGGTGCTGTGGGCGCCGTCCCAAAATGGCTGCCGGGGGGATCACAAAATGGCTTCCACAGGGTGGGGGCGATCGCTGTTGCAGCCGAACGCCCATTCCACGGAAGGGGAAGTTTGTGAGGTAAAAAGGCCACGGCACGCCTTTGAACGCCCCATTTTCTGCCCCAGCAAAACACCATTTTACCCCAAGGCAAGCATGCAATGGAGGTTCCATGTGCATAGGTTATTTTTCGTGAGTAGACTAATTCCACAGGATTCGTTTTCAGTTCCAGACCCAAACTGCTGGAACAACGTTATCTCTGCCTCTTTCCAATCGCTGACTACCGAGCTGGTCGCTAGAGCGTCCGCAAAGTTACTTTTCCACACCGCACCTAAGTAGAATTCCTCAGCCAATATGGCCCCACTTCTGCCCCCTTGAACCAATATGGCCGTTCCACATGCTGAGGGATTTGCACACCAAAGCCAACAACAGGGTTCCAGCGCCTGGATATTTCTGCATGGAACAATTCCCCAAAAGGGTTTTCAAGGCGCCAAGACCAATCAAAAACGCCACAGGACGCTTTCTTTTCTCCTGCAACAGAGAGAATACTGTGGAGAATATTTCACTGTTGCCTAAAGGGATGAAAAAAGTGTGAAGCCTTCCTTCCCTAACTGAAGCTGCCCACAGCGCTGTTCCAAACAAACTATTTAATTTGTGAGGTCTGGGAGGCTTCGGAAGCCAGGCGAAGGGCTGAAGCGGCCATAAAAGTGGAGTCCAGGGGCCACACGCGGCCCGTGACCCACATGTGGCCCATTCCTGCCATACAAAGAGGCCAGCATGGCTAAATTTCGGCCATTTCCGCACTACATTCTTATAGTGCTGTGATCCCACTTTCAACCTCCTGTGGAATTCTGGGGTTTGTCGTTTCCTGAGGCCCAAGAGCGCTCCGGCCGAGAAGTCTAAATGCCCCTCCCTAAACTGCAAACCCCAGCATTCCCTAGGATGTTGAAAGTGGAATAATAGCACTATAAGAGTGTAGTGCGGAAACGGTCTTCGTTTAAACCCTTTATAAAGCTATCATTGGCCATTTCTGCACTACTCTGTTATAGTGCTATTACTCCCCGGAGTTTGTCGTTTAGGGTGGGGCACGGAGAATTCTCAGCCAGAGAGCTCTTTGACCTCAGTAAACCACAAATCCCAGAATTCCACAGGAGGTCGAAAGTGGGATCATAGCCCTATAACAGCGTAGTGTGGAAATGGCCATTGCGTTCCACTCCGAATCCAACACACAGGACAAAGCCCTGCCCTCCCCTCCATCCCTTGGGCACTTTGTCCCTTTCGTCTTCTTTCCGGTATTTTTTCTGGTGCTGTCGTTGGGCAAAGACGAGCTTTTAAAAATCTGCGTTCCCACCCAGGGAGCCAAGTCTAGTTTCAAGTGGTCTTGAAACCTCTTTTCCTCATCTGCTTGCCCCCCGGGGGAAGCCTCTGGCCCCCTAGCCCGAAGGGTCCCCTTCTTTCTCTCCCTCCGCGTCCTGCTGATTCTGCCGAGCTCTTTCGCTCGCACGGCCCCGTCCAACTGTTCATTCATGCATCGCTTATCTGCCGCTGGAACGTATTTGCTTTGGCTAAAAAGCCCGAGGGGGCTTGGTGCAAAGCCGTTGCTCTCCGTGTGTTTTAGACTACAGTTCCCATCATCCTGTACCACCGGTTGCAGTCTACCACACAGCCTGGAGATGTTGTTGTTTTAATCCTAACACACAGACACTCACCTCCCCCAGCATAACATTTTACAGATATTATTAATCCACAGAACCAGCATGACGTAGTGGTTTGAACACTGGACTACATCCCGAAGACCAGGGTTTGATTCCCCACTCGGCCATGAAAACCCACTGGGTGACACACTCTCAGCCCCAGAAACCCCCGTGATAGATTTGCCTTAGGGTCGCCATAAGTCGGAAACAACTTCAAGGCACACGACAAGCATAACCTCTATCCACAGCTCGGAAAGGAATGTGGATTCTGGGAGATGTCGTCCAAAACGCTTTCCAAACCTGTAATTTTAGGCAGTGATAACGTGAACGCACGTAAAACACACACCCTCAATGGCAATACCAATTGAAATGCAGTTATCCAACACTCGGATCTTCCAGATTTTGCAATCCGCTTCTCCGGCGATCAAACGACAACGTAGAAACGTGCATTTTTGTGGCCCGCATATGCAAAAGGCTGCTAGTCAAGGCGACCGGCAGAAAAAAAATTACATGGCAGGAAATGCCTTGTCCGAAAAAAAAAAGCTGTACGGCAGAAAAGTGCATGCAACAAACGCTTTTATAACATCTCCACAACTGCATTTATCTGGTCTATAGGCTTTTCTATATGTCAGTACATAAAGCCCCTCCCTTAAGGGGAACGCAAACAAAAACGCTGATGAATTTTTGTACGGACTTCCTCCCCCGCCTTTGCAAACTGATGTGGAAGCAAGATGACAAAGTTCACACTGGGGAAAAGGAGCCACCGAAACGGCCCCGTTGACTCATAGCAAGGGTCAGATGCCAGAGAAAAGCAAGCCGAACTCATTTAAGTCGCTGGGGGGGGGGGGGCGGCTGAAATTGCCAAGGCTTTTTGCTAGTGAATCTCTTTCTAAACCAACAAGGTGCGGCTACACGGTTTCCAGCTTCCTGACTCTTTTATTCGCTTGCAGAGGCCGTGGCGTGGTAATCGAGCTGAGTTGTGACCAGGCTAATCTCTGTGGAGATTAGGGACGGCTTATTGGAGCCGGGGGTTTTTTTTTCCCACCTCCCCTGTCCCCACCCCACGGGACAGGGGAGCAGCATCAACAGATAGGCCCCTCTGCTACAGACGCTCACGGTACTAGAAAGCAGGCTGAAGCCCCTTGTAGCAAGCGCCCTTTTGATGATGCAGGCCATTGGCCAAAAAAATCAACTTGCGGCCCTTCAAATGTTGCGGGATTGCAACTCGGCCCAAGCCAGGGTAGCCAAGGCTGAAAGATCATGGGAGTCGCAGTCCAACAACTTCCATGGGTCACAAGTTGCCTATTCCTCACCTACCTTGATATTAACCACGGTAATGCCCCCGTATCCTTGGACGATACATCCCAAGATCCTCCCGCGGATACCTAAAATTGGAGATAGTACCAAACCTGATAACTGAAACCGTGGAAAGCAAGACTGTGCATAAGGAGGAATTACTGTATTCACTCGTGCATCACCACAAAAGAGGACAAAACTCCGTATCAAATTTATGCATGCTGATTTATATCTTCTGATCTTAGCCCGGAAGTAACTAGTTACAACTTCTGAGTTAGCTTGGAACAGTTTTGTTTTGGCACTAACTCAGAGCCACAAAGCGATGAGGCTTGAGCTTTGGACTAGGATTCTGGAGAGTCAGTTCAAATCCCCGCTCGGCCATGGAAGCCCACTAGGTAACCTTGAACAAGTCACACTCTCTCCGCCTCGGAGGCAAACCCCCTCCGAACAAAGTCGCCGAGAAAACGCTGTCATCGCTTTGCCTTGGGGCTGCCGCAAGTCAGAAACGACTTGGAGGCACGCGGCAAGAGCAACAAAAGGCCCGGGACCTTTATGTAACCGGGAACAACTTCATTTCTGTTTTGCATGGAACTATTTAAGCTACCTTTTTGGTTGCTTTTGTTAAGTAGGAAAGATCCTGGCCACTTCAGTCTGTTTTGTAGCATAGGCCAGTGGATTGTCAGGCTAGTGTTATTCTGACATTTTAACGGATGTTGTTATACCTTCCAGAGAAGAAGCTGGGAGGCTTCCTAGACTAGCTAGGAGAGGCTGCGGCAATTTGCTTTTGCCTGAGCCTTCTGGGAAGGTCAAGCTTCTGCTCCCTCTTCCCCCCAAACCCTACTAAGCCAACCGCTGTTGGGGTCCAGCAGCAGGGCTTCGTGCCCCCCCCTCCCCGTGTGAGGGCCCCACAGGCTCCCGAGGGGTCCACAGACCCCAGGTTAAGAACCACTGGGAGAGAGGGAAAAGTCTGCATTTCTTTTGCTTGGTACAGAATTCGATTACCGGAGCACAGAATTTTCCAATCTGTTTAGGGTGCTCTCTCGCTATAGTCCTGAGCGACCCCATCCCAACGGTCCCAAGCTGTAAAAGACTTAAAAAGGTAACTGCTAGCCTGTGCGTGAGACTTCAAGCGCCTCTTCTTTCTATCCATTCCAATGATAGCTTGCCTTTCCTTCCCTAAACCATGACTCAAGGTGGTGGTTCTACCTTATAGCTTCCCATAGTGGAAGGACCTTGTTTTCTGCCGCTGCAGGGGGTCGGATTCCAACCATGAATTCCAAGGAGATTCTGACTTGACATTCGGATTTAGGGAAAGCTGTTGTCCGACAGTGGAATATACCTCTTTGGAACATGTTGGACTCTCTTACTTTGATGGTCTTTGAATAGAGGTTGGACGGCCACTCTGAGGAGGGGCTTTAGTGGTCGAGTGTTGAGCTGGCAGGGGGTTGGTCTAGATGGCCCTTGGAAGGCCTTCCAGCTCCAGTGATCCCATAGTTCTTCCAGTGCATAGTTGCTAGATGCATGTCCCTCTATAGGAAAAGTTAGTTTTTCTACATTTGGTGACAGCAATAGAACCGTACTTTGTTGATCTGGAAGACTCCTAAATACAGCAGGGCTGGCTGGCCCCATTTTGGAGGAAGTAAAGCGGGGGTGGACAAAGTGTGGCCCCCTTTTATAGAATCATAGAGTTGGAAGAGACCACAAGGGCCATCGAGTCCAACCCCTTTCTGCCATACAGAAATACACTGTCAAAGCATTCCTTCTGACGGACGGCCATCCAGCCTCTGTTGAAAAACCTCCAAAGGAGGAGATTCCACCACACTCCCAGGCAGCGGCCTATTCCACTGTTAAACAGCTATTACCGTCAGGAAGTTCTTCCTAATATTTAAATGGAATCTCTTTTCCTGAAGTTTGAAGCCCTTGCTTCACAGTATCCCAGTCTCTAGAGCAGCAGAAAACAGGCTTGCTCCATCCTCCATATGACATCTCTTCAAATATTTAAACATAGCAATGTCAAGTTGCCTTTTAACCATCTCTTCTCCAGGCTAAACACACCCAGCTCCCTAGGCCCTGCTTCATATGGCATGGTTTCTAGGCCTTCTAACATTTTGGTCACCCTCCTCTAGAAGCGTTCCGGCTTGTAAATATCTTTCCTGAACTGGACACAGTACTCCAGGTGGGGTCTGACCAAAGCAGAATAGAGTGGTACCATTACTTCCCTTGACCTAGACACACATACTCCTACTGATAGAGCCCAGAATCGCACTGGCTTTTTTAGCTGCTGCATCACACTGCTGACTCATGTTCAACCTGTGGTCTACTAAGACTCCTAGGTCCTTTTCACGTGTACTGTGGTCAAGCCAGGTGTCAACCATCTCATAACTGTGCATATCACTTTTTCTGCCCACGCATAGTACCTTACACTTCTCCCTGTTGAAATTTATTTTGGTTGTTTTTGTTTTGTGACCCTCGGCACTTTCAGAATCCCCAGACCAACCTTCTTCTGGGCAAAAAAGAGGGTGAGTTGCTGTTCCTAGAAGTCTCCATGCGTAACAACAGGTTTGCAAAACTTCCCTGTCTTTCTTAACGTCAACAAAATCACCCATTTTTGAGAATGACAAGTGGACTTCCAGCCACGTTGGATTTTTGTTTGAATTTTCAGCAGTCCATGTGCCTTCTGGTGGATCTCAGGGCATAAAAGCGGTCCCCGAAACCAGCCACAGTTGCCCACCCTTAAAGTAAAAGAACGCTCATTTTCATCCGAAGAGGGACATCCCATTCTACGGTACCATTCACTTGACAGCTTGTGTACGACACGTGACAAAGCTCTGGAAATGTCATCCCAGTGGGTCACCTTGCTTCCCAGAAGGGCAACTCACCTGATACCTGACAGACGGCATGATAATCTTCGCAGCAGTCGCCCGTCTTCTCACAGTAGGTGTCACAGTAACAGGGGGTTCTCCTCCCCGAGAAGGCAGAGCAATCGTTATTCCGGCCCGGACAGCATTTGTGGGTCTCCCGGTTGGCGCATCCCCCCTCCGCACGCTGAAAAGATCCGGTCGCTAAAAGCCACGCGCAAAAGGCCAGCCAGCGTCCCACACGGATGCTCAGCTGCTGCACCGCCTTGGCTTTGGGTCGCATCCTGATAGAAACCGGCACCACGTACGGCGATGACTTTCAAATCAGACCGTCCTTGAAAAGTCTTGTCCGGTTTAGTGCTCTTCCACTCCGGTTCCAAAACTGAACCCTGGGCGGAGGCAGCTGGCACCTCAGCAAAGTTTTAGAGGGACATGGTATCCCGGGATGGAAATGGCTGGGCAAAAGTTTTGCTCCCTCATCTATCCAGCTGACAGCACGGAGAGAAAGATGCTTCCCTGAAGAGGCCAGAGTTGGCAAGCGGTCATCAGGGAAGCAGCATTTTGGTTCGCTGGAGAGATTTTTGCCGCTTGGATCCCCTGCCTTTCCCCTTTCAAGAGCTGATGGCAGTGAAAGCTGTCATGGGGAAACTTGGACTCCTAACCGGACGGTTTTCTAGGCAAGGAGCAACACCCACCAGTGTAAAGTGCCTGATGCACCCAAGAGGATTGGCTGGAGGTTTAACTGGGAGGAAAAGGGTTTTCCCCTCCTTTCACTTCTACTATCGAGGTTCCTCCTGGGTCTTAAAGCCAGGGTGTTCTCCAATGTCACTTCTATCTGAAGGTGGAGAATTTTCAAAAGGCAAAACCCCTCACAGTAGATTTGAGAGAGAGTCAGTGCATTATGTCAACTAACTGCGGACTAACAACTTCCTCCATTTCATCAGGGCCAAATGGACTGTCAGGGTAAGCAAAGCCCCTGTCTCAGGCAGCAGATTTGGTGTATCGTGAAGGCGTGATAGGTTGGCGAGGTGGGAGTATTATCAGTTTCACAGTCGAGCCCCAGTTCTTCAGATTCTGTTCAACAGCCCACGAATCAGGAAAGTGCCGCTGGATAAAGTAGCACATTCCAAGCAGGGTGTCTTTCTGTTTCTATGCCGTTGTAATTCCATCTGTGGTGAAATCTTCCGCTGAGATCCACTGGGGTCTTCCAGGGATGTCAGTGGATTGTACCATCAGTCTACATCTGGCTATGGAAACATAGCCGAGTGCTTGTCTGATTCCTTCCTCTCTCCACCAGTAATGAAATGGGGGCCGTTTCTATCCATCTGTAATGCAGTCTTCCCCTTTTCCTACTCCCAGAGGTGTATCTAGCATAAACAGCACCTAGGGCAAGGGTGGAAGTTGCATCCCAGAGGACTCCTTCCTCCTCTGCTACTTCCAGAACTTTTTTGCACCACTCTGGCATTGGCACCTGGGGTACATGTCCTGCTTGCCCCTGTTTAGATACCCTCTGCCTGCTCCCACCCCTGCTCCCTCTCTTCCCCAATCCCTAACCCTGAAAAGTCATCCTTGCCAGTAGTACGGTGTCAAAGCAATGGTTTTACAGCCTGTTTTGCAGAATTTCTAGTTGAAAACAGGAGAATATAGATGTTCATGAACTGAAAGGACCTAGTTTACTAAAGTCAGGTAAATCAGCTACTGTGGTTTTGTCACATTTTGTTATCACCCAAAAAGAAGAGGCCCATGCTGTCTGTTCTGTTCTTTCCCTTTCCAGATTCTGCATGAAGTATTATTTACTTAATACCCATTGAAAACATTTTTTTTTAAAGAAAAAGTAGATGATGTTTCCTGAAGTAAAATCACAGAAGGTATAAAGGCACCGGGAACTCGAGTGTCTCTATCTTAAAAGCTCCACTTGTTCCATTCCATGTGAGGATTTAAAGCTGTTCCTGTCTGTTTTTTTGTTTGTTTGTTTTAATATCCGAGGGCCTATTGCTGAGGCAAGGATTAGACGCGGGGTTCCCAGATTTCCTTATTCTCCGGTCCTCAGGGCAAAGCAGAAGAATCTCAAGGTGAGAGTGCTGCTGTGAAACGTACGTGGATATTTTCCTTATTTGTCAGACTTGGTGTGCTTTATTTCAATTGTGTATCTTGTGCAACTGTGATTGTCGCTCAAGGTATTGTGATAAACAAAAGCACCAAGGTCTCCCCCTGCCCATGGCAGGCGTTGGCCCTAAAATTTCAGGGCTTAGAATAGTCCTGACCTGGCAAGTTTAATCAGAAGCACCAAAGAGTTGCTCATTTTGATAAATCACCTGCCAACCCATTCCAAAATTGGATCCAATCCCTTCTTTTATGAACAAAAACTGCCCCCTGTTGCCTCAAAGGGAATTCATGTCGCCCTCATTCTGGGTAAAGCTATCAGCTTCAATCTCATTGCTAGTCCCAACCAGAGCAATTGCATCCTTTCGATTTGCCTGTGCATTGACTCACCATTCAGCAGTTACTTCAATGGGTCTACTCTAGTTGGGGCTAGCAAATAAGAGTCATGCCATTTTCTTTGCAGCTGTTCTGCACCAGGTCCCTAGTGGGTGCTCTAAAGTTATAATCTTGAGGCTGGAGATATTTCTCTAGTTTGAAATCTTCCTCTTTTCTCTTGCTCTCCTCTTGCTTGGATATATCGCCTTCCGGAGTTGTTATAGCTTTCCCAGGGTCTCAGAAATAAAATAAGAGGGCATCACGAAGATGATATTCTATGAGTTCTTAGGTCTTCTGAATGGTGAAGTCAAATGAAGAAGGAATTCTAAAGTTTCTTATCTTCCAATGCTACTCAAATTTGTCCCATCAGCCTGACATCAAAATAATATATATACCCTTCAGTAATATCACCTTCAGAAGGGAGCATTTTCCCAAGGCACGAAATAAGGAAGAGAAGAGTTAATTTTCCTCCAGCCCAGCACTCTTCCTTATATTTTCTTTCCTGTTTTAAGACTTTAGACACAAAGATTTGTGCATTTGACCAGAGCACAGAAAAGTAAACTGTTTGGACAACAGTTCCCAAGCTCTGGATGGAACATCAGACGTAGCTGAGTCCACAGCTGCTATGCTATCCCAGCTTTGACAGGGCATTGTCAAAAAAAAAATCATTGGCTAAATGGTAAGCTGTCCAGGTTGGAAGAAATTGAAAAAGCAACATTTTCTACCAGCCCACTGGAGTTTTGGATGATGCCTTTTGCATCGGGCTACGGAGCACAGCCCCATGCTTCTCTAATCCTCCATGCTCTCTGTCAGCCATAAAATGGCTGTTCAGGGGGGATACTGTAGCAAAATTGCGAGTCCAGAGGAAGTTGCCGATGATGGAAGAGAATACCATCCACAATGACCAAAAAAACCCCCATGCTTAGGACACTTAACTGATTCACCAAAAAGTATATAGCTTACTTTCCCCTTCCAGGGGGATATACTGGCCCTAGGGCAACTGCTTGGTCTGAGTGGACCCACTGAGTCCATGGGGCTCACAGAACAATTGACTCACCGTTTAGCAATCGATTCCATCAACTTGCTGCAGTTGGCACTAGCAGCTGGACTTAAACCAGTTGTTTCTCTGTTGAATTAAAGTCAACGGCCCAGGTCCTGCTGGTGAATTATGGTAAGTCAAGGCTTTCACCATTGCAACTCAGCTTTGGCCATTATGGAGATTAGAATTGACTACTGAGTGCACAATGACCAAAATCCCTCCCAAAGCCCCCATTTTCTCTGCTGCAACCCCCCACACCCAGCCATTTCTTGGTTGGCGGAGAACAGGGAGAGCAGCACGCAAGCCTCGAGCTATTTTCCTGTAGCTTGATACGGAGCAATATCATCATCTAGAGGATCCCTGGAGGTTCCTGCCAACGCTTTTTGCTGTGTAGGAAATGTGTGTGGTTGGGGGGCGGCTGCAGATGAGAAAACACGGGTGGGCGGGTTGGATAGGAGACTAGCACACCTGCGTCTCCCAATACAGGACTGCACGTATTTGTATAAACTGACCCGTGCCAATGTTATACCCATCAGTATCCTCTTTGGTGCTACGGCTGGGTGACATAATAACCTTTTTTGGCAATGTATACGTTGACATAAAAGTGGGAAACAGAGACAGGATGAGCCAGCTACCACCATGATTAATTCTTACCTGCCTCTCACATGAAGCCATCAACAAATCCCTTCCATTTAGATTGGAGCTTTCTTACCTTTGATTAGATGAGGGAAATCTCCTGAAATATGTCAGTGTCTTTACTCCTCCTTCGTTGGAAACCAATGTGCAAAGTGGTCTTTCTACTTCCTACTTGGCCAAAGCAATCTTTCACAAGGGGACAAAGGTACACAGGCAGGCAATGTGGGGGCCTCCAGATGTTGACTAGAATGTCCAGATGGGACATGAGCCCAGCCAGCAGGGTGGGATATGGGAATTGTAGTCCAAAGAATCTAGACAGTATCACATTGCCAAAGGCTCCAACCAACATTTTCTTCTGATAATTTCACACTTGCTTTGAGAAAGAACATATGGCCCTATCTTTGGTCTGAGTGTATTTTCCGATTAAGCGATGTTTCTTGGAAAGGACAAGACGGCTAGCAATTGAGTAGCCCAGACCTGACTTCTCTCTTAATCTTAAAAAGTATTATGTCTGAAGACACATTTCCCATGCAACTTCTTCAAAGTTGGATAAAAGGCCTGTGCAACCAAGAACCCTGGAAAGGTGAGTTTCCAATTGGCAACAGAAGGTAATGCAAACAGGATATTGTATATAGGAAGGCTCTGTGGGAATGTAGAATGGGACATACAATCCAAAGTTCAATTTCTATCAGGCTATTTCACTGCTATACTTCTTCCGGAAGAAAAGGTGTTCTTTCTTCTGCAGTTAGCATGAAAACTGATACAGCCCGGTAGAGGCCAAATGAATGAATGAAGGATTCTGGTTGTGTACTGAAGCAGCGTTGAGGCAGAGTTTTTCCCTCCCAACCCTTCCTGTGAGAACCACTACTGCAGAGTTCTGGAGGAGACAGTGTGAAGGTTCCCAAAATGGAATGAAACGGCTAAGCAACTTTATTAAACAGGCAACTTTGGTTTTATTGTTGGCATCCCTGCTGGAGAGCTCAGATATTCCAGAATCATTCTAGTGTCGGGCTGCCAGGGCACACAGTGAGAAAATTAAAAACATTCAACACAAGTCCAGGTAACAAATCCTCAGTTTGTAGAAAAGAAGCAACCTGCCCCCTTTCACAAGGCGCCTGTCTGCCTCAAGTCACCACACAGTGCTAGAAAGAAGCCCAAGCATCCTTCAAGTCACCTGCTATCAAAGCCCACAGTAGGTGGAACTACCTACAAGAGTAAACCTACATTCAAAGCCACAAATGTTTGTGTGTGTGTATGGGGGGGGGAATGTTGCAAAGGCTTAGCTCAATTTTTGTGAAATTAACACAATAAGTAAAGTCTACCACTTGCAGCCAATGCGCTTGTTCGGTTACACAAAGCTTCAGTCCGATTCATACTGCTTCACATAGTCTGGCTCTACGTCCGAAACTGCTTAAAATCAGCCATATAATTTTATTTAACTGGCAACCCCAAGATTCCTTAAAACAGGGTGGCAGGGGAGTGAATACAGCTTGACTTTGTCCCTCAGCTCCTCCCTCCATCAGGCTGCATTGAACTAACTCAACAGCAGACAGCTCACACACACTGGGATGGGGAGAAGACCACCGCATGTACCAAAAGAGACAAACACATACAAAATTTGGCACAAACGCTTAATGGAATCGTCACAAGTTCTCTTGGCACCCGGACAACAAAAGACAAGGTTAGACGGTTCCCTCACAATACAATACAAGCATTACTAAAGTCAGTGTTGTGTTTGTCAAGTCCTGGTTTCTTAGCTAGGGACTTGTTCTGGCCCTCAAACCAAATGGAAAAAGGGGACGGCATCCAAAGGGGACAGGGAAAGAAAAAAAAACCCTCTTTGAAAAAGGATAAGGGCCATCCCTTTCTATCTAGACTCAGGCATCTTGGTACACCAGAGGGGGAGCTCACTTTGCCATTTGCTCACTTTCCGGTCTAAGCACCCTTCTTCCCACCCTAAAACGTAAACATGTGAACTTTGTGGAATGAGTTCATTGTGCGAGCAACGAGGGCTTTTCTCTCCCAACCCAACGGGAAAAGTTAAACAAACACAGAAGGCCATTTTTTTCCAATGAGAGACAGAGGAAAATATTCCCCATTTTAAAAAAAAATCTTTCATGTGAACAACAAAAATGCCACCTATGACTCCTCTTTGGACCGGAGGCATAGGGAAAAGGGTAGAGCAAGAACGGGGAATGTTTAGCCCTCCGTACAGTGCTGGAATGCAACTCCCACCATCCCTCAGCATTGGCACTGCTGGCTAGGGCTGAGGGCCGTGGCAGTCCAAGAACACTTAGGGGGCTGCAGGTTTCCTGTCTCTGGGGTAGAAGAACCGGGAACGGTGATATTGGTTGGCACAGTCAGCACCTGCCAAGGCCCTGGTACCCACTGCCAACCCCTGCCACTAAGTCTATTTCTCTGACTGGCAGGAGGCTAGGCTCTCCTGAGGCAACAGGGCCTACTCTTTACCATTGTGTCCTACTGCACCTTTGAATAAAGTGGTTTTTTTCCCTCTTCCTTCCCCTCCGATCAGATATTACTGGACTTCAAACTCCCACATGGCACAGCTAATGGTCAGCAGTTCTGAAAGTTGTCCAGCAACAACATTTGGGAGGCTAGGAATGGAAAACCAAGAAGGAAGCACGAAAAAATACCTTTCCAGACATCCGTGGTAGGTGTTGTTTGCCTGCCTACAAAATGAATGCCAACACCTAAGGGGGGCAGATGCCAAGACCTGCCAGAGGGAGTGGGAAACAACAGGGTTAGAGTTCCTGAGCCATCCAAAAAAAGGTGGGGATTAAAAGAAAAGGCCACTCAAATGCAGTGGGGCGATTGTGATCTGGGCCAGAAGCCTAGGACATCTTGCTACAGCTCAGAAGAGAAAGAAAAAGGCATAGAGAGCTGCTACTTGCTGAGAGAAAGCTGGTGGAGGATGACCTGTGGAATGTGTCCAACTTCCCTTGTCGCCACCATCTCCAAGTACTTTCTCTGCCTGTAGCAACTGCTGGCGAAGTGTGCCAGCATCAATGAGAGTTTGTGTGTGAGAGAGAGGGTGTGCGTGCACATGCACGCATGCCCTTAAATAGGCTTGAAGACTAAGTTCTAAATCGAATCCCCTTCCGCCCGCCCTCCGAGCTCTTCTAAATCAGTGAGTCTATCGGTCTTCTCAGTGGGTTCACTGAGTGGTGGGATAGTTAAAAATCTCCTTGCAAGGCGTTTTCCCAGTGAATGTTCTAACTCTGCTCCTTCTTTTGGTGGGAGAAACAGGAAAAGAAATGACACGAGTTAAAAGCAAACTCCACCATCATCATCCTAAAATGCATTCGTTTTCTAAAAGGGAAGAAGTGGCTTTGAACGTGTATTCTAGAACTCTGTGTGTTGGGGGGGGGGGACAGGCGGCATCAGTTCTCCCTCTTTTATAGGCACCGGGTGAATATTCCTGTTCCGCTCAACCTGCATTCTCCCACAGTGGTAGGAAATGCCCTAGGTAAAGATGGCACATGAATACAGCCCCACTCCTGCCATTCCATCCCCTTCCCTGCCCAAACTTCCCCTGGTCATGTTATTGTACAATCAATAATTTAAAAAAAAAATCTCTACAGCTAATTCTGATAAATATGTATCACGGAGCTCGGTACAGAAACAGCAGCTCAGGGACTTGATTAGTATCTGGTTTGAACCCGCTGAAGAGAACCTGACTGTTGGGATCCCTTCACAGTGGAAAAAAAATTACCCCCCGCTAGAATGCCTTCTGTGGTTGGTCATGCCCTTTTCCCAGCTGTTGCCTGGCCGGTGGGGAGACGGTGCCGCCGTTTGCCACAAGCGCTCAGTCAGTTTTCCACACCTTGTTGAGGACCTTGACCACTTCGTCATAGATGACAAACACAATGGCCACGTCTAAGCAGACGCGGCCCAGACGAGGGATGGTACCCTTGTAGAACCTACAAGGGAAGAGGAAAGGGGTGAGTGGGTATGCCACAGACTCAAAGCAAGCCAGTGGCCAACTTGGGAGTCAATCAACGGTCCATCACTCCCACAATCTCCCTCAGACTCAATGCCGGGACACGGTATCCTTAAGCAGCTGCCTAGGGCTCCATCAGGGCCAAGACTAATATTTTTTCTGTCCCTCTCCCCGCAAAAAGTATCTGAGTGCCACTATACCAATATTTCCCAGTATGCCTTGGGACAAAAGACAGATCTAAGTCACAGCTGGCATTTATATTCTCAGGCAAGGGGATCAACTGTGGCCTTTTTTCTCTCAGAATCCATTGTAGGTACAATATCTGCAGCATCCACCAGTGATCAAGTCATTCAATCCACAGCCTTCATTTTGAGGACCTAAACTGCAGACTTCATACCTCAACTAATTCTGAGGCTATTCTGCTCTCCGTTCTTCCTACTTCCAAGCCTGGCACAGAGTCCAAAACTTGCATGCTTCCATGGCATCCTTGTTAGTCCCAAAAATGATATTACCCAATCATGCACAGGAAATAATGGATTCTAGACTCACGCAAGTGGTCCTTCGTATTTCATGATCTGATAGGCACAGTCCCAGGTGCTCTTGTACTTATGTGCCTCAAGACCCTACAAACAGAGGAGAGGAAGGAAAAAGAGAATCAGCTATCTAGATTGATAATACCTCTTTAAAATAAAGTTTAAATACAGTATTACATTGCTCCATGGCTTGTCTCCAACATACTCATGTTGTTACACTACTTTTATTTCAACCTCTGGGCCAAAATGAATATGAAAGACTCCTCTGCTCAGACGACCATTCTTGGATTTTATTTTTTAAGGGTCCAAAGACGAACCCAATCCAGGAGAAAGGCTACTTGATGGGTTAGACTAAAAAGTCTATCTAACCTAGCATTTCGCCTCCAACAGTGGTTAGACAGATGTAGGCGGACTACAACCCCCTTAATTTCTGACTGTTAGCGATGCTGCCTGGGGCTGATGGGAGTCAGGATCCAACATCATCTAGAGGGCTGCAGGTTTCCCACTCCATTATACACTATCCATAACCTCATTCTGTGTGTATATCCTTGTGTAGCCAAAACAGCACCCTCTGTGCGTGAGAGGAAGGGATCTGTAGGTTTCTGAGAACTCTAAGGTTTGCATAAATGCAAAATCTTGCGGGGGGAGCTCAAAATGGGGTGCAGAGGTAAAGTCAGATGAAAGAAGGTTGAGTGGCCTCAGTAGGCACAAAATATTAGCCATCTCTTTAGAGGGCAGGGTCATAAAGATAACGTGATGGAATACCCTGAAGAAGGCATGACTGCAACCCTGAACAGGAATACTTTATTCAGTAACATTTTCGTGCACTTGTTGAAAATACTGCCCTTGACTGCAAAGCCTCCATTCTGCCTTTCTAACCTGGGCTTCCCCATACCTGTGCCCTTCAGATGTTGGACTACAACTTCACTCAGCTCCAGCCAGAATCACAACCACCAGTGGCAATGAATTTTACAACTCGCTTTGACTTATGGCATCTTTAGGAGAGCGATGGGAAATGTGCAGTCTTCCGGGTGCTGTCAGAGCACAACTCCCATCAGTTCTAGCCACCAGAACCAATGTTGAGGGATTGTGGGAGCTGCAGGATGTTCCTGACGTAAGCTATGGGCTTCCAGAACCTAATTTGGTGCATGTGATAGAAGCTCCTGGAATTTAAGCCTTCTAAATTGTTTGAGCAGCTAGGCACAGTACACTGATGCTCCAGGATTTAACTGCTGTGGGTTGTCTTGGACAGCAGCAAGATCCTGGAGAAGGAATCTAGATCTAAAATAAAGCAATACGTGGCTGCCAGATAGCACCCTCGCCCCCGCCATGGATGTGTCTGGTATACCTGCATCCTAGTCTTCACAACATCCAGAGGGGTGTTTCCAAAAACACTGGCCGCTCCAGCAATAGCCCCAAATACTCCAGTCACTAGAGGGTTTATGACTTTGTTTGGATTATCCCCTGGCAGGCGGTGCAAACAAAGAAACAGAAAGCAGGGGGTTAGAAACTGCCAACCTTTAAAAATAAAAATGTGTCCTATTTTAAAAATAGCCTTCACCGACCGGCACCCCTCCAGATGGGTTGGACTACAGCCCTCATGCTAAAACCCTCTAAATTGTACAATGATGGAATTAGTAGAATGTCACTTTCTTATTCAGAATAAAAATTTTAACTGGGAGTTACTTTTGCTGTTTTGAGTGTAGCGAGGTTCAAAACCAGAACTTCTGTCAAGAGTGGTTTAAAAATAAATTAAAATAAAAACAGAAGGCTAGGTTGATACAGTTTATGGGGAGAAAGGACCAAATCCTCATGACCCCTCGCAACACAGCCAGTAAAGAGTAAATCGGGTAAACAGCACCCCTTAGTGGCTTTACTGCCAAAAAGCACAGTTCTTAAAAGAGTTCTTATGGCACCTTAAATATATGGCTGCTTCTGTTGTGCCTCAGGGAAGGGGGCAGATAGAGACAGTAATAAATAGAGGAAGGCAGGGATTATTTTGCCAGAATCACAAAACCGGTATCCAGGAGGGAAGTTGTTTTTTGTACCAGTCTATGTTGGGAAAGGTAAAAACCCACGAACATGGAGGGAAGCCTGTAGTAGTTTCATGCGTGCTGTTTTTTAAAAATTAGTTTCCTTCCCACAGGAAACCCTTCCAGTTAGTGGATTTCAAATTCTGCCACCATTCTGTGTTAACATCAAAGAAGGCGGAGGATGTGGTGGAAAGGTACGGTATAAATAGGAAACATTATCAAAAGATGGGTGCTGAATACCTTTGTACCAGTTCCTGAGAGCTGTCATGACGAAAAAAACGAATGGCCTGGTTCGATCCCTGTTTTAGGACAGTTGCTGTTAAACCCTGGTAAGTTCCCCTGAGGCCTACAGCAAAAAGGAAGCAGTTGAAAGGAAGGAGAAATATCAACACTGGTAAAACCAAGTCCTCAAACACAAGCTCCCTATCTTTGCCTATGGGGTTCATATTTTACACACATTTCTCTCCTTCTGTCTTTCACACACACAATCTGTGCGGCTTTGGGTGCTCTAAAGAAGTACCTGGAACCGTATTGTTTCATGCAGTTAAAAAAAAAAGGGGGGGGAGTTTTTTTACTCTGGATTCTTTCTGGCTTAACCCCAAGTGTAAACAGCATCAGCCAGAGAAGCAGGTCCGGTAGGAAACAGGCTGTACTTTTCAAAAACCAACTTACCAGCTCCTTTGATTCAATCAAGTTTTTCACGATGGCTGAATTCCAAAGGCAGGGTGCCACAGCAGGGAAAATGCTGTACCTTACTTTGGGACACAGGGAGCCACAGCAGGTCCCTGAAGGACAGTCTCAGTCCTTGGGCTGGTTAATGAGGGAGCAGCTGTGCCCCTCGGTGTCTAGGTCCAAAGACATTTGGGGCAGAATGCACACTTTGAATTGTGCTGAGAAACAGACTGGAAGCCAAAGTAGCCATCTGAAAACAGAAACATCTGGTCCTAGTTAACAAACAGGCTGCTGTATTTAAACTCCACTGTCGCTTTCAAACAGTCCTTACGGGCAGCCCCATGCACAACATATTACAGTGGTCCAACTGAGCTGTGAGCAGTGTGTAGATAAAGTCCCACAAGCTCTCTTCAACTAGGAGTGGTTGCAGGTGGTATAGCTACCTAAATCAGCAAGATCTATGATAGCGAGAGCATGGGATAGCTCACTGGCCCAGAAGGCCCTTTCAGGACATCTGGTAGTGGAGTTAACACAGAGGTTTCCAAGAAACCTATCAAAGAAAATCTAAATTCCCGTGCACTCCCCTATGATGTATGCTCAACAGAGCTTGGAAAGGTTACTTTCTGGACTACAACTATGCTGGCTGGGAGATTTTAAGTAACTGTTCAGAAGCGATGCTCAACGATACACTGTGGTTACTTGAAGTTCCCTTATTCAGGGTTGACGAATGATGGCCTTTTCTAAAAATTTTAAAGTAGAAAGAGACTTGTGTCCAATCCCCATCCAGTTATGTATCTACAGTGCAGGGTCTTGCAACTACAACATCCCAGAGAGATGGCAATACACTTTCTGCCCCCCACTTCCCACAAAGAACAGGCCAACAGCGTCTGAGCAACTCTCCAATAACCCCTGCCATTAGGAAGTTTCCCCTAATATTTAGTCGCAATCTGCTTCTTTGCACCTTCCTTAATTAATTCTAATCCTATCCTCTTGAGCTACAGGGAACTCCTGATAACACTCTGGCCGATGGAGCACGTAGATATAAGCCAAATGATCTCCCTGAAGGCGATTTTTCACTGGTACAGATCTCACCTTGTTCCCGAACAATCTCCCGCACTCCATGAAAGAAACCTCGATACTTTGGCTTTGGGGAGCACTGATCATGGATAAATTTCACCTGTGGAGGAAGAACAGCAGAAAATGGATGATTGACTCAGATTTCATTCTCACTCTAGCTCAGGAAGGCTTGTGGATCAGGGGATAAAGCACCAACTCTGCATACAGGAGGTTTAATTCTATCTATATCCAATTTAAGAAAAGATGCTCAGGCAGAACAGATGGAAAAGATCAACCCGGAGAGCCACTGCAGCAGAGGAAAACTGAGGTATTTGCCTTTGCTCAGGGATGTATGCCCCTGCGCCCATAAAGGGGTGGTATCCCTTGTCCCCACACAACTGCCCAGCCCTGATTTATACCTTTATTGTTTCCATAGGACACACCACAACCACAGCTTCAGCCACGCCGGCGCCCAAGCCGGCAAGAAGGCCCCGTGTGCTGTCCAGCTTCCCTTCCGCATCTCTCATGTGGTTGCTGAGGAATTCAAACATGCCGAACCTGGACAGAAACAGAGGCATCCCATGCAACAAAGGAAAGGAATACAATAATCGGGCCACAGGGAAGGCAAACGCTAAACATAAAATATCCAGACTTTAGAAAAGTCTACACCACCCTGGCTCTTGGAACTAACCTCACAACCACATTTTAAAGCAATTTAAAAACAGAAGAGTTAATAATAACCAATTTTGCTAAAGGTAGAAAAAGAAATCTTGTGGCTAAGGGAAAGAGGGATGGCCGCCACCTCCTCCCGGGCTCTGTTTGACTCCTCAACTGCCCGTCTGCCCTGACTAATCCCCTGGCCACCCATTCTGAGCATTAATCATTATTTCATTATTATTTGGTTAAGTAACAAGCCCTTGATGTTCACCAAAGCATTACCTCACGGCAGCCTTTGGTATTGAGCCATATACCAACGAACTGAGGCCTCGGTACAGGCCTTTGATTCCATGGTCTCGGACTGTCACCTTCACACAGTCCGCTGAGGGAGAGAAAGAGCAACGTCAGCATGGGACAGCATATTAATCTTAATAATCCTGTTGAACATACATACAGATATATATAAAATAAAGCAATCTCTCCACCGAGAAGAAGAAGGCAAGACGAGAAAAACTGACAAAAGAGCAGGCCCTGCCTTGACAGAACAGTGCACAACTTGGGAAAGAGTGTGGAAAATAGATACAAAATGCACACCAAATTTAAATTTAACAGAGAACTTTTATAAAATGTTTTACAGACGGTACACGACCCCAGAACGATTACAAAAAATAACGACAAACAGGAATTCAAATTGTTGGAAGTGTGATGAAAAGACGGGGTCTTTTTTCCATATGTGATGGACATGTAAGATAGCAAAAAAATTTTTGGAAGGGAGTACATGACGAAATCCAAAGAATTTGTAAGCTGAATTTTGAAATGAAACCGGAGCTTTATTTGTTAAATACGCTAGGGCAACAAAGGGAAATAAGAAGTCATCAGAAGATATTATTATATCTAATAACTGCGGCAAAGTTGACATATGCACAACAGTGGAAAGAAAAGAAACATATTGGTACAGAAGAATGGAAGTTAAAAGTCCTGGATATGATAGAGATGGAAAAATTAGCATTTTCTTTGAAGAATAAATCTATCCAGAACTTTGAGAAAGAATGGAAAAAAGTATTGGACTGGGTAAGGATATAAATGTATACGAAATCAAAGAAGAAATAATGTAACTGTTCCTCTCTCTGTAAGATGGAAATTATGTTTGTAATGGAATGGAAATAAGCAATTTCAACTGGAAGATTTAAGCATGGAAGTGTGTGTGTGTGGGGGGGGTATTTTCGAGACAAACTTTCAATAAAAAAATAATTAAAAAAAAGAAAGAACAGTACACAACTATAATTTACAACAGTTGAAAGAGCAGAACCTCAAAAAACGAGTTGTTGAAATGCGAGGGGGGGGGACTCCTGTGTTCCCTCCAGATAACCCCATGGCCCTCTGCAGTCTCTCCAAAAATGGCACTTCCCACTGCCATTTTGAGGAGGACAGTAGAGGGAAACGGGGATCTGTAGGCTTGCTCTGAGGGGGTACATCTCATGGGGGGGCTGGGAGGGAATTGACCCCTGGTCGCCATGAATTTGCCAACCTCACTTTACAAGGGGACTGAATAAATTCATGAGGATGGAGTCATCAATGGCTCCTGTCAGAACAGCTATACATCATCTGTAGCGTCAGAGGCAGCAGTCTGTGTACATCAGTTACCAGGGAATGCAAAATGGAGGGCATCATAGTGCTCGTACCCTGCTGTCGGGCTGCCCGTGGGCAACTGGCTAGCCCCTGTGCGTTGGACTCATTAGCCTTTTGGTCTGATGCAACACGGGCTCTTCTTGTTTTTATGTTATGCAAAGCCACCTAACTCTGGCCAAAACACATCTCTCTGGCAGATGTCCAGCCAGCAAGTCCTTGTGGAGGAAGATTCCAGAAACTTCCAAGGCAGCGTAAGCCACTCTCAAACTCCCCGTTCTTTACAGCGGCTTTCTGTAACATTAGACCTAAAAACTCTTATCTTCCTGTGGGTAAAACACCCTGCTTCTTGTCCGAACTTCGGTAGAACCTAACAGGGGAAAACATGTTCTCCTGTTTAATCATTTTAAAAGAAAACAACGGTTGCTCAGCCACTCCTTGGAACAGACATCTCTAGTCTAAATATAGCCCTTTCCTTCCATCTTAAAGGATGCGACATCTCCAGCCATTTATCTCCATCACTCCTGCCTTCCTCACTATCTCTTCAATTAGATTCCGCTTTCCACAAGGCTTGGGATGCTCAGCAGAGCCACAGTCAAACGGCTGCACCACAGTCAATGACCATTTAGGGGGGCCATCCCCAAAGATTTCCCCTCTGTGGGCCACACCTCATCAGAGAAAGCTCAAATGCCTCTCCTTTTTCTCTGCGGTCCCTGCCAAAATGGTGACAGAAGTGGTATTCTGAGAAGGACTAGCAAAGGAGAATGCAAATATTTGGGGTTTCCCCATGTCTGTATATTTTTCTCTTGTAAGTGGATGGTACAGCTTGAGTTACAGAGGCAATGACATTCGCCCCTGACAGTTTAAAAAAAAAAAAGATAGGATGACTCCAGGACTGTAAGCAAGCTAAGCAAAAACTCTGGACTCCAGAAACCCCATTTATGAGACAAGAAACACTGTGTGTTGGCTAAAGAAGGGGTGCATGATTTATTTTGGTGTTGCGCGTTCTTTGGAAACAGGGAGGCAAAGAACCATGATGCAAGGCACTCCTGCATTCCTGCCAACTCCAGCTTTAAAAAAAAAATGGAACCTATAGAAAGCGATATAGAAGACTGCTCCTCAAGACCTCAACGAGCACCTACTAGTCAGAGTAGATCATATCGCGCCAGACAGGCCGAATGACCACAGCAGAAGGCAGACTGATATGGTAGTCCTATGGCCAAGGATTAAGGGACCATAGCTCAGTGGTAGGACATAGGTTTGGAATGGCAAAGGTCCCAGTTTCAATTTCTAGTATTTTCAGTAGAAAGGACAAGCAGGAGATGCTGATGATTTGGTACATTTATATCCTGCCCTTCCTCCATTGAGCTCAAGATGGGATATGTCTCTCTGCTCTGCACTCCATGTTCATACCAACTCAGCAAGATAGGTCAGGCTGATAAAGAAAGAAAGAAAGAAAGAAAGAAAGAAAGAGAGAGAGAGAGAGAGAGAGAGAGAGAGAGAGAGAGAGAGAGAGAGAGAGAGGAAGGGAGGGAGGGAGGGAGGGAGGGAGGGAGGGAGACTGGAGGATACCCAGAAAGTTCTGCGGCTCAGTGGGGACTTGAATCTGAACCTCCTAACTTCCAACATTCTAACCACTACCTCCACACTGACTTCTGCCTGAAACCCCACAGAAGCGCTATCTGGCCAGATCAGCCTATCTTGGAGTAGACGGACAGAATAGTCTGACTTAGTATAAATGAGATACTATACCAGCTGACTGGCTCTCTGAAAGTGGTTGAGCTCAGCATGCCGTGTTGCATGCAGCCTCCTAGGGCTGATTCGCTGTCTGAATCTGGTCTCTCCGGCAATGACCTATGTGAAGAGCCAAGAGTTCCCTCCTGCCAAATCCTTGGTTACCCTCAACCTCCCTCCCTTTAGCCCAGTGAATTTTTTATTATCTCAGAGAGAAAGAGAGGCAAGCTACAAGAGGGGGAGAAGACAGCACATGAACAGCGGTTGTGCACCAGCATGACGCAAGGGTGTCCCACATCAGAGGGCCATTCTATCTGAGCATGGTTCCAACGTGGGTGCATGTGTGCTCTGACCTTCCCATTCCTCCCCCCGCTTCTTATGTTGGCTATTGATACAGCCCACTGCTAAGCTCCCAGCTCAGGGACAGCCCTGCAAAGTGAGCTCCAAGGAACCCAGTGCCAAACAGCTAGGAGAAGCTGCTGCAGTATGGCGTGTATGAAATCAGCACAAAGTTACAATCCGGCTAGTTCCAGTTTGTTTGGAACTCTGCCACCCTCTTTACTGATTCAGCCGGGGAATCGTCTCGGCGATGAATCACCAGCCACTGTCTACTGCACACAAAATCCCTTTTTCTTGTTATCAGGAGGATGCTACCAGCCTGCTGGATGATGGGAGAAAAGCCCAAACTTGAAGCTGCTGGGGAGGGACAGCCATTGGGCTCAACAGAACAACTGTACAGAAGACACTACAAGGAGATAGCAACCTGAGAGGATATTTCAAAAGGAAACAATTTTATGTTCTGGCAGGCTTGGGGTTTTCCCTTCCTCACTGAAGTGTAGTGCCAAGGCAGATATCATTAAAGTGTTGGACAGACTTTCAAGATCCAAATTCTACTCTCCACTGAGACACGAAATTCACTGGGTGACTCTGGGGTAGTCACTCTCAGCCTGATCTACCTCACAGGGTGATTGTGATTGTGAGGATAAAGTGCAGAGAAGACAAGCAAAGCACACCACAATGACTTCACTGAAAGGCAATGCCAGGGTTATAAATGTAACCATTAAGAACATAAGAAGAGCCATTCTGGATCAGATTAAAACTTCTCTCCACCTCTAACAGGGCATTTGGGAACCATTTTTGACCCCCCCGGGAAACTCTGGGGCAAGGCTGGTAGCCTGCAGGCTGCGCTTTGCCCACCCCTGATCTGCAGGGAGAAAGAAAGTTGCGTAGAAGCTCCTTCTTCTCCCATTGCTCACTTACTTAGAGAGAACAGCTGAAGAGGAAAGCAAAGAGGAAGATCAGCAACAGGGCCAGGAGGCTCCAGAGTCAATGAGTTCTGGCAAGTGCCAACTCCTGACACTGGCTGTATATTCATGCCTCCCATCCACTGGTAAAATATACAGGACACCTCCTCCCACTCCTGTTACACCCTCCAAATGAGAGGGGCTAGCACCACTTCTGGTTTGCTCTTGTGAATTTGCAGCCGGGACGGGCGGGCATGGCAATATCCAGTGGCCACCAGCCCCCTTAAACTGCTAAGGTAAGACTTACCAATGCCTTTATAGCGTGGTGGGTTTGCTTTCTCATCCAACTGGAGCTGAGTTTTCACATACTCTGTGGGGAATGTAATGCAGATCTCAATACCACCAGCAATGCCACCTAGAAAGGACAAAGGAAAGAATGAGTTCTCCTCGTTCTCAGTTAGATTTAGATTAGAATCACACCAATAGCCTTCCTTATTATGCTTCAGAAAGTGCACATGGATCCTATTCAAAAAGAAAAATGAAAAACTTTTGGCACTGCACAAATACACTGATTTTCAGTTATTCAGGTCCAGGCTTAAGAAGTACAAGCAGAAATCACTAGCATATCCCAAGAGAATGTAGAATGAACAGTTATCGGGTCAAAAGCAGATCCTCAGACAACACCAAGATAACAGATCCTCTAATTTTCATTTTTAAAGATATGCACTATTTTTTTCAACACAACTTTAAAAAGAGGGAGCCGAGCTTGCAACGAGTCCTACCCAAATGTCAGTACCCCAACATGCCCACATGAGGAATGTAAATCTTTGTGATTTCCTTTCTGTATGCAACAATGGATAATTCCACTATTTTTCCCCCCCACTGCAAGAAAGTCTTCAAAAACCATGCAGTTTTTGAGGGCTAGCACAGCAGTTTAGGACTTTTTCTTCACAAAAGAGGTATTTTTGGTAGAAAACTGCAGTTTTATGCAGGAATGTGTTTTTATGCAAAGTAAACCATTTCTTCTGCACAGCGGAAGAACCTACATGCGTTTTCTCATTTAGAAAAGGACTCTAAAGGAGAAGATTCTTGTTTCTTCATCGGGCTTTTCTCCAATCAGAAAAATCATGTTTCATCTGTTGATAAAATATTTTCAAATATTCTGCCCATCCTCTGTTCTGACTTTGCTGCATGGAACTAAAAAAAAAAAAAAAAGGTAGATTTGTCTTCTCCCATACTATAGTTTTAGCACATGGAACAGTAAATGCATCATGCAAAAATCAGCAATACAGTGTTTGCTTCTTAAGAAATGTGGACCTATGCCAGAGAGAAAAAGAAAAAAGAATTTTTCAGAACACTGTGGGGTCAAAAACAAGGCATAAAGGCATCTGAAGAATTTTTTCTTCCCCCCCCTTTTTTTGGTAGTAGGTAAGAAAGAGAAAAGAATACACATAACACACACATCAGCTTCAAGGCAAAAGCACCATTCGGGATGCATTAACAGCTGGGTATTGTTGCTTTAGAATCTGCATCTACCTTAAGGGACAATACAAATGCAACATAAGCCCGCTATGGATAGACAGCAAGCTAGATAGTCATATATACTAGCAGAGAGAGAGAGAGAGAGAGAGAGAGAGAGAGAGACAGAAAGAGACATGCATTCTTCCAGAAAACAAAGATTTCATTGTACTTTGCTACTACATGACGACTGTTTTCGGTGTTCTCCTCCTGCTATTGCTTTATGCTGCCCATTTCCAAGGACTAGTCTATAGTTACTGTGTTTTATTTTAAGACCTCTTTGAACATTAATAGGGAAAATCAGTGTAAACATACTTAAACTAAAATGCAATAATGAAACATGTTTTATAAAAACTAAAAAATATAAAGGCTTCTACTGGCGGTTCTCTTCCTTCCACCTAATCATGAGATGCTTCTTCTCACCACATCCTCGATTTCTAATTCCATGCTTTCCTAATTCACTCCCCATGCTAATGATCCTGGTGTCCTAATCACACCCCCAACTTGCGTTGCTCACACCAGTCCTATAGTAAAAGGCAATCTCTTTTCTTTTTTCCCCTTTGGGCAACCAAACAACCACCTAAACTCTGAAGCAATATCCAGTCCCACGCTCATGGCCCTGGTTTCTGGGAAGGGCCAGGAGCTCTGTGGGCAGAGTGCATGATCTGCACGCAGCGCCTGCAGGGTCACTTTTGCCAACACATCCAGCAGCAAGCAGGTCTCCCAGATTCCCCACGTTCTATACCTCCTGAGCCCAAAGGAACTCAAAGACAGGATCACTTTGTTCACACCACATGGAAAAGCGTCTCAGAAGGTCTTTGCAATGTCACCTCAAAAACCTGTGGCATCCTCGGTACACAAAAGCCAAAAGAGGACTATCACTGGGGACGTCTCTACCATTAGGCAGAGGTGTGCAGTGACCTCAGGCAGCAGATGGTGGAAGGCAGTCCTCAAACCACTCCCCTTTCTTTGAAGGGCAGAGCTGCATGTACCAAATACCTTGGCCTGCACCCTAATCTAGCTTGCTGTCTTCAGGCTTACTGGGAGACCCAGAAACAGTATTGGCAGCATTCACGTAACACTCAACTGTCGTAGAATCATAGACTTGGAAGAGGCCCTATGGACCATCTGGTCCAACCCCCTGCTCAATGCAGGATTTCCAGCTAGAGCAGCCAGCAGCTGATTTCTGTATACAGAAAGGCACCATCTTGTCCTTTGGCTCAAGCCTTGGCCCAGCCCCGCGAACCTCCTTACTTTGCCTCAGCTTGGTAGGTTCAGACAACTGGCCTCCATCCACAAGAGGCAATTCTCCTGGCACTCAAGCTGTCATCTTTCCTCAACTTGAAGTCTGGACTGTAATACCCATCAGCCTCACCAACTGCCAAGAAGGATGGGCATTAAATTATCTGAGGAGACCCAGGGGTGGGAAGGTTGGGTGAAATGCCTCCTAACAATCTAACCTTTGCTGCAAAAAGAAGGACAATAAGGAAGGGGCCATTCTAGCTCTTTGGGAGGAGAATTCCAGAGCCTAGGTAGCAGCCGCTGAGAAGGCCCTCTCTCATATTCCCACCAGCCATGACTGTGAAAATGATGGGAGTGAGAGAAGGACCTCTCCTGAACCTCTCAAAGCCTAGGTAAGCTCACAGCTCCTTAATACTGTACTCCAATTTCCACACAAGAATCCAGCGTAGCTAGCTACAGAGTCTTTATTGCATATTGGAGTACATCAAGAAAATCATATGCCATTCAGTTTTCACCACTCCTCAAGTGCAAATGTAAATCTGTCTGGACATCAGTTGCGCACCTATTCTCAAAATGATGCCAACCTCTAATTTTTGTTGTTGTGTGCCTTCAAGTTGTTTCCGACTTATGGCAACCCTAACGCAAACCTATCACAAGGTTTTCTGGGTCTGAGTGTGTGTGATGCGCCTAAGGTCCTCAAGTAGGTTTCCATGGCCAAGCGGAGAATCGAACCCTCAACACTCCAAACGTTACACCATCCTGGCTCTCTCACCTCCAGTTAGCACCCCCCCTTTGCCCCCAAATCTGTCTTTAGAAAGATGGATGATTACCTAAATACACTCAATAGCATGTTAGCGGGCCTCTGCCAGAACTTGGAAAGGTACTTTTTTGGACTGTAACTCCCAGAATCAGTTTTGGAGTCTGGGGGTTGCAAACCAAAGAACTCTTCCAACTTCTTGCTTCCCCATATGCAAAAACGGAGATACTGGTAATGGGTCCTTGATCCCTCCAACATTCCACTCTCACACAACCACTCTACAAGGTGGCACATGTATGACTAGATCAAGATCATCCCAGAGATTCCTAGCTGAGTGGAAGTTTAATAGCTGAGGAACAAAAGACACATAACTGAACTTCTAATACAGCTTTGACTTCAGTATATGGAGCCCAAAACAACAAAATATTTTAATGGATAACATTAATTGGTTTTGGACAATTTCTGCTGCCTGTCTTGTTGTAGGATAATAAATTGCTTATTCAGGCTGGCCGTGTAGAGTTTGACGACAAATTGTGGTGTAAAATTGGACAAGACATTGTTTAGCCTTCCTCCTTCTAAAATGTTGCATACCGATGGGTAAAGATGGACAAGGTCTGTGTCGAAATGATACACAAAGGCAACACAGCACACTTCCTGGCATTCCATGTAAGAGATTTTAGCATTAAGTTGGGAAAGCCTGGTTTATGCAATTATAAATGACTCTGGACAATGCTCCCTTGTTTGCTTTTCCTCAAGTAGGCGTCTGGTTCTTCAGGGCGCTGTTTAATTTGGGTCTCTGTTGCCTTTAATCAGCCATTTTTAAGTGCCGCACCAACTTGAAAAACGTTTTCCCAAACCAAAACTCCAAAAAAGACTTACTACCAAAGACACAGAAGGACCGTGCACAAGCTTTTGAGATCTCCAGATTGCTTCGTCAGGTGCTATGTTACAAAAAGCAAGCTGGGAGTGGAGTGGGGCAGAGCTTGGAAAAGTTCCTTTTCAGATCATGATTCTCAGACTCCTCTGCCAGCACGGGCAGACAGGAGATTTGGAAAGCAGTAGTCTCGAAAGGAACTTTTCCAATCTTGAGGGGGGGGGGAGACATTACAAGGGTCCTCTGGTGTGACAGTGTTTAGTCTCGTGTATCCAAAGTGGCGCAGCTTTGATGTGCCTTTATTTTTGTTCCAGCTGGCACACGGGCACACACCCCTCCCAGATCAGGCCTGAAACTGGACCTTGCCTGGCACTCAAAATCCGCCTCCGACGTCCTCCCCGTCAACCAGGAGAGTCATTCCTCCCCGCTACTATCATTCATGAGGCACAGCATGAGTCAAGCGTGACTCAGCAGAAGAGGCAGCCGGCAAGGGTCATTGGCTAGCCAGCTATACACCCAGGCAACGCCCAAGCTTCAAGTTAAAATGAAAACAGGATCTTCATCAGCGGAGCAGCCTCCAGGCCCTACAAACACAAACCAAAAAAAAAAAAAACAGTCTTGGTGGGCCCAAAAGGGGGAAAAGATTTTGCAAATAATGCAGAGAAGTCTATAAAAAAAAGGACAATGCCCTGTGGGCTTGGGTTTCTGCATTAAGGGTGGCACCCAGATTATTTATGCATGTTACCCTGGCACGGGTCCGCTCAACCAATTACACGGGGACTACAATGCCCCAAATCCAAAGCCTTTAACAAGAGAAGATAGGAGTTGCAGTCCAACAACCTCAAGAGAATGAGATGTTGCCCCCCCCCCCCACCTCTGCTGTAAAAACTTCAACTTTAGGTCAAAAAGTATACAAAATGTTATCAAGACACAGGGAAACTGTGGAACACTCCTTGCCCCCATCTATCCATCTACTTAATTTTACTGTTTTACATTTGTTGCATGGTCATCGTGCAAAAGCGATCTACAGCTACACCAGTTCAGCACTATAACACTAGAAAATGAAAGGGGAAAAAAAGAAACCTTCCACCTGGTAACTAGAAGACATCTCTGCTTCCCCACTACCCCGTGATTTCTATTTTTAGCTTTCTAACCACTTTTTCAAAAGACTTTTGCATTGTCATGGTGCTGAAGGGACATTTAAGACTCTACAGTTTTAGCACCATAACTCAAAACAGAAGGGAGAAGAGGGAAATGCTCAGTCTGGTCACCAGAAATGCCACAAGGGGACTAAGGTCAGTGGAAACTGTCCACGGCAAGGGCCACACTCCAATTTGAAATGTCATCAGTCCCGACGGCCCAGAAAATACAGCGGGAGGAACCCGGACAATGGACACAGATGTGTGGCACTTACCCTCACCTGCATCGGAAACTCACAGGACATAAGTGGGAAGAGAAAGTTGCTTTAGCCCTGGGAATTCCCAAGAAAAACGACAGGCCGCATGGCTATCAAGGACTCTCCTTCCCCGAGAAGTACAGCTAGAACTCCTGCCAAATTCCAAGACTTTGGGCAAATATGCAGGAACCCACTACTGCCTTTAAGAGACAGATTACGATTCCTCACAATAACGGAACAGACGTGCGCTGTATGCACTTAAAAGGTTTCCTCTGTCAATCTACCACAATTCCAGGCTGTACCCTTCAGGGGAATGTGATCAACATCTACTCCTAGTTCTTAAAAATGTTCTAATTCCTGCTAAGCTGGAGGGGGCCCTCAAGGAAATTGTTGTAAGGTACACGCATCTAACTTTTAAGCGCTAAGATGCCCAACAACTGTGTAGTTTAACTTGTTATATATATAGTTAAAAAATACATCACTTGAGCCTTGGGGAGAGGTGGGTAATAATTTTTTTTTTAAAATTTTTAGTATTATAACAGGCTTTCAGCCCTATCAGTTGTATGGCGAAATGTGATTTTATATGTTACTGTTGCAATTTGCTTTCAAGTAGTTTTGGACTTACAGTAAGCCTAAGGTGACCCTCTCACGGGGTTTTCTTCCACAGATTCCATCAGAGGCAGTTTGCCATTATCCTCCTCTGAGGCTGAGAGTGTGTGACTTGATCAAGGTCACCCAGTGGATTTCCAAGCGAGGATTCGAACCCCACTCTCCAGAATTGTAGTCTAGTGACCAAACCACAACACAACACGGGCTCTTGTGGGCTTGCATATTAATCTCCCAGTCAAGATCACTTTCTTCTTAATTCTTCTGCAGTTGGCAACCCCCACACTTTGCAAAAGATACGATTTTGAAGGCTTGCCGGCAGAACACTTTGGGCAGCCCTGTTACCAGCGCAGTGGGGGGAACCGGTCTTTTAGACACCTCTTCAAACAGGTATTCTTGGGTGTTACCAGAGAAGAGAAGTCAAGAAATTAGAAACCCACTGACCATCTGTGCTGTGCCCCCGCCACCCACCCATGAATTACAAAATAAGCTCAGGCAGTGTGACCTGTTTTACAGGATGGGTCAGAAAGAACAAGAAATGACCTCAAAATGCTTCATCAACTTTCCAAACACTTGATCTCAGGGAGTCATAAAGGCACTAGTTAGTCCCTGTAGTCCAGCACATCTGGAGGGCATCAAGTTGAGAAAAGGCCATTCTATGGATATCAAGTATCCCCGGACGTTCACCTTTAATAACTGATCATGTCACCTGAGAAACAGGTTTTGGGTGCACGCCCAGCCGTCAGTTGAAAGCGATGTGGCGCCGTTACTCCTCCACAATTTTCTCACACTCCAAAGCCTAGGACTGATGCCACAGAAGATTAACTGTGCGCTCAAAGCGCCACCATTTTTTAAAAAAAGAGAAGCAAGTCAGTAACTGAACGCCAGACGAAAAGCTTTTGAACTCAACGCTTACTTTCTCGCCAGGAGAAAAGAGAAAGTCAGTACAATTTGGCCTGCGTGCCAGCCGTCGGAGGCAGAAAATACAAAAGGCTGATCTTTGTGACAGTCTAAGAAAGCCGCCTGGCTGCAGCCGGACTGGTCTCTTCTCACACCACAAGAGTGCGGCTCTTTAGTGCTCATCCATTCGAGATTTGAAGTCACCTGTCTTGAGGTCCACTTTGGACCATCTTGCCAGGACACTCATGCAGAGCTCATGTAGGTAAATAAGGCATGAACTTTGAAAAGAGTGGGATGCAAAAACAATCCGTTTCCCACAGTGGCCAACCAGATACATCAATGGCGCTCCACCACTCCCGCCTATTCCCCTTCTCTAATATTCATGGACTTTCTGTTGGAAGAGAGAGACAGCAGAGATCTCTGCAGGAAACCCAAGTTCAGGTTCAAATTGAGACATGAAGATCTCAGGGTCATCTTTGGGCAAACTCTTTCTTTCTGTCTGACCTACCTCACAGGGCTGTGCTAAAGACAAAACAAAAAAAAGAGCCATCCTTTCCCCACTGAGCTCAGGGTTATAAATGGAACAAACAAACAAAAATAGCCACAAGCTACTGAACCAGTTCCCAAATCACCTTGCTCAAATCTGTCATGACTCAGGGTCAAAACATTTGCAACACCAGTTCTGCGTAACATAACACATCTTCTACAGACCGACACATCGGATTAGAAAGCTGACGGCATCCTCCAATAATCAATCTCGTATTTCAAAAACGTGATAATCCAAGACCAACCTGAACTAAACACACGTTTTTGAAACCAATGCTGAATAACGCATTAACAACCTCTTTGGCAATGCTCACAGGAGTTGATCTCACAGCGAAAGGGGCAGATTCCAGACAGTTTAGAGTGCCCTGGCACAACCCCAATGCAACACGGGTGGCTTAAAACCAGTTGTTGGCACACTATGGGAACACAGCCCAACTTGAAAGAAGACAACAATAGGGAAATCTGTATCTTGCTTCAGCAAAGCAGCGCTCCAAGATGATGTAAATCGCAGCTGGACAAGCATATGGAGTCTTGGAACACAGGTCTCATGAGTCCTAGTCACAACAGCCAGAGATGCAAGGTAAAAAACATTTCATGGAAAATTTTCCAGTGCTATATTTTTCCAAGGAAAATTTTCTACACCCTTTCTTTCTTCTTTAATTTCTCCATAGTTGTCTCAACTGTAATCAGTTGTATTAGATGGAATAACTACTGGAAATAAACGTCAGCAAATTATGCTGTAAATTATTTTTTTCAGCTTGAAATGAAACTGATAAATAGTACAGTGAGTGAATGAAGCCGAAGGCACTGCAACTATCCATCAGCAAAAGGAAGTTACACTGTTGATGTAAGATATATCAGACAAAGCTCTCTTTAGGTATGTATCCCAAAGCAGTGTTCTTTCCACTGTAGTACTTTTTTTGTTAAATATAAGGGAAACGTATGCTCTTCTCTTTACCTTGCTGCAAATATTCCAACAAAATAATTTCTTCATGAAGCTCTGAATGTGTCTGAATATGACATTTAAACCAAACATGTAAAATCATATACCATTGTTTGGAGTATTACTTTTCTCAGGAAAACCCACATCACTGATGATGGCTATACCATACAAGGGCATGTCTTAGTGGATGATGTGGATCTGTGGGTTTATAGAAATGAATCACACACAGGAACTGAAAAGTGGTCACAAAGAGCATTGCTTGCACCAGTTGTCCAAGCATCACACGGCACAGCCACTGCCCAAAGGGGTCCACAGTGGAGATCTCTCCCATACCAGAATAGGATATCTTGTCCTTCAACCCAAGCAGAAAAGCATTTCGGTTGTCCCTTACTACAGGTGAGCCATGGCAGATTTTGGGACGACCGGAAGGGATGTCAGCTCACTCCCAATCACCTTTTGGGGGTTGCCTGTCTTATAAGGAGCCCAGAGCTGTTTTTCCGTTTTCAGGGGCTTGTGGCGGGGGGGGGCAGTGAGGGTCCCGAGGGCTTTACTGGACCCTCCGCCATTGTATGATCCTCAGCACTGGTGTAGTGGTTAACCTGGGACTTGGGTGTCCAGGTTCAAATTCCCTCCTCAGCACTCTAACATTACACCACAGTGGCCATATGTCTACTAACAGATTCCAATCTATTAGCACATCATAAAAACAGCAATGAACTGCCCGTTCAAATTATCTAACTCCAAAAAGGTAAAGACGGGGGGGGGGGGGGAGAAACCACCCACAGCTGTGTCTGAAAGTGATAAAGTGGCATCCCAGGCATCGGGCAGAAGAAAGCTTTGAAGCATAAATAAAATACGGTGGGACCCACAACGGTGCCGTAAACGGAGGCAGGCCATTGGTCTTCCTTGCTCAGCACAACTGCTCCTCTGAGCAGACTGATCTTCGAGATCTTTCCGTTTCCTTGATACTCATGCTATTTAGCAGGAGACGACAGGGATGAACTTGAGACTGTCTGTATATAAAAGAGGTATTCCATGACCAAGATTTCCTCTGCTTTTCGGAGCTCAGGCCCTAGGGCTGAACACGGTTCTCATGGGGTCTCTTTCACACACTCCAGGGTTCCGCAGATAATCTTCCCCACATAACACAATCTTTTAATGAGAGCTGTGTGTACCTTCGGAGTGTTCTTTCTGCTGCTTGCCCCCAATACCTCTGCATTAGGGGAAAAAACAGCCAAACGCCCATTTTTTTCAGCCAAAAGTTGACTTCAGGGGCACTGTTTTGCTTCTAAACACTGTGCGTGGAAGGTTGCACCCTGAAACAGTGAGAAAACCAGGTGAAAAGTGCTGAGGGTTGCCAGTTTGGGTTAGCACTTGAGGAGTTAAAGAAGCATTTAATTTGTTTACAATGGTGGGCATTGTAAATAGCTGAAATGCTTCTCTTAAGGTTTCATTGCTGGCAATAACAGTTTCACACTAAAAATTAGCTGGTGGTTTTGGCCCCAACTTTTCTGCTTTGGCCACTCCCACTGTTGGAAGGCACTCTCCTCTTAAATTTCTCTCAATTTGAATCCAGCCCTTGGACTGAACAGAGGTTGGTTTAGATGGTCCCTTGTGGTCCCTTCTCACTCTGAAACTCTATGATGCTAAGGTATTCCACCCTTGTTTCATGCTGAAATGACAATGAATCAGAATACATACATGGGGTCATTCTGATCCATGTTTTCAAAGAGCAAACATTTTCAGGGAAATTTTTAAACACGTAAAAAAATTTTTGCAGGGTGGGGAACCTTTGACCCATAAGCCAAAAGTGGCATGCCAAGCTGCTTCAGTCTCAGTGCTATTTATAAGTTTGGGCAGCATATTTTTAAAATCTGAAAAACTGATTTTTAAGCAATTTATTTTAACTTTTAACATTTGTTACACGCCTCATGTATTCTTCTTTTATATCCTAACTGCCTGTTTTCTGTGCTTAAACAGTTTGGCTCCTAAAAAATGTGCATTTCCAGAGCCTATACACGAACAGAACAAAAGGGAGGTTAACCCCAGCATCCAAGAGAAAAATGTCTAACAGCTACAACACCCGAGAGTCAAAGAGGGTGGGTGAGCTGTTCTATGTCATTCATCTCAGGCTTACCCAACACTCAGGGTGGCTTGCAATTAAAACCAACGAAAAGCACAGTGACGGTCCCTTTTTAAACAAAGCAGCAGCGGGATACAAAAGAGGCAGGTTCAGCAGATCGGAGAGAAAAATTTTCTGCACTGTAAGACAAGAACAAAATCAAATACATCTGCCATAACAACAGTTCCCAGGAGTTACTAAGCCCCCAAGCAAGTACAGAACAACTGGTTTTCCACTAGGAGAACAACAGCTTTAGACTGAAAGGGAATCACCTCTCTGGAGAATCACACACACAGAATCAACAAACATATTACTCCTTGTTTTCAGTCCTTGTTGATGCTGAACGCTAGGATGTGAAGTTGGACAAAGTTCTCAGCATTCTGTGCTAGAGCTCTAGTGCCCTCCCCTGAAAGACAGCATTAGAGCTCTCTTCCAGAGATTTCTAAGTACCAACATCAAACTACATATCCCATCATTCCACATGGTGGTGACAGGGCCCTAACTGTGTAGGGTGGATAACACCCTAGTTAAGTATGAAAACACTTGCTTCAGCCACCACTCTGGGTAGGTGAAAAGCCATCTCTTCTTTCAGGCAAGAGATTACCAAAGGCTTGACATAAAACCCTCTCATTTTGCTGGGCACCCTGCCCAAGGAGGAAGGCCACGAGCACAAAGACGGCACCCAACCTCACCAGTCAAAGGGGGGGGGGTGTTTTCCTGAAGGTATTCAAATTTAGCAAGCCAGGAATAGCTGCCAAAGCGTGCTTCGTGAAGTCTCCGTAAAGCCTCCGTGAGAAGTTGGCAAAAACCAGCACCTGTACCTGGCTCCAAAAAAAATACTTTGCCTGCAGTTCTCAAAGCCTCCTTCTGCCACCATGCACGCTACGACTTGCGGGCTTTTTTTCCCCTTTAAATTTAGAAAGAAAATAAAACCGGTTGTGAATTCCTGGGACAAATCTGCTAAGACATGTTGTTGCCGGAGTTAAAAGGTCTCACTTCACACCTGCCAGAGAATCCACTTGTTAAGAGAGTATTTTCAGTGTAAACTCAGCAAACAAGCGGCCAGTGAGAGCATGATTTGATTTTCTGAATGACTTCACATGACAGGCGGCTGGACTCGACACTTTGAAAAATCCCTTTCAAACCTCGAAGCAATGACAAGCATTTCTGACCCAAAGGCTCCGGTTTTAACGGGGATATTTACATGGGGAATGTCACCAAGGGCTTAGAAGAAGAACTTCTAAGAACTTCCATTTCAGAGCAATTTTTTTTGGGGGGGGGGGCAAAGTTCCATGGTGGTTGGGGCCAAAGGCAAACAGGTTAAGACCAAAAATCCCATCATATTTTAGATTGAAGCTCTTGCTGCCATTACCTCTGCCAGAGGGAAGGCATTGCAACTTTTCAGATTTGGGGAAGGAGCTCGCAGGGTCTTTCCCCGGTCTTGTACTGGAGGGTGTGTATAGTCATTCCGCCTAGCAGCCTCTACTAGCCTCTCCTCCCATGAATCTGTCTAAACCCCCTTTAAAACCAATCAAAATGTCTATCACTGTCCCTTGAGATGGCAAATTCTATGCATATATGGATTTAACTATGCATGGCAAGAAGGAGTCATCTGCCACTGTACCACTGTCCTGTGCAAAGACTTAACATGGCCAAAAAAAATCTGTCCAAGGATCTCTTAGCCTTTTTTATTTTCTTCCCCCCACAAAGTCATTCCTGCAGAAAACCATTTACTTAGTGGAGACATGGGGAGGCAGGGAAGGAGAGAAAGGAGAAAGCACTGATTGCTAATTGCATAAAAGCACCCTCATCATCTTCTTTCACCATCACCCCACCTCTAGAGGTCTTGCAATTAGTTCATAAAACTGCAAAGAGGGCTCAAGAAGCATTAACGCACAAACTCAGGGCTCCCCAGGGGTTGCTCTTGAATTCTGTTTGTGTCTACTAAAGTCAGGCGTTCCATCCAAAATGCACTATTGTGTCCCAAAACATGAGAGACTGACCCAAACCCCTTGCTGGAGCCATTATACTTCCATTTGAGTAAGTGTACTGTCTGTTGACATAAGGTCTTGCACGAGCAAAATGGTCATTTGTTCATTTTTCCAAGACTACAAAACCTATGGCTCAGTAAGCTACGTAGGCAAAACAGCTAGAAAAGTACCCGTCACAAAAGCCCACCTCTTTCATCTAAGTCGCCCGAGTACGTTCCGAAACATTACGTGAAGCTGCTTAGCCTTCCAAGACTACAAAACCGACAATGCAGCTGAGCATCAGTAAAACAGACAAGCAATAGGAGCTACAACTCCTAATCTATCAGCTATTCAGCAACATCCAAAACTAATACAGAATGGTGTGCAAATGGGACTGCCCAAAATTTAAAATGGATTTCTTATGGAAATCCATTTGCTCTGTGTTGGGGAAAAGAGAATGGAAAAAAAAAATACTTTGAGGAAAGAGTTACACACTTCATTTAACTGGACCAAGCAAGCTTCCAGAGTTGGGGGGCCTGCACTGGATCCCCCCCCCATAAAATATAGATGCATATTTTAGAACAACTTTTACCTTTCAAGAACAGACCTCCCCCCTCATTTCACTCGTGCCCATTTTCAGAGAAAGGGGAAAGACAAAACACACTTCTCAGCCCAATAATACAAAACCAAGTGATGTCAGACTGAAAATAGACAAAATATAGCTGTCTGTTGGAAGTTCCAACCCTGCCCAACCTCTAAATCATGTTTTTCTTTGAAGGTTGGAGAAAACACGCTTCTGCTGTATGCCACCTAACTAACATGTGTGTTTTGCTCAAAAGAAGAGGCAGATGTCTCTATCCTGGGTCTAACTACAGACCCCATGGCTTAAAATATCTAGCCAAATTTGTGGTCTACTCACATGTACCTTCTGTCATTTTTTAACCATCTTGGTTGATGAAGAGTTCTGGAGAACTCAAAACCCCTGCCTGCTGTTGTGGAACTGTAGCCGGTCCAAATAATACTGCAAAAGAAACTGGCGGTGTGTTTTGAGAAGCTCCAGAGATGATTGTTTTACTAATAAGAACCTGGCTTTTGGTTAATAAAGCAATCTTTTGAGCAGTATCTTGAGACATGTCTCCAGTTTTCTTCCGCAGATTCTATTGAATGTTTCCCAGTTTCTGCCTCTCTGTGGGTTTTGTATTTCATTTGTAGTTACCTTTGTTGCTGGAACTGGAAGACAAACAGGCAGTCAAGTCCTGAGCAGAGCCCTTTGGAACCCTGAGCTCTGCTAGAGAGTAAAAATAAAGACTTTCTTGCCATTAGGAATAAATAAGAATTCTCCTATCTACAGCAGCAAGGCCTTGGTGGGGAAGGGGGGCAGGGGGGATAGGAGGAATTTGCTGTGGGAAAAGCCGGCATATGGCTGCATTCACCCTGGTCTGTGGCAAACTGAGGGGAAGCCAATGGCTGATTTTGGAAAGGGACAGACTGCCAAGTAGGCGAAAGGGACATTCTCCCAGCTGCCAGAGGCCCGTGGGAGAGACCTGTTACTGCTTCAGAGATACACAGGCCAGTGACCTTCAGCAAAGGACATACATTGGCTCTTCTTTGGCTCCAGATAAAGAATAAGCACATGCACAGAGTCCAAGCGCTACTCTTCTCCCGTCCAAGGGGCAGCAGGGCAGGGGCTTCAGTTTTGGACTTTGTCACCTTACAAGAGCGCAGCCAGAGGGGTCAGAGTCCCCGCTGAACAGGCGGCAAAGCCTCCGGCTTTCCTGCCTGCTAGGTTAGGAAAAGACTGGTCCGGTTTCCAATTTGTTTCTGTTGGTTTTAATACAAACAAATTCACAGCAGTAGAAAGAAAAAGAGACAAAGGAGAAAAAAAACTACACACCAACAATACAGATGGATGACTAAAACTAAACTAACCTAAAACCAAAACAAAAGATTCAACCATGGGTTGGGGAAATGCCTTGGACTTTACCTCCCAGACGCCCCAGCCAGCATGGCCAAGAAGGGATGATAGGATCTGGAGACCAAAACATTCTGAATTCCCAAAGTGATTTTTCTGACCAAGACATCTCACCAAGCTCATTCAAGCTCACTGATCAAAGTTTCCAAAATGTCTACAAGGTATATACACCAAATTCTCAAGCTCGGAGGGGAAATCTCCTTTTGTTGTAGTCAGACATCGTCTGTTATAATCAGATGAAAATACTTCATTTACAGAACACCGAGTGTAGCCTCAGACGACTTCTTTTTTTATTTCATCACCATTCCCTTGCTGACAAGTCAACATGATGGCCACCCGGGGCCTGTCAGTTAAGATGTTCCAGCCGGGTGATAAAAGAGCTCTGAGCCAGAACTCACTGCGCGCACACAGAGGAAGAACGGCAAATATTGCACTATGGTTTCTGCGTGCACATTATGTCGCCAGGTTGGTAAACATCATCAGTCAACAGAAGACACAGATAACACCAGAGAGAGAAAGGGAGGGGGTGAAACCAACTCATTCTGTCCCTCATTTCATAGGAAAAAAGCCGGTACTCCAGGTATCTCTGCTTTCACAATCAAAGCTATCAAAGCAAGAATTTACCTTAGAAGCATGACAAGATATTTTCTAGAACTGTCAGACAGAAAAGGTCAAGGCAGCTTTATCGATTGAGGGAAGAGAGCCAGAGCCTTGACATCACTAGTTACAAACAACTAGCTACCTGTAGTTAATTCCTTTCCCCTTAGGTTCTACTGCAACTTAATGAGGGTTAACTTATCTCCTTTTGAGGTGTAGCTAACCTTGCAGTTATTTTAACAGTTGCAGAGCAGGGGCCTCATTAGATGGTGGAGGAGGAATATTGCCTGGTTCAAGTGGTGTGGTTTGTGCCACAGCCTAGCAGTTTGTAGTCACCCAATCTGTCTTTTATTACATTTGACTAAAAGCCATTACAAGCCACACATGAAAATATATTTTATAGTAATAAAATACATGCAAAAGTCAAGTTAGCAAGTCCCTCGCACAGTCTGCCATAACAGCATCCAGTCTGACTGCCTGAAGATTTGTTGCAGTCTTAGCAAACAAATAGGTTTTGGATGTGGCATACAGGTCACAAATCTGACAGTTAAGCAGCTATTGTCACAGAAGGACTCCCACTTCCTAAGTTTACCCAACTGTAATAGAGTCTCCCTCTTTTCCAACAGCCTCCCACTTTACCAAGCATCATCACCTTTTCTAATGAGTCGTGGGGTTTCATGATGCATCCAAAGTACAAGAGCCTCAGTTTGGTCACTTTAGCTTCTAGGGAGAGTTCAGGCTCCGTTTGCTCTGAGACTCATTTGTTTGTCTTTTTGACAGTCCATGGTATATGCAAAGCTTTCCTCCAGCACATTTCAAACGAGTTGATTCTCTGCCTGTCCGTTCACTTTACCGTCCAGTTCCCCCAACTGTATATCAGAAACTGCAAATACAACAGGGATAAACAGCCCCTGCCCCCTCTATAAAATATTCAGGGCACAAAACGTTCCAAGAGAATAATGAACGAGGGTGCCTGCGATGTCAGGCAACTGTCAGCAAGCGGTCTTGCGTGAGTGAATAAGTCATGGGAGGAAGCGCAGGGCTAGTGCCCAATTCAGCCTCGTTGCATGCAGGGAATGCCAAGCCAGCCAGTCAGCCAGCGCCCAGCAAAAGAAAAACAGCTCAAGCTCCTGTCTGCCTGATTCACAGCTACACAAACCGTAAGAAATCTGGGCTGATATCCTGCCAATTCTTCATTTAAAAAGAATTAGTCAAAATGGCAAGGGCCTGGGGTGCATCTACACTGCACTATTATACCAGTCTGATATCCCTTGAGCTAGCACCATCCAGAAATGTGAAGGCCCAAGTGGAAAAATTCAGGGGAAAAAACTTTTTCTTCTCTGAAGATTCTTTTTTCAGGAAAACTGAACAATGATTCATAAGGTATTTTTGCCTATTTATCATAAACTGGCAAAAGACACTCCTTCCAGTTCAAGTGCTCCTTACAATTAAGAACCTTGTAGCTCCATTTGGACAAAACAAAACAAAACAAAATAACATTTTAAAAAAGTAAACTCAATTAGTAATTACTTTTTCTGAATAAGCTGTACTTTTAATACACCATACAGGGCGATTTTCTGCCAAAGCAACTTATACATCATGTATTGTATATTCCTAAAATAACAAATTAAGTTTCAGTTTGTCAGTGGTGCTAACACTGCATTTTTTCATATTTCCAAAAATGTTCATTTTTTTCTGCAAAAAAAGAGGGGGAATATATTTTTTTCCTCTAGGTTCAAAATTTCCAGAAATGTTATACCTCCAACATCTGCAGAATTATGACATGTCTTCCATGAAGTACTGAGAACTTTCTAGTGCTCTCCCCTGAGCTACAATGAATTTTAAGCACCCCAAGAAACTAGAAATCCAAGGATGCTGCTGGATGGAACCATGGCAATTAAAGTGGTATCAAAGTGCTATAATTGTTCAGAGTAGACACATCTCTGGGAAACTAAGACCAGGGCCAAGAAGCATGGGTTGCTCCAAGGTTGTCTAATATGCCTTATGGCAGAGTGGGGATTTGAGTCCTGGCACTAGCCCAACACACTAACCACTAGACCACACTGTTCGGCCTAAACCTGCTTCCCTGCATTCCTGGCTGCTCTAACACACGGTTCACAGAAAAAAAAAATCACACCAGCAACATGCAAAAAAAAAAAACCAGTTCCTTTAAACAAAACAGACTCACTAAAACAACCAAACTATCTTTTTAATAAAATAATTTACAAACAAAAAAGACAGCATCAACCACACACTTACAATATACCCAGAAGCATATTTTACGAGATGAAGTCCTCCCGGTGCCAGCTTCTGCTGCCTGAAAGAATTGATGGCTCTCTGTTGGCAAGAACACCGCTCTTACCTCCCCAGGCAGGTCGGTTTGTTTAACACAATTATGCCTCGGAAGAAGGCAAGCCAACCCCACCTGCAGTGCTTACAGATCTTCTTGGCTGTCTTTCTGAAGAGCAGAGGTCTTCCTTTCCTCTCCCAGGATTGGAAAATTTAATGTTTTAAAAATTACTTGTGCCCCTCACTCACTAAAATGCAGAGGCGGGCAACTTCCAGCTGCCTGGAGGCCCCATCCACACACAGCCCCTAGGTCCTCGGAGGGTGAAACCTCCCCCTGCAATCCAGCACCCTCCAACCTGAATACTTTCTGCACTGAAATAGCCAACTACAAACCTTGGGCAAAAGACCAGAAGACAGTAGGCTTTTTTCCCTTTTTCTTTTGAGCTACTCAGTTGTGCAAGCAAGATTGCTTTAAGTGCAAATTCTGTTTCACTGATTGGCTTTATGTTATGTTTCAAAGATTTTGCTTCCATCTCAACCGTTAGCCACCTTGAGCACCATCTCTGGCAGAAAGGAAAAGGTAAAAATCAAGTCAATAAATAAATTTTATATTAGATTTTCACTAAACTGCTGGCAAATTTCTCCGCACCAGGAAATAGGTACCCTCGAGTTCTTTTTCTGTTATAAGGTAGATATATAAATACCATAAATCAACTTCTCAAACATAGTACTTCTGTACTTTCTTGCCATACTCACCAGCTAAAACCCAAAATAAACTCAAGAGACTCAATCACTGGAACTGAAAAGACTCCAAAATATGGAAAATGTACAGTCTAGTTTCTGGTAGGTAATCCAAGTTAACGGTGGTTTCCCATGGCCTCTGCTACCACTCAGAATTGTTTCAAGATGCATCCACGCTGAGTCTGATACCACTTGTGATTTAAAGCATATAAACAATTAAAACACTAAAAAAATATATAAAACTATTATAAAACTTACAATAGATTTTTAAAAACAGCTTAATACATAAAATCTTCCCGGCTCACCCACTCAAAGCCTGCTTGAAAAGAAATGTCTTTGTCTGTTGGCTAAAAGAAAGCGGGGAGGGGGCCAGCCTAGCCTCCCATGGAAGAACGTTCCACAGGGTGGGAGCAGCCACTGAGAAGGCTCCCCCCAACCCATGTCCTCACCAGGTGAGCCTCAGGTGGTAGTGAGACAGAGAGAAAGCCTTCCCCTGCTGATCTAAGGGCTCTCGCAGGTTCATATAGGGAGACACAGTTTTTCAAACAGGCCAGACCTAAGCCATACAAGGATTTATAGGTCATGAACAGCCCTTTGAATTGTGCCCAGAAATGAACAGGCAGCCGGCTGTTTTAACAAGGTCATCATGTACTCCCTGAGACTGGCCCCAGTCAGCAGTCCGGCTGCCGCATTTTGAATCTGAACAGTTTCCAAAGGCAGCCCCACGTAGAGCATGTTACAGTAGTCCAACTGAGATGTTATCAAGGCATGTGTCACTGTAGCCAGGTCTGATATCTCAAGAAACAGGTGCAGCTGGTGCACAAGTTTTAACTGTGCAAAGGCACTCCTGGCCACTGCTGAGACCTGGGCATCCAGGCTGAGCTGAATCCAGGAGAACACCAAGGCTGTGAGCGCTGAGATTTCAAGGGGAACATAACCCCATCCAGTACAGACAAAGACCCTACTGACTCAAGGTGCGGCCTAGTGGTTAACACAGGCGTGGGCTTCCAAATGCTTTGATCTACACCTCCCAGCAGCCTCATTCAATGTGACCAGTGGTCAGGAATTGTGGGAGTTGTAATCAATATCATCTAGAGTGGCAAACCTTCCATAGCTCAAGTCTATCAGTTAAAGCAAAGCAGGCAACCTCAGGCCTTCCAAATGTTGCTGGGATGCAACTCCCATCAACCCTATGGCCAAATGTGATGGACGAAAAGCACTGGAGTAGACTGGAGAGATCTACACTCAAACCTCCCTTAGCCACAACGTTCACTAAGTCAGCTTGGGCCACTCACTCTTTCTCAGCCCAAATTGCTCTACAGGGTTAGCATGAGAACAAACAAGGGAGACTAAATGTATTACTCTGAGCTCCTTGGAGAAGTGGATTACAAATGCAAATTAAGAAATCAGTTGAGGAAAATTGGGGGGTTTTCTTGATATAAGAGGGATTCATTTTGAGAGCATGTTAACATGCCTTTTACGCAGATACCGGTCTCTTTTCACACTACATAACTACAGTCACCAAAGTATTTCTGGACACTGCCTCTTTAAAAGAAAATCTGGTACGACAGGAAAGAAAAGCAGTTCAACACAGTTTGGTATACTTTTTATTCCAAAGTAACAGTGTGAAATGAAACAGCTCAGGTAAAAGCCTGGCATAGGTCAACAAAACCATTTTGAACCTCAAAGCTTCTTCCAAAACGCATCCAAGGATGACCTCTTCTTTCACCAGCTCCCCTTATTATTTTCATTTTAGTGGCCAAACATACAAATCTATGCTTTTTTTAAAAAAATACATACACACTGGGGGTAGTCAGTGAGGCAGGCTTATTTGCTCTCCCTTTTCTCTCTGTTTTGCTCTTCACACATGAGCAGTAAAGGATCCTGGAGGCAGCTTTTGTTTACCTTGCTTGGTGTAGGTAGGCTCATATGGCTATAGTAGGACCGGCTAGAGCAGAATCCCATTTCTTTCCCAGCTCAAGCTCTGTTTACTGCACTGTTCGCTGCAGGAAAGCTGTCTCAACCCAATACCAAAAGTCTTTGTTTCTCCAGCCCTATTTCCCCATTCTCCGAATGCCAACGCTGCTAAAAAGAAATCCAGTTGGACAGAGAGTGAGGAAGAAAAAAAGAGCTGGAGAGGTGCAAAAAAGCCTTCATAACACTTTGCTGTTGGAGGTTTTGTTAACTGGGGTATGAGCACTCTGATCCCAGTTTAACAGCCATGGATGGAATGCCTGGGATCGTAATTTGGGGAACACCAGAGCTCTCTGGCTGAGAACTTTGAATACCTCACAAAACTACCAGTTCCAGGATCCTGTAGTAGAGACCCACAGCAGTTGAAGTGGCATGAAAATTTGGGGACCACTGCATCTTTTTCAACTCTCAGGTGCCACTTCTCCCTTTGCAAAAATCCCCAGCCTTAAAATTTCCAAAGTCAGTCTCCAAGGGCTAATCGCAAGCCAGCCTTTGTAATACAATGCCTGCTCTCCCCCCCCCATCCCCAGATGCTTGCCCTTGTCATAAAGAGATGTGAGGGGAGGAGTGGGGAGAGCCACAGGTTGACATGAACATGCTGACAGACAGCAAAAGGTCAAAAGTTACCTACAGAATCCTTCCCCAGCAGTCAAGTAAAGAGACAGGTCCAGAACAATCACAGACACTGAAGAGATAGGCAGCTGCTTCAACTAAAGCAAAAAGTATATATATTTTTTTTTTCAAATGTGGTATATGTTTCAGAGGTCAGTTTCCATAAGGGGATGTCAACAACAAAGGCATATAATTATAGGAGCCGTATTGGCAAGCGCAACCCCAAGATCTTTCTTTAAACACACACAGACAGCAACAGACATTCTCATTTTTAACACAACATTGTGATTATCTGGCAGCGGCCTTCAGCATTGGGGGCACAGGCCTCCACATAATCAGGCAGAAATGGGCAACGCCTGACATTGTTAGGCTCCTCCATTCAAATAAATATCATCTCTAGCCCTCACTGGCTCTGCTACTTAGAGAACAGTGACGGTGACAATGCCAAGTCTACAACTGCCAACATCATTCTATCTGCCTGGATTTTCCAAAAAAACCTCAGATGAACCCTCAACACAGCTTAGGGAAGACTGAACATGATCAGTGAGCACAAAACATTGGCTGCCTTGGGAGTAGGCAGAAAACCAAGAAATGAAACAAATGGGAATCTGAACATCAGCAGCCCATACTGCAACATTTTGTTGCAGACCCCACTGGTTCAGGCTAAAATACAATAAGCCAATATCCAACGGCAAACATTCTGGACAACACACACTCCTGGTTGTCAGTGGCACTGAACTCAGGAAATGTGGGGTTGTTTTTTTTTAAAAAAAGGCATTTCGCATTCATCGCAGTCTCACCTCCACATTTGATGTTCTGACTGCAGGTAGATGTAGGGATTTTGCCTCAAAATGTCCTATTTAAAAATATGGAGATTGCCAAGAATGCCTTGAAATGCACCTCATTTTTTTAAGCTTAAAAACTGGTTGTGCCTGTTTGCTTTCTGTTTCCTTACCAGGCATGATGAAATCACTGCCCAAGTGGCAAAGTCCACATCACAAAGGGGAAAATATGCTCAATGTTCAAATCCAGGGGATAAGGAGGGGGAACCGCCCTCCTTCCTTTATGCATTCTCCTCTTTTGCCAATAAGCAGTTCCAAAGCGTCAATCTGCTTGCAAGTACCTATTTGGATGTGTGTGCTCCTTCAAGTTGCCTGTTGACTTACGGCAGCCCCATGAATTTCACAGTTTTCTCAGGCAAGGAATCCTCAGGGGTAGTTTTGCCAGTTCCTTCCTCATAAATATGGCCTACTGCACCCGGCATTCATTGGCAATCTCCCATCCAAGTACTAACCGGGGCTGACCCTGCTTAGGTTCCAAGATCAGTAGGGATCTGGTGCCTTAGGGAACTGAGGACCTGTATGTTCTCACTATTTCAATATTGGAAACCAGGGTTCGAGCCCCTGCTCAGCTGTGGAAACCCACTGGGAGACCTTGGGCAGGTCACACCCTCTCAGCCTCAGCAGAAGGCAAAAGCAAAGCCCTCTCTCAACAAATTCTGCTAAGGAAACCCCATATAGGGTCACCACAAGTGGAAATGGCTTCAAGGCACACAACAATTTTGCCTTAAACCAGTATACAGACTTCCTTTCCACACCTTGCCTCAAAAGAGGGCTATAGAAGTGCAAGTTGACTTTTGCTTGCTTTCCTTTTTCTATTCTGGATTTGTTTAAAGGGTCTGGAGGATTTTCTGAGGCTACTGTGGCCTGAAGGAGTTGCTAGGGGCCAAACACTGTCCCCTGTCTTCCGAAGTTTGCCCACATTCTTGCATTTAGGGTTTTATCCCATTAAATCTACTCTCAGAATTCCCTCTGTTTCCAATTTACGTAGCCCAAACAGCAACAGCTTCATCAAGAGGCAGGAATCAGCAACCAAGAGGCTGAACAATCTGCGCTGCCACATTTTGTTGCAGATCCCAATTAATGCTTCCTACATGCTGTCTTAATAAATCTTAATTAAATGTAGACTCCGTGGCTTCAATATCAAGTCAGTTTTTAACCCCCACCCCCACCCCGTCATTCACACATTGCTTAATGTTTCAGCATGGTGAGAAATGCCAGAAAAAGCACATAGTTCCAATATATCCGTTTTAAACAGGAGCAGTCAGACTTCAACATACCCAGTACATCACCACTGACTACACTAGCTAGGGTGATGGGAGATGCAGTCCAACACCTGGAGGATCAGACAGCCCCCAGCCCTGATTTTAACTGACTAGTGACTAGCCGGTATTATTGTCTTTAATTTATTTACTAGTCTTCCACATAATCCAATTCACAACCGGAAAAATTCCAAAAACGAAAAAGGAGAAGCAGAAAGAAGAAAGAAAACCTAAAACTAAAACACAATACTAACACACTGAACTAAAACACTGAACACTAACTTCCTGACCCCTTCAAGCAAAACCGTAATAAAATAAATAAATATTCTACCATTACCTCTCCAATTAAGTAACCCTACGAAAATGACTGGTAACCACAGCCACAGTTAATGCATCGTTAGATTTCCTATTGTTCAGAAAGTTCATAAACATTTTGGAATCTTGCAAAAAATCTTCACTTAGCTTATCCTTTAAAATTCATGTTAGTTGGGCCACCTGCGCTAACTCAGCAAGCTTAACAATCCATTCTTCCGTCATAGGTGCTTAATCAATAATCAACACTTTACACCCAGGATTGGGACTCAGTCTTTCAAGACGGAAAAAAAAAAGGCGCGTAGCTCGAACAAGTCCATTTTTACAGGAGGAGTTGGACTTCAACGCATACAATCCCTCCCCGTTGGCTATGCCGGCTGGGACTGACAGGAGATCCAATAATTGGGTTACAAAGTCCTGATTTTAAGCAACTAGTGACTAATCAATATTATTCCTGTAACTGTCAGCCTTACCGTCTTCTACCCTTTGACTTCACCATATATAATCCCAACCCTGTCCTAGAGAAATGGAAGAGCACTCCATGCATCTGATGAAGGGAGCTACGGCCCATGAAATCTCATGCTGTGGGAAGCTGCTCAGTCTTCAAGCTGAGCTTGGCCAGGTAACTTTCGAGACAACATACCTAGCCTCATAAAAGCGCCATCCATAACAGAGCCATACAGGCATCTCCCTCTTATTCAACAGGTCAGAGCCCAGAGCATTGCTGAAAACCAGAAATCACCAAAATGCAAAACCCAGTCTCTCTCTTTTTTTTTTAAAGCTTTCAAATGCATTTTGGCCACTGAAAAATGCAAGCAATGCATGAAATATCACTTGTGAATGCACGCCAAAGCTAAGTGCCACAGTGGATTGAGAGGAAAAAGCAGAAACATAGGAAAAGTTGTGGAAATGTAATGAAATAGGTCAAAAGAGTGGACATGTCAGATGTATGGGTTCTGGTTATAACTGAAAAGGTTCCATAGAGTGGAATGTCAAAAAGTAGACCGTCAAAAGGGAGGCATCGGTAGTAGGATGAGGATCTTTGACCTATGGATGGCTTCAGCATTGCAAAAAATCAAGTTTTCCCAAAAGGTACTGCTTAACTTGTCTTTAAGGTGCCATAGAAGCAGAGGGGTAGCTATAGGGAGGAGGCCAAAATGCCTACCTCGCTCCTCCAAATAAAATTTCTCTCCTCTCCACATCTCCCTCCAGCCCCCCCAATTTCAAGCATTGCAGTAAGCTCCAAAGCTCCAACCGAGCATTCAGAAATAGGTTTAAGCACCCAAAGAAAAGAAGGCAGGCAAGTTGCCCAGGGGAAGGGAAGACAGCAAACAGAAGAAGTTCTAAGCATGCATCATTTTCACTGTCTGCCATGCTAGAAGTTCTGGTACGGAAGAGAAAAAAAATTTCATAGGGAGGTGGAGGAGGAGAAGAAATCTTCTTTCGGGAAGGGAGGAAAGGGGCCTTCGTCGTTCCCAACCCCTGCACAGTACTGTGCAACAGGCTCACAGCCTAGAGAGTTTGGAGAAAGTTCCTTTTTCGACTGCCACTCCCCCGCTGGAGGATTCTGGACGCGATCGTCCAAAAGAGTAGCCTTTTCCCTGGCTGAGCGACCCAACCTCCTTTGCAACCCAGAACAAAGATCCCCCCCCCACATAAAAGCCAAGGCAGGGGATCCCTTGGGGAAGCCCCCCCCCGACCCCTTAACGTGGCAAGGAGAAGTCGCCCCGAGGAGCTGCCCCCCCCCCCCAGAGCCCCAGGGACTAGGATCTTGAGCATCGCCCCTGCGAGGGAGGGAGGGACGCCGAGGTAGGGCCGATCGGAGCCTGATCGCCCTCGGCCAACCAGCTCGCAGCAACCCCGCACCAGGAGGTGGGCCGGTGGGACGATCGGGGCGGAGCTCCCGGTTGCGGGCTGCGGGGCGAGCTCTCCTCCCGGCCGCAACAAACGGCGGCGGGCACGACGCGCGGGCGGAGGAGCCGAGAGCAGCCGCCCCCAGCCCGGGGGAGACACAGCAACTCGCCCTCAGCCCCGAGTCACGGAACCGTTCCCCCCCCCCCACAAAAAAAAAAGCCTACGGAAACCGGCGCGATCGGGCGGAGCTGGAAGTTGCAAAGTTTGCCCGGCGCTGCGGAGACTCGTCCCTCCCCGCCCCGGGGGGGAAAAAAGGCGGGCAACGGGGAAGCCAGGCGCGACAAAAAAAGCCCGTTCTCTCCCCTCAGGAGGCGAGGCTTCCCGCCCTCAGCTGCCGCCTCCCCGCCGCCCCCGGCGTCTCCCTCAGGAACGGGGCCCGCCTCTACCTGCCAGGATGGCTTTGCCCGGGTGCGTCAGCTTGGCTTTGCCGGCGGGGGCGGCGGCGGCCAGGCAGCGGGGTCGCGGGAAGGGGTTGACGAAGGCGGGCGGCGGCGGCGGCGCCATGGCTCGGGCGGGCCGGGGCGCTGAGGGGGCGAGCGCGGGGAGGGCGACCCTCCGGCCGCCGTCTTCTGGGCTCCGGCGGGAACCACGGGTGGCCTCGGTGCCGAGAGCGCCGCTTCCCGAGCCGGGCTTCCGGGCTCGGGCGAGTAATATCTGCCCCAGCGCCGCGGCGGCCGCCGCCCCCTTCCCGGCCCCCCGCCCAAGCCGGGGGCGGGGCCGCGCCGACGTCACGGCCCCGGACTGGACATGCGCCCCGGCGGGGCGGGGCGGGGGCGGGCGTGAAAGAGGAGCGAGGGGCGGGGCTTGGATCCCTCGGCCCCGCCCCCGGGCGCCTCTGCCTTCGAGGGAGACGCCGCTTGGGCCGTTTGGACCCTGCGCCGTGAAAGCGCTATCGTCCCCCTTTCCACCTCCTGTGGAATCCTGGGGTTTGCAGTTCGGCCAGCGAGCTCTTTGGCCTCAAGAAACCACATATCCCAGGATTCCACAGGAGGTGGAAAGGGGGACCATAGGGCTATGCTGCGGCAGTGGCCTTGATTTCTCCCCTCTGGCCATTTCCGCACTGCCCTGTGATAGTGCGATCGTTCCACTTTCCACCTCCGATGGCATCCCGGGGCTTGCAGTTTAGGGAAAGGCATTTAGAATTCTCAGCCAAAGAGCCCTTTGGCCTCAGGAAACGACAAACCCCGGAATGCCACAGGAGGTCGAAAGCGGAATAATAGCACTAGAACAGTCGAGTGCGGAAATGGCGTAGAGAAACCATACAACCAAAGTAGGTGGAGTGGACACAGAGCATTGCCGGGGGTGTAGTTATCAGGGTGCAAAATAAAGGCATTGCGCCCCCTCCCCATAAGGATTCTGTCCCCTCCACAAGAAAATTTCCCTGCAAATCCCCCCCATCGGGGAGAGTAAGGAGCTTATCCCACTACCCTATTCTAGCGCTAGTATTCCGCTTGAACTGCCATGGCAATACGGCAGGGCATCCTGGGATTTGCAGTTGAGGGAGAGGAACTTGGAATTTTCAGCCGGAGAGCTCCAGTGCCCCCCCCCCAAACTCCAAAGGGTGCAGCCAGGGCAGTTAAAGTGGAATAATAGCCCTGCAACCGTGTAGTGCGGTAAGGCCCTTAGCCACTGAGCATCACTCACGCCTAGGCCATTTCCGCACTAGACTGTTATAGTGCTTCAATTCCACATTCAACATCCCATGGAATCCTGGGGTTTGCAGTTCCGGGAGGGGCCGGCCGGCCCCTCCCGGAACTGCAAACCCCAGGATTCCATGGGATGTTGAATGTGGAATCGAAGCACTATAACAGTCCAGTGCGGCAGTGTCCCTAGACTTCATATTGTGCGTGTTATTTGTTTGCTGTTACAGTGGTTTAATTTTGTGGTTTAGCGGTCGTAGTTTTTATTCTGTGTAGCTTCCATTTGTTGCTGTTGTCCCGTTCGTAGCGTGCCGTTTTATTAAATTAAAATTGCATGTGTTGATAAGAATTGAAAGAAAGAAAGAAAGATGATGGCATGTTTAATCCTGACTTTGGGATTCCACGCTATATCTTTACAGTTGAGGATCTTGTCTGGTCCCCTCATAGATGCTCTTTTAAATCCTAGCCTTTTTCGCTTTCTTGTCGACGGTCTTCCTTCCGATTTATAACCATGCTGACGTATCAAAGATCCTTAACTGTTCCAATGTCTTCATCCCCTGCTTTAAAGACATGTAAATCATCGGTGGTCATTATTTTTGTTTTCTTAAGGCGCAGCGGCAAACCTGCCTTTGTACTTTCTTTCATGACTTTCATGACTCAACAGCCATTCCAAGCCTTCGCTATTTTCTACTACTAGTACGTCCGGGTTATTGATCTTCTTTCCTCCAGTTTTCTAGCCCCCTTCCTCTGAGTCTAATCTAGTTTTATGTGTAATACCATATATACAGGTTGAGTAGCCTTTATCTGAAATGCTTGGGACCAGAGATGTTTCGGGATTGGGATTGTATTTGCTATTTTTACCTCCCCTTGGTGGTTTTCCCTGCCTCTTCTCTTTGGGTGCCTAAACTCTATTTCTAAACTCTCCGCTTCCTATATTTACTGCAATGCTATAAATTTGCAAACTGAAGGACAATGTAATGGGGGGGGGAGGGCAGAATTCTTCTTTGGAGAAACAATATTCTCATTTTGCCCCGCCGGGAGCTTTACCCTTGGTGAAGCCTGCCGGCTCTCCTTCCGTGCAAAACCTGCATTGAGTCATCAGGCCGCAGTCAAGATTTATTTTTTCAAAGGTGCTTTAAAATAACGGCCGCGCCAACTCGTGGCCTCACTGGCATCCCAGCAGTTTTGTTTGTCGTGACCGATGGAGCTAAGAGACAGAAAAATCACTTTTTTTTTTTCAAAGGAAGGGGAAGAACAGAGATTCAGTGCTGCCAAAACAGGGAGGAAGTCATCGGTTTGAGCATGCACGTTCTGCTCACGGGCTTCTCTTGGGGGCACATTTTGGCCACTGTGAGCACAAAATACTGGACCAGTGACTCCTTTGGTCCAATTCAGTTCCTCCTGTGAACCCACATCTTGCTTGTGGACTGAATCCAGCGTCGTCCCACCACCTCCCTGCTGAGCCTTTCCACTGAAGATTTTGTGTGTTTATTAGAAACATTTAGGACTGTGTTTCTACTTCTCAGAGGATGGATGGATGCATACAGTTCATTTTTATTCCACCTTTTTCTCAATAGCGGGGCTCAAGGAGGCCTAGCAGATATTTGCACCGCCAATACAGATTCAAGCATACAAAAAATGCCAGTAAAGTGTGTTCCTTTATAGTTCTCTTACAAAAGAGTTAAACAAGGGGAATGAAAAGCTCAGTTCTGCTAAATGGCCTCCACTCCTTTTTCAGAAGCTAAAAGGAGGGCAGAGGTTCTGGGAAACTCCTTGCGGGAAGACTTCCAAAACTGGGGGGCAGCCCCAGAAAACATCCCCGTGCACGTTGCATCTGCGTGCGTTGGGACACAGAGAAAGGTTCCTCCATCCGATTGAAAGATGTCTGTTTAGAAAGCAGGGTAAGAGGAGGCACCAAAGGACACAATGGGTGCATTGTAAGGAAGAAAACCAAAGATGGCAAGGAGTGGCACCACGGCTGACTTTATTGCAAAGGAGAGGAAGCACCACACTTGGGAACCATAAAAAAAAAAATGGATACAAGTCACGCAGAGTCAATAACGGCCATAAAGGTCATGTCCTTCCCAGTAGACTCTCCTAGCTTGTTTGTTCTTCCTCATTAATAACGTTTGTGGTCTTGACCACATGGTGATCTTGCTTGGCCACATGTACACTGATTGCCATCTGCGAAGTGCCATTAGACATGCGCTCGGGAAGGGGGCATATCTTTTCACGGCTGGACGCCAGTCTTGAGAATGGCACATTTTGTGTGTGTATATTTTTTTTATATGCACATTTGTAGAGGTTGCGGTATAGGGGTTTGAATGTTGGCCTAAGACTCTGGGAGGCCAGGGTTGAAATCCCCGCCCAGCCCTGGGAGACCTTGGGCAAGTCACACTCTCTCTGGCTCAGAGGAAGGCAACGGCAAATGAATCTTGCCACAAAAACCCTAGGAGAGGGTCATCCTTAGCATCAACGTGAAAGCACAGAGCGACAAATATTCATGCATGCACACCGTGTGTACTGCAGTTTGGCTTTTCTCATCTACCAGATGGCTACATTCCTAAGCCCCAAGGCCACCCTGAGACATTTTGGAACCAGATGACGCCCCTGCCACTAAAACCGATTGGACATCTAATCTGATTTTTCTTCAATGCTGATGATGAGGTTAGGCTGCATCATCCATCTTGCCCAGAGGTCACTGGCCTCCACACCCTGCTTCCACCTCCCAGCATCTGCCAACCGGTGCTGCTAATGAATGTCACTGAGATATTTCTGAATCGATGTCATTCGTATTGGGCAGAAGACCACAACATAGCCAGAATATATGTTTTCACATGGTACTGATTCCTGGAAGAAGTACACACTGTGTTGTTTCCCATATTTTTCCAGTCTCCTTGTACCATTCAGGAAGAAGAATGCCTCAGTCCAAGCCCTTCTTTTAGCTGTCGATTGTGTACCCAACCGTGCAAACACTCCTGCACTAATCGTGCAGGAAGAGGAGCACTGCAAATGAGCTCCTGCAAACCATGGTTGGAAGGGATGTGTGACATCAAAGAACCAACAAGGCAAGGCTTAAATATTCCCTTCTCCACGGCCAGTAATTTTTTTTTGTGGGGGGGTAAAATGGAAAGGGTAGACATCTCCCTCTGGCTGGTGCCAGCTTGGGATCTTGTGTCATCCTCAGAGAACAGAGACAAAACATTTTGAAGATACGGAATTTGCTGTAGAAGGGAGGGTCTCCAGACCTACCGATAGACCTGGGGGTTACCTGTAGCACAGGATAATTTTCTGATTTGCAGTCCTTTTAAAATTGTTGCTGTTTTCTGACTTCCAGGGACCCCATTCTAGAGTTTTCTTGGCAAGATATTTTCAGAGGTTTGTCACTGTCTTCCTCTTACATGCCTGCGTGCGTCTTTTTTGGTCAGTACAGACATCAGTATTCTCTTCCATCATCTGCAGTGACCCAACCTCCCTCCCCGTGCCCCTGGATTCACCATTTCCCTTTTTTTATTTTTGGTATGCAGAAGTATTGTGATCACCAACATAAATGCCCATGCTCAGAATTTTTCTTAAAGTTAATGTCTTTCGCACCAGGCTCTGCCGGGGGATGTGAATCTCACAGATCTAGTCCATCTCCACACTAGACTGTTACAGTGCCGTCATTCCACTTTCAGCATCCTCCCAAAACTGCAAACCCCAGGATTCCATAGGATGTTGAAAGTGGAATAATAGCACTGTAACGGTCTCGTGTGGAAATGGCCCAAGCTAAAAGGGGAAAAAAGTAGTAGCAAGGATGGCTGCTCACCCACAGGTTGATGGCCAAAGCTGTTTCCACAAGAGACCGTCATTTTAAGGTCTTTGCTGCCACCTTCAGGAACATAGAACAACACCTTAAAGGTCTAGCCTTGACTACAGCATGGTGAACAAAGTACATCCCTTTTGTTGGCTTCGCAGAACTTGCTGTTCCACATTTCCCAAGAATTCTGAACTTCGCCACATGACTCAGGAAGGGACACTTCATTAATTAGCCTTAATGAGGCATGGGGTGATTTCTGCACATCATAGTGCATAGCGCTTACTTTATATATTCTCTCACATTTCTAGAGGTGTGAAGGATGGAGGGGGAGGAATGGAAAAATTCAGAAAAACACCTCAGTCTTCTCCCAAAAGCCCCCCCCCCCCCCCGGCTCTGCAAAAGCATATTTTGGAACATTTTCTTTTAAAATGATGAACTGGCAAAACCAAAGAGGCCCTTTATATCTTTTTGTAAAAAAAGAAAAGAAAATTTTAATAAGGGGATTTGTGACAAAACGTCTGAACGAGTTGTACTTTTAATGCACCCAACATAGCTTTATGCCCAATGAAACTGTGTATTTGCATCATATTGTGTATATAATACATTTTATGTCCCTAAAGCAAAAAGGTGGTTTTTAGTCTGTAAAGCATGCTAATATATTTTTTTTAAAAAAAATCCCAAAATTCTCCCCAGAAAAAGAAAAGCTGTTTCTTCCCCATGTCTTCAAAACTCCTGAAAATTGTACATCTCTACACATTCCACAAGCTGGCACTTGTACATCTCTACATGTTTTCACAAGCTAGCAACAGGAAAGCAACACTGGTGGGAAGACTGGGTGGAAGGATGTGACTGCAGGGTCAACCCAAAACATTTTGCTGTCTGAGGCCGAGCGGCAAACAGGGCCCCCAATACTTACTTCCCAAGGCCAACCAAGTTATTTTGACACAGGAGACAGAAAATTCCGCAAGCTCCTTTTTCAATCACCTTGGCGGTCAAACCACAGTACCAATGACCACTTTCCTGCCTTTTAGATGAGAGACTGGGGTGCTTGGCAGAAACACTTCCCATGTTTCGTTGCAGGGCTCCACTTGCAATCCTTACCGCCCAGCCACCAGGTTACAGATAAATCATTTGTGTTTCACTTCCCAAGCCAAAATTTCATTCTCCTAGTTTCAGATTGCATTCTTTGTGTTTTTCAGCAAGGAAGATGTCAAGTAGGACATAAGCAAAAAAAAAAAAAAAAAAAATTATACTCCTAGCTTCTTCTGAAGGTTTCCTTCCATTTTTTTGGGTGCCAGTTTGGAACTGCCAAGTTACCCTTGTGTCAAATAACACATGATGCTGCAAGCTGGCACCTCTAACCAATTCTACTGAGCAGAGCAGACACAAACCACTTTGCTGCCTGAAGCAAGGGACGAGATAAGATGGTCTACTTCCTCTCCCGTTTCTAAAAGCCAATCAAGCCGGCAGCTGACTTACTTCAACACTGATGTCATGACAGCATCCTTCGCCAGAGTTATGGGCAGCAAGCTAGCACAGAAGGCACTGTTGCATGGTGAGCATAGCGCTCTTCTTCAGCCACCTCCGAATATTTGCTGCCTGAGGCAGCTGCTTTACTCCTGCCTAAGGGAAGGGTCAGCTCTGACAACAAAGTGCTGGAAACTGAGCTCATCTTGTTATACTGGTAAGAGCACTTGTAAGAGACTGGTTCCGGGAGAACTGTGACCATCCTGAGGGCACTGGACAGCAACCCCCTAGCCTTCACAGCCAAAAGATCATGGGAGCTGTAGTCCAACAACATTAATCCAAGGCCAGCTGAGCCAATAAATCACTGCGGCCCATTGCTGGAAGTACTGAGATGCCATTGTGCCTGTTCAATTCAGAACAGCTACCAAATCAAGAGAGGCCAAGCTATTACTTCCTCTGCCCTTCTACAGAAGCATAAGGAAAGCTCAGGCTGGCTTTCTATCTTTCCTTTTGCAGAAAGTTTGGGCTTGTATTCCTCAAGTTTCCACATTCAGTCTGTGAAAGACAACAGAATCCAGATTTTGCACTGATTTATGGACGCTCAGAAGTAATAAATGGGCATCAAAATTCTAAACAAGATAGTAAAAAATAACCTTCTCCTGAAAAAATGTTTCAAAATCACACCAGGTCTTCTATTCTTGCAAGGAATTTTACTTTCTTAATATTCAGTGTTGCTTCCCTTTTTCTTCTCACATGGTGCCAGTATGCAGCTTACATAGGAGCATCAGGGGAAAAAAACTAATAGGTAAGGGAAAAAAAAGAAGGTGGTGAAGGCAGGTAGGAGCGCCCTGTAAGCCAACTGCTGAGCCTGTGCTCTGAGTGCTTTCTGGTACATTTCTCTCTCTATCCTCTTGAGCTGTCTTTTCGCGCCTGACTTTGGCCACTGGCTCTTTGAGGCTCAATAAACCAATCTCAGTGCTTCCAGTCGGATTGGAAGGGATCAGAAACCTCTGTCCTCCAGACGTTTTGGACTACAACTCCCACAGTCCTTTACTGTTGGCTCCATACACTGTCCAAATCAGGCTCCCTAGCCTAGACCAGGCAAAACTCTCCTTTGCTTTTGCCAAAGGGAGGAAGAATATCCTTTCAAGATTCCTAGGTTCCCTTTTCTGCAGGCCCAGCTGACTGGCATCACACCTCCCTCCAAGCCCCAGGATTCCAAACCACACAATGGATAATGCTTTGGTTTATGTTTATAATTGGACTTTCATAATATTCATGATTAGCACAAGATCCCATAGCCATAAATTATACATTGTCGTCTAGTTTTAAGTACATAAAATGTTAATGATATACGTCTCTGAAGAGTGGCACAAAGTAGTACATCTCTGTTGGCGTTCTCTGTTGGGGAGGAGGAGGGGAGAGAGAGAAAGAGAGAGATTGTATGGTGGGCATTTACATGACAGAATCCCAACAGAGCCAGGAAAAGAAATTGCGAACTGTCGTCCGTTCAAAAAGGCATCTTCAAATGCCCAGAGGATTTAGAGGTTCAAATCAATGCAACCAGCGTAGCAGGAAGCCCTGTTCTCAAGCTTCAGTGCCAAGATATAGAAAGCAGATGTTTGCCCTTTCTTCTTGCCCAAATAGTTCTCTTCACACTGTAGGCTGGTATGAGTTGTGGCTGCACACACACGCGTGCACACACACACACCCCTAGTCTCAGACCCTTGCTTCTCCAATCCCACAGCTGAGCTTCCTTTGGAGTCTTTCATGTGTACTATCTGATGCCCCTCAATTGTCATGCTCTCACGCGGCGGGGGGAAAAAAAAGATCTAGGAAGTATCTGCTCGGATATATGATCCAATTTATTCTCCAATTAAGTTTCAAGCACTGCTTCAGAAGGCATACTTTTTTTTTTTGCAACATTCTTTAAATTGCACCCCACCCCACCCCACCCACTTCTGTGTCTCCTTTCTGCATGGCCCGACAAATAAACGTGTGTGTGTGTGTGTGTGTGTGTGTGTGTGTGTGGAGGGAGTGAGCATTAACAGCTTGCTGCCAGGAGAAGCCCTAGATGGAAACGGGGATTCTGCAAATGACAGGAAGCCCCAGTGTGTCCGCCTCCCTGACTTCCTGGCCTCAAGAAGTTATTGCTGTGTTTGTTGATTCTGTGGAAGTGCCGTCCCTGCTTCAGACAGAGCCTTGAAATGTCAGTAACAAACAAAAAAAAAAGGGAAGGTGGGAATGAGGTGGGAAGCTGCCTCTTTAGAAGGTGAAATGTAACAGGACATAGCAATAAATAACACAGTGCCCTTTGGATGGCTCTAGTCTGAATGGGACCACAAAGGCATTGGAAGTCAATGCTGGTTGGAAGCCAATGCTGGAAGTCATCTGTGCCTCCGTGGACAAATGGACCAAAAAAAAAAATTAAAAAGGGACGGGGAGAAAAGGTGACCAGTTAAAATGGTCTGTCACAGCGCAAGCTACATATTGAAACCGTAAACTGGCGGGTGGGTGAATCCTGGCGCTGGGTACCCATATGAGAAGTTGGCTTGTGGAGGTACTGCGGTGGGGCCTGCCGTTAGCATCAGCTGCTGGCCTGGAAGGAGGAAGGGAAGAGTTGGTTTATAAAACACACGCAGACGTGCACGCAACCGCCAAGCTGGATAAATGTCAAGAGCTTTTGTATATCCCAGGCAATGTTACCTAACAGACATGACAACTAAGCTGCGGAAGAACAACGCTAACTATTAATACAAGGATGAGGCTTTTTTTTAAAAAGGCCAAAACAGAACGAGGAAAGTACACATCTACTTTTGACAGCAGAGCCAATACACACAGGAAGCTACTTTTTTCCTAAGTTAGACAATGCACAAATAGATAGACAAGTGATCTACTCCCAGCAGCAGCACCCTGGGATCTCAGGCAGGGGCCTTCCCAGCATGAGCTGCCAAGACGTTTTTAAACTGAAGATGACAGAGATTAAAACCCAGGATCTTCCGTATGTGCTGGGAGCCGGCATGGTGCACCAGACAGAATGTCAGGCTAAGACTGGGAAGATACAGGTTCAAATCCCCGCTCAGTCAAGAAGCTCACTAGATACTCAAGGCCAGCCACTATCTCTCAACCAAGGCCGCCTCACAAGATTCTTGTAAGGATCAATGGAGGAGGGACAGAATCATTCAAGCCTCCGTGAGCTGCAGGGTATGTGTATGAGAAAGAGAGAGAGAAACAAATCCTATTTAATTGTTTTCCCACTAAGTTATGATTCTTCTGGCTCTAAATACTTACAAAGACATGAAGGGACAGTCCTTGTGTTCCCTTTAAATAAGCAGCTGAAGTTAGCAGTTTCTCAGACATGGAAGTAGAGAGGTAATACTTGAACTGACAGCCTCTACCTTGTAGTTCAGTGGCTCCCGTGTGTGTCATAAATACATTCCTCAGTGATACAGTAGCAAATGAGTGGGAGTTTGGTTTGGGATATTTAGTATCACAGCAATTACATAGTGTGAAAACTAGATTAAAATGCAGGAGAAACATACGATACAGACGTTTTGCATGGCCAGAAGCTCAACACACATGACAGTTATACCGGTTAGTCAATGGTTGGTTATCTTTCCCCCAGCCTAAGCTTATTTATTAATTCTGCCACAGAACAGCCACAAATTTGTTAACACTACTTTAAAAAAGAATCACACATGCCTCATGCAGGGAATAGTGAACTCCCATAGAAAGCCATTCCCACTAGGACACTGACCTCACCATCATGAACTTCCTTTAAATGGAGGGACCTAGAATGCAATTGTCAATAAAGTCTACCTTTTGCCAAATGAGCCATGAGAGATTTTATACATGTTGCAGGATTTTTTTTCCCCTAACTTGGGCTTGTGTTTCCAGATTCCATCTTAAAAGCCTTGGCACCCATGAAAAGGCCACTTCTCCCCACTTTCCTTACCACCTCAGGAGAGTATCAGAGGTAACGTTAGGAAAATTCTTTTCCTCTTGAACTACTGCGCTTTTGGATCAGCAAATAATTTGAAGCCTAGAGGTTTTCTGTTTAAAAAGGCCAAGATTCAACTCCAATGTAACATCCCATATCTGACCATGAGCAATTTTATCTAGAGGCGTATGTTTTGCCAGAGTGGATTGCTTGTGCAATGTTTTGATGGGATGTTTCAAAGAGCAGAAGTATGTCTAGGAAGGCAGAGTCCACTCACAGATCGTGAATGAATGAGCAATATGTAAGATTATTTTTGCAATGGACCACTCTGGAAACATCCAGAATCTACAAATACAATGCCCTAAGTCTGCAATTCTAAACACACTTAATGATAAGACCAACTAAATACAGTGAGGGTGAATTCTGAGTAAACAAGCTGTACTGCGTGACTGCCTCTAAGAACGCCAGCCAAAAATAAATTACACCAACTGGATTTCATTCAAAATACCTCTGTTTTGAATTTACACTGCAATAATTGCATGACACTTCCTAACAGTAACAGAATCTTAGATCCTGTGGAGGAATCTCATACTTGTCCGTTTCAATGCACGGAAACAGGAGGTGCATGTTAGAAGGGGGGTGGACCAATGCTGAAGTTTAGGTAAAAACTTCCCCCCTCCCACCCAGTCAACAGCCTGCCAAAAACAGAACAAAATCTTCACCTACCAAATACTATTGGCGTGGGTTCCGTGACTTGTTCTTCTTCTTTCCTTAGGCTTTCAGAAGCATCAAGTTTATCCACCTAAGTTACAGAGGGAACAGAAAATGTGAGATTAGAACTTCCTAGAGAGTCTGTATTCTGAAACTGCTTATTGTTCAGATCTCTTCCACCAATGCAGCCTTCCTCTAATATAATGCTAGTGTTTTGGGTATCAAGGAAATCTAGCCCAGCCTTCAGTTGGGCTGGATTATGGAAGCTGAAAATAGTCAAGCAATTGCTGTATAGAGCAAGCTTCTAACACAGTGGTCTGCAATACAAACTAGAATGAGGAAATTTGGAGGGGCAGTAGCAGAAGAAATCTGCTGCCTAGGTTCACTGCCAGTATGTTTCAGCCCATGTGCTCTGTAAAGCCAGTTCCCACATTCCAGGGCACCCAAGCAACAGAATCCAGGAGGAGCTACACTGGCTGTTGTGTTAGTGCCTATGGAATTCTACAAGACAAGATCAACAAGCATATGAAACCGACGCAATTAAAGAGGGTACATACCCTCCTTTTCATGTCTGGTGCTAAAGTTACCAGGGGAAAGTATGGCTCTGCCTACAGCAGTGTCCATGTGCAGGCTCACAAGTCAATGGCTGTGAGATTCATTCTCACTTTCCCTCACAAGGTGCTGCACTTTGGGGTTTTGAAGGGGATGGGGGCACAATCTGTCCACGGCGTGGGCTAGTCCAACATGGACTCCACGTGTGTTTCCATGCTTCAGGAAGGGGATGATAGTATACTCCATCCCCCAGCCTGGCCTCTTCAAGGCTGAAATCAAAACTCTAGAAATCCTGTTTCTACTCATCCCTACAAAGGAGCGGAGTTTAGGGAGGGTGAGAAATATGTAAACAGACTCCTTCTCCTGCTACGCTCTGAACAGAGCTCCAAGGCCCTTTCCGCACGGCGTTTTCCATGCAAAAGGGCGCCTGGAGTATTGCGCGACTGTGAGGAGTGATCTGCACGACGCACTCGCAATTGCGCAACACTCCAGGGGCTGGCAGGGGCCGCTCGCGCACCTTTTCATTTTCGGCTAGAAGCCCAAAATGGTGTGCGATCGCACATTGCTCCCGGGCCCTGCGCGCACTTACCTGGTGTGCAGAGCCTCCGGAGCTGCGCCAGTCACGCTTCCTGCCCCAGCGCAGCCTGGGAAGGTACCAGGCTGCGCTGCGGAAGGAAGAGGCAGGGCTCTCACGTGAGCAGGCAGCTTGTGAGGAGCTGAAGGACCCCGGACGCGAGAGCCTCTCGCTGGAGGCTGCTCGCGCGATCCCCGCACCCCAGGGCCAGGAAAAGGTAAGGTGAGGAAAGGGCCCAAGATGGGTAAGGATGAAAGAGCTACTCTTCAAAGCCCACGTTTGTTTGGGAGGAAGAGGGCAACAAGGCTAGATCTGAAAACTACATCTGTCCCCCACCCGATACTTGATTTTGGAAGAGACGGACTATCCACCCCTCCCCTACCTATTCAACTCGATGAGACTTTCGCTCACACGGAAGAAATGCCTTATTTTACTACTGATGTTACAGCAATGGTCTTGAGTGGCAGGACTTGAAACCAGCTAAGTGTCTGATTTCACTGCAGTAGCTGAGACCTGCTGCACGGATTGGTGAATTTATCCAACACAGTAAGAAAAAAAATACTGCACTAACTGCACCATTAAAGTTATGGCAGCCTCCAGTACTAGAGAACTCAGAAAAGCTTCTGCTTACTTTGGACACCAAGGCAAGCTCCTGCAAATTCAAAAGGAATGCAAGAAAGGTCTGTTCAGTTTCCAACTGTCATGCCAGCATAGCTACTTCTCCTTGATGTGCCAGCAGCAGTGTGTCTCAGTGCTGGGAGTATTCACTCGAGGGTTGTGGTAGAGAATTTTCTCCCCAGTGACCCATTACCACCAAAACTCTGCCATGCATCACTACTTGGGGCAGTCAAAGTACTGGAGAAGCTGCACTCAAGAGACAGTGGCCTAAACAGAGCTTTGTTATTATGTTTTCAGAGCTTGAGGGGAGAGTTTTGCTAAGCCACACTGCTTCACGTGTATATTTTCCCCTCAAGTAGTTGCCACTCCCTTGGCTGAGGGCACAGAATTCTTTAATCTTAGTTCCGCCTTACCCAGGGACCAAGCTGCCTTTATATTTGCCAAGTAGAGATCGCTTCTTTAAGAAAAGCACAGGGTTGAAACGCCAGCCATCAGCTTCCCTTCCAGCGTGCGAATGCCAGAAGGACTTCCAGTTCTTACAGTTCCATGTCTTGATAGAGTACAACTCTTGATTGCTGCCTAACCCTCCTACACAGCTCTTGGGAACTATGAGACTGCTGTTATTCTACACTTTATTCTCCCTGCCCAATCCAAAAAACAAATGGCAACCAGTATTCTAGCAAACAATTACAAATTCTTAAAAAGGGAGAGGCAGACAATGTGTCAAAAACATCCTCTTAATAGGAGTGGCACCATATCCACTGCAACTTGAGCCCTGCCAGCTGAGATCCCAGATTCTTTCTCCCTTCAGGGGTAGTTTCTTTTAGATTTCCATCCACAAAACAGCAGACATGCAACTGAACGTATCTACCAGGATATTCTCTCTCTCTCTTTAAAAATGGTACTCGAGTTTTATTAATAGGAGGTACATTTTTTGGTAGCAGGATATATGTCTAGCTGTTAAGTACACACCCACATGAGGGAAGTTAAACATCTTAACAATAACAAGGTGGGGATTCATTCCCGAGTTTGTTACTAACGCCATGACTAGATTAGTTTTTACTTTGAAAACTAGTGTCATTGTGCATGCTCTTTCTGAAAGACTGAATATTTAGTAAACACTCATCACTTGCAAAATCCAACCAGAGTTCTGCTTTGAAGGGGGGTCATGACAGTGTTCATTAGGTCTACCCACCCTTCCAGTTAGATCTTAAAACACTGAAGAAGATCAGAGCTGTTCACCTCAGAATTTCCTTGTAAACCATATTCCCTCCTTCTCCAACACAGACAACCTTATTGTGGTCTTATCACTTCTCTAAAGAGGCCAGGAGGAAAGTTTCCAGCTACTTTTTGAACTGTAACTCTGCCCATGCAAGATGATACTTTATGCAGCTTTCACTAGTGACTGGGAGCACTGTGTTGTCAGATCTACATTTTAAGAGTGAGAATTTGGCTCTTGGACCTAGAATATTCAAATTTTGATCACATCTACAGCTGCTGGGTACATTGTTACAATGCTCACATTTTTACAACATGTGAAGCAAGCAAAGTCTGGCTGGATTTTTCTGAGTTATTTAGGAAGATATGTTCACTATAGCATTAGTCAGATCAAGCTAGATTATTCTGCTTTTCAGCAAAAGCTACAGCTAGACTCTCATGTAACCTTAGATAGGTTTAAGGGACACAAATGTGGAAAACAGTGTAAAACCAGAGAGACTGTCACCTTATTAAACAGACCATCAACCTGCAAGAAAATTCAGAGGGGAATACTTAAAATCAATAAGCCAAGAAACCATTTTAAAGACAAAAGCAAAGACCACATAATGATATTTGGGCAGGGGAGAAAGGGAAAGACTCAAACAGATAGGGAAGAAAGAAAGGAATGAAGCAAGCACACACACCCATTTGCTTTTGAAATGAAGTACTACTTTGGGACCAACAACCTAAAGGAAAGCATAAGTCCTGAGTGAACTGGTTTCTTAGATGCACTTTGTTAAGAAGTGAAAAAAATGTTGAAAAAAGTAATAAGGACCATACCCTCAGACTGTTGCATCCTGTTTTTGAGGCAGCAGGAGCAGCCATCAGAAGTTTTGGCCATTACGTTTCATCATACAAGCAGAAGACTAAAAATCAGAATGCTGCCAACTGGGTATTGGTAGATCCAGAAAATGTGGACAGAGAACCAAACAGGATAAAACTAGCTTTTTACATTCTTGCCCCCAAGACTGATGAAATCCCCCATGAATTTTATGGTTACTCTGCTATCTGCTAAATTTGGTAACTGTATGTCAGATTGTCAAGTTGAGAGATGGGCAGGAATTTACAACAGTGCCAAGCAACAAGTTGCTTTAGAAAAGTTACACTTACTTTGGTAAGGTATTCCCTCATCACCTGGATGAAATAAGGCATTGCAAAGTCCATAATGTTGTGTCTCCATGCCAGCTCAAGGACAACATCAGGATGCAACAAGTCATAGCATGTAAATAGAGACGCTGCAAAACACTCCTTCTTGTCTTCTTCCAGAAACCACTGAAGCAGTTTCTCAGCCAGTTCAGCATCTTTGGATTCTGCAGCATACTGCATAGCATCCTGTGAAACACCAAGAGCATGAAAACTCATATTTGCTTGTATAAGGAAGCAATACCATCTCTCTCATGTGATGCTAGAGCAGAATCTCTAGACACAACAAGGTAGGACTGTTCTACATGGGCAGCCTTTGAAATAAGGGTCTCCACCCCACCCTGCTTCAAGACATACAAAAGCATCTACACTAACAGACCTTATAAAGACGATCTTTCTTGCAGAGCTCCACACTCTGTTTCCATCTGTTATTGCCTTTGTACAAGTAAGCAGCAATACGTCTGAACTCAATCAATTCATGTTTCTCTAAACGCTGAGCCAGGGTAATGTTATCAAAGTTATCGTAGGCATCGATGGATGCTCGCAAGCCCTGTTGGGAGGAACAGAAAGATAATCAGCACACGGAGAAATTAAGCATCCTGCTGAAACTAAATACCTGCCATAAATGCAGCACATCCTATTTATTTTTTTTATATTACATACATATCCTGTCTTTCCTCCAAGGAGCAAAAGGTATACATGATTCTACTTTTTCTCATACTTTCCCACAACAACCCTGTGAGGCACGTCATGGTGAGTCTAAGGTGACTTTTAGTGAGTCACACAGCTGAGTGGGAATTTGAATTTGGATCTCTTAAATCCCAGTCCAACATTCTAGCCACAAATACTGCACTGATTCTCCCACAGTGCTCCTGCAAAGGGGGCCTGTGATCTTTAGCAGAACTTTCAACAGAGTAGTGAGTAAACAGCAGTGTCCAAACAGCTTCATGTGATGTGACAGTAGATTGCATCAACTATAATACACAAATCAGAAGGAAGACTGTTCATATAGATACTTACAAGCAACTCAGGGATCCATTTAATACAAAATGGCTGCCTCTTGGTGCAGGAAGAGTCCACACTGAACTAGAACTTCACAGCACCAGCAAGATCACTAGCTGTAGTTAGTGCTGCTTTAGCAGAGTGCTAGGTGGATGGACTTGACTGAAAGTGTCAAATATTTTAGAGTGAGTCATGCATTAAGTGGCCGCTTGGCATTCCTACCATATTCATCTTTCAATCAAGCCATACTACAATCATTGTTCCAGAAACTCACCTGGTAGTCTTCCTCTTCTGTCAAAAGGTTGTTCAGTGCCTCATTGACTCCTTTATTGTTATGGTTCTGGACTGAGCGTAAGTAAGGTTTCACTAGAGGCAGCTGATTAACCTATAGGACAATGTGACAATTTAGACAGAATTAGCTGCACGTGAAAGCTGTTACACAAGTATGCTTCTGAGACAATCAGGTCCACATAATTAGTCAAGTTAAAACAGGAGTTAAAATCCCATACTCTCCCAAAACAAAACCACAGGTCTTTCGTGTGTTAAAGGTTTTTTAAAAAAAAAGAACAGAAATTGAGCTGTTATTAAAGACTGAAGCTGATTTATATAAATTGGCACAGGCAGCAACAGATCTGGAAGTGGGGGGAAAAAAATTCAAGATCATCTCATCATGTTAACACATGAGCTTCCTTGCTCTGAACTTCCAGTGAAAGCCAAAGAATGTAAAGAGAAGCAAATATTTTAAGCTGGCTTTACAAATATGTCCCCTAACTCACCTTGGAGAAAAAGCTAACTGTCCTGGTGTGATCCAGCCGCGGAGACAATACCAGGAGGAGATCATTGATCAGCAAAGGTTTATAATCCAAGTAGAACTGCAGAGCTTTGTAATACAGTTCCACATTGGCCACCTAGAGAGCAAGGAGAAAGTATGAGATAATTGGTTGTCTCTGACATGAATTAATTGCATTAGAGTTAATTAAAACATCAAGTGAATAATCCTGACAAAGGGGATTATACACATTTATAGGTAACAGGACTATTAATGGTTAGTAGTCATGATGGCTGTATTTATCAAAAGTTTGCGCCTCTCAAATCCAGTCTTTGGACAGCAAGGGTGGAAAACGTGCTATTTCATTTTTGCCCTATTTAGAGAATACCAACAGTGGTTGGAACAGAATGCAGGGCTAGGTAAGTCATGAGTCTTGTCTGGTACAATTCTTTTTATGTTGGTATTCGATGCCAGGCATTCAGCAGCTCTGCATTCCAGTGCAGGTATGTTTAGGATTTTCGGCAGACCCATTTTGGTCATGTTGCACCAGAAGAAGAAAAAGTTAAGACAACCTTAAAAAAACACCCTATCTTCCTCTTATCCTTTTCATAAAAAAAGAAAAAGCACAGGGGTTAAAGCAGGTGCACACAAGAGATCAATCTCTGAAAAAAAAAAAAAATCACCATGAAACACAATGTACAGATTCCACAAAAAGTTTCAACATCTATAAATCCCTTGCAGGAGAGAGAGAACTGTAGCTCAGTGGTACAGCACATGCTTTGAATACACAGAAGCTCCCAAATGCAGTTCCTGCATCACCAGGTTGAAGCAAATTCCTGCCTTGAAATACTAGAGAGCTGGTGCCAGGAAGAATATACTAATACTTTTCATAGAATTGTAGAGTTGGAAGGGGTCACAGGGCCATTTAGCTCAACTCCCTGCTGTGCAGGAATGGCACAACCAAAGCACTCCTGAAAGATGGCCATCCAACCTCTGCTTAAAAGCCTCCCAAGTACGAGATCCACCAATATTCTACTCCCAAACAGCTATTTCAAATAAAGAAGTTCTTTCTAATATTTAGACAGAATCTGTTCATTTTTCATCATTTCCTACATTTCAAGCACACCAGTCTACATGAGATACTTGAAGTGTTCCACTCACGTAACACTTAGTGTGGTTTCGAGCACACCACATGGAAGAAATCAAGCTGAGGGACACTCTCATTACAGGTACTTACCTTGGCAATTATATCCTTGAACTGCCCTTCCTTCCAAGCATCAGTGGGATGATTCATCATTGTAATTATTGCATTGTCATATTCTTCATATTTGTCATAGAGGAAAACCAGCTCTCCCCAGAGATGGGCCTGCTCTGCTGCTCGAAGCACCTGGAGAAGCGTGGTGAGAGAAGGAGGCAGCATTTGCAAGTCATACAAGAGCTGAGACAAGAATTTAACTAAAGACTGCCAGAGACAACGCATAGAACTATACTGGTGTTCGCTCTTACTCAGCAAAAACAGTTCAAGAATGCTACTAATGCCCTTTAAAGTACTAAACTGGAGCAAGGAGGTCTAGTAGCAGATCTCTGGGCGATTCATAGCACAGCAGCAAGAATTTAGAGAGCCTGCATGATGTAGCGGTTTGAGGGTTGAACTACAACCTTGGAGACCAGGGTTTGATTCCCCTCTCAGCCATGGAAACCCCTGGGTGACCTTGGGAGCATCACATACTCTCAACCCCAAAAAACCCATAATAGGTTCACCTTAAGGTCACCATAAGTTGGAAACAACTTGAAGGACAACAACAAGCAAAGGTTTCCGAACTCTAATTTTCTAAACGAAGAAAAGCATTCCATTCTTAAATTAGGTTGCTGAAAAATAACACTGGGAGAGGGAGGAGGAGTGGCGTGAAAAGGGGTTTCAGGGATTTGGTTATGATACTAACCAGAATTGCTGGGCTGAGCAGAAGCCTCCTCTTCCTTAACCTTTAGCATATGTCTGCCTGAACTAGCCATTACTTCGCACCTGGCTCTAAGTGGTGGATTTCAGGGTTCTAGTAAAACACAGAGTAGATGATACAAACTTCAAGCCTTCCTACCTCTGTACTGAGGAACCTAGGACAAGCTCTGTGAAGGACTGTCTCCTTCCAGATGAACTGCCCTGGGCACTGAATGTCTGACTGTCCCTGACTGTGGTAATTATCTGGGTAGACAGAAAGATGAGGACCTTTCCTGCATTGCTCCCAGGTACTGCAACCCTCCTCCTGTTCACCTTGCCCTCTGTTCTAGTGTTTGCCCTAAAATGCTTTTGTTCTAGAGGGTCTCTAAAGATTCATTTGCCTGATGATTTCCTGCTGCTTGTTACTTGTTTTTCTTTTCCACTGCTCCAACACGGTTAAACGCAATTTTTATTCTTGACTGTTCGCCATGTCGGATGTTTATTGCAAGAGCAGCAGGAGATCAGTGTTCACAACTTTAAATGTTGCTTCCATTACACTTTATTGCAGCTGGATCAAATACCTTTGGAATATTGACTCTGGACCAGAACAATTCAAGGTGCTCTCGCATTTTCTGCGGTTTGTATTTAGAATACAAGATGGCAAGTTCCGTGAACATTCCCATATGAGCACGCTCCAGGCCTAGAGCAGCTTCTAAGAGGGCAATCAGCTCTTCAAAGTATCCACGATCCTAGGATTCAAGATAACAATATGCACTAATTAGACACTATTTTACATCTTAAGACTTCAGAAGGGAATGCATTATAAGGTTTAGGAACAGGCAGGTCGACTTAGATATGCAAAATTCTAAACCAAGTGGGCACTGCTAAAAATCAGCAGAAGCAACTTGTTCACAAAAAGCAACACAAACCATATGGCAGTTTAGCTCACAGTGGGCAAAATGTAGTCCACTGGCTGCATGCAGTGAGCCATAATGTCAATTTAAAAAAAGACAATGGAGTTGCAGAAAAGGTCTCTAGAGGGCCACATACACAACAGCTGTGCTCCCCAACCCTGGTGTTAACAGAATGTTCTGCCTGAGTTAAGAAAGCTCATGCCACCCAAATTATTCCTGCACTTAAGTCTTCTTAAGACACACACCTGTTTGAGCCCTATATAGATATACATACACGCTGCTTATGTTAGCTTCATTCATGAAGTCTGCCACTTCTGTAACTTTGTTAGCTGCCTTGCTCAGCTAAGTAATGGTATAAATAACTACCATCCTGCCAAGAAGGCAAAAGGACATTTACACCTTAAATGGTTAAAGGAATCCAACCTGATAATAGCTGATCAGTTCTTCGAGTTCATCAGCATGGATTACTATATGTAGGCCACAGATTTGTGCAAGACGGAACTCCTTTCCATCCACACAGGCAAAGCAGACCTAGAAACAAGAACAAAGTTGCTGGTACAGCATATACAATTCAATGTCATATTTTTATTTTCCAGGCCCAAGCAGTCTGGCCTTCAGATTCTGAGGTGTCCATACATTAAATGTTAATCTGTTATAGAATCATATAATGTACTAGAATAGTGTAATAAATATATCAGTTAAGCTATATTTAAATGGTCCCCATTTAAACTTATGAAAAATTACCAGAAGTGTCTTTCACAGAGCAATAGATGCACATTTAAGCACAGGCATTGGCTTCAAAAAGGTTCTGTAACATTTACAGATGCCTTAAAGTAGTGTACACTTTTTTTTATAGCCACAGTTTAGCACAGGGCGGGGAGACTTCAGCTCACCAGACACCGATAAACTACCAATCCCATCGTGCCCCATCATGGTCCAACCTGTCCAGGGCCAACTGGAATGAAATTTCAGCAGCATCTGGAAGACTACAGGTTTCCTCGTCTTAGTCGAGCTATTTGGGATCAGACCATAACCTTAACATTCTTTCCTTAACATCCTTTAACAAAGGCAGATCACCTCTTTCCATGTCCTGGTGCTGTTGGCTTTGCGGGCACTATCAACTGCTGCCTGGTACTCTCCAAGATGAACCAGCGTAGATGCCAGGCGGGCAAAATTAGAAACATTGTTGTACAGCAGCTTTGCTGCATCATACATCCTCTCCTCATAGCAGCGATCTCCAACCTAAAGAGATAGAAGATCTGTGACAGTGAAAGACTGCCAGGGCTCACGTTTGTGCAGTTAAGACGCAAGTCAGAAGTTAGGGTAGTTGACACTGCTAAATTTTAAATGCAAAAACATACCTGTTGTATGTGAGCATTGTTAGGGCCACTGACAAATTCTTCTAACTCTGAGAGCCTATTCGTTTTGGCCAAGGCAAAAATAAGTTCAGTCTCAACGTAAGATTCTCTTGCCTTTTTCCTAGCCATTTGCAAGAATTTAACCAGATCCTCCCAGTTATCTTGACAAAGGGGAGGAAGAAAAGGAGAAGACAGAAATTAGTTCCCTTACTTTTATATCTGTCCTACACTTGCAAGGGCAGCTGTGGAATGACCGCAACCCTACATTCCACTCTGAGCAATGTGAAGAGACTCTACATTTATTGACAAATTCATCCCAAATGGAACAACATTTTTAAGGATCAGTTTATGAGAAGATCAACACTTTCACCAATTACTTTAAAAAAAAAACACCTTAAACACTACTGTGTGTAACCATGCAATTCTTGCAGACATAGAGAATCACATTAGGGTTTTCTTGCTAGGCTGGATTTCTGAATGGTATAGACAAGTTTTTTTTTCTTTTACTAAATGATCCAGCCCCATCAAATGGGGATGCTCAAAGATTGTGTTTGGTCTCCATTTCTAAGCAAATAGACACATTTCATTCTTCTCAGACTAACACACAAATTGGAGTGTCCTATCCCTGTTTGTGCATTCCTGAATTCTGAATGATGTGCTTTAAATAAAAATGCATAAAAAAAGTGTATACTGTGATTAAAGTATGTACCAATATCCCTGTTTTGTGCAAAAAAATACTCAAGAACGATATCAATTTTCATGGAGTTTTTTTTCAAAAGTTACAGACAGATAGGGAAATGGGATGAATATGAGTTAAGAATGTGCACAAAAACTAAAATGGACCAGAAATAAACTCATTTGTTTATCTCTTCTTCAAATGGAAGGATTTCAAAGAAATCACCAGAGATTCTTATTATTCAGGTACATATTGAGACTCTTATTTTCCAAAGTTTCTTCTAAGGTCAAGAAGTTATTTGGCTTACCGTTCTTGTTTGCTGCCTGTACAACTTCCATGTAGGCAGAAGGATCATCAGCCTTTATGTAAGAGTCTATGGCTTCCTTAACCAAGTCCTTTTGGAGTTGTGCCCTCCCCAGCTGGCTCCAAACTGCCGGTTCATTACATCTCTCCGCAAATTCATAAGCACGGTCCAAGTTGCCAATATGCTCTATCAATACCTAGAAGGTTGTAAACATTGTAAAAGTTGTCTTAGCAAAAAAAAATTACAGCAAAAGGGCCCCAAATGTCACCAGGAACAGCAATAAATACCCTCTCAGGCTCCCCAAAACATCAACCAGAAAAACCTGGAAATGAAAACCAGAAGCCAGATTTCCAGATTTCCAGTCACTTCCCAAGAGACCCAAAAAGCAGGCACTCTCAGCTGTACCAAACGTTACTGATCCTTGTTGTAAAGATTAAGAAGAGGCTCTTAAATCAGCCTTCCAATAAACCAAAATCCACGTGTTGCATTTTGCTGGTGATTTAAACTGAAAGAACTTTAAAGCATAGGCATACCTCAGTTAACAAGGCCTCCAAGAAGCTCCTTTTTACATTCTGTTTATGCCTGCCCAGCCCCTTTTTTCCCTCATCCACTGTTTAGCTGGAAGACTTTTAGCAGCATCAGCAATGGGAGCATGATGGGAGAGGACCAGAGAACCACAGATTTTCAGTCTCAGGTTGCAGCACTGTGTCTGCAGTAAATCACGTAATGAAGCTGAAGGTGGGGGAAAGGGTGATTTTACTGTGGCCAATCCTACTGTAGCTGTGTGTTTCTGCCTGCAACAGGCAAAGTAAAGAGCAGCTCCCTCCACAATCCTTTACTGAGTGTGCATGAAATGGAAAAGGGGAAGAATAGATAAGCATGCCTTAACCAGCTCCACCCAGTATGTTAAAAAAGAAAAAGAGAGAGTATAGATTTGGACACCAAAACAGAAATCTTAAGAAAGGTGGATGGGTTTTCGAAGAAGCTTTTAAGCAGTCTCTAGAAGGTTGAAAGGTTTTTTGTTCTCTTACACTAGGCTTACTTGAGCTGGTTGTTAGTTTTGGATAAAAAGTCTGTTGACACTTACCAAACTGCTCTTCTATTTCGGGGGTGTAGGAACCTATCCCTATTCCATTCTGTGTTATTTCCAAAGCCCAGGAACACATCTACTTCATTAACTGAAGTTATACCCGTATTTAAAATATCAAGGTAGGCTTCTGCAGATACACAAGCTGTTCATCATTACTAAGCCTCACCTGAATTGCAGAAGTATTCACGTCAAACTTCCTAAAGATGGCAAACGCTTCTTCATAGAGTTCATTGCTTATAGCAATATTGGCAATATCTGGAGCATCGTAGTTATCCAGACGGTTGATATACTCCATCACACGAGTACGGTCTGCTTTAATGGCAGTCAAAATCAGTAGGTTCTGGAGATTCCTTTAATGGTAACAAAGACATCGTTAGGCAAGGAGGTTCAGCCAATCAGTATTCCTACTGAGTTTTACAAAGGAATGATTTGCAGGTCTGCACCAATGAAATAAAGCTGCAATAAGGTCAGCAGTTACGCCATTCAAAACACCAGTATTATCCACTTATAACAGAGCTTTCCAAACTTTTCGTGTGGGTGACACACTTTTTTAGACATGCATCATTTTGCAACACAGTAATTCAGTTTTACTAGCAAACCGGAGGTTAAACTAACCCCTTATAAGAGATACAGACACGTACATAAATTACGATAACAAAATGTATGGGGACACAACATATCTCATGAAAACCTTTCATATTTTTTTTTAAAAATGTATGATTTATAAATAATAACATACATTTCCAAGATTGTAGGCGACAAACTTACACACTTCAGGCAACACACTAACGTGTCGCGGCACACCGTTTGGATAGCCCTGACTTATAACATGAGCTAGTTTCTAACAGCTGAAATCACAGCCATCTTCAAGCCAAGATGTTCCTTGTTAATTATTCTCAAGTGCAGAATGAGTGAAGTATGGTTTGCACCATACTATACGGTGTACCTGTTTCAGGGCAATGACTGCACAAGTGAAATGTTAAATTAAAGTCACTTCTTTGTACGAGGGAGAACTTCCTTCTCCTACCTATGTTCACTGAAGACAGAGTTATCCAGAACAATCTTTTCAAGCAACTCAATGAGTTCATTGGGCAGGTCAGCAGTCATGAAAGCTTTGACCGTCACAGAAACCTCCTCTGGATCCTGAGTCTCTGACAATGCCGTCTGGACAACCTGATATTTAGAAAATGATCTGTTACTGTCATTGAGGAGAGTAAAATAGTAGCTTAGCTTTAGGGAGATAGTAGAAAAGGAGAGCAGGAATGCATTTCTGAGACACAGCCTTCAAGGAACAAAGTTTGTTAGTTCAGCAACAAGCAGATGGATTAGAAGGGATTTGCCTACCAGATTTTGGGGAGCCTCTTCTGCATACAAACAATGCAAAAAATTAAGATGAACTGTATTTTTACAAGAAGGCAGAATTCTAGATAGTATCAAGTGAAAATGGCTTCCTAAACTAGCTAAAACAGAGAAGACACAGACAGCAGACAGTGCAATATTCAAAAGGCATTAAACAATCCACGTTAATCTTATTAAGGGATGCACGAAGGTGGAGAAACCATCTTTGGCCACTCCTACCCATTTCAGAGTACTCAACTATTAAACAGTATAAATGTCTTCCTCATTCACCAGTTACTTTTTTCCGCTTATTTTTGAAAATTCAGCCTATTTGGTATACCTGATCAATGAGCGGTCTTCTGAATGGATTGTTTTCTTCCAAAACATTCACCCACAGTTCTGGATCTTTTCTGCGTACTAGATAGCGAGCTTCACTCTTGAACAAGGAGTTCTCATTGCAGACCTGGAGAAACAAGAGGGGGAGGGGAAAGAGAAGAAAAACTAAGTATATATTCCGGACCGAACGCATTTACAAGACATTATTTCCAACTTTACTGTTAGTTGTACTTCGGTTGAAATGTGACTTGCTTGCCAAGCTCCCACCTCCCTGGCACTTTTAATTGGCCAGCTTTTCTTTAAGGTTCATGAGGCACAGTTTACTGTGCCCGGCTCTACTAGACAGATTATTTTCTCCTGGTGTATGGAACACTTGAGTTGCAGCATAGTTTTAGAAGAAAGACCAACATTCAAGATACACTGAAGCCTCATACATGAAACACAAGCCAAGAGGTCTAAGTGATTTAGTCTATCATATCTTGCAAGAATGGCTGCAGCCTGACAAAAGGCCAGTCTGAACGTCCTTTTGAAAATACTCGCCGTTGTTTAACTCAAATACTCTAAGAGCTGCATAGAGCTGAAGGCAGACAAATCTTAATTCAAAGGTATCTGTGGTATAACAGTTTAGTAGAGTCGGTGTACAAGAACAATTTTACTGAGACAGTGTCCCATTAACAAATTAAATACAAGCTACAATGTAGCCTCAAGTGACACAGCATCAGCTTCTGTTTTATCACCATTGTAAGTTTTAACTTGATCCAACTGCAAGCATTTCAGTAACAGCAGCCTTATAAAAAATCAGTCCTACAAATGGAGATGCACGTTGAATTTCAGGGGATGTCAGCCTTTTACTCACAGCAGTACGGTACGACTACTAACAATGATTTATTACAAGGAAACCTTAGCCAAACTGTAGTACAGTCATTGACAGTCAAGTGCCAGGGCTAGTTCATCAGACACACAATGGTCTAGTGAAAGCCAGTTGCCAGTATACTTTTTTGCACCCTGGAGCTAGTAGCATTTAGCTAGTGCAGTAGATTAGTGACCTTGAAGAAAAGATTTTCTTGAATCTACACTGAACTGTCCACAAAGGAAGAAGTGTACCTGAAAGGGAAGACCTTCTGCCATACAGGAAAGCCGGCAATTGTGTGTGTGAGAGGGAGGGTGTTCTGAACTGAACTAAGAACTAGAATGCAGCCTATCTGTTGTTACTGATCTTCTTCCCGAGAAACTTCTGAATTCTCTGGCATACACTTTGAAAGCTACTGATTTACAGGAGCTACTCTGGTCATGAAATCGTGGCATGTTAAGTGTCAGTACGAGCAAACCCTTTCCCCGTTTTTCTTCCTTTAAATTTCGCACCCGAAAGAAAACAATCAACACTAACCTTGATGAGTTCAAGGTCACACTGCCCCCTCTCATAAGCAACACACGCCAAGTGTGGGTCCCTCTTCTCACAATATTTGCCTACAACACGGCTGTCATAGAAGGGGTTCTCCCGCAAGAAGCGTTCTGGGTTGTTGTTGCTGTCAATATAGATTTTTGCCAGTGCATTGTGAGTCGCTGGTTCTTCACAGCCTTCGTGGATTCGGGACTCGAGCCATGGCAGAAGCAGCTTCAGCCTTAAAAGAAAAACGCAGCTTCATGTACTATACTATTAATGGTCTACCGCTCCATGACTGGCAACCACCCAGAGACCACACTCATTTTCTTTCTCCCAGCTTCTGTAAAAATGAAAAGATTCAAAATGGTGGAGGGTTCTCTGCAAAACACCTATGCAGAAGAAAAGCAGACATATTAATCAGCTATCGGTTTAAAAAAAGAAAAGAAAAGGCATACGCAGCTCTCCCAGTGGGCCAATATCTTAACTGCTATGGTTGGTTGACATGGCCGTTTCCCAAGGTGTGCACACTGCCTTTGGTACCATATAGCTGTAAATCAATCTAACAGATATTTACAAATAAGCCTATCCTGGACCAGAACTGGAAATTTTAGTTCATGGGGGTCTTACCTATTTCTTTTCTCTACTTCAGCAACTAATTCATCTGTTGAGAACTGGCCCCTCACCACCATGATCAAGTTCTTAATGACATCTTCTGAACAATCCACATCAAGAAGCCCTCCAACCACTGCTGGAATACGGCTTGGGTTGACCTAGAACAAGTAAATGTCTTTAGTTTTAAAGGCTTACAAGAAAAATTCAAAGCGTGAGCACAGGTGAAATACACGTTGCAAATGTCCTCTGAACCCAAAGCGCCATGAAAAAAAGATCATTCTCATCCTGGGCTGAACTCAAGTTTCATTCAATTGCCCCACAATTAATTCCTTACCACCACATTTATGCTGCACAGAATGCTTGGCAGCATTTCTGTGAAACTAGGAAAAATTTGTTATTACCATTTGAAATGTGCTACTAGCTTACTGGAATTTATGCTTTACCTTTTGAACATAGATCTCAATGTATTTCTGTAGGTTGTTACGGTACAGGTAGAGAACCAGGTCATGAACAAAGTCAAATCTGTCACAAACAATGATGAGAGGAAGCTGGTCAGTAAGCTTGGCTTCCTGTATAAGTGGAAGAAGGAAAGAGAAGAGAGGGTGCAAGGCAGCACCATTATAACCAGAAAAATGATAAATATGGTCATGAATACACATCCAGAAAGGAACACAACATCTAGGTAAAAGATGGAACACTCCCCATCTACACCCACAGCGTTGTGGTGCACAACATAACAGAATATAGTCAACAGGGAGATTTTCCTGAAAAAAACCATTCCTTTATGATGAGATTCATATGAAAGCAAGAACTTGTTTACCTATACTCAATACAAGGACTTAAATTACAAGGTAACACACGCTGCGTGCACAATTTATTTTTGCTTTTAAATAAACAGAACAAACCAACATGTCGCACCACAGTTTACAAAGACAGGTTTCATTACAGTTTGTGAGTACAGTTTTGTTTCACCAGACACCACAAATAACCTCTCTCAATTCTAAAGAAATGTGAAGAAACTACCATTTTTAATTTTTTAAACTTCTAAAAACTGCTTCATTATCATCTGATGAAGGATGAGAAGAAATCTGCTATAACATTTTTTAAAAAAAATCGTAATTCAGCTGGGCATTCAGGGAAGCCGCACCTTCAGAAAGTTTTTCACCCGTTCTGGATTGTAACAGTTGCTTTCTCGGCAAATCCTTTCTACTTCTTTGATTTGGCCAGTCTTGCAAGCCGCCTGGATATATTTGAAATGGACATCTGGATCCTGACTGAAGTTCACAATAGAGCCCAAGAAATAAAACAGCCCTACAGAGACACATACAGACACAAGCAGTTAAAAGTATACATACAAGTATGCAGGAGCACATAGGCAAAATATGTAAGCGCATTCCCTCCCTGGATCAACTTCATACTTATCATCCAGGGGCCTCCAATCAGAACAAGGTTATGTCATAATAAATAGGCCAGTCCTGGTGCTGGAGGACTTCTTGTTGCTTCTCTGTACATTATCGGCTATGTTTTCTCCTCTTACGAATGCTGTAAGATCAACCTTAGTACACTTGCCTGTTTGCCATTATTATAGCCAATGAATAAGAATAAGAGAGGCCTACAAGATTCTGTAAAAGGTCATAACTTTATTTTTGTATTGGAACTACCAACAGGACAGGGTTTTGTGGTCCTTTACGCTAGAACTGTTGTGGAGAAAAGGGCTGGGCAGGAAAAGTTAAACTATATTTCCTCCAAATAATGCCAGTTTATTTATCATGCATTTTTATTTTGCATGATGCACTCCATATCTTTTGGAGCTTCTGTGAGGAAGTGAAATCTCTGCAGTCAAATTCTTACTTAGGCATGATTCCCTACTTACAAGACATTACTCAGTAAGGCTGATACACTCAAGGCTAGCTTCTCATAGTTACATGGGCTGGAAATGTTACGTATCATTATTTGCAAAAATTAGCTCTCACTTTTCACATTCTGCTGTTTCAGTGCTTCCATGGAAGCTATACCATCCCTTACTTCCATTGGCCAATCCTATGGAGTCCTCAGTAATACAAGAGTACAGCAAGCAAAGACTTCTACTGGGTTACTTAGGCTTACCTTCATAACTTTTAAAGGATTCAAAAAGCTCCACAAGAGACTGTGTGCCTAGCTGTTCATGATACTTAGAAGCTACTTGCACACAGAGCTGCAGATTTTGTCGGATGTTGGCAGACAGCATAGCACGTAGGCACTCCACAGAATCTTCAACAGACAGAGAGCCAAAGAAGTTCACAAGCCACTGGAAAAAAAGGGGCATAAGAATTTTAGCAGGTTCATATAGTTATGTTAGCCTCATGAGATGGAAGACACTCAGCATTACAGTACCTATCAAGCCAAAATAAAACTATGTGTTAAGACATCAAGATCCACAATCACTTTGTTAGCATTTAGGGCAGTTTCATTTTTGGCAATACAGTAACTAATACAGGGATTAGCCTTCCTTCAAGAGCTCAGGATTCTCCTCTCCCTTGTTAACTTATCCACATCACCTCATGGAGGTAGTTTAAGAAACAGCGCTTAGCTAAAGATCATCAAGGAAGCTCTATGGTTCAAGTGGGGATTTGAGCTTCAGTTTTCCAAGTTTTCCAAGTTTTCCAAGCAGGCAGACTTAAGACTTGCAGGATCTACTTCACTTTTTACTAAAATCCTGAAATCCACCATCCAAAGCCTCATGCAAAATAAATAAATAAATAAGTAAGTAAGTAAGTAAATAACTAACTAACCAACCAACCAACCAATAACTTAGAACCCAGAGCACTCTGAGCATGGGACTGTGTTCCAAGTACGAGAACTAAATGGAAGTCGGTGTCTTTTTTGCACAATCATTCATGCCTGGTTATATCTTCCTTTCAAAAGCATGGAGGAGGGGTGATTTTGCTGCTGCTATTGTTAAACAACTGGGAGTCAGAGGTCATTCCAGATATATTGCTAACCACCCAGGACAGGTTAGCTGATCCAAATTTAGCTTCTGTCCTGCCCATTCCTCCACTACATTACTTGCTTATTTAAGCATAGGCTAGAAATTACTCTAAGAACAGGAAGGGCTAAACAGTCTCCAGCAAACAAAGCATCCAACAAAAACCAGCAAGATGGAGACCAAGTAAGAATAAGGCTAATGGGTTAAGTGTTTGTATGTTCAGCAATTGCATCTCCTCTTACCTCTGGATTCAAAAGATGAGTATGAACGACAGCACGCTTGATGTCATAAAGATCAGTGTAGTGTTCCAATGCTCTCTGTAACAAGCCTGCTTTTTCACAAAGCTGTGCGATGTGGGCACGGTCGTAGTGTGTGAACATCTGATTTCCTAAGATGGCATCAGCAACCTAAAAGACGTTAACAAAAATGCAAGTCATTTTATAACAAAGTGAAAAAAAAAAGAAACAGATGGAGAAACATGTTTTCCACTTCCAAGACATGCACAAATAAACATCTCTGTGGAAGTATAAAAGCAGAACGGCACACGGGACATTGCTTGTACTTGGCAGAAGAACACGTTTCAAAAGGGAATAAGAAGGAGTATCTCCTAAATATATGCAAAACAAGGAAGGTAGGACTTACCTGTGGAGCATGAATGAGGTTCATCTCAAGCAGACGAGTCTGAAGGTGGCCTTCTGCAGGACGATTATTTTTCAAGGCATCCAGCAAGAAGGAAGTACACTGCTGAATCAAACTGTTCTCCATGAAGACATCAACAATCTATGGCAAAAGAATCAACACCTGGTGGTCAGACATGTAAATCGTTGCCATGTAGCATGGTATAAAGCCATATTGGTTTTATGTATGCTGGAGTTGTCCACAATGCCACCATTTAGCCTGTCTGAAACTAAGTCGCTGCATCAATCCATGTACATTGGCTTTTGAAAGTTGCAGACATCAGTGTTTCCACACCAAATGTAGACACTTTTGTACACTTTCCAGCAGATGGCTATATCCCAGTTTAGGCCCAAATCGAGTAGATTCACTAAAATAAACGAGACTTAAGCAGTAAATAACAAGTCCCATTCAGTTCAATGGGTCTGTTCTATTTGATTCAGAACATCATGATGAAAACATAATTTAGTGTTATAAGAAATTTCCACACAATGCAAGTGCAGGGGTAGTTGATATTAAACAGGCCTAGCAGTACACTCTTAAGAGAAACAAAGATGTTTCCAAAATCGAAGTTTAACTAGGTAAAAATATTTCCTTTGGAAGAGTAGCTGTTTCTATTAAGAGTAGTCCAAAAGAGTACTGACATCTCCAAAAGGTACATTTTGGTTGTTTAATTTCATAACTACCAACTTTTCATGTAGTGGCTTACACTTGCCTTTCAGGACTATAGCTAACAAGTTCGCACTCACAGCCTCATGTGCTTATCTGTACGTTCCAGAGCAATCAGTTCTGATTCCTTTGCCAGTGAATTGTAAAACCATCCAAGTTATTTGGATCAAGAGACCACGAGACAAATGGCATCAATTTCATCAAGAAAAGTTTCTGTTTAGCCATATTAGGATTGGAGGACATGTTATTTGGGCTTATCTTCTAGAGTTGCCTCATTCCAAAAGATCGAAGTTAGTTTTTACCTGATTGATGTTGGCCAGGGGTTCTTCATCTTGTACCAACATCTGAGCAAACTGAAGGCCCTGATCTGGGCTGACCCTCATCACACTCCTCAACAGGAAAATCCAGTCTGGTGTATAGCCAACCTTGAAAAATCACATTTGAATGTGTTAGTTTGCTTGAAACAAAGACGGCTGGGAGATGTAAACAAGGCACATTCACAAGACACTTGCACTTTTGCAAATGTTCTCATTCCAAAATTCAGCTAGGCCTTAATATAACTATATGCAGCAAAAACCAGTCTGTTCAAGTGTGGAACTCTCTAGAGCAGGGGTGGAACGGTGTGGTGCTCCAGATGCTGAACTGTAACTCCCAGCATTCCTAATGACTGTCAGTGCTGACTAGGGCTGTTGGGAGCTAGAGTCCAACAACATCTGGAGGGCCAGACTAATCCCACTCCTGCTCTAGAGATCACAGACTTCCATGTGACCCTGTCTGAACATGAAAGTTATCCTTAAGGCCACGCCACTTTTAGAAGACTAGGGTAAAGGCCTTTTCCAATGGGCTGGGGTGGCGACAATCTTTGGAAATACTCTCTATGAAAGCTCACATAACACAGAACGAGGGAAAGAATTTATTCTCCAGGCCTTTTTAATTTTAGTATCAGCTTTAAGTTCTGCAAAAAATTGCTCTGCACTGCTTTATTTTGTATGGTTATTACTTGTGATCCAGCGTAGGGAGTTCTGAGAAAGAAGCGTGTAATCTTACACTCTAAATAAATAGAGAGTAAATAAATAAATACAAATCCAGGGATTAGTTACTAGGATGGGAAACCAAGTTGCAAGGTCTAACTTAAGTATTTTGAACTAAAAAAAAAATACAGTGCCCTACAGAACCACAAATGTTGTTTAATTTGCCTACAGAACACACCTTGAGGTTCTGGTGGCATTTCATGTTTTTTGGCCTGGACTCTGCTGCATGTTCCAAAGACCACATGACTTAAGCAACTGAAACTTAACAGAGTGAGATCCTTGCCTATCACATTACAGACATACTGGAATGTTCTGAGACCTTGCCTTATCTCAGGAAAGATAAAATACAACTGTGTATTCAAGAAGGTTCTGACTTGCAAATAAGCATTACACAATCACAGACTTTTAAGTGGGGAAGGTGAGATATTTACCTTTTTGGCATAAAGAACAATTTTCTGGAATTGACCCGTTTCTGCAAAACACTGAATTACTTTGTTTGGTACATTCGCACGGAGATAAACGCTGAGGGCAAGGGTCGGGTCAGCAGTCTTTACTAAGTCTCCCAGTTCCTCAGAGCATTCCAGCTGAAACAGAAAACAGCATTTCAGGACCATCACAGAGCGCAAGGCTAACTCCCTCTCCACAAGTGCTGCCACTCCTCTCTCCCTCCTCCTCCATGCAACAGCAATTGTTGCCCTCCCACTGAAGATAAATATTATGCCCATCTGAGTCTTCACAATTCACCTCAATGCTCAAGAAGAGAAGTCTGTTGTTAGAATAGGAATGCAGGCTGTGACTTTTGCCAGGTGGTGTTCTTAACCAAAAAAAAAAGAAGCTACCAGCTTTGGCTGGGTTTAGAAGCGGCGTTCTCCAACTTGTGCCCTCCCAATGTGTTGGATACTGGCTGTGGGGTCATGGGAATCACAGTCCAACACACCTGGAAGACACTAGGTTGTAGAAGGCCACTTTAAAGACAAACAAACTAAACCCCCAATACTGGAATGCTTTAAGCAAGCAGAAAGCAGACCTCTCCTTTGGGCAGACAGGAGAGCACCACCAATGCCTCTGTCACTAACAAATGTTTTAATGCCACACGCATCTTCTCCTGTGTACTGGACAGGTATTATAAGTTTATGCTGGCACGGGTACCACTAGACCAAGGAGTCACAAAGTTAAACACGCAACCACTCACCTTATCTTCTTTTAGCCATTTTTCTAGCAGCTGTTTGCGGCCTTGTTGAAGAACAGGACGGCAGAGTTCCAGAGACTCAAATTTGTTAAGCTGGCCTTGATCAAGGAGGATGCCAAAGTACTGCAGCAAGGGAGAGGCCTGACCAGGTTGAGCAGGGACGCTCTGGAACTTTCGGATGGTTTCACTTGTCCGCAGGATTCCCTGAAGATTGGAAGAGGATAAATAAGGTCTTCTTCAAAGAGGTTTCAGAAGAGGCAACCAGTGCTTGCCCGGTTTGCTGTTTCAGAACTCCAAACGCAATATAAAGAGTTCTTTTGGATCCGTTAGTTATTACAGTTGCTAACCACACATCCCAAGCAAGACTTGAAAGCAGTAACACTCTCCTGCTTCCACCCATCAACCTCCCTGCCCTACAGCTCCTGAATGCAAATTTCCTATTTAGCCATCATGTCTAAGAGCCTTAAAAGACCTATTTTCCAAAAAGTGCCCAATTGTGTCTTAAGCACATCTAAATTAACAGCCAGATAAGCCACTATCCCCACTTATCCAGAAGACACTTTAGAAATGTTCCATTATAATGATCCCTCAAATGAGACAGAATATTCCAGTTGTCCTCAAACTAGAAACGGGAAATGAAGGTTGCCAGTGGGTCTAGTATAAGCAACATGCTTGTATGCATTAAGGTGCTAGAAAAATAACAGCAGGAGGTGGGAGAGGAAGACTAATCTTGGTTTTTCATATTGAGTGGCGCTAGTATTAATTCATTACTCCAATCAAGGTAACTCTGCAGTGCTTAAACCTCTCTAGAAACTGTCCATGCATCCTTGAAGAAGGAACAATGACACATAAATGCAGCATTCTGGCATAACAGGAGCCTGCCTGCTGGTTTAATCAAGGTTAAATATTACCAAATTTGGGGTATAAATTACACACATTTCACTGTGCCCACCCCAAAGACTCTTACCTTTGGTGCAGACGCTGCGACTTTGGCTGCTTCTGCATAGTTTCCCTGTGCAAAAAGAGTATTAAACTTTCTGGCAAAGAGTTCCTCTGCACCAGTTAAGTTACTCCGGATAGCCATACGCAGACCCAAATCAGGATTCTGGAGAACATTTGTGGCATAGTTTACAATGTTATCTTCTTCCACACAAACAGAAAGTACCTATGAAGACAAAGCACACTGGTAAGTCTATCATGACAAACTCATTCTAAGCTGCACTACGTGGTGGGTTTATAAATGGCATTACAGATTTGGAGGAAAGTGGCAAAACTGCTTTGAAAAGCCTCCCTTTGGATTATACATAAAAAATATCTCACACAATAGCTGGCTATCAGATAACTGGACAAGACAGCGATCACCACTGAAGTCCTATTTCAGTGTCTCCATTGAAAGAAAAGTCTCCATTGCTAACTGCCCACCTGTCACATGAACACATGTGGAACCCTGTAAAGCTATTCCGTAATCAGCTTTGGTAAATACAAAACAAGGGCTCTCTGGTGTTGAGCTCCAATTTACATCACCCTTAACTACCCTGACCAACAACGGAGAATAACAGGAGTAGAAACTCATCAACACGTTGAAAGCCAAAGCCTTTTAAACCTAGATTTTTGGCTAAGAGATGTTTCACGCATCCAGCTTACCTGCCCCTTTTTATTTACTCCAATTATACCAGAGGTAGGTTCATGAGGTGCAGTTACAAAGATAGTGTCTGCACTAATACGGTTCATGTAGATGCACACGCCAGATTCCAAGTCATACATGTGAATGTAGCCATATTTTGTGATCAGATAGATAACGCCATGTTTTGTTCCAATCTATTAAATAGAGAAAAAGAGGACAAGGTTAACTTGTTAGAGCTGAACAGTTCCAAAGCTCTCTCTCTCGCTCTTTTTGTATTATTGCATTTAAGATTTTTCAACTGTTTTTGAACTCTTTCATACACTTTTAATATGCTATTAGGAGCACATTTTAATGAAAACTAAGAAATGTTACCACATCAAAGAGTAAACCAATACGGTAAAATAAGATAAAAAGCAGCATACTTCACAACACTGCTACTAAATCCTTTACAATCTTAATATTGTATCTACCACATTGCTGTCACAGCATTACATTGACCTACATTCCTTGTTGCAACCACCGCTTTTGCTACGAGGGACCCTCAAGGGGTCTCTTGTGGCCCCTGCATTCTGTAGTAAATTTTAAACATTTGTCTAGCTTATATGTACATCATTGCCAGTGCTCTAACAAGAAACCAGAGGGCCTTTCACTAAAGAGGAGGAATACCACTCTGTTTTCCCCCTAGGGCTTGGGCACATCCCCTGGGATCCAAGCTTTCTTCAAACAGCAGGCCTCTAAACCACCCCTACCTCCTAGTAATACCCCATCCTACTTCTGGATGTCCTTCTGGTTTCTAGAGAGGCTTGCCACGTGGGACTTTTATGCCTAGAGACATCTATGTCTCTCTAAAAGAAGCAGCTAAATACCTCTGAATATTAATCTACCTCATGCAAATTATAGCTCCATTCTGCAACTGATCGACTTCATTCTGCATACCTACGCAGTACTTTAGAATGCCATATATCTATTGTCTACCCATGACAGCTTGCAATGAACTAGAAGTCATGCAGTACTATCGCAACACTTGATATAATTTGGCTAAACTAATAGAAGTTTAAATACACTCCAATGACATTACCTGCATTGCTACTGGGAAATCTGTCTGAGCCTCAGGAGGAAAAAACACATCAACTGCTTTCTTGACAAAGGGCTGGTTTCCAGCTGCGGGCTGACCCACTTCAATTATATGCAGCTGAGAAGAGAGAGAATTACAAACAATTGTTTAGTTTGAGTAGAAAAGCTTGCTCTAATTGGAAATTATAGTGGGCCCTCAGTATCCACCGGAGTTTGGTTCCAGGATCTCCCATGGATACAAAAATCCATGGATGCTCAAGTCCCATTATATACAATGGTATAGTAAAATGTTGTCCCTTACATAAAATGGTGAATAACTCAAACATTTGCTTTTTTGTTTTTTTTGAGACGTGGTTGGTTGAATCAGTGGATGCAGAATCCGTGGATATGGAGGGCTGACTGTACTTAGAAAGACAACCATTCAAAATGATGGTATGGCTTTCTGTTAAGTTGAAAAGTATTTAACTAGAAATTCAATTTTTCAAACATTCGGAGTGTTCCATGCCCAGAGTTTGTAAGGAGCCTACTCAGCACGTTAGGTTCACTGGACTGTGAAGGTCTAATTTGAAGGCCTGTTTCCAAACTGGCAGACCTTCCAGCAGCAATCCACACTGCCCAAGAACTCAGACCAGAGCTAATCTGGGGAGCGCAAAGAGGGCTATAGTAGGAAGGGAGATTGTTTCTCCCATTTCCACCAAAATCAACCGTTGCATCAGCAGAACTTCAGTATGTAATACTACCCAATATTGCCAGTTTCAATGTCTGTCAAGATGCATTGGGAAAAAAAGATGCAGGATCACCACCAGGTGTACTAACCTAAACCTCTAAATGTTTTTGATATTTATATATGAGGGCATCCACCATTCAGCTACAGTGGTGCAAGCTCTTACTGTAGAAAACTTTTGAGAAACTTATTTTTCTGGTTTTTGTTTCATTCAGTCCAACAGCGACTTTTAGTCACATAAGGTTTTTACCTTGCCGCCTGCAGGGCTGCGCACAGCAAAACAGAAGAGAGTGGAGGGCTTTGCGTTTCCTTCTATCTTGAACTCCGCAAAGGCTGCCGCATGTCCTTCTATCGGCTGTGAAACTTTTCGATCCACTGAATACAGCTGCATGGCACCAACTACACGGTTTTGCTAATGAAGCAAACATATGAACATTCAATAGCTAGGATGCTTAAGAGTTTAATTAATGCCATGAATATCAGCAACTCATATTTTTAATTCATTCCATGTCCTGTATCCTGCTATCACAAAAACCTCCAGCTACTAAGGTGACAGAACAGATTCAGATCCATGTTTTGCAAGTTCACCATACATCCAGTGAACAGTGGCATCACTCGCAAGCTGCAACGAAAAGCATTTATCTCCGTACTTCTTTTATAGGTAATGCTTTGAGACTCTGATACCTGTCTTTCAGAGCTTTTCTTACCTGGGCTGAGATTCCTATGAGAAGCAACCACTTTTGATTTTCATCTGTTCTGTAGTTGATGATTTGGCAGCCTGCAAGACTGGCATGTCTGTCAAACATCTTTTGTGGCAGGGAGTCACCTTCCATACTCCAGTGATAAACAGCCGTCTCTGTCACTAAGGCAACTGTATTCACAGATATCCATTTCCAAAAGATCACTTCCTCAGCCATTGTGTGTGCTTTCATTTTACTTTTCATCTCAATGTTAAAAATCTGGAGTGTTTTCCCTGCTGGTATACAAGACAGAAAGACAAAGGGAATCACAGACTTCTAAAATGTTAAGCAACAGTCATCTGTGTTGTTCTTATAAAAGAGACTTTCTAGAATAGCATCTAGGGCTACAATTGGCCTCAAATACATATGCAGCAAAATAAGGTGCTAGAAAAGAAGAGACATAGTACTATTTCAGCAGCAGTTGCAGGGGGAAGCATGTTTTTGAATGCTGTCCCAGCTGAAGTGGTACAGCTCATTTTTCTACCTCTTTGCTTTGTGTGTAGATCTGGCATGATTTAGAACACCGGAAGCGGAGTATGAATGACTAAGGACAAACCTTGACAGTCTAACAGAGAAGCATTTTATCCAGAGTCTCATGTATTTCAATTGACTTAGTGGCTTAAGCACTGAGTATGTGCATCCTTACTTAGAATTCAGGAAAGTAAAGTCAAGGGCAGCATTGTCATACAGGACATAAAAGCCATTTGCTAATCCCTGTGGTTCACTTCCTGCCTTCCAAGGTAAAAGCCCCTTTAGGAAGAAGGGGAAAACAGGTGGGATATTGATGTTTATGGCACAGAACAGCTGGAGAAGACAAAGGTTGAAATGAAGCTTGACAAAGTATGCTGTTCCAACATAAGCTAAGGCATTATCAGGAAAAATTATATTATGTTACTGCAATATAGCTTGAAGAAAGACTTGGGAGTGATTGAGGCCAGATAACTTATCAACTTTGTCAAAGCAGAATCTAATGGAAGATATCCAATGTGTCCTTGAACAAAATTATGTTTGTACACTTTTTCCACTGAAAAATTCCAAGTTTACATTCTTCTCTGCAGGTAGCCCAATGCTGCAAAGAATGTGCATAGGCACAGTGGGGGGGCAAGGTCTATCTCTCACATTTTGCCTCAAATCCTAACACACTGTGCAGCAATACTGGTTTTTCCTACCAACTTTAAAAGCAGAAGCTGATTTTAAACAATTCAGCTGTTCAGCAAAACCACAATGCTACATATTCTTGCAAAAATGATGGCTTTACTGCTCTCATCAGAATCCTTGTTCTATTGCTGCTGTGCAACAGGCTCCTTACAATCACCTTCTTTTTCATCCAGGAAGGACGCAGCAATACATTGCTATTTACCTGAAAGGCTGAACACCATAAATGATACTGCTGTGAACGCTCCCTGAAAAAATTAGCACTGTGTCATTTATAAGACAAGACTTCATAAGGTAAAAAAGAAAAAAATATTCCCTTTTCTCAAAGGATTCTCATTTTGCTGTGCTTTCAAAAGATACTACTACTGCTATAACTCGAGGCATCAAAGGAACAAGAGGTAATATGCAGTAGAGAAGATTTTAAGAAGCAGATGTTAAGCAACCTTCTTCCGAACCTATGATCTGCTAAATAGTTGCTTAACATCTCCTTTCTTGAAAGCATAATCAAAATGCTGTGCATGACCTGGCTTGCTCCTTTCTGCTCCAAACAGATGATAAATCTATCAATGACTACTCATCATGACAGCTATATATTACCGCCATCACTAGAGGGATGGTGCTCCTAAATACCAGCTGCTAGGAAGGATGCTATTGTAACACTCAGCTTGCAAGCTTCTCAGAGGCCATTGGTTGGACACTGTGAGAACAGAATGCTGAAGTACTGAAGCCTTCAGTATGCTCAGTACTGCCTTTCTCAATGTTTATTTCTTATTTGTAGCATTTACCGCCCCCCCCCCACACTTTACAACTGGAAAACAGACTCACAATCCCATTTACCGCAATCTTAACTTAAAGGCCTTGAGCAGAAGCTTTTGAGACTTGGGCTGCTGACAATACACAGTACCGCAGAAAATCACCAACTATGTTCACGAACAATTTTCTGAAAAAGATCCAATCCTCACATGTGCTCAATGTAATTTGTGAGTGTCAACGCAAGTCTGTTGGCACTAAAGCAGGCGAATTTCATGTGGGGTTCAAGCAGAAATGTGCTATTTTCAATCAAAGTATATGACATGCACACTTTTTTGTTTGTTTATATCATACTTGCCCCTTCCCAAATTGCCATTTCTTTTGCAGTGCTCTAACGGCATCAAGGCCTGTAAAGCCAAGTTAAACTATCCCCATCTGGAGACAAGCCAGACTACTACTCTTTTCTCCAAAAACTAAACGGTCTACACTGGTGGAGGGAGTGGGGAGAGAAAAGCAGCATGGATATGGAAAGGAAGCAGGCAGGCAAAAAGTGAAACACCATTTCTTTCTAAGCATAAAGAAAGAGAAATACCCTAAGATCAGAGGCAGAAGAAACCTGTGGCTGCCAACCAGGATAGCTCTGTACAGGACGGAAAGATCAGAGGGAAGCTTTTTTTCAAAGCTGAAAAAGAAATTGCAGCTGCCTGCATGTCCCTATGATCAATGCTTCAGTTACAAGGGAGGCCTTATCTTCCAACTGCCCTCTTTGCTACAGTTTGCAAGGATACACAGGAATAGTGCTGTAATCTGACAAGAATTGTAGAGCCATCAGACTGAGGCCTATAGAATTCAAGCCCTGACTAGGTTCTCCTGAAATGAAGAGCCACTGCTCTAAATCCATCTGTCCTTGGGTTGTATTTTTTAACAGCTAAACGCACCTCTGTGCAATGGCTCTGAAAGGCTTGAATCTTCATCTTTTACTTTTGACTCTAACTTTACTGAGTAACACTGGACCCTGCAACTAGGTTTTGGTCTTTCTATTTCTATGTACCAACACATTATTGCTTTAGTTTACAGTTAATCTTATACCATATTTATAGGCATATTTTCCTTGGAGGAATCTTCAAAGAGAGATACATAGTCTATTAGCTTAACTCACATCTTACAGAAGAGGCCTTATTATTGCAACAATGTCATGCAAAGGTACAGAGATAAAGTTAAATGTACATGTAAATGCTTAAAAAAAAACAGAATCCATGTACAGTAAACATTCACTCACTCTCTCTCAAGGTATGCCAATGAACACTTGGAACATACTGTATATACTTGACAGTAAATCACCTCAAGCCAAAGAACTTTAAAATTCCTGCAGGTATAACTCTTCGTGTTCACCCTAAAGGCCAGATGGATGAGGAGGGAACTAAATTGTGGCTGTACAATGTTTGGGGTAGGAGACCAGGTGCGGGACTAAGAACACACTCACCACTATTGGTGTGTGATATGTTCTACCCTCAACTTATGCAAGGGCCACAGCAAATTTTGGGCCCAAAACCTGCCCTCGACTTATCCACGAGATCAGCTTATAGTTGCGCATATATAACAACATTTTGTTGTTACTTTCTGACTTAAAGTGGTAGCCATGTTATTGCCCCTCAAAATCAGAATCTTGTGGAACCTTACAAGCTAGATTTTTTGCGCCATCTTTTACTGGCAAAAGCTTGCTTCAAATTCATGAGTTTCAGAATTTACATACACACATGTATTTGGGATGGGGGTAGACCACAAGATACAAGAAGCCTTAATCCTTCAGCCCAGACCCAAGAATCTAGCTATCACTTCTTCAGCTAGTTGATCTGGATTTATTGTCACAGGAAGAGCAGGCAAGGAGCAGAGGAGCCTTAAGAAAGGAACTCATGTTTGACTGAGGTGATAAGGACTAGAACACTGCAACAGATTTTGTGGGGGGAGAGCAATACGCAACAATTTCACCCAAGCTTTTCAAGCAAAGTTCCTTCCAGCAGATTACATTGTATTCTGTTGTCCCACCAAGGAAGCTTCCCCTTAAGAGTCTAGCCTCCAAAAAAGATTAGCACAAAAGCAGCAAGAATTACACAATTGAAGTGTGTTGCTTATCTTGAAAAGGCAGACATCTGTTCTCTGCTCAGGTAACTTAGTAACTGCAGGCCAGAATATTTTTCCCCTCAAATTTGGAAAAAAAAAAGGCTTTGAACACTTTACATCTGTGGAAGAGGAGGGCATGAAATTGCGTTTTTGCATTCCCATGCTGCGTGTATGGAAATGTCTCCCAAAGAGTGCTGCATTCCCCCATTCTGTTCAACACTGACACTGTAGGCGTTCTCATAGTACAGAACAACACAGGATACATAGATACAAGGACAATAATGCTTTGGTCACTGTGGGAATGCCACATGCAATTCAGAAATGCAATTTTTATGCACACACCATACTCTTATCACATCTTAGAGATGCATTTCCTTGCTCAAGAAGTGGTATCTTATGCTCATTGCGCACCCTAGGACTAGAATTTCAAGGACAATGTAATATCTGAGCATTTGTCACCACCATACTCCTATCTCCAAGGAACATTTGGAGTACATTTCTAAATGCATTTGTATACAAGCTGGTCTGTCCTTCTCTTGGCCATTATATTTTTGTGCTCGCTACAGCCCTATTACTGAATAATTATGTCCCAGAAAGATATTGTCAGTTCTGCCCATCTGGACTCTTAACAACAACCAAAAAAAAAAACAAAACCCAATGAGGGGCAAGCAAAAAAAGGGTATGGTTGTGCTAGAGGAATCCATAATGGAATGCAAGGGTGGGGGAGGAGAGACATTAAGTTATGTCTCTAAGTTACTTGCATCTCTGTGACTAGGACTGAATGCATAGCAATGAAACAGTGCATTAGATAAGAGTTTTGTCCAGGGTTATCACTAAATATTAGCTTGATGCACAGGGGCCCAAGATAATTAGAATTTAAACATAATGTAAGTATTGACTCATAAGACAAAGCTACCATTGGTGTTATTCACCCCATGTTGCATATTCAATGCCTGCAACTGCCGCCAGGGTATGTTTTAGCAGTGTGGAGAAGCTAAGTGCCAGCTGCCCACACACATCTGCTTGTTGTTCCTAGATTCCCAATGCAGTTCAATATTAAAAATAGCATCGTGGACCCCTGTGAATATTGCCATGGACTTTGGGGACCGAGTACCACATTTAGGATTAAATAAGTGACTAGCACACAAGACACCATGCTAGCAGAGGTCTCTCATAAAAGTATTGTGACTCATTTTTTGTCAGTTAACTGTACTATGATGGGGCTGGGTAGGGCCATCTCTTGGTACAGTTATAACCAGCAAGTCATGAACAAGAACAATTTCCCCCAAATTAAGGTTGTAGCATCTATGTCCCAATTAACTCTATAGTCATGTGCCAAATTGCTTTCTTCCTTTCCTTTCTTTTTCTTTCTTTCCTTCTTTCTTTTTTAAAGAGAATTCAGTACTTTTTATGAGATTAGACCATTCCATACTATTAAACATGAAGTGTATCAGGACAAAGTTAACTCACCATCTGTTTTAAGACAAGAATGCAGGAAGAAAAGTACACAGTCAGTGACAGTGAAACTGTTTTATATTTAAGAAGCATTTGTGTTGTCTTGGAAGGGACGCTTTTGTAGGACAAGGCACCTCAAAGACAAGCAAGCCATAGAAGAAGCTTAAAGCCACACTCGTAGTATAGCCCAAGTTTTATTTATCAGAGTTTTTACTTACACACTTCAGCCTCTTTCTAAAATAAATCCAATTGTTACACTCAAAAGCTGGGAAATCAGTGCTGCTGAACACTTGGCTGGACAAGGCATTCTATCTTGGAATTGGTGGTGTATAAGAATTTTCTTCAGCCCTGAAAATACCAGTTTTGTAGCGCAGTGTAATCTTAACATTAATTTTCAATAGTTTATTCTGACAAACCCTATATTAAACATTCCACTGCCAAACCACTTCCCTCCTAGTACAACTTAATTCTATAATTCTATACCATTCCCAGCCTCCCAACTTTACAAGCGTTTCTCAAACTGAATGTTTGGGTCCATAAAATTAACTTCGTCCCAATTCAGAGCAGAACCAAGACATGATTGTTGCACTGCTGTGCCATTCCAGGTGAATGCGAGACAGCACACTTACCTTTCAGTGCGATTACTTTAGAAGCAGGGTTCATGATGGCACTTTCGGCAGAGATTGGACGCCTGATAGGATTCGTTGGGTCACTCATGTCTATGATCACAACTTGTGCTTGTTCACCCACTTTCTCTCTGATACATATGAATTTGTCAGACTCCATCGTTAAGGTACTGAAGCCAATGTTCGCTGGATTAATCCCAAGATTTTGGAGCTAAGGAATGAGGGAGAAATCACCAGTTAGTTTGAATGCTACCTTATCACAACTTTAAGAAAAGTGACAAGGACTTTCAACTATTCACTAGAAAGATCTTTTGATCACAAATTATCAGTCTGGTTTTTTTGGCTGAATGGTATCCTTGTTCCTTCAACCTGGTTCTAGAGTAATCCATCCATGTTTTAAAAAAATAATTGAATGTTTAAAGCATAATTACAAAGAAAATAAACAGAAAAGAATAAGGAAGTGGGAGAGGGAATGGAAAATACATAGTATTATGAAAAGGCACTAGGCATCTACATTGATATGAGCTGACCATACTTCTATAAATACAATTACAGAAGCTGAATTCTACAAAATACATATTCATGCACAGCTAAAGCAGTAACATATTTTGATTATTGAAAGATGGACAGTGAATGTTAATTTTAGGAACTTTAGAGTAGAAATCTTTTTGCAACAGTAAAAGCGTGTAGGATTCAAAAAAGTTCTTGCTCGGATAAATTTCACTGGAATATAATTGAAAAGAACATGAACATCTACAAATTGTCAAAGACATTTCTAACACAGAATAAACATGTTGTAACAGATCCAGCCAAAAAGACGTACCAACTGAACATGCCCACATCATATGCCACCAAGAAGCATTACCCGAATTACATCACCAATATTTAGTTAAAACACACAGTTCACAGTTGTGTCCAATAAACCCAACTCACCAATTTTTGCTCAACTAAACAGAGATTTAGGTCTAAAGAGATTTTAGGTATTGATACTAGGGCAGTTTTCGTTTGATTAACTTGCGAAGATCAACCTGACTTCTTCCACTCAACTATAACTTCATTAACATCAAATTTAGTCCTAGCAATATTTATAAACCAGACTTGCTGATTTCAGTTTCTCAGTGGATATGATTAATGTTTGCAACACAGCTCAGATGGTCCAGGCACTCAGAGTTGGTGGTCCACGCACTCACAAAAAAAAGTGCTTGAATTGTAAATATCGACACAACGTACCCATGGGTAACTGATAACAAGACTTCAATGACTTAGCCTTATTCGTCTGTATCAGCATAAAAAGATTTTTAAAAATCCTGCAGCAGCTTTGAGACTGAAAGAAACAAGTCTGTAGCATAAGCTTTCGTAGACTCACTGTACAGCCAGTCCTCCGCATTTGCTAGGGTTGGGGTGCAATACCCCTGCAAAAGTGGAAAAATCACAAATATCAAAATGCGTGTGTGTGTTTGTCTGTGGGAAGGGGGCTAAGACACGGTGAGGAGAATGGGCACCCAGGGTTAAGGAAAGGGAAAGGAGGTGGGTCAGCATACTGGCCCTATACTTCTGCTTTCTCATTCATCTCCTCCTTTGGGTGTCGGGGGGCACTGGAAGAGGGTCTGTGGTGCTAAGGAATCAGGGTGTGAGCCATCTTTAGCTGGTCAGGCAGTGGCTAATAGAGGAAGAGGAGGAGGACCAGAGGCGAGTTTTTCAAGGGTTCCATGGCCTGATCAGAGCCACTGAGAGGGAAGGTTCCCCAGAAAAGAAGCACCTGAGATGGGGGGCAAGGGTTGGAGAAATGCTCAAATAATCAAATCTATCAAAGTGAAAATTGCAAATGTGGAAGACTGACTGTACTTCATTAGATGAATGAAGCAGAAGATTGTAATACTGGGGGAAAAAGGCAAAAAAAAAAAATCTGACATAAAGATGGTTGTTTCCCAATCTGCAAATCAGGTTTCTTTCATAGAGTTATCTAAACACAACCACACGGATCAAACCAGAACTGGCAAGACAGTATACTGCAAGCCATGCTGTCAGCAAAGACTGCAGGGGAGATCATCTCTTTCTTTCCTACACGAACAGAACCTAAAATAATCCATCTTGAGTACCTGAGTTCAACCAGGTTGGCCGGTTATTTCTACAAACTCAAATCTGGAAAATTAAATTCACCTTCTGAAAAGGACAGTTGCAAATGCAGGCCAAAGAGTAAACTGATCATACAGGCTACTTGTATTTGTGATTTAACTGGCATCAAGAAATCTCTCTTACTATGATCATAGAATTTGCCTTCATATGTGGCCCATTTCATTTTAGCTCATTTCAATTACATGGTGGGGAAGGACATCAAGTCACACAACCTAATACATTTATTCATGAATTATAAGTCAAATATATTCACGCAAAGATTGGCCATGTCCCCAACATGCTTACTACTCACGTATCCTTTTTAGCACTATGATTGTGGTTTGGATGTATAGATAGTAGTTAATTACCATCTCAGTCTGTAAACCAGATCTATTCAATTCCCCTCTTGCTGTATTTTTGTGGTATCTAAACGCTGGCACACATTGCTACTAGAATCTCCAATACATCAACCTTTCCATTATAAACTCCACTACATTGTATCACCTTCCAATAACTGTTTGTCTGTTTGCTTGTTTAATGTATCCTACGCCAAATGAGTATAGCTTTCTGACAAAATGATTTTTAAATCTAGTTTGGTATTAGCAATCCAGTTCTATATTTCAAATTTCTTTGTGGAAAACCTGCACTTCTCACATCTAAACACCTCATAGTCCTTTCTAAAGAAAAGCTTTTGCCAAGGTATGTACCAAAGCAATTGAGTTAACTCTCCCAACATTTACTATTTCAGCATTTACTTTACTCCACTGTTTGCCATAAATGGCATTAATGAAAAACTGAAAAAAGCCTGTCTCCATGTGTTGGAAACTGTAATGCTATTGCCCATCTAATTTTAGCAGGCCAGATCTTAAAAGTCAATGCAGCGAACTGGGTGGGTGGAGAGTGGGTGAAGTTTCCTCTTTTAATCCTAATAGATATGTCTTAAGGTAGCCGATAAGCCCTATAGGGGAACGAGAACCACACAGAAACCCACCTAAAATGAACAAAGGAATCCGTGACATCCCGTGAATGTGATTACCTTCTATTGGAAATTATCTAGCAAACACCGAATTATTCAGCAGACATACATTAGAAGCAAAGGAAACCAACCACTCAAAGGGATGCAAGTTACAGTACTTGAGAAGTGCTGTATTAACCAATTTTTACAAGTTTCTCTGACATACTGCATGGAAGGAGAGAGTTTAGGCTTGCAAAATTTTGCATTTTGTTTGCAGTCTAAGCAATACATGTTTTAATACTGTATGTTCTCAACAAACCAGAAGAGAAGGAGAAAAACAAAGCAAAACCGTGCAAGCTGTATCATGGAACAGTGAGCACGATGAGGTTACCCCTTGCCATATTTCTACACCATTCCATAATGGCAGTGTTCCATTCTAACATCAATAGGCTCTGTTCATTGCAGTTACAGACTGTTCTCAGGAGACATGGATGGAAATGCTTTGTAACAGGCATAAAAATAGCAGCTTAAAGAAATATTACAACCCCTCTTCTACCGTTCAGAAGACCAGTGTTTCACCTCATGCACTATTCTGGAAAGAGCATGGAAAAAATCAAGAACTTTCTGTTTGGGCATTTTGATTCCCCACTGTCTGAAAAAGACAGCACAATTTAAATGCTGTTATCAGAGTGTCCCTTCAGGTCTATCAGGTATAATTTCGAAGACCTAGCCACAGAACGATCCAAGGTTCTGGATTTTTCAATCTTACACAGTCATAATCAGACTGAAGGCAATAGGTCCTACTCAGAGAAACAAACTCATACCCAGAGTGGGAGTGGACTCCTGTTTCCCAGATCCACAAATATGAAGAGCAAAATATCTGGAATTCCTTCTTCAGTAGTGGAAACAAAAATGCCTGCCACACTTGCCAAAACCAAGAGTAAAAAGATCTATAAGTTGTTTTTAGAAGGATGAAAAATGGAACACTGGCAATATGCTGGGTTGGTCTCTTTATAACTCTCCCATATTTAAGGAAGCTTTCCCCTCATTAGGACCAGCTCCCTTACACCAATACTCTACTTCCTGACAAACACAAGAAAAGGTCAAGTAACTCCCAAGAGAAACGAGAAAAAGCCTAATTATTATGAATTCCCATGACAGAGTTGTAAATGTTTTAACATTTCTCCCTCCTTCAATTGGACCATGTCCAGTTTGCCCGCTTGTTTTGCTTTTAAAACCTCCATCGTTAATCTTTTGCCTAAGGTTTTCAACAACTCAACACAGCGCGCAAGTAATCTGGGGGTATAGCAGAGCTTTCCCAGTAAGCAATAAGTTTAGAAGAAAGAAAGTCTCTGGATGGGAAACTGGTGTGCCGCACGTTGTAGGTGGCTAGTGTCTGTACAATGTTTTCCAAGAACTGGCTCCCAACTGGAGCTGCAGTCTACTCAGGCCTCTGGGCTTGCAGCTCCCAAACAGATTTGCCTAGTCACATCAGCTTCAGATCCAACTCTGATGAGCAATAAGAGTGACAGGCATAAAGCTAATTGGAGTTAGCCCAAATCACACTTTTAGCAGATACATATTTTGACATTTACACCAAAACAGAGTGCTGGTTCTCATCTAACAGTAAAACATAAGTAGCATTATAAAGGGTAAGACCGAACTAGCCCCAGTTAAAAATCAGGGCCATATATTTTGCTGTCTCATCAGCTGTATGGAAGAACTTCAGCAGAGTTTCATTTTATTTTACGAATTCCAGCTTAAGAGTCCTTCAAAAATAAACAAACCTTTGCTTAATTTAGGAAGCTAGTTTTCACAAACCATGGTTTAAAGCTTGGCTTACTTACAAAGTTCCCAGAGTTTGTTTTAAGAGAAGATCCCTGAATTCATTAAAAATGAAACTGAACTCTGTCAAAGCTCTCCTCCTAGACACATGAGAGGAACGGTGTGTGCAAACCTGATTCTTTGCTTGGGCCTGCTCACACAATAGGTATGACATGCTTCGGTATTACATGCTAACACATCCGAAGGGAATTACCAGCTCAGAGGAGGTTATTCAAACCATCACTGATCTAGTATTTCAAGACCATTCCCCAAAGTTTTAAGCTGAACTTCAACTAGCTACTTATTCTCATACAATTAACAGGAAGAGAACTGATGATGCCAGTTTTAAATTTTCAGCACTGTTTCATGAACATTCAGCACAACTGTATTCTCTGAAGGAATTATTCTGTCAATTCTGTGACGTGCTCTCTTCAAAAGATGACTTGCAATCTACTCATCTGGAAGTAGGTATATTTTTAAAAGAAAAGACTTGACAGACTTCAATGTCTAAAATGCTTTACAGCAAGATTCTTGTGTTAAGAAAATACATGTGTGTGGTCTTCAAAATGTTAAAAAAACAAAACCTTACAGGCAGGCAACCTAAACATCAAACCTCCAAATGACTCTAGTGGATTCCAGTAGACATCCAAGTTATTATCCATGCCAGACTCTTAAAAAAACAAATCCTAGTGGATTAAAAATTGTAGTTGCTGACATTTAGCCAAGCAATCAGATTTCTCAACTTCAGTTTAATTTTCAGTGAGGCTTAGCTTCTCAACAGATTTCCAAAAATCAGCTGAATTACACCCATCCCATGCATCCAAATGAGAGTCTGAAAACTTTATTTTTTGGACTACAGCTCCCACAATCCCCCAGCCAACATGACGACTGGCTGACTCTGAGAGCTGTAATCTCAAAAAGTAATTTCTTCCAAATTCTCTGTCCACCTAACTTTTTATAAGCTTTCTTCATTTACCTACCTTTCACTGACTTGTGTTCAAGTTACATCCACAGAATCCGCTAAAATTTACTTTGAATCAGTTAAGAGCTGTATCAACAAACTATCATTAATTTGGATTCTCTCATAGAACAAACTAGACACATGACCAAGTACAGTCAGACCTTCACATTCACTGGGGTTAGGGGCTCAGGACCCTTGCAAATATCAAAATCTGTATGTGTCTATGGGAAGGAGCTGAGGCATAGTGAGGAGAGCAGGCACACAGGGTCCAAACCAGATCAAGGAAAAGAGAGGGGAAAAAGGTGGATTGGCATGGCGTCTTCTCTCTCGACCATCTCCTCCTTGGGCATAGGGGGCATCAAGGGAGGGTTTGTGCTGCTGAGAAATCAGGATGCAAGCTGTCCTTAGCTGGCTAGGCACTGGCTGGTGGAGGTGGAAGAGAAGGATTAGGTTTTAAAGGGCTGCACAGCCTGATCGAAGCCACCCAGGGCAGGTTCCTCCAGAAAAGCGCTTGTGGTGGGAGGCAAGGGATGGATAAATTTGCAAATAATCAAATTCATGAATGTTAAACCAGCTAATGCGGAGGGCTGACTATATTTAATAATAGGTCTAAGAGACAGCCCTCAGAGAAGACAGCTATACCATCACTATGACAGAATGGATTACTCTATCTGCTGCTGCAACTAAACCTGGGTCAGTTTAGTTGACATTGCCCAGGATAACAGCTAGTATACCATATCATTAGCTTCCAGTATACTGCTTTTGAAAGCTAGGCTCAGTGGCCAAAATCCTATTTGCTGGCACTAGCATGGCAGTAGAGGAAAAGGGGCTGTTTGTGCTGCAATGTTGGGAGGGTGATGGACCACAGCAAAAGCTATCCCTTTTAAGGGATAAATCTGTCCTGTGAGCTCCTGAACAGTTCTGGAGCCAGCAGGGTGGCTTTTTCTCCTGACGGGGATGGCTTTCACTGCCATTTCCCCACTGCCGCTAGGCCTTGGTCAAACAAGTGATTCATTCGGGCACAAATGACCCATACGCCTACATATGTCGCCAACAGAATCCCAGCCAATGCTTCCACCCTGCAGAAGACAAAGATATACTTGCTATGAGATACTTCATTGAGGTGAACATTTGTTAGTCTTCCACCCTCTAAAAATGTAACCCTCTAAGTTTAAGTCTAGCTAGTGGATTACACAGCATGTGGACTATACATTAGTCTATATGAATGCAAAGTGTATGCTGAATTTTTTTAAATTAGGGTTACTTATTTAACAGGCTTTTAAAAACATTTTTATTAATAGATTTTAGCTATAGTTTGTTTTAATCTAGGTTGTAAGCTGCCTTTAGCTGAGAGAAAGGCAGGACACAAAATAAATATATAATAAATGAATAAATACACAGCAAGCACAAGTATTTCCAAGTTCTGTACACAGCTGCAACATTTTTGCCTTCACATAATATACAACTGAAGATGTAAAATTTCTGGAAATGTTGAAGCTATGAGAAAACACAGTCCTTCCAGTTTAGTTTGGAAAATGGAAATGTCAAGAAAAATTGAAATAATGAGATATTAGCACCCTTGACAGAATAAAAGTCACTTTGTTCCTTCAGCAACATAAAACACACTTTGGCATAATTTGGTATAATTTGGCTTGGCATAGAAGTAACACTTGATATATTAAAGGTACAATTTATTCAGGAAATAATTACGAACTTAATTTACTTTTCAAAATATTATTACAAATTGAGCTACATGCTCTTGAATGGTGAGGAACACCTGAACCTTACTGCTTTTACTAACTTATAAGGAGCAGGCAAAAAAGACAGTAAAAACAGAAGAAACCACCAACATTAGCAAACAAAGGAAATCATCTTTTCTCTTGTAGTCCTCCATAGTGCTAAACTGACAGAAAGCATTCATTTCCATAAAAAGAATTGAGAAAAGAAAATCAAGACCAGGAATTATAACTATGTGAGATACTGTACATAGTCTTTCAACAATGCCTTCCTGCCACCTAGTTTTTAGAAACAATGTGGGGGAAGGAATAAATACATTAATATCTTGTCTTAAATATTTTATTAATCATTCTAAAATAAAGGATTCCACAATACCTTTTTTCCCAATTTTTCCAGAAATAGAAGCTTTGGAGGGAAGAAAAAAAAACCCTGGAAACACATCTCCTCTGGAATATTTCTAGTTTATTTCCAGGCCTTCACATCTCTACCTGCAATGCAGTCTCCACACAATACCAATGTAGTGTCCAGTTTGTTTACAGTGGTGAAAGTCAGTATTTAATGTATTAACACTCATATTCAGAATGCCTGCATTTCTGCAGCTTACGTTTTCTGCTTATAGCAGGAAAGCCACCTCAGCCACTGGAGGGTGGGGTGATGGCTTAAGAATGATTTGTATTTTTGTGTTCAGCAAGCAACTGAAAAGCCTAACAAAAGGGTGGGCAAAATATGGACCTCCAGATGTCGCTGGCCTGCAACTCCTAATAGCCCTAGTCAGCACAACCAACAGCGAGGGGTGCTGGAAGTTGCAGTTCAACAACATTTGGAGCAGTGCCTTTTGCCTACTCTGGTTTAACAGAAGGGGAAGATAGTAATTGTTTGTGGCTAATACATCTACTGAATCCAAGTTAGCTAGAGTACAAATTTGGGGATGTTAAGGTTATAATGCTATGCACCCCTTTCTGAGAGTACACCCTCCCAAACACAGTGGAACTTACTTCCGTGTAAAACACACACAGGATTATGCTACATGCTGTAACTAATAAATTCTCAGTCATAAGCTTATTCCCTACACTGGTAATCGCATTTTGATAATGGAAGGGTTGTAGCTAAGTGACAACAACTATCACGCAGCTAGAAGACAAATCTTTCCTCAACTTGGTGCCCTTCAGCTGTTTTGAAATACAGCTCCCACCCTTCCTCCCCACTGGCCATGCTGATGCTAATGGGAACTGTAGTCCAAAACATCCAGAGGGCACTGCTCTGGCTATTTGAGGAGGGAGACAGAGATTTTTTTTTTTACTTAATACGCTAGGGACTGGTACCATATTTCTGCCCATTGGCTACCACTGTTTCCCTCTTTTCTGGAAAATTGCTATAGACTGGGAGCCAGTGACTTGCAAACCAGTTCTGGTCCACAGACCACCACCACTTTGGGTAGCCCTGTTCTATATGACCACGTCTGTAGTAAAATGGCATCTGGTGTGTTCAGGAAGCATGAAGCACTTCAACCAGTTTGTAACCTTATCAGGGATAGGCAAAGATGTTCCAACAACACACTAGATCGGACTGTAAAAATTAAGATAGAGCGACAAGAAAAGTCAGATCGCATTTGGAAATGGATGCCTCTGATTTCAGCGGAGAAGAGACAGGCAAGAGCATTCCCCCAAGTCCACTTCCTGTCCTCTCATTCATTGACGGAATTCCTTTAATTCCTGCCCCACATTGCTTTTTCTCAGGCTAACGTTTTCCCTAACTCAACCCACAGCCATCTCCCCGCAGCCCTGCCATCTCCTTTTAGACAATCAGCAGTCCCTCCCTTATTTATCTGAGACCAGGGCAAATCTTCACAATGCGGTCCATGCCGTCTGCTTTTATTGGTTAAATACCACCAGAGATGGTGGCCGAAAGGAAAAAGAAACCCAGGAATGTGGTGCGGTTCTCTGGAGCAGGATCAGAACCGCCTGCTCCAATGCCCCATCTTTCGGGCAGAGTGGAAAGATGCCCCAAACACCCAAGCCACCACCCCACTCCCTAAAGTGGAGCCCACGAGAGCAACAATGACAACAGGACCCACGGCCACTGTGATCTGTCGCTCCCATCACTGTAATGTGACTATGTCCTTTTTTTCTGCACCTCATCTTCCTTAGGGTGAAGTAATAATGCAGGCAAACAGCTCAGAGCCTCCACTCCACATAACACCCCACACTTCAAAGAGGAGGAGAGTCAGTCATTCAGGCAGCCAGTGACTCTGCACAAATCCCCGCACAAGGCTGCAATCCAAATGAAGAAACCCCTTCACAGGAGAAGAAGAAACAACAACAACAACAACAACGACATCCCGTTCTTGGATCAGGTGCAGTAAGTACACTTTCCTCCGCCCAGATGGTAGGCAAATCTATCAGGATGCTTTGGGCAGCTCTTGCTTTTTCATTCAAGCCTGTTTCTATGTTTAAAAAGACCTCCACAACATCCCCCACCACCACACCAACGTGCTAAATGAAAAGCCAGGGCTGATTTTCTACTGCTCTGATATTAAGGGGGGGAGGACTCAGAGACATTCACTTATTACTTCCCTCAACCCTGGAAAAGAATACCCCCATTAATGCAAAAGAGGGGGGGCTGTCCCAATTTACCTGGAAACCTTCCCTCTCCCCGCCCCAAAATCCCTCCCCGCATGGCTAAAATCACCCCTCTTTCAAGGAGGAGGAGCCCCTCCCTCCTTCAAAAGGAAAAGCCCCCCAAGCAACGCCCCACTAGGCCTCACCCCCTCCTGCCCATCCCTCCAACTGCCCCTCATGCTACCCAAGACCGAAACAGGGCAGGAGGGCTTCAAAGAACAGGGGGGCAGCCACCCCTCACGTCTCCCCCACCCCTCTTTTCTCTCTCTCCCCCCCCCACCCCATAAGCCCGCTCACCTGGAAGTGCTCCTGAAATCTTATGGGGAGTATTTGAGCCATGGCTGGGGGTGGGTGGGGGCTGAGGAGGGGCCGCTCTCTCAGGGAAGAAGGGGGTACCGCCAACAGAGAAGCCGAGGAAGAAGAGGAAGGCAGCGCTGGGGGTCCGGCCGCCGTGAGGGTAGCTGCCGCTCTGCCCCCCACACGCGCGAGGGGAGGAAGGTGACGAGGGGGAGGTCGCGCGCTCCGAAGAAGGCAGGCAGAGGGGGCCGGGACTGCGCAAGCGCACCAAACAACCCCCCCCCCCTCCTCCTCCCGCGCGCCTTCGGAGGGCTTTTGGCTCCCTCAGCTCGGGCTCCCTTTTTTTTCGCCCTATCTCATCTCTCCGACCCCATCACCCCGTTCTGGAGATCCCTCCGCCCCCCAGGCCAAGCCGAGGTGGGGGGGAGAGCGGCGGGGAAGGGTCTGGGAACGAGGGAGAACAAATAGTCCCTCCGAGAAGGCCGTGAATCATCGCCCAACCTCGTCCCTCAGAGCCTGTTCTCTCCTGGAATGTGGAAGGCGTTGTCGCTTTCCTCCAGGAGGATTTTTTTTTTTAATTCCCCAAATGAGTCCTGTTTGGGGTTTGCTGTCGTTAAAGGGGCCACTGGAGAGAGAGAGAGAGAGAGGTAGCCTTTTGTCAACTGAGGATGGCTTTCTTGGCACCTTCTGAGGGGGGGCCTTGTCACCCCAGACCCCGTTTCTCACCCTCCAGGCCTTTCCCCTCAGTTTTAAAGGGAACAATTTGGGACATTGCTATTTTGGGGCACAGAGAAGAAACTATCTGGTCAGGAGTGATAACAGTTCCGCTCCCCTGTCCCCTTTTCGCACTGCCTTTTTCTTCTGTTGTCTCCTTTGGTGCCCCCCCCCCCAAAAAATACAGATTTTGAAAGATTCAGGGGACCTGCTAATGGCCTTAGCAGGAATAGTGAATATCCCCTGCTTTTCCTCCAGTTATCACAAAACGGGCTCCTTGGCTCTCCCTCCACAACAGCCCTGTGAGGTGGGCCAGGCTCAGAGAGTGGACCGATGCCCTCTTTAGCCTTGCCCTTTTCTTCTGTCATCTCCTTCGCTGGCAAAAAAAAGAAAAAAAAATACAGATTGTGAGCAGTTCAGGGGATATTCTGCTAATAGCCATTGTAGTAACAATAACAGTGAATATCCTCTGCTTTCCCTCCAGTTATCTCAAAGCGGCTCAGCTCTCCCTTCACAACAGCCCTGTGAGACGAATGAGGCTGAGAGAGTGGAACCATGCCTTTTGTGGCTCGCAGCACAGTAACGACTGCACCCCACTGACTTCCTCTTTGGCTGCTCTACGTATAAAGACTCTGAGGCAGCAATGCTCAACTTGATTTGCTAGGGAGTAACTTCCACGAAGATGTGGGAGACGGATGCCCTAAGTAAACGGGGTGAGGATGGCACTGCGAGGGATTGATCACAGTAAAGAAAGAAAGACATCTTTGTAAAAAGAAGCTTATGGTTCCAGTGCGAGACCCAGGTTCAGAGGACCAACTTAGTCAATGTCTCCAACACCTCCCCATGTTCAGGGGACTTATGAAGAGGGCATGGTTGGAGCCGAATTGGGCCACGTGCTTCTCATGTGGAGGAAAGCTGTGGAGCGGTATGCCTGAGTGGGGAGAAAGACCCCCTTCAGACAACAGGGGAACACATGAATGGTGCGGCCAGTGGGTTGTTGACAGTAAGGTAGGAGGTTGTTTGTACCCCACTTAAAGAACAAAGATCTTCTGGCCCTTTAGCATGCAATCCCATATGTATTTACCTGAACTTAAGGCCTACTGAGCTTGCTAAGACTGGCTTTGAGAGGGCTTGCCAAAGATTGGGCTGCAGAAAGCGATTTGTGGGGACTGGATGAGTCTATCAGATCATCTTCAAGTGATGCATTTCCTACAGTGAAGGCTCAGCATTAAGAGGAGCTATAGGGGAAAGATGGCCTTGGGCCCTTCCGCACTCCATAACTATGGCACAATGATTCCACTTTAACTGCCATGGTTCTGTATGGAATCATGGGTTTTGCAGTTTAGGGAGGGCTATTTAGCAGTCTCAGCCAGAGAGGTCCGGTACCTCCCGAGACTACAAACCCCAGGATTCCATAGGAGGCAGCCATGGCAGTTAAAGTGGAACCATAGTGCAATAGTTATGTAGTGCATAAAGACCCCTCAGCACATGTACACACACACACACACACACACACACACACCATAGCGGGCCTGCCACCTGCTCATTGATGTTGCATGATGTTGCTTGCCCTGAGCCCAATCCTACAGTGGGGAAAAGGAGAGAGGAAGCCCAGCCGTTGCTGCTGCTCCTTATTGATCACAACTTGGTGGAACTTTGAGGTGAGAGGAGCCTTCTTCCTGGAAGGAAGAAGAGAAGCATGATCAGGGGAGCTCTAGAGGCAAGCAAATAGCCCTGTGCTGGGATATGGCTTCTACTTTATCATGCATCTCATGAAATGGCTCCTTATGATATATCAAATAGATTGGCGAGCCAGTGCCACAGCCAAGACCCTTGTTGCAACAAAGTGACCTGGCTACCCCTCTGGAACTGGGAGCCCAGGTATAGTTTCTCTGTTCATAGTCTGTTAGGAAGGAGAGGAGTTTGGCCAGTAGTTCACAATATTACAACCTGGGCTTCTGGCCATGCTGGCAGGAGATTGATCACCTGTACCTTGAAGGGCAGATCTACAGAAAGGGGGCTGTGATACCTGCAATTATGATTAACTGCACCCCAAACAAGTCAGGATAATAAGCCAATTTTAAACCAGTGTTTGTTGTCATCTTATGAATCTTGGCTTGCTTGGGGCCTTAATCATCGTTTTCATTGGTGCCTGCCTGCCTGTGATAAGGGAGAGACAAAGTGGGAATGAACATCAGCTCACACACTTTTCACAATATATTAAATCAGAATTTTGAACTTAATTGTTACATGGGCTAAAATCCAGTTGCACTTTCCCTACAAACAGGGTGCATATCCTCATGCACGTGAAGTATTTTCCACTGCTGGCATGTATTTATGCACATGGGTGTGGAGGAAAAGACATGTAAACAGTGAGCTCAGAGGGAAATGGGACGCAAAAAGAAAAAAAAAAGTATAGTTTAAAGTCTTAAACTGGTATTATGAAATAAGCTTAGTTCTTTAAAAATATATTGATAACACGAACATCCTGGCATTGCTGTTAATTAACACTCATAGTAGATTAAAAATCTATGATCTCAGTTTCAGCTGTAGGTGAAAGAGACTCCTTTACTAGCTTTAAAAACAGTACAGCATAAGGTATTAAATGCACACAGCATGCAGCAAAATGTTGGAGGTACAATACCATTTTTTTCCCCAGAGTGGACTCGCAGCAAACATGGGGTTGTTAATCCTGCACTCTGTTTTAGCCATCCCAGTGGGAACAGAGCCATAATCTGGGAAGCATCTTTGAGCAGGGCTGGAATCAAAACTGGCATTGCTGGGTCCCTGAGAACAGGGGTGCCAGGGCCTTCCCCAGCCCTCAAGACAAAGCCCTCATACCCTGTTCCCTAAGCCACTCCTCACAGGGCATGGTTTCCAGGCCTTTTACTATGTTCATTTATTGGCTCCTGCCACTTCCTGTTCCCTGGATTGGGAGGAAGAGACTGAGTAGCATCTTTGGCTTGCCTTGCTCTCTGAGGATGAACAGATTTGGGCATGGAGTATGAAGGCAAATGAACAGACAGTGGGAACGGGAGAGGAAACGACTCTGGCAGAGGGTCTACTGTGAATATCTTGCTTAAGAGCCCTTAATGACAGGGCCTGCCCGGACTGTATCTCAGGGTCAGTTGCTGTAGTACCGGCTCAGATTTTCAGCACGTTGTAATTTCCAGCAGCAGGTAAATTTTCCTACTTGCAAATTTATCTGCTAAGGCCCATATTTGGCCTTTGGAGGTCTGTAACGCCATAACCAAACATAGGCTTTGCATGCTAAAGGTCCCTGGTTCAATTCTCTGCCATTCCCCATTAAGCCTGGGAAAGATTCCCAGCAGAACCCCCAGAGAGCTGCTGTCAGTCAGTAGAGACAGAGTTGAACAGATCACGGGTCTGATTCCCATGTCCACCTTTTCTAATCTTGGTGTTTCTCACCTGCAAATGGGAGGATTGAGTGGCTGAGTTGAGTTGTGCAGCTCTTATAGCCTGTTTTTTATTTGAATCCCCAAGACAAGGTGACTAACAATAATAAATAATAATAAAATACACATTGAAAATTAAATGTCATAAAGTGCAAATAAGTTGAGAAACACAATAAAACAATACGTGTGTTATGACTGCCTGATTTTCTACTGTCTGGCATTAAGCTGACTGATTACCCTTTTGATTTGTTGCTCTTGGGACTGAGGGTGGACAAGTTAATATTTTGACTACTGACCCTCAGAATCCCCTAACCAGCTCCCAGGCTCTGAATAAGAAGGGCAATTCTGCATTACGGACATACTGTGCTTGTTTTTAACTTTTACATTTTAATACTGCAGAATATCTTGCATCCTGTCTGGATGAAATCATCTAATAAAATGAAAATATATAAATCCTTAATTCCAGACATAACCAACACCCAACTGAACAGATGCCCTTCAGTCACAGATCAGTCTGCGTACCAACAGCCTGCCTGAATAAGAATACGTTGACTTGCAGAGGGGGAGGGAACGCAGCCTCCTTTAACAGAAAGTGACAGAAAGTGACAGAAAGTAACAAAGTAACAGAAAGTAACAGAAAGTAATAAAGTAACAGAAAGTAACAAAGCCTTCCTCAGGAAGGCTTTGTTACTTCAGTGTTTGTCTTATGGAAACCAGTAGGTCATTGGCTTCACTTCCCTGTATGTGTGAGTACAGCTAGCATTTAAGACTCACTTTTTTCCCCCCAAAAAATGCTGTTTGAAAATGGGGTGCGTCTTATACACTGGTCTGCCTTATACGCCAGCAAATAGTATTTGCCAGTGTATAACTGGGGTGCATCTTATACATGGGTGCATCTTTTATGGCGGCAAATATGGTATGTGCCTTCAAGACTTATGGCAACCTCATGAATTTCATAGGGTTTTCTCAGGCAAGGGATACTCAGAGGCGGTTTTGCCAGTTCCTCCCTCTGAAATATAGCCTCCGCCACCTGGTATTCATTGGCAGTCTCCCATGAAAGTACTACCCAGGGCTGACCCTGTTTAGCTTCCAGGATCAGTCCATATCAGATGCCATTTTTGCTTCTGGCTTCATCCTCCCCTGCCATCTTTTTGTGTTTTATTCTGATCAGTGAACACTGCAGCTGAAATATAAAATGAAGCAGAGCTTGCTTGCCTTAAGGCTACCCACCTCTGTGTGATGACTATATGATGAGCGCTTAACATAAATAATATATTTGGAGAGGAGATCTTTAGTTCAAATGATGTTAGCTGTGATCTCAGTAGAAGTCACTCTGTATGTGGACTTAATTCCTGTGTGAGGTTGCTGGAAGGACACAGTTCCAAACCTGGTATGGATTCCACAAACCACCAACTTCCCTAGAGTTCAGTGGCCTTTGATACAAAGGGGTGGTTTGTGGTTTGCAGCTTTTGCCTGGAAAGGCCACAGAAGTGTGCCAACAGCCTCTCATCACTTTAGGAAAGGACTGGAAATGAATCAGCTGCCAAATGCTTACTGGATCTCACTGTACACTGCTCCAGCTGTATTTGCAACCTCATTGGCTGGCAACCTCAACCGTTCCATCAAAGGAACCTGTCCTTATCCTCATAGTTAGCTTTTTGGACTATAATTCTTGGAATCTAGTTCCCATGTTGGCTGGGGAAGGGTTCTGGGAATTGTAGTCCACAAAAGAACCATAGTCCACAAAGGTCATTGTAGGGTAGTGGCAGGACTATTGTAGAACTTTAATATAACTCAGTACAAGTAATTATGTTATCTGGAACTTGGAACATTTTGAACTAACAAAGGACCAATGATTTTATTAAGTAGGTAAATAAACAGGAATTGTTGTTCCTAAAACTATGCTGAGGCATTTGTGGGAATTTGGAGCCGCTTATGTGTATTTTAAGTATTTTTCTAAAAAAAAACACACAAAAGTTCTGAGGTAATGAAGAAGTAGCACATTAACATGTTTTATTAATCTGTTACACTCTAAGTAACAAGCAACAGTATGCATGCACTTGCGTGCACACAGAGTTCCTAACCACTTATTAATTGCTTAAAAGAAAATCAAGCTCTGGCCTTGCTCAGTGTTTGGCATCCTTGAGCAACTACTGGGGTATCAGCAGCTTGGCAGGGCCCCTTGGCAGGGCCCCTATACTTGGTCTCCCTTTAATGCCCCCCCCAACTAATTCTGTGAGTAGCATCAGGCAGCTATGTCTACCATTTACTTTTCCACAGTGCAACTGATGTTAACATCACTCGCTCTGAGGCTGTGTGGGAATTTAAAGTGGCAGCCAACAGACACCCAAGGCACTGCAGTTAGCCACTGTCGGTTAAGCTTTTGAAAGCTTATTAACAGAGGAGGGGGATCACCAGAATGTACTTTGCTCAGGACCCCCTCAAACCTGGAGCTTGGTTTGGATAGTAGTTAATGTGTCAGGACACATTAGTTAGTTTAAATGTCCACTTAGACACAAAACCAAACCAGGTAGAAATCTCCAATTTTCTGAGTTGTACAATTGGGTAGCCCTCAATTCCAGGCATTCCTGGATTTAGCAGCTATTCCTGGACCCCTTTCACTCCAGGATCCTCCTTGAGCTTGAAACTGCTTTAGTAGACTTGGAGATCGATCTCTGTCCACAGATAGGCAGGGGGAAATGTGACTCTTTTAATCTTCTTATGCTTCTCAACTGCTTTTGACACCACCAGATTTTGCAGAGCCATCTGGCTACACAGCAGGGCCTTTTGATTTGAATATCCAAAGTGACCCCAAGGTGAACAACCAAGCCAATTAAAATTATGGAATTTTAAGGGTGGAAGAGATCTCAGAGATTATCTAGACCAACCTTAGCTTGGTGAAGTCATTTTACAGCTAGAGCATCCTTATCAGCTGGCTGACCAGCCAAAGCTGCTTAAAAATCTCCAGCAAAAGGGGAGCCTGCCACTTTCTGAGGCCATTTCTTTCACCATAAAACAGCTCTCAGCGTTAGGAAGGTTGTGCTAATAATTAGCTAACATCAGTTCTGCAATTTCAACCAGGGGTTCTAGCAAATCTGCTCCATCTGCTACATGCCAGCCTTTCTGAGATTTGAAGTCAGTTCTCACACTGTGTCCTCCTGACGTCTTCTCCAGGCTAAACAAACCTAGCTCAAGCTGACCACATCTTTCTTATGCTAAAACAGGGGTGGGGGGGAGTACAGGTCCCCACACTCCCTTGTGTAACCCCCAAAATTCCTTGCCAGTTCACAAAGCTACTTAAATATCTGGATGTTTGTTGAAAAAATTAGACCATTTTTGAAATGATTTTTGGCCCCCAAACAAGAGAATCCTTAGCAAAGCGGTTTCACTTTTCTATCCCAACTCCTTCCCCAGTATCATTTTATTCCAATCTGTGATTGAAAGTGATGTGACATCGCTTCTGGTATGGTGGGATGCACTGATGTGGCCAACAACAAGGAAATTTCCTGCCACCCGCTGTGCAGTTGCCCATACTTTCATTAAGTTTTGATGGATTCCAGACTCCTTCATCAGAGTCCAGGATGGATGGTTGATGTTTTCTCACTGGAAGTAGGTAACATAAGAAATGGTCTTTTGCAGAAATGTAGTTACTTTTTGGATTTTAGCCTCCCAAGTCCATCTGGCCACATGGGGTGAGGGATTCTGTTGCAGTTCAAAACAGTAATTTTTTCAAGCTCTATGAGGACACATCCATTAGATTCGGGAGGAATTAACACACATGCAGCAAAGGAGGAGAGAAAAGAGATAATTAAAATCAAACAGTATATCGTGGAAAGAGGACAGGTACCAGCTGTAGTTATTTCCAGTGAGGTGAATGTCTTAGTCTGTTGTAGCAAAAATGTCCCGAAAAAGTCCCAAAAAGTTAGGATTGGGAACTGTGAAGCCCTCCAGATGTTTCTGAAACTGCAGCTCTCAGTAGCTCAGCAGAATCAGTGGCCAGGCATGCTGGGAGTTGATGTTCAACAGTACCCAAAGGGCTACAAAAATCCCACCCCTGTTATAGGCTATTTATTATAGCATGACCTTTTGTTGAGTCTAATCCTCTCCATCGGATGCATGAAGTGCTATCCAGAATTTCAGGTATACAGTTCACATGGTTGGGTGGGATTGCAGACAGTGAATTCAGACAGTGAGATTACACTCAGGAAATACTGATAGTGACAATTGCATTATCAGTGTTGGCGTTTCACGAACTATTGCCGATAACCTAGCACCAGAATATTTGTACTATCAGCAACAGTTTGATTGCACATTGCATAACCAATCTGCTTCCCCCTGATATGATTATTTAGAGCTTGCAAAAGATGTGTGTGAGGCATTAAGTAAAGAAATAGATTTGTCTGTGTAGCTTTTTGCTGTGTCACAGACTGCTGCTGTGTCACAATATTGCTTTTAATTGCTTCATGTCATCACGTTTTTGCATCATTCCAGTATGCCAAAACCTTAAGCAACCGTTTCTTTTGTTAGCTAAGTCTTTGTTACTGTGTCATTCTGATCATTTGGAGGAGCTCAACATTTTATACGGGGATACAAATAAATGAAGAGAAAGAAATGTTAAGGAAAATAATAAGAGATTACAGCAACAGTAAGATGCTGGGGCTGACAAATCTCCCATTCCCCCCAAAGTCTGTAGGAACTGAGCCCTTCCTCTGGGGGAGGTCAAGAACAGGAACTCTATCCTTCTTAAACAAAAGGGAAGAAAACCAAACCCTTTTAACTGGATGTACTGCAGCCAGCAAATGAGCTACTGCAAAGCCTGGCTGGTTGGCTGTTGGGAGACTGGGGGCTGGTCTTTGTTCCTTCCTTCTGCTTCCCACCCTGAAGCTGACAGCAAACCACAGAAAGACCTCCTGCCTTTGCAAACTTGCACAAGGCATGAAAAGCTGAACTGGAGGGGTGAAGGCACATGTGCACCTTTAAAAGCAGCAGTCACTTTAGGAGTGTGGTGTAGCATATAGAATGAGCAGCAGGCAAGCAGGTCTGATAGCTGGACCATGACTGCTGGAAATCTCCTTTTCAGTTTGATTTCCTTTTCTTTCAGAGGTTCAGATGGGGATGTTCATCGAAGAGAGTTCATGCAATTATTTAATTGTTAATAAGCTAAAAAATCTAACTGAATTAGATTTTTAGAACAGGGGAAAATTAACTATTAAGTTTATGTTAAACTGCCATTTAAGTTAAAAGACTATACTAAAAAAAATAACCAAAATAAAGCTGAGAAACGCCATCCCTGATTTTACTCCCTGTTCCTTTCTGCCGCCCCCCCTTTTTTTTATTTCACATAGATTTTAAGTGTTTCCACAGATTTCTGAAGTCCCCCCAATTTTATGGATGTAAGGAAATGTCTGCTTTCAGTAATATGCATCCTTCAGGAACAGGGTGGGGGAAGGTTCATTTTACTGACACTGCTAATCTCAAAAGCCCTTAATACAAGTCATCCTGCTGGAACTACAGTACTGTACTCTTAAATTGGTTTGAATCTTGTGACCTAAACCTTGCAGTTCTCCAGCCCCGAGGGACTGACAGAAAGCAGTTAACAGTTTTTCAAAAATCCAGTGAACTAGGCTTTGGGTGATGAACCAGCTGAGAAATGTAAAACTTGTTGGCTTTTTGTGCAGTCTTTCCTTTTATACATTTATTACAGTACTTACTTCGGGAATTGCTAATGCTAAAAATTTCTACTTCAGTCAATCAAGTTAAAATATATATTTGTCTGCTGCATTAGAAAAAATTAATTTCTAATGTAATTTATTTTAATAAGTAGTTTCTATCACTAGACTGGCTTCTAGGGAAAAAACAAACAAGGGACTTGGTGCCGCCTTCAAGACTAACAAATGTTAGCATTCATTTGACTTTGATTATTCCCTCCCCCATAGTAGTGGTCCTTCTTGTAACAAACTCAGAAGGTGACTGCTGATGGGAATGCAACCCATTTTTTTAAAAAATCCACTAGCATTTTCTTGGTTTCACTTTTATTTTACGTGTTTCAGTCTCTTCCAGCAGCCGTAAGTCCCAGTTCTGGGATATAAGTCAGATAGATAATGCTGTGAAATAATTGGCTGCTTGCCTGAATCCCAAGATTTGAGGAGAGACAGTATGGTGTAAAGATGAATGTGTTGTACTGGGTTTTGAGGAGATCCAAGTTCTCATCCCCAGTGGACCTTGAAGCTCGCTAAGTGACCTTGGGTCTCAAACACTGTGTTGTCACACACTCAATCTGAGCTTCCTATGCCTATAGGGAATGTGAGCACAGAAAGGGAGGAGGCGAGCATTGTATACTGCATTGAGCTTTCTGGAGGAAAAGATATAAATGTAACAATTACATATAATATAGGCAAAAACCTTAAAACAGACCAGCGGCCCAGTAGCAGTAGCTACCGAATGCAAACTGTCAGTTCTAAAGTGGGTGTAGCTAAAATGGGTGTAGCTGTGTGTAATCTGGAGGGGGCTTGGCTCCCCAGGATACACTTACTGTGTGTTGCAAGCTGGGCTTACATTTTATAAAATGCATACATTCTTTACAGTCTCAATAGACCTTACATTCTTGTTAGGAACATATAGATGCTGAAGCTTGCAAGGTATTGTTTGCATTTCCAACTTTGTTTGTGCCTTTAAGCCACCTGTCAACTTATGGCAACCCCATGAATTTCATCAGGTTTTCTGAAGACAAAGAATACTCAAGAAGTGGTTTTTCCAGTTCCTTTCTCTGAAATTCACTTGGCCCTCCACATTTGCAGGTTTAACTTTCATGGATTTGAATATTTGTGAGTTTCTCCAACCCCTGTTCCCCCCCCCGCCCCGGTGCTTCTGAACCTTCCCTCTCAGCATCCCTCAGCCCTTTGAAAACCTACTCTGGTCCTCTTCCACCAGTCACTGCCTGGGCAACTCAGGATGGCTCACAGCCCAATTTCTCAGCACCACAAACCCTCTCCCAATGGCCCGCTTCACACTGAAGTAAGGAGATGGGTGAGAAAGAGGAAGTTTAGGGCCACCCATCGTGGGTACCCATTCCTCCCACCAGGCCACTGACACGCATTTTGAAATTTGTAGTTTTTCCACTTTTGCAGGGGTTCTGCACCCTTAACCCCAGCAAATGTGGAGGGCCAACTGTATAGCCTGCCCCATCTGGTATTCACTGGTGGTCTGCCATCCAAGATCAGACATGGTCTGGTGTCTTTAAGGTTAACCAAGAGGGAAAAAAAAGAGAATATCCTAAGACCTGATATAAAAGAAAGACAGTGTCCTAAGAGGTAAAAAATAGTTTTATTCCAAGAAATAGCCCAGTTGAGAAACATTTGTAATGGCCTTCTTCAGGAGCTGCTAAGAAAGGTAGACAGTACACATTAATACATTTTAACAGATTTTTCAACTAAATAATACAAAAGTGGCCTATATACACATGCTGATGTCCACTGATGCATGAAGTAAAGAGAATAAAAATTAATACAGTAAATCCAACAGATATATACATAGGAAACAGGTATCTCTATATACTGATAGACCTTCAGATTTTCACTTGTTTCCTCCCTGCTGCAAAGTGGCCTGAATACAAAGGGAGAATAAAAAAACCCTGTAAAACTACAATGCTTTACATACTATTCTGAATACCTCAGATGCTATTTGCTAAATTTGGAGACATTTTTGTAAAAATCCTGCAGGCTGATTTTCAAATTGCTTTATGAGTATCTAGAGTCTCCTGTTTCATAAGGCCATACAAATATTTCTTTGCAGAAATGTGTCAGGCTATTTCTGGAAACAAAAATCCTTTCTTACATCCCAAGGCCATGTTTCACCTCTGCAACAACAATACCAAGAAACAGAAGAGACTCTGAACACAAGCACCTTTACTGACCATGAGCCTACTGGAAGCACATTAAATAAAGTTTAACACTACAACATTACACTTCTCTCTCATTTTCTTAAATAGAAAGACTAGTCTTGTTAGTATAAAAGTTCAACAAGGTAGAAGTTTAGTTTACAACAAATAGTAAGTTAAGAGATGTGGCAATCATTGTCTGCAAAGATAAAAATGCTTCTACAGCATTGAGAAGAAAAACACAGGGATCTATTGGGTTTCAAGAAGAAAAAGACCTGGTTAGGAAGCACAGCATCCCTAATTTGCAGAAATCTACTTTGCAACAGATAGTGAAAAATTTATTGGCATGTTCTAAGACTCTGAGGGGAACTGTGGGTAAGTGAAGTGTGTTGCATGAAGCATACACAAATCCTGACAAGAGAAAAGAACTCCAGAGAAAAGCCCAATAGAAGAGCAAAAGCCCCATCAGTACAGCACAAGCAGCAGGTGATGTTCAAAATTAGCCAAAACAGGAGAAAAGTGGGACATGAAGAAAAAAAGCCAGCATCAACCAATGTAAGAAGTGGGGCAAAGGCAACAGTTTTATTTTGGAAACAATTCCAAAAGGCAATTATGATGCAGAGAATTTCTGTGTCTAGTTTTCATTGACTGTTCACTGAAAAAAAAAAGCAACCAAGATGGCTTAATGTAAGGAAGGGAAGCTTTATTTTTGTCTTTCTTTCTTGGCAACTACACCAAGGCGATCCTCTAACACTAAGAAAACCGTCACCATAACAATTGCCAGTACTTTCCAAATGTCCTCTCTTTTCCATTTAAGAAAGCCACCCATTGCCAACACTACAGACAGGTTTAATAAGCCAGGGAATGTTCTCCAGGCTCAGCTTAACAACAAAGTTCTTTTTATAGATTATGGAAAGAATAGCAAGTCATTCCCTTGCTTGGGAAGTCAGGTTCTAGCTGACAGTTTTGTGAAAATTAGCTACAAACATGCCTGAAATTCTTGTCACTGTTATCCTTCAGCTAGCCAGTAAACATTTTAGATCAGATGGCCTTCCAGATGCGGCCAGACTACAACTTCCGTCAGTTCTAGGCAGAAGAACCAGTGGTGAAGAAGCTGGGAATGGCAATCCAATGACATCGAGAGGGCTATAGTTGCCCACCCTGATTTAAAACAAACTGGCAAGTTCTGTTCATTTCGGTGTGAACTCTGAAAGAGATGTTTGTCTTACACTGATGAAGAGGATATGCAGAGAAAGGAGTAACTTACTAGATCATATTGAACAGTTAGCCCCGGCTCTTGACCTCCTGAAGTACAATTCCTTGATAGTCAGAAAGGCATGTCTATTTCTTTCAATTGTGTTGGCACTGAATAAGCCACTCAGTTTTAACCTTGACCATGAGAGAAGTGGGTTAAGAAAGAACTAAAGCAACAGAGCTGACAGCACTGATCTGTTGATACTGTAGTCCTGATAGACTTCTGCCAAGTTTCCAAGGAATTAAGAGAGGAGTTGAAGCCAAAGTAAGCAGAAAGGTATACTCTTGAAACTGAAACTCTACCATCCGCAGTTGGTACTCAATGACCAGTGCCATGTGACAGAGGCAATTATATTAATTACTGTAATTCCCAGTAGTTCCTTATTTCACCTATGATTCACCAGATGGATTTAAGGTCTGGTATTTGTCAGTAAGTGCAATTTTAAAACCTGTTTTCAGAGTTGGTAACACAGAAACGGTCAGAGAGACTTAAAAGAAAGAAGCTGAGGGTGAGATTACACTGTACACAGACAGCTGTGCTGCCGAATTTATATACAGACTAGCCATGGAGCAGGATGGTGCCCATTTCAGCAACATGAGGCCACTATGCAGTTATTTTATGCGCGCTCAGATCACAAGGGTATTCCTGGATGCCAGTTCACACACTTTTAAAATGAAAGCCACTTGCAAAAGCAGTTTGCCTTTGGGATAGGGGCAGCAGGGAAAGGGCTACTGTTTGAGAAACGAAATGTTCTAAAGCTGGGCACTCTGGCAACACCCTCCTCCAATCTATTTACAAAAAGAAGCTTTAAAATATCAGATATGCCTCACCCTCAATGTAAACCTCTTTTTTAAATACGCGGTTAATCATATTGGGCTTTGCTGATTTCATTGGAGGAGAAAGATGACTGAAACCACTGCTTGCTTAATGTTGTTGCTTTGCTTCTGAACCACAGCCTCTGATTTTGACAGGGTGCCCAGAAGTTCCTTGGTATTGTTAAGCTTCAAAATGCTGATGAACAAGTGACTGAAGGGCCACTCTGCAATTTGCAGCTTACAGTGAGAAACATGTAAGAGTGAGAAACATGTAAGAGTGAGGAACAAGTAATACTTCTCGTGAAACAGGCAATGAGCATACACTCATTGTACTGAACACCTGCCACAATTAAGGGCCAAAAAGCACCTTAAAGGTGGCAGGTAGCAGCTTGTGTAGATTTGTCCAGAATTAAGATAGTTACTCTGAGATCAGAAATTCAAATCAGCAATCCTTAGAATTGCCCTTATGCACATAAAAGAAGGTGGCTTAAATCTCTGATTGCACTTAAGGTTATTCAGTTTTAATCACAAGGCAAGACAGTCACATATGCCATTTCCTTATGCTGGTAGTTTCCCAGACAGCAAAAACAAGAGACAGCTCTATAAAATGCACTGAGTTCCAAAACGGAGTTGAGAATTTGGAACGCCTTAAAGCTCCTTGACCTTTTTGTCCGTGTTTTTAATATTGATGTCCAGTGTGTCAACTTTGGTGGTGAGGCGATCCAGGATTTCGTCTTGCACCTCAATTTCGGACTGCAAGCCAAGAGCTAGGTTCTTCAGACGGCCCAGACCAGAAGACATTTCATCTGCAAGAGGCCAAACAAAAATATAGCGAGATTAGTAGCAGAAATGTAACACCAACTTCACCACAAATATAGTTATTATTTCCTGAGCCAAAGACCAGTTATGTGGGATGGATGCTTATTTGAATTTCCTAAAGACTTAAGGCCACCCTCTCTAACCTGATATCCTCCATATTTTGAACCACAACTCCCATCAGCCTAAGCCAAGATGGTCAATTGGCAGGAATTGTAGTAGTTTTAGTCCAAAATAGCTGGAAGGTAGAAGGCTTAAAACTCTGAAGATTCCCACTTGCAAAAGCTTATGTCACAATCAAATTAAGGTGCTGCAGGGCCCTGCTGTTTGAATCAGACTAATACAGCTGTCTTTCTGTAGAATGAGAAGGAAAAATGGGAACACGTGTCTCCTTCTCCCTGAAAATATGCCCCCCCCTTCCCACCTGAGCAAGACTTCTTTTCAGAGTGAAAACCAGAGCTTAAATAGTAGGAAGCCCAGGCTGTTACAGCTTACCTAAATTGCGATCAACTTTCTGGTGATAAGCTCGAAGGTGTTGATTCTTGGGATAACTATCAGCTTGGAATGAAGACTGTGAATTGGTTCCACTGGAACTATACTCTGTTGAGGAAGAAAAGTGATGTAGACTTTTAGGTATTTACCAAACACCAGCTTTGATAGCACCAGTTCTAAGAGCCATGCAGGACATGTGCCTCATGGCAAGCAAGTATTACTGAATTGCTCAAACCCATAATTGCTAATGGTTCACTCTGTAGTTGGAAGTGACCAGTGCAACCCTTTCTTTCAGACCTGCCAAATACTACACATACATTTGTAACCTCAAGGCTATTATAAGAAAATGCTGTCCAGTAAAAGGCAAAGCTGACATCTGTCACAAACTCCTACATCTCCCATGTTCAATCAGACTGCCCGTCCTTGAAGACTTCCTTTCTAGTGTATTCTTGGCCATCTGAAGGACATTATCACATGATAATCAAAATGAGTACTGCTTTAAATAACAATCCATCTTTTAGTGAATGTTGCATCTTGCCACAGATACTCGACTGGTTCACAGGAACATAGGACGCTGCCTTGTACTGGGACTTATGTCAAAAATCCTTTAAATAAAATAAATGACCGATCCTCATAACTGAGGAGGTCTGCAGTGGTAAAAGAGATCCAATCAAGCTTATGTCGACCAAGTTCGATAAACAAGATTAAACAAACCTGCATTATCCAGCTTCCGCAGATTTGGATGACTCTCCTGATACTTTGACTCCTGTTCTTTACTGACAGACATGGCTTCTTTTAATCTGGAGAGGAAAAAAAAAACAGCTATGGTGCTAAGTGTTCCATTAGCAGTGATGGCTTTTGTTTTAAAATTTCTTTCCTTTTTACATTGTCTGTCGTTTCATATTTTGTGAGGTAAAAATGAAACAGTCAATGAACTTAACACTCACCCCTCTTCCTACCCTAAGGGAGTCTAAAACAAGTTCATAAAAAATTATGCAAGACATCATTCCACCCCCACCCCCCCAAAAAAAAGGATAATGGGAAATCATGCTCACTGGAGCTTTCTTGAGAGTTCAGAGAACAGAGATCTTACAACAGCTTCCCCCAACCTGGCAGCCTTCAGGTGTATTCAACTACCACTTGCATGAGAACTGAAATCCAACTCTTCTGAAGGGCACCAGGTTGGCAAGGACTGTATTAAAAAAAAATCAAATGATTAAACCCCCAACAGAGGAAAAATTAGAGGGCTTTTCAAGGCACAGTATTCATGAGGTCTCACTTCAAGTACTGTAGTGTGATTTATTTTGCATACTCCCTGACTTTATTCTTATTCAAAATGGGTGTTGGGCATCAGGAGGGATTCAAAATGTGAACACAGATGCCAAGTTTCTGTGAATTCTGTCTTACTATTCACGACCAGGGCGCTTCTGCATGCAGCTCAACTGCTTGTTTTTGGCACTTCCTGCCAGCACAAGTGGCTAAACAAACTGGGCAAATGAAGCCTCGGTTTCTTCTTGGCTTCCGATTCCTGACTTCTTTGGGAACAACAAACTGTGTATCCCAATTTGGAAGGAGGTTAAAAAGCCAGTAATGGAGGTTGCAGAGATGAAAAATTTCCAGAAATTTTGAATCAGTCATTTAACTTATACCTTTCCTTTTCCACAAGACGCTCCCGCAAATTTAAGGAAAATTTGAAACAGGCACAGTATTTATTCTCAAACATATTTTACAGCTTTAGCAACATAAATAACTTCATTCATTACTCGGCATATACTCACTAGATTAGTTTTACAATTTGAAATGTAAATATAAAATAGCAAATATAGTTTTATTATTTAAATATGAAATTTAAAAATATAGAAGCCTTGGTTTTGTACAAACCAAATGGTGAGGAGACGCTATACTAAAAAGGACTGCAAGTGGCTGCACCCTATACAACCCAAACACACAGGTCATAGTTTTTGCCACCTGAGAAGGAGAAAATGAGAGCAGAAACCAAAGATTTTGTAACAAACAAAATAAAGTGTATTATTTGGACAGAATCCTTTTTATGCAACCATAACTTTAATGAATAGTCTAGCAGGATTTGGGAATTTCACGCAGCACTGAATATATTGGACTCTTAACACTGTATCCTCACCACAAGCAACAAAGCCACAACCCACAAGCTCCTCTCGCAAAGATGACAGTGCCTACTATGTGTAGATATGCCTCTTAGATCTGAGTGTTTTATACGTCTATAGGAGGCACAGGAATTATCACCCCTTAATTCTACAAACTGTCTTACATACCAATCTTCATTCAGTGCCATTCCTGTCATTTTGAATTAATAAAACCCTGTCTTAAAAATCATTTCGCTCATTCAAAAAGAAAAATTTCATCATTAGAATTCTTTTTTATTACCCAAAGTGTTCAAGTTTTCCACTGGAAAACTTCCAACGGGGGCATGGGGTGACCAGGCAAAACTTTTCCAAACTTTCCCAGCATTTTTCTGGGTCTTCCCATTGCTAGGAGGCTTTCTGGTTTGTTTAGCTGCTTCTGGAGGCAAGATGTGGCAAATGATGCCGGTGCACAACAAACCTCAATTCACGTGAATTCACATTAATTCTGGTTTATGATGAATGACCTGGGATTTAGGCAGGCTTCCTTGATTCCCTTGGGGAAAAAAAAGGTGGCATACTGAAGATGGGGTCTAAACTTCACTGCAAAACTGCATCGTGGGCTTGCACACCTGATTTTGTTTGGATCCCTGAATTTCAATCAATTCACATAATCCCTAGCTTCCTCTGAGTTGCTTACTTGTTGCTTGCTTGGTATTCAGAGGCCCCATTCTGTTCAGGTTTGATCTCTTGAGGCTTGGCTTTGAAATAATTTACAAAGCCACCAAACACACTCTTGATGCTGTTGATGTGTCTCTGGCTTGTTTTTAAATCTTGATCCATTTTGTCCACCATCCGTTCAGTGCGCTTCAGTACCTCACCCTGCCGGGTAAGCTCCTAGAAAAGAGAAAGAAACCATTTTTTAAAAAAGGGCTGAAGAAAAGGGATGCGCACGTTTAATTCTCAAAGAATCACTTTCCAAGCATTGCACTGAAGTGGGTATTATTTTCCACATTTCTTCAGTAACTTCAGCATAGTGTTGGAGGGCCAAGGGAAAGGTGCACTAATTGGTTAGCCTTTGCATTTCTACAGCATTAATTCAAAGGGTATAAATATAATTTATAGATGCATCAAAACATTAGAAGAAGAAGTTATTTTATGTATTTTTTTTGTTTCTTTAATTTATATTCCAATAAGGGATCCAAGGCAGCTTACAAAAAAGTTTAAACAAGATATAAGTGAAAAGCTTATAGATTTTTAAAATATATATATAACTAAATTATCTATAAAATAAAAACACCCATAATTTGAAACGGTATAAAATCATTCAGAAGACATAATACTAAAAATGAAGAGGAAGCAATGATGCTGAGAACGGGGACTTTGCTGATTTAAGTCACATGTACTCATTTCGTAAACGACTACTTGTAAAAAATGCTTATATTACATTATTGTATGAAAACACTGGCAGAACAGGCTTCGAGCTACACGTGAAAGGAAAAGGCTGCAGTGCCTTATGTCTCCTCTGTGATCAAACACTCCTTCAGATAAGATGTGCTTATGATATCAAGGAAAGAAAAGGTCCTTCGGAGGCTTAACTGTGTTTAACTTCAGAAAGCAATGCAGTTTAAAATGTGAGCTGTAGTTGTGGCTTTCCAAATTTGCAGCTATACAACTCTCTGCAGTCACATCTAGGAAAAAAAAATGCAAACTCATTTTCCTTGTACGGGAAATACAACCTGCGTTAAATTCTTAGGAAAAAAAATCCATTTTTATTGATTTGTACAAGCTGGTCCTTCAGTTTTTATGACTGCCAGTGTCTTGCCATGATTTCAAACCAGAAGTCTTCCCCAGCTGTACTTGGGTGCTCTGAGGATTGAAACTGGGACCTTCTGCAACAGAAGCTTAGCCATCTAAAGCCCCGAGTATGATGTCAAAACAGTTTCATAAACCAAGGGTGGGAATTGTGTGGCACTCCAGATGCTGCTGAACTGTACAGATTCCTCACATTTGGTTGTACTCCCTAAGGCTCTTTTAAGTTGCAGTTCAGCAACATCTGGAAGGCTACACAATTCTCAGCCCTGCACTAAACCAGTGGGGGAGAGTTTCACTCCACACATGCACTTTGAACCTCGGAAGATACTAGTAGGAAACCGAGAAGAAGCAACTGCTTGTTCTTGAGCAGAGCAGGACATTCAAATCCATGGAAAAAAACTGAACTGGCAGGGTTTGTTTTTTTCAAAATAGGAAACTCTAAACAGGCCCCCTGGGAGGGCGTTTAGCAAAAACAAAAGCAAAAACAAAAACACAGCAAACTGTTCTGTTGTTTAACAGGGAAGAAATGAATCTGGTAAACTACCAGGTTCCTTCACAATCTTTGAACACTTTTTCTGAGTTCAAACTGCACACTAGTCAAGAGATTGCTGGACACTGCATTTAAAGGCATGTGTGTATGTGCCTTCAAGGCACCTGTTGACTTATGGCGACCTCATGAATTTCCTAGAGTTTTCTTAGGCAAGGAATCCTCAGAGGTGACTTTGCCAGTTCCCTCCTCTGAAATATAGCCTACAGCGGCTGGTATCCATTGGCAGTCTCCCATCCAAGTACTAACCAGATCTGACCCTGTTTAGCTTCCAAGATCAGTCAGCATCTGGTGCCTGTAAGGGCAGTGAGGCATGCCAAATCTATAAATCCTGATCCTAAAGATATTTTTTAAAGCACTTATTTACTGAAATATGTATATACACCACCTTTTCTGCGCAGCTTAACCTCACCGTGCGAGCTTGAAAAACAGTAGGGTCTAGATAGCAATTGGGTTGTCAATAATACCCCTGTGGAAGTGAGGACTAGGTATATGATGAACTCTTGAAATGGGAAGACTACCTATTTCTGATTGATTTTAAAAGGCCAAAAGGGTGGCCATGTTTAATACAATAAGTCTACTGAGTCATACTTTTTAAATAAATTATCTTGAGCCTGGGACAGGTCTTCAATTTATAAATAATTAATATATATAATAAAAGTAGATAACCACACTCAAAAGCTGCCTTAGTAGGACAAAGGCGTGCCTAGCATTGCTTTAGCTGTAGGAGGCTGGGTTTGAAACAGCAATCTCTGACGATTTAGGAAAAGCACTGCTGGGTTTTTGAGAAATAGCCTCATTCCCAGGAAGTCATGAACCAGGAGGCCTCATCAGCATTTTAACATACTAAAGATGCACAGCAGGCATTTAAATGTATGCTTCATAATAAGATGAATTGCTTAATACAATACAGCATTGAACTGGGTGCCTGATGAAAGGGAATTAAATAGACGCAGTCTCCATTCTAGCCCCTGGCTTAGACAGCAAGCCTGTTAATAAAAAGATTAAATCCAAAGAATGTTCTCCCTAAGTCTTGCACATTTTTATCCAAGAATTAGAACAGAGTGGCTCAATGTCAATTTCCTTATATATCTACATACATTTGCCCAATTCCATGTCTAAGACAATCTCCCTATAAACATTATTTCATAATAGTATTGTTTGTCTTGATATCAAACTGACTAACTGATCAATTGATGGCATTTTATATTTTAACATCTGCCTTGATTTTGTATTGTACGCTACTGACTTTTTCATATATAAGCATTCTATAAATGGATTAAATATCAATTTAAGTGGTGCAGGCCATAGCTTATTGCTTATGCTGCACGCAGTGGGTCCCAAATTCAATCCTAAACAGCTCCAGGTAGGGATGGTAAAGAACCTAGCCTGAAACACTAGAGGCTGGCTGCAAGTCAGAGTTGACATACTGAGCTAGATGGAACAACCAGTCTGACTCCATGAGAGACAGCTTCCTAGATGCGATTACCATAATCACAATGCGAAGAAGGACAACTAGTGGATCAAACTAGTTACATTATATGTTGTAGCTGACCCGTGCTATTATATTTTAAAATATTTTTCAAAGCGATGACTGTGTCAGCAAATGGGCACTGCTCTCTCCACCGCAGCAAGCTCTTGTAGGGGACCAAGATCTACAATACAACCTTCACCCTCATGAAGTGCCCCTGATTTAGCAGCCATTTTGCACGCTCCATTCTGAACCTTTATTGGATGCAAATTCCACTGGATTTAAAGCTATTTAGATGTATAATGTGATGTTACAGCAGTCATACAAGTCAAGTCCACTAAAGTTACAAGCCTAAAAATATTTTCACTAGCTTGCTAGCATCCTGAATTCCTAGGAAGATTGCCAGGAAGGGGAAGTTACTACTTTCCTGAGAGGCTAGGAAAAATTACTTTTACCAAATAGACCAATGGAGGAGGGATGGAGGGATCACTCCCTAACACACATACCAGCCTATTTTAAGGCATGGACTTTCTGGTTGGCTATGACTAACAGGTGAATTTTTAAATATAAGTCTGTGTTATAGGACAAGCAGCTTCATTAAATAGATACAATTTTATGTTACTCTGTATATGCTGTGGTTGGGAATGTGCAACCCTGGATTGCAACCCCCATCAGCCCTAGCCAGCTCAGCCAACAGTGACGCATGGGAGATACATCTAACAATATCCAGAGGGCCACAATTTCGCCATGCTAGCTATACATACTTGAATTTTGTACAATCAAGTTTATGGTATCATTTTTAAAGATGCATTATTTTAGGACAATGCAACTGTCTGAAAATACTTAAAACAAAGCCCCTGCACTGTGTATGTGGGCACACACTCCTTCAAGTCACCTGTTAATGTATGGCAGCCTCATGAATATCATAGGGTTTTCTTAGGGAAAAAAATGCTCAGAGATGGTTTGTCATTGCCTTCCTCTGAAATTTAGCCTACACTACCTGGAATTCCTTGGTGGCCTCCCATCCAGGTACCAACCAGGGCTGACCCTGCTTAGCTTCCACAGTCAGATGGGATCTGGTCCTTTCAAGCTACCTAGACATGAAATATACTTTCATGGCCATATGTATCAGAAGTCTTGCTTACCTCAGACATGGCTACTCCAACATGTTCAGATTCATAAATGAGAGACAGTGAACGATTAGTGCTATCCACTGTGGCCTGGGATCGTCTCATGACTTCTTGCTGGAGATACTGTTGTCTGTTGGTGCTTCCCACAGCAGGCTCATTATCTTCATTCCATTTGACTGGCTTTAGGTCTTCATCCTCATCTTCATCAAAAGGATTGTAACTTTTTGCGTAGGCTGACATAACTGCAGCTTCAAATGCAGGGTTTTTTAAATGTGTAAATACAGAAAAAAGGTAGAACGGGATTCCACTGATATTCTTCAGACTCAGATAAGCTCCTTCATATCAGAGAGAGGCAGCATTCATGGAACAGGAAAGCCAAATTCTAGGGGGAAAAAAGAATTTCGTAGTAAAATTTAAACAGTTCAAATGATTCACTGGAATGCATACTCACACAGTTCCAAAGAGAATGATTTGCCAATTACTACTTCCTCTCCCAGTCCAAACCAGTGGAATATATTTTTGTTCTACTTTTCTTTAAGTTGACAAGTAAGACTCTTCAGAGGAGACAAAAGGGCAAGCAGTTTATCTGGCAAGGAGATTAAAAGAAGCTCCGAAGTTCCAAAACATTTTTGTCTTCTTCTGTACACGTGACTTGGCTCATCTGCTTCAGTCACATCTGTGGGAATGTTTTTGGAAGCAGCACGCCCGCACTCCAAGAGTGGTACTTTGTAAGAAGCACTGCAGGGCTTCAACTGTGAAGGTATGGTCTGGTATGTGCAGAGGATTAGATGATCACCTTGGGCACCTGAGGCAGAATATGCAAACAAAGTCCCTCCATCCCCAGCACTAAAAAAAACAATATCATACAGTCAGCCCACCCCATTTGTGGGCTTCACTTTTGTGGCTTTGATTATTCATGGATTATTTACCGTCCCCTCTGCTGCCTCCCTATCCCATCCTTAATAGGGACTGCAAGCCTCGTGAGACGGAAACTGCGAACGAGGCTTGTAAGTCTCTCTTAAAAATGGTGTGGGGCAGCAGTGGAGGTGGCAGTAGGCCCCACCAGCCCCCCTCTTCTGCCTTGTGAAGGAATCCTGATGCCTCAAAGGAATCCACGGTGGGTTGAATAGGGCGATCATACTTTTTTGTGTGTTAAATATGGTCTGGGAAGGCTTAGAGTTATTCACGGTTTTTCCACTTTCACAGGGGCCCTGTGCCCCTAACCCTAGCAAATGTGGAGGGATGACTGTAGTAAACAGCTATCCTTTGTGGCCTTTTCATAACACCCAAGCCAGCTGCCTAAGGATATTACCTTGTTTTCCCTAAAGGTAACATCAACCATCGCTGATCTTTTGATATATACCAGTCCTGTGATGGACCTGGGCCTCAGCTTAAATGGTCCAGCACTTGGAAAGCTCAAGCTCCACATTTTTTCCACTTGGTTGAGAAACAGGGGAAAAAAAGAGATTGTTTCACTGAAGTCATGAGGAATCAAACCATCCTTACAGTGTGTTGACAGAACTGCCGTTCCAAAATCCAACAGCAGTGCAGGGTAAGCCCTGCTCATTCTAGCTAACATCTTCCTTTCAACCACTCTCAATTTTATTTATTTAATTTATACCCTACCTTTCTCCCCATCGTTGTTGTTGTATGCCTTCAAGTTGTTTCCGATTTACGGCAACCCTATCATAGGGTTTTCTGGGTGTGTGACATGCCCAAGGTCTCAAACCACTACACCCCTCTCTTTCTCCCCATACGTGACCCCCATTTTCCTTCACACAATTGTTATGTACCTTCTGTCAGCTCTGACATCTGGTGACTCTATCCTAGGGTTTTCTTGGCAACACTTCTTCCAAGGCGGTTTGCCGTTGCCTTCCTCTGAGGTTGAGTGTGCAGCCTGCCCAAGGTCACCCAGTGAGTTTACACAGCTGGATAAGCATTCAAAGCCTTGTGTCCTGGAGCCCTGGGCCAGCACTCAAATGGCTACACCACAGTGACTCTACACAACTGCCTACATTTAAAAATCAATCCATGATCAGCACAAGTTATAGATGCCAAAGAGGACCCAGACAAAGGAAGTCGTAGCATTCCTTGAGGGGAATGTGAACTAGCATTAGCGATTAATCATCAGCCATTCCAGGACAACCTGTCAGCTGCAGTGTGCCAATTTTTTCCTCCTAAGATTAAGTTGTTCTTTCCAAGACACACTGTACTTACCTCCAAACCACCAAACAACTAGACAGCCACCTGTTCCCTACCCCACTACTAGGATACCAGTGTTGTTACAGAGTCAGATCACGATTTATATGCCACTATTTCTTCAAGGGAGACCACAGCAGGATAAAAATATGCATATTTTACATAGTTAAAAACAATCACAAAGCTAAACTTAAAACAGCACAATATAGCGTGCCTGAGTAATATTTACAACACGACCCTAAGCCTTCTTACTCAACAGTAATCTTCACAAAGACAAATGTAACATCTTTACTATTCATATGCTGTTGTTTATTAAGCTCTGTGGATTTCATTCCTGGTAGATGCATGCAGGATTACAAACTACCCACCCCTCCGTTTTCTCAAACATAGCCCCCAAAGTGTTTCTCAGAGGCTTCATGTTACTTCTGAGCATCTCAGAACACACACTGAATTGCAACTGTGCCATTCCGGTTGGAGGGACCCCAACCAAAGAGCCCAGACAAAGACATAACTGATATTAAATACTGTACTTCCTCTTCTCACAAGGATGTATTAAAGAGGAAGGTGTGACAAACAACCAAGTCAGTCTTGTGATTCATACTTGCAAGGTGAAACAGAGATGGAGGTGATATCAGACATTTTGGGGGAGTGGGTTATAAAATGTAACCAAAGGCTTAGCTCTTTGACCCTTACAGCCTGTTTTTCAGCCAATATGAGCTCTTAAAGCAGAGTATGTATTCACCTGCTTAATAGCTATAACAACCTGATCCCATATGGGATAAGTCCCTGGAAAAAAAAACATACAAAAGAAAACAGCCGTAAAATCATGAACAGAATCCAATTCAGGTGCATTACTTCATGGGCTACCACTCCCCAGAAGTCTCCAACAGGGACGGCCATTCTTCTGACCATAATATACCAGTAAGAATGAGAAAGACAATGATAAAAAATTAAGAAAAACATTATCAGGAGCCCTCAGATCAGTCAGATGACCTCAAAGCAGTGAGCATGTTCTCTTCTGTAAGTTTTATGTTTAAATTTTATCCAAATTCTGAGTAATGAATGTCATATGAAATGTTGACCATGCTACATGAGTTAGACAATGTGTAAACTAGGAAAATACTGGAGGATAATACTTTACATGGCTACGGCAGCTAGAGTTGCATATACCAGATACTGGAAAAAAAGTTATATCCCAGAAACTGAAGAATGGCTAGTTAAACTTCAGGCATTTTTTGTATTAGATAACCTAACTTTAGTATTAAGGGGACGATTACAAGGAAAAAATGAAAGGGAATGGTTGCCAGTCAAAGAATACCTGAAACAAAAGCTAGGTATTATGGTATTTCTTGATTAATGAAATTACAATGTAAATCTAGATAGACTAGAAATAATGTAATTAAAATTCTGGAAATGATAACTCTAAGATAAGTGATAATCATGCAATGTCTACAATTTTAAAGGTTCATTATGGCGCAGGCAAATCATCTGTGTTCTGCTGGGGGGGAAAAAATAGAAATTTGCGAAATCTGACTAAATTTGGTATTGAGAAAATAGAGGTAACATTTAAAGCCTTAGTTAGAAACCAAACAAGGGGAAGTAGAGAAATGTACATCTAGAATGTAGATAGAGGATCGTAAAAGGGGAAATCCGTTTACATCTTATAGGTTAATAATATTGTTTAGGTCATGGTAAGAGCTCCACAACAGCCACTGTAATTAATACGTGGGTAGAACATGAAAGCGAAGAGATCCTCATTTATACTCTACCAATCTAAGTTAAAAACTGCATTTTAAATTCTTGTGACAGATTTGTAGATCTTGCCTGTCAATTAACTGCAGAATTTTTGTTGCTTTTAAAATATATATATGAAGCAGTGAGCATGTTCTCTCTCTCGCCTCTGCCTAACTGACAGGGTCGTTGTGAAAAGAAGATGGCCTAAACCTCTCTTCCACCATAAAAGTCACTGGGGGCCAGTCTGGATATCTGTATTTCGGCCTGGCCTACCTCGCAGGGTTGTTGTGGTGGAAAGACCCACTCTGCTCTGAAGCTTACCGGGTGATCCGGGTCCAACCAGGATCATCCCTTTAGCCTAAAGCACCACACAGGGTCGTCGAGGGGATAAAAAGATACAGAGCCTCCCCTTCCAGCCACAAAGCTGGTTGAAGCTCTCGGGGCTGCTAGACGCGAATCGAAACAGGCAGGGGAGCAATGTGAGCCGCCCTTAAAACACCCCCTCAGAAGAAAAGGAAGGTACAGAGACAATGTTTTTTCACAAATAAGATGTCGGTAAAGGTTGGAACTGGGGGGGGTCTTTTCGAAACCGCCCTCCCCCCGTTCTCCCACAACGCCCACTCACCCGCCGCCGGGAAGAATTTCGCCTCCCGCTCCTCACTTCCCGTCACGAGCAAAGGCAACGACGGCCGCCCGGGCTAAACCATGACTAAAGGAAAAGGGGAGGGAACCCAAATGGACGCGGTTGGAAGGAACCAACGGCGTTCTTGAGGCAAAGGGGGGGGAATAAAATACCACATTCGTCTTTTCCGTTTTCTAGACCAAAAGACCCTACTTTTTGAACTGGATTTCAATTTATCTCGTTAAATTGGGGTCTTTATCGCATTACTTGATTATTATTTTAAAATAAAATAATTGTGTGAGTTGGTTCAGTCTTGGTTTTAACGGGGTGGAGCAACCACAGGGCGGGCGGTGCCCTCTTTGTCACGTGACGGCGTGAGCCGCGGGCCACAACAGTTGCAGAAGCGGACGGTGTCAGACTACGACTCCCAAGGCTCCCGGCCAGAGGCTGTGCCGGCTAAGGCTATCGAATACCATCCGGTAACATACGGAGAACCACATTCCGGCCACTCTAGCTTCGAGCAACGGTTCTCGAATGTTTTTATCCGTCCGGTTTTTGGGCTTCAGCGCTCGGGCCGTTGGCTAAGCTGGCTGAGGCTGATGGGAAATGTAGTCTAAGAGGACTAAAGTGTGAGAACTACCGGTTTGGGGCACAAATGAGAATGGTACAGTCCTCCAGAAGCCGCTGGCTGAGTTGCAGTCAAAGCTTTGGAGAGCCCAACAGTGTGGACTCTGGGTCGTGAAACTGGCTTCCCTCACAAAGCCAAGAAACCCAGTAAAGACTCATTAGCCTAAGGGAAGGTTTCATTTTTCAGCTCGGTTTGGTTTATTACCATTCAGCTTTATTTGCCCTTATTGGTTCCCACCTCCCTTCCGCGCGTCACGTTGCCTTTCTCTGCACAGCCTCCGGAGGGGCTGTTCTCGCGAGAAGAGTGGCGAGAGTCCGGAGGCGAGGCGAGCTGCCGGCTGAGGAAGACAGAGGGGGCGGGGCCAGGCACGCGAGGGCCGAGAATGACATTCTGAGGCAGCTCCTTAGCACTTCGACGCGGCGGCGGCGGCGGCGCTCGGCTCCCTTTCCCCAAGATGTCGGCTTTGGCCGTGGCGACGGCGGCGGCCGCCACGGCGGCCGCGGTGACGGCGGCCCGCTCGGAGAAGCCGAGCAGCCCCGGGGCGTCGCGGGGCTTCTACTTCAACACCGTCCTCTCCCTCGCCCGTTCGCTGGCCGTCCAGAGACCGGCGCCGCTCGAGAAGGTAAGAAGAGGTGCCCGCCCTGAGGGGAAGGTGAGGGCGGGAAAGCGGCGGATGGGCGGGCGGGTTTCCTTCCTCCGGCACCCCGGAGGTGGGGCGGGAGCCCGCGAAGAGGGCTTGACAGGTGGCGCCGGTGCGGGGATTCCCTCCGAGGCGGGTTGCCCCGGAGGAGGAATAAGAGCAGTCGTGATTCATCGCCTGCCCTCACGTTGGCTTGTTGTTATATAATCGGGCTGGGGCTGGTTCATCATCCCTTTCCCGGCGGGTTGCTGTGGCTCTGGGAGGTTGTCGTTGTTGCCTGATCTCGCTGGGAGTGTTTCCTCGCCCTTCGGAGTGACAGGAGCCCGCGTGGAGGAGCCCTCCGAGGGCTGGACTGCCGCCTTGGAGTGGCCGCCGCGTGCCTTCGAGTCGTTGTTGACGTACGGAGACCCGAAGGCGCCCCTATCATGGGGATTTCTGGGGCTGAGAGTGTGCGACGCACCCCGGTCACCCAGTGGGTTGCCGCGGCCGAGCCAGGAATCGAACCCTGGGCCGTTTCCGCACTACATTGTTCTAGCGCTAATATTCCACTTTCAACTTCCTGTGGAATCCTGGGTTTGGAGTTTAGGGAGGGGCCTCTAGAATTCTCAGCCACGGAACTCTTGGGCCTCAGGAAACTACGAACCCCACAATTCCATAGGAGGGTGAAAGTGGAACAACAGCGCTATAACAGTGCAGTGCGGAAATGGCCCTGGTCTCCATGCTCAAACCACTGCACCACACTGGCTCTGGAGACCGGGGTTCAGATCCCCCCACTTTACCATAAGAACCCACTGGGTGACCCTTGGCAAGTCACACTCAGCCTCAGGAGAAGGGAAAGCCAACCCCTCTCAACAGACCTTGCCAAGAAAACCCCACAATTAGGGTCACTGTAAGTTGGAAATGACTCGAAGGCACACAGAATGTTAGAACTGGCAAGGTTTTGGATGGGTCTTGATATTACTCCATTACAAATATTTTTTCATAGTTTTTCATTAGGAGCATCATGCCTCTGAACTTTTGTTATTAATGTTTAATGTTATTAGCGATTCGTCAGCAGTCGCAATTAGGATTGCCTTGCCTCTGGGTGGTGGTTGTGGTTCAGTCTTAACTAAGAAGATTTCATCATCATTTACCATTAGAACAAACTATAAAATTGCTGTCATTATGTAACGCTTCTAATAATAATCCTGAGACCTGGTTGTCCTTATAAATGACAGTGAAATGATAAGATTCCTAGTGTTGGCCTCAGTTTTAACATCTATGTTTTAAATGCATTTTTTACATAAATGGAAACAATAACTAAGCAAGTAATAATCCCGAGGCTTAACAGTTGTTGTGGTAAATGGTTATGATGAAATATTATAGAAGTCTGCAGGGCTGATGGGAGTTGTAGTCGAAAGCTTAGACTGGGAAAGCTGAGAGGAAGGAAGAGAACCAGGCTCAGGAACCTGTGACCCTCCAGGGGATGTTGGACTCCAGGTCTCATCAGCCCCAGAAGGTCCAACCAATAAAGTAAAAATGTCAGGTGGAAGGGTGAGAATCAATAGGGAGGACCATTTGTTCTCCCTGGCTTCAGAGCATCCATTCTTACCCTCAGATGTTCACTGGGTTCTACCCTGAATTACTAACTGTAGTGATACTCTGCTTTCTAGCTCACAGGGAGCCCTTTCACGCTGCACAATTATGGCACTATGATTTCACTTCAACTGCCATGGCTGCATCCTAGGGAATCCTGGGGTTTGTAGTCTGGAGGGGCCACCAGAGCTGTTTGGCTGAGAATTCTAACTACCCTTCCCTAAAGCACAGATCCCAGGTTTCCAGAGCATGCAGTCATGGCAGTTAAAGTGGAATCATATCACTTCAGTTCTTTAGTCTGAAAGGGCCTGTGTGTTACCTTGTACCTTCCAGATCACCAGCTCTCAGCTTGCCCAGCTATGAGCCATCCTCAAGCTCCCTGAGGACCCAGCAGACTTGGCAACCTTATTAATCATCAGCCTTGCCTCAGGGCAACTTGTCAGCTGGGTTTTTCTTGTTTTGTATTCAGCATTATGTTTTTAATTTTGTAAACCATGTGGAAGAGACATTCTACTAGGAAGTGTACTATGTAAATGCATGAAAAATGTGACCATTGGGCAGGCTGGCTGAGCTGATGTCACTGTGGTCCGATGCCCATCAGCCCAGTTCTCGTTCAGCTGGGTTGAACTTGATATAAAGAGCATTTTTACTCAAAAGTGAACTCAGCTAAACTCAGTAGGACTTACTTCTAAGTAAACATGCACAGTCTTGCTCTGTATGTCTGGTGCAGCAGTGTGAGCATTGCCTTAGTCCCATTGAAATAAAGGAAACAAGTTAGCCTGACTAGTTTATGAGTAAACCCAAGTAAGTTTCCCGCCAAATTAGAGAAATTAGGGCTTCAGTTCTGCACTTGTTTACTTGCGTGTGTGTGTGTGTGTGTGTGTGTGTGTAAGCCCTGCTGGACACAGTGAGGGTGTACTTCATGTAAATTTGCATACGACTGTGCTGTCAGTCCTTTCATCATTAAACAAAAATAATTTATGCCACTGTCTTGCTTCATGGGGGGAAGTACTTTGTTTTTGTACATGGCACAATGTCAGTCACACAGTCAGTTCTGAACACTGGGTGAGAGCAACGAGTTTAATGCTTAGGTAAATCTGTTTAATTGAAGATTAAAATCAGCAGGCACAAACCTTATTGAGAAACAGTGCGTGCTTTTGGAATATTGTGTATACAAAAAGCATTAGTCCGGTGATGACAGCATCCATGCATTAGCGTTTCCATCTGCAGCTAGTTTTGTAGCTTGGAGGCTGTGTATATGTTAAAGCTGAAATCCTGTACACCTTTATGTGGGAGTAAGCCCCATTGATCTCTGTGGGGCTTGTATCTGTACAAACTTGCAAAGGACTGCATTGTTAGTTTAAAGGAGGGCATTTCTGAGCAAGATAGGAGGTGGGTCTTTCTTGTGGTTAAGGTTCTTTTGCTTGAACTGAGCATCTTCTCAGTGTAAAGGCTTTTCAGTATGGGAGAGATAATTGATCTGCATTTTCCACTCAGATTTGTAGTTTGCCACGTCATAATGACCCAAAGCTAATAATGGTATTTGCTGGATGCCTTCAAGTAATTTCTTATTTATGGTGGCCCTAAGGTGAACCTGTCACAGGGTTTTCTTGACACAGTTTGTTTAGAGACTTCCCCCACCTCTCCTCTGAGGCTGAGAGAGAATGGCTCGCCCAAGGTCACCCAGTGGGTTTCTGTGGCTGAGTGGAGATTTGAACCCTGGTCTCTCAGTGTCCTAATCCAACAATCAAACCTCTGTGGCGTGCTGGCTCTCAGTAATGGCATTACACCTGTATAAAAACAAATATTTGCTTACCTGGATGCTTGTAGCCTAACAAAGCTGCGGTTTCAGAAAGCAAAGAAGGGAAGAAAAAAGGGGAACATAATTAGTAACCTTCCCCACTCATTATTTCCGCCGACTTTTTCATTTCTCCCAGCACACTCGATTTTTTTCTGATTTTTTTTCTGCCAAACCCTCCGTAAATCCATTTCTTTGCCTTCCTAAAGGTCCTATGAAACTGCCTCCATCCTTAGCCTTTCCTTTGAGTTCGAGTGCTTTTGGTGGTGATGCACAGGCTTTTAAACCTTCTGCTTGGGGAGGGTTCTTTGGCCCTGTCTCTCTCCTCAGTGAGAACAATGGGCTAGGACAGCTAGGTCCATGTGGCACATGTGTGCTTGCTCATGTGCCCCCTTTCAACTATTCTGGCCTCACTCCTGTCATGTGCATGCTGCTGAGTTGCTCTTCCTTTTCATACCATTGAATCAGAAATAATGTTTTAGAAAAATGAGTGACTTGCTTACATTTTTGTGACATTTTGGGTGGTGCTAATGAAGTAGTAGCTTTCGACTTTCCTCCTTTTTGCTTTAGAAGGCTGTCCTTTCTTTTTCTTTTCCCCCGCTTACATTCCCCTGCTAGCCAAAATTGGATGCTCCTGCTCTTTTGTCACTGCTGCTTGGGATGTCATTGGCTATTATTTACCGATAGCTTGTCACTTGTTTTCATATTTCAGTTCAGTCTCTTCCACTGAAACTGCAAAAAAGTCTTGCGGCATTTTAAGGACTAACCAATTTATTGTAGCGTGAGCTTTCCAGTGCTATAGTTGACCTCATTGTCTACACTCCCACCTTAAACCATACACACACATACACAAATATATGGTGGTTCCTGAAGCATATATACAGGTCTGTGGTTTTTTTTTTCACGTATGGCAGATGTCATCCTGTATGTCTGCTTTGTTCACATAAATAAGATTGCTGGACTAGGAGATGAAGGGTGGATTAATATAGTAGGTCCTGCTAGTCACTGTGTTCCTAAAAGTGACAGTGTGCTTAAGGTGCTTACAGTGATGCAACGCTTTGAAGCACAAGGGTGTAACCGTGGATTGCTGACTAGTCTTTTTAAGACACTGTTTACTAGCAGTCTCTCTAGATTTGGGAGAAAACAGATATTCTTGATAGGACTTCTTACATCTGATGTAGTGGGCCAAAACTCATTCTGTAATAAATTTGTTAGACTTTTAAGATGCCGCTGGATTGTTTTGTTTGTTTGGTGGTGGTTTTTTGCTCTTATCCAAGCACTGAGCAGAATTTAAGCTTGTGGGATATATTCCAGAGGAAGGAACTGGCAAAACCACCTCTGAGTATTCTTTGCTTAAGAAAACCCTGTGAAATTCATGGAATTCCCGTAAGTCTACAGGCACACACGCGCGCACACAGATTTACTTTGTTTTTTTATTTTACAAGAACCTAGAGTTCTACCGACCAGAACTAGTTCAAAGGAAGTGCACTTCATAGTCAACCATTCTTAGGTCAGGAATCTCTTTAGGCAACAGTAAGGAAGAGAACTCACAGTGTTTCTGTTCAAAAATATATTCCTGGAAATTGTGGGTTTCCTTCTTTTATGCAGAATAATTTCAAGGAGGAATGATGCTTTTTAGGCACTGTTGTTAAACCACTGAGAGTCAGAAATTATTGCTAATTTTCTACAGATCACCCAGGGATCTCAGTGGTTTCTAACCTTTGGTTCTCCAGATGTATGGTCATTGGCTGGGGGTTCTGGTTACTGAAGTGCAAAACAGTGTCGACTGGTAGCTCTCCTATCAGTGAGGCTGGCAAAACTCTAGGTTTTAGGTTGAACTTTAGAGGAGCTCTCCAAGGTGCTAAGCCTATTTTGGGGCTAGGGTTTAGCACCTCAAATTTCCCACTCCACCAACGTAAAACCGGCCAGCTGCCATTGGTACAAAATATCTGAAAATCCAAAGGTTGAGAGCTACTGAACTGGTAGATTCAAATCTCCCTTCTGTCCACCACATTGTTATCTTGTTATTTTCAAAGGTATAACCATGTTACTCTCTCCCAGCAAAACAAAGAAGAGTCTTGGACGCCTTTAGGACTAGATTTATTTTATGAATTATGATCCAGCTGTGGACATGGACTGTGATCTTGTCATATTCATACTAAAATAAACCTGTCAGTCTTAAAAGTGCTCTAAGATTCTTTCTTGTCTTATTTTGTTAGGAACCTCCTGGGTTGAGAGGCACAAGATTCATGTTATATAAATAAGTGAACAAAGGAAATAGCTGCAAATGAGGCAGATTTGTTAAATGAGGGTTTTGTGAATGGAAGTTTTCAGCTTCTTCTGCTGTCTGTTTAAAAGTTTCATGGCTGGAAGGAGCTTTGACTTTTTCCTTTGGTATTATTATTTATTTTTATTTATTTATTTGATAATGTTGGACTGGTTGAGAAGACAGTTGCACTGCTGTTGGTTGCCGATGCCTGTTCCTGGTTTAGCATGCCAGCATGGAATGAGCTGTCATGAAATGGAATGGGCCTGTTTTGAATGACAAAGGCTAAGAATTTTCTTGGTGTCTCTTTGCTCTGCAGACAAACAGGAGAAAACCATTTCCAGGAGGATTTTCCAAATGGCTTGGAAATCTGCATTAGGGGGGATACGGCTTTAGCAAAGCAATGTTTGGATCTTTTCTGATGCTTAACAGACACTGTTGCCGTGATAGTTGGTGGCAGATGTCTGGAAGCATATATCTTTTCACAACAGTTGCACTCACGTAGTCTGTTCCACCCTTTTAGGTACAGAAATTACTCTGCATGTGCCCAGTAGATATCCATGGGATCTATCAGCTGGATGAACGTCGTAGAGATGCTGTGATTGCCTTGGGAATTTTTCTAATTGAGTCTGACCTGCAGGTACGATTTTATTTTTAATTTAATTTTTTTTAAATCTAAGATGTATTGTCTGGTGCTTCTCAAGGTATCTGATATGGTAGATTGACAATTTTCCCCAATGTGTCAGGAACTGGTATCATATTTGCAACATGCAGAAGGCTCTTGTAGCACCTTTGAGACTACTGAGAGACAGAATTTAGTAGCATAAATTTTCATAGACTTAAATCTGCTTCATAGAGTGAGATGCTTAGGAACAGACCTTATGAGCAGATGGTATATGTCTATAGCCGTAGAAAGGCAAAACTTATACATATGATGATGTGGGGACAAGTTCAGTTGGGGGACAGTGAACAAACAACAGTGGTGTACAGGAAGGCATATGGGAAATGAGTGGTTTTTCTGGTACCCAGTCCCAAGCTGTGAAAGGGTAAATACTACAGATTTCCTGTCACAGGTACCCTTTTTGTTCTCAAAATCAGGAAGCTAGATATTCTGATTGTTATAGAATCAGGAAGCTAGTTATTTCGTTTTATACAGGATTAGGACAGGCCTCGGTCTAAACAAGTAGATCTACCACCATAACACTTAGTTTGGCTTTATTGGGTGGACAGACTCCTAATGTGGACTTGTCAATTGAGTTCCACAGTGAGACGTTTTCTAAGAAGGTGTCTTTAAAAAGCTGGTCACAAGTTACTTAAGAAAAGTGGACTACAAACAATATCATGGTCTAAGTTTAAATGTTCTCTTTCTAAGAAATGCTTCTCTATGGGTAATCTTCAATAGAAGAGAACCATGCTCCTTGCTTGGCACTTGGTTGCCTCAAAAGCACAGCCAGTCCTGCTTCATTCCTTTCATTGGGGAGCAGGTATTCAGTTGTGTTTGGCTTTTCCTCTTTTAGAACTCCCTCTCCTTCTGATTGGTCTTAGAGGCTTTTGAAACTGGTCCTGTGGTCTGCATAGCTTGTAGTTTTCACATTACTGTTTCCTTTTCTCTACAGGTTGTATCTAAATTCTTATTGTTGTTTCAAAATATCCCGTTTCCATTCCAGCATAAAGATACTCTTGTTCCATATCTTCTCCGGCTCTTGAGAGGCATTCCTAAAGTGCAATGGATAGAAGAAAGCAATTCGCGGAAAACTCGAGGTGACATTTTAGTTTCTTTGTGTCCAGGTGTAGGTTTGAGTACCTTTCTGTAATTAATAGATTATAGTTTGAATCCAGTTGTTAGTCTCAACTGGAGTAAACTCATTGAATCATTGGAACTTATACAAGTCTTAAGAGGTAAAACTAGTGCCAGTCCCAACTAGAATAAACTCATTAAAATGAATGGGACTTGTTAGTTATCACAAGCCAAAATTCCATTGATTTTAGTTGATCTGCTCCAATGAGAACTAACACTGGGTTTAGTCATAAATGTGCAAGCCTATATGGGTCGGCTTAGAAGATAGTCTTCTTGATCTCAGTTAGGCTTAGTCCCTGTTAAGAGGATAAGGAACTATAGACTAAGGAGCAGTGGGGTGTTCTCACTTCTGTTTTCTCTTCATGTGGTGCAGCTGCATTAGAGTGATTCACAGTAATCTGGCTTTGGCTGTTCCTAACATGCAGATTCCATAATTGTCTGTTTTTATTATCCTGATATCCTGTCTTTCTTACATTGATCACAAGATGGCAAACGGAAACCTCACAGTGAGGCACTGACTGGATCAGCTTAGCTTCAGCGAGATTGTTCTATCGTATGCTTTCAGATCAGTTACTCACAGAATTGTCTTTTAGATGTCCTTTCTGCTATGTGGGAACCACTTCTGTGAGCAAATCTCTTGTGGCTGAGAGACTGTTACCCAATCATGTGAATGGATTATAGTTTACTGGCACAGCACTGATCTCATGGCAAGTGTCTGTGGCGGTGGTTCCCAAACCTTGGTCCTTCAAGTGTCTTGGACTTCATATCCCAGATGGCCCCAGCCAGCTTGGCCAACCATCAGGAATTCTGGGGCCTGACCAGAGTTTGGAAACCACTGGTCTATGGAACTGGTCCCTGCCCGTTTGGTTGGGTTTCCCAGTGAAGCAGATGTTGCACATGAATAAGTAACTCTGGGAGCATGTCTAAAGGGAGAATGGCTTACTGGCTGTAGAACAAACTACAATATGAGAATTTGGTCTGCGTGCACTTGCATGTTGGTGTACCTTTATCAGCTGTGCCATCGGATACTGAGCAAACTTAGGCCTGGTTCTATTCTAGCAATTTTGTTCTGGGAAGTCACAGTTTATTGAACTGAAAATAAGCCTCGTGACTACACAATCATTCCTCACTCTCTTGCTTCTTTCTGTCTCTTCCACCTCGAGTTCTGAGAAAGACAGTATGCTTTCTCAATTCACATAGTCCAAACTTTCATTTGTGTTTAAACTAGAATTGTTGAAGTGGACATATATTCAGCTGGTTTGTCATAATCCCATTATATTACTATACTTGTAGGCATGCTTCCAGTTGCAGAAAACTTCAGCTTCTGCTTGGTGACCTTATTGTCAGATGTGGCTTACAGAGATGCTGCTCTGAGAGAACAGGTAAAATTAATTGGAAGCAAAAGTAATAGGCAGTGACATAAATGCCAATATATTAAAATATTTTCCTAAAGTTAAGAACTCTGACACTCTGATCTCTGTGTGACCGATCACGTAAAGGATTGTGGAGTTGTGTAATTTGTGTCTCAGCATCAGTTTTTAAAAATTCCTTAACTATTTCTTGATGCAAAATCAACCTCTTCCAAAAAGTTTAAATAATCATACTCTGATAGATGCAGGACTGGGTTGCTTCTGTCCTTTTCATTTCTCTTCCCCCCAAGTAGACTATTAATGTTATAAATGTGTTTCTTGGTTCATTTCCATGTGCAGATTTTAACTATGTCTGTCGTTAATATTTTAGGTTATAGAGGCAATTTTACAAGTGATGCAGGTGCTGCTGGGGATGTGCCAGTCTCCACAAATCCAGGACAAAGGTACTGGACATGCTTTTCCAATAGGTGATGGTACATTTATTACAACTAATATGAAATCCTGTTGTTCTTTGTCCTGTTACCTTCATTCGCAACAAGCCAATATAACCAGAACAGTAGCCAGACTTTAAATGCCAAAAAAAAAAAGTTGTCCTCTTCTGTTGTTTTTTAAGTGAGATTAGTCTTACTACTTTTCCGTTATATCATGGATATGTGACCTACTTCAGATATAACAGGAAACTGATTCCCATTGTATGTTTAGAGTGCAGTAAGCCTTCAGTTGTCCTGGCCTTTTAACACTTTTTTTTTTTAACATTTATGACCATGAGAAAGAGGTTGGACACTTCTGCTTCTGGTTTCAAGCACATCATGTTTCACTGTTACATCTGATCATGAACTGTGGTTAGCTTAAACTCTGCTTCGTGAGAACAAGAAATGAAGCTGCAGTTTGATCTTCGTAAACATTGTACTTAAACAGTGCCGTTCGTAGAGCTCAGACATGAAAGAGAATGGTGGTTTAAAACATCAAGGTGATAATTTCCTCACAGCCACAAAAGAGGGAAGGGAGAGCATTTGAGTCCAAGGCTTGCCACAGCTTTCGCACGTAGTGGGAAAATGGCTTCCTATTGCATCTGAATCTGGGCATAGCGAGAGTAGTGTTTTTAGAGAGCAGATGTAGCACTTGCCAACAGGACAGACCGAAGCTTAGAAACGAAAGATTACCTTTGCTTTCTAGAATACTTATGCAGATATGCTGTGCCGTGCCTCATTGGAATTTCACGAGCATTTGGACGCTACAGCAACTCTGAGGAATCTCTCCTGTCCAAACTTTTTCCTAAAATTACTCCACATTCCCTTCGAGCCCCCAATGAGCTGGATGGTATTCGAAGACGCTCTTTCAATGACTTCAGGTCAATACTTCCAAACTCCTTACTCTCAGTATGTCAAGAAGGATCTCTAAAGAGGAAGACCAGCAGTGTATCCAGCATCTCACAGGTTTGTCTATTCTTCAAATAAAATCAACCGGAAACTACTGTGAGCCATGGGCTGGTTTTAACTGTCAGACTGATATGCTCAGGACTCCTGTTTCACATAGCATCGAATAGCACTAGGAGAGGGCTGTAACTCAGTGATAATGCATGTGCTTTGCCCCCAGAAGGTTCTGGGTTCAGTCTGTTTTACGTCCAGTTGAAAAGGAGATTAAGTAGCAGGTAATGAGAAAGACCTTTCTGTGCCTGAGACCTGTTGCCAGTAGAGTAGACAGTATTGTGCTCGGTTGACCAGTACTGTCACATGGGTTGGGGCATCCTCTTATACTAGCAGCCTCCTTGGAAAGAGATCATATTTTCATCTTTATCCTGTTCCCCAATCACCTCCCCTCCAGGGGCAACAAATGAAAAAAGAGGTCTTGGATCCCAGTTTTTAGAATATTATTATATGTTGGTCTGAGATTCTTAGATTTGTTACTTCAGAGTTCTGTTGACCATTTTAATATGCATGATTCCTCCCTCCCCATTATAAAAATGTGAACTCCAAGTGATACTTGACTGCATTTTGTTCGTTTCAGGTCAGTCCAGAACGCGGAGTTCCTCCGCCCAGTTCTCCTGGAGGTACCACTGTACAGTACTTTGAAGGTATACTTTTGCTGTTTGGTGATAGGTGGATGGATGGATGGATAGATATTTTATTATGGTCATAGACCAGCGTAAGAGCAACAAAATTCAAATAAAAATATATATAAATATCCGAAAGGATACAAATACAGATAGGTATTAATCTGCCAGGGTTACAGAACCCAACTAGTCCTAATAGAGCCCAGCTAGGTGATAATTAGTTTGTGGAAGTCATCACCTGAAAATTTTAATTGCTGCCACACAAAATTTAGCCACTTTATAAATTATATTAAGATGAGTATCTGAAAGCAGCAAAGAAACATAAAACTGTTCTGAACTTCCTGGATATTTGTAAAATATTGGCAAAATAAGATCAGCATTTGGGTCTCTATAGTGTAAACTCTCATAGATTATTTTGTTTAGGGTGCAATAAAGTCTTTGAATACCTGGAGCTGATCCATATCATATGTTTAGAGCATCCTGTTTGGACATTAGCCAGTACACACTTGCTTGGAAGTAAGCTCTGCTGAACTGTGGAGTTGTTTCAAGATATGTACATGTAGAACTAGGGTACAACAATCCCGAGAGAGAGAGAGAGAGAGAGAGAGAGAGAGAGAGTGTATTTAAAGGTTTTTTTCTTAAATTTTTGCAGTAAAATGTATTCTCTGCATTCACGGGTAGAAGCTGTAAAAAATCCCTTACCCCCGGTTGCTTAGTTGCAAAGAGCTTATTATAGTAGCTAAAACATAGTTCAGAAGATTAATGAGAGTAATTTTAAACAAGAATGTGTTATACTGCACAAAAACTGCAAGACAGAGAGAAGGGATTTTGAATTTCCTTTTACAGTTGTAAATAAAGCACAGGGACATTATATAAAGTGAATTGTAGAATATGTATGGCCTATGTAAGTGGGAAAATAAACCAACTCCTGTATCTGGAAAGACATTCAATTAGATGGGTTCATATGCGTTGACCATAAAATGTGTTCTTGCCTTGCTGTTTCTCAAGAAAGAAATATAGGAAATTGGTGCTTCCTTTGGTCAGCCTTTGGCATGTCTCTTTTCTACTTGGGTTGTAATTTCTTTGTGAAAGGAGTGTGTCCCCGTTTAAGTGTCTGGCCTAGTAGTGGCCTCAAATTTGCAACAGAAGTATTTGGGGAAGCGCACATAATTCTGTGCTTTTTACACAGAACATCCAAAAAGATCATATACCATTTAAGCACAACCATATTTTGTCCTGCCTCTTTTTAGGTAGGCGACTCCAACCCTGAAGGTGCTTTGTCTGTAAGCCTTCCAGACTTTGGAGCCACCATGAGTTGAAAGCCAGAGTGCTAGCTCCTTATTATTCTAGTTAGAGGTGGTGCAGGTTTTGTCTAGGGTGATATTCATCCCCTAGTCCTTCTGCGTACCTATGGGAATATTGCAGTCTGGAAACCAAGTGAGCTCATATACCCAGTGTCTTCAGCGGGCTTGCTGGCTTTTAGTACCAAGTGTGCTTTTGTCTGTGAGTACGTTTATTCTTAATGGCCCATGGAGCACATAGACAATATGGGAATATGCTAGAATAATTCAGTAACATTTTCTTCTTCTTCTTCTGTATCTTTTTTTTTTTTAATAACAGGTTCTTACCTGCCTGATGGGAGTGCAGTAGATCCTGAGTATTACTTCTCCACTATCAGTTCAAGCTTCTCTGTTTCTCCGCTCTTTAATGGCATTAGCAACAAGGAGTTCAGCATTCCACTAGAAATGCTCCGACAGCTGCTCAACATGGTATTTATCTATTTGTTTTGTTTGTTTTATTTATTTATATCCTGTCTTGTATCCAAAGACCTCTGGGTGATGTACAATAAAATCAGCTTAGAACATTTTAAAACAATAATTTTAAAAGCCTCAAAGTGTGTTAAATCCTTTCTCACTTAAGGCAATTTAAAAACAGTTAAAACAGTGTAAAATAATAGAAACTACAGCATGGGTACAAATGATATAAGATCAGTTGCACTCTGCATGCTTTAAGAACATCCATATTTTGAGTTGGTACTGGAGTGACACCAGTAGTAGTTCCAAGCAGGCCTCTGAGGAAAGGATATTCTATAAATAGCGTGCCACAGCAAAGAAGGCCCCCTCCCATGTCCTTTCCACAAGGTATTGTCCACCACATTGGTCTGTTGAAGTGTTCAGGAAATCTTGTAAGATAAATATAAGTATGCTTCTATAATGGAACCAGAATGTGTTGTTCTAAACCAGGTGAATGGTGCCCAGTTATATGTGTGAACTATGGTTAGAAGTTGGTTATCTCCTCCCTGGGCAGACCAAAGGGCAGATTGTATTTCTGACTTCTGTCTTAAAGATGACCTACTCTAGCCAGCCAGCCGATGAAGGCCAGACCACTATTCCATGTTTGGCAAGATGGCTCCTCCACAAACTTCCAGCTACCAAGTTCCCGTATGCTGTTGAGTTTGGTGCTATAATTTAATTGATGCAGTAACTCGGATTCTTTTTGTCTGGTGTAAGAGCCTCATGCTGTTTACCAGGAAGTTGGTTCCACTTGCTAGTAAAGTGGGGCTTTCTCCAGAATAAATGTGTTTTCTAGCCTAAATTGCATTCTGCAGAAAGACTATAATAGAATGTTTAAAATGTTCATTTTGTCATTTAGGTGAAACAGATTGTTGGAGATTCTGTTCTCAAAACCTTAGATGCAGTGGTCACTGAGGTTATGGAGGTATGTTAACTTTTTACCATACAATTATAATGTAAGGAAATCAGCTTATTGTGGACTGCTGTGAATTGAAGGGCTTGGGTCTGGATTCTAAAAACTAGTAGTGGCAAAAGGTTGGTCAGCAAGACTAATGACCAAAAGTAGGCAAATAAGTTCATTTTCAGGGTTTTTGCTGTGTTAATAATACAGACATAGTGTTAAAACTGCACAAGCTAGCAAAGCTAGCATGTTTGTTGTGTGTCTTGTTTCATATGAAAAGTTGCTCCCTGGAAATTTGGTTAGTTCACAATTACTGGGTTGATGCTGAGACTGGCACTGTGACTTGAAGGTAAATAATTATGAAAGTTGGTTTTTTCCTTCTGATTGGAATGACACTGACCTATTTGAGCACATCTGTATGAGTAAGTGGCAAACAAATTAAATGATAATGTCATTAATGATAACAGTAATAATAACGGCTGCAACATTGCTTCTTAGATCATCTGTAGTGGAAACCTGATACTAAAGCTTTTTGGGCTACCAACAGTGTAGACAAATATATGCAGCAGGACAACTATTATTGTCTCCAGAACTGGTCTTCGGTCTTATTGTTTGAGCACAACTGAACCGTGCAACCAAACTTAAGTGTAATGATAAACAAGCATCTTTGCTTAATGAATCGCAGTGAGAATGAACTGCATGCTCATGCTTTCAGCCTGTTTGGATTGTCCTTTGCACAAGCAGGTAAGTAAAGCAAGCCAGGATAGTTTAATGTGGTGCCCAAACCTGGGATCATGGGTCATTGTGCCCAAACAAACCAGCCTTTGTAAGATAACTATAAATCCTACTTTGAAGCTGTTTTACAACCCTTATTTATTTACCAGACCGTAATCTTAATTTTATCAGACCATTGTCTCCAACATCATGCTAAGCTTTCCGTGCCTGGTTCAGTTATCTGCTTGTGTGAAGGGAAAAGCGGAGTGGGAGTGAGCAGGCTGCACACGATGAGCGGTGTGGTTGCACTTTGTTATCCAGCAAACTAAGTTTCCTGGCTTATTTTTGTCTGCTAATGTAGCTAGCACGCGTGTGACACTCATAGACTTAATCTTTCATTTCCATGGTAGTATGTTGATGTGAATTTTTTTATACAACATTGTCTGTGTGCATGATAGATGAGACCCTGCCCCAAGAGGTGTATAAACTAAAAAGCAACATAAGGAAGACATCTGAGGACAGGGAAGCAAAACTAATCTTTTCTGGAAAGTAGTATTGAAGATTTCTCTGTGTTAATGTGATATTTTGGAATTTTGTCTGTGGATTAATTTTCCAGAATACCATCACTGACTGTGATCCTTTTTCTTTTAAAAACATTTTAGACAAATCCCCATACAGAACTGTTCTACAAAATGTTCAGTGATCCTCTGTATGTAGCCCAATTCAAGATGCTGAGAGATACGTTGTATTACATGAAAGGTGTGTAAAGTGAATAAGTAAGTAATGGGTTTCACTCATGACAGTGTAGATCAACTGAATGAGACCATGGTTTACTGTTGCATAAAACAACATGCAACTTTTGCTGATATATTTAAAGAAACTGCATTTCTCTGCTATGTCTAAAGATAAGAGAGCTGGGGTTTTCAAAACTAGTTTGTTGGAACAAGTCTAGATAGATACTACTGTGGTTTCAGATTCTGGTTTGTTCTTCATCTGTAATTTAAATTGACCTTAATTTGCACAGTTGAGTTTCACAGAAGTAGAAAATTTCCTGTCTCTTTGCAGCCGTTTGGATTCAAAGAGATACTGTTCTATTTAATCATGTTTTAGATTTTCTTTGCTTGTTACCTCTGTTTCTTACTTACCTCTTTTTCTCTTCATTCAGATGTGGCCATGGTGAGAATTTTGAATGTTTCTTTTCTTTCTTCTCCTAGATCTCCCAAACTCGTTTGTGAAGGAAATTCACGATTTTGTATTGGAACAGTTCAACAGTAGCCAGGCAGAACTCCAGAAGCTCCTTCATGATGTTGACAGACTGCACAATGAGCTGAATCCACTGAAGTTGCGTTGCCAGGCTAATGCAGCCTGCGTGGATCTCATGGTGTGGGCTGTGAAAGATGAACAAGGTATATTTGCCCGCATATGATGTTTTTCCCTCTTATTTGAGATACTTCTAACTGATTTTTTTTTAATACAAAGTTATAAGCTTCAGGTTGCCTGTGATGTAGTATTACATTGCAATCCTATGGATGTCTGTTCATGAGTCCTATCAGGTTCAATCAGAGGTTGGGAAGTTACTTTTAAGAAGAATGGATTAAATTTCGTGTCGAAGCTATTCATAACTGAGCAGCGGTGACACAGTGGTCCTGGTTCCCAGAGTCTCATCTTACCACTGCTCAGTTATGAATGGCTTCAGATATGCTTAGGTGCAGTGTTCTTAAAGTAAATTTCTAAGCTTTCAGTGTAGTGGAGCTTGCAATTGACTACTGTATTGTGTATCAGTATTAATAATATCGCAGGAAGTTGTAATATTTTAGGGCATGCTATTTATCCTTCTAGCACAGCAGTGGGGGCCATGTGGCTTTCTGGATGTTGTCAGGTTGTAACTCCCCACTTGGTGTCATGGCTCAAAAACCCCAAAAAGAGCACAGATTCCCCACTCTTGATTTAGCCCAATATTGTCTCCTCTAACAGGCTGTTGTAGGCAGAGGTCTTTTCACTGTCTGCTGCCTGAGTGTTTTAAATGGTGAGGCCAAGAATTTGAACCTTGGTCATTTTGCATGCAGAGTCTCTGCTCTGCCAGTGAACTATTAGGCAGTTACATGCTTGATCACTATTTTGAAATCTTATTGGTAGGCTTATGCATTTATGAAATCCTTGTGGGATCCTCTTAGTGGAAAACAAACAGCTTCTTAGCTGACCCTTCACTTAAGCCACCGGAAATTTTTGTGCTCTTAAGTACTTCCTGCTCTTAAGTACAAATGTATTCGGGTTGCAATCGTGGACTATCATATGTTGAGTCTTATCAAGGGTTTCAGTAGAGGGGGCTGTGCAAAAGATTGTAGCCTCACTCTGAAGGGGCTTTTCGAAATGCACAATTCATTTAACTTGATTTCCTAGAGAGAACAGTTTGGTGGTTTGGTTGCATCTGTTCTTCCATGTTGAAATAACTATCAAAGTTGTCAGTTAAAAAAAAAAGAAGATTTTCATCTAAACATGCAGGCGTGGTCTCTTGTAATACTTTCCGATTTTGTTCTTTTGCAAATAAGGAGCAGAAAACCTGTGCATCAAGCTGTCTGAAAAGCTGCAGTCCAAGACCTCCAGCAAAGTTATCATTGCTCACTTGCCTCTTCTGATCTGCTGTTTACAGGTCTGCTAAGAAACCGTTTTGACACTTAATCCAGTTAGTGTCCCACAACTTTTGTTTGCACGGTTTGTTATGGATAAAGGTTGGGTCTGAGCGTAATTGCCAGTCCCTATCCAGATTAAAAAAAAAACACTAGTGAGATATGTTATGAATAATATCATCCTGCGAGTGGTTACATGTTGGAGATCAGGGGAAGGGAATCCCCAGACCTAATCTGGACCACTAAAGTCTGGCCTTGATCAGATGGCCTGTCCGATCCAACCAACTAAAGGTCTGGCTGAGGCCCATTAGAAAATCCGTCTCTGAAGCCACACCCTTCAGTGGCAGAGAGATTCCGCTATGCACAATTGGCCTTCCTAATTCCAAAGATGAGAAAAGACTGTGATAGACACACAGTCACAGATTGAGATAACAGCAGTATGCTTCTTCCCCCTCATGCAGCTCACACTTAGTGCTTGGAAGGTCAGCAGCAGAAGGTTGTGTGTTATCCCTGTTATATCCAGTTAGAGTTTCAGGTGCCTAGACTAGGAGTTGAAAGTGCTACTGCATGACCTTTAAAGCTCTTGCGTGGATAGATACTCTTACACAGCCTTTCTTCTTTTTTAAAAAATCATTTTTATCAAGACTACAAAAAAAAATCATATAGAATAAAAAAGAGGGGAAAAAAGAGAAAACAGTACAGACATTACAAAACATTAACAAAGTACAAACATACAAAGAGAAGAAAAAACCCCTACAAGGTTTATCTACTAAAAGCAAATACCTAAAAATACAATATCATTAACTTCCCATTCCCCAGATTATGGGTGTTGTCGAGTTCTGAAGATTTTACTGCCTCAGATTTATCATTGCTTTCTTATTGTATTTACTCAGATAGTTTAGGTACAATTATCAAATGTATGCAATACATAAAAGAATAACTTAATTTTAATTTTAGTTTTAGTTTTACTAAAACTGTTCTAAATGCAGTTTTCAATCTAATCCTAATATAACTTGTCTGCCTTCAGCCCACAATAAAAATGACATAACCTTCTCCTAGCATTTTTACAATTCATTAATAGATTTATCTCTTAATAATGATGTTCATTTGTCCATCTCTGTCATGTCTAAAAGTTTCAAAACCCACTCTTCTTGGGATGGCATCATATTATTCTTCTAGTGCTTAGCATATAAAATTCTTGCTGCTGTTGTCATGTATTAAATGAATAACAGCCTTTCTTCTACAGTAAGAATGCACCCCTTCTTTTCTGTTTTTTCAGGGTCTCGGCCGCTTGTGTGAGAGATTCCCCGTGGTGGTTCATTCTGTCACTCCTTCCTTGAGAGACTTCCTTGTGATCCCTTCTCCAGTCCTGGTGAAACTTTACAAGTACCATAACCAATACCAAACAGGTATGCCTCTTCCATCACAGGATAGCCCCCTTCTTGATTTGCCTGTTTAGTTATTGTATTCCTCTCTTTATTGCAGCATGCCTTGGTACCCCCAGTCATAATTGTATTAATGGATATTTAAGAATGAACATTTTTTTAAAAAAAATTGAGAAACAGCATTTTTAAAGATGGCATCTTTTATGGCATAAGGATTTATTGTAGATAGTGTAATATGATTCGTTTTTATTCTGTGTTCTCCCAAAAATTCATGATACATCCTTCATTTTATTCTCACAAAAAGCCTGACAGGTAGAATAGACTGAGACTGAATGACTGTCCCAAAAGTGTCATGGTGCAGTGAGGATTTGAACCTGGGTCTCAAAAATTCTGGTCCAGTTCTTTAATCTCTGCACCACAGAGGCTATTCCATATTGCTTTAAATTGCTTAGCTGTCTTCTGTCCATTTGAAAGTCATTGTTCTACGGAAGCATCAAAGATCAAACAAAGTGTTTTCTCTCCAGATGATCTGTTTCTCTTTCTTGTTCCCTTAGGAGGAAATGACATCAAGATTAGCATAACAAACGAGCATGCTGAGTCCACTGTAAGTCTGATGTCAGGCAAGAAGAGTCAGACCTCCATGTATGAGCAACTTCGGGACATTGCGATAGATAACATCTGCAGGTATCCATTTGTCCTAGATATACAGAAGAGCTGTCTTTTTAGGCGGTAGGAAACTTTTGTTCTCATATTGTAAGGGACGAATCCTGATCCTTTAATTGGGGCTGCTAGTTTAAACCAGGAGCGAACAGACTTCAGACTTGTGGTGTCTGCTTATGCTTGAATAGTTGATGATGGTGAATTATCCACTTGTATCCTTCAGTCCTATACTTGGATTCAAGGCCACTTTTAAAAGTCAAAACGCACACAGTTAAAACAATTACAAAGCCATAAATAAAAATGTACAAAAAGTTATTACAGTGTAATTTGGTAATCCACAGAAATTAAAACCATGTAAAACAAATCCATTAAAAACATTAAGACTGGCAAGACAGAACACTGTTAAAAGCCCTAGCAGTTGATTTCTGAAAACCTGCTGCCACACAAGTTTTTTCTACTGAGAAGGCCCTCCGACTTGTTCCTACCAAACACACCTGTAAAGGTGATGGAACCATGAGAAGGGCCCCTCCTGAAGACATTAGAGTCTCATATTTGGAAGGTAACAGTCCTCCAGATAGATCACTGTTGACTGCAAGCACACTAGTGGCTGTCTGGTGGACTTACATTTAGAATTAAGGGACAGACATTGCTCTGCCATTTTTTTTTCCTGGCAGATCTGAGCTCATGGCCCTTTTGTGCAAAATCTATTTCTAGTGTTCCCCCAGAGTTCCTTAATTCCAGCAGTGTCATTTAGGTTTGAAGGCTGGCCTAGTGATTCTGTACCCTGTTTGGCCCAGTTGAGCCTGTTGTAGAGCAGGTTAAGGTCTTCTGATACATCTGTGTACATACTTAAATTTGGAATGCAGTTGTTCTGTACTTTAAAAGTGCCCTTGGTGATGCTGACCGTGAAGAGAGAGAGAGAGGGTGAACATCATGCCTGCTAAACAGCACCACCAAATGCTGCTGTGTCCCACCATCATTCCTCCACCATGTTTATGTGCCCAGGATTGCCACTCCTTGTTGTTTTTAAACTTGTGAACATTGATTCATGCCACCCATTGCATATTTATAATCTGCTTAATACCTCCCAGTAATAAAAGATGCTTTTAGAATAACCTCATGGCGGCAGCAGTAAAATAGATTGCAACAGAGCCATAGGGCGACTGATTTTTTGATGTCCCAGATGGCCACTGAAATAACCATATTATCTGAAGCCCACTAAAGGTGGAGTCTGGTGAGTTTCTGTTGGGAGGGATTTCCACAATGTATTTGCCAAGTGAAAGTTGCAGAGCTGGGAAGCTTTCCACTCTCATATAAGCCATTCACCCTCAGATTTCAGAGGCTCTAGAGCATAAACCAAGTGTAATTTTTCAATACAGCTTCCAGTTTCCATCAGCCAGCATTGCTACTCTGAGTATTGGTTAGTGTTTTTATTATTGTAAACATCACCAACTTATCAGCCAGAGGTGCTTTAATGTTTTAATTTTCCTGTTTGCCATTTCTTGCAGATGCTTGAAAGCTGGCCTAACTATAGACCCAGTCATTGTTGAAGCTTTCTTAGCCAGCTTGTCTAACCGCCTCTACATTTCACAAGAGAGTGACAAGTAAGTTATTTGTATGTAATGGCAACTATTTTGATGTTACTGTTCTCTGAAAAGGAGCCAGTAAGCTTAGGTAAAGAGATCTCTTACAGATGTGCATGTGTCTTTGTGAATCTTGATTAAATTAGTTCGATGCGCCTTATGGATCTCTGAAATGGTCATATGTAAGTTTACAAGATGTGCATATCATGCTTGCCTCACTGCTGGACAATGTCTTTGCTTGGTTCTGGTTTTTATTCCTTTAATCACCAGTAGGGGAAACATATATTTAAAAAATCATGGCTAAATACTTTTCAAAGGATAGTGGTTTTGTCTCTGGGTTGTGAGTTATAGCAGTTTCTCTGGCAGCACCCAAAAAGTTCCAGCCTGGTTCTTTAGAAAGTTATTGCACAGATTTGTCTTGAGTGGAATTATTATTAGCTGAATTTGAAGAGAAAGTGTAGAAGTGAAATTGGGTGGGTGTTGAAAGTACAGTACGTTACGGGTTTTGGAGTGGGATTGAGTATTTTAAATAAGAATGGGAAAGAGAGAATGACGGAGAAATGAAACTAAAAATAATTAGAAAACCAGTAAATTGCAGGTGTCACCATAAAAGGAAGGAAGAAGAGGTTTTTCTTTGGTTGAGAAAGAAGGGGGATATCTAAAATGATGCTTCTGTAGCAGAGAGATGAAGAATGTGTGGCCTTCCAGATTTTGAACTGCAGCTCCCATTGGTCTTCACCATTGGCTATGCTGGCTAAGGTCAATGAGATCTGGAATCCAACATCTGCAAGGCCATACATTTCCTACATCATAAAAAAACGGAGGACGAATGAGTTTTCAAATGCATAATTATTCTGAATCTGTGAAAATGTAAGCATACACAATTAATCAACTACAATTTATACTAAATTAATAGGTGATGTGGGGGGGGAATCTAGTTTATTACAGCTCGACCTATGTTAGGTCAAATTGTTTCTCATGTCTGTTCATGTTAGTAGAAGTAGATATGTAAAAAAAAATGCATATGCAGTTTTGCAAATGATGCAAATGAAATTTTGTTTGTTCAGGGAAGCCCATCTCATCCCCGATCACACAATCCGCGCACTGGGGCACATTGCAGTGGCACTGAGGGACACACCCAAAGTGATGGAACCAATTCTTCAGATCCTGCAGCAGAAGTTCTGCCAGCCGCCATCTCCTCTTGACGTGCTCATCATTGACCAGCTGGGCTGCTTAGTAATCACTGGAAATGTAAGAAAAGACACATTGCATGGGAGGTTGTCAGTTGTAGCTGGTATCTTCTGTTCATCTGGATGTACAAAGGCACTGTAGGTTTATAAAACTTTTTTTAGTCAATGCAGCTGTTCTATTTTGTATGCTGTATCAGAGTGCTTGCTTTGAATGTGATCTCTGTCTCTTCTCATCCCCAACTGCAGAATGCTCCCCAGAAAGACTGGGAGTGGTAGGCTATTTCTTTACCCTATTCTGACTGAGAGGCTCCCCTGAATATTAGTCAGGGTCTTTTGCTTTTGGACTGGACACACAGGACCAGGTGCCAGAAGGAAGATGAGACTAGCAGTAAGCGGCAGGAACAAGGAGTGGGAAGTTGCTGAGCAAGAGGCAGAACCAGATGTCAGAAGGGAAAGATAGGGTTTCCCTTGCAGTGTTAATATTGGGGGCCACTTTCAGGTGAGAATTAGTGAGATGGAGTGTTCGATCCTTGCCTTTAGCCCATATTAACTTTACCTTTCAGGTGTCTTTGTGACAAATTTAAATTGTTCCGTTCCCTTCTCCTCAGCCAAATTTTACAAGTAGTGCTTGGCAAAGTTCCTTTTTTGTACTACAGCTCCCAGAATCATCCAGGCAGCATAGCCACTGGTGATACTAGTTGAGAGGATTCTAGGGGTTTCAATCCAGGAAACGAACTAATTCAGTGGGCAGTTAGGCTTTATAGAATCATAGAATCATAGAAATGTAGAGTTGGAAGAGACCCCAGGGGCCATCCAGTCCAACCCCCTCCCATGCAGGAACACCCTCAAAGCACTCCCGACAGATGGCCATCCAGCCTCTGCTTAAAAACCTCCAAAGAAGGAGACTCCACTACACTCCGAGGCAGCCTATTCCACTGCCGGACAGCCCTGACCATCAGGAAGTTCTTGCTGAGGTTCAGGTGGAATCTCCTTTCCTGCAGCTTGAATCCACTGGTCCTTGTCCTAGTCTCTGGAGTGGTAGAGAACAAGCCTCCTCCCTCTTCAACATGACATCCCTTCAAATATTTAAACATGGCTATCATGTCCCCTCTTAACCTTCTCTTCTGCAGACTAAACATACCCAGCTCTCTAAGTCTATCCTCATAGGGCATGGCTTCCAGGCCCCTCACCATTTTGGTCGCCCTCCTCTGGACCTGCTCCAGCTTGACCATGTCCTTCTTGAATTGGGGTGCCCAGAACTGGACACAGTATTCAAGATGAGGTCTAACCAAAGCAGAGTAGAGTGGTACAGTACCTCCCTTGATCTAGACACCATACTCCTATTGATGCAGCCGAGAATTGCATTGGCTTTCTTGGCTGCTGCATCACATTGCTGACTCATGTTCAGCTTGTGGCCTATTAAGACTCCTAGATCCCTTTTACACGTACTGCCATCCAGCCACGTGTCCCCCATCCTATATTTCTGTATTCCATTTTTTCTACCTAAGTGTAGGACCTTACACTTCTTTCTGTTGAATTTCATTTTGTTAGCTTTGGCCCAGCAATCCAATCTGTCCAGGTTGAGGGGACAGATTTCCTTTCCTCTCCTCAGCTTTCTGATTTTATTTGTATTGATGCTGATCATGTATTTTTGTATGCAATGCTAATTTAGGGTTTTTTTTCCTCCCCAGCAATATATTTACCAGGAGGTATGGAATCTGTTTCAGCAGATCAGTGTTAAAGCAAGCTCAATTGTATACTCTGCAACTAAGGACTACAAGGATCATGGATACAGGTAATCTTACTGTAGTTGCTGGGTAGTCTGAACATGATTGGTTGATTTTCTAAAAAACCTCTTGTCCTATGAAATTTTACAGTTCTTCCCAAAGCTGCTACTGTTTTATTTCCCTGCAGAGAAGCCAACACTGACCTCTCTGTCTCCAAAGTTAGATTACCATCACAAGTTTTGTATTAGATTGCAGCTGCTTCAAATAAAGGATAATTTTAGTTTTCATCCTTATTAATATTCCTGATGGCATTGTGGTGTGTGGCAAGGTGCTATGCTAAATGTGTTAGTCCATTGTCATTTCTGCAATTGAGCTGTGAATTCCCAAACCCCAGAATTAAGCATTGCCATTCTCTGATTTAAAAAAAAATCTGCTGCCTCAACATTAGGAGTTGGGAAAAGATTGATTGGCGATAAAAGGGTTTGGGGGGGATTGGGGATCATGGTGAAGTTCATCTTTAGAGGGTTGACTTAAGATATACAACCTTCCAGGAAGGTGATCTTTAAGGAGGCCCAGGTGGCCACATCACCTGTGCTACCCAGCTTGTGTTCCCCCCTCCCAAGCAGATGGACTAAAGTTTCCTGTCTTAGCAGGCAGCTGTCAGACCCTGCAAGGTCCCTGCCTGATTTCCTGTGCAGCTAAGTATAGGCAAACCATGGCTTACCTAAACTTCTTTTTATGTGTTTTTTGTTTTTCTTGTCCCCACCTTCATATCTTCCCCTCTAGGTGTACAATCTGTTCTCTTCTGTCACCAACAACATCTTTCTCCCAATGCAAAACAGTGTCTGCTCCTTCTCTTTGTGACAAGTGTTGCCTCAGTAATATTTTAAATGCTTTCCAATTGATACCCTTTACAGGTCCCGCTAGTTCAAATAATGTTTTAATGTTGTTGCCAGTGTTCCAATTAGAGGAAATTGTACTTGGCATTTGTGCAGTTCTACTGCAGAGGAAGACAGGAAATGTTTAGTAATCAAAGGATGAGTGCTGATGAGTTCCTTACTTCTGTTTCCTCAGACACTGTTCCTTAGCTGTTATTAACGCCCTGGCTAACATAGCTGCAAATATCCAGGATGAACATCTTGTGGACGAATTACTGATGAACTTGCTGGAACTGTTTGTACAACTTGGGCTCGAAGGAAAGAGAGCCAGCGAGAGAGCAAGTGAAAAAGGTCCAGCGCTGAAGGTACACTGGGAAAAAGCAAAGCATGCTTCTCACTGTTAAGCTATTGATGTTAATTACAATCCCATGTACAGCTAACCAAGTTTCAGCAAGAATTAAGGTTAAATTGCGTATGGCATCAGGGGACCTGTGATAAAAAATCTACCGTTTTCAAAAAGTTTATTGGCAGCATCACGGGGAGGAGAGCAAATCTAAACCAAACTATGACTGTAATAGTTTTCAAAGATCGTTGCCAGTTTGAATTACCTGTGGAGCATGACCATGCTGGTATGATGTGGACAAATGGCTTCTGAAACCGGTTTCAGCAGAGGAAACTGTCCGGAATTATGGATTCTCCCATCCCCATTGGCCGGTTGAATCTCCCCCTTACCACTGCGATTAAATTTATTTAAAACAACAAGCAATCTGTTTCATTGTCACCTCTTGTGTGCACTTAAGCACCCTTAGCTACATGGTTGGTTGTGAATATTAATAGTGGAAGAAATGGTAGGGGGGAGACATTTACAAAATCACTTTTAATATTCATTTCACTGTTTGCATCAGATGCTCTCTGAATTTCACTACTTTATTGGTGTGTACTCATGCTCCCCAAAATTGACAAGCTGTGAGGCCTTTGAGGCTCTGCAGTTAGGGCTGAGGTTTCCTGATTTCTAGGAAATGGCCTTGAAAACTGGTGAGAGAAGGGAGGGAGAGCTTTATTAAAATCCCTGGGAACAAGAGTTGAGTCAAGACAGATCCATCAGCAATCCCAAGATTAGTAATAGAGTTAAGGAGCTGGTGCTTTGAATGTAGCAGGAAAAGAAAAAAACTTTTAACTTCTGTTTTCTGTGAGCTGCTGCATGGATATTAATATGTAAGTTTGGTCTTGAGGATGCTTTTTGAAGAGGAACCATAGCTGAAATGGTAGAGTAGCTGATTTGACTGCCAGTCAGAGTAGACAGCACAGGGCTATATGAATAGATAGTCCGTCACATTCTAAGGCTACTTCGAATGTTTGTATGTGAGACAGAGCTGGCTGGTCCTATGTAAGTGTGCCTCTTTACTCATGTGAGCCACTGTCTCATCATAGATAATAAGGCAGCTTAAACAGATCTTTCTACCAGTAACTAATTTCATTAAAGAGAGAACTAAGATCTAATTAGCCAGACAAATGGGACCTGTTGGCAGAGTTCAAAATCACGTTTTTGAGCTGCTTCCTAGAGGTGCCTGTCTGCACTTCAACTGGCAGTCCCAAAATCTGGATCTGAGTAGTGTTAAAAATTCCTCTTCTATCTTTCAGATGGATGAGATTCTGCTCACTTTCAGTACTGTCTGTATCCATGATAAACCTTTACCTTTTGTATCACAGACCAGTCATGGGCCATTTGAATGATTTAAGAGTAAAACTGCAGAAATTTCTTCTCTCCAAGGATTATTCACAGTTTTGAGTTGGCTTATTACAAACAAAGCAATGTTGAAATTAACTGTGCCATATCATTGCAGAGGATATGACAAACTGCACTTCTGAGCAAAAACAGAGTAGAAGCATCTGACCTTTGTAATTGCTTAAGAGATACTAATCTATACATGACATCTGAATACAGTGAATGTTTAAAAAACCACACAACAATTTTGAACAGAACTACAGCTCACACACACACACACACACACACACACGCACATTTGTAGAAGCAATATCAATGTCCTGTGATTGGTTGTGCAAAGGTATCCATCTTTTCTGGATTATTGGCAATGAAACTATATCAGAGGTAACCTTCAGGACTTAAAAGAATTCTATACTCATCCCCAAATTACAAATCCCAGGATTCCAAGGGAAGGGATCATAGCAGTTAAAGTGGCATCAAAGTACCATAACTGTGCAGTGTGAAAGAGACCTTGGTCAAAGCTTGGGAATGTTAGCTTTTCGAGCTACAATTTCTTGATTCCCCCCTGTCAGCGAAATGCAAAAGAAGTTCAAAGAACTACTACTTAGTTTTACTCATTAAAATGGCTGTTTTTTTAAAAGCTTTTTCAGTTTTTCAAACATCATCCCCACTTTTTTTTTTCCCTTAGGCATCTAGCAGTGCAGGGAACCTGGGAGTGCTGATTCCTGTTATTGCTGTGGTGAGTACTAGAACCAGATAATTTTCTTTCCTGAATTAGCCTATGGCTAACATTTTGGATATTTTGAGTGATAACTGAATATGGATGTGCACTGTAGCATGGTCAGCTTCCCTGTTATTGCTAAATGTGTGATACAGTGAGAAACTCTTGAATGCTCTCACTTCAGATAGATCATTATGGTTTTTTTGTCATACTGAGAAAAACCAATGGTGTAAGAGTACCACAAAAGGCACAGGGATGCAGATAGGAAAATAGTACCAGAATGTTGGACTGGGGCGAGGGGAAGGTAATAAATGTGTTAGAAAATAGTAACCTGTATCATAGCAACATAGCAAAAGTTTGTGAGGATTATAGTTCTCTTCCCCTCATTTTTAAAAGTACGTTCCATAATGAGGTGTGTGAAATACACTTGTTCCAGATCTTTGTTCTCAATATCACGTGTAATTTTTTAAAATGATGCCTTGAGCTAGTTCTTTTATGGTAGGAACTGCTTTGCCTTTATTTGCTTTTTGTAATTCAACCCGGACAAAATGCTGGTGAGTTGACGTCTGTAAAATACACATTCACGCATAGTTAAAGCAGTGAGATGTTTTGAGCATCGAACAACAGATGGCGAGTGTTTATCTTTCCAACTTTGGAGTACAAGTTTCTCAGAAACAGGAAGAGCCAGCAGGATCGCACCATGCTGATTTTCAGTTAAATTCCATGCAGTGTTACATGAAAATCTTTCGATATTCAGATAAAGTCACAGGAATGTTGACTGGAAACAAGTGCAAGGATTTTGTACTGGAACAGACTTCCCCAAGGTGCAAGTGATCGTGTTGTGTGTTACTGCTCCTTTTAGATGTAAAAGTCAGGATAGGGTTTAGTGATTCTTTATACTCAACACCTAAACTGGGTCGTCTTGAATCCTGTCTAGATCAGGGGTGAGCAACATATGGGCCACGTGGACTCCCCTGGCTATTTTTCCTGCCCCCAATGTGGCCCTTGCATTCAGCGGTGTACTGCTGGATTTCAGCAACACAGCCATATTGGGGAGGTTCCACATATATGCCTTATTTATTTAAGGCATTTATATATCACTCTTCAGCCCACCAGAGCCCCCAGCAGAGTGCATGACAGATGAAAATGTTTAAAACAATATGTAGATAAAAACTTTTAAAAAACAAAGTAAAAACACTTCTTTAAAATAATTTTAAGCCAAACCATTAAATCAACCAGAGCACTTTCAAGGACCAAAGGCTGTGTTGGGACAACACCTGTGGTAGCTGTCTCTCAGAAAATCAGAAGAGATGGAGCCAGCCTACCATCCCTTGGCAGAGAGTTCCAGAGTTGAGGTGCTGCTACAGAGAAGGCCCTGTCGGTTGTGTGCACGCCAACCTTGCCTTGTTCGGTGGAAGTACAAAGTGCTCTGTGAGAGCCAGGCACTGTGTTATAGCTTGAGAATGTGCTTTGAGGAAATGGTAGGTGGAGTTTTCCCATTTCCTGTCACACTCCTGAACTTTGGCACTGCACGGTGGCATCAGCAGGCACAACCCCTGGTGCAATCCAGGATGTGAAATTGGCCCTTCTGCCTGCTGAAGTTGCCCATCTCTGGTTTAGAGTGAAAACTTCACACAGTAGCTCTGTTTTCCCACACACCTTTATATTTGTTTTGACTTCAGAAAGCTCCCTTTGATTCTTCCTGTAGATAGTGTCAGAAAATTACTGTTTTTTCACGTTGATCAATGCCTACTGCTCAACAAATGCAGTTTACACTAATTATTCTAAAGACTTCAAAAATCTACTTTACTTTAAAGAGAGTTTGATGTTTCATCATCTGCATTTCTTTTTTTCAGCTGTTCAGTTCTCTGTAAATAACTGTTATGAGCCTTTGCAGAAGTTAATGGTTACATTAGGGGTCTGTAAACCAAATATTTGGTTTTCTTGCACAATTTATGATGATCGTGAGTTCCCAGCTCCTATTGTATGTGCTGTTCTGTTTTTTTAGATTGCTCCTAGGAATTGATATTTTTTTCAGAAGAGAATAAAATGCTGTTTAACAGAGGAGCTGATTCATGCACGCAGCAGGATGATATACACTAACAGTATATATGTGCTTAGTTAGGAACATCTGTGCAGCTGAAGATCATAGTATTGGGGGAGGTCATGCTCTGTTATGTGAATAACACATGAGCTCTTATTTTGGCATGGGAAAACTGACCAGCACATACTTAAAGAAATGGAGTAATTTGCTTGTTTGCACAACCAGTATATGCATTTTGTAGTTATTAGCCCCACTTCTGACCAGATTGTTTCCAGGTAATAAAACTGACAGGTAAAATGACTTTAAACTACTACTTATAAGTGTCTGGAACCTGTTTCTTAGCTGAAGGATTTTCATTTCATTTCTTTTTGTGCTAGCACATTGTGCACTCCTTACATAGGTGGTCAGAGGACACTTTAGCATTCAATGTGATTTTGGAACCTGTAGATGAGGGATGGAATCAGTGAAAATCAGGGATCTCCCCTTAAGCTAGAGCTCTGTGGAATCTGGACTACAATTTCCTATTTTACAGAAACCTTGTTTGTATATGCATTCTACTCTTCATCACTGGGTTGCTGAAATATAACCATGTTGAAGATTTTCTTGTCTTCAGTGGAAACACTGTCACATTGAGAGGACTATTTTAAAGATAAAACACTAGTACTTCCATACACCTAGCATACTTGGGCCAAAAGTGGAGCATCTGAGCTCAGGTGGAAAAGATTTAAGTACATGCTTTACTTGTGCATCTGCGTGTGTGGAACATGTGCTTAATAAAGTAACCCTACCTGTTGTGGAAACCTCTAACACTGAAGTCCCTAGTGAATCCAAAGCCCTGCCAAAGCTAACCATGGCAGTGTGGAAAGAGAGCAAAAGCAGCATTTCTGTACCAATAGACCAAAAGTTACAGTGGCAGAACTCCAAATTATATTGGTACTAACGCAAATAAAGATAAAATCTGTGTCTGCTATCCAGATTCAGATTTTTAAGACAACCTTTTATTAAACATTAATGAACATTGTAATTATGTTATATATTCCCAGAGATATGGAAGGTTGTTTTTTTTGTTTACTAATCATGCATATATGCAACTGCAGTGTATATTGCATAAAAAATAAAATAAGAATGGTGTGTGTATGTGTGTATCGGATCAGGACCTCTCTAGGATGTATAAACATCACCAACTTTGCTGTCCAAAGTGCATTGGAAAGCATTTTAGAATAAAATAGATCCATATATTCTTGAATTAATTGGGTTTATGTTCTTGCTTTGGAATCCCAAACTTAGACTTCTCTATTCCTGTTCTGTTTGCTTGAAAGTCTGCTCTGTATCAGCCTTCCCCAACTTGCTACCATCTCTTTCACCATCCCCAGCCAGAACGGCACTAGGTTAGAGATGACTGTTCTCTATAGAGAGGTGAATTGAATCCTAAGAGTTAGTTATGTGTTTCAGTAATGCTTTTATGCAGGAAACGTGGGGAATTGCAATTATTTTAGAAAAAGTCCTCTGTTTGAAAGGCATTGCTATGTATTAAGCATCAGCATCTGAATTTGGATTATATTTGTTCGCTTCAAAGGTAAAAGTAAAGCCAATGAAATTAGTGGAGGACAAGCCTATTAACCAATCATTCAGAAACTGGTGCCACTGGTGGTGTTGCTTTAACCGTGGCAATAGATCTTTATTTTGCCTTAGCCAAGGCATATGCATGGAGCCTTACATACTTGGTGGTAGAGCACCTGTTTTACAGCACACATCATCCCATATTAAACTCCACTATGTTTAGTTTAGAGTAGTCCCAGATAGCAAGCCATGGGAAGGCCCATCTTTGCCTAAGACCCTGGAGAATCACTACCTGCCAAGGTGGACAGCAATATGCTAGATGGACTACGGGGTATTTGCAGTGAAAACTGGTACATGCCAAGTGATATTTAAATTCCAGGTGAATTTACTGTAGCTTACCCCCTACTAAGTCAACATAGGATTGCAGTGTTAATGCATTTAAGATGAATTTCTTTTTCGAAAGTGAAACCAGACAGGCTGGCCTACGCTTTCTTCCCCATTTAGATTACTGCTGCATATAATCTGGTAATATTTTGCTTAAGACTGTTCCATCTTGCATTTTGGATCCCAGTTCCCAAATCTCCTTTACTTTCTCCCTAGGACCTCTTCTTACAGTGTTTAGGGTAGCCTTCTCTGCCTTGTTATGACTGCGGTTCACATTATCAGCCTAGATGAAATCTTATGTTTTCTTCTAGACTTCTGGTTATTCATTCCTCTTCAAATTCATGCAGCACCTTCTGCTTTATTTCAAATACAATCTAGATTAATTTTTTTTATTAGTATTCCATGCAAATCTCATGACATTTTAATAAACTGTAGTCACTCTCCTCTAATTAAGGTGTTAATCTCTTTTTGGCCAATAGGCAAGATCATGGGCAGCAGCCATTTTCACTCATCTAAAAACTGCTTTTGCTAACTGCTTGACTTTCTAAAGATCAGTGGAGCCAATTATAATAAGTTGGCAGGCGGCGTGAAAACGTTCACCAAGATGCAGGGTAAATTCTCCTGGATTCTATGTTGCTTTTAATGAACTGGACTTTTTATACTTTTAGGGCACAGTTATCCTTGCAAATTGTCATTAAATCATCAATTGCTGTGTTCTTCATTTGGGTGATGTTGCATTTATCATTCGGTAGCACTTGTTACTAACATATGACTTAAAATCTGCATATAAAACTGGTTACATTAAAAAATATTAAAGTTGCCTATTGGTGCATGCATCTTGAATGCTGAGCTCTGCTTTCTCAGACCTTGGTTGGGTTGGCAACTCTGCCCATGAAGAGCAAGCAGCTGGTGCGATGCTCGTAGATGAGGAACAGAAAAGGGCGATCGATGACAAAACGAATCTGAGCCGAAAGGGGCATGAAGCCTGCGGTGGTCACAGAGGCGGCCTCGGTGCCTTCTTCGTTCACTGTAATAGTCCCTTGGTGACTGAACTGTAAATGGTAGGGGAGGAATGTTATGGAACATCAATGAGCACAAAAATCGCATTTTAAAGATGTTGTAACATAAGCACCAATCTGCAAGTTTTATCCCACTCATTGGAGCGTCTTCAGCTATATGCTTTGAGGTTGACATTGGGCTGTTCTTGTCTGCCACTGGTAGCTTGTGGGCTAAGCAGTGGCAACGTCTCATCTCCGTGAGAGCAAGAGGTGCCTCTCCCCCATCCCCACTCAGCCTGCGAGCTGCTGATGCTCCTCAGGCAAGGCTTACAAGGGCATAGAAAGCTTTTGGCAAGAAGTATTGAGAGCCAGCATTGTGTGGTGGTCAAGCATTGGAGTACAACCCTAGAGACCAGGGTCTGATTCTCTGCTTGGCTGTAGAAACCCACTGAGTGACCTCGGGCACATCACACACCCTCAGCCCCCAGAAAACCCTGTGGTAGGTTCACCTTAGAGTTGCCATAATTTGGAAACAACTTGAAGGCACACAGCAACAACAACCTTGGTTTCATTGTGCCCCCAGAGTTTAGCTACCTTATTGATGATAACACTCTCTTCGGATATCCCTGAATAGTTGCCGTTTTGAGTGAACAGCTCGTTTATTCCCAGATTTTTCAGATACTCAATCAGGTCATAGCTTTTCTCCAGCTTGAATTTAGGCAGCAGGACCTCTCTTGTTCTGTGAAGAGCAAAATGGTGACATAGGCTTTAATTTTACTGAAGCCAAGACCACGATTTCAGAAGATTTTTTTTTAATCTGTGTCAGTAGAGCCTATTACATGATCCTCAACCAGCCTGGCTAGGAATTATGAGAGCAGTGGTCCAAGACATTTGGAGGGCACTAGGTTGCCGAAGGCTGACCCATTGCGTTGCATTCAGTGTGTTCTATATTCTCCATGCCTTGTGCAATGTGAACAGTCTCCGGGTGTATTAATCTAGTTTTATAGTATTGTCCTATTTAGCCCTCATATGCCAACTTTATTTTTTTTAAAAATGCAGTATGTGAATTGAGGGATGTTTTTTGACCCCAGGGAAAATTCCAGTAGAGGACAAAAAATGCTTCATGTGCAAGGCAGTGGGCTTGTATGCAGAATCAAGTGTGTTCTAACACTCAGTGCCAAAAAGACATAAAGTGGAATAAAAGTAAAATAAAACCAGATAAAATTAAGTGCAAAATTCTTGAATTGTGGGGGGCATTTCCTGATTTCAGTTACCCCCGCTCAGAAGAAATGTTGTTTTCTGCTTTCATTCCCAGGCTAGAAAGGCAATCGAGTTCTGAATCAGTTCTCAGTATGGTTATTGATTCAATTACTGAGGTGCAGCCTATGTTAGGTATGGGTAATCAAGTTTGCAGCTCCTTTACTCCCATGTAATGACTGTGACTTTGAGCACATTTGCCTACCTTAGACTTGGATGTCCGCTATGCCTCTTTCCAGAAAGGACACGATGTCTCAACTACCTCGAGACTAAATTGCTTGAACATGTAGTAAGCTGTCTTTGGAAACCTGGAAACTTTGGCTGATACCAAATACAGCTACTAAAGTTCCAGCTAGACTCTTCTTTTTCTCTTTCCATTTCTTTAAAGCAAAACATTTGGAGTTACAGTGCAAAACTACCATTTTACTGATGCACTATAACAAACAAAATTAAAACAAAGTTAAAAGAGACAGGAGAAGAGAACTTTTTTTTGTTCTTACATGTCTGAATTAAAAAGAAACTCAGGAGTGGAAACAGAATGTTACAGCTGGTGTTGGGAATTGCCAGAAAATAGATTGGGACAACATAAATAAACAAATAAAAATATTTTTGAAAAACAACAACCCAAGAAAAACAGTAACATAAGCTGCAAACTCCCAGCACATTTATCCTATCTAGAGGAGCCCATATCAAGGACCCCCCCATCCCATGTTGTTTTTCTGCAAACCATGATGCAATGAGGCAGGAGTGACATGCTGTGGTTGTTCAACAGGTTGAAAGGGGAAGAAATTACTGAATTTCATCTGTGTATTGATGATATCAGACTCCAGATTGCTGGATGATCTCTCCCAGCAACTTCTTGTCTGCCTTAAAGAGCACAAAAGACACAATAACACACTAGCTATGGTGCTGGATAGAGGTTTCCCAGCATCACGTCCAGTAAGGAGAAAAAAGTGGTGCTTTTGAGCCTCTAGGCCAGGCCAGGACCTTGAAGCTGTTCTAGATAGTCCTGTACTTTAAATCTTTCACACTGTTCACCAGCTCACATGCTTTGCTTTACAACCAAATATTCTGGAGAGTCTACAGCCTGCCCTGCTTCTTTTTAAAGTGGACACAGGTTACACCATTTCACTTGTGGCAGGACATGTGCATAATGCAGAACAGCTTGATTACAATGGTTGTTTTCCATCAATGTACTGTGTATATATTTTTACCTAATTGGACTGTATTGTGGGGTGGGGTGTCATGAAAGAAACTGGATCCACAGCAACACGTTACCTGTTAGTCATGCTTTTCTGCCACCTCTCTACCACCTGGGGGGTCAGTTGCTTTTCCAGTGCCTTCATGCTTGCTTGCTTATAGGGCAGTACAATCAGCATGCTGATATTACCCACATAGGGTAGCTGGAGCACGCCACAGTCAAGCTCATTATCCACCGTGGCCAGGAAATTGGCTTTAGTCCGCATCATGGGCACTTTGACGACCTCTTTCTCATTCAGACGGAAGGTATGTTTTTGTGTCATTTCCACTGGAAACTTGTTTTCCCAGGTTCCTGTTAACAAAGTGAAAAAATGAAGGCATTCCTCTTATGTCCTAAGCCACATCTTAACATGCAGTACAGCTGAGAGTCTAAAGCTGTCGAAGCCATGTTACAGTGACCTTGGCAGTTCCAGAGGAGGTTATCCAGTTCCCTCCCTTTCTGGAGGTTGCACGGTTTTTTCCCCTCAAAAATGTGATTGTCCAAGCATTACAGCACAATAGAGGGAGAACTGAATTTTGTCTCAAGAGGTGGTTCCAAACTTGGGTTGTCAGAGGTTATTGGACTTTATCTCCCAGAATGTCGCACTATAAGCCGTCCTGGCAGGGGCTTCAGGGAGGGGAAGTCCACCACTGTCCAGATTTAGAAGCCAATAGTTGAAAGCACTGGGAAACTAATAAACACAGATCCTGAAAACAAAAGATTCAGTTGATGCTAACACACTTTTAAGTTTTCATTGATAAACCTGAATAGTTGTTCAGCTGCCAATCTAGATGGCTTTAAAGGAGATTAGATAAATACGTAATAGATAAGTGTGTTATCCACTACCAGTCATGTTGGCTGTATGCAACCTCTGGTTTCAGGGGCAGTATTCTTCTGATTTTATTTATTCTGTGTTTTTGAACAAACTGACCTAATTTGATCTTTCTGGACCTATGTTGATCAGAACATGGTTATCCTTGGGACTGTGTATATCTCTCAATACAGTCCATGACTGTACCGTATCTATCATTGTTTTTGGGTTACTAAGTTTTGAGAGTGTTGGGTCCCAGGTAGAAGGAAGGTTTATTTGTTTTATTTATTGCTGCTTTTTGATGCTTGTGTTCAGTCTTAAAAAAAAAAAGAAGTGTTCACCAGTTTAGGGACTGCCAAAATGGAAAAGTGGTATAAAACATTACTGTTTGAAAAATTCTTAATAAGGACATATGTAGGCTTGGATCCTGGCAAGTGTGGAGTAGCTTCCATTTTTGTGCCGTACTTCTATGTGTGTGCTCTGCAGTGCACTGAGAGTCCCCACATTCCTCCCCATCCCCTACAAGCTCCATCCCCAAGAGATATGGACAGGAAAATGGAGGGAGAAGTTAAAAATCATCATCATTTATCAAAACCCTGATCCATTCCTCACCACTGCCACCAAGTTCTCTTTGACAGTACACATTTGTAGCTTTATGACACCAGTTTAACTGTTACTGGCTAAGTCCAACAGAATTCTGGGATTTGCAATTTCATTTGATATCTAAAATTCTCTGCCAGGGAGCTCTAGTGCCTCCCCAAACTGCAAATCCTAGGATTGCTTAGCACACAGCCGCTGCAGTTAAAGTGATACCAAAGTCCGATAATTGTGTAGTATGAAAGAGGCCCGATAGTAGCTTCTTTTAGAATTTATTGGAGCATCTGCCTTTCCTGTGACTTAAGATCATCAGGAAAGACTCTTATCTAAGTACCTCAGGCCCACCATGTCTACAAGGGAGAAAGCCTTCTCAGTTGTAGGACCTCAAATGTGACTGATGCCAATGGTGCAGTTGTTTTGCAGCTAGCTCAAAATGTGACTATTTGCCAAGACACTTTAATTGGCCAATTTCATCTGTTTTATGTGTTTTTTAAAGATATGTTTTCCATTTTGAGGATAAGTTTAAGATTTTTCTTTGTTTTAATTACCTTGTATTGGCTTAACTATGTTTGTATGATATCCAAATATCTATAAGAATGAATGGCAGTTTTAAAATGTATTACTGCTCATACTCATATTACTAATGTTATTTCTGTTACAGTTATTATGAAAAATAAAAGTACATTAATGCAGGATTTCTTGTTTAGGTTCTTTCCGCACTGATGGTATGATGTTTACCCTTACCTGCATAATTTGGAAAACTCTAGAATTTCTTGTTCTGAGAACTAGTCAACTTTTTTGTCCTGAGCAGGCAATATTTGGCTTGAGAACTGTTTCTCTTTAGGCTGGCTAAAATGCTGTGTTCAACTAACTGCAACAAGGATAACATGCCCAATTAAAGAATTACAGTACTAGTGAATTTTCCTTCTTCTACTCTTTTCTAGCCCCTACGAAAGCAGACCCACTAAATCCGTTGCTGAATGATATGTCAGCACCCATGTAAATCTCATTGATTCAGTGGCTGTACTCTAGTTAGGATAATAGCTGGATTAAGGATCTTAGTTAGTGTTCTGTGTAGTTATCTCTTCTGTCAGCCTTCCTTTACTTTGTGTTTTGGACTACCGTCCACTCCCCACACTCGTTCTTGACCTTGGTCTTGCTACCTAGGGTTGATGGAAGTTGAAATCTAAAACATCTGGAGGGCAACAGCATGAGAAGGCTGTCCTGTGTTATACATTTCTACTTGTGGGAAATTTCTACTGGAACTTTGTGTTTCATTACCTTTAAAGTACACACAGTTGAGAATCATCATCAGAGTGGCCGGGTGTACTTGCACGAGGGCTTCCTTTATTAATCCTTTGGTGAGTTTCAAAATGCGCTCATTAGCTTTAGCAATGAAGGTCGGATCTGAGAAGTCAGCCACCTGAGCCTCAGCAAAATAGTACCTTTTCATGTTGTTTTTGAACTCACTCAGGATAGGAAATTGTCTTTGAATGTAAAGGTCATTGACTGATCTGAGTGTATAGCCAAAATTCCGTCTGAAGAGTCGGTGAGTAAGTTTATGGAAAAGGTTGTGAACGGTTATGATGTCGTACTTGGAGCTGGCATTAACAAAATCTCTGAATCCCAGTGAATCCAGGACTTCGTCTTGCGTTTCACCTCTCAATCCCAATGAAATCATCGCCATGGCCGTAGAGATGCCCACCGGAGCCAGAAGGATATTATCTGTGGAGTTGACTTTGTCCTTCAGGCTCCGATAAAGGTTGAAGGCAAAGTTTGCATTGAGGATATTGAGGCGTTGGATTCTGGTTTTCCCTTGGAAAAGTTCCAGGATATTCCCTTGTTTGAATTCAGACATGGTCTCTGGAGCGGCATCGATTATGTCAAAGTAGTCCTCATCTTCATTTAATATTTTATCAAGGTCAAGGTAGTCTTCCTCTTCCTCTTCTTCAATGCTCAAGTCATTGGTCACCGTATTCTCTTTATGAAACTCAGGCGAGAGCTTAAGCGTTCCATTGCTTTGGAGCCCACGAAGACCGATCGGCAGAGCTTCGCTGAGCTGTTCGAAGTGCTCCTGGAAGTCTTTGATTCCACACAATGCAAATGTTACAGTGAGAGAGAAGACAGCTGAGCACAGCAACAGATTCATCTTGACGAGCCAGAAACTAGAAGGTTCAAAACATCACAGTTAGACTCTCTACTTACTCATTTTTAGTAAGCCTGCTTGGAAATCTGTTCTTTTACTGCAGTTCTGGGCATAATGTGTCCAACTGCACTGTAACCAACTTTGGTTGATACATCAAGGCATCTATACTAGAGAGCTGGGCTCCAGTTGGGCTTTATGGCTGAATCTAGTCCAACTAAAATGGATCTTTAAAATCTGACTTTCATAGATCAGTGTTTACAACCCGCACCCTCACCCAGGCAAATATTAGTAGTCCCATTTGTCTAGGCAGCCTAGTCAGATGAGAGCTGTAGTTTTATTTGAGCACAATAAATCTTGTACCTCTCTACATCGTAACCTAATGGTGAACATCCGCCAAGCAAATTAAGTAAATCTAGAGCAAAGCCCCAAGAGAACTAAAAGGAAATATTATAAAAACAAACTTCAAAATAATTTTGAAATTCAGTCTAGAACACTATAGCTTATCTTTATTCATGCAACACGGAGCCATTCAGATCCTAACTCAATAGTAATTCTCAAGGCTTACTTGATTCTGTTACAATAGAATTGCTATTCATAAGTTGCAGGTACGTTATGTCCCTTCATACTGTGACATTTCATGAAGTCTGTCTTTCTCTTGTTTTCTGGTAACCAGTAAATCCACCCCCTTCGGTCCAGAAACACTTTGTTTAAATTGGGTCCACCTCTGAAAAATCAAAATACTCCTTACCTCTTGCCCTGCTAAACAGAATGCTTGCAGGAGCACTTCAAATAAGGTGGATGACAATGTGAACTTTGGTGTATGAGTATGTGCTAAAGCAAATAGGCTGTAAATCAATCACTGCCGAGTTTATCTTGTCAGCTGAAATCCCTTAAGTTGGTTCGCTGTCTTTTCCAGTTGATCTGCTCTCTTGTGTACTCATATCTATACATCCACCCAGACTCTTCTCATACACATATGATTTTTTTGTCAAGGTCTGAGCATTCACAATGTTGCTTCTGGGGTGCTGTGTGATACAGCTCAGGGATGTGAAATGAATGGCCCCTCAGACGATGTTGGACTGTAGTTCCCATGATCCCTCACCACTGGCTATGGTGGTTAAGGCTGCTGAGCACTGCAGTCTAATAACATCTGGGTTTGACAGGATCAAACATACTAAGTATGCCATATGGTCTTCTGAATCCACAGTTTCATTTTCTCCTGTGAGTCATTTCCCATTGAGGCTCAGCAGAGGTGAATCATAACATCAAGGACTAATGTGTGCTCAGCAAACATTTCAATGTACTTTTCTACATTCAAGCTTGATGCATATTGCTCTTAACCTATCCCCTTTCAACCATTTTTCTATTCTAAAGCACCCTTCCAAATGTGCTTTTGTCCTCCCGCGGGCAGGCGGGATACATGGACCTTGTGTTTTCCTCTGCAGGTGAAAATTCAGATGAGCGGGGTAGAATTTAAGAGGAAATACTGCTCGAAGTGAAAGGGTTAAGGAACCTCCCCATGGAATTCCTCTGTTGAGATTCCCCTAAAGGCTTTCGAATAGATGTGGCCACCTTGGTGCATCCGGGGACCAATTTTTGCCAAAAATGCAAAGAAAGAAAGGAAGGAAGGGAAAAGAAAGAGCTCAGAGTGGAAGTGTCTAGAAGTCATCTTCTGGTAAACAGTTGGAGGGGAGAGGACAACAGCTATGACCCAGTTAAAAGGCAAATTGTGGATCCTAGAAGCTTTGAGGAGAGAGAATTCACCAGGGGTTTTTTTTGCCAGAAAAAGGCTGGCCAGCGAAGCCTCAGAGGTTACAAAAACAGCCCGGAAAGCTGCATTCAGCTGCAGTGTGCACTTTGCCCACCCTGGGCTTTGAAATGTACTGTATATACAAAACCATTGAGGAAGTTGGGCCCAATACCAGTGACCTTGTGATGTTAAAAATGGCTGGGGAATATAAGATTGGTTTTAGTTAGCTGTATATCATCTCCACCTAGAGATGTAAAATTTCTGGAAATTTTGAAACCGCTTTTTCTCCTTTTTTTCAGGGAAAAAAAGCAGAATTTTTTTTTGAAAGATTGAAAAAATGCATAACCCCTCTGTTATAGATTACAAACCATTTTAGGGACATAACATTCATTAAATTGAACTTTGTCATAAAGTGATCACATCTAATTTATTAAAAGTGCAGTTTACTAAGAATATCATTGCAAACTGAAGACTGTATACTTTTTTAAAAAAATGAAAATTCTTCCATACTTCATGGCAGGTGTCTGGGAGCAAGATTTCTTTCTTTTTCCTTTTTCCTTTTGTGTGAGTCACTGTGGTGGGCTGGTGCAACTCTCCAAGGTTCCCTGGGGGACTAATATGCCCCTCTAGCTTTCCACAGTTGCCCACCCTTGTGATAAGTCATAGGCAGAGGTGGGACTCATAACCCATGTGGGACAACTAATGTAGGTTAACCTGGTGTGAATTTTATTAGTTTAATTCATAAGTGGGGAAGCCAAGATTGAAAGTGGCAGGATATCCAAACCTATTTCTCCTTCTGCTGGTAAGTTACTCAGTAGACACTTGACTTATTTTTTTCCTTTGCTTCTGTTTGCTTGCTAGCTCACCAGACGCTTGCCGCCCATCAAGGAAGCTAAACCCAGGTTGCAGAAACTCTTCCGTGACTTCTGGCTATATTCAGTGCTCATGGGATTTGCTGTGGAAGGTTCAGGTCAGTCCAGAGAATTCCTCGTGATATATAGATATATATATATTTTTTAAATGTTAAACCCTTCTCTATGAAGCAACAGAAAAATGTACCAATCAGTGCCATATTTAAAGAGGCTTGCCTACACCCAGCCCCAGCAGCCTTTGGAATGATCTTTTGATCTGAACTGGCTTTGCTCGGTTTATTGAAGACGCTGTTGAGACCTTGCTCTGTGCTTTGCTTCCTTGTTTAACAAATGAATGTCCTGCTCTGTAATTTTTCCCCTTTTGGCAAGGTGTTGCTATACTTACCAGGGTAGATTATGAGTATCTGGCTGTGATGTAACACCTGATAAATAGCAAAGGAGAGCTTGTTTACTTAAAGAGACAGCATGGTGTAGCGGTTTGGGTTTTGGCTTACGACCTAAAGATGAAGTTCAAATCCCCGCTTAGTCATAGAAACCTTGGGCAAGTCAGATTTTTCTTGACCTCAAAGGAGGACACAGACGAACCCCCTCTGAACAAATTCTGCCAGGAAAACCCTGTGAAAGCTTCACTTTAGGGTTGCCATGAGTCAGAAACGACTTGAAAGGCACACAGCAACAACCAGCTTGTGTAGCAGGACCTTCACTGCTGTCAGATTCCAAAGGGGCATCTGTGTTAGCAGCAACACGTAATCTTGTGGCACTTTGAAAAACCAAAGGCCCGTTTGGATGGACTGCAGAATCTTAGTGCACTACAACTTGAATGACCCTCAGGAACATGCTTAGAAGCACACATTGCACAGAGGGGAGGAAGAAAAACCTTTGCTTCTGATTTTAACAAAACTACTATTCTTTATGCAAAAGCTTCTGCTAGAGTAAGTGTAGTCCAAAGCAGATGTTTGTTTTTATGGCGCTACTGGCCTTGTTTGCTTAAAAATACAATTAGTTCTTTGTTGAATCTGATCACTTAGAGTTAAATCAGCGATCCAAGAACCGCCAGGTAGCTAACAAGGTGGAAATCTGCTGTAAAAGTAGTAGTGGTGGTGGGGGGGGTAGTGGTCATAATAGTAATAACAACAATAACAACGATAATGATGATGATAATGTAGTAGTATAATAGGAAACAGTAGTGAGAAAGTTAACACCAGGATGTTGGTTTTGCTCTGATGAAACCAGATTGTGGTTATGTACCAACTGAGCCTTAATCTTTTTGATAAGTATCTAGTTCTGTAAAAAAAAAAAAAAAATAGAACACCATGAGCTTACTTTGTTACTTTTACTACCTTTAACAGTACCACTGCAACATGCACATGTGTATATGTACATGCTGTGTGTGTGTGTGTGTGTGTGTGTATTTACAGTGTCTGTCTGTCGGGGTCTTCACACTGGGAAGCAAATCCTAGCTGGGAATGCATATATGATTTGATTTCAAAGTAGCTCCAGTTTAAGAGGGAGAAAATAGATTATACTGGTATACCATTCCAAAATTGCAATCTAACATAACATATGGAGTGCTTTAGAACCCACTGTGTTAATAAAAGTTCTTGTCGTTCTCCAAGCATATTGAAGGTGTTGCCCAGAACTAAAGTTCACTGTTTTCCTCCCTGTCCCCATAGGTCTTTGGCCAGAAGAATGGTATGAGGGTGTGTGTGAGATAGCAACCAAGTCACCGCTTCTGACATTTCCTAGCAAAGAGCCTCTTCGCTCTGTTCTTCAGTACAACTCTGCCATGAAAAACGACACGGTCACAGCTGTATGTTTATCTTCCCTCTTCTGCCACTACTGAGATAATCAGTAATGTACAGAGTATACCCTTTTTAAACAGTGCTAGAACAGAGAAGTAAGCGGATGGGTCATGCAACTCCTGACTTAACAGTGTGAAGCAGTTTTTTAAAAAAGATATTTTTTATTGAGCCATAACTGAAGCAGATGATGTGCAGGCTGGTAGATGGCTAGAGGTTTTGCAGTGAAGAATCGGGCAGAGGAGTTAAACCTCCCTCTGCTTGCCAGTTCTCTCCTGCAACGCCATCCTTCAGGCCTCCTTTCCAACAGCCCCTGAAAAACATGCTGAGGCAAGGGTTTGTGGAGAAGAATTAATAGGAAACCACAGGGGTAAGCCAGAGGTGGGGAACATGACCTCTCTCATCTGCCTTAGGGGGAATAGCCAGTAATGGGATACATGCTGGGAGTTGCAGTCCAGTGACATGCAGAGGGCCCTTCTGCCTGCTATTCTTCCCCTTTAAAAGCACCCCCCACACACACACACACATCAGCCTTACAAGACAATTCTGAGTACTAGTGTTAGCCTTCTAATAGAGACCTAGAGAGAGAAAAGCAAGCACTTTGTTGATGTCATCCATCCCCGCTTTTGATACTTGCCTGGCTCCCTGTTCAAAGTTGTAGTCGAGATGCCTCTCTCTACCTCCGTGGGATTTCAGAAATCAGCGGTGTTAATCCTTGATGATTTTCTTTCTTTTCTGTCTCATGGAGCAGCCAGCCCATGACTGCATATACTTTTTATAATGGAAAAAAAAAAATGTTCAGAGGTATGTTGGCTTTCCAAGTGGAATTTTTTTTGGCAGACTTCATCTCCGCTTGTGATGAGCTGTGTTGAACTGCCTCAGCATTTTTGCACCTCACTACTTAGAAGGCAAACACATGTTGTTTGTTTTCCCCCAGGATGCACTCCAGAATAGTTGAGTTTCTCCTTTTTTTTTTTTTTTTGTTGCAAAAAGATTGTGTGTTTCTCTTACTCAGTTCCCTTTGGGCAGAACACAGAATGAATAGCTTTTCAAAGGAGCTCTTGTAAGTCTACCATTTGTGTGCATTTTTCTGGGAGTGAGTCCTATTGAATTCAATTGTGCTTACCTCGGAGTAGACATGCATAGTTTTTAACATCTTTAAGCTAGAAATAGCTTGGCCTGTATGCAGTGGTTCCTAATACTAAGTCAGGTTGTTTTTGTTTTGTTTTGCCTTCAGGCGGAACTGAGTGAGTTAAGAAGCACAATCATAAATCTTTTGGATCCACCTCCAGAGGTGTCAGCCTTGATCAATAAACTAGACTTTGCCATGTCTACCTACCTGCTCTCTGTGTACCGTCTAGAATGCATGAGGTAAATGTTTAAACCCTGCTTGTGGATTCACGGTGTTTAATTTCTGTCATTTGATGCCTTTGGATTTCTGTTCTCCACATAATCAAAGGGGAGAAAATGTGAATCAGCACATTCTCTTTTCTTTTTAAAGTTCTTTATTTTCCTATTTCAGGAAAAAAACAACCCACACCCAGACCAAATTTAATAACGGTCCCCTCCCTCTCACTACCCCAACCCTCTCATTTTATTAATGCTCAGCTATTAACAGTCGCAATCATAGTCCAGGAAACTGATCCAGCTGGAAAAAAAAGTGTCCTGATTCTAGTTCGTTCTCAACCACAATTGTAAGAGAAAACAATTGTGCTGGAAAAGTTTCTCCAGAACTCAAAATGCTGCTCCAGGAAGCCTTGTGCCAACATTGGATATGAAGGGTCTCTGTCCTGCCATGAAGTCATCCTCCTTTATTTTCCTTCTAGCTAACTGAATGCAGTAAAGTCAGTTTCTGAGACAATACTATAGTCTATACCCTGCAAGGTTTTCCAGGAATTCTCAGTCTCCATTCTAACCATAGGGATTTAATGATTTTATCGAGTTTACACATATGCATGATTTTAACTGTTTTAATATTATATAGTTTAATGTGTCTTTAGACTGTAAATTATATTTTACTGCTTTAATTTTTTTTAATTTCTAAAATTTATTTTAATGTATGCTGTACTGAAACCTTTCGGTATACAGTGGAATATAAATATTGTAAAAAATAAAATATTCATTCCTTCTCGTAATATCATAGCAAACTAACACTGCTATCTCTCTTGAAATTGGTTGACACACATTATTGCTATCCTAGGGTATTGCGTTCAACGGACCCAGATCGTTTCCAAGTGATGTTTTGCTACTTTGAGGATAAAGCTATTCAAAAGGATAAATCAGGTAAGAACATAATAGCAGAAAGAACCAATGCTAGATAAGGATTTGGGCCTGGCCTTAGCAAAATAATCAAACTATTACTGATTTTCTTTTCACATTTTGTATAGTTGTTGGATTGCAGTAGGGGTGAGGAACATGCACACCCCTTCCCCAATTTTACTGGACTGCAGCTTCCAGCATTTCTTGCTGTTAGCTATATTGTCTGGGGCTGATGAGATTTGCACTCCAATAGCACCTGGAAGGCCACACTTTTCTCACCGCTCTAGTGGAGTTCTAGAATTATCGGCCCAGAAGATAAAGCCAGATGAAAATCACACTTGGCTGGAAGAGATGCCAGCTGGCTGGAGGTAAAATAAAGCAGACATAGGAAATTTTTGTTGGCAACCATTCTCCAGGCAGAGGTCCAGAGGCCACAGGAGTATTTTGATGCATATCATTTATAGGTAACCAGTTTCCACAAATACAAATAAAACTGTGTAACTGTGGAGCACTTGAGCTACCAATATGTACAAAATACATACATTTGCATACGTGGACATCCAAATGAGATGCAACTTGTTAATGTGTGCTATTCCTTGTAACCCAAATAATTCTTTTCCTTCTGGCTGAATTAGTTATCTGCAAGCAATTAGCATGCATATTTTACAGTTTTTAATTTTTCTTCTTAAATGTTCAACCTTTCCTTCTTTCAGGTATGATGCAGTGTGTAATAGCTGTCGCAGACAAGGTGTTTGAAGCTTTCCTCAACATGATGGCTGACAAAGTAAGTTACCTACTGGTGAAAAAAATGAACGGACAGCGGCCTGCTGTTTTGGCCATCTGAATCCTAGAGAGTATTTGCAAACGTGAGCTTCGTGTAGACGTCATAGCCCTGATCTACTCATACCACGCTCTTGAGCTATTGAATGAGTTCCTCAGTTATTGCCCTGGCACACTGAAGAAGTCTTTGTATCAAACTCTGGATGTTTGGGTGGAAATACAGAGATGTCTCCCCCTACACTCTTTGCAAACCATTTGGAAAATCTACAGGATGGTCCAGAGTTTTAACCCAAAAACTTTTGTGCTGCTCAGAGCAATTAGTTTGTTTCGCCCAGGTCTTTAGAGAAAGGTGGCACACAACTCTGTATCCTGGAACAGAGTAATGCATAGCTGTGATTTGGAGTTACACGAGTGAGTTTTCTGCACAGATAGCTCTGTTTGGATGTAATAGCCAACTTTGCTGTCTATGCAGAGAGTGGCTTTCACTAAAAAAAGAATGTCCAAGTGATGGCAAAACCTCAAGAAGGCAATATAGCAATATATAAAGTAGTTAAAGAACTGTTCTGATAATTGGTGTAAATTTTAACTACTTTTTAGCGAACGACGGTTAAAATATGGCATTACGGGTAGATACAGCAGTGTCTTATAAGAATTCTGCTTTGTAAATACCCTGTACCAGGGACCTTTTGTCATCCTGTTAAATGGTACCAGGCACAATACTGGCTAAATCTAATCCAGTTTACATGTGTGAATATGCTTTCATGTTGCAAACTCTTATTTATGTTTAATCAGGGCTTAGGTTCAGCTGCACTCAGTGCGAGTTACTTGCATGTAATTGTGCACAGGATTGCAACTCTCAGTAGAACTTTAACCCCTTTTTAAAAAGAAAATAGCCTGATGGTTCTCTTTTTACATGTTCAGCCCAAGACGAAAGAAAATGAAGAAGAGCTAGAGAGGCATGCTCAGTTCTTGCTGGTGAATTTTAACCACATTCATAAGAGGATCAGACGTGTTGCAGATAAATACTTGTCAGGCCTTGTAGATAAGTGAGTATTAAATACTGTTCTTGATGTGATGTTTGGTTGAGATCAACTATTTTGGCAAAATAACATAGTAAATTAAATATTTTATAGTGCACATGGGTCTCATCAGCAATTCAAATCATTTGAAAAGTTTTCTTCATTTGACCGTAAAAGGTTACTAGAGCCTTTTACTAGTCCTAGATTGGCCACTTAGCTGCCATAACTGCTGAGTGATATACAGAAGAAGCTTTTAAAAGTTTAGTGTTTGGGAATTTAGTGAGACTGGTTGTTTCCCAGCCAAAGTTGTTTTATATTCATACTTGCCATTCTTGTTTTAAGGTTTCCTCATTTACTGTGGAGTGGAACTGTGCTAAAAACCATGTTAGATATCCTCCAGACCCTCTCCCTATCTCTGAGTGCAGTGAGTACTTATTTCTGTATTAGCCCTCCATTGCTCAGTTATTAGGAAGTTCATCTGTAGAGTTCTTGATGATGTTAGAGCTAATAATCTTACGTTCTTCTTTGTGGTCTCTGTGCCTCACACAAATAGGTCTTGGGGATGCACAGATCCATACATGGAATGTTCCAGAGCTTTTGTCATGAACCCCACCCCCTTCAGGTGCAAACATAAATAGCACAAAGAGCCCACCCACCAGAAGTTCCTTTTTGTCCATTGTGGTGTCTGCATTTACAGATGGCTTCCAGTCTTGAATAGTTTTTCTTTTCCCCTTCATTCTTCTTCTGTTTGTTGTTTCTCTATATGCAGAACAAACAAACAAAAGTAGTTCTTAGTTTCTCTCCCTCTAGCCCCCCCTCCCAAGTTTGGTTAGTGGCCTGTTAGTCTTTTTTTTTCCATACCCTCAAAGGCTCTTTTGAGATGGCCACTCCCAGTGCTTATTTTGCTTGGGTGAGGGCCATTTGGTCCATTCTTGTTCTAGTTGTAAGGTTTAAGTTTCTTAAACCCAAGGATTAAGAAACAGGCTTGGCCTCCATCTTTGGGAACAGTTTTTGAAGTCTGTGGATATCACCGCTCGGAATCAACTGCCCCAAAGTGCTTTGGTGTCAATCTGTAAAACCTTTTTTTATCTAATTTATCTAATTCAGTATATAATAATGAAAGACTGTATTTTTCAGAACATTGGAAATGAGCTCCATTCTTGTTACATAGTTTATTTTCCCTTTTAGGACATTCACAAGGACCAACCATATTACGACATTCCAGATGCTCCCTATAGAATTACTGTTCCTGATACATATGAAGCTAGAGAGGTAAATGTTACAACCTATTCATTAAAAAATATTTTACTGTGATGTTTTCTGGGCATGTGTGATCTTGCTTCTGCTTGTGTTTATAGTTGGAAAGTGCCTATTTATTTAAGCCCTGCTCATGATGATTTCTTCCAGATCATTTGGAACATTTCCAGAGACACATTTTAGCAGCATAGGGCTTTTTGCCTCCAAGGCCTTCCTTGGAAAGACAAGAAATATTTAGTCTGGTATCCATGAGCTAGAACAGAGAGACACTTACCCAAGGAACAAAGAGCCTGCCTTCCCTTAACCTGTCTTCCATAGATGTTTCCCATGTGAGGACGATATTTGAATACAACTTGCATGTATGGCACTGAATTCTGCCGTTAATATTCCAAATAAAATTCAGGAATCTTCTGTGCAGTGTGGGCCCATGCATACTGGATTTTATTCACGTACACCCAGCCTTCCCAGGGAATGCTTTGTTTTCATTCGATTGAACTCATTTTTTTTTACTGTTTTATGTCTCTCCTTTTAGAGTATTGTAAAAGATTTTGCTGCACGCTGTGGAATGATTCTCCAAGAAGCCATGAAGTGGGCTCCATCTGTTACCAAATCTCACTTGCAGGTACGGTTACAATAAATGCTTTGTGGTCCTGGGTGTATCCAAAGTTCAGTTTAGAATAAAAACTATGGAGGTGTTTCATTCCAAAGAAAGCATCCTTATTTCTTACATAGGAGATAATAACCTCTTCTAAGATTATACCTGCGATGCTATGTGCACTATCTAAACCATGAGGAGTGCTTCTTGCTTTTTTCCATATGCTAATTTAAGATGAAAACCGATATGATTAATTAATTAATTAAAATGTTATTGAATTAGGTTGCAGTCCTGCTGTGTGTGTGTGTGTGTGTGTGTGAGAATGAGAGAGCAAAAGAGTGAGTGAGTATGTGTGTAAGTAATAGGCTGCACTTGGAACCACTTTCTTCTGAATTGTGTCTCTTTTTACCTCTTCCAGGAATATTTAAACAAGCATCAGAACTGGGTGTCAGGCTTGTCACAGCACACTGGGCTGGCAATGGCTACGGAAAGCATTCTTCACTTTGCCGGCTACAACAGGCAGAACACTACGCTGGGGGTGAGTGAGAACAATTGCCTCTGTGGTTAAACGACCAGAGTTGCTGCGTCCTTTGCTGATTTTTTGGTGACCCTTTTATGTAACGAAAACGGGGTGCCCTCTGCGGAAGTAAAATTTTCATCTGATTGTGGCAGTGATCATAGCATTTATGTATTTTATGTAACACTTCTAAGAGTTCAAGAGTCATGTGACATGTGATCGGCTTATGGAGTTCACTGTCACAAGGTGAGCACCGGCTTGTCTAGCTATAAGGAAAGTATACGCATTCATGGTGGGGAGAGAGAATAGGTCCATTCACAGCTGCTGCCCTGTACTGAGAAATAGGCGTGCTGCTGAACAGCAGTTGCATGAGAAGCTATAGCACAGGAGGGTTACTGCCTTCATGTCTCACTGGAAGCTTCTGGGAGACTTCTGGTTGGCCACACAGGGGAAGCAGGATGCTGGACTGGACAGTCCTTTTTGTCTAGTCCAGCAAGGCTGCCTTTGTGTTCTTACATTTCACATTCATTGTCAGTAATCGTGGCTGTTATTATTTTATTTATTTATGTCCTGCCTCTTTCTCAACCCTGGGATTCTAGGTGGCATACAAAAATGGCAACAGCTGGAAAGAAAACTCTCATACTATAAAGATACAAAAGTTAAATATAGTTAAACTGGCTGGATCCTCTATCATGGTCTAACTTTACACATAACTGAGCTGTGTAGCAAAGGCCCTAAGAAATCAAGTCAGTGAATTGTGAGGAAGCGTAACAGGACAGTGGCAAGATTGTCCCAGCATGCATCTTCAGCTTGGCCAAGGGTGAGGGAACTGTGGTGGAAAATTGCTGGAGGGCCAAAGGTTCCACACCGCTGCATTACGCTATTTAATCCTCTCAAATGCTTGTATAACGTAGGTTGGAGCTGAACCTGAGCGAAAAGGTACCTGCCATAAGTTTCTGGCAGAGGCCCAACATTCCAGTTTCCTAATTCTTGGCTGCAGTCTCTCAGCCTTTGTACTACACCAGCTCTCCAGTGCCTGATGAAGTTTGGGCATGGGCACAGAACAGTGGGGTAAAAAACAGCAACAGAACAATGCACCTGTTGTACGTTTCTCTGTTTAACACTTCCAACATTCCTGTGCTCTGCTAGGCACTTCAGATGCTCCTGTGTTTATTTAAAAAAATAGTAATTGCGTGTCCTTTTGTAGGTGACCCAGTTAACGGAGAGACCTGCCTGTGTGAAGAAAGACTACTCCAATTTCATGGCTTCTCTTAACTTGCGCAACCGCTATGCTGGAGAAGTAAGTGCAACAGCCTTGATTTCTGCAATTCCTTCAAAGAGGCTGGATTGTCTGTCTTGATTTGTATAGCTGCTTTTGCAATTGGGAATGAAAGTGCTGTGCATTTGCAGCTGTCTGTGTTATTCTGGCATTATGAAGCCCTGGAAACTGTTCTTTGAGCGCTGGAGAAATTTGCAGAAAGCAGGGAGACATCTAGCTGCATTGCCAACTCTGGGTGTCTGAGAAATTACACCTGTGGAAGGTAGGGGAACCACTGAGCTCTGTACCTTCAAGGGGCTTGAACAACTGATATTTCGGTATATTTTTCTAAGTCTCTTTCAAGCTCAAAATGTGGCCTGGAGGATCACAGCAGTTCGTGCCAGAATTATAAAAACATGGGTGCCAGACATACACACCCATGTGGACTCTTGGAGGCAAATGAGACATTTTGTTATTCCCATTCAAAAAGAATATGTGAGAATATTAGCCAGTATCCAAAGACATTGTCCTGCTAGAGCAAATGAGATTACATCACAGATACCTAGCTGTGGATTAGGCACAAGGAGGAAATCCCAACGTAGCCGGAACAGAGGAGGGCAGAGGAGGGCAATCAAAATGGTAGAAGGTCTGGAAACTATGAAGCCCTATCAGAAGTGGCTTAGGGAGCTGCGTAAGTTTAGCCTGGAGAAGAAAAGTTTAAAAGGGGACATGATAGCCATGTTTAAATGTTTGAAAAGATGTCATACGGAAGATGGAACAAGCTTGTTTTCTGCTGCTCCAGGGACTAAGACATGGAGCAATGGCTTCAAACTTCAGGAAAAGAGATTCCACCTAAACATTAGGAAGAGATTCCTGACAGTAAGATCAGTTCAACAGAGGAATAAGCTGCCTTGGAGCATGGTGAAGTCTCCTTCTTTGGAGGATTTTAAGCAGAGACTGGATAGTCAGTGTTCGGAATGCTTTGGTAGTGTATTCCTACATGGCAGGGGGTTGGACTCAATGCCCGTTTTGGTGTCTTCCAACTCTATGATTCTGTGACTCTGTGAACATAGTTTCCAGCTATGAAAGCAATGGTGCAACTAGTGCCATGTCCAGGGATCACAAGAGAAAGCACTGTCATTCGTACACCCAGAAAAAACAATGGGACTCCTCTCAATCTTTGGTCCTCAACATATTTTGGACTTCAGCTCCTACAAGTCCCAGTCAGCATAGCCAGTAGTTTGGAGTTCTGGGAGTTCAACTCCCAAACCTCTAGCCAGAGTTTGAGAAGCAGATAGTTTTCCTCCACAAGTATAAGGCTGGATTTAGGCCATGTATTTAGATTTACTTAGATTGTTATTTTACCAAACCCCTTAAGTTGGTGAAACATGTTGGAATATAGACATGTCTTCATAGAATGCAACATTAACATTGCACAAAGGTTAAAAAAATGGCCTTGTGCCAAAAAGATATTTATTTACTTAGGTGTTTTGGTTACTTATTTAGAACAGTGATACACTGCTTAATTATAACAAATCATCTAAGTGGGTTGTTAACCAATTATTGTTAGCACCTCAGGAATTATATACTAGTCGTATGACCGTGACATTAAATATCTGTTCCTTTCGATGGCTTTTTGTGAGGCTTGTCACCTGAGGGGAAGTCTCTTCACAGGTTGCTGGGATGATTCACTACTGCAATGCCACAGGCCGGGCATTAGATCTTAATAAGCTCATGATCAAACAGCTCAATGATGCACTGGAACCAGGCCAGCCGGAACAGTACACTCAAGCCATGTTTAAGTTGACTGCGTTGTTAATCAGCAGCAGAGGTAAGAATGGAAATGCGCCCCTTTATGTGTGCAATAATGACAAAAGCCACAGAGGCATATGTTTAGGAGCTTATTTTTATTTTTAGAGTAGCCTTTTAAAAAAGCCGATGATGTCCTTTGATGAGCCCATAAATTGTTATGACGTTCCTGCTAAAGATGATGTATTAGTTACACTAGCTGTAGTATTAGCTATTAATTAACACATCTTGACTCTTTGTTTCTTGCTTGCCCTGCATTGGCTGCAATCCTGTGGTCATTTTTCAGTTGTGTTCACTATGATCAGGAGTGATTGGAGAAAGAAAACCACCCTGTTGATAGTCAGTGAGGATATTGAGGATCTTGCTGCTGTTGTTTTTGTGTGCCTTCAAGTTGTTTCTGACTTATGGTGACCCCAGGCAAACTTGGACCTTGAGTCTCCCCCTGCCCCCAAAAAATTTACCCCCAAAGTGGAAAATTGCATACCCAGAAGCTTCTGAGTGGTATGATTTGCTATGTTGATGTAACCTCCCCTCCTCGATTGTAAGCTAGAAAAAAGTAATCTTCAGAAACTGGGGCAGGGGGTGGGCTGAAGCAGCCTTGGGATGGTATCTGGCCCTCATACCACACTTTGCCCAAGCCTCATTAGGGATTCAAATCCTGACTTGCCTCATTCAGGCAGTCCTTTTGTACTTGCCGCACGTGTGAACTTTGCTTCACAAAGGTAAAAACACAGGGTTTGTGCAGAGCGTATTTTGTGCAAATTGGAGGGAAACTCGTGGTGGAGTTCTCCTTGATAGGTTCTTGTCCCAAGCACTCCTTGTCCCATGGAAGTGAGAACTCTCATAGGGTCTAGTGATTCCTCAGAAGACTGTCTCAGCACATCAGGACTGCCTGTCTTTGTGAAGGCAAGAGCATCCTTCTTCTTCATAGTCTCTGTGAATCATACATGGGGTCACTAGTGCCTGCTCAGATACTAAGTATATCGGGGAGAAGTTACAATCTTCACAGAGTATTGGAGGCTCAGCACTTCTTCAAGTCACATTCTTTTGGTAATGTACGGAATCTCCCAAACAATTCAGCTTACTGCCAGTGTACTCCTTGTGTATTGTTCAGACAATATTTGTGTGACAAATATTTAAAAAGTATTGGTTTTAAAGCTTTCCCATTTTCCCCAGTTTCTACCCCAAATTAAAAATTACAATATAACAAAATGGAATTAATTGAAAATACATGCTTTAAAATGTATTGATAAAGGTTTTCCTTTCAGATACTGACCCGCAGTTGCTTCATCACCTTTGTTGGGGCCCGCTGCGAATGTTTACTGAGCATGGCATGGAAACGGCCATTGCTTGCTGGGAGTGGCTGCTTGCAGCTAAGAATGGAATAGAAGTGCCGGTAAGGAGAATAAAGATGTTTCCCGCACTATCTTACACGTTTACCGTGAAGTTAGTAAGCCAGTTCTACCTCCTTTATCTTCCTGCTGTCTGACTTTGACTCCTGCATAAATGGCAAATGCATATTAATTAGTGATAACAAATTTACTGTAGTAAAATGGGAGTATAAGGCATTTTGTCACCGTCACATGAATCCTCAGGCTGCTTAGGTAGATAGAACATAAAATACATTTTTTAGATTAAGATTTCTGAACGAGAAATCTTTCCTAAATTCCTGTGAAAGTACATGTGCAACAAACTTGACATTTCTATATAGTAAGTTTTTATTTGGAAGCCAGTTTTGGAATCGGTACATTTCTCCTAACTCTGACTCCAGTTCTGTCCTAAATTGCTTCCAGTTCCCACTCCACAGCCCTGCAGCTGATATTGGATGTGTGCATTCTAATACAGACCAAAGGGGTATATTTGTTCTTTTACATTTCACTGCATACTCTATGGTTAGTAATATGAAGATCCATAAGCTGGAAATTAAGTAAAGTGTGTTGACTTTTTGCCCCTCAGTTCATGCGTGAAATGTCAGGAGCCTGGCAAATGACAGTGGAGCAGAAGGTTGGCTTGTTCTCTGCAGAACGGAAAGAAGCGGATCCGTTAGCTGCTTCAGAAGAGAGTCAGCCCAAGCCATGCCCACCAGAAGTCACACCACATTACATCTGGATAGAAGTAAGTACTCTTTTGCAGGAATGCTAAATTCCGGGAATTCCAGGAATGCTAAATTCTACTCCATCAAGATGGAGTAGAAAGAAGTACCTGTTGGGAACTGGGTTGTTGTGAATAGGCATGCCTGAAGCCAATTCTAAAACTTTTCTTTACTCTTGCAGCCTCTGCAGTGAGCCTCGTAAACATAAAGCAGCAGTCTTATGTTCATAGGAGTGCATAAGAACACAGACGTTAAAGATATAAGAGATGCTCCATTTGGATGGACTAGAAGCCCGGCTAGGCTAGCATCTGGTGTCCCACAGTGGCCAGCTAGAAACCCTTGGAAAGCCCACAAGCAGTGCATGGGGGCAACAGTCCCCCCACTTGCTGCTCCTCAGTAGCTGGCATTCAGTGACATATTGCCTCTGCGCTTAAGAGGCAACTGAGGCTCAAAACTCACCAAAGTTTCTTTGTTGGGGCTACAACTCCCATAAGACTCAGCCAGCAAGGCCAGTAGCAAGGCTGGCTGCAGGATTCTTGGAGTTATAGTCCAAAGAGGAAACTTGGGTCCCATCCTGGGAAGAAGAAGAAGCCACCTTGGACTGCATCCTAGGATAAAGGTGGGGTATAAATCCAATAAACAAACTTTGCCAAGCTCTGCCAATACTAGTAGCCAGTGACAGAAAGTCTTCTGTGATCTAATGTCTTTTTAAGGGCATCTACTAAGATTTAAAAGAAGCCCTCAGCAAATGATTTAGTGCTGGGGAGATGGAGAAAGATTGAGAGAGAGAGAGAGAGAGATCTTAATATTTGTTTTGTTTCCACAGTTCCTGGTGCAGAGGTTTGAAATTGCAAAATACTGCAGCTCTGATCAGGTGGAAATCTTCTCCAGTTTACTCCAGCGATCCCTTTCACTGAACATAGGAGGATCGAAGGGCAGTATGAATCGACACGTGGCAGCTATTGGGCCCCGTTTCAAGTAAGTGGGTGTCTGGTAACTTAGCAGGGGGATGAGGGTGGTGAGTGAAAAGATCAAGTGATAGATACTTCAGGTTATCCTGAGTATTGCACAAGACCATTTCATATGTTATTTCTAAATGGTGAGGGTGTATATGCCTCTTCTTTTCAGAAGTATGACAGTACTATATGGGCAACAATAAAATTTTGTAATATCTTATCTTATCCTTCCACCAAGGCACTCAGACTGGTTTACAAGATACTCCCTCTTCCTCATTTTATATTAATAAAACCTAGTAGGTTAAGGTGAACATGACTGCTCCATGGTCATCCAGTGAGCTCTGTGGCTAAATGTGAGCCTGGATCTAACCACTGTGCTACATTGAGCTCAACTGCATGCATCTGCTTAAAAAATAAGTGTAGGACAAATCTCTGTTTTGGATACCAATGATCACTTAGCTTAGTAATGCACTTGTGACTCCCTTTCCTACTGTTTTTGGAAAGACAGGAGTGAGAGAGAGTGTTCTCTAGCTCTGTTCAAAGCAGGCTTAATTCCTCTGAAACCCATTATTCTGGGTTCAGGCTAACCCAGCATTTATACCTGTATTCATTTTTTTTTTAAAAAAATAACCTTTGTTCTGTCTCTTTCACACTGTAGCATGATTCAGAAATGAATCTTAAGGCAGAACCTAGTATCTTAAATGGTCATTGTTTTGCAGATAAGAATGGATTTGGTTCTCAGTGCCTCTCGTTTAGCTCTGTGGGTCAAAGAAGTCAGGATGCAGTCTGGGATGGACTGGAGAGGGAAAGAAGACTTCATGAGTCCAACTTTTCCTTATTTCTATGATGTCCTCCAAAACTGACTGGCCACCTTGAATGTGTGGGGGGTGCTATTCGTGTTTGGTAGCCAACATTCGAGTCTAGTTCAGTGATGCTACATGAACAGGCTACACAGAACCACTCCAGGGGGACAAAATAAGAAACTGAAATTATAAACCTGTTAGCGTGTCAGGATTCCCGTGTTTTGTACGTATTTTTTGCTTTGGCATTGTTTAGGCTGCTGACACTGGGACTGTCTCTGCTTCATGCTGATGTGGTTCCGAATGCAACAATTCGCAATGTCTTGAGAGAGAAGATTTATTCAACTGCTTTTGATTACTTCAGGTATTACAATTTTTTAACCTCTTAGTCTACTAAATGAGAGATTGAAACAGGCGCTCTAAATGGACCCCTCCTTCCTTTCTGTAAAAGCAAGATGTCACGATTATTTAGCTGCCCAGAATGTACTCAAGGTTAGTATGTAAGAGGGCTACAGTTTTGTCCTGTGCTCTCACTGGCTTTCTCAGAACGCAAGATTGAAACCATAGCTAAAGCTGCCCGTGTCCTAAATCATAGTCAGGACTAACCACAGTTTAGGATTTGGCCACAATAATAAACCGTGTTTAACTGAAAAAGGAAGCAAAGGCTTTCGCTCTTGCTTTCTTATGGCTGCACCAGAAAGGACAGGGGAGGAAGGAGCACACAAGCCTGAATATAGTTGCATATTAGGTCCCCCAGACCACTGTTCTCTTTTCAGAAGCAAATGCTTCATTGTAATGTGTGCTCTGTATGTTTAAGCTGCGCCCCCAAGTGTCCAACCCAAGGTGAGAAGAGACTGCGTGAGGACATCATCATACTAATCAAGTTTTGGACTGCAATGTTCTCCGACAAGAAATATTTAACTGCCAGCCAGCTTGTGCCTCCTGGTGAGTCTTAAATGGAAAGTACAAGCAACTTTGTTTCTTCTTAATTTTTAGTTGTCTAGTTCAAATGCGAAATACTGTTTTTACTTTTAGATAATCAAGACACACGGAGCAACTTGGACATCACGGTTGGATCTCGTCAGCAAGCCACACAAGGCTGGATAAATACATATCCTTTGTCCAGTGGCATGTCAACTATCTCCAAGAAGTCAGGTCTGACATGAAGCTGCTTTCTTCTATTAATCTTCCCTGTATTTACTTTATATTTTGCTTTTCCTCCAAGGGGTTCGAGGTGGCATACATGGTCTTCCAGCCACCACCACCCCATTTTATGTTTACTATACCCCTGTGAGGCAAGATGATGGCTGTGATTTTCATGCTCAAGTAGGGAAGTCTCTCCAGTACTAGGACAATTCCCTGACCCCTGCATTATACTACACTGGCCAAATATTGTCTGGGGCTGAGATCTTTCCCCAGGTACATGAGATTATTTTAAAATGGAGATTCAGGGAACTGAACCTGGGACCGTGTGCAGGGAAAACCACCTCAGAATTCAAAGCAGTTGCAAATTTCTAAATGTGGAGTTTCTGGATTACACACACATTGAAGAGAATAGCTCATAGCCTGAATGTATCAATAACTGGGGAGCTGTTTGCTTGTTTCTGTTCTTTGTTCCCAACATGGGACGCAAAGTTGAATAGATTAAAGCAAAGTGCAGCTGAGACACAATTGTTACAATTAAAAACCTTAAGGCCAATTAAATAACTGTCCCATTAAAAACAGCTCTAATTTAAAATAGTTTGAAAGCATTTAAAGCTTAACTATGAAAATAAAAGTGCATCACACACAAACCATTAAAAGACCCTTCTGCTAGTAAAAAAATTCCCATCTTAATCAAAGCTAGGGGGGATCTCTAGTTACGTTAAGGAATGGATCAACAGAAACATATGAGGCAGCCAGATGTGAAAGTGAGAAGGCTCTTTGTGTTGTTCTTTTTAAGGGATGTCTAAGAAGACCAATAGAGGTACCCAGCTACACAAATATTACATGAAAAGGAGAACGTTGCTGCTATCACTGCTGGTAGGCCATCCATTCTACTAGACCAATATGAATCTGGCTTGGGTTTCCTGAATGCTTTCATCAGGTCTGGGAGTAAGATCTTTGCTATGCAAAGCATAGACTCTACTGCTTGGCTGTGGATGCTCCAGTATGATACAGGGCATTTTCTCTCTGATCAGCCAAAGTGTGTTCCGCATCCTGTTTCTTCTTTCTTTTGAAGGCCACTGAGATTGAACGCCTCATCACGTGGTACAACCCCCTCTCGTCTCCTGAGTTGGAGTTAGATCAGACTGGAGAGAATAGTGTTGCAAACTGGAGGTCGAAGTACATCAGTCTGAGTGAGAAGCAGTGGAAAGATAATGTGAATCTGGCATGGAGTATTTCTCCTCACTTAGCTGTCCAGCTGCCCACCAGGTAAGCATCCCATTTTGGAGAGAACTGACTTAATGCTGTCGCTGCTCTCAGTGTGATCACCTTGCAGCTTCTTCCGCACTCACCAAAGGCTCTGTCGCTTCTGCGCCAGTAAGGAGTGGGTGAGAATTCCTGCGACTGAACTGGACTGTGCAGTTCAAAATAAATAGGATTTTACCAGAACCAAAGTTCATGAAGAGCAAAGTTCATGAAACCAAAATGGAACCCTCCTTTCTAGCTCATTCCAGTCCTAATCTTCCTTCTAAAACAAGGGTGGAGCTGAATTTAATTTTAGAGAAGGGGGATGGTGGACAGGAGCAAAGACAAAGGGTGTGGGACCCCAAACACCATCATTTTATAGCTTAAAATCTTATTGCCAGTAACTGATTCCTGAGAGAAGCATTTATAAAACCTTTTGAAAGCTATTCTAAAGCTAGGAGATTACCATGATGGTGTCATGGGGAAGAGAGTGTGACCATCTTGGAAATCCAAGAGAGATGCATTGGGACCCTGGGAAGCCCAGGACACAGGGCCGGAGTTTCCCTTCCTTGTATTTAAATCTGCCTCCTTCAGGCCTAAGCTGGAAAACCAAATGACGTTTCTGTGAAGGGGTGACCTATGGTCTGAGTTGCGAGCAGGCCAAGAGGAATCCTCCCCTCCTCAGACAATGAGCCAGTTGTGTTTCCACCACTTCCTGGCCACGGACAAGAGGTGATATTGTCATGCTTACTGTGCTCTCATAACACACACAATCCTCTGGATGCTCCTAGGTTTAAAAACACTGAAGCCATTGGAATGGAAGTAACTCGCCTGGTTCGCTTGGACCCAGGAGCAGTTAGTGATGTGCCTGAGGCAATAAAGGTAAGTTCCTGATGTGTATTCTACTTTGTGTTTATAATGTGAGGGGAACTGCTTATTCACTTAGGGGGCCCTTCCGCACAACACAGTCATAGCACCATGATTCCTCTTGAACTCCCATGGCTGCATCCTTTGGAACCCTGGGATTGGCAGTTGAGGGAGGGGCATTTAGAACTCTCAGCCAGAGACCTCTTGGGCCTCATCAAACTACAAATCCCAAGATTCCACAGGAAGCAGCAATTGCAGTTAAAGTGGAATCATAGTGCTATAACTATGTAGTGCAAAGGGGCCTGTAAAAACATATGTATTTGCCCTGGAGATACAGCTTGCTAGCATTAGGCCAAGAATTCCTCCAGTGGTTGGGCGTCATTTTCCAGTGTACGATAGCTTACTGTAACTGGTGTGTTTGACTTGCCCTGGTCTCTGAGTGTTTTAATAGATAGATATTGCTTAATTTTTCAGAGTTCATAAAGCAAAGTTATTGGTTCTCATAATAATGAAACACATTTCAACCTGTGGGTAGCTTCTGATGAGCTGTGCCTAAAAATTGTACTTAAATTGTCTCCCAGATGAGGGACTGAGAGTTTGAGCAGTTGTATGAAGTTCTCTCATGCACTGCAGTGCATGTCTTGGCTTTGAGTCATTCTCTTTCCTCTCTTCTTTCAGTATCTTGTCACATGGCACACAATAGATGCAGATGCTCCTGAACTCAGCCACATCCTATGCTGGACCCCTACCGACCCCCCAACAGGCCTTTCGTATTTTTCCAGCATGTATCCACCACATCCTTTGACTGCTCAGTATGGAGTTAAAGTCCTCCGATCTTTCCCTCCGGTAAGAAGCTGGTTTCTTTACCAGGGAAGGTCTAGAAGTGCAATCAGCTAGTCTCTTAGCTAGCTCATAAAATATTTGGAGGCTATTAACTTTGTACACACGTGTGTGTGCATGGGTGAAAGTCAGACAAACAAACGTATATTGGAAAAGATTGTAATGAGGAGAGCTGCACTTGAAGCCAGAATTGGGTTAAACCTTTATTGCTCTTTCTGTTTTGAAGAGGGCCTTCCTTTTACCTTCTCTAACTGAAAGAAACACTAACCGCTTTTTCCTCTTTCTCTCCCCTTCCCTTCTCTCTTTTTGCTCCCCAGGATGCCATTTTATTTTACATTCCACAGATTGTGCAGGCACTTAGATACGATAAGGTAAGGAAACTTGAATTCTATGTGAGTTGGGCTTTAATATAGTTCATGGAATTTATACGCCGCCTTTCAAGGCAAAACACTCCCAGGGCAACTTATAAAACTCGTTAAAAGATGAAAACCACAAAATAAATCCAATTCCACATTAACAATGGCAGCAGAAGCATAGCACACAAGACTTCATTCAGAGGCAGACTGAAAGGTAAAAGATCCAGCAGGCGTGGACCCCCAAGGCTGATAAAGCCCAGGCATATTTGTATGAGTCCAGGTGATCCTTCATATCACCTGGTCCTAAACTGTATTCAAGGTCAAAACTAGTAGTTTAAACTCAGCCCAGAAACAAGTAGCTAGTGTTAACTGCAAAGACTAGGATTTCCCACTCCTTACTTCTTCCCTGGCGTTCCCTCAGTACCACCCCTTTTATGGTTCCTCTGCTGTTAGACTTGTGCTGGCAGGAGATTTATCAGACCTTTAAAAGCCAGGGGAGATGAAAAGCTCTTTGCCTGGCATCTCTTAACTTCTCATTCTAGGCACCAAGCAGCCTTCGGAAGGCCATTCCACAATTGAGGTGCTACCACTAAGAAGTCCCTCTCCCCAGAGCTTCAGAAAGTTTCTTTGTTGGGTGACAGCTCCCAGCATGGATGTGCTGGCTGGGGGATTTGGGGCACTGTAGTACAGCAGAGGTACATTTCCAAGCTCTGCACATAAGTTTTGACTTCAGGAACCAAAAATACAAACGAACAAATGAATTAGAATTAGTTTCATGTGGGAGCAGCAGTCTCTTAGTGAGCAGTTCCTTCTCAAAATACTACCTCTGAGTTCTGCACATTTGTACTTTCTCAGATGGGCTATGTGAGGGAGTACATCTTGTGGGCAGCTGCCAAATCCCAACTACTGGCTCACCAGTTCATTTGGAATATGAAAACCAATATCTACCTGGATGAAGAAGGACATCAGAAAGACCGTGAGTGCTTTATACTTTGGGATGTTGCTTCACAGCTTTTTGGATTGAGAAGCTGATGATTCTGCTCTTTGAATGTTCCCCCTAGACTCCAATTTAGCAGAATTCTTTTTTCCCCAGCTTGCCTATAAGCTTACTACTCAAAAACATCTCAGGATTAGCCTAAAAAATATATCTTGCAAGCTGATAGCAGAGAACTAGCTGACTTACAGCAGAGATAGAGCCTTCCAGAAGTCTATTTGACTGCAGTTCCCATCATTCAATTCCATTGCCAATGCTTGCTGAGGATGATGAGAGTTTCAGTCCAACACCATCTGGAGGAGCGTACATATCCCTGGCTTATGGCTTGTTTAGGCACGTGTAGGATGGCTCTGTGGATGCCCTTGGATTTGTGGTGGTTGGGTTCAAGCAGGACTTTTTTTCCCTCTTTTAATCTTCCACTTGCAGTATGACTGTTAAATTTGTTCCTGCTTCACTGGAGGGAGGGGCAACTGTCATTTAGATATCTCCCCTGCCCCGTTCCAGTGAGCATTTTCAAAATAAAGAGGCCTGATCTTAAAGTCTGGCATACAAGCAGAGTTTGCATACTGTCCCCAACACACCCAAGGCTCGGCATTGACCAAGTGTGGTCCTTGGTCCTATGAGCTGGGCGGCTCCACAATTTGATTTAAAAACTGCAGAGCCAGGTTCTTGATCCAGCCCATCAGGTTGCCTGATTGTGGCACCTGAAACCCACTTTGGGGAGAGACAAGATAGAAGTAAAATCAGTTGATCGATTGAATTGCACAGAAGGTCCAATCAGTCTAGTGTTTTGTTTTGTTTTTTGGTGAGAACACGAAGGCTGTGAACTTGGCCAGGTTGTTTCTTGGGATAACAGCCTCCAGAATGCCCCAGCATCAAGGTCAAGTGGCCCACTGGCTGAGGGATTCTGGCAATTATCATCCAGAAACTACGTCCATCCCCGAGGCAAAATGAGCACTGAGCGTAGCCGTTAGACAGCATAACTTTTCTTTCACAAGCAGCATGTAATTTGAAGAGTAATAAGAAGAGAATTTGGAGGGCCAAAACTGTGAGGAAAAGATTTTTAAAAATCAGGTTGGAAGAAAGAAAGGAAGAGTTTTGGAGAATGCATCAGTAGTGGGTGTCTCATGTTCCTTCTCCCGATGTGTTCCTTTTGCAGCTGACATTGGAGAGCTGTTGGAGCAGCTGGTTGAAGAGATAACCGGCTCCTTATCTGGGCCAGCAAAGGAATTTTACCAGCGTGAATTTGATTTCTTCAATAAAATCACCAATGTTTCAGCCATCATCAAGTAAGTACAGATGCTCAGGAGACTGGACTGGGATCATTGGTTGATAGTATTGCTCTGCCTAAGGCAGAGCCCAAAGGGCTGTACCACCCAATTTTTCGCTCTTCCGGAGGGCCGTGGCCACCACTTCCAGCTGTCTCTCAGGGTGGGGGTTGTTTCAGAATGAGGAATCTCCTAAAGAGCATTCAGTAGTCCTACAAAAGAGTTTTTGCCTTAGAAATCAGACCTGTGTTCTGGCTGACACCCCCCCCCCCCAATTTGGGGGAATGCCAGGCTGTTGGAGGGTTGGTGGGGCTGTACGTAGCCTGCAAGCCACACAAATCCCATACTTTGCCTAGGGGGTAGATCTGAATGGAGTCAATATTTCCCTTGAAATGTTGAGTACAGAGAACATTCAAGGCTTTCTCTTTTGGGTGATAAACTTCCCAAGCGAGCTTTTTGTTTGCAGTTATTGGTTAATCTTTAAGTAATCCATTAATGCAGTGACAAATATTTTGTGTGTATGCCTTCTGTGCTAATAAGCCGTGCGGTGTGCAAACCCCCTGCAGTAGAAGTTGGTCCATGATAAGATCTCCCCTGTCTTTTATCATTCTTTTAACTAACAAACCCGCGTGAGGCTGCTTTGTACCGGGACACACCATTGCTCCAGCTTCCCCAGTGTGACGTGTTTGGCCCATCAGTGGTCCAGCAAGGTTTCAGACAAGGATGTTTCTCAGCCGTCCTGGAAGCCACCAAAGGTTGATGGGGTCTTTTTGTACGCAAAGCATGTGTGCTACCCACAGGGCTTTGGCTCCCTCCCCCCAGGCTAAACTGTGTGGTACAGTTGTCAGACAGTGCATTCTCCTTACATTGCAGCCTCATGATCTCTATGAAGATGTCAGCTACCTCTAGTAGTAATGAGGCAAATGTACTGTTCATTTTTGAAGCTGCCTAAGGGTGGCAAGAGACTAACATGCATTGACGTGCAAATATGTGTCTGACAGACAGATAGGGAGGAATACAGGCTGGACATTTTAAAAGCAATATTTTTCTGTTCAGAATCTTGAAAAAATGCAACAGAACTTAGCTGACTGTGACTTTGACTTTCTTTTTTTAAAAGCCAGTGTTTACAGGCTTCACATAAAACCATTTGGAGAGCTTAGCAAAGTTACTTTTTTTTGTCTGCAACGTCTAGAATCCACCCAGTCAACACAGCCATGGGTGGGAGTTGTAGGCCAAATATGTAATTTTTCGAAGCTCTGAACCAGCCTCTTGTAACAGATGTTGCTGTATAAACTTAATTTTCATCTTGTGTCATATTTGTGGTAACTTGTGTAGGGGGCTAATAATGGGATTGTCATAATTGTGGACAGCTGCACCGCTAATAACATGGATTGTCAGTCAGTATCTGCATAATGACAGCCAGCATGGTATAGCAGTTTGAGCATTGGATTACAGTTTTGAAGACCAGTGAGTAAATCCCCACTTGGCCGTAGAAGCTCACGGAGTAACCTTGGGCAAGTCACATTCTCTCAGCCTCAGAGGAAGGCTGCACAAACCATCAGGAAGAACTCAAGGACACGACTCTTCAGCTTGGCCAAAAATAACATTTCCACCAATTGTGCAGCTAGATGCCCCATGCTTCTTGAGAGCTGGCTTTCTGCCTCAGGGGTGGGAATCATGTTTCCCTCTAGATGTTGTTGGACTGCAGTTCCCAGGCTTCCTCACCCTCGGAGATGCTAGCAGGGGTAATGGGAACTGTATTCTACCAAGAGCTAGAGGACCCACTAGTTCCCCACCCCTGCCCAATCATGCTGGTTATTCCAGACTCTGGATGGGAACCCCAGACTCGATTGAGTGGTTGCTGCCCCCTCGCGGTTCAGTGTATGCTTCTTATTTAAATGTTACTGCTAGCATGGAAGATCTCATTGTCCAGTTACTGAAACGGAAGGTTCTCCTTCACAGGCCTTACCCAAAAGGTGATGAAAGGAAGAAGGCTTGCTTGAATGCCTTATCTGAGGTGAAAGTGCAGCCAGGTAAGAAGACAAGCTGAATAGCTTTGCTTTTGACCTCCATACTGAGAAGCTTCTGTTAGCTGTTACCCTTCTTCAACCCCCCACCCTTTTACAAATATAGCTATATCTCAGTTAACAAAACAGATATGCTCCTGGGCATGGCTTCTTTAAGAGAAAATTTGGTACCAGAGGCAGAAATAACAGCCAGGAAAGATGAGAGATAGGTCCCTACACCATAAAAAAGAAGAGCTTGAGCTGGAAAAGGACATATTCTATTCTGGTCGAACCTACTGTAGTTGTATGCAAAAGGACCTTGTAGCGCCTTTGAGACTAACTGAGAGAAAGAAGTTGAAAACATAAGCTATTGTAGGCTTAAGGCCATTTCTGCACTACACTGTTACAGTGCTATTATTCCACTTTCAACATCCTGTGGAATTCTGGGGCTTGTAGTTTACTGAGGCCCTCTAAAAGCCCCACATGTTTTGTTTTCGTTGATCATATTCAGACTGCTCTGCGAGTCTTTTTGGTCAAAGAAAAGGATAATAATGCAGTCAGGAAAGAAAGAAAGAAAGATCTCTTACTCATGATTTCATTGTAATTCTTCTACTCACATATCTGCAACTAAGGTTTGGGAGCAGGGCCTATGTGTCTGCTCAACAGTGTTTCTCAGTACTTGCTAGCTATTAGCAAGGGATGTGTAATTTTTTTTCTGCTAATTATCTGACTTGCAAATGAATTGCATTGTGTGTATGAAGATTAAATGCTGTCCTGCAAAAGAACTTGGGCTTCTGCCAACAGCTTCAGGCTACAATCTGAATGCAACAGCTACATGGTATTGGATTCTAATTGCTCTACTGATTTGTAAAGTGATGGGAGAAATGTCTCATCAGGCATCTCTTGAGACTTTGCTGGTGTCAGGTGTCAAGGATTTTTTCTTTCTCCTTTTATGATAGGTTGCTATTTGCCCAGCAATCCCGAAGCGATTGTTTTAGACATAGACTACAAGTCAGGAACTCCAATGCAAAGGTACTGGCTGATCTTGTTGTCTTTCTTGGTTAAATTTACCTTCAATTATAAAGAATTGAGGTTTCCCCCTTTCTAAAATTATATTCCCTGGCTACTTCTGACCTTTCTGTGTCCTCACTTTTTCAGCGCAGCAAAAGCACCCTACTTGGCGAAGTTTAAGGTGAAGCGGTGTGGAGTCAGTGAACTAGAAAAGGAAGGTTTGTGCAATAGTTTCCAATGTATGTTGTTCATTTTAGCTTCACATTGTGTATTCCTGAGTGTTTAGGTATATAGATCTTGCCTTCAGACTCCAGTATTTATTGTTTCAAACACTAGTGAGCTTTCCCATGAGTTTTCTGATCAATTCTAAGAAATGATCAAATTCCAATGGGTATACAAAAATGTTGTCCAAACCCCCAAAGGTTTATCATGCTGCAAAAATCTATATTGTAAGAGTAGTGATTTCCATACCAAAGCCAACTGGATAGTGTATGCCCCCAAATAATCATGCCATAGTCCTAAACACAGAGCATTCCTTAAATGGGAAGGAATTCCCATTAAACATGGTGGGACTTCTTTCTCAGTAGACAAGCTTAGGATTGTGTTGTCACTTCCTTAGGGAATTCCACAGTTTAATGCTTACACAGCCAGTAGGTATTTCCATGTGGCATTAAGAATGTTTTTCAGTTGGGAATGTGTCACTTATAAATGTTGCTTATGCAGAACAGGAGAGGAGAAGAGAATCATTTAAGCATCCAAAAGCAGATACCAGTTTTTAACCTTTGAATTGCAGATCTGTTCAGTTGATTATAGTTCGGAGTTGTTAACTGAGATGTGGGGGTGTTTGTTTTATTTGTTTATATTCCTCCAAGGAGCCGAAGGCTACATCCATGGCCTTCTTCCCCATTTTAAACCTCACAGAAACTTTGTAGGATAGGCTGAGAGTTAACGACCAGCCCAAGATCACCCTACGCCTATCCAACACACTTAAGTTCTATGCTATGCTGGTTCTGTTTCTAGGTCTGCGTTGCCGATCAGACTCCATAGATGAAAGCGGAGAAGATGGAGTAGAAAGCAAGAAGATCTGCTGGCAAGCAGCCATCTTTAAAGTTGGCGATGACTGCAGACAGGTAACAAGGCTGTCATGGCAATTAGAGAGACAGGGCTTTTAATGGCTGTGTAAAAGGGGAGATTTCAGACCTGTCCCTTACACCACCTGGCAGTCCTAGTTTACTTCAGTCACCGTATGTTTGGGATGGAATATTTTGTCGCGTGGATGCTAGTCTGCCTCTGGTGTCCTGCTGTGTCTGAATAGACTTTTTCTCTAACACCCTTCTCATTTGTTGGTGAACAGGACATGTTGGCCCTGCAAATCATTGACCTTTTCAAGAACATCTTTCAACTGGTGGGCCTTGACCTGTATGTCTTTCCCTACAGAGTTGTTGCCACAGCCCCAGGGGTGAGTATTTGTGCTGGATTATTCAAATCGTAAGGAAAAAAAACCAAACAGCGCACCCTGAATGGCCTTTTTGAAATTTAAGGCCATGTTCCTCTAATTCTGTGAGTGTTCTTTTAATCCTGAAGATGTACATTGGGAAATTTCTTCTCTTGTGACCTCCTTGCATTCTATAAATGGGGCTGTGGATGTGCTGACTGCCACATGAGAGGTTCTAAAGCAGCCTTCCCAAACTCAACAGGGCCTGTGCTGGTTGGCAGAAGGTGCAGGTCATAGTCCAACACGGCCAGTAGGCATTAGGTCTAGGGAGGCATTTGGAAAGCTTTCCGGGAGACCGAGAAGAGAAATGTCTCCCTCATATTTTTTGGTATTTAAAAACTGTGTACAGCAGCTAGGACTTACTAGGGCCTTAAGAAACAGAATTCTTCCTGACTGTTTGTGTGGATTTATTTCTATATTTCTTTCTCTGTTGTGATCATTCCTTTCCCTCCCAATTTCTCTTAGTGTGGTGTCATTGAATGCATTCCTGACTGTACATCCCGGGACCAGCTAGGCAGGCAAACGGACTTTGGGATGTACGACTACTTTACAAGGCAGTATGGGGATGAATCCACCCTGGCTTTCCAAAAGGTATTCAGTCATGTGTTGACAACACCCCCCCAATGCAGTATTTGATTTTTATGACTGTTGTTTCTGAAACCCAGTAATCCTGTCAAAGAACTTTGCTGGCCAGTGATTCTGCAGTTCTGTTTGACTCCTGATGAATTTGAGGAATGGTTTAATGGTTTAATTTTAAGCCTGACTGAGAAATACAGCTGCTTGGTCCACAGTGGACAGTCTCTGCAATCCAAACTGAATTAAATTTGCATCCCTGCTTCAGTTGCCACTCCTGTTCCAGAAAGGCAGAACAAAAAAGCTCTCTTCAGCCTCTGGATCCTTAAGTGGTGATGGACTACAGCTCCCATCCATCCTGACCCTGGGACATGTTGATTCAGGATGGTGGGAATTGCAGCTGAATGGTATCTGGGAACCCAAGCATGAGAAAGTCTACCCTACAGTCCCATTGATGAATGCACGACCTAGTTGAAATTGGATGCTGGGCTGAGGACTGTTTGCCATTCCCATCCTGCCTCACCTGGTTGTCACCTCAGGATGTTCAAATTTCTCTTCCCTCATTTGTGCAAGTTATCTCAAATTTCTTGGTGGTTTTCTGTTCCTTTTTTTTTCTTTCCTTGTCTTGATCATTCTTCTTCTTCCTAGTTTTTGTTTTTTGGTCTAACGCCCATTGGCATGGTCTCCCCCTGCAGGCTCGCTACAACTTCATCCGCAGCATGGCAGCCTATAGCCTTCTGTTGTTTCTGCTCCAGATTAAAGACAGGCATAATGGCAACATCATGCTGGACAAACATGGGCATCTCATCCATATTGGTTAGTTTACCCTTTGCTCTTGCTTCCTCTGTGCCGTCAGCGTTGTTCTGAGGCAACATGCCGCTTCCAAGAGGCTGGTGTTCTCTCAGGTGCCTTTTGGAGTTAGCTTCTATGCACCAGAAGTGCCGTCTCTTGGCTGTTAGCCATCAGAAATATTTGTGCTTTGCTCACAGTGGTACACAGCTCAGATTACAGCCCATAGCTCCTGTACCAGCCCCATTGCCTTTGAGAAGGGGTTGATTTTCTAACATTGGTCAGAGACAAAGGACTGAGCCTCGGTGCTAGGACAAGGGTAGACCTTGGGAAAGTTGAGATTAGACTGCTGATCCCCAAATCCGCCGCCCAGCGTGGGCAGCACAGTTCTGGGAGTTGTCGTCGAAAGGAGAACTTTCCCGAGGCAGGATAACCAGTGGTGAGGGATCATGGGAGACACAGGCCATCGACATTGGCAGGCCGCCCTTTTTCCATGCCTGAACTAGAAGGTTCTCAGAGGGGACGGCAAATCTGAGCCTCTCGATTACATTTAGTACTTCTGCATGAAAAGAGCAAACTGGCTTGTTAATCTCATCTTCTCCTTCCTGACATAGATTTTGGTTTCATGTTTGAAAGCTCGCCTGGCGGCAATCTGGGTTGGGAACCAGACATCAAGCTGACCGATGAGATGGTGATGATCATGGGAGGGAAAATGGAAGCAACGCCTTTCAAGTGGTTCATGGAGATGTGTGTCAGGGGGTACCTGGCAGTCAGGTGAGAACAGCACTTTAATGCAGCTGATGAAGTAGATGCTGCCCCACAAAACCTTATGCTGCAATATATCTGTTAGAGGCAGTTGGACATAGTCTGGCCTGATAAGCTATGGTTTATTGAACTCTTCACGAGATACAGTTCCCCCTTTCCCCTCCTGCAATTGGCTGGTGACATTTTTCAAATGTGTATGTTAATTGCATTCAAATGTAACTAATGTCCCATTTAGTTTGACTCTTCTTTACAATAGGGTATTAGGTTTAGAGTGGGGAACATTTAGTTTTCCACATTTTTAACTTACAACTCTTATCAGCCCAAGCCAGCATGCCCAATGATAACGGGTTATGGGAGTTTTAGCCCAAAATATCTGGAGGGCCAAAGGTTTCCCGTCCCCAGTCTAGGGGTTGTTCCCATCTTCCTGGAAAAAGGTGGCTTTGATAGAAAAGGAGAAGGCATTTCTGGGCATCCAAGAGAAAAGGCAGAGTTATTTGAGGAAGCTTGTCTTCCAGTGGCTGCGGGAATCAAGGTGTAGGGATACACTGAAAGTCTACTCGTGCCTTCCCAGGCAAAGCACGGAGCTGGATTAAGGCCCTGAATCACATTAGGGAGGAGGCACACATACATGCATACAATTACTCTTGGCCAGGAAGGGACATCTTTTCAATCCCTGCTGTCAGCTTGGCTACAACAGTAGTCTGATCCAATGGACAATGTTAATTTGAAACAGTAGCACATTTACAGAACTTTCAGCGTTACATGAAACAGAGAGAAAATGCTCAGGAGTTAAAAGGTTGCTGAATAAAAGTTGTGAGATCTACAGAACAGAGTTTTCATGGCCTTTCTTAGTATAAACCGTCATCTTTCCTATGCAGACAGATGTTCTCAGGGCAAGACAGTCAGTTATCAAATTGTTCTTACCTTATTGACTTTCAACGTAGTTCTTATAGCTGAGCAAAGGCACATAATGAAATGGCTTCACCTAAGCTAATAGTTAGTCACTTGTGTGTGTAGGAACACTTTTTACCCCCAATAGAGGTGATGGAACTAGCTAAATGAAGGCATCAGAACAGAAGAATAGAGTGATAACTGGGGAAGGATGGGCATGAAGGATTTTTGAAGGAAAAGATGAGAAGCTAGTGGTGAATCAAAGAGGAACAAGTTAGAGATTTTTAGGTTAAACAGGCTGTAGTTTCAGAAAACATGGTTTCCCAGCATGTTTACCTTGAGGAAATGATCCCCCTTACAGCATTTCATTCCTGAAACTTAGAAGGGCAGAGTGGGGAAGCTTCCAAGCCCAGAGAAGCTGAACTTCCTTTGCTGCAGTAATTTTGTTAGATTGATAGATTGTAGATGGCAAGGTGGCTTCATCAGCAAATGGATGAGACTTAGACTGTAGATTTAATTAAAATCATAAGGTGTCCTGGATTTCCAGCTGAGTTCTTCTGTTTTTATTCCTAATTGCAAGAAAACCTAAGCCTTCTCTTTTCTCTCCTCATGCACAGGCCTTACATGGATGCTGTTGTCTCCCTGGTTACGTTGATGCTGGACACAGGGCTGCCTTGTTTCCGAGGCCAGACAATCAAACTGTTGAAGTAAGTAATGTCTGAATTTGCTGTGAAGTCACATCATGCAACCAAGTTAGAGCTGAGCAGATCTGGGCCTGTTTAGTGGTTTAATGGAATTGAGACTTGGGAGGTCTGTCTTCAAGTTTCCACTAGCCATAAAACTCACAGGGTGGCCTTGGACCAGTCTATCTGTTTGACCTTCCTCACTAGTTATTGTGAAACAAGTGAGCAGGAGGAGAGCTACGTGCACCAGGTTGAGATCACTGAAAGGAAGGTGGGATAGACAGGTCACTATGTTGTTGTGTACGTTTGTGTTGTTTCTGACTTATGCCAACCTTATGAGGCTTTTCTTGCCAAGATTTGTTCAGAAGGGGTTTGCCTTTGCCTCCCTCTGAGACTGTGAGCCGCCCAAGATCACCCAGTGGGTTTCCGTGGCCAAGCAGGGATTTCAACCTTGGTCTCCCAGCGTCTGCGTCCAACACTTAAACCTTTCAGACTGCACCATGCTTGCTCTCAGATAGTACGCAGCCTTTGTTGCTTTTGTTCGCAAGATATTTGGGGAAAGCACCCAAACGATCTTCTTTATTTTTTTTTATTACACAGGTCACCGATTAAAAAAAAAACAAACAAGATCATGTGGATGCTTTTCCCCAAATGTCTTGCAAACAAAAGCAACTGCTGTTGTACACATACTTGGAAGGAAGTCCCATTTAAGCAAGTGGGACTTAGCTACTGAGTAAATATGTCAAGCTGGCAGCTGAGACCAAGCTGGACCAAGCTTCCCTGTAAGAATCAGAGGTTGTTACTAAGAGTGCCATCTCTTGCCTTTCTCCTCTTACTTCTTTCTTGAACAGGAACAGATTCAGCCCCAACATGACGGAGCGGGAGGCAGCGAACTTCATCATCAAGATAATTCAGAGCTGTTTCCTCAGCAATAGGTATGCCGCTTTCGTTTTTCTCAGCCTGATTCCTGGCTGTCCTTTAATGGCAGCTGGCAAGGTGGCACTGGCCAATATATGTGGCATGTCTGGACTGAAGAACAAGCAGGGGCCAGATACTCATCCACCGTGCCCCAAAGTGGCAGAGTACATTTTCCATAATCCCTTATGGCCGTGATGGCTGGGACTTCTGGGAACTGAAGTCCTAAACAGCTGGCAGGCCAAAAGCTCCCAACCCACTCCTGATCTAACCTAATACACCTTACTCTGGCTGGCAGCAGCATTCCACGGTCTAGGACAAAGATCTTTTTCCTTTGCTTGCTGCTGGTCCTTTTGGAATGGAAAGGTCAAGGACTGAACCCAGGACCTTTGATACAAAAGTCAGGGTTCAGGATTTCAGTTGCGACCACAGTGAAGACAAAGTGTTATTAAAAAAAAGCCCTCCCCTTTCCACGCTGCAGTTAATTTAGCTCAGCCCCACGCCACTGGTTAAGGAAGAGCTTCATATCATATCACCCCTTGCTGGCTGGGGAATTGGGGGAATTGAAGTCCAAAAACAAGTCTCCAATCCTTGCTCCTGAGTCCTATCTGGTTTGGAAGCCATTTTAGAAATAAGCTCTAATAGATGGGGATTATTTGCAACTTGCTCAAAATGGTCTAGTTGTCCTGCCCTGAGACATTATTGTATTTGTCCTCCACCTTTTTTTTTTAGGAGCAAGACTTATGATATGATCCAGTACTACCAGAATGATATTCCGTACTGAAACAACCAGGAACCTCCTGTTACAGGGGAGGAAAAAACTAGGATGGCCATGATCCCTTTGCCTTTGTTCCAGCCTAGAAACGTGAATCTTGACGTCACAATGTACTGCCTCCAAACAATCCTGTGTGCGCACGTGTGCATGCGAATATGGGTGTACCCATTTTCCCAGACCTCGGAACAATCAACAAGGTCTTAACTAGTTCCTTTTTCTCTTTGCTGGGATGTTTGTGTTCCTTGATTTACATAGGAAATAGTTGCAATCACAGGCTTTGGTTCCAATTGCAACGGCGAATGTGTGCAAAGGAGCAGGGTGGTTCTTGAGCAAAGCAAGGATTTTCCTTGGAAACCCTTAAAATGTCTACTCTGTAGACTTGGGTGGGAATCAGGGGGGTGCTCTGGAGTTCCCAGTCAGAGCAGTGCAAAAGCATTAAATTGCTCTGGCGAATGTTGTAGAGACTGTAATGATAATTGTCCGTAGGTGGTGATGTCTGTGTTAATATGTCATCCTTTGCACTGTAAATCGTTCCTGCTCCACTGTCAGTATTTCGTACATACAGGAAGAATGTATTTTCCCCCTTTGTGTGGTTTTCAAAGAGAGAAACTCTACTGAAGATAGATATATTTAATCTAAAAATGGAATTAAAAGACCTTAGTATACCTTATGTGTCCATTCCTCATTTTTACAAGAAGGCCTTGAAGGCAGTTGCCAAAATGGGTGGTGGGGTGGAGGGGAAAAGGTTGCTTACTTTGAGGGCACAGAAGCAAACATTTGGACACCCAGTTTTGTTGGATTTTTCTACTTGCAGGGCGTTTTTAAACCAATGAGTTTTTTTTCCCTACAGTGATCCTCGATTTAGAATTTTCATTGATAATTCTAGTGCCACATTGTGTTGCTTGTGCAAATCTTTGGCTGCACTTGAAAAATCGGGCTGATGATAAGAGGCTCTTTTAAGACCTACGAATGTTTGGGAAGAAGCCGAAATGATTGTTCCATAAAAAAGAGGTCAGAGCTTGGTGTTCAAGCATGTGTTTTCTTTGCCAGAGGTCCTAGGTTCAATCCCTCCTGACTCCAGGTAGGCCTTGCAAAGACCATTTTTGCCAGAGATTGCAAAGTGCTGCAGCACTCAAATGAAGATGGTCTTGGGCTGGATGGACAGAGTATGACGTGACACCAAGCCCCTTCCTGAAAATCCCCTTCACTGGTCTTTCCAGAAGGATGTTTTCAGCCGGCCGAAGGAGACGGCAAGTGCTTTTAAGTCAGCCTTAGGCAACCAGATGCCTGGCAGGCAAAGTTTCATTGACTGCTTGAATTGATTCCTCTCTGGCCTTTTGCTCAAAATGGGACTCAAGGCAGCTTGCGACAAACAGGTACCCTTTTAAAAAAAATACAAAGTTATCACAGTCAGTGGTAAAATGCCGTTAAGCCATTCGTAATATGAAAATGCAGTTGAGAAGGAGACTAGCATAGCTGCCCTTGACACAAGAGTTCCACACTCTGGGAGTAGCCACTGAGAAGGGACTGTGACTCTCATCATCCCCCACCCCTGGCACTGTTGGCTAGGGCTGATGGAAGTAACAGTGCAAGAGCAACTGGAGGACCGCCTGGCCTTCACTCCTGCTTTAGGCTGAGAACTCCTAGCACTACCGGTCGAAAAGCAGTGTGCAACCATTCACTTTTTCCCTCCTTAGTGGATTAATTTTTTTGTGGTCAGGAAAAGAAAGAAGCAGAGGGAAAATACAGGAGGATTCATTTCCAAGTGAAAGAGGACATCCAAGCATGTGGCCAGGCACCTGGATCCTAAAACCCTTGTTGGAAACTCCAGTCTACTGTAAGATTATAGCTTGGACGTTTCCTTGCATTTTTTTTAATGCGTTGCATGATGTGCTTTGAACGTTCAATCTCCAGTGGGTGTTTTTGAGCCACAAATACGATTGTGCAAGATTATATCTGTGACAAAGCCTTAGAGCAGGGAGGGGCAAATCATGGCCCTTTCATATTGCACTGCAGTTCCCATCATCCCTCACCATTAGCTATGCTGGCTGAAGACTGGTTAGAATTGGCCTTCAACATCACCTGGAGCTCCCTGGTTGCCTACTTCCCGCCCAAAGAAAGACTGTCTTCTTAGTATCACAACTCCCACATCACGGCCATCCTGCCAGTTTTCGTTTCAGCCTTTATTAAAGGCTCATTCTCGCCTACCCTGCAGTGGCATCTTTCGCAGAACTAGGCCAAACCGATGATGGAGCCTCTTCCCTCTTTGCAAAATACCCCATCTTTTTCCCACCGTCATCAAAACTTCGGCATTCTGTGGGATGGTGCATTTTTCCTGTGATGAAATTGCTAACGCCTGCATGCACGTTAGTGTCAGTAATGAACCCCAAAAAGGCCCTGGAGATGAGCAGAGGCAAAACTGATAATTTTTAATTTGCATTTGCTGGTTACTTGATCAGCACAATTCGAGTGCTAATTTTATTATGCATGTGGAAGATCAAAGGCCAAAGAAGTTTCTGCCTGTTACGATAATACGCCAGCATGATGCAGGAATTTCATGATGATCTTAAAAGCCCCGGGTATGGAGAAGCTGACTCCCACCTCACAGGTTTCTAGTATCATAGGATCTCAGAATTGGAAGGGAATGCAAGGGCCATCTACACCTGATTCCTGCTGGAATATACAACTAAAGCATCTTTGAGACGCACCCATCTAAGCTCCACTTAAAGACGTCCAAAAAGGGAGCGTTCTGCACCCTCTGAGCCCATTCCGCTGTTATTTAAAGGAGGTTAAATTGACTCTGAACAGCACTTACTGTCAGGAAATTCTTACTAATAGCAGAATCTCCTTTCTCATTAAGTCTGAATCTATTCGTTCATGCTATAATCACTGCCTACGATACCTCTTTCTCATGCATAATATAACGCGGCAGAACCTCTTTCGTGCGTCCAAGGAAGGGGACTCCAGCCCGCGAAAGGTTTTGCCACAACAAAATTGTCCATCCCTGAGGTCTCTGTCACAGCCCAGAGTTGGATGCCTAACTGCCCTGGTTCTGGTCTGTGGAATCCTGGGTTTGTACTTGGGGAAGGTATTTAGAATTCTTGGGCAATGATTTCTACATGTCTTTGTTGGCGTTGCATGCTTTCGAGTTGTTTTATGGCGCGCCTAAGGCAAACCTGTTGTGGCGCTTTCTGGTATCTTGCCAAACTAGAAAATCCCAGAATTCTGTAGGATTCTGCCATGCCAAAGTGAGATCGAATGTGCTATGCTTGGGTGGTGTGAGAGGAACCACTACCTGCTTATTCTAGTTATGTGGAGTTTACAGCAGAGGGCGCTCCACCACCAGTTTAGGGAGAGCGTGGGGGGAAAAGAGGAGAAAAGACCAGACTGGAGGGCTGGGTTCCCAGCTAGTTAGGTCTGTGACTTTTGTTGAGTCCAGTGCTTCTTAAGCTATCAAAGGTGGTAGAACAGCAATTCCCAGGGACTGGCACCATATGAGTGCGGATTGGCTGTGAACTGTTTCTTTCTTTCCTGGAAACTCACCGCAGACCAGCACCGGTCCACGGACTGCCACTTCTGACGTTTTGTGCCAAGCGTTCCATCAGACTAACATGCGGGCTTCTTGACAGTGCCGGACTGCAAATCCCATCAGCCCCAGCCAGCACAGCCAGTGGTGAGGGATAATGGCAGCTACAATCCAGGGCGTCGAGGCAATCATGAATTGCCAAACCCTGCCTTGAGAATGAAAGATTAAAGGGAACTCACGGAGGAATATAGGAATTACCTTCCATCGTACTAGTTTGTCCATCAAGGCCAGGCTCTCTTCCAGCACTACGCTTCAGATGTGTTGGATTACAACCCCATTCACTGTTTTATATGCAGTCCAGAGCCAATAACCATTTCAGTCCAACAGTTATCTAGTGGTGGGTGTGGTTGTGTTAAGTGGGGCTCCCATCCATGCGTGTCTTTTTTGGACAGGACGTAGGGCACTATTCTGTAGGCCTTTGCCTACAGCCACCTTTTTGGCTGTTGTCAAGCCCTGAGAGAGGCTGCTGCTTACCTGCGGGAAGGGAAAGGGGGCCAGAAATTCAGACAGTGAAGCTGTGGCTGCTTTAGGCTCCGAGGGGAAAGAAAAGGAAGGCGTGTACATCCTCATAAGGACATTATGCTCCACGGAAGAGCTCAGCCCAAGGGTTGAGCTCTTCAGCTTCAGCTCTGGGGTGCACAATACAATATGGGGTGGTTATAGCCTCTTGTACCCTATTAATACAGCTATGAAATCAGTAATCAATATTGGCTTGTAATGTCTGGATAGAGTGTTTCTCATGGGCAAGTTTAGTATTTTTTTTTAAATATTTATATCCCACTCTTTAACGTGAGATCTCAAGACTGCCCAACAAATGAAGCAATTTAGCAATTTAAAACAATTCCAGATTAAAAGTGTCAAGCGATTTAAACAGGATGGGAATCCTCTTGAGGCGTGCGGGTAGGGAAATCAGAAGTTGCAGTATGGTCTGTAGTGGATTTCCATGGAGGGGCTTAACTCTGAGGCAACAACTGGGGTTAGGTCAAGACCCTCCCTTTGCCCTGCAAGCCATCTCTGCTTCCAGTTTGCTAGACTCCAGAGCAATGCACGTGGGGCGGGAGGGAGGTTGTTTCGAGTGCCGCAGTGGGGTTCTGTTCTTGCCCGAGTAGTCTCCAGTAGTGGATAGAGCCCTAAGGAACAGTTTAGGCCCATTTTAGGGTATGCAACTGCCCTTGGGGACCCTTAGGGGACTTCACAGACTGCCCCAAAGTGCCAGGCTTCTCCCCGCATATGGCAATGAAAGCATAGAGCCTTGGCATGTTTTTCTCCAGGTAGGAAGGCAACTGTAACCGTGCAGGGGGGAACTTTCTGCAAGCAGCTGGCTCCAGCGCTTCCCCCCCTCCCGCCCGCCATTTCAAAGGGCTCCCCCCGAAGCCAAAAGCGCGTGTTTGCGTCCTTCCCGGATCTCGATGCCTCTGGCCCAGCTCCGTTCTCACCGTCAATCCCGCCTGCTCGAGCTGATGTCAACCTGATGAAGGAAAGAGAAGACAAGGATGGGACGCTTGCCAGTGATAATCTGGCAATGCAATCAGAGCGCGCTGAAGAAAGGAGCGGCGGCGAAGCATCTGCGTGGCGTTCTGCCCCAGGTTGGAGGGAGAAATGAAAATCCCAGAGGAGTTCATGCCCAGCCAAAAGGCAAGATATGCTCATATCCAGAATATAGAGAACTGCGCATGGGGGGCTTTGTACCCGGCCTCATTTCTTCCAAGAAAGAAGTCAGGGCAATGGGCTTTTATTTTGCCCCTGTCCTGGTTTTTAGGTTCAAAACAACCCCGTAGAGTAGGTGAAGAAAGACAAGAGAGAGCAAAAGATTCCCCTAAGAAAGATTTGCTCTGAGCACACATTTGGGGCTGGGTCTCCCTAGCTGAAGCCCAACATGAATTGCAGCTTCTCCTGCCATCTTTGCCACGCTCTGATTTCGCTTGACCACACACGCCTCGGTTTTCCTCGGTGAAATGTTGGACGGTATGGTTTATATATTTCTTTAAAGAGCTTATCCATCACCTTTCCGCCCTCTGGGATCCCTGAGGCAACGTACAACACGTAAAAACATTAAAGACACAAAAAGATTTGAAAACAAACTGCAACAACCTCCTAAAAAGTTTTAAAGCCATAGACCATTCAAACAGGCATCCCTTGTCAATTGATGTACAGCTACTACCGTTAATTTAAAACTTAATTTAACTGAGAATTTGGGGAAGGGAGTGTAAAATGTATTTCTCATGTTGTTCATTTCCAACACATTATAACATACCTATTTTAATTTAAAAAAAAAAATACTGAAAATGACCAAGACCTACCCTCTACCAAACCCTGATAGTCAAGCTCATCTAAATTGTTGCTGTTTAATGCTTACCGTAATTTGCTTAAGGAAGTAAAGCAATGGATTAATTGGGGATGAATTATTTTTAATTAACCAGTTATTTTCAAGATGGACGACCGTAGCTATGGGGGCGGGTGGGAGAAATGAGTGCATTGCCCTCCCATAAGAATCCTCCCGCCATGAAATTTTCTTTCCAAATTTCTAGCATCCCAGGAAAGGAAAATTGCATGGAAAATCCTATCGGGGAGTCAATCTCCTCATTCTCCCTCCCTCTTCCCTTTGGTAGCAGGGGGGGTACTTTCTGCCTGTACCTTTTTAACACTGGCCATCTTTTCTATGGGGCAGGAGCTGAAGGTATTTAGCCCTCCACCGAGCCGAATAACTCCCAGGTCAGAGGAGCAGGCTTGCTTTCGACAGCTTTCTCCAAACGGGGCAAACGTGGGCTCACTCAAGTTCCAGGGCTTTGTGCAGCTTTTCGCCTAAGCGCTCGTCCCAAGCGATCCTTTCGGAGGGAGAAATCCCCTGGACTCGGTTCGAGGCAGCTTCCTAGGCAATACCTCTAGGGGGTGCCATCGGCTTGTGGACCAGATCCAGGCAGCATGCAGGTAAGAGAGGAGCTGGGTGATGCTCTTTCGCCTGGTTGAGCCTCTTCTCGCGGCGGCGGCGGCGTGTGTGTGTGTGTGTGCGTGTGCTGGATTTAGGAACCTTTGGGTGAACTTGGGCCTGGCTTCCCATTGCTGCAGAGATAAGTCTGAGCATGCCACGGACCAGCCTCAAGGTGACAGGTGGGAGATGGATAGGTTGGGGTGGGGAGTTGGGGAGAGGTCTTTTCTTTCTGTCTTTCTTTTTTTTTATGAAAAAGACAAACCTTGGCTCTGGTTTGGCTTGGGGAAGCAGAAGGGGCTGGAAAGAGATTCACAGGCTTGGAGGATTTCCCCACTGCCTCGCCCCACCCCTGCTCAGTTCTCCGAGGGGGTGCGCGGACGAGAGAGGGCTTGAGAGGAACAGGTTAAAAGACTGCCGTCGGAGTGGAGTGTTCTCGGTAGGAGCAGAATCTTACCTGCGGAACGGCTCAGGCCTTTGGCAGTCTGGCAGTTTCCTTTTTGAAAAGCCCCCTTTTACAGTCCCAGTCCCAAGGCCCTCAAAGATAATTTTGGTGCAGTTATGTGGTGCAGATCATAATTTGGTGCAGATAAAGCCCCGCTTCTCTGACGGGTTAGGGACCGGGGCACTGTTAGAAAGTGGAATTGGTTGGAAAGTGGAAACCGGTCTTTCGTCAGTTCTTCTTCTTTTGCCGTGACCGAGTGGAGATTCAAACCCTGATCCTCCAGAATCTGAGTCCAAAACTCAAACCGCTACTCCATGCTGGTTGTCATTTTCATTGTCCTACGTACATAGTATTAAGGACACGACATTAGCTGTGTCCTTAAACAGGTTGGGTATCCTTTATCTGAAATACTTGGGACCGGAGGTGTTTTGGGTTTTGGATTATTTATTTATTTTTGAATATTTTGGGATTTTGCAAATACATAATGAAATTATACACTGTTCTTTCGATGAGGTGTCTGCTCTTTTGTTTGTTCGTCTCCGTTTGCCTTCACAGTGCGCGATCCCAAGCAAGCCTCCATCATTCCCCCATGTTCCTTTACATAAAATAAGGTTGCGACTTCACATCTGCTTGTGACAAGGGGAAAAAATTGTGAGCCGCACTTACCACACGAGAAAAACAAAGCAGGATTTGCAATATGACAACCTGGTGTGGGATGAAGTCTGAGTAGAGTCTAGGGATGGGTGAAAAAGTTGTTCAAATCTGGTTTTTTCAGCAGACCTTTCCAAAAGTCCCGGATTGCTTTATCAATTCAGTACAACAAAAGTAAATTTTTTTAAAAAAAATGTTGATACGGGGGGAGGTGAAGCTGATAAATTTAACCGTCTAGATTGAATTCTTGTTAGAATGCTTAGCTTTCATAACTCTGCCATCAGATCCCTTTGTGTTCGGCCGTGTCTGTGGTGCTGAATTAGGATTGCCGCTTCATTTTTTTTTTTTCTGGCCGGCTGCTCACCTGTAATAGCTTCATGGTAGGGATGACATAGTCCTTTCTATGCTGAAAACGGCAGGCCCTGTTTCATTGAACCAGTCCAAAGGGTGAAGAAATTTTAGTTTGTTTTCGAAGAGAGCTGACTCCAATCTGTAACTTTCTGCGTCAACAGGATAAAGGGAATGCAGCTGATTTTCAGTGACTGCGGGAGAAAACGAAGAAGACAAATTCATGCCTCACGAGCTGGATCTTGGGGTCCCCAACACCTTTTCCCAAAAAGGAAATGATGGCAAATCCTTTTGGAACTCCACTGTCCCAAAGGTGGGATTCACCAGTGCAACGTCCCCCCCCCCGCCAACTTTTTGCCAGTTTTTTTTTTTTTGCAAACGCTTCTGCTAATTGGGGTGCCTTGGGGAGATGCCATAATGAACACGCGAGGCCAATTCCCCGCTCTGATGAAGCGTCTCACGCTCATTAACGCCATTTAGCGCAGCCGGTGGCAAAACAAAGGCCGAACCAAATAAAAATAAAAATAAAAACCCGACCCTGGAAACTGTCCAAAGAGCCGTGGGAGAGGAGGAGCTGCGGGGATGAAAAGGAGTTACAGTTTCATTGACAGGCCTGCTGTGTGATGGCATGAGAAAAAAGAGAGCGAGAGAGAGAGAGAAAAAACAGTGTCTTTCGGCGATAAGGACGGCGCAGGTTGCTGATCAGCTGGAGAAGGAACCGCAACCCGTAAGCCTTGGGTTCGGCTTGTCTTTTTCAGGTGCCACGGCTGCTTCTCCCCAAAGGCCTCGGCTGCCAGCATTGGATTTGGCGGAGAGGCAGAAGGTCGGGGGGAGCTTGCCTTTAATTAAGCATCGCCGCCTCTGTTTTTACTCTGGCAAGAGTCTCCCGAGGGTTTCCCTTGCGGGGCCTTCGCGGCTCCCTAAGTCGGTGGGGCTGGTAAATAATTCAGGAGCCATTCCACCTGCAAACTGACAAGGCAGGAAGAGGAAGGAGAACGGCTGGCAGGAAAGAAGACAAGGAAGGGAGAAGAGAGAGCTTGAGGTTCCGCGAGGACCACCCACGTCACGGGGCCCCAGCTCTGAAAGGAGCGCTTGCTTCGGCATTTCGTAGGGTAAACCTCCCCACGGGGCAATACACGTGTGCTCTGCAAGCCTTGTGCTGAATCGCAGTGCTGTGGAACCAGACGCACACACAAAGGCACAAATGCATGGGGGTGCGCCTTCGCAAGCACAAGCGCGTGCGTGCACAACTCTGCTTCAACCAAATACGGATGTTCTGCGTCAGACAAAAATGTCCTACCCCTCCCATAGGGGGAACATGCGTATGTGGAAGACGCCAATTGGATCCCAGGATTCAAGTGGCACCTTCCAGACTAGTGAATTTTTATTTGGCATAAGCTTTTGGAGCCCTGCTCCACTTTCTCAGATCTATGGAATGTTGCTTCAATTGGCAGGGCTTGGATGGATACACCTGCTTGGATGGGAGGGTATATCTCATATGGTGAGAAGGATTTGAAATATAAACATACAGATATTGACCATTACCTTAGCGGTGATCATTAACAAAGAGTAGTTGGGTGGTAAAACAGATGTCCTTGTTTAATGAGCTGATTAATATAAAAAGCTTTGGTCCCTATTCAAACCACGGAAGACAGAGTTAAACCACTTGATGGATTCTTGTTGAGCTGTTACACCTTGTGCCCCTTTTTGCCACTCAAAATACCATGCACATTGACAACAGAATGCTGGGCCAGCCCTACCATTAGACGGAGTGAGGTGGCCACCACTGGCAGATTTTGGGTGTCATGGAAAGCCAGCAAGGTGTTACATTGATCAAGGTGTGATTTTACTGCCCAGAAAAGGGAGAGATGCTTCGAGAGTTTCTTGCCTACTAAAGGGATCCTTTAGTTATGATGCCAACACAGTACAGCAGTTGCCATGCTGGCCTAGGACTTGAGGAGTCCAAGTTTTGAATCCCCACTCAGCCCTGGAAACCCACTGGGTGATCTTAGACAAGTCATACTCTCTCAGCCTAAGAGGAAGGCAATGAACAGCAAAGGAATGCCATTGGCTTCTCCCCCGAGACAGCAAAATGTCTTGGAATGAAATAGAATAGAATGAAGTAACAAATCATCGAGGTTTTGCACAAAGGTGTAGTTTGAGGGGGGCAAAATAAGAGAAATGCTCCCCAAAATAAGAATTCTGATATGAATCCCCATGAAGGGTCCAAATTTCTGTCATTGCAGAGGGTGAGTAATTGACTATTGGTCCCACGTAGAAACAGTCCTTGGGTCACTTTGCCGGCCCCTTTGATTTGGATGCCCAAACTATATTTCTAAATGTTTAACTGCAGTTTTAAGACACTGCAATGCTAGAAAATTTTAGTCTCTACTTAGAATTCTCTGCCGGAAAGTCCTAGTGTCTCACCAAACTACAAATGACAGGATTCCACAGGATGCGGCCAGGGCTGTTAAAATGATGGTCTCTATACGCTATAATTGTATAGTGTGAAAGAGTCCTTTCTCACACATCAATTTGTGTGCATGTGTGCCTAGAAAGTCTTCCACCAAAATCTCTCTCCAGACATCAAACACATGGAGTGGGTTCCGGTGAAACCTTTTACAAAATATTCCACTCAGGAATCTCAAAACTCAGCATGAACCCGAGGAAGGATTTTGCTAGTTTGTCTTGAAATGCATCAAAACTGAGCCAAAATTGCTGACCTGGGGGATGTTGCTTATTTCACTTCCACCCCATGGATTTTCTTTGGAAATATCTTTTGACACACCCGCTGGGAAAGATGAATTAACATAGGATAATCAGGCCAGTGTCTCGTGCTTGTTGCTTCAGCAGGAGAGCTGTTGGCCTCCCTGGGAAATCTATTTATGAAATTGCTCATTAAATGACTGAATAGCCCCAGTGCCGATGAGAATTTTAACAGTAACCCAAATATTAGGCGACTCTGATTTCATGTCCGATTGCAGAAAGTGGCAGCCCAAATGATCTGGGGCTAGAGCGCACCCCTGACAAGGTAAGGTAAATGAATGTGGGGCTTTGTAGTTTAGTGAAAACAAGTGGGACCTGCAAGAAAGGCAGCACGCCTGCATCAAGGAGGTGGAAAGTAACTTTATACCCTTGCCCATAGGCAAGAAGTGCCACCTCATTCATGCACTGCAATGCCAAATGTGCAGATACATCTGAATGCATAATGCGCATGCATGTGCATTCAGGCTTATTTCTGTGTACTGTGCATCCATGTGCCATGGAACCTCACGCACAACTCTGCTTTTGCAACCTGGAACTCAACATGGAGGTTCCACGGTGCCCAGAAACATCCAACTGCTTCCGCAGGGGAACTTAGTGTAAGATGCCAAAGGGATGCCGGCCATTACGTGGCAGCGTAGGCTGCTCCAGGATTTCAGCTAGCCAGTCAGCTGCTAGTCTCTTCCCCCCCACTCCACAAAAAAAGCACAAAACCCCATCTTTCCTCTGCACCATAAAGACATGTTCAGTATCCTCTGGCCGCTGAGCATGATTAGTCTTTCCTGGGTTGCCCTAAGTTTGTTTGTTGTCCCTTTCGTTTTTCTTTTTTGTACTTTTGCAAACTTAGGGCTTCCTCAGAGCCTACTGGCGCGTGCCTCTTATTTTCCAATGGTCTCAGTCCTACTGGCACTTACTAGCTGGGTTTGCCTTTAGAAGCACGCAACTGCTAGGGGTGTATCTACGGGGCAGGAGCAAAATGAAGGCACTGGCCCTCCGAAGAAGAATTCCGCACCCTCGATGATTTCTAGCATCGTAAAGAGCAAGACGCTGAAAATCATTCACACCAAAGACTCCGGTTCCAGGACCCCGGGTGCAAACACCAGACAGGATCTTCCCGTACAGCCAAAACACACAGACATGAACAGAACAGAACGGTACGAACGGGAGCCCAGCATAGAGAAAAGAGGGAGAGGCTTGCTGCTGTTTTCCGCCCTGCAACTGGTCTTCTCTACCACTCCCTACAGAGAGATTTGCCCTCCTCTGATTTGGAACGGAGCAAAGTCTGGTGCTTCCCTTCCCAGATGGAAATCTTTGCCGTATGTCATTTTCTGATGAGCTGGATATTAAATGCTGTAACGGTTTTCTCTTCCCTTTATTCTGACAACAACCCTGCGGAGTAAGTCAGGCTGATAGAATGAGAAAGAGAGAGAGAGAGAGAGTGTGTGAGTCTGTCCCGAGGCCACCCAGTAAGTTCCACATCTGAGTGGGGACAAGAACCTAGATTTCCCATGACTCAGTCCAACGCGAGGGTGATTTTCTGAAGCACCAAGAAAATATTAATGAATAGAATGTGGGGTTTTTTTTTTAAATGTTATTTTTAGTTTGCCCTTCTTTCTTTCCTTAAGCTGCCCAGGCTTAATACTTAGATTTGTGAGCCGTTTGGGGACAGACAGGGATGGGCAACTACGAACCTGTTGTGAGGAGCTCTGAGTCCGTGAGACAGGATGAGATGTATAAATACATTTTCAAGAGAAAAACTGCATCAAGGAATGATTGAGGTCTGAGGCCAGAATAAAATGGGAAGTGAAGTTAATGTCGGCTGAGAAAGCCAGTCATTGGTGAGGATCACGCAAAGTGGGATAGAAGACGGAGAGAAGGGCTGAGGACATCAGAAATGTTAGGAGAAGGCAGCCTTTCCTTAACCAGGTGCCTTCTGGACATGGCACACTACAACCCCCATCGTCCCCCAGCCAGCATGAATTTGGATTCTGCGTCGTCGTGACTGGCAGTGAATGACCTCATGCTGAGGACAGAACCTTTGAGACTTTGTGGGGACCACAGAGAGCTTGGAAATGTCGCTGCAGTTCCCAGCTAGCATGGCTGGTGTTTGTGCTCGCTTGGGGTTTGTGGGTGTTATAATCCAAAAGAGTAGCATTTGATAGATAAAATGAAGTCCTTGTCCTGAAAGTAGCAATGCTTGGAAAGTTTGCAATGTTGGAAACTCATACATCAGAATGCTATCAGCAGCTTATAGAAAACACACTGTAAGCAGGGGTACAAAACAGCCCTAAATAGTGAGGTCCCACACCCTTGTAACTGTAGAAGTAACCGAAACAGTGAACAGTTACTTTGCAAAAGGAATGAAGCTATCCTTCCCGGCATTCTGATTGCAATGTAACTTATTTGCGCCTCGGTCATTGCAAACAAGGGATGACCTACAAAGGTAACTCGTGGTTCGTAACGGCTTCCTTCCAACGTTTGGAAGAGAGCGGCACTTCTTGTTTTGTTTTTTTTCGGCGTTCCTTGAAAAACCCGGGGCTTTCTTCGCCGGCTGAAAGGGAAGCGTGGGCCCACGGGGTTCCCGAGAGCGCCGCACTCATTGACACGTGAAGAATCAATGAGGTGAGGTTGTAAATAGACGGGATTATTGAAGCTTTGTGGATGAGGGGAATTAAGGGGAGGTGAAGCCGCACGAGAGAGAGGCCGCCGGCTCTCTCAGCACAGGAGGCAGGGGGAGCACGGGGACGGAGGCCCTGTAAGGCATGATCTGATGATGTCGAGGGGGATTCCGTTTTCTGGGGGCTGATTCGGTGGCCGGTCTGTGGGGAAAGGTGGGTCGGAAACTTGTAGGCGTCCAGCCAGAGCGCGCATGAGAGGACAAAGCCCCCCCCCTCTGATTGTTGGTCTCGGTGCCGGCCCTACCGCTAGGCAGACGGGGCAACAGCCTCAGAGGGCAGAAGCCAGGAGTAGCCATTGGCAACACCCTCGTCGTTTCTCCTCAGACCCTTGGGCATTTCTCGCACGTGGAAGAGAGTGCAATGTGCCACACAGCCTGCCTGGCACCCCTTAACATAGGTGGGTGGCCTCCGGCAACCAGCGCCGGGGTAAGAATCCACTGCCGATCCAGCTGAGCCGTCTGTCCTCGGTCTCAGGTGGCAAAGTCTCAGGAGACGGCCCCGACCGAGGCTGCACGTGAGGCAAACATCTCAAGGGGGAGAAGCAGCAGCAAGAAGCTTCAAGATGGAGGACATTCCAGCTCTCCTACTTGCTCAGAAAACAGAGTGAAGAATGCCCCAGAATTTTTCCTCGGCCCCCTAAGCTGCCTAGCAGCTCTCAGGGGGCACGAGGAATGCTCTCCCTTCACCAGTGCTGGAGCAGATTTCGCTTGCCGGGCCGGTCGGCTACTATAGGTGAAATAGGATGCCATCTTGTCCACCTCAGGCAGCCAAAAAGGCTTGGGTCGGCCCCGTGGTTTGTGAGTCCGCACCAGAACCCGGAAACCTAATTTTGGGGGACTAAATTCCCAGAATTCCCAGCGGGCACGGCCAGCCCCCAGAATTCCTTCGGTCCACAGCCATGCTGGTTGGAGGGAACTGGGAGGCGTCGTCTCAAATGTCATTTTTTCCACCTTTAAGGTGCACACGCACGTGCCTCTTTCCCACTACCTTGTCAGGAGCATCCGGAGCTCGGTGCAATTTTTTTTTTACAACATTACTTTGTTGCCCCTCGTGCACGGAAAGTTTCGGAAGCACCTCTGAAATGCGTTTCCGGCGTGAGGCTCCGACGGACGTCATTGTTATGAAGCGGCGACTTCCCTTTCGTGGCGTCGCCCTTCGTTACGTGCCAGGCGCCCGTCGAGGGAGGGGGCGGCCATTTTGTAGTCACGTGAAACGACGTTTGACGCGTTCGCACCGTCTGCGTCGACGGTTAAACCAAACAAGCGACAGGGCGATTTTGTTTGACGAAGTCGTTTTCCCGTCATTTTCGCGCTGGGCGACTCCCGTTCCTCAGCGGCTGGGCATTCATGCGTGCGGGCTGGCGCTAAGGTTTCTGAGGCCTGGGAACGTCCTGAGGATGGACTTCGTGCGTTTTTAAATCGGGCCGTCGGCCCCGTCGCGTTGCCCCGGTTTTTGTTTTTCCTCTTTCCCCAGAATTTTAGGCCCAAAGGAAAGGGGCGAGAGGACTGGAAGCGCCCTGGCTTTGGAAGAACATGGCTTCCCTCCCGGCCCGACGGAGGCTGTTTTCTTCCCAGCCTGATTGGCAGCCCGGAGGATTCACGGCAAGTCCCTGGGGAGAGCTGTTTCTTTCCTCCCTGGCTATTGTCATGAAAATGAATAAATATCTCTCCCTCTCCGCTGCCTTCTGCTTAACGCTTGCCTGGCTCCCCCTCCTCAAATTATCCCCCAGCTGGGTGAACGTGGTGTGTTCCCCCCCGCGACAGCCATGCCTTGGAGTGCGGGGCAAAACCAGATTCATCTGACAGCGACAAAGCCTTGTGCAGGGAGGGAGAGGAGAACAGGCAGGATTTGTGCCATTATGGGGCGTGTTTGGGCAAAAAAAGGGGGTACGGATGCGTGCGGAATTCCAATTCCAATTCCCCGTCAGCTTACGGTGACCCCATAACGGCAAGGACAACTCAGAGGTGGTTTTGTCAGTTCCCGCCTCTGAAATACGGCCTCCGGCACCTGGCATTTCTTGGTGGTCTCCCATCCAAGGACTGACCGGGACGGACCCTGCTTAGCTTCCAAGATCAGACAGGATCTGGCGCCTTCTTTAGGCGAACATGACCAGTACTGAACTCGGCGGTCCAACAGCCCACTCCGATTTCACCGGTGTTCACAGCCAAGTTCCTCTTGGCTACAGCTGTGGAGGGAACCTGGTCTCCTTCATTCAACAGTGGGACTGCAGCTAAAGTTAAGAAAGAGCGTATATCGCAATGCAGGAGCCGTAGTCACATTTGCCGCCAGCGATTCAAGGGCAATTTCTCAGCGGCCTTCTCTATGCGTAGAAACTGTCTGTGGATGGACTGATTCCATACTCGCCGACATTTCCCGGGTGAAAACTGGGTAGAAACGTGACCAAGCAACATCAGAGCGCGGTCAAGGTGGCCAAGGTTATTAATGGAGAAGAACACCCAAGCTAGGAGAGACTGCGGCGGTTTGCTTTTGCCTGAGCCGACTGGGAAGGACAAGACTCTGGCCTCTCCTCTCCCTCCCTCACCAGTTTAACTGAGCGTGGACTCCTTTTGCCCTTTGGGCTCAGTTTGTAGCAACTGAAGTCAGCTGAAGACAAAGGAAGAAAAACAGAGGAAAGAAACCGGGACATTTTAAAAGCGGAGGCAAAAGTGGGATGGCAGAGGATTAGCCATGGCTGTCCCTGTCAAATTGGGACGGTTGGAGGATATGTAATTCTTCCTTGTGCAATCCAAGATAAGTGAAATTCTATTTTTTAAAAAAAAAGGGGGGGGGAAGAAAGAGCCAAAAATATCATTCCACTCTCCTTGTCCCCAACAGAGATGGCCAGAGACTCTTTGAGAAGTCAAACGGCAGGACTCTTGAGATGGGGATCGAAGCAAGCAAAATGAAACAGCTGCCCCTTTGCTCCCCTCCCTTCAATCTCTGCCCGGCAGGTGAGACGGAAAGTTCTGTCTGCAAAGGTGCTCTGGGTCATGGTCCCCGGTGCTCCATTATGCAAGGAAGAAAAGTGGCCCGGAGTTTTTCAGGCCCGCAGGACTACGAGTGGCCGAGGCTTCCTCGGCAGCGGAGCGTCGGCCTTGCGCTAAAATGTGTCGACCTCCGGGGGACAGCAAGGAGGCCTTGCTTTTCTTCCGCAGCCGCGCAGGGCCCTTGCGTGTCTGCATCTGTCAGCTAGGTGGAGAGAGAGCGAGCGAGCGAGAGCAAGGAATAGCTTACACTCAGCCGTTGCCCTGCTGTGCGTGCGTCTGCTTCGTCTCTCTCCCTTGCCACCTCGTGTCAGCGCAGCCCTGGGCGCCCTGCCAAGGGAAGCATAAGCCAGGGTCTTCCCAATTGGCAGCCGGCCCAGAAACTTCGACATAATCAGGGACATTCAACATCTTGCCAGAATGTGGTTGTGTTTACATGCCTGGGGTCAGGGAACAGGCAACAACACGGTGCTCTCTGAGCCACGTGACGGCACCGCAGCCCTCCCCCCGGACTCCTTGGTGGCCGCGCCACTTCTTAACCCACCGGGTGCCGGAGCTAGACGAGGGGTTCAGAATGAGAGAAGTGGAACCGGGATGCATCCAAAAAAAAAAAAAAGGCCTCTCGTGTCCCACGGCCTAGTCTCAAAGGGGCCAAGAAGACGCCGCAGCGGGAAGCCCGCAAACAGGCGGGGAAGGCTATGTGGCACGTTCCTGCCTGGACCCCAGCAACCGACATGGTGAGCCACGTTGCCTCCGCCACTGGTGGAAAGGTGCGGTTGGCGTGATTATTAGCCCCTGACGGCCCCGACCTCCGCAAACCTCCTTTTAAAGCCTTCCGAGTTGGCAGCCAGTGCTACATCTTGTGGCAGTGCGTTCCACCGTTTAATTGTGCACTGTGTGAAAAGGTACTGTACTTCCTTTTATCTGACCCCTATCTTTGCCAACGAGGGAGCAGTTTCAGCACCCGCAGCACGGCTTTATGGACCCCCCCCCCCCCGAGGGCTCCCCAGACCCCAGGTTAAAAACCACTGGTCTAGTGATATCTTGTTGCTTGAACATTTGAAAACCAAGAGGAACGACAGTAACAAATACTCCATCTGGAAAAGCCCCCGGTCTTCACACTTCTCCAAATGTCGCAGTGGAGTTGTCCGATCAAAAGCCGGGTACCCAAATGTGTCTAATGGGGGAGAGCGCGCACACAAATGCATAGATTACCAAAAGTGAAGCTCAAAATGCATCACATGGCAAAAATCGCTTGTAAAAAAAAAATACGTACAGATTAGGCAAAAGGCATTCAAAAATGCTCACGCTGGGAAAAACGTGCATGGGTTGTCACAAAACTTTTTCAAACGCCCAAGGACTGGGACAGATTGAATTGAAGAGTGCAAACGTTTGGGGCGAACTGGAGTCAAGATCAGAAAAATGAGAAACAGAGAAGAAGGAAAAACAACGGAGGACGGATTCACCCGTCTCTGCTTGCAAGTGACGTGGGCTCCTAGAAGGACCCATCAGGTAAGACAGAGTTGTTGAGATACGAAGCTGTTGTTGAACGCTCTTCTCTGCCCCAGCAGCGTGATCCCTGCCCTATTTTATCCCCACTGAGGGGCTGGGTCTATAGGCAGGACAGATCTAGCTCAGCCAAGGCTGGTAAGATGTTGACTTACTAATGATCTCCATTAATAATGTATATACCGGCGCCTTAATTGGATGGCAGTTGGACATTATATACGCAGCATTTTCAAGATAGATTTCACTGCAGCTTCAGCCACTCAAACAATAGCTCATTAAATTCCGGGGCTCTGGTAGCCATAGACGAGGGTGCCCCTCCAAACATGGCTGTTTGAGAGGTAAACAGGAAATACGAATGACAGACTTCCTGCTCGAGCATGATGTCGGAAACTAACCTGCCTGGGGGATACTGTCCGCCGAGTCCCCATTTCTGGAGATGTCCAAAGCATCACAAGGGGGACACGCACACACGACTTATGCCTCCTTTCGTACGGGCTTAATACCGATAGCCTTGGACCCGCTGCGGCTTGCCGATGGATGTTCCCGGGCAAGAAAGGCTGTCGTGGGGTTTCTTGTTCCCGCTGAGCCTTGCCAGAGCATTACGGTCTTTCCGAACTCCAGCATCTTTCTTTCCGTATCGCTTGCCCTTTGGTTGTGACCGGTCACTTGTTACAGGGGATGCTATGGAGAAAGGATGCTCCCGCAAATGCAGACGGCTGTGTTGATTCAGACCGAGAAGCCAATCCTTAAGAGTTTTCGTCGGCATCAGCAGCAGCTGTTTTGTAAACCAAAGAGATCTCCATTGTCTTTTGAAATGAGGCCGAGGGACACCTGCCCCTGCCTGTGGAAACCTTTCCAGCCACAGGCGGGAGCCCTGGCGGCGCAGTGGTTAAATGCCGGTACTGCAGCCACAAGGTTGCGAGTTCGATCTTGCCGGGCTCCAGGTTGACTCAGCCTTCCATCCTTCTGCAGGTTGGGAAGATAAGTACCCAGCTTGGTGGGGGCAATGAGCTAACACGCTGTAAACTGCTTAGGGAGCACTTAGCTGATAAGCGGTATAGAAATACACATGCGATTGCTATTAGACTCTGCTTGTTATATACTCTCTCTGCTTGTCACTTTCCACCACCTCTGCCTAACCAAGCGGTCCAGGGCTGTCTTCAGCCATTTTTTGGCCTGAGGCAAAGGACAAGATGGCACACCCCCGTTCAGTTCCATGCAAGAAAGCCAGCCGGAGTGGCAATTGGATCTCACTTCCATGGTGGCAACAGGAAAGGCTATCCCACCTTAACTGAAGTCATGAAGATTAGTTTAAGCAGTGCAGGATAGTTTTGGGGGGGATTTTATTAGGAGAAAACTACAGCTCCCCCACCCATGTCTTCCACCCAAACGGCCCCAAACTCTTTGGCGCTCCCACTAGCAAAGCTCTGCTACTCGATGCCAACTTTTGGCCCTTCGGTTTACTTCTGAGATTCGTGAATTTCTCACTATTGCAAGAAGAATAATTAGAGTTAACAGCTCCACTTTGTTTCTTTTAAAAGTTACCTACTACATAGCGAATTATTATTTTAAGAACTTCCTAATTTTAATATAGAACAGAATGAGAGTAAGTTCGGGACGACTTATATGTAAGACAGAATAAGTTGAGAAAGACTTATTTCTTGTTAAGTTAGTATCTAAGGAGTTAAGCTAACAAGTAATTTTGTTATTGAATGTTACCTTGTGACATCATTACTAAGTGGTCAAAACTGACGTTCAATAATTAAGTTAGAAGAAGAAAAAAGTAGTACTAATTAATGATAATTCTCTTTCAGATGAATTAGTCTATGCTAACACAAAATATAGAACAAGTTGGGATTTGATCGCATTTTACATATTCCATTGTATTAGCTAACCCTTTTAACAGGTTTATATTTACTATGAAAATGAGGAGGCAACAAGTATTAACCTTAATCTAAAATTAAGAACTTAGTTGTTACTGTTATTATTTGCTGTTTGCAACAAGGGTGGGAACTAATTTTTAGTTACTTGTAGCTTGATAGTTGTTTTGCAGTCTAGTTTAATACTTGTAACCATTTTTCCCCCTGGTGGTAGTGCATCGTTGCGTAGTTTCTTTGTTGTATTCCTCTGTAGCATTGCTGTGTTTCGCTTTGTTTTTCACTTAATGAAAAAAGAGCGATTCATGAACTTCATCACAGCTCGTTGTACTGTTTATAGAGCCAGAGGGCCCTTCCGCACTTCAAACGCCATAGTGCTATTATTCCACTTTCAACCTCCCGTGGAATCCCGGAGTTTGTAGTGTAGCGAGCGGGGAGGACTTTAGATTCTCAGCCAGAGACTTCTTGAGCCTCAGGAAACTACAAACCCCAGAATTCCACGGGATGTTGGAAGTGGAATAATCGCACTATAACGGTATAGTGCGGAAAGGCCCTATGATTCTTTGACAGTAAAGTTAACCGGTCCTCCATTTCCATCTTTCTTTCTTTTTTTCCCCTGCCTCTTGTCTGTCCGCGTCTTGCTTGCTTGCTTGCTTGCTTTCCTGCTTTCTTGCTTGCTTGCTTTCTTGCTTTCTTTCCTTCTCTCCCTCTCTCCTTCCCTCTTTTCCTTTTCCTCTCTGTCTCTTCTCTCTTCTTTTCTCTTTCCTTTCCTTCTCCACTCTTGTCTCTCTCGTCCTCTTCCTTTCCTTTCTCTCTCTTAAAATGGCAATCTGCATGTCACCTGTTTTTTTTTCCCCCCCTTCTCTCCCATCCAGCAAGCCCGAAGCAAGCCGATATGCCGAGGAAGCTACCGAGGGGTGGCATAAAGGAGCAGTTTCCCCCTACAGACCTCCCCCCCCCCGGCCACAACTCCCCACTTACAATAAAGTCTTTTTGATCCTGTTTCCTGCAGTATTATGAAGACTCTGATGGATTGCTATGGCAACTGGCCAACCGGGCCTGCATACTAAACAGAGGCGGCAGAAGGAAAGTGGCGGAAAGTGTTAATAATGCAAGCGCAAGGCTACACGACGCACACCCGGCACAGCGCCGGCGGTGTGAGAAGGACTGCCTCCCCTGAGCCTAAGCGTGCCACAAACATCCCTCTGGTGGGACAGGGGGGAGAGGGAAAAAAAAATGCACCGGTGGTATGTATAGGACCACAGCTTGCAAGAGCTCCCCGTTGGAAGCAGTGGCTCCCTTTTAACCGGAACGGGACCGTTTTCGTAGGAAACCTGACCGTCCCCTCAGCCTCCATCACGCAACGGAGAAGCGTCTGCTCCATCCTGTATTGTTACGCTCCGAACCAGTTTGCGCTGCTTTGTCGTAAAACCCGACCGGGTTCGGGGTTTGTTGAGGTTAAAACATTTTTTGCAAAAAAAAAATGGGAGATTATGATAATGACAACGCATTGTCGCTATCGGTCATGCAGGATGAGAACGGGGACGATGAGGTCCTCGAGACGCCGGACTGCATGATCCCTCGCCCTTTGGTGCGCTGGCTAAGGCTGATGGGAGTTGTAGGCCAGCAGCATCTCAAGGGCCACCCGTTCTACCCGTTCATCCACCTCCCAATGCAGGGTTGTTTTTTTTTTTTTTTGTGGCTTAGTAACTGGGGAAAAACATTACCGGTATGGTGATGTGTCTTACTCAGAACTTGGAACAGCTGGGTTTTGGGATGGCGATTTCTAGACTCTTTCAGCAAGGACGATAAATGGCTGTGAAGGATTCTGGGGGCTGAAGTCCCACGAAGTAACTCTTCCAGGCTCTGGTCCTATTCTCCGGGGTTTTTTCGTGCTTTAAACCAGTCTTGGGGCCGAAACCCTTTCACAGAGCGGACCGCCTTCTGTGGGAAAAGGCCACCCTACCTCCTTGGCAAGCCCTATCCTCAGCTCTTGCCCTGAGCTCCCCTTTACGTTCTCCTCCCGTGCCTGGCCTCGTCGAGCCACCATTTATTTCCCACAATCCTCCAGCGCATTGCTCCATCGGGGGCACCGCGGGAAATTAAAACGGTTGCCGTCTTGCCCTGCCGATCGGACAAGTGCCGTGTCGGCTCTCCGAGGGGAGGATACCGGCACGGCAGCCGTCTCTTCTAGCGTCCCCCAGTAACGGGCATCCAGAATCTTGGATTGACCGGGGACGACGGGTGTCGCGGCCTGCCACGTTTGGAGAAGAAGAAGATCTCCGGGGTTTCAGCCGAGACCTGGAGAATTGGGGGGCCTCCACCCCCATAGTTCCTGACGTGCGAGGAAACAAAGGCGGGGACGGCACTCGCCTTGCGGTGTAAAATGAAGGGCGCTGCCAGCGTTCCCCCGCCTTCGCCCGCAAAAAGCTGGCGAGGGCACGGATTACTGGAAGGACCCGCGGTAGAAAAGACCCTGTAAATATCATTTTTCCGCATAAAATGGGCCCTCGGGTACACAAAAGACGGTTCCTCCTGCATATTTCCGTGCACCTCTTGGCACAAGGCTTTTGTCCCGCCTGCCCTCTTGCCCTTTGTCTCCTTTAATGTGGGTCAGGCCTGGCAACGTGGTCTCCATGGCAACCTGTAATGAATGCCATTGGCTTGGTGGGTTTGCCCCCTGCTCTCATTAAATTTCAATGACTTCCATGGGGCCCGGACATGTAATTAATATCAGACACACGGTCTTCGTCACAATTAGGTTTGAAGGAGGGGCGGGTGTCACGTCGTGGGAGCTGGGGGGGGGGCTGCGGGGGGGATGCTTGAGCCACCAGAGGCCCTCGGACGTAAACCGGCCACGGGGAGACAGACAGACAAACGAGGACCGAGGGAGTGGCTTTGGCAGGCAGGGCCGGCCGGGGGCGTTTTTGCACTGCCCGGGGATCATGGGAACCGTGGCCCGCCACTTGTGGAGGAAGCGCCAAGGTCCGCCGTGCAGAGCTGTTTGGTCTAGACGCAGGCCATTTCCGCCCTGGACGGTCATGGTGCTGCTCTTCCGCTTTCGGCACCCGGGATCTGTGGTTTCCCGAGGCCAAAGAGCTCTTTGGCCGAGAGTTCTCACGGCCCCTCCCTAAACTGCAAGCCCCAGGACTCCGTAGGATGTTGGAAGGGGAATAATAGCGCTCGAGCGGTGTAGTGTGGAAACGGCCAAGGACACAAGCCGATGGGGAATATGACGGATGAATGCCGAATTAAGTGGGCGAGGAACACCAACATCAGCACGACGAGGACTAGAATCAACGCAGCGCTGCGGAGCGTCTCTCCGTACAGACTGGCCACGGCCCTAAGATCCGCAAGAGGAGGCTTTCTCTCAGTCCCGCCGCCGTCCCAGACTCCCCTGGCGAGGACACGGGAGACAGAACCTCCTTGGTGGCTGCTCCCCCCCCCCGTGGAACGCTCTCCCGCGGGAGGCCAGGCTGGCCCCCTCCCTGCTCTCCTTTCGCCGGCCAGCAAACACGTTTTCTGGTTCTCTGAGCCGGGGAGAAGATTTTCACTTCCTTATTAACCTGTTTCTAAAAGGGTGCACTGTTTTAGGCTTTTACGATTGCCTATGTTTTTAACCGTTTTCCACGTTTTTAACTTGTTTTCGGACGCCGCCCTGGGTCCCGTTCTGAGAGAACAGGTGGCAGGCAAATACAATAAATAAATAGAAATGAATCAACAGAGATAAAATGGAAAACTGGTGGCGGTGGTGGGGGGAGAGGGATGGAGCGTCCAGGACCCAGCGGCAGAGCTTGGAGCGTGTGGAGTGGGGGGCGGGAGGGGCGGGCTACGATGTGGGGGGCGTGGCCGTGGGGGGCAGAGGCGTGGCCAGGGCACGCGGGGGCGTGGCCATGGGGGGCAGAGGCGTGGCCAGGGCACGCGGGGACGTGGCTCCGGGCTGGGACGCCCCCAAAACATTGCCACCCAGGGCGAATTGCCCCCCCCCCACATCCCTACGCGACTGCCAGCACCTGGACCTATACCGTAACTTTTTGTTGCAGATTTGACTCGGGCCGCCCAGCAAAATGATTGTACCCTTCCAGAAGAGCAGAGGCCGAAAAAGATTGGAGAGGAAAGGAAGAACTCGCTATTCATATGCCCATTGAACGATGAGATGACAGGATTGTCTGTTAACCGGTTTTAAAAACAGATTATTCTTCCATCGTCAAGCGCATTACCGCTTTTCCCTGGTGAATCATCACTTCCCACAAGGATGGCACAGTATAATTTTGTGGTCGGGCGTTCTGAAGTTCATACTCAGGGTAATAAATATTTACTGCGTAAGCCAAGATTGAATTTTTTGGCCCAGGAGTCTGTCTTGGTTGAACTGTGGTGACGAGTACAACAAAAAGACAATAATTATTGATAATGCTGGCAGCGAGGGGAGCAGTCATAAGGAGAATGAATAAAGACTAGGGATGTAATTAATTGCTAATTTTGTTGTTGAAGGAAGCAGTGAGTGACTTTAGCAATTTTCTTCCTGCTGGAAGAGAGGCTTTGAAAACGGCACAGTTTTTGAAAACGATGCACAGTTGGGAATTATTCTGCGCAAAATTGACATGCAGCATTTTTGCGCAGAAAACGGTATTTTCTGTGGAGGAGGCTGGTTCCTATGCAGAAAATGCAGATCTGTGTCCAAAAAATGTGTAGATTTTGTGCAGAATCGCTCATAAACCGTGAAGAGTCTTTTATCAGTCCGGGATTTTCCTCAGCTAGGGTTGCTGACACTTCAAAAATACATCTTTTCCAGCCATTTTCCAGATATTTTTGAGTATTTTTTTTTTTTGCCCCTCTCTCGCAAAGACCAAGAAATCCTGAGACGTATAGAACTAGAATATTTTGGACACATAAGGAAAAGCAAAAAATATATATATATAGATCGTTGTAGCTCATTTTTCAAGGTAAATACATCGGAAAGAAAATGTAGGACAACTTCCCCTCTGAAAAACTGTAGGGAATGATTTGGGTGCTGGACAATATTGTTGTTTAGGCCTACCTCACCCAAAGACAGAGTAACTGTGAGGGGGTCCAATCTCTGACTGGTGAGGAATGAGAAGAAAAGTAAAAAGAAGGAGCAGAGAAAGAAGACGGCACAAGGGCACCACTAGTTCCGGGCCACTGGTTGCAGGCGTGGGTTATGCAGTCTGGAATGCCACCAAATGCAGTTGCTAGGCAAGTCTTTTTAAAAAAAAAATCAGAAAAGGTTGTCCTGCGGACACTGCAATTGCATCGGTCTTCTCCATCTTTCCACAGGACTGCTGGCGAGGTCTCGGAGAACCCACGGACCCTTGGGAGGCATCACGCCTTCGGTTCTACAGGCAGGTCTTGGAAGACCTTGAGCTTCCAACAGAGGCTGAGTCCGCAAAACTCTGCCCGCCCCCGAACTATTCCACAGCATTGTCCTCCTGTTTACAGGGGTGAAGGCTGCCAAATAGCGACGGCTTGGAAAAGGTAATAGGTGCCGTCTGGTATTGCTGTGGCTCTCACTTCTTTTTAAGACGGTGACGGCGATCCGCTTTGAAAGAGTACTGGACACAGCGGTGGAGCTTGGAGCGTGTGGAGAGGGGGCGGGGGCGGGACGGGGCTAGAGCGCGTGGGTCGTGGCTGCGGTGCGTGGGCGCGTGGCTGTGGTGTGCGGGGGCGTGGCTACGGGCCAGGATGCCCCGAAAACATCGCCGCCCAGGGCGAACCGCACCTTCTGCAGCCCCGTCCCTATGCGACTGACTGGACACCTTCTTGGAGGACGCAGCTGTCAGCGGCCATTTGTCTTGACGGATGTATATTCGCTCCGGTTAACAGAAATAGTTGTTTCTGTGCCATCAAATCGACTTCAAGATGTAGCTGCCCTGTGAATGAGAAACTTTCCAGAGGTCCCATTATCGACTGCCCTCGTCAGGTCTTCCAGACTTGGGAAAGCCATGGCTTCCTTCATGGAGTCAATCCGTTTAGGATGCGGTCTTCCTCTTTTCCTACTGCCTTCCATCCTTCCCGGCACTGCTGTCTTTCTCATCAGTAAGCCTTGCCTCCTCATAGTACATCCAAAGCTCAGTTTACTCATGTCGGCTTCTACCTCTACCTCTAAAACAGAGACAGCATGCACCTGTATATCAGAGGCTGGGGAACATAAGAAAGAAGGCGCTGTTGCAAGCAGGTTTTGAGCCTCCCACTGAGCAAGTAGTTGGCCCCGGCGTGGACAGGGCATTTGCCTCATCCACGGTGATTCTTTTTTTTATTCTTGTGGGATTCTTCTGCAAGAATGGAACGATTCTGGGGATGAAATACGGTAACGCAAGGAATGCCGCACACGTGGGAAGCCGGGGTGAGACCTCTTGCCGTTCTTTCCAAACAAAAAGATTCTGTTAAGGCAAGTTGTTAGATAAGTCACGAGCTCTCCATGGGAAATGAATGCCCTGCGAAGGATGCGAATACCTAACTTTTTCATCTTTTACAAGGGAGGACAAATCATTTCCACGCTTTCTTCCCCACTACGGAGAAAACAAATGTTTCCGTGCCGTTCTTTCCTAGTGTTCACATGACCTGAAGTGTTTCGGGAAATTATTGTGCACAAAACTACACACGGGGGTTTCGGCATGAGAATCATGCATTTTTGAGCAAATTCTACTTTTCCAGGTGTTTTTTGCAGAAATACGTGACAATTTGGGGGGGGGGGATGGCAAAAATAAATTTGCACAGAAAACACCAGTCTTGCGCACACACAAAAACAAAAAAATTTTTCATAAGTGCAAGATGCCTGTTTTCTGTGCAGAAAACAGCAAACTGGCATGCAAAAAATGAGTATGTGGAAACTGTGTTTTCCGTGCAAAAGAATGTGGGTTTTTTTACACACAAAACCATGCTCGTTGTACAAAGAACCCATGTGGATTTCTGTGCACAATAATTTCCCAAAAAACTTCAAGGCATGTGACTCCTGGGAGAAAACTGCCAAAAATTCTTGCTATGTTGTTCTTCATCTCAGCCCGTGTTTCAGTTAGGAAATGAAGAACAGCTAACATAAAATATTAAGAATAAGGTTGCTTCATCGAGACATTCCACAAATTTCATTGGGGTACAAAATGAAATCAGACTGGTCCCTGAATCCATTTTGTGTGTAGACTTCCCTTCATCGCAAGCACACACAGTATCTCCGTTTAAGAATGGGAGCCCACAGCAACATCTTTTTAATAAGATGCGGACTTTTATTCCATTGGAATGACAGATGGAAACAGAAGGAAAGGAAAATGCCGTCTTCCCTTAGAACTGCCAAGTCAAGCAGGGATGGGAAAACAGTTTTATATTTTCCCACATTCAAACTTTTCAAACCTGGACTTCTTTCTGTCCTGTATACGAACATTCTGACAAATTTATCCCTTCCCAAATATTAAAGAAAATGTGGATTTTGGTAAATTCTGATTAAAAATGAAACAGAATTCTCACACTGTCCTACATCTAAACCCAAACCTCTAGGTATTTGCAAAGTCTACAACTGTAGCTGTGTTAGGACCAAACGAGAAGCATGACACAGAAGACCCGGTATCTGCTGTGTTTGCAGTCTTATTTCAAAACTAATTACTAGTCATATCATATCTGAAATAAGGCTTTGAAAAGGTTTTTTTTAGGGGGGAAGAGGAGGGGACTACAACTACCAACTTATCATGCTGGCTGAGCGATTCTGGACGTTATGTTCTAAAAAGTAACTTTTCAAGCTCTGCTCCGACCATTCTGGAAATGTGACCCCAGAGAAGGTGAGGTTACACACGCTGAAATGCCATTTTGCGATATGCTAGGCAGGGAATCATAGAATCCTAGAGTTGGAAGAGATCCCCCAGGGGCCATCCAGTCCAACCCCCTGCTATGCAGGAACACCCATCAAAGCGTTCCCGACAGACGGCCATCCGGCCTCTGCTGAAAAACCTCCAAAGGAAGAGACTCCACTACACTTCACTGAGGCAGCAGCATACTCCACTGCCGGACAGCTCTGACCGTCAGGAATTTCTTCCAGAGGTTCAGGCGGAGTCTCCTTTCCTGCAGCTTGAATCCATCGCTCCTTGTCCTAGTCTCTGGAACAGCGGGAAACAAGCCCGCTCCCTCCTCGACGTGACATCTCGTCCTCTGAATACGTGCAGCGCACTTATTCATCAGCGGTTGGCTTTCATCGATGCCAGGGATCACTCTCTGGTCCAGGGCGCCGGGAGAACTGGTTACTAGGGTTTTGTGGAGGCCTCTTTCAGCTTAGAGGAGCCTTCCTCGATGTGGCACCCTTCCGATGTTTGGGACTGTTACTGCCATTAGCCTGAACGAGCACAGACAATGCGACAGATTATGGGAACTGTGGTCCAGCTCATGCACAAGGGGGAGGGAGAGGCAGAGAAAGAGCCTATACTGGATCAGGTTGCAGCTACAGTTCTGTTGGCAACTTACGCCGTCCTAAATGCTATTATACCATAGCTATGCCAGCAGCGTTCAACGCTGATGTAACTGTTGTTCAAACCGTCGGGCTTTCTAAGAAAGATTTCTCAATCCTGTGCGAGCCGTCATCACGTCTGACAGTCCACTCTGAATGATCCTTCCTCTTCAGGGTCTCTCGCCGAGGCCTTCCGCAACACCTTTTTACCCTTTTTAACCGGAAGGATTGAACCCGGAACTTTCTGAAAATGCTAGGGAGATGTTCTCCAAAAGATCCTGCCCCCTGCAGCCACCCTTCATGTTTTCCACCCCTTTTCTTTTCTTTTCTCTCTTTCCTCTTCACCGCCCTTTTCTGGGTACCATCTTGTGGTCTCGTTGCTGCTGTTTGGGGAATCAGACGTCACCGCCGTACAACCCAGCCAGTCAAGGGTCGTGGAATGAGCGCGATGACGTCACAGCGTCGTGTCGCCAATCAGAACCGGAGGTGCAACGATGTCAGAGAGCCATGTCGGACAGAGGCAGCGTTTCTAGACCGTGCTCTTGGAGAAAAAAAAAAAGAACGTTGTTTCTGCCTCTCTTTTACAGCACGGCTGAATTAGCAGATGGGAGAGGGGCATGATTCTTTTAGCTCTGGCTCGGACCTTCATTAAACACAGAATGAAATGGGATTCCGGAGAAGGCGTAACGGAGAATAGAACTTTACCCCAGCTGGTTATTGCAACCACCGAAGGTACAGTTGTTTCTTTGCAGGAAAGAAACCGGACTTTGTGTCAGCTCGGTAAGTGCTGTACACGCACGCACGCACACGTTGCATCTGAAGTATGAATTAATGATGAAGTTGTTTTGGGGGGGGGGGCAATTTTTATTGGGCAGGATGCCTGGGGTCTACACAATGAGGTCTCCCAGCTCCCCTCCCTCCAGGGGTCTTCAATTACACTTCCTAACGAGCCCAGTTTCATTAGCGAGGGAAGCAGAAGTCAGCACTAATTAAAATTAAATTAGGACTCACTTGAGTTCTGGCACACAGTGCCTTGAGTTGTTAATTTTTTTTTTTTCCAAAAGGCTGCCTTGAACATGCTTAGACCCAAAGGTCAAGTGATAACAATTAAAAAATGCAGGCAGTGACGTCCAGGCAGGGAATGGAGTTTATTTATTTATTTATTGGTCCTCGGAATTCGCCGTTGAGCATCCACAGTCGTGGGTGGAAATAGCGATGGAGTAGGGACAGAGATCCTTGCGAGGTTAGGGAGGGAGGAAGACAGAGGTCTTTCCACGCACCCGAAAGCATTGCCGTATTGCCATTTGCGAGCCGATCTCACTTTGTATTGGTGTTTATTCATGGGTCTATGGTCTCAGTCCAAGTGTTTGTCCCAACTCGAGTAGACTCGCTGAATCAATAGGAACGTGTATTTTATTTAAAGTATTGCTGGATCGTCTCCCAGCCCACAAGGGCTCCCGAGGCGACGAACAAATAAAAACCAGCTAAAGCAATTTATTTCCGAGGCACATTAAAATACTCTTTAAAGACTCCTAAAAGCAATCTGAAAACAGTCCTGGAATCCAGCTTTGAAACAGTGAAAACAGCCATTTCAAACAGTCTCAGACCCTGGACCCTTTTCCCCTATTCCTCACGGCAAGGGGGAGGAATCTCAGAGTGAAAGTCCTGCCTTGAAATGCGCGTGCGTGCATTCCTCCTTTTTGAGACCTGATGCTTTTTATTTGAACGGCACATCCCGTGCAACGGTGGTTTATGCTTAAGGAATCATGCTTAATGGCATCACCGGACCTTGTCCCTTGTAATAGCATCAGGGCCCCCTTCAGCGACATCTCAGGCTTTGGCCCTGAAATTTCAGGACCTGGGATAATACTGTCCCGGCGGCCCTACACGGTTGGATTTGGGGCTTGTGTCTTTCCATGCCTTGGTCTCCTCGGACCAAGAAGGAACCTCTTTCAGCTCCAAAAGGCCAGAAAGCAATTTCAGAGCATCTCTCAGGGAGCCACATTCTGGTGGGGAACAGGGCCAAAGGCCATAATAGCCTTTAGGAACAAAAATACCAACCTATTTTCTCCTAAAGCTCTTATTGCGAGTAACTGATCCTTTGGAGAAATACTCCCACCTTTAAGGATGGAGACGACCCCACAGAAAAGCTGGGAAACATCATGTTGTCATGTAGAAGTGGGCATGGCTGTCTAGGGCACATCCGAGAGCCGGTTTTGCCACTCAGGGCCTGAGGTTCCCCAAGTGGATTTTCTAGATATGTTCGACTCCATCCCTTTGCCTCCATTTGGGGATGGAGTAGAGCAGGGGTGGGCAACTTTCAGAGGCGAGAGGCCCACCAACCTACCTGCGCACGCACGGACACGCACACAAAAACATTGCCCCCAAATGCTTCCAAGCATTTCATTTTCCTCACATTCTTGGGGGGTCCCTGGGCTTTTTTAGGCCCAGCAGAAGCCTTTTTTCATTGGGACTGGTAGGGACAGTCTGTGACCTCACTTGTTTCGGCCGCTTTAAAAATGTCCGTTTCTCCCTTCTCCTCCCGCTTTCCCCCTTTGACTTCCGTTTGCTTTAGTCGCTGCAAACTTGAGTTTAAAGTGCAAAGGTCGATTGCACCCCATTAACTTGGGTGGGGGGAGAGAGAAGGGGACAGAATCGTGCCCTTCCCAGCAGGCTTGGCAAAAGCAAACTGTTGCAGCCTCTCCAAGCTTGTGCGCCTTCCCTCATTAATAACTCGTGCCGTCTTGACCGTGCTCGGGCATTGCTGGGCCGCACCTGTTCCAGTTTTCATCCAGGCAATGTTAAAGGGTATGCTACGACAACATAAATGTGCAGCCTCACCTTTAGCAGGCCTGCTGTGTGGTCCATGCAGAAGGGAGGCCCGTATGCTCGGGTGCCCAGGCTCTGTTATAGACCCTGCAGAAAGATGCCGTATTTCCTGGCAGGCGCTTCACGGCAACCGTGGTGACTCCGTGGCTTACGCTGCCTTAATGGGTATTTACAAGGCACATCATGAGGTCTCTAAATACCATGTGTTACAATAAAAAACATCCTTAATGTGTATTTTCATTTCCACCAGAATGAGAGCAAATGGGCTGTTACTTTTAAAGAGGGTGCGTGTGTTTTTTTATATTCTCTCGCCTCCTAATGTGTTTGGTATGATGATGCTGACTGAGTCAGGTTGTTTACTCCCAGCTGGCTACGTCGGCTTGTTTGATTTTCCTTACTCTCGAGGTATGCATTTATTTAGTCTTGTATCGTTCCGCTCTATTGTGTACATGAAAGGACGCCTCTGAGCAGCTGCGCCGTTGCATTTCTTGTTAAGACTGTTTCCTGTTTCTTCGCATCGTGCGTTCTATTCCAGTTGGAGATCTCGGACGGTGTGAAGAATGGATCCCTGAGTTAAGACGGCCGGAAACACATCTGCCATATACTTGGAAGGCCCAACCCTCTTGTTTCTGACGTATGGCATTTATTTGTTCTTTATAGATTTATAGCCGGTTCGGCGGCAACGAAGGATGTTGGCCACACCTTTAAAGAAAAAGGAAAGACGACGTGCCCTGCGCTGAAGCTTACCATTCAAAAAGAGACATCACAAAAGGGAAAGGGAATGAGGGAGGAAAAGGAAAACAAGAACACTCTAGCACAAGTTCTGAATGTCTCCACCTATTGTCTTTTCTAGCAAGTCATGTCTTCTCATGATCTGGCCAAAGTAGGACAGCCTCAGTTTGGCCATCGTGGCTTCTAGGGAGAGTTCAGGCTCCATTTGTTCTAGGACCCATTCATTTGTCTCTTTAGCAGCCCAGCGTATCTGTAGATTTCTCCTCCGGCACCACATTTCAAAGGAAATAATCATCTCCTTTCTTCACTGTCTAGCTTTTACAATTATACTGAGAAATTAGAAACTAATTGCTGAGTTAGAGGGCCACAAATCAAAATACCCTCTCTCTTCTTGCTCGAAACCTCCTATGGTTTCACCCAACTTAAAAAGCAGTCCTGGGTTGGAACTGACCCTGTCTCCTCTTCAGGCCTGGATCGTGTCCTGAGTTCAAGTAGAAGCCCATGGGCACACAATGGGGTATACAAGAGGGTAGGCTGGACTTGCAGAAGGCTAGAGAGAGCCATTTGGGCAACACACGTCGGATACCGATCTCGAAGACAGTCCTTCGGAAGAGAATCAAGAGAAGAGAATCAAGGACTGAAAGAACCGAAAGAGGAAAGAATCAACTGCCGAAGCAGAGCTTAAAAGGACAGCCAGACATCTGCGACTGCCCCGCATCCAAAAGGGTGGTTGCACTTCAGCTTCCGTTTCGGGCAGGGCAAAGATGGTGGGAAAAGCCACAACTCGGCAATTTTGTAGTCTCATCTGATGGGACTCCTGAGGCGGTTTAATATTTCCCCATGCTTGCTACTGTACGGGTGCCAGCCACAGTCTGAGAACCTTCAAGAAGAAGAGGAAGCGGGAGGGAAGAAGAAAAAAAGGCAGGTGGGTCACTTGGAGGGTGTACCCCCATTGCTCAAAGCAGTCTGGGCACGCAGGAATGACACCCAACTTCCCCATTCTTGCTCTCACCTGGGGATTCCTCCTCCTCACCCTGACGACCGGAGAAGACAGTCCAGACCCAAAGATCTAGGGATTCTCACCGTGTCTGACCTGTACTGGTTCCCTTTCACTCAGCCAAAGGTAAATTTTTGTTTTGTTCCGTTGCCTTTGGAGAAGGGGAGGTGGGCAGTGGCAGGGCGGATGCGGTAGAAACCCTGGTCACAACCACCGGCGACCCTGCCCATTCAAGGACTTTTGATGGGGGTTTTTTCCATCTTTATAATTCCATGGAAACTAAGCCTTGGGTCCAATGAGTTATTTCAACAGCACAGTAACGTCATAAGCAGAGCCACGCGGTTGAATTGGAACAAAGGCCTGTCCGGGCCAGTACTCCGTTCAAATAGTGACTGGTCAGATTCACACGAGCAACGCAGGAGCACGATAACGCCCTCCGGCTCATCTTCCCCGGCAACTGGTACGGAAAAGCCAACAGCCACTGATCCTAGAGAAGTCGGGGCACTGGGCCAAAACCTCCGATCCAGGAATTCCCATTGCGGAGGTCCTTAAGCGTCGGCCACAGTTGCTCAGACCATGCTGCTCAAATCAGAAACGCCAAGTGAAAATACTTCTCCAGTTGGAAATTCAGTTTCCTGCTGCGCTGCGTGGAGGAAAAACCCAGCTTTTCCCAGGTTTGCTGTTAGCACCTTTGAAAGCGCTCCTTTTAAGAGGGATAGTTCAACGAAAGAAAGCTTTTCCAGTTCAGTGTTCAGCAGTAAATGGTCTACAGCAGCGGCCCCGAAGAGATACGAGTCCAGGAAGATACATGTGATTTTCAAGACAGTGCGCTCACAAGGAGATTCCTCCTCCCACCCCGGGAACCAAAAAGCCAAGGCCCTGAGTTCGGGGAACCCTCTGGAGAAAGTAAGTTGTAGTCATTACGATTCATAGCTGTTGGTACCCTTAGCGTTGATGGCTTTACTTCTCTTTGCTTGGCGAGGGGCATAGTTATCCCACTTCCCCAAATGACCTGGCAAAGCCTGCTAATTCCTCCATCCCAGTCTGTTCCTGGCTGTAATTCCCCGTGTCCCCCCGACAGCTGGCCCATCTTTCGTTTCTGTTCGGAGGAAGAAGGGCGTCTGGCCATCGAATCAAAAAGGCTTCCCGAAAGGGATGGAAGGGTTCACTCTGCAGAGTTCTCGATAACCTACTCTGCGAAACGATGCTCCGTAAGGAAGCTGTAACCGGCGGTTATCAGGCTGGCCTCACGCATTTTGCTGCCTGAGGCAACAAGCGAGCGGGCACCCGCTAAATGAGCCAGCGCTGAGGAACAGCGCTCAGTCACGATCACGATCACAAGTAACAGTGACGGAGCCTTCCCGGGAATATTAAAGGTTGCCCGCAGTCTGCCCTACGCACATTTACTTGGGAGTAAATGACGCTGAACACGTGGACGGAACTTCTAAGTACGGCGGTCGTACGAGTCTTGCATTGAAGGATGTTTCAGTGGTAACAGAGAGGAAAAGTCATTTGCTCTCCCCCTGCAAGCAGGCCAAGTTAATAACAACCTGCCCGCCAATGCTGAGCTTCCCTTCCCTGCTTCCAATCCTCCCCGCCTCGATTCTCAAAAGAATACTGTATGTTTCCCCTCACAGGCAATTTCCAGGTTTGGCATGCAAGCCTGTGCTTGCTTACTTCCAAATGTGATTCTGTCACAGCTTAAATCGGGCAAAGCAACCTAGCTTGTTCTTCAAAAAATAAATAAATAAATGCTGGACTGTGTCGTCTGCAATCCGGCCTTGTTGAGAGAGGCGGATTTGAGCTTAGGACATCGTTTGAAAGCCGTCCGCGTGTCTGTCCTTACTCACGTAGACACCCCAACTGGAACAGAGAGAAAGGGAGGACACCAAAACCCAGGCGGATCGAACCCCACAGGGCCATCTAATCCTCTAGCGTGCTCTTTTTTGCCACGATTGGGCCAAGTGAAGCAGTTGGGGCAAATATCAGACGCCAAACGCTGTGCAGGGGGCGATGGGGGCAGCCGGCCCAGCTCCTCCTCTCCGTTGCAAGATGGAATTCAGTCCCTAAACTAACCGGCCGCTCTCAAGGGACGTGGACGATGCTGTCCAAACAATAGCACCGAGGCAACAGAGTGAGTGTTGGACTAGAACTCTGGGAAACCAGGGTTCGAATCCCCACCCGGCCATGGAAACCTCTCAGCCTCGGAGCAAAGGTAAACCCCCTCTGGAAAAAATCTGACCAAGAAAATCTGATGAGAGGGTTCCCGTAAGTCAGACTCCACTTGCCGGTACCAAAAAAACAACTAAAAGATTCAGTTATAACGTGTGGAATAGTTACACCCCAAAACAGTTAGCCACGGTTACAGCTTGCGGTCCCAAAAGGATTTAATTGCTTTTTTTTTGTTTAAATAGCCGTCTCCTTTCCAGTTTAAAAAGTAAAATGTTACTTTTTAAAAATTTCTGAATGTGTTGCATTCAGCAGGAGAAGAAACAGCTCTGGCAAGCTCTTGAAACACGTCATTGCCTTCATCCGCCATTTGGTTAAATTACCCTTGCAAATCTAACGGTAACTAAAAGGTTACAGTTACTCTGCAAGAGAATCATCCCTTGTTACCTTAGCATTAAAGCAGTTAGCTCCGAGTTCAGTTTGTTCCAAGGAATTAATTGTGTATCCTAATCACTTCTGGACTGTGGCTCAGTCGATTTTGCTTCTGCAGGTAAAGAGGAGGTTTCATCCTTTGCCTCAGGCAGCGACATGCCTTGGGTCTTCCCAATTTCCCCAGTGGCCTGTAAGGAGAGACTTAAAGGGAGTGGGTATCTTCTGTCCATCACTTCTTTCTCCTCCTAACCAGAATCCTCTGCCGCGGACTACATTATGTAACTTTATGTATACTTAGCTACATAGCAGAGGTGCTAAGAAATCCTATTAGAGAATTGCGAAGATGTGTAACAGGGACATTGAAACTCCCTACGTGGTGTCTCCATGCACAATGGGGCTGACGTGCATCGGTCTTTTTTTAAACATATACTTTAATGTTTTTTATTAAGGAAGAAACAACACAAACCAAACACAGAAAATAACGACAAAAATACGACCACGCAAACATCCACAAACATAATAACATACACAAAACTAAAACAAATACTAACAAAACGTACCTAAAAATTGGTTCCCGCCCTTATTACAAACAGTTCACACTGTTTAAGCGTTTACACCTAACTATTGAACCATTCCTTTTATCGCATAGTTATTAACTGGTGCTAATTACTTATCAACTTAGTTATTTACTTCTTTAGTTTCTCACGTTCATAAATCATTGCGACCTTATTCTAGATTACTTTACACTCATGATCAATCATCAAGAGAGAATAATTGTCTATATAAAAAGATAACATTTCAAAACAACAGAATACATCTTCTAGATCTACTTTTACACTTCTCATGTAGTAATGTAAATTTTAAGTTTCGAAACCGACCTTCGTTCTTTTTTTAAAAAAAGCAATCAACCACTTTCGTTCAGACAAAAATTCATTTTGTCTTCTGCCGTTCATCCTGTGCATAACATTGTCGGTTTCAACAATTCCCATCGGTCTGTTTAGCCACTCATCCGCGGTTGGTAATGCCATTTTTCCCCCCAATACTTTGCATACACGGATCTTGCTGCTAATAATGACTGCATTGATCTTATTGTGCATTGGTCTCAATGCACACTGGTCACTTTCGCAGCTCTCCTACATACTAGCATAGCAGCAACCCTGGACTGGATACGGATATTGCAGAACTGCCCAATTCTAGTTCCCAAAGACGCAAGTCCCCAATACAGTTAAAAATTCACAGCCTTTGGCATTCTCTGCCTTCAAATTATTTCTGACATTATGGCAACCCTATGACATGGGGTTTTCTTGGCAAGATTTCTTCGGGGAGGGGGTTGCCTTTGCCTTCCTTTGAGGTTGAGAGAGTGTGACTCATCCAAAGGCACCCGCTGCACTTTCACGGCCGCACAGGGATTCGACACGCAGCTCTCCAGAGTCATAGTTTAATGCTCAAACCACCACACCGAGCCGACGCTCTGTTCGCAGCGTACAAAAGTTTAGAAGCAATTCAACTGAAAATCATTTTTACTATTTAGGGGTGTTCTAAATCCATTGTGTCGATTTTATTGCATGCCGCCCTGAGCTCTTTAGCTAGAGAGCGAGATGTAAATATTCCAACGGTCAATCAAGCAAACGTAACCATCAGCCCCTGATGTTGTGTTTTTTTTTACTGGAAAGCTGGGATATTCAAGCTCTGTACAAAGAAACCCTGAACTATGCAGAGGTTCCCACGCGATCCATAAATTTGAGAACCGAGTAAAGTTATCGGGAAGTGCAGTTCTTTGAATTACACGGGACGACTCAAAGAAACGACTATGGATGGCGATCCCGTTTTAGCCAAATTGAGACACGCGCTTCTTAAAACGTCACAGAGCGGGGGATACAAAAGAGATAAGCTAGCCAAAAGTGCCTGCGCCTCCTCTAATAATGTGGGCACTGGAGAAGACCGTCACAACTGTGCTGCGCTCGGTGTCTGACGGCTTACAGCATTTAAAGTAGCTGGAGGATCTCTTAAATTTCTCACATAAATCTGTGGCAGGAACTAAAGGGGACCGTGGCGGTGTCCAAAGGCTAGGCTTTTTTTTTTTCAGGGGAAAAAATGCATCCAAGATGCAAAGTGAGCATTCATTCCATTCCGTGTGCTTTTTCTTTTTTTAAAGCACATAGCTAGTAGAAAAAGACTTTCTTCCTCTCTGGTTTTTTTTTTCTTTCCTTCTTAAATGTGTGTTTTCAAGTCTGAAAAAATGGCCTCCTTCCATTCCAGCCGGCCTCTTTGTTTCGGCCGACCCCGCGTGAATCAGCCGCCAAGTTCAGGGTCTTTTTCCCTCTCCGCTTCCCCGTCGTGGCTCCAAAAGCTTCCGTGCCATCTCGGAGGTCATTGTGTGGCGGGGGCCCAAGGAACGGGCCAGGAGGGTAAAGGCAATTTATATCCTCGGCGGTGACATCAGTCGAACCTAGCAACCCCCTTAGCAACACTGCCAAAGCATTACCATGTGCCTCTCCACCGCTCCTCAGATGTGAGGATGATGGCAAGCACTGCGAGGGCGGGGAGGGCGACCGGTTTGGCCTAGCAACGCGCAAGAGCCCTGACCTTCAGTTCCCACTGAAAGCCGAGAAGCCGGGCAGAACAGAGGGACAGAATGGGGAGAGCGAGGTCGGAGCAAAACCCCATATGCTTGGGCCTGTTTCTTGTCGTTGGCATCAATAAATGTTCAGCCGGGGAGAGGAGCAGGGAGCCCGACGCAGCCGTGCCTCTGTCCACGCGCTTTGGGGTGGCTCCGTTCCAGCTGTCCTCATCCTCCCCGAGAAACATCTCCCATCATTCTGAGACACCAAGGGCAGGACGTGCTAACTTTCGCTCGACAAAGAGGCAGGTGCTTGCGCACGGAGGAGCGTGTCTTTTACGGCCGATCGTCTCCTCGCTTTCGAGCCTTTTTCCTCTGCTCGGAGGGGCTCGCGGGCAACCTGCTGAAAACAAGAGAGGCGCCGCCAGTACGCTTTTACTGCTCGAAAAGCTACGGCGCTAAAGGAGAAAGGGGCGAGGAGGGAAGAGGAGAAAAATAACTTGTCCTTCAGGACAAAGCAGTGCTGCTACACCCATCCCATCTCCCTCTGCATTTAAAAGTTTCTGTCTGCCCCTTTTCCCCTTTGCCCTCGGCTGTTGCCGCACGAATCGAAAGCGCAAAAGTAGTTTGCACTCAGTGAAGTCAGTAGCAGGGAGAAGAAAGGGAGGCTGAGTTCTGCCCTTCCCGGTAGGCTCCGGCAAAAGCAAACTGCTGCAACCTCTCCTAGCTTGTGTCTTTCCTCTCATTGTTCACTTTTGCCGGCTTAACTGTGCTCCGATGTTGCTTGACCTCCCTGCTTTTCCTCTGAGAAATGTCGGATGGTCTGTTTTTGCAATGTGCCTTCAGATCAGTTCCACTTTTGGTGGTCTATCACGGGGTTTTCTTGCCAAAATTTGTTCAGTTAGCCACTGCCTTCCTCTTAGGCTAAGGGAGGCATGACGCGCCTGAAGTCACCCAGTGGGTTTAGATGGCTGAGTGGGGATTCGAACGCGAGTTTCCTGGAGTCCTAGACCAACACTCAAACCACTACACTAGGTTATCTCAGAATAACTTTATTTATACCCTGCTGTTTCTCTAAGCCTGGGTCTCAGGGCAGCTTACGAATTGAAAACATTACGGCATAGTTACAGAAAGCCCAATTTAAAACCGAATTAACTATTAACGTGAAAGCAATCGAGTGCTTACACTGAAAAATAAAAGAGGATAATATGAAATACCTGTACGATAGGAAGGGGATGCGGCCCCTGGTGAAAAGCCCTTTCCTTTACAACCTTCAGTTCTAAACGCTTGCCAGAATGAAAAAGACACCTTCACACGCCAAGGAAGGAACACCAGGCAGGAACCTTTCCAGCCTTCCTAGAAAGGACATGCTGGAATTAGGAGCAGCCACTAAAAGGGCCATGTCACAGGTACCCACCGACTGCATTTGGCAAGATGGGATTGGAAGAAGGGTCTCTCCTGAGGATTTCAGGTTCATACAGCGAGATGTGATCTGTCAAATAGCCTCCATATTTCCATATCTCCATAGCGGGCGTTTTCCAAGCCTCACCTGGCACGTTGTGTTCTTTCCAACGCCAGGGTGCCTACCCTCCATCTGTCCTAATGTGGAAGGGACGGTCCAGTGAACCCTCTGTCGTCCTCTTCTTTCAGCTGCTTTTGAAATGTCCCAGGTTCTCTCTCGCCCGCCTGCCTTGTCCCGCTTTGTCTTCAGCTTGCTTTGACTGCTGCAAACTGGGTTCGACGTCCAAAAGGCGCTTGCGAGCAGAATTCAGAGGGCAAAAGCAGTTTGCGCCCTGTTAACTCAACGGAGGGAGAAGAGGTATGTGGAAGTTTGCCCTTCCCTGGAGGCTCAGGCAAAAGCAAAGTGCTGCCGCCGTTCCTAGCGCGTGTTTTCTTCCTCATTAGTAACTTCTACTGACTCGACCCAAGTCTGATGTTGTTTGGCTGCACAGGTCCCAGTTTATGTGAAATGTTAGAGGGTGCCCTTTGCGTTTTCACAAGCCTTTTAAAGGGTGGCAGAGCAATCCTGCCTCTCTGTACAGAAAGTGCAAATGCCGGCCATATTCAGCAAGGCCGAAGAGGCAGCTTATTTTTCCACATCTTGGCGGGTTTGTTTGTTTGCCCCTTCCTTGAACTGTTTTCCTCCGTTCCGCATCTGGGGAGGGAAATGAACTCCAGGGCAGCATCAAAAACAGCCAAGAAAAGCGGGACAACCTTTCCTCAAAGCTATCTGCGCATAGGAAAAGAACGGTACACTAACCTGGAAACACAAAAACACCGTAACCCAATTCACAAGCTTTTTCACAGAACTGGGCTTGAAAGTAGCGCGCAACGTGATTTTAAAGAAGAAAAAAAAAAGCAAGAGCAAATGAAAAGACAGTAAGCCAAAAGCCAACATGAAGATCATTTCGGAATTTTTGCTGTTCAAACACAATTGCATGAAAAGCAATGTATAATCACGTTTATAGGTATCGCGCCCACCCAGTCAGGGATGGGCAAAGACCAGCTCCAGGCCTTCCGTCCTCCCCCTCCAGCTCCCTGGGCTGTTACTGGCCACTTCGCCACATCTTTGGCATTTTCCCCTCTCACCTTAGCCTTTTTTTTTAAAGGCTTGTAAAAGCCTTCTCTAGTTATTTCCTGTTTAGTCTGGTCACTTTGTGTGTGTGTGTGGGGGGGGAGAAGGCTTCTATTGGCCTAAAATGGGCACGAAAATACCTGAAAATATGTTGAAGTGGCCTGTGGCACCCCTAGTCTTGGCTGGTTTTAGGCAAAAACATTTTTGGACCCCCCCGTATTTGGATTATTGATGGTGCAAGGACGGCGGCGTGTGGGATACCGTCCGACTCTCCGGATTTGGCCAAGACAGACCCGATTAATCCTCTGTCGTCCCACTCGTCCAGCTTCTTTTAAAATATCCCAGTTTCTCTCACCTCCCTGCACCTTTCTCCTTTTGTTCTCAGCTTTCTTCAGTTGCTGCCAACTCAGTGTTTCTTTTGTTCCTCATTGAATAACTTTTACCATCTTGGTCACACTCTGATGTTGCTTGTTTGCAGGTGTCCCGGTTTTTCTCTGCAAAAGGCTGCAGGGTCGTGGCGGAGGTGCAGCAAAGCAGCCACCAACTCAGGCAGTTCCCCACTCTCTGTTAATTCTTCTCTTTCAGCAATTATCCGAAGACCAACAGCCCTTTTAAAGAGGAAAGTATTTGCCTGGCTGTACATGGACAATAGGGTGGCATTTCATGCCATCCAACCATCTTGGTTTAACCATCCTCGGTTATTCTTCGCCTGTCCTACTCTCTTAGCCACTTTTAAAATGTCCTTGGTTCTCTTTCCTCTCGCTTTCCCTTTTTATCCTCAGCTTACGTAATTCCCGCAAACTGAGTCCAAAGAAAAAGCAGTTTACATTCAGTCAACTCAGTAGGGAATAGAATCCTGCTCTTCCTAAACTTAGTATGTATATTCCAAGTTTTCTCTGCTTACAATACTGTGGTTTTGTGTGTTCTTCCTCGTGCACAAACTTTTGCTTCTTGTTGCCTTTTTTTGAAATGGCTTGGCCGCATGCATTCTGCTTTTCATCTGTGAAATACTGGAGGATGTGGGATTTAGCCTTACCTCCCTTGGAAGGGAGTTCTAAAATCTGGGAGAGGCCACTAAAGAAACCCTGCCTCTCCAAGGATGCTGGGACCACGAGTAGGGCATCCTCCATTGATGCAAAGGCCCAGGCACGGTAGAATGCCGTCTTCCGGACCAAACGCTTTTCGGTTGCAAAATTCAAAAAGAAACCAACTTCTGAACCCCTTTGTTATATACAAAGGCCATGAGACGACAGAGGAGGAATAAAAAATAACACAGCAATCCATTGTTAAATGATTTACGTTTTTCATTCCCAGGAACAACTCACTGAAGGCAAATGCTGCCCCTTGCCAAACAAATTTCGGCTGTATATTCTTTCTTTTTTTCTGGGGCGCATCTGAAAATGTAATTAGGCATTTCAGAGTGAATTCAGCAAGCGCAGCGTCCGAGCGTGTTTGTATCGGGACGTTTGCTCTTGAGAATAAGATTAGAACATTCTTCCATCTTCCATCTTGCATTGCCCCAGGTTGTTTAAAAACAGAAATCCAGGCAGCAATTACACCTTTATTAGAAATGAATCAATGAATTCAAACTGGGGTGTGGGGCCATACCTTCTAACATTTTAAAGGGAAAAAAATGGGGGCATACGTGGCCGGGCAACATCAGGAAGCGGTCAAGATGGCAAAAGTTGTTAATGAAGAAGAAGAGACGACCTGGGAGAGACTGCAGCAGTTTGCTTTTGCCTGAGTCTCCTGGGAAGAGCAAGATTCTGCCTCCCCACACACACACTAATGGTCTTTCCACACTACACTGGTATAGTGCTATTGTTCCACTTTCAACCTGCTGCGGGATTCTGGGGTTTGTAGTTTACTGAGGCCAAAATTGCTCTCTGGCTGAGAGGCTCTTCCCTAAACTGCAAATCCCAGGGTTCCATAGGATGCTGAAAGTGGAATAGTAGCACCATAACAGTGTAGTGCGGAAAGGCCCTGGGTGAATGGAGTGTGAGCTATTCTTAGCAGTTTAGCCTTCGAACTCGGTTTGCAGCCATCGAAAGCATCCTACATCGTACTGGAGGGAAGCAAGTTTGCTTAGGGGCAGAGGTGGGCAATGATGGAGGGCCAGGGCTCATTGTCACCCCCACGCTTGCTCCCTGGGGACTGCACCAACACTTTCGACATGACCAGGAATTATACTATGTCATATCGCTTCCTGTTTTAGTTTTGGCCTGTTTGGGGATGTGTGCGGTTTTCAAGCGTCAGAGGGCCATGGAGGAAGACATCCTGAGTTTGTTAACGGTTTTGACCCATTCGAAGCTGGCTTTGGCCGAGACATTGCCACCTTTTTTTGTTTCTTCTTGCGAGGTTTCCAGGCATTAGTGGGTTTCTGTGCGGTCTGAGATCTCGCAGGGAGCCCAGAATTCTTGCCCTCCTCTTGTGGAATTTGAGATGGGTCTCCTACAGGATCGCCTCTCGTATCTCTCCCTGCTATTTCGAAAACCCCGCAATCCTCGCCATGGACTGAGATTTGAACGCCTCGGAAGTCCGAGCGAAACCGCAACGAGGAGGACGTGCTTCGGGAAATTTGGGGAGGGGGAGAAAACAGGAGGTGAGCCGGGCTGGTTTTTAAGGCAGGACAGACTCTCTGCCTTTCTAGATCGGGATCTCGAACGCTGGCTATGAACGCCGAGGTCATTCTGTCATCTGACATTCGTGCTTTTAGGCCGGGGGCGGCTGGGGGGGACAGAAGAAGAAAGGGACCGTGTTGTACTGTGGAGTGAAGCCACAAGATGTCAGGAGGCGGCTGCGCTCGGTCGTCAGGCCACAACAAGGACACCGGCACAAAGCTGCCCGATTTCAGCCTAATCCAAGGATAGGGAACGGGTTCCTCCCCCGCCCTCTGGTTTTTTGCTGAATTTCATCTCCCGTCAGCCCCAGCCAGGGTGGGCAGATGCCAAGGATGATGGGCGTTGTCTTCCAGCAACGCCTGGAGGATCACAGGACCCTGCGTTTTTTGCTCTGATCCTCTCTACAGCGCAGCTTGGACCGTGACTTTAAAGAAGTATTTAGCTATAGTTGCAAGATCCCCCAAAGGAAAGTAGTTGTCGTCCCAGTTACATACTTTAAAAAAAAGGCGAACGTTTACTTTCGTGCTGTTCAAAAGTAACTAAACTATCTCACTTTAGATTGCTGGTTTTTTGGGGGAAAAAAACACTGGCTGGAGTTTTCTTTAAAAGTCAGTTTTAAAAGAGGGAAGTTATCAAGATTGGGTGGCCCAAAGAGGGATCCGTTGAAGGACAAAAATGGGACAGAGACACTGTGGAAAGAAAGATTCAGAGGGCCAGTGTTGGATCGGCCTCTAGCATCTTGCACAGAGCAGAGACGACGGTCTAGGAGAGCGTCAGCAGCCTGTGGCTGGCGTGCGGAGGGTGGAGCTGAAGGAGCTGAAAGATGCCAATGCAATTTGTACACCAATTTACTGCTGCTCAGCTTTGGCAACCTTGCACGGCGTGCCAGGGCTCTCCTGGAAGTAGGTGCTGCAATGGCTGTGGAGGAAACCATCGCAAATTACCTAGCAAAACAGACAAACTGCCTTCCAGAAAGGGCTCACGGAGGGTACCCATAAAACTATTGGTCCAAACTTTTTTTTTTTGCAGCGCACCTTTGCAGAGCCAAACGCAGCAGGGTGCTTGGCTTCCGTAAGAAAAAGAGCAGGACGGTGGGCTCCGCCAGAGCTGAAATAAAGCAGGAGAGAAACCGAAAGCTAATCAGCGTCACAAGCTGTTTATGCCAAGGAGAGAGAGAGAGAGAGAGAGGCAGAGGCCAGCAATCCAGAATGACTTTTCCAGATGGCATTAGAGCCACATCAAGAAGGAGCTCCTTTCGGTGCACGGCGTGGGCAAAAACCATGCCAGCCTTGATTACGGAATTAATCTACCTGTGATTTATTTAAGCCATTTCTGGCTCGCCTCTCGGCTTCACCAGGGCTCCTGAGGTGAGGTACATGTGATTAAAAAAAAACATTTGAAACACGAAATACACAGATGAACACTTTTTAAAACTATCTAACATCACTCCTTTAAAGAGGATTTAAAACCAGGCAGTTAAAACAGCAAGAAAAGTCTCAAGGACAAAAGGCCATGGCTGGTTTGATGTCAGGGGAGGAAAAATCCAAAGGCAACAACTGATGCTTATGTATACATTTGGAAAAGAATACCAAAGACTACGCGGGCCATTTCTGCACTACGCTGTTACGGTGCTATTATTCGACTTTCAACACCCTATGGAATGCTGGGGTTTGCAGTTTAGGGAGGGGCATTTAGAGGGCCTCAGCAAACTACAAACCCCAGAATTCCACAGGATGTTGAAACTGGAATAATAGGACTGTAACGGTGCAGTGCAGAAATGGCCCCAGAAAAGCTAAGAATGATGTCAAGGGAGTTGTTTCCGCCCGTCTCCATTTCCAAGCAAAAGTGGATCAGCCCAGTCCACGCTGGAACGCAGTTATCGCTTCGCTCTTCCCCGCTGTTCGTATCCCATAATGCTCCAAAGGGATGTTAGGTCAGGTGCATTGTGGGATGTTAAAAGGGTGGCCAGATCTTACGCCCCCGCCGTCTGTCCCATTCGAACACGAGAGCAGGCAGACTGGAACTCCAGGCTTCCAGAGATTCTACCCATTCTTTCTCCTGTCTTTCGACACATGGTACAAAACCTTGTGTTTCAGCATCGCTTTTGATTACCTACCTGCTATTTTCACCGTGTTTCTGCAAAAGCTTTAGCACTTCTGGGTTGCTTGAACGGGGGCGTGCTCTTACTGCTTTAGTTCTGTCGTGTTTTCTCTTTTATCGGAAGCTGCTTTTGAGTTCTGGGTCGAACCGAAAAATGGAGTCCAAGTATCATAAGCAAAGCTAAACGAGGCTTGGACACGTGCCATTCTGTCATTGTGTGACGGACTGAGATCTCGACAGAGATTGTGGATCACCACCATAGCGGCTGGCTCACAAAGACACATGTGACAGGTTGTGGGGAGACGGCTCTCTCCTGTAACACCTTGCTGCCACGTCTAAGCAACTGCGGCTTGAGGTGCCTGCTTCGCTCTGCCCAATGGTAGGGCTGGCTCAGTGATCCTTAATATTTTTTTTTGTGGGGGAATGGTTTTATATATATTTCAGAGGGAGATTTGTTCGTACTATCTAACCATTCTGGTGATTCTTGGGCAAGTCTCCTTTTTCTGGAGCACAGCTCTTCCTGTGGGTTCTATTTTTGATCTCTCCTCAGTTGGCCATGTTTGCTTTACATTAAAACGACGTCTAACGCCCCCATTACGAGTAATCCCTGCAGCCGCCTTGGCATTACCTTTTCTGTATTAATCTTTTAAGCATTTTGAGCAAAGTCAAGGTTTCATGTTTTAATCATCAGTGTTTTCCTCCGAGGAGTTGTAAAAATTTATGGCGCTTCTCTATCCTATTTGACTTGACATCTTTAGAGTTTGGTGCTAATGGTCCATTCAGTGGGCTTGCGTTGTGCCGTGCGTCGGCGCTTTTTTAAAAAGTTACGAATTGGCGGGGCAGGGGGGAAGGCTTCTATGTGCCTTAAGCTCTTACAGATGCTTAAAACGCTGGAAATCATTCCGGCCAAATTTGTTCGGGGCGGGGAAGATGGGGGTCACGGATAGGGAGGGAGGGAGAAGCCATTTTGCTGCTTTAGGCAAGGGACAAAATGGTCCCCCCCTCCCAATATAGGAAATTGGCAGTTGCCTCTTAGCAGTGGCGGGCACCGGCTTGGAGAAGGCTGCTTTTAGTCCGGCATGCATTCATGTATACAGTAGCGGTGCGGCCGAGATGATGCTCACAGGGCCAAGGTATTTGGCCAAGGTGCTTGGATTCGGTTGCAATCCTCACTTTAGCTTTGGGATGCGGTGGGGTTTCCCTGGCAACGGTGTGTCATTATGAACTACCCCTGTTGACAAATCGAGGTGAAATGCTGCATTCTGGAACGGGAAATTAAGGCATGGCGTCCCCTCCAACTGCCCCAGTTGGGGAGTCCTGATTAATTCTCTGTCATCCTGCTTTTTAAGATGCTTTTAAAATATCCCAGTTTCTGTCTCCTCCTCCCTCTCGGTCCTCAGCTTCCTTAAATTGCTGCAAACTGAGTTCAAAGTGCAAAAATAGCTTGCACTAAATTCACGGACTTGGAGGGGGGGAGAGGAGAGGAAGGAGTGGAGTCTCGCCCTTCCCTTTAGGCTCAGGCTAAAGCAAACTGATGCCGCCTCTCCTAGCTTGCACGCTCATCCTCATTGACACCTTTACCGTCCTGATCACGCTCTCGCGTGGCTTGGTCCCACCGGGTTTTTGCCGGTGACAGGTCAGAGGGCATGACACAACTGCCGGAGTTTTTGCTCTCTTCTCGAGGCGTGGGTCTACGGGGACTGTCGTGACGAGCGCTTGCGTCTCAAAACGTACGACTGCGCGCAGGAAAATCTCACGGCTCACAGAGGCACCTCACGACGGGCCACCGTTTGCAAACGCTTCTCTGATTCTCAGCGATTTCTTGCGCGCGGCTTTCTCATCCACAGCGTCTTCTATCCGGCTCTCTTTCCCCACGGGCCTAGAGAGCTCGGAGGGCGAAAGACGGCCGTCGGCTTCCTTTCAGGGATTTTTTTAAAAAAGCGGCCGCTTAAAAGCAGCAGCAACAACAACACGCGGCGGTGCGATGCCGTAGCTGCAGCAGGGAAACCGTAATGCGGTACCTTGTTTTTCCCGCAGTTCTTCATAGACCACGTTGTGTGTTTTTCTCACTTTGTTTCTTACTGTATTTTGCCTTGCACGTACGTCTAGTAGTTTGACTGGAGAGCCGTGGTTTCAGTTTAAGCCACTGATGTCTTGAGAGGGTGCGCCCGGGTCTCAACAATGGGCAGGCAACAATGCAGGATCAAACAACCCTGGCCGAGCAAACTCATCGCCGGAGTTTCAAGCTAAGACCCATAAAATGTTGTCAAAACAGTGGAAGCTGAACTCCTCTTCGGCAGGCTATACTGGCCCCTCTGTCTGCTGGGAAAAAAAAAAATACCCCCTCGACTCTCAACCCCTTTGTCCTGGCCTCTGTCGTCACCTTGCATTACACGGTGGCCAATAACATGCTTTTTGGCTGCGATAAATATTCAGTGCAGGAGGTGACCGAAACTGCAACTTTTGCGGCGTTTAGAACCTCTTTTAAACCAGATTGTTCAGCCTCGAGCTAATCCATCGCAACTGGAAGCCACGCGGGGGCACAGACTGGGGCTCGCTAGGCAGAACTGGAAAATATTTGAAAAATATTTTCAAAGAGGCTGTTTTCAAACAGCAAGCCGCAATCGGGTTGGTCTGTAGGGAACCTGCCTTACGCTAGATCAGATCAGAGACAAGAAGGAACTACCTACCAATAAACTAGTTTCTTCTCCACCTTTCCCTTCCCTTATTTTTTTATATCCATCCTTTTCCCGATTATGGGAGTCGAGGCTGCTGATGGATTATTAAAATCTATACAGATAAAAACCATGCAAAAATAATCTTGACTACACACACCTACACAGGCAACGGAACCATCTGTGGAGTTTAAGCCATTGAAAAATCGTCGAAAGGCGCCATAAAAATCAACAGAACAACACGCCATTAAAAGCCCATTGCAGTCAATTCCTAAAAGCCCGACGAAATAGGAAGGATTTCACTTGCTGACGGAAGGAGAGCGAGGAGGGATCCATCCTGTCCTCCGTACGAAGTTCCAAAGTCTGGGAGCAGCCACCAAGAACGTCCTCTCCCTTCTTCCTTCCAAACAAGCCTGAGAAAGTAGTGGCACAGAGAGAAAGCCATCCCTGGGGGAACTTAGATTTTCCATAGGTTCATATGGGGAGATATTGCAATGATGGAGCCCTTCATTACAGTTTCCAATTACAGAGGTATAACTACCTTGTGACAATTGTAACTTAACAAGAGATAAGCACATTCTTTTCTTTTTTTCTTTTTCTTTTTCCTCTTCGTTCTTTATTTTCTTTCTTCCTTCCTTCCTTTCTTTCTCTCTCTCTCTCTCTTTTGGTGTAACGGTTTAGTTACTTTTATTGTACGGAGGTATCGCCTCACTAAATGGCAGAGGAAGAATATCATATGGTCCACATGCTGATTCATGATTTGTCATGAGTGCCGAGACGATGAAAAGATAAACGCAAGAGGAGCAGCATCCTGATTTGTAATTTAAAATATATTTGTGTGTGTGTGTGTGTGTGTGTTCCCTTACGGCAACTCCATGAATTTCCTGGGGTTTTCTTAGGCAAGGAAGATGCAGAGGAGGTTTTGCCAGTTCCTTCCTCTGAAACATAGCCTACAGCACCTGGCATTCGTTGGCGGTCTCCCATCCAAGTCCTAACCGGGGCTGACCCTGCTTAGTTCCCAAGATCAGACGGGATCACGTGTAGCATTTATTTATTGCCTCTCGGCCCACTAGGGCCGTCAAGACGATGGACAGCAGATGAAAAGATTTCAAATACACACAGAGAAAAGGCTCCGAAGCCTTCGGCGTCGCACACGCAACTTTCGAAAGTCAGTTTTAGAGTTATAGGGCTGTGGCCCCACTAAACGGTGAGGAGGAGGTTCGAGCGCTGCCTTGTAGGGTGACTCGTGCTAACGTCTCACCCCGCTGGGGGAGGACAGTGCCGTGATGGCCACGTACAGGCGAGTTGCAATTTGCCGTGCCCCGTTGTATGACTTTTTCAAATTTACATTTCTCCGGAAATAAAGGGGGGAAAAAAGGAGGCAGTCTCACCCACAAGGCGCTCTCTTGTGCCACTGCGTGAAGGAGGAGAGCGAGGTGAGAAGATGAAGCTGTGGTGAGTTTGGGTGCAGAGTTTGGAGCGTTAAGAAAAACCGATCGGACTGGGTCTCTTTCACCCCCCCCAGGAAAGTAGAGATCTCAAGAAAGTAACTGCTGGAAAGAACCATGAGGGAAAAGAAGACACTTGAGTCTTGCTGTCTGTTGAAGGAAGGGGTTTCCTTTGAGAAGGGGTGTGCGAGGGAAGAGAAGAAACTGGAATCTCAAGAGTTTTGGTGTGACCGGAAAAGGTTTCCTCGACTTGCATAAGGGTACGTGCGTAGGTGAACAACTGAAGTCTTGCTGTCTGGAAGGAAGAGGTTTCTCTAGCTGATAGATAAATCAGCGGCAGATGGATAAATAGATCATAGATAGATAAACAGATAGATAAATGGGCAGCAGGCTGAGTCTCAATTTATATTGTGAGTTTGGGAACACAACCCTGACATACATTGAGACCCACCTGTATTATTATTATTATTATTATTATTATTATTATTATTATTATTATTATTATTATTGATCAGCAGCTTGTAGCATTTGAATTTTTAAAAAGTTTTCTTAAAACCCACTGAATGTAGTTACTTTTGAGAAACAGCAGTGTTACTTTAAAAAGACAATATAACTGTAAGCGTAACTAACTACAAAGGGGAGAGTCTTTTGGACCTAGAACTGTAACTAATTTACAAAAGTAGAGCAGATCCGCTGTTTTTTAGTTTCACTAACCAGAACCAGGTTAAAAGGGATACACCTAGATTTTTTTTTTAAAGGGGGAAGGTACACCAGAGCATTTGTTTAGAGAGTCCAGTGTGATCTGAACTCGTACTTCTTTTAAACAAAAGCCCATTCTTGCTTCCCTCCAGCTTTCTTTCGATGGGAAAAAAGTCGTTTTTGCTGTTGCTTCTGATTCAGAATTTTAGAAGCCCTTCCTCTGCCTGTTGCAAATAACTCAGAGATCTAGTAAGAGATCCTGGTCTACCTTCTGCCTAGCCCCCGTTAGGCTTCCTGAAAATAAATTCCACAAAAAGGGAAAATATGAGATAATTCACTTGGATTGCAGAATGGTTGTGCCGGGGGGGGGGGGTTAATTTTTTCCTGAGCAAACAATTGATCCCATCAGTTCTATAGCCTCTTTTTAATAACATTCCTTTGCTACCCTAATCTGAGTTTTTTTTAAGATCCTTAATCTTGTGGTGCATTCTAATACTGCATTGCTGGATGTCTGGGGAAGCCCTTTGGGGCCTTATTAGTGTATGGAGTATGTGCTTGCAGCTTGTGCGTGTGCGTATGCGTGCCCATGCACAGACGAATCTGACCTGTGAGCCTGCTCTGTTTTTGGAATACCCCCTTCGGGGGGGGAAAAAATTCCATTTCTTCCTTAGCTTGGGGCTGCATTGGCCAACGGGCCACCTTGGAATCCACGCAAGGGAGGCAATTCTCCAAGTTCCTGAAATTAATTTCTATCAAAGCACTCAGCTGGCAAGCCCTTGGCAGTTCAGTTGCCAATAATTAATTCTTCCCTTGTAAGCTGCTACTGTTGGAATTGGCACTTCAGAGATCTTAGAGATCTTATGTAATCTTGAGGTAGCGAAAGTCAATTGGCTTTCTGGCTCACAGTCACAATTCCCTCCCCGAAGCAAAGCAGCTCCGTTCTGGTGCAAACATTTCCACGAGTTTCTTCGGTGTCCTGAGCACAGCTTGGAAAAGTTACCCTTTCGACTACAACTCCCAGAATTCCCTTCCACCAGCATGGCCGCTGACCCTGCCGACTGGGCAAGCTGTGGCACCAAGAACCCAGCCTTTGGCAAAGCGAGATGCCTGGCACAAGGCCAGCTGAGAATTAGCAAGCTGCTTTCCCGCTGCGCCAACACGTCTTATTTCTAGCCTGCATTTTGCAGTTTGAGCTGTTATTTTATTTTTTTATTCCTTGCCCTTTCCCCGACGCTGGGAACTCAAGGCAGTTTACCAGACGGAAAGAAAGACAAGCACAAACCTACATAGCTCAAACGTACAAAAAGTCCCTTTAAAATACTGCTGCAAAGATTTCGGTAAAAGCCCTTGTATTCTGTGTCCTGATCAAAGTGCCTCTCCAAAAAAGTTTGGACTCTAGCAATCTAGAATGTTAATCTAACAATATATATGGTGACTAATTTAGTGGGAAACAAAGCAAGTTGGTCACACGGATTCTTCACGGCCGCATCCATGTTTCATCAGCAGGTGGAACGGCCACGGAGGGAACAGAGCTATGGAAGAAGAGGAAAGAGCCGAACAGCTGCTGGTCTCAGCCAAAATGATGGGATGGCCCCCCCGTCATCTCACTTCTATACGGACCACTGGGAGAGCGTTTCCAAAACATACGGCCATGTGGCGGAAGAGTGCCGCTCCTGATTCGTTTTGATGACAACTTCGTCAACCAGGGTAACGAATTCGCTCTGCTCGCTCTGCGGTTGAAAGAGGCGATAACAAGACTTTCAAGTTTTACTCTCACTTGTGACAGACTAGCCCAGAGGCGTCAGAGAGTGAGAGAAATGCTGGAGCAGAAGTCTTTCTCCCCCTTCCTTCTGATGAGCTCTCTGCTTTACAGCTGGAAATGGCTTTTTTGTACTTGGAATTTAAATCTATTCGGCGGCTGGGAAGCTCTTGTCTGAGGTCAGTGGGTTTGCCAAATTCAAGTCCTGAGTAGTCAGAAGGAAACACCACGGAGCTGTTAACAGCAAAGCGAGGGCAAAAAAAAGGCTTAAACAAATAAAGCTGTTGCTTTATTGTTAACTCGCAAAGCACACGTTTGTTATGCTAGCCGTTTGTTACTTCCAATTGTTCTGTTGCTCACAAGACAACACCCTCCCTTCACTTTAAAAGGTTTTTGTCTTTGTGGCCAGCAGCAGCCGTACGGGAAGCCCCTGCCTTTCGATGCCGTTATCTGACACCTTGCTGTTTCGATGCTTCCAAATTGAGGATGAGTTGCATTCATTTGACAGGGGTTCTGCTTTTCGTCAGTATGGAGGCTTGCTTGGCACCGTTTGCGTGTGCACGCTGTTTGCAAAGTGAGCGGAAAGGGGAGAAAAAAGGTACCAAGCCCACTGAGAGACTTTGCAAGCAGCACACGCACACGGTCGGTCCCCGGTGAGCCTCCGTAAGTTCTTCCTGCTTCCTACCCTACAGTCCGTGGGTCCTGCTTTGCAGCCAATTCCATCTTCTGACCATGCTCCAGTCCCTAACCTCTCAGGTAAGTCTGGGAAGCCTCTATCTGGAATCTTCCTCCTGGAGCCCACTGCTCGATTGTCCTATAGCGTTCCAGAACGTGGTGTCATTGCAAGGCATTCTGGGAAGGCAAAAAAGTAACCGTCGCGGAAACAGCTGGCCCCGGCTGAGCATGGAGAGGTGCCATTTTGTGGTAGAGTCAGCCCTTTGCATTTTGTGGGTTTAACTTTCATGGATTTGATGATCTGCAAATTTCTCCAACCTCTGCCCTCCACCCCCCACCCCAAGCACTTCTTTTCTGGTGGAACCTTCCTTCTCAGCCTCTCCAGTCAGGCCACCCAGCCCTTTAAAAACCTGCTTTGGTCTTCCTCCTCCAGCATCACTCCCCGCCTGGCCAGCTAAGGATGGCTTGTAGCCCAATTTCTCAGCACCACAAATCCTCTCCCAACGCCCCCGACATCCCCAAGGGAGGAGATGGGCAAGAGAGAGGAAGTATAGGGCAGGTCCAGTCCCCCGAAAGGAACTTTTCCTGCTTCTGGACTCCCTTTCATAACTGCAACCATCTTCTAAAAGTGTGTTGGATAGTTCTTCTTTTTTCCCTATCTGGCAGAGGTTATATAAGCCAAACACCGCCTTTAAGCTTAGCTCTGCTCTTCTCACGCAATGCTTGACGGCGGAGTGTGAAAAAGAAACCAGGACATGGGAAGTTACTTTCTCAAAGTAACTGGTTACCATTCAAAGGCCCCCAAACCCTGGTTTGGTACCGTCATAGTTAGTTATTTAAAAAAGCAACTTTTATGTCCGCAGTATGGAGAAGCAATTAAAAGATACCCTGTTTTTTACACACTGCTGGCACAAGGTACATAACAGATCTAAGTAGTGAAATAATCCCCCACAAACTACAAAAGTAACTAAACATTACAGTAGCACCACAAAAGGTGTGAAGTTACTCCTTGTTGTGTTAGGATCATAATCTAACTTATAGCCACATCCCGTTTTAGCCTCAGCTAGAGGAGAGTCATTAAAATCAATGCTACTTCTCGATCACTCTTTACAGAGTAAGTCCTTTTGCTTTCGGTGGCTGTTCTAGCTGGGACTAAAATTGGATTTAGCCTTTACGTATGGATTAGTTGTTGCCAGAAAAGAAAAAAAAAGATAGAAATTTTAGGTAACTTGTTGTCTCCAGACTCTGAAACAACTTCTCCGTACCAGAGGATGCTTCAAAAGGAAGCTTTTATGATACGCTTGTCCTGCCTCGTTCGTGAAATGTTATGGTGACGATGACAGGTGAGATGTTGCGCTGAGCACCGGCAAGTTCAGAGAGTTCTTTCTCTTGCGTGTCAAACATCAGCCCCAAGAAGAACCAGTGTGGTCTAATGTTTAGCGTGGAACACGGGCTTGAGACATGACGATCATTTGTGTCACCTTGGGCTAGTCACTTTTCCTCCGTCTGGCCTACCATGCAGGGTGGCTGTGAAGATAAAATGGGAGGAGGAGAGCTCTACCTGCTGCCTTGAGCTCCTTGGAAGAAAGGGAGGAAACAAAACTTGTGGCATGTGTGTAGGAGAGCCAGTGTGGTGCAAAGTGTTGGACTAGGACCGTGGGAGACCGGGGTCTGAATCCTTGCTTGGCTGTGGCAACCCAATGGGTGGCCTTGGCTAAGTCCGACGGTCTCTCAGCTTTACTGGAAGGCCATGAAAACCCTCTGATAGGGATGCCCCAAGTCAGAAACAACGCGCCTAAGTGCCACCTGAATCACTGGCTTTAGAACGGAGCCAAAACCATTATTCTCATCACATATTTAATTAAACTTTCCCTGGGAATATAGGACTCAGCCGGCCCGGAACCCATTTTAATTTTTTCTCCCCCTCTCGGTTTGCTTGCCCATTCTTGCTCCACCCGAAGGATTCTTCTTCTCTATGCAGACAGTAAGAAGACTAAAGGTCGGGCCTCTTCCGACACTGTTGGTCTCTCTCTTATCTTTTATTTGTCCGGGCAAGCCCTTTGGATTGGAACAAGAGACTTCGGTGGCGAAAACTTTGAACTCCGAGCAAGTTAAGAATCAAAGCAACCTTCATTAGCAGACGAGGTGGACGGCGCTTTGTGCCTTTGTTTGGCATAAGCCTGCCCGGCAACGTTGGGACCCCGTCTTTCCGTCTGTCCTAAAAAGAGCAAAGTGGCCCGCCACGGAACAAGCGATAAATCAAAACTAGTTCAAAAAAACATAACCCTAAATACGCTAGCGCAAGGGCTGAGGCGAAAAGGAAGAAGCCTGGCTGGGGAGGGCAGAGATGCACAAAAATGCTCCTCTTTAAAGGTGTTTCAGAGAGTGCTTCGGAATGGACTGAAAAGAGCTCAGAAAGAGCTGTCTCTGTTCCAGCCAAGCTTTGTTTGCCCGTAGCGATGTTGGCCTCTCGCCATATCTAATTGGCTATGCGGCACTGCGATGCCACCTTCTTTACACGGCTCCCAGTTTCAGCGGTATTTATTGGTTGCACATTTTTCTCTCCCGTCTTTCCAGGGGCCTCAAAGCAGCATCTTTCTCTCCCTCTCTCCCTCGGCCGTTGATCCTCACAACAACCCTGCGAGGTAGGTCGGGCTGAGGACGAAAATGCGTCCGTGCGTATGAGAGAGATGGACCGATGCAAGGTCGACCGGTGAGTTGCTCGGTGGGGATTTGAGCAGCCCAGTTTAACCCCGGTGCCGCGCTAGATCTCTAGTGAGCTGTGACCACTGGTGGAACTACCGCCCACAAACCAGGATTCTCCCTTGTTTGCGCTTACCGATGTCACTGTGAAGCCAAACATGTTGCGCTATAAAGCCGTGTGATGCCATGGTCTTCAGCTGGCCGGTGGGTCAGCCACGTGACTCTCCGAGGAAGAAGACAAAGTAGTAAGAAGGGGAAGGGGATGGCATTAGAAGGGGGAAATGTCGCGGCAGACTCTAGTGCGTTCTATTTTGTTGCCTCCGGGCATAGTTGCCATGGGTTGTTCTTGAAGCAGGGGGTCCCTTTAGGCTCCCCACCCTTCTAAATTGTATTGTTCAGTCCTACATATCTTGGAGTTGTCCTGCACCCGCCAACACTCTTGTGTGTACAGATGGCACAGCTTTGGCGATACAAAGACTCACCCTTAGAGCATCGCTATTAGCGTATTTGCTACATCGGAGAAACATATTTGAATATCTGCCAACCAAGGAGAACATGTACCAGTCGAACTGGCCTTCAGCCCATGGAACGAGTCTGCTGTAAGAGCGAGGTAAGCCTATGCGTGTTTACTCAAGAGTAAGGCCCACTGCGTTCAACAAAGCCCAGGAAAGTGTGCATAATAAGGACTGCGATCTAAACATTTTAGCTTTTCAGGCAAGGGAAAAGGGATCTCCCTGATACGGCTGTACCCCAACTCCCATTGCCCCCAAGCGTTAGCCGGGGCTGATGGTACCCGGAATCCAACAATATCTGCGGGGGAACAAGTTCTTCATTCCTCGCTTAAGGTGACACAGAGACTCACGAAGCGACATCCAGCATTTCTCAGATTTATTAAGGCCCACCTGATAAACCAAAGTGGTGTGTGTGTGTGTGTGTGTGTGTGGAAAGCGGCGAAAACCGACCGGTACCGGCAGATATTCTCTGAACCACAGGCCAAACGTGGAAGAGGAAACAAACACAGCGCCACTTACGGTTGCCTGAAGTTTTCAGGACGCTTCAACCGTGATTCTCCGGGACATCCTTGGGAACGACGCTTCCCCCTTAGAAGCCGAAGCCGACCGCCAGTCCCAACGAAAACGGATTCGTTGAACCCACGGCAGTTACAGAAGCGTCGCCTCCAGTCGATTCCTACGCTAGCTGGCAGGATTCAGCGCTCTGCCTCCGACCCCCGTGGCGCCCGCCCTTGAATAAAAGAACTTCGAAGGCGGATTTCGACGCCGAACGACCAAGCAAGAATTCATGTACCAGTTCGGCGCTATCTCCTATTGCTCGAAAAGGGGTTTTTTTTAACCCCCCCCCCCCAGCGACGCTGCACGCGGTCAGCAAGGATGCCTCCCTTAACCACCCGTTTGGTCATGCCCGGTGTTCCGACAACCATCATCCTGTAACTTTTTGCACGTCGCTTCCCTCTGACCCAGCTGCTTAACCCATCTGCACGCGCCCAGCACGGGTACGATCCCGCCAACCGGGGCCGCCCTTTCGGGCACCCGCTTCGGCCGTCTGCGATTTGCCCCGGACAAAACAGCGCGGGGTCTTGCGCCGGCAAAGGGCCGGCTTTTGGGGGCAGACCTTGCCGCCGCGGAAGCGCGCCCGGGGCGCCTGGCACGCCCCTCTTCTTACAGATATGCCACCTGGCGTGGTGCAAAAACGAATCGAATGCAAGCCCTTTGGAAATAAGCGGGTGGCTGCAGCTGCAACGAAAGGAAACCTCCCTCTCTGCTTTTCTGCGTGTAATCACTGCGAGGGCACATGATTATTTAACAGAAGAAGCATTTTATTAATAGGCAGGCATTTACCATCCCATCACTCAACTCTCCAAAACTTGGCTGGAAACTTTTAATGCTGTTTTTTTTTCCTCCCGCTCTGGACGCAACCCCAGGGCGGCTCCTCGGAAGCCGTTCCATCGCCTTCAGTGGGATTTACTCCCAGGTCAGTGGACAGATCCACTTACCTATGAGTAAGCCTGCCTGAAAGCAACGCCCAGTCCCAGGCCTGGGCTGGACGAAGGGAGTCTTTTCTTTTTTTCTTTCCCCTTTCTTTCCCTAGTGGATCAGCAGGCGCCAGGCGCGCGCATACAGAGGGAGCCCTTTTGGATCCCAAGCTGCCCTGCTCAGGATCGCGGTCTGCGCATCCCTGTGTCCAACCCGGAGAGAGGGCGAAAAGGGGAAGGATTCCTTCCCGGAACGCTCCCTCCTCCCCCCTCCCCGATCCTCGTCTCTACCTCCCCTCTCGTGAGTGATTTCAGGATCGCTCCCCCGATCTCTGGATCCCGCGCGCCGACCCCGCTCCCCGGCTGCTACCCCTCGCCCCGAACCCGTCTCCCGATTGACACGCGAGGGGGGGGAGGGAAGGGCACGAGACGCGTCCGCGCGCGCGCGCCCAGGCACCCAAGCCCGTCCGCCTCGACGGGTTGCCAGGTCTCCGGGACGGAGCCGGGGGAAGGGGCGTCCCGGGGGGCGGGGGGGGGAGCGGGAAAGGAAAAGAAGAGGGGGAAGGACAAGAAATGGGGAGAGGAGCCGCAGGCATCCACGCGCGCCTCCACGCAACCCGCCAGCCGCCTCCTTTCCTTGTCTTTTTTTTTTCTTTTTTTTTTGGCGCGCCTCGAAGCCCCGCACGCGGGCGAGGCAGCCGCGCTCTCCGCCTGGCAGAGGGGGGTGTGGCCGCGAGCGCGCGCCTGCCCGCCCGCCCGCGGCTCGGGGCGCCTCAATGTGCGCGCGTGCGTGCGTGGGGGGGGGCGGAATGCGAGCGCGCGGGGCCGCCGAAGCCTCCCTCCCCCGCGCTCTCCCCCCCCCTCCTCCGCCGCCCAAAATAAAAATGCCCACCCGGGCGGCCTGAGGGAAAAGCCCCACTCCTCGCCGCTCTTTCGGGGGGGGGGGGACACCCTCTCGCCTTTTCTTTTCCCTCGGCGGCTGCGCCCCCTCCGTCTCCCTCTCTGTGCGCGTCTCTCTTTCTCTCCCCCCCCCCCCGTTCCCATTTTGGCTCCTATTCAAATATGGGTCAGGGGTGAGCGGCTCCCGACGTCACGGGCGGCCAAGATGGCGCTGAGAGGAAGGCTGTGAGGCGAGGGACGCGCCGCGGGTATAAACCGGGCGGAGGGCAGGGGCGCGCTGGCAGAACGGACGGCCAGGGGCGCCAGGCAGGAGGCAGCGGCAGGAGGCGGAGGCGAGGGCCACGGCGGAGGAGGAGGAGGAAGAAGAAGAAGCGGCGGAGGAGGAGGAAGAAGAGGCCAAGCGAGCACCGGCCCCCGCAGGAGAAGCATGCAATTCAAAAGGTCAGCCGCGATAGCGGGTGCCCCTTCGGCTTTTTCCGCCAAGCGGGCAGCACCACTCCTTTGCGGGGGGGGGATCTCTGAGGGGACGCGCCTAGGCGGGATGGGCGGGTAGAGCAGCCAGCGGAGCAGCCGTGGCGGCAGCGACCGCCGCTTCTTCGCCCGCTGTCCGCGGGGGGCTCGGCCGGGCAGCCACCCTCGCCCGCTCTCCTTTTTTTTCCCCCGCCGCTTTCCCTCCCCTCGGCCCCCCCGTCCCCACCCGGGTGGCTCCGTCCACGCTGGGAGCTGACACAAAGGAAGGCGGCGGCGGCGGCGGCGGGGGGGGTCTCCGTGGCGGCGGCGTTGCGTGTGCGCGGGTGGCGGCTCCTCCGCCCGGGGTAACTCGGCTTCTCTCCGGCTCCCGAGCGGGCACGGAGGAGCCGCCCCCCGCCCGCCTCCCTTCTCTTGCGGCTGAGGCGGAGGGCTTTTATTTCCCCCGCGAGGGAGCGAAAGAAAACCCCACCACGCCGAGCCAGAACGCCGAAGGCCCCCGCCAGCGGCTTGCCAAACTTCGGCCCCCTCCCCTCCGCCAGGGCGCTGGGTTCGCCGCTTTGCCCGGGCCCTGCTGCCCCGGAGCCGAGCCCCCTGCCTCCCGAGAAGGCGGCGGCGGCGGCGGCGGCAGGGCGTTGGGGAAGGGATGGCAGCCGCCTCCGCTTCGGAGCGGCCCCGGGCAAAGCCGGACCGCGCCCCCCTCCCCATCACGACCCCCCCTTGGTAAAAGGCTGCAAGGGTGGGGTGGGGGTTCAGCGTGCGCGCGCTTTGGGGGGGAGGTGGGGGCCCGCGCACATGGACAGAGGCGGGGTGTGTGTGTGTGTGTGTGTGTGTGTGTGTGAGTGGTGCTTTTCAGGACGCGATTGTGGTGGGAAGCGGGAAAGCGGACCCCTCTCCTCCCCGCCCGAGCGATCGCCAGGCTGGCATGGCAAGGGGCTCCCCCCTTCCTCCTCCTCCTCCTCCTCCTCCCTGGCCTCTTTTGCCGCCGATCCGCCAAAGGACACCTCCTCCCCATCTCTAATGATAGCAAAAGGAGCCATCCCCACGATCTCATGCTTTTGCTGCGGGGGGGGGGAACCACGCCCCTCCCTTTGCCGAGCTGTGGTTGAACTTTTGCCACATCGCTTCTTCCATCTCTGTCCCCCCCCCCGTCTTCTCCGTCTCCATTGAGATCGGAGAGACACTGGCTCTGCGGGGCGTTGTTGCGATCTCGGGGGTTTTGTTGGCCGAAGGCGAGTTTCGAAAGGACTGAGAACCCAGGGTTCCCGGGTCAAACATTTTGGGGTGCTCTCAGCCGCCCGGTCCTTGCATCCCAGAGCCCATCCCGTCACCTCTTTTCCTTGAGCGTTCAGAGGCATCCCCTTCGGGAATCGGGAAACTCTTCCCTTGTGGAGACGTGCGCTGTGTGCCTGTATGCGCCTTGAAGTCGCCTGTCGACTTATGGCGACCCCGTGAATTTCCCAGGGTTTTCTCAGGCAAGGAATCCTCAGTGGTGGCTTTGCCAGCTCCTTCGTCCAGCACCTGGTCTCCCCTCCAGGTACTAACCAGAGTTGACCCTGCTTAGCTTCCAAGATCAGGCTGCTCCGCAATTATTTGTTAAAGAGACCGCATATTCCCAGAAAGCGTTTTCTGTCATGCTCTTCTTGTTGTGTCCGCCTTGGCTCTTCCTCTTTGAAGCCGACCCCCCCCCCCCGCACATGAATTCCGTAAAGAATTAAGCTTTGCGGTATAGCTATAGGGATCCGTTAAACATGCGTAGTCCATATATTGTAAAAAAAGAAGTCTTCACTTTGCCAACTTTTAACTTGAAGGCGTGCATCCAGAATGAGACCCTTCGGGGAGCAATTCTGTGTGGTGTGCATATGATTTTTCCTTTTCCTTTCCCCTCCCCAGTTGCTTTTGATGAATGAATGCTCTTCTGCATAAGAGAGGACTCCAAGGGTCTCTAACTCGAAGACTGATATTTACAAGTGAAAACTGCCTTGTTGTGGGTTGTTTTTTGTTGTTGTTGTCGTCGTCCTTGCTGCTGTGGGTGCTGCTCCAATTGACTCTGGTTTAGAGAGCCTTCTGTTAAGTGGGAAAAGAAGAGATTGGAAGTGCTCTCCTTGGGAATTTACTTACACATAGATTTGGGCACCCCCACGATGAGCAAAACAAGGGCACTTGTTTTCCCCTCCCTTGCCACCCTTGCCCGTCTACACTGCCTTCGCACCACGAGCCACTTTTTTTTTCTTTTATCGGTTCTTCCAGCTGGTTTCTTCTTGTTTAGTCATTTTATGAACGCTGTTGTGTCACTGCCTTCAGTGAAGGGGGCCACAGGGGGAACTCTGAAGATCCTAAAACAGAAAAAACCACTTTGAACGTTACTTTTATAAAAGAGAGAGTAGGAGGTTGAATCCCACTTTTTGTCTGAAGTAGAGTTGACCCATTGAAACCAGTGGGGCTTACAAAAGTACTGAGTTGCACACCAGCATGGGGTAGTGCTTTGAGCATTGGACAACAGCTATGGAGAAGAGGGTTCAAAACCCCTCTCAACCATGGAAACCCATTGGGTGACCTTGGCCAAGTCACATTCTCTCAGCCTCAGAAGAAGGCAAAGCCAAAAGCCACCTCTGAACAACTCTTGCTAAGAAAACCCCATGATAGGATCGCCATAAATTGGAAACAACTTGAAAGCACACAATGGCAACGACAACAACTCAGATTGGGACTAAAAATTCAGTTTAGCCCTTGGCTTGCTGCTGTTAGCTGCCCCCTTGTACCGCTGTTTCCTTTTTTTTTCTTTTTTGTTCTGTGATATAGGAAGATACATATTCTGCTGAATGCTGTCTGTTGAAAAATCCATGTACTGCAATAGATGCCAGTTGGGAATATTATTGGAGTATATGGGGAACTGGAATATGTTTGTTGAAGGGCAAGAGAAAGTGGGAGAAAAATATTTGGTGGCCAGAAAGCAGATTTTATTAAGTACACTCCATTTCATTAAAGAGGAGAGAAGTTACACAAGTAATGATGGGGAAAGTGTGTGAAAGAGAGCGAGAGAGTAAAAACAACTTATTTTGAACAAAATACCTTTAAGACAAACACATAGTCCTTGTCAGTACTTTCTATATTTAATTTCTCTCTGAGTTCAGCATCTATAAGCCTACCCCAAACCCTGAATTTCTGGATAGTGCTTCTTGCATCTGATGAAGTGAGCTAGAGCCTACTAGAGCCCATGCTACAGTAAATGTGTTAAACTTGAACGTGCCACAGGACTCTTTGCTTAATTTTAGACAAGTTTGACCTCTGAAGTCACAAGTGGATTATGGGAGGGTAACGTCAGCATAAATCTTGTTGATTTCAGTGGGATCTACATCTAGTTTTTATCTGGGTGCAGGATTGACTCTCTCTCTCTCTTTTTCAAAAATATGTCCCCCAGCATGTTGCTCCCACTTCCTGTCGTATCACCTTATCAATGAGAAATCAAAAATAAATTTGAGAGTGACCTACTCTGTATTTGCCAGATGCTTTCTCTTGAGCGTGAATGTCATTGGTCTTTAAAATGCATTCTCTACACGTGTTTGCATTGCACCCACAGACTTCAGTGCACCTTAAGATGTGGGTGCACCCACTCATGTCTTCAGAAAAATAATCTCAGAAATGGACCTTGAGTGCATGGCAACATAAGGGCAAAGGATGCCGAGAAGCGGATGGGCTTGTGCCTACATTTGCAGTTGCTTTTGTTTCTTGTTTAAGAAGGGCTGCGTGTCTGCCACCGTGAAGGTGGAGTCTCTCGGTGGTCTTTTGAGATCTGCTTGCCATTGTTGGTATGGGATACTTACATTTTCAGATGTATCTGTGCCCTTTTTTAAAAACTAGAAGCAGTTTTATGAGCAAAGGGATTCTGGGTTCTTTGGCAAGGAGATTAGCTCATATGCTGATATAAAAGTGTAGCTAGGATTTAAAATCTAGATTTTAAAGAAAGTCTTAAGCTAAGCAGAACTTTGTGAAGAAGGGTGGCATGTACAGAGCTTCCTGTGGTCAAACTGTGGCGGACGGCCCCCGGAGCGTTGTGCCGTCCTGTGATGGGCTGGATCAAGTCAGTCCTGGGTTGTTCAGTAGAAGAAATGGTGTGATAAGGTTGGATAGGGGGTGGTTTATTGTTGCTGAAGCCTGGAAAAGGGTTTATACCCAGGCTGCTCTGCTTTCTGGAGCTCGTTCAACTTTTTCTAAAGAAATAATTAAATTTTGGAGGAAGAAAGGCGACCAGAAATGCCAGCGAGGTGATGGGGTTTTTGTGTTTGTGTGGCTGATAACAAAGCTCCTTAAAACATAAAATTGCCAGTTGCCTATTCATAAAGGAAAATGAGGGAGTGGAAAGGCACATGCAGCTTTGTTCTGATGCCTGGGCGGAAAATGGAACGATGAGAGCTCACAGAGTCTGCTTTGGCTTTCAGGTCAAGATCAAACTCGGGATTTGAGTTTGCATTGCTAGATGGGGCCCTCCAACATTGTGCCATCTTGGCGGGGCCTTTTCTAAGCCGAATGAGAAAAGTTGGCCTGACTGTCATTTCCAGAAGCAGAAATTACCCTCGCAACGCGCGCGTCGGCACAGACGTACTTCTTTCCTACAGTTTGTACTGGTTCTTGAATTCTTCTTATTTATTTTTTTTTAAAAAAAACACATTTTTGCCTAGGCATCCCTTATTCCATTGTGGCACTTCTGGGTTTTAGTGAGAACTAGAAGCCTTTGCCTCTGAGAGGGTCTTGGTGTCAGCAGCCCAGTAGCAGATGTTGTCTTGGAAAGGTTTGGTGGGCACGAGGCGGGGAGGGGGAGGCGAGGGAAGGAAGAGGCAGAAATGAATTGCATTTGTGATTCGGCCATTATGTGGGCTGTGTGACAGCTTAAGCTGAATGGGGTCTGAAGCAGTGGGGGAAGGGCCGGGGAGAGCGAGCGGGGTGGCGGTGGTTGTATTTCAGGATGGCTGGGCATGCTTGCCTGGTTGGACTTGGTGAAAAATTAACCGGAGCTCAGCTGTTGAGTTTCTACCCAAGAATCCAAGCCCGGCTGTGAAGCTGGAGATCTGCCTTGAAAATAGCTAAATATTGAAACCTCCTAGCAGTCTTCTGTTCCTCTAAAGGAGAGAGAGAGAGAGAGAGAGAGAGAGAGAGAGAGAGAGAGATCGACAGCCTTAACTGATAGCTACGGTAGAAAAGTGCTTTAAAATCACCTTTTGGAGTTACGAGAATCAAGCGTTCTGGTCATGTTGTAATCGGAAGCGGAGGCTTGATTCAAACCATACTGGGGCATTTTTTTTTTTTTTTAAAAGGATGTTGGCATTTGTCCCAGTTGTCTGTCTTGGGCCGGGGCAGTCTAAAGTGTGAGCAGTTCTTAATGCGCGGCGCTTTGACTGCTGAATTCTGTTGTGCCTCGTACGCTAGACGTTGTGGAAGTTTCTCCTGCCTTGCCCTCTCAGTTGCTGCTCAGCGAGAAGTTTCTCCGTATCGTACAGCCGAAACAGGCTTGATTTAACTGGACTCGGCTTCGAACAGCCTTATTGCGGGACAAACTTTCTCATGCAGTCTCAGATTGCCTGCAAAAGATCTTACGCCACAAGAAAATGAGTGAGCTTTTGCTATGCTTTTATGGGCTAATGCTACATTCTTCTGGAATGTAGCTATAATGCGATAGATATTTTGTGTCATTGTACTGCAGTTACTGTGGTAAAGAAAGTCTCCTGATATACTGTATTAACAGTATGTCTGTCCTTCCCTTTCTTTTTCCCCCTTCCTCCTTTCTGTTTTAGGGCCTGAAGTTCCCCAAATCTTTTTCATCATCCTATAAAAATTGATATGAAAACGTTTATAGCTGGTCTGATGGTTGTCTCCTGTTGAAGGAGCTAAACTGCTAGATGTCCAAACCTGTCAGAATTAGTTATGCCTTGAGTAGCAATTCCTAGAGAGAGAATTTATTCTCTTGGTCCCAGGATTTGGGAGTACAAGGGGAAAACACAATAGTTTAGGCTTGGATATTAAATGGGAAATATATCTGACAAAAGCAGTGGTTTGGCAGACAGTGTGAGAGGTGTCCCCGTGCAGCTGTGGACCTGCAGTGATAGGTGGGCGGAAACTGTCATGTTGCTTCCTCAGTCTTTGGATGGAGGCCCGGTGTTGGCTGCAGACTGACACAGGGTTAATCTCCACATAGTGTTTTCTTTCCATATATCAGATTTCTCGCTTTGTTAATAACCAATGCCGAGTTGTGCACTTGAAGTCAGCTGTTCTGGAGGAGAACCCTCCGTGTGTGTGTGTGTGCGCGCGCGCTTGTCATTATTGGAATGACAGTTCTCATCATGTCCAATAGTTCACATTATTTGCCCCAAGTTTTGGGTGATTTTTGTACTGGGACGGTCTCAAACAAGGAATTAACTCCTTTAGAACTTTGGCTTTGAGATGTTTTTGGTCGCTGTGTTTTTTGTTTCAGTCTGTAGAAGGAAGGAAGGAGGGAGGGAGGGAGAAAGAAAAGAAAAGGCCTGCTGTTGCCCAAAGTGTGACACATCTAAGACAGGGGTGGGTAACACTAGCCTTCCAGATGTTGCTGAATTGCGGGCATCATCATTTCTTGCAATTGCCCATGCTGTCTAGAGGTGCTGGGATTTGCAGTCCCCCAACATCCAGCGGGCCACATTTGCCCACCCCACTTTAGGAACATGTACTTAGTATCTATCAGTGGAAAGAATCCTTGACCCCCTGTTGCTGGAATGCTTAAAATATATATTGCTCGATGCACTTTCACAGAGCAATGAGAGGGAGTGGAAAAGCACCTATAGCCTTGGCAAGTACTGAAACATTTTAATTTTTCTGCTAGAAATGGCGGGGGGGGGGGGTCTGGGTTTATATGAAGCTGACACATAAGAATTTCTAATCCCTCTCCTATTAATTGTATATTAACAGGAGAGTGTCACACTACATAAATTTGTTTCTCATTACACACTTGTGCCTCCTCCCATGCATTAATGGAAACAGCTTCTTTTACTCTTTGCAAAAAAAAAAAAAAAAGTCAAAGCATATTTGCCTGCATGATTTTAGTACTCCTGACAAGATCCATGTAGATAAAACCAAAGCAGTTACCATCCATGTTATAGATTTAGTGCTTTGTGTGTGTGCACATGTGTGGGGGAGTAATCCGAGAGAACAGTAGCTTTCTTGTGGCAAGTGCCTATTCCAGAGATGAACATGGGTGTTCCTATGGATGTGTTGAGCTGCAAATGCCACAGTCCCTTCCCCTTCGGCTGTGGGACTATGAAAGTTGCAGTTCAAAGCATCCAGAGGGCCAGAGCTTCCCCACTCCTGTAGTTATTGGGGATGCTGGGAATTCAAGCTGGGCTCTGGATGCAGCGCGTGTGTTCTGCCACTGTCCTGTGGTCTTTCTTGGGCATGAATTCGTGAGAAGTCTGTGGTTCAGCTCTTGCCTCATCCAGCCAGTCTTGCGGCTCCTGGTTCTTTGCAATGATGTGAGCTTGCTCAAACCTTCTCAGACAGCTAGAGCTGCCGGGCTCCTCTGTTCTTGCGCATCAGTCCCATTTTCCACCTCTGCTCAGTTCCAGTCCACATGCCGGCCCACCATCCTACGTATTCATTCTTTCCCCTTCAACTGCACTTAGTTTTGTCTGTAGTGATCAGGGCTTCAGGAACCTCTGCTCTCCTCACTGGTTCATTACTGTTGCACTCATTGCTCCAGAACCCCTGTCTGCCAAATTATCACCATATGTGGTTGGCTCTTGACCCCCTCCATCTGTAGGGGGGACTCTCAGATGCCGCCACTGTTGTTGTGGACCTCCACGCCGTTTCTGACTTATGGCTACCCTAAAGTGAACCTGTCATGGTGGTTTCTTGGCGGAGTTTGTTCAGTGGGGGTTTGCCTTTGCCTTCCCCTGAGGCTGAGAGAGTGTAACTTGCCCAAGGTCACCCCGTGGCTTTCCGTGGCTGACGAGAGGAGATTGCTGCTCCTCTGAAGCCATGGTTCTCGTCTAAAGCAAGGTTGGGGTGTGTGCAACTTTTCTAGACCCTATAGACATGTTCCCAGTAAGATGCATTGTGTGTGTGTAGCATTTGAGCTTCATCCCTGCCCTGTTTTGGGAAGAAATGAGCTAAAGGGATCAGGCTAGCTAACATTAGCGTGTGGGTTAGAGAGAGAAAACTGCACCAGATAGCATAGTAACTGTTGCTTGTTGAGAGAGAGAGAGAGAGAGAGAGAGAGAGAGAGCACAGCGTTGTTTATCTGCAGATGCATATTCCGTTGCTTCAGGCACGCAAGCCTTGTGACTGCCAGGGACTTCAGATTGCTCTGATTTCTCAAGGCTGGAAGGACTTAGGAGACCAGCACTCTTTGACTTGAGATCACAGCCCTGGGTCACGAACAGGGTCTTTCAGCGGGTTTTTTTGTGATATAAAACTAGCCCAAGTCATTCAGTTGCTGCTTGGCAGTGGGGGGGGAGGGGGGGAGGGATTGTGCAGCCCTCCTGTTGGCGTTGGACTGCAATTCCCAGCATTTCTCACTATAGGCTGTGCTGGCAAGGGCTGCAAGGAGTTGCCGTCCAGCAACATCTCTGGTGTAAGGGGAAGGGATTCATTGACCTTTTCCCATAAGCCATATTTCACACTACGCCAGCGATGGGAACCATCTGTGTCTCCAGATGTTTTGGCCTACAGTTCCCATCAGCCACACCCAGGAGGGAGTTGTAGCTCAGTGCAGCTGGAGGACCGACATTTCTCTTACTTTTGCGCTGAGCTTTGTAAGCTGTGTGGGGGCCGGGAATGTGTGGATTCAGGGCATTGCAGTGACCCTGAGTGTAGGCCAGGAAGGAAAGGGGCAAAATTCCAAAATAAAGCGATGAAACGGCAGTAAACAAGACATTTTGCCCCTTTGCTGTTAAAGCATGTACAGTTGCCACATGCATGTCAGAATAGGCTGTGCATGTCTTGTAGCGGGTTGTGTTTTGTCTTGCCTTTTCAGTTCCTCATATTCCTGTGGAGTTACGGTGCAGTTGATAGATATACAGAACTTGTGACTTGTTCAACTTTTGCCAACCTAGTTCGCTCCAGGGGCATTGGACTGCAACTGTTATAATCCATGGCCAGCATGGCCACATTGGCTGGGGATGATAGGACTTTTCGTTCAGCAGATCTGGACGTTCCCAGAAGCGGAAGGTTAGTTTTGGACATAGTCATGTTTTGCTTATGACACGTGGAACAACTTGAACTTTTCTCTTTCTCCTTCCTGCTTTCTTTTAAGCTGCTTTTAAGGTCTCTCTATCAGGGTGCATATGGGAAAGATGTGCAGTTGTAAATGTGTTTGCGTCACTTTCTTCTTCACTTGCGTGGCTTCATTCGCCATCTCCCTCTTTCCCCAGCTTTCCTGCTCTGGCAAAATGGACAACATCAGGAGAAAACCTGCCAATTTTATCAGCAGAGATTGCCCCACCCCACCCCACCCCGATTCGGAAGAGTGTGTTGGTATATCACGGTTATGCTTCCAATTAAACTGATCAGCTCTGAGGAAGAATTGTTGAAACTGATACAATTTTTCCCTGACTTCATCAGTTTTACTAGTTTCATTTAGAAAACAAAAGGGAAGTGGATGATGAGGGGGAAAAATGATGGTGTAGTGCAGAAAAGTGTGTGTGTGACTGTCAAGACTGTAACCAGCCACATATAATGGAATTACATCCAAGTCTAGTCACAGAACATGACCCAGTGTTCAGGATCCTTTCTCATGCCGGCTGGAAGGGCTGCGATGACGCAACAAGGAGCGTAACTTGTGAATGTTGGTAAATGTGTATCGACTGAAGCAGAGGAGGATTGCCAAAAGATCATTAAAGAGCTTGGGGGAAGTGCGTTTTGGTGACTCTTCTTATAGCACTCTTGGTGTGCATAGTGCCTTATAGAGTACAAGTCCCTGCCCCAGGGGGTTTACAATCTGTAATCTGAGGCGGGGCCAAAGCAGTAGCCCTTAGGAAAATGGAGACAGAGGTCAGCAAGGGAAGAAGAGGTGTTCCCATTGCAAGTTGGGCCGAACTACGGCAGGAAGGGATGGAGGTGCCAAAGCATCTCTGAGAATGGTGGCCTTTGAGGGTTAAGGGTGGCGAGTGGGAAAGAGGTGGCCTTGTGTGACTGCTCTGGAAGGCAGGGTCCAGCCCAGGCATAAGAGGGAGCAAGATGGAAAATACTTGAGAGAGTGCAAGTCGGCAGATCAGATGGAAATACATATGATTTTTCGCCCCTTACCTTTCCAGCCTGTTGGGGAAAAAGTGAACTTGCTAAAAACCCTTGCTAACTATTGTTTCTCTCATCGTTAAATGTTATATTAGGCACTGGTAAGTAGGAGCTACAGTAATTTTGCATTGTGAAGTGTTCCTGGTCAGGAGTTTGGTTATTCTATTCCGTTTCCCTCCCTGTTTTTTTTTTCCTCTTTCCCTTTGCAGAATCAAGTAGCATATTTTGCCCTCATTGGGCTATTGAGGGATCTCATTTGTCTTAATTGTTTCTAAAGGTTTTTTTTTTTTTTTTTTGAGGGAGGTCAGCTTCTGACTTGAGTAATTCCCCAGCCTGTCAATACCTTCTTTCTAGCATGTGAGCGGTGCAGTTTTGGCTTCATAAAGGCGTTGGCACTCGTCTCCTGCAGTCTGGAAATAGAGGGAAATTGTATCCTGAAAGACATTTATCCTCGTATTAGAAAAACGGGGGATAGAAAAGGAAAAGGTGGGGAAGAATGCACTGTGCGGTGCAATGTGCCTCCAGTAATGGCTGTACACGGATAAGCAGTTTGAAATCAACATTTTGGAGAGCATCTTGGGATACCATCTGAGTATAGCCTGGAGAAGTAAAGATTTTGGATTAAAAGTCCTGACTCTCCTAGCCTGCATGTTCTTGGAACTGTAGACCAAAATTGTTTTTCCAGGATCTGCATCTATGTGGGTTCAACATGGTGCTATCTGCTGGGGCCAGCTGTGAGTAAACTTACGGGTTGGCTCTATGACTTGGCATAGTTAAAAAAAAAAATCAGTGCCCTCCAGCTTCTTCTTTTGAAAAAGAGGCTAATAAATGCCACCCGCTTTCTTGGAAACACCACCCCCCACCACCACTGTAGGGACATCTGCCCCTTTTCTGAACCTTTGTGAGAAGTTGGCTGTTTGTGTTTTGTTTATGTCCCTTCCCCTTGGGTTATGTGGTCTGGTGCCAGCATTCAGCATGACTCAACACTTTCAGAAAATTCTTGGAAAAGAACTTCCGCTTGCTCTAGGTCAAAATCGTTTTGGCAGTACAGCAGGCTCTGCTGTCTTTTGTTAGGCAATTAACTTGCAAAGAATTTTTGATGCCCGTGTTATGGTAACAATTAGGGCACCAGATGTGTGCAAACTTTCAAGATGCCCGGAAGCCATCTTTAGCCAAGTCGAGAAGAGATCTCGAGATCTTGAAAGTTGGCATGCATCTCTCCCGCTTGCTTGGCCAAAGAGTTTGGTAAGTTTTCTTAGGCCCAACACAGACACCTCTGCTTTTTGTAAGAAGTGTTTGTGACCCTGTCTAAATGGAAGAAGTGGTTGTAAGTGTTAATCTGCTAAGGAATCAAATATGTTTTTTGAAGATGGTACCCGGTCAAAATAACTGCTTGGGATTTGCCATACTGGACTGCAGCAGTGATATGTTTAATCCTGCCAAGTCCAATAGCAGGTGTTGGATACATTACAAATGTCTTGATTTTTTTTTTTAATTGGAAAAATCCTTGACAAGAGATTTGCATATTTTAAAACTGCATACCTCTGACTTGGAACTTGACTGATGGTTGGGGTGGTTAGGTGTTATATGTTTATTCTATCAAAAAAAGACTTGTACTGCAAGGCTGAAAAGACAGATATTCGCCATCTGTTGTTCAACAGACAGAGTACTCTATTATTTTATCTACCTATGTGTGTATATCTACACGTGTGTACATCTTATAGACGCCAACTTCAATCAGATTTTGTGAGAGTGGCAAAGATATCTGTGTGTATGTGCCTTTAAGTTGCTTGCCGAATTACAGCGACCCCATGGATTTCCTAGGGCTTTCTTAAGTAAGGAATCCTTAGAGGCGGTTTTGCCAGTTCCTTCCTCTGAAATACAGCCTACAGCACCTGGGATTCATTGGCGATCTCCTGCCCAAGTTGCAGCCAGGGCTGACCCTGCTTAGTTAGCTTCCATGGTCCATAGGGACCTAGTGCCTTTAGGATATTTAGCCTGGGGTAACATATAGTTACTTTATATTAATGTTTATAATCAAGCTCGATGTATATATTGATGTGTATAATCGAACAGTAGCTATATCTGTTACTTTTTTTTCGTTTTCCTTTATGGTATTTGCAGTTTAAAAATCTATACAATGCAACTCTCAACCTCTTCTGCTTGCACTTTCCTTAATGAGCAGCAGTGGAGGGAGAGCACTACCCATTCAAGCTTAGCTGCTGGAGGTTCAAGAATCTTCTGCGGCATGGGCCTCACCTTTTATTAGCTACGATTCATGCCCCAGTGTTGTGACCACTCCTGGAGAGGGAAAAGTGAGCTGTGCTCTTGCGGCGACTGGAGTTCTGCTACCTGTTTCAGCCTGGTCTGCTCCAAGTGTTTTGGTCCACAAACTTATCAGCTGCAGCTAACATGGCCAGTAGAGAGGGACTTGGGAGCTGAAGTCCAAAATATCTGGAGGATACCAGGTTAGAAAAGATCTGATTATTGCGATACGTCCTGTTTAGGTCTGTGCTTCCTGAAATGTGTCGAAAACTTCTGTTAATCCAAAATAGAGCCTCCAGAGTTTTGACAGGTCTTGCTGCTCCTCCCCCCCCATTACACCTATCTTCATACATTGTGGCTGGCTGCCTGCCTGCCTGCTTGCTTGGCATCCCAATTCAGGATGTTGGTGCTTTATTTTTAAAGCCCTCAGTCCCTTGAGACTCAAGTACCTGGAGAATGCTCATGTCTAGATCACCCTGCTTGAGCTTTGAGACAATCTGTTTCTTCTCTCCTCCGAGTGCCTCATGTGTCTGAGGTGAGGCAGATCATAATGAAAGAGTGGGTGTTTGTTGGTTCCAGCAGTGACCCTATTGTGGCTGAAGTATTCTCTGTATGTTCTGATGTTTTACCTGCTACTTCTGACTGTAGTGATTTTAACATATTTGTATTTTTTTTTACCTTTCATTATTTTATCTTCCTTTAGAACTTTAGTTACAGGCTAAATTTATGAATGAAGAAATAGTACCGATTTTAAATAAAAATCTGTCTTCCCTCCTAGTGCATTGTAAGGTGATGGCATATCACTGGTTTGCCCAAGCCACGTAGCTGATTGCAGCTGAGCAGGAACTGAAATCTCTGTCTTGTGCGTGGCAGTTTTTGTGAACCAGTGATTGGCTCTTGAACCTTCCATGTAATTTTCTGATATTTTAAAATGGCTCCCAGCCATTGTAACAGTCTTCTCGGTGAATTGCCTAGATTAATTGTACCTTACATAAATCGTTTTTGCATTACAGCAAAATCCACTGCAAGAATGCTGGCTTTCCAGCTCCTTGCTTGATCTTGAAGAGCAATTTTTTTGGGGGGGTGTGTGGTGGAAATCTGACTTGCACATTGAGTTTGATCTCATTCCAGTGGTGTCTGTTCATTTGGGATTGCCAGTTCTTCACTTTAAAGGCCCTGGATGTTTCCACACATCTGTGTTGCTTGTGCAGTAGTCTTAAGAATCATATGCCAAGTCTTCAGGAGGGCAGCATGTTGACCCTAGAATAATCCGACCCCAGAAAAAGTTGTTTTCCTTTGTTTGTTTCTGCATTCTAGTTACTACAGAGGTACATGCCTGTGGTCAGGAAACTATTAGCCTGATACTGTGTCGTTGCTGAATTGTAGTTATCTTTAAAAAAAGAATCTCACAGAGAAATACAGTGGTTCCAGGACCCCCTGTGGATACCAAAATCCATGGATGCTCAAGTCTCATTTTGTACAATGGTGGAGTAAAATGGCATCCCTCATATAAAATGGCAAAATCAAAGTTTAGTTTTTGGATTTTTTAAAAAATATTTTCAAGCTGCAGTTGGCCGAATGCGTGGGTATGGAGGGCTGACTGTATGCGTATGTAAGAAAGGCACCCACAAATCTGCTTCTTCTGAGATTTTTTTATTGTTCAGTGGGGCCTAAACACCTGAAGTGTGGATTTCCTGGAAGGCTTTGAACAGGAATTCCTCCCTCATTCCCAGTGTTCTAAATGGACTGAGATTTGATTTTGCATGTTCTGTTGGCTTGTTGGTATTTAGAAAATATACCTTTAAAGGTGTATCATGTGTGTTTTTCCCTTCCTGTATAACTGCCTCTCTGTGTTGGCAACTGTGAAAAACGATGAAGTAAATATTGGATGGGGGAAAAAATTAATTATCGATACTTATAATTCTGTTTGTTTTTTCAGCAATTTGCTTGTATCAGGTGTACATCAGGTGTACCTCCTCAGAAGACCTTGGTGACCCGGCAGAATGACAAGGAGAAGGCATGACCTCAGGTGTCCTGTTAGGGCTTTGTGTTCTATTTATTTGTAAAAATTGTTATCTCCTGTTCTATATCATACAATCTTAGGGTAGCATACAATAAAATCAGTTTAACCAATAATATAAAATAATAGGAAATAAGTGTAGTTTAAAGGTGTGTTAAATGTTTTGACACACTAAAACAAGACAAAATCAGTATAAAATTTTAAAACACTTGGTAATTGAAACGCACGTGCAGAGTTGGATGAAATTAATTAGGCCCCCAAGGTTTGTAATTTTTTTTTAAAAAAAAGCCATCTTTTGACTTGGTGCCAGGATAACACCAGTGTTGCTGCTGGTTGGGCCTGTTGAGTATTCCACAGCTTGAGTGCCACAGCAAAGAAAGCTCTGTCCCAATGTCTTCCAACAATATATTGCTCCCATTAGTGGGAGACAAAAGAGAGCTCCTCAAGCAGACCTCAGACCTTGGCCAGGCTTATGTAGGGAGAAGTACTCCTTCGAATATCCAGTCAGCAAGCTATTTAGGGCTTTGAATGTCACCACCGGGGCCTTGAATTCAGAACAGAAGTGTATTGCCAAGCAGTGTCACTCATTTAATACTGGTGTCATATTTTCTCTACGCTAGAACGAAAACCTTGAATCTAACCCAGTAGCATGTAGGCAACCGTGGAGCAATGCCTGAGGAAAACTGGGCAGCTACACTATGTACTAGCTGCAGCTTTCAGACCAGCCTCAAGAACCTCCCCATATGAAGTGCATTGCAGTAGTCCAGCTTTGTAGTTTCCAGTGTCTGCAACAGCATGACCAACCTATCCATGATATATTGGTTCAGTTGCAAGTCCCAATGAGTTCAGTGCAACCCAAGGAAGTGTACAGAGGTCTACAGCTTTGATGTGGTTTAAATTTTATAGTCCAACAAATTTTAAACTTGACTTGGAAGTTATTTTTATTGGAATAATTGTCAGTTTAAAAGTATGGCTATTTAGAAAAATGCACTTCCCTTTCTGTTATATAACTTTTTGGATGGGGGGGAAGCACTATGAAGTATTCACACTATAATTTCAGCACACCTCAAAGAGCTGTGCCTTAAGGAGAGGGAGAGATTTCTTAGTTATAACCATTTAAAATGTAATATGCAATTTTTAAACTGCCTGTTTCTGGAAGATAGCTATCTGGGGTTTTAAACAATCACGTTGATACAGATGTGCTTTGGAAAAAAAACTTGCATATCCAAATGTAATAAATATTTAGAAAGATGAATAATACAGCTGTGAGTAACCACACTGATTTCATTGAGCCTTCCTACTTCATTTCGGTTTTGTGACAGTCTTTTTCCTATACAGTCTACAAACTTCCTTAGGCATACTTTTCCCACTTATACAAGTTTCTTGTATTTCTTGTCTTTATGAGATTTGTAATTGATGGTACTGATGGTAATTTAGGGACTTAGTTATTTGTGGTTATTCCTGGTAATGTGGGGTAATTTTGAGACTTACGGTATTATTGATAATATGTATATATTGAGGTTTATGATGTGGAGAAAATCAAAATTGCATAACTCTGAATAGTTGGCTTAAAGATGCTTTGTAGTGGTTATAGTTTGTGTGAGGAAGAAACTGAACTGTATATTAAAATTATTTAAAACTTGCTTAAGAAAAAAAGCTAAATATTTTTACTGAGATCCAATATTTCCCTTTTTTTTTTCTTAAAAGGAAGCTAGATAAAGTAGCAACTTTCTTTCCTGTACCAACTAGTAACTATGGGACCTATCAGGAGATGTTGTAAAATCTCTCCATGATGAACTCAGTGTTGGTTTTTGTTTACATCTATATTCTGCGTTTCCTTCAGAGACTTCAGGACAATGTATGTTGCTCTCTCCTCTGTCCTTCCTTCACAACAGGCTTGTGCAGTAGGTTAGGATGAAAGACAGTCCCCTACTGAACTTCCTGGCTGAGTGGGTGTGAATTCAGACCCACATTTCTGGAGTCCTCTTCCAGCACTCTTAACCACTATCTCACACTGGCTCATGATATATTGTGTTCTGTGACATACTTGTATACCACCATACCACAGCCATGCTAAAACACCAGTCTTACCTGATTTCAGAAGCTAAGCAGGTCTTGTTGGATGGAAGACCATCAGGTAATGCCAGGAATTTCCAGCTAGAGCTAGAGAAGAATCCTTTCTGTAGTCCCAAAAAGCTTGTAGTGGCCATTGTCGACAGTACTGGGCTAGATGTCAACCAATCTTTATTGACAACACTGGGCTAGACAGATCATTCATTAGACTTAGTATAAGACAACTTCCTCTTTCTCTTGCCTAGCTGCCCCTTAAGAGTTTTCCATATTGGGAAATGAGAGGAATGACCACTTGTTACTGTTCTGATGATATTCAGAAATAGTTCCAGCTCCCTGCTTAAGTGCAGTGTTTAAATAGTTGGTGATCACTCAGTGTCCTTTGTGAGTGATCTTTCAAAGATCTGGAGGTTGTCTTGAAGCCATGTGATGCATGCCTTGCTTGAAGAAAGGAATCTTTCATGCTTTCTCATCCTTTGCTGTTCTGCGGTTGTTCCAATAATACAGGATAACTGTAGCTCTCTAGATGTTTTTGGACTGCAGTTCTGGTAATCCCTTGTACTCTGGCTAGGGGGATGAAAACTGTAGCCCAAAAGCATTGGGAGGACTGCATATGACCATCTTGTATTAGCAGAAGAACTTGGAAAAGCTACTTTAGAAGATTCCAACTTCAAAATCTGCAGGATTCTAGTGTCCAGTTCACATCTCTGAAATGTGATATTGAGTGGCTGTATGGCTTTGGTCTGTTGATTGATGGAAGAGGGTCACTGTATTTCTTACCAGAGAAATATTCTGTGGATATAGCACATGGCTTCAGCCGCCCCCTCTCCCTCCTGGCTGTAGTTTGACCAAGTTGTCTGAAGTGATCTGTAGCCTCTATACTATAAATTGCTGCCATAGTGTTAAGCTGGCACTGCAGTATGCAAAACACTTCCAAATGAACTTGTTAGAGTATGTGTCAGAGTGGGAGGAGACTTTGCACTGAGAGTATTCCTCCTCCTTAAGAAGTATGCCACTGTGCTTTTAGGCATGTGGTTTCCCCAAGCATTGCTGACCTATCACTTGTGGTTATTCAAGGAGGTTCGAAAAAAGCCAAACTCCATAATTATCAGTAGGAAGCAGCAGGTACAACCCACACCTGTTCACTCCTCCTAATGGTTTGGCTGTTGGGAGTGTACGAGCCATGCCACAGGCTTGTACACTCCCACCTCGGTACCCACCATTTGCTTGTCCAAACCAGGCAAGCAACGGGTATGCCACGTCACTGTTTGAACCGGCTTTCCAATTCTGGGTTGAAGTCAAATGGGAACTTGTTGGAGGCAAGATAAACAGTACGGTGGTGGAAGTACGTGTCATGCATAGGACCTTGAATCATATGGGCTTCTGTAAGGTTAAAAGTCTCAGCTCCTTGCCTTTTGGCCAATATTTTCAGGCTGGCCAAATATTCTACATAGACCAGAATGCCTTTAAATGATTGATTACCTGCCTTTTAAAATTTTGTTTGCGTGCAATACAGGAGTTGGAGCCCCGTGGTTGCCTGCCTTTCAGGACCAAGACATTTCGCTTATTAGTGGACATGCTCTGCCCTGCTGTGTAACCACAACCAATGTTTAGAAACAAAGGGTGTATCTGCACTGCACAGTTACAACAGTTTGACCCCACTTTAATTTCCAAGGCTGGCTCCACCCTACAAAATCCTGAGGTTTGCAGTTTGGCAGGCAATTCTGAATTGTCTGTTAGAATTCTAGTGTGATAGTTCTGGGGAGATGACCACTGCTCTCTACAGAGAATTCTGAATACCTTGCCAGGCTACAAACCCCTAGATTTTGTAGAAATCTGTGGGATCAAACTGTTGAAATTATAGCATGGCTGCACACTAGGTTTGGTCTTTTGCTAACAGGCATGGCTGACTTCATGGTTACAGAACCAGCTGGCTTTTTATTGGAACCCCCGGCGCATCTGGAATTAGACAAAAATATTGGCTAGATGGTAAGGCATTGCTTGTGGAGGAGCCCAGAGCCCGTGACCTATCACATCCCATGAACCATGCAGTGCAATGACACATTTATTGAAAGATACCTCTGTATCTAAGTTACTGCAGGTTGGGGGTTCTGGGTCTAGTTTGAGGCATTATTATTGGACACTATACTCTTATAGCACTATATTTTACTTTAACTGCCAAGGGAACATCATGTGGAATTCTGAAGTTTCCAGTTTAATGAGGCCCAAGTGGTCTCTGGCTGAGAATCTGAAATATCTCTCCCTCAGCTGCAAATCCCAGGGATCCAAAGGCTATTGCCAGGGCAGTTAATGTGGAATAAAAGTGCCGTACAGAGCCAGTGTGGGATAGTTGTTTGGGCGTTGGACAAAGGGAAGGTTCTGTGCTCGGCCATGGAAACTCACTGGGTGATTTTGGGCAAGCCACACTCTCTCGGCCTCAGGGGAAGGCTGTGGCAAGCTCTCTCTGAACAGATCTTACCAAGAAAAAATGACTTAAAAACAACTAGGAGTCAAGCTGTGGCTAATCTACGGCAGATTATCTAGAGATGTACTAGCAGTTCCCAATCTACCTCCTACCTAGTGATGTTTTATAGTGGCCCAACTGCTTTCTTTAATTTCTTTCTAATCAAAAGTGTGTAACTGCTTGGGCTGTCCGTAGCCTTCCAAATAAGTCAGCCCAGACTGTTGCACCTCTTGAATGTCACTGGCATGTTTTCATGTGTATGGTCTTGCTAGTGACCAATCATATTTGGTTACAGCAATTTCGAATTTTAACTCGTCACAAGTTAACTAAGTGTTGAGGGCATCTTTTTTGGAGGGTGAGTCCTTGGCCCAACCTCCTTCTGTTGAAGTTCTGAGAAATTTAATATTAAGCATTTAATTTTTTGTAGCCTTTGGCTGTCAGATGGTGAGCCCTAAACATCTGGTAGCTTTATCTGAAATATCTGAAGGACCTACAAGTTATTTTAGAACCCTTACTATATGCACTGGTTTTCCTGGAAAGCTTTCTGGATGAAATTAACGCTGTTGAATCTGACCTTGGAAAATTCCATGTAGTAATATTTGCATTGTTGAAGATGGTCGCTGCCTCAAAAACAGCCTCTCCATTGAGTAGTAGCTGCCTGGATTGGGTCCTATATTTGTTCTTTTAAAGACAACCAAATAGATTGAAATGTGCTGAATATTTTGACAGATCTGAATCGTGGACTTTTCTCATTCCTCAGTGTCTTGGTGGTAGTGAAGTATCAGCTTACTTGCAGATGCAGCTGATCTGAAACCAGCCTCTTTGTATTTTTAGCTTTTAGGAGTGCTTGTCTGCTTTCTAAGAACAAGCACAACAAAGCTATTTCTCAAATACTGTGCCAAAATAAAGGATTTAATGAAATCTTGTATCATGTTTAAAAGCCTGTCTAATGAAAGAGTAAGTGAAGAAAAGGAACAGAGTATCATTATTGCACCGTGATTCTCAAACCTTCCTATCAGCTGTTTTAAAATAGCAAAAATGTATCTTGGGAGTGCTAAAAAACCAAACAGCATTGGTGTAACTTCACACTTTTTGTGTGTTTTTAATTGTGTGACACGTGATGTTTTATTACAGCATTCAAGTTGATGTTTTGGCTTATAGCTCCCGTCAGCCTCACCCAGCATCATCAATGAAGACTGGGGGAATAGTCTCAGGCACCTGGAGGGCAAGGGTTTGCAAAGTTTAGGAATATGGCCTCAAAATAAATTTCCTGAACTCAGGATTTTTTAAATTTTAGGTCTCTTCTTAACAGTGGGTTGCAGTTGGTATATATTGGGGTCAATTTTTTTTTAAAAAAAGATAGAGCTTAGCATATATATTTATTATTATTATTTATTTTGAGTGCTTATACCCTGCTCTTCGGCCACAAAGGCTCTCAGAGCAGCTCACCAACTGTTAATTTGAAGTTCCTTGCCCTCAGGCTTACAATCTAAATAAGACAGCGTACACAAGGGAAAGGGAGTGGGAGTGGGAGAAGGGATTAAATCCAGTAGACACTGCTGCTTCTCTCCCTCTGTGACCAGGGAAGTGGCAGTTGAGATGGAGGGAGGGCCTTTCATTGGCTTCTGGGCCTAGGCATTATGAAGCAGTTGGGATAGATCTTGGAATATAGAGCCAGGAGATTTGCCATTGTCTTCCTCTTAGGCTGCAAACCTCATCTGAATAAACCTTGCCAAGAAAATCCTAGAAACAGTGTCACTGTGAGTCAGTTGTAAATCTAAGAATGTGTCTTGTGGGTCTGAACATATGCAGTTGTATAAGAAGGCTTGGCTGTAAACAATAGTTTTGGTCGTGTGTTCTGGGTGGAAACTTGAGACATGTAAGCGTGTGTCGCGGTCGGCGGCCTTTCGATAGAGCCTGTTGCTTGTAAGTCTATTGTGCAGTTGCACAGTGGTGTCATACGTTGGAGGCAACCTGAAGGCACGTTACAGAAACATGGATCATGGAAGTCTGGAATTATTCTTCTCCTGAAATAAGGGAATCAAGGAACTGGATATGTCCAGACTTCAGAAAGTAAGTTCTTAAATAGAGATATTAAATCCACAGTTATGTACATTATTTTCACCCTTCTTGCCTGAGAATGGGAAAAGGAGTAATGGAAGTCAACCGGGACTTGGAAAAGTTGCTATAGTGGACTTGTACACCTGCAATTCCCCAGCTTAGGGGGTTCTGGGAATTTTGTTCGCAAAAGGAACTTTTTCAAGTTCTCACTGAATTCTGACTCTTTTTTTTTTCCCCCTTCCAGGCTCTGGATTCAGCATGCAGGGATGTAGATTTAAAAGTCTGTCCTGTGATGGAACAGGCTGCCAGTGGGGGTTGTGGTGTCTCATTCTTTGGATGCCTCGCAGACAAGGTTAGACATGTGTCTGCGAGGCTTTAAGTAGAGAGTAAACCTGCCCCAGGACAAAGTATCGGACTTGAATACCCAGTTGGAACCCTTTGAATGATTCATTTTGTGTAATTCAAGGTAAGAAGCTAAAGGGGCATGATCAAAAGGGCATCCCCATACCTAGCATCCCTTTGTGGACGCAGAGCATAGAAGTGTAGGTTTCACGTGTTTATTCCTGGAATGAACCAGTTTAAGGTGGGAGGTGGGCGAGGGTACATCTCTGAAGGTGAGCATGTTAGCTTTCTGGGCTGTTATTCATTTTGCAATCTCAGTGAGCCTGCCACTTCTAGTTGAAGTAAGAAGGTATATGCCCCACTGAAATTACTGCCTAACTGTCTTCCTTGAGGGAAGCAGAGGAAAGGGAGAGAAATGGAGAATATTTCATAGTTGCCTTACCATTCCCAACAGTGCCAAACCTGCGGGGGGGAGGCTTATAACCATGGTTGAGGGGCTAAAACCCTAAAATTTTAATAAAATACTGTAAATAGTCACTGATACACAATTATAAAAACGTGTGTGTTCTTGTTTTGCCCCATTTTTTTTTAAAAAAAACAGCCATCACTGGATTTGCCGACATGCTGAATCCAAGCTTTTTATTCATAAGAATTTCTTTCTTCAGTACGTTCCTGGATGTGAAGCCATGCTGGGGGTTCCGTCTGCCAATTGGAGTGTGCCAGGTGTCTGCAAAGAGCAGGGTCTTTTGGATTGTGTGGTCAACAGAGCGCCCTATGTCTGTATGCGTGACCTCCTTCAGCCTGAAGCCAAGCGCATGTCAGATGTGGCCAGCACCTACTCCTAGGAGTGACTGCTAAGCAGCAGCCCTGTGCATTTTTAGATGCTGGATTAAGATGTGGCTTTTTACAGATACCTTTGCCAAAGTAGCTTGTTCTCCTCCTAGCACAGTGTCGAGTGTTTCCTGTGGTTTGCTGCTGCTGACTTTGGTTGTGGCTCGGTGGTTTCTTTCTTTTAAACCAGGGCCGGGGAACCTTTGCCCCCTTGCCCAGCTGATGAAGACTCTGTCTCTCGTTACCCCAAACGTTTGGCCATCGTTGTAGGGCGCATGACCACTGACATTGCCAAATTATGATCTTTTTACTGTTTCTACATTTTTGAGGGGCAGGGCGTCCAGCTTGTTTTTTCTTATTGAGGTTCGATTTTAGCTTGTTGCAGTCTGTTCTGGTTTTGTATTTGAAGAAGAGTAGCATAACCGTCTTTGACAATAAACACCTCACAGTAATCCTGTGGCTCACTTAATCCTCACTTCTCTTAAAAATCTAATAGTACCTCTCATAAACCTCAGTGAGAAATGATGAGATACCCTGGGGCAAAAAAATCAATGTTCCTCTTGGCGTTCAGCGTCAGAGGCCTCTGGAAGCCGAAAACACAGGAGGCCAACAAACAAAATGTATTGGCTGAGATCCTGTTCGGTGCCAATGAATGAGTAAGCACTTGCGGAAGGTGGTATCTAATCTTTCTTTACAGAAAGTTACACCAATGTAACACCCCCAGAGGATTCCGATATTACATTGAATGCGTGTAGTTTCAAGGGGCAGTTCTGGACAGTTGCGGGGGGAGGAATCAGTTGTTGTAGTACATTTGAATCTAAGTAATAGTAGCTAAGTCTAGACAAAATAAATAATAAGAATAAATACTTTGTTGTTGCTGCTGATTGTTTGTTTTACTAGCTTGAATCTGGACAGTAGGTTACATTTATTTTCCTTTTCAAGGTATGGATTGGGAGGTTGGTTAAAATGGTTAGCAGCACTTAAAATGTAACTCTCTGGGGCATTGCTGTTTTTCCTCTGCCCGTTAACTCTTTTGTTTTCAGTAGCTGGTCTTTCTCTTTCTCTCTTATGTGTATTCTGTTCTTCCAAGAAAGCTCATGGTGTTTTGAAAGGTTCTGCCAACTTTCTCTGCATGTTTCGTCCTCACAACAGTCCGTTGAAGCAGGTCAGCTGAAGACAGGGGGTCTGGCCAGGAGTTACCCGTTGTGAGTGATGACTCAGTGAGGATTTGAACCTAGGGCTTCTGGCCTGAGGATGTACTGCCCATACCACATTGCTACATTCCTTCTTTCTCTTCCTCTTTCCAAAAAGAAACCCAAGCAAACAGAAAAAGTACTGGGTGCCACTGTTTTTAACCTCAGTGTGCAATCTTCTTATAGACCTTTGACCCTGCAAGAGGAAAATCCCTTCTGAGGGATGATCTGGATAGCACCTGCGTTTTATTGTTTTCACAACTCATGTATTAAATACTGGCCAGGTTCAGATGGCGTGCTTGCATCCAATCGCATTACTTCCAAAAGAACCAGCAGTCCTTCCTGCAGCTTCCCCTCTCCCATGGACTCTCAAAACTTGCTCTGAGGGTTGGTGTACCCTTTTGGAGTATGTATTGGGTACCACAGAAGGGAAGAAAATCCTGACTCCACAACCATTGGATAGAGAAGTACACCATTGGCTCTTGGCCATTGCTTGATGATACTGTTTGTATTTTCAGGTTGCAGTCTGCTTTGTGAGAGGTTTTGACCCTGAAGAGAGCACTGTGAATACATTTAAGGGTAGTCATTCCCCTTAGAATTTCTGGCTTATCAAAAACTGCCAACTCTTCATTCCTTCGGTAAGTAGCTTAGACTACTTAGAGTTGGAATTCAGTGGTCACCAGACAGTGATGGGCAGTACTGACAAACACATGACTTGCACTGATTGGCCTGAGGAAAAGTGTATATTTTTTCCCATTTTAAAATGCCGCCCCCTTTTTTTTGGCCTGTAAGGATGTCTTTAGATGGTATTTTAGACAAACTGTATGGGTGTCTCTAAAAGGCACTATGTAGAATTTCATGCAAAATTGTTTTGGAGAATGGAGTGGTCATGCCTTGGAAAGATAGATGCTTCTTTGTATGTTCCCCCCCCCCATCAGCTCTACCCCCACCCCTTATCCTGGAAACATGACACTGGGTCACATGCATTTAAAACTTGATTTCATAGAGAATGGACAACTTCTTAGCTTTGCCTGTCAAATGAAATGGGGTACGGGAGGCATGTGATAGCTGACAATTTAGTGCTATTCTTTCCATGCTGGCTGGCTCCACTCACCTACTTCTTCAAGTTGAGTCATCAGTTGATATATTTAAAATCTTGTAACGTTTTTTTCGGTTACTTAAAAGAAAATCCAACTTTTTCTTTTACCACAACTTTCCCATAAGAGCCAGTGGGAATTAGACCTGCTTCCATCACTCGACACTGTAGCTGCCATCATCCCTGGTTGATGGGACCTCTAGCGCAACAACATGTGGAGGGCCACAGGTTTCCTAGCTCTGGAAAACCATATAAAATGTACTTTCAGAGATACGATGTTTGGAGTGTGTGTGTTTGGATGTTTGTTAAAATACATATTTAAATGGGCACACATTAATGGCAAAGCAAATCAGAATTGTGAGTAAAAATGTGAAAAGTGACAGGAACCAGAGGGAGATGGTTTCACCTGTTTTTACTGTCATTCAGTCTTAACAAGAAGCCCTCATTTTTTTAAAAAAACAGAAATTCGAAGAGTCACTGTGTATTTGGGTCTTAAGAAGAGACAGTTTCATTGTAGATCTTGTGTTGAATGGCTGAAACCAAGTGGCTGTAAAAGTAATTAACAGGAGGAGAATAGCAGTGTGCAAGTTTTTGTAACCACCTGAATGTGCGTGACATAGAAAGATCCCGTGGTTTTGGTATTGCTTGCTGATGCCATGGAATTGGAAGTCATTTCTCATAATTCACAGAGATACACAGTGATTATATTCACATGTTCCAGCAAACCATGATGTAGTTTACTAGCATCTGGCTTACTGTGATATGTAAATACATCTTAGCTAATAAGCCATGGTTTGTTAGCACTCTGAACCTGCAGTTGGTTTGTTGCTGGCTTACATCAGTTGAAACCGTGCCCCCGCCTTTTTTTTTTTGACCTCCGAAGTCATAAGTGGCTGTTTTTGAGATGGGGTATCTCTTAATATGAAGGCTTGCAGTGAAAATGTAATAGAGCTGTAGCAGAGAGTGTTTGGAGTTCCTGGGAACATCTGATCTGATCTGCTGCCGGTCAGTGTTGACAGTAGATGGATCAATGGGGCTGGCTTCATCTGAGGCAGCCTTCTGCATTTCTAACTTGTTTACTTCTTGGCAGAGCTTGAATGGTCCTTGTTTGGACTGCAGCTTCCAGAATCCCTGAGTTTAGCAAACAAAACCAAAGCCAAAACACGCCCAAGCTCCACTTCTTGACCGGCAGTCTTCTATCTGGCTGTTCTTTGACCACAGAGCCCTGCCAGATGAGTGAATACAGCTATGCAAGGTCAGAGAGGGCTCTTCCTCTTTGCTGTATATTCATATGGGGAGGGAATGAAGCTGGAGAGTTCAGGGCAAATATGCAAAGCGCAGATTTGCAGTGGAGGGAATGTTGAACTTGAAACTGGAGAAAAGTCCCTCATTGCATATATTGATATGGTTGTAAAATAGAACTGGATCAACGTCTCTTCACACTTCTCCTTCGACTGTCCTTATTCTCTAGTGAAAGTGGATACTCGGAATGCAAATTCTATACATCCCTTCCCAGATAGGTGTAAAATAAATGATTAGGCATTAATAAGCCATAGTGCTTCTCTGACCCCCCCCCCAACACATAAATCTGTGTGGTTGTGTATAGAACATAAAGATGGAGAATGGGTGAGGTTCTTTGACCCCTAGTTAACAGTGAGAAATGGTGGGAATTGTACTCCAATACATCTGGAAGGTGGTGATTTCTAATAGAATGGGGGTAAGGGTGCAACCCTCTTGGGCAAACAGGAATTGTTGAAGCATCGGCATTTTGCTGAAGGAGCAGCAGCCAAGATTACAGGCTTATCAGTCAAGATAAACAAGAGCTAGGTTTCCAAAAAATCTGGTACCTTGTCCATTTGTATCTGGGATCCTGTTTCAGAGAACAGGGAGAAAATGCAAGATGTGCTTGGAGATAGCGAGAAGCTTTCTGGGGGGAATAGGTAGTCGGCCAACAGATTTTGTCTGTGGTGTGGGCTAGGTGCAGGAGGTGGTATTTACCCTCCTATTTATTTGCGTTCTTGTAGTGGAGAATCCCTGAGCTTCCCTACTTCAAGCCCCTTCTGTCTTGCATTTAGCATCTGATAGCCAGGCCGGAATTGGGGCCTGTGGGGGCAGAGGTTTGCGAAACTCCATGGAGCTTTTACCAGCAGACCTAGTAGTAAATGCTGATGCTCCAGCCCAGCATCTGGAGAGCCATATGTTCCTTATCCTTGGCATGGGCAGTATCAGTTCTAGATTTTTTTTTCCTCCCTCTTGAGAAAGAGCCTCTTTCTCCATGCTCAGTTTCTTGAATTGTTCCACTGGTCACCGTGCCCTGTGTGTTCCTCTCTTCCTGAACATGAAACCTGTCCAGTCTTGCATCCGGTTTCCCTCTGTGGCCAAAAAAATGCCTCTGGGCAGGGTGGGGAATTTCTGGTCTGCAGATGTAAAGCCTCCTGTATCTGTTTTGCTCCCTCCTCTCTGAGTGGTGATTAGATTTGTTTTCAAGGCTGCCATGAGTACCTCCAGTATGCATGACTATGATTATTCCTCCTTAAAAAGAAAGAAAGGTTTCTGTGGTGTCCAGCATTGCCCTCATGAGCTGCAGTATATTCTTTGGCTTGCCCTTTGGCTGCTGCCTTATCATATGTTTTGTTCTGGCCACTTAGTTCATGCCTGAGCTGCAGAGCTCTGGATCTCGGCCCTACGGTCTCACTTATCAGCATTGCCTGGTATATCTAGAATCATATAGTCAGGCCACTGAACCCTTGGGTGTGTCCACACTGCACAATGATTGCACTATAATTCCATTTTAGTTGCCATCACTCCATCCTGTGGAATTCTGGGGTTTATAATGTGGTAGGGGACTTTAGAACTCTCTAATAGAGAACTCTAGTACCTGTCTACAGAGAATGCTGAAGTACCTCACCAAAACTACAAATTCCAGGTTGCCATAGGATAGAGTTGGGGATTCTGGTGCAAACCATTTGAAAGCCAAATGTTTCCTACCCCTGGTGAAAGCAGTACTTCCCTCTGGTGGGGGTGGGGTGGGGGATGCTGGAAGCTGTAGTTTTAGAGGATGCCAGGTTGCAGAAGGTTATATTAATCCTTACCCAGTATGACTTCTCAGATTTAGCATTTTGCTGGCTTAGCCTCTCACAATCTCTTGTCCGGTGGCTTCCAGTCAGTGAGTGCCTTATGAAGTACGATGATTCTGCACAAGTCAACACTTTACTGTTGTATACAGAATTGCCCTCCCACGAGAAATCTCAGCATTTAAAAAAAGAAATAGAGACGTCTTTCTGTCACTTGAAAGTGTATGGCCAGTTTGTCGTGAAAGTGCCCAACTTGAAGAATGACAGAAAAGGTCTTGAGCGCTGCAGTATTGCATGGCACTTTGCCCTTCCTCGTGACTACCAGATTTGTTAAATTTGCATTTTTGGAGTCAGCTGAACAGCTGAAGTGGCAACTGAGGCAGGGAAGTTGCTGCCTATTGAGTTGAAAAGTGTGGATCCCCTGTGCCGGGGTGGGGAAGCTTCTCTCAGTGCAGCATACATGGCTTTCTTCCTCTTCCCTGCTTTTTCCTAACAACAACCCTTTGAGGTAGGTCAACCTGAGAGGTGATGACTGGCCTAAAATTGCCGGGTAAATTTCATCACTCACTGGAAGTTTGATAGAGCCAAATGGAGTTACCGGAAAATCCACTCCTAATGCAGAAAAACAAAGTTTTCCCCACTTTGGGAAAATAGTTTAGAGCGGAAGAGGAGTATTTTTTTTTCTGAGATCCTTAAACTAGGAGTGAGAAACTAGATCTGGATTGTTGTGAACTTCCAGCAACCTCAATTTTTTATTGTCTTGATTTGTGTGCGTCCGCGCACGCACTCTTCTTGGTTTAGAAATTTACCTGCTGGGTCCTTGGAACTTCTCCACTCCTGGTCTATAGCTATCTTTTATCTGTTGTTTCCAAAACTTGGAAACCATTCAGGAGATTCCTGTAATGTGTTACTTTGGGAGGAAACTGAAGCATGAAGTGGGTCCTCGTGCAGAATAAGACAGCTGGCCGTATCATTAAATTTATTAGCGTAATGAGTAATGTTTGCTTATGATTCCTAAAATGTTGCTCTTGGGATTATTCAGTGGGGATTTTGGTGATGTTTATATATTGTTTCTTTTAAAGTAGCACATTAGTAATGAACTGCTTTTCAATAACAAACTGCTTTAATGAGTAATTAACTACTTTTAAAAAGTAACAAACTCTAACCAGCATCCTAGAGGATGGGGTGAGCAGGGCCTTGCTCACTGGCGCTGATTTCCCCCGTCGCAACCCATCTTCCATCTACTTCTTTGAGGACAAAGTTGTAAGTTGGGAACTTGTCACGTGAAAGGAGACCACGGCGTAGTAGTTTGAGAGTTGTAGGAGGACTGTGGGAGACCAGGGTTAACCTTGGGAAAGTCACACACTCTCAACCTCAGAGGAAGGCAGTGGCAAACGTCCCTTAAATAAATCTTGCCCGGAAAATGCTAGGACAGGCTTACCCTTTGTGGGAGTCAACTTGGAGGCATATAACAGCAATAACATCTACCGCATGAATGTCAGCTCCTTGCACAACTTAGATTTTTGCGTCCTGAGCAATCACACCTTCAGCCGCAGCTTCATGGAAGATTTTAACACGGAGCAAAACAATACTCATGCGCGGACAACTGAGGCCACCTGTGACTTTTTGCATGGGAATGCTTTCTCCCAAGTGGCCCAAAGCAGGGTGCCATTTCTGAAATCCATCCTAGGCTCCTGTCGGTTTTGCCCCTGAGGGCTGATTGACAGGAATGTGTGTGCATGTCTCTCTTATACCAAGGGTGGAATTAAGTTTAAAAATCCTAACATTTTTGGACCGTGACAGCAGCTGGTGTGGCATTTCAGCTTATATTTTAGTTTAATATATATATATATATTTTAAACTGAGAGGTACAGGAAAAATGGAACAAAATTATTAAATCAGCTTTCAGCTTCAGAGAAACAGTTTACACATCTCTTTTCTCTTCCTGAAATTTAATGTGAATGTGGGAGTTTTTAATTATACTTATCTTATGCTTAAGAATGAAGACTTGCCCAGGTTTTAAGACTTTCTGCTTTGTTGTGACAGGGATACCTCTATGACCCGTAGCCAAACTAAAGTGCTGTGTAGATGGAATTTTCATACCTTTGTACTGTGTTGCTGTCTCAAGCATACGTTTAGAGTGGCACTTTTATTTTAATCCCCTTTACTGGCATTTTGTGTGAATGTACAGCTTTCTGGAAAGGTTAGATTTTTTTAATAGGTTTTTTTGTTGTTGTTGTTTTTATAGGTTGTTTTTCAGGCTTTGAGACCGTGTTCTATTAGTATTTTCTCCTGATGTTTCACCTGCATCTGTGGCTGGCATCTTCAGAGGATCTTCAGAGGATGTTAGATTTTTTCCCCACACAGTTTTGCCACCTTTGTGGTACCTGAGTTGTTACCAGTCTGTTTGATCCAACTCAGTCTTTGTAATAAGGGGAGGGGTGTAAGATGAGTAAACTGTAGAAAACTGAATGGTCAAAATGCTGGAGTGGAGCTCAGGGGATCTATGTTCAGGTCACAGCTGAGCCATGCAACTCTGGGGGGCTTGGGTTTTATTTACTTACTTCATTTACATTCTGTTTTTCTCCCAAAACAGCTTGCAATATAAGTTAAAACAAAATAGCTAAGCTGATACATATAGTACAAAACTTTTTTTAAAAAAAATATATACAACCAATCCAATTAAAACTTTGGTTATATATTATCCTTATTCTAATAACCTCAAGATCATGTAACATACAAGAATAAGTTTCTGGTGTGGAGACTAACACTATCTTTTCCCACCCCACCCCACCACACACACACACACCACTGCACAACCTCCTGACACTTTAGAGCAGCACACACACAAAGGGAGGAAGAAGTTTGGAGCTGTTCCCTTTTGGAGGGATGCAGACTTGAAGGATGAGTGATATGCTTGATTTGCCCCTAACCTATCTGCCCTTTTTTAACTTTTGCTTTCTTCCTTAAAATAAAAAGCTGATGTTGTGCATAGCCTCTGAAAGTGCACGCCTTGCAATTAAAACTGGGACGCTGCTAGCCTTGTGCTCCCAACCTTCTACAAAATGCAGTGCCTTACGCTTGGAGCAAGTAAGACCCATTTTTCCCTCTTTTTTCCACTTCTCACATGCATGTTTTCAGAAAAAGATTTACCTATCTTCTCCACCTATTTTTGTAGTTATTGTAGAGTTGGGTAGGGTCTTTTAGTTCAGCAAGCAGAAAGGGACCAACAGTAGCTCTAACAGGGTCCAAAAAACTGTTTCTTTATGCATTTCATCTTGTAAAAAGAGGAGACATACCTATAAAACTACCACAACATTGCGATAAACTGCAATCAATAAGTGCGACAAAGTAGAACCAGAATATGTACATTCTATGGAATGCTTTGTCTGAATGGGAGATAGCTATGTTTAGCTGTCCCAGAATGTTGATAGTATGGAGACTGGAGTTCTTCCACTTTCAGCTCTCTCCTGTTTCTAGAAGTTAAATCTCAGAGTGACAACCATGAATCCATCCTGATTAGCTTGCAAACGCAAGGACCAGTGGTCAAGGATTCTGGGAAGCGAAGTCCAAAACATCTAGGGGGTCAAAATTTTCCACCCCTGCCATAGACTGTATTGCAAATGTTTTTGAATAGGGGTGTGAAGTTGCTGATAGTCAAAGTGTAACCAGATTACCTTGTGAGATGGGCCTTTATTTTAAATAGCATTTTTTTTATGAAAAAGAAGCTTACTATGGTCAGCTTATGAAGGGGGTGAGTGGAGATAAAGGCCCCTTTTGATCTGGTGATCCTGTTGGCCACTGCTTTTGGAAGGGCACTAGATTTATACAATTTGGAAGCTGAGTGAAAGGGAGAAAGGCTGTTCTTGACTAGGTCTGGCTTGTGACAATCCCCTAGCCCTCTTTGTTGGGAAGAATGCTAAAGAAAATTGTGTGACGAAGACCATTACATTTATTCTCATAATTTGGAAGCTGTGTAGATCTTTCCTGAAATGCCATCTCTGAGAGAAGGGGAAGGCACAGATGAGAGTCCTTTCGCAAAACGTCGACGCTGCCTATCTCTTTTGTGCCCCTGCAAAGTCTCCTTTCGCAAGGGAGGGCCAGGGTGAGAGAGATAAAGCAAGGCTGGCTCCCTGGTGCAGTTATGGACTTGTTTGCTTTCAGAACACCCCTGTTTCACAACTGGTCAAAAACTTTGATCCTCGGCTTTGTCTCTCTCCCCATTTGTTTCTTTCCTTCCCCTTCTGCTGTTGTGGAAACTAAAAAATCGGGAGACCATGAAACATGCCCTGAGTCACAAGCAGACGAGGTGGATATTGCCCAAACCCAGCTGTGAGGTATCTGATCAAACAATGCCCTCAGGGCTGTGCAATCTGTTATCTTACCCCTGGGCTCCAGTTTTTTCCACCCTTCCTGCCTTGAACTGCAGATCTGAAACATCCCAGTGTTCTTGGGTGGGTAAGTTGGGGTTTAAGGTCCGTGATACTTTTATGTGCCTGTCTAAATGGAGGCTACACCTGTGCCCTTAACCCTCGTGCCCTAGGAGAAAAAACTTGGTTTGTGTGAATTGTGGAATGTTTTCTGACCCTGATGAGAATTGCAGGACTCCATACTGCGAAGTATTAAAATGCCCTGTGTCCAAAGGAGTGTCGGTGTGCGCAGAAGTGCATGTGTTTCACCCAAGTACACAGAGCCAGAAAACACAAGCTGAGGTAGAATTGGATAAATTAATAAAATAAAACGTATTCTTCTTTTACTGTGAAGTATTTCCCAGTCCCAATGAATTGTACCCCCTGCCCATGGAAGAAATCTCTGTTTCCCCTGAATGGGCAACATGCTGACAACAAGGGTCCAGTTGCTTCTGTTTCGCTGCATGAGGGTTTGTTTGGAAAATGTTGTGTCCCAATACGTTTTATTGGTTGAAACAAAAAGATACTCCAGTGTCAAAAATGAGTAGATTTGTTGAGATGTTTTTCGTCTGAGACAAACCTCTGTGTGCCAAGTGACTGCAGTTTGGGGGCGTTTTTAACCACCACACAGGTGACAATGTTGTAGGTAGAATGTTACCATTGTAGGTCTAGTTCCATATGGATTCTGCAACAAAATGGGTCTAAAGTATCCTTTGCTGGTGCGCGAGGGTTAAAGATGGGCAAAGAGAAAGGAGCAGGATGGGAGGAAAGAAAATGGCCGGGGAGAGATGGAGCTGGATAAGCGATTGCTTTGCCCAGTCATGCCCAAAGGGTTGCGGGAAGCCACATGAGTCATGGCTGTGGTATTTATAGCTTTGCCCTCTGTAAATGACCTTGGGGAGCGCCCTGTGGCACTCGGCCTCCTTTCAGTGGTAAGGCAGCAAATGAATTCTCGGAATGGGGAGTTGGCCAAGATAAGGGGCATCTTGTGGAATTTGCAAATTGCTCTGAAGTTTTCTGGTCAGTCACCTTGGTGAAGGAGAGGGGCCGACCTTTTCCTCCATTTTCGCCCACTTCTTTCTCTGCTGCCAAGCTTGAGAGTCGCCCTCTGCCCTGCATTTTCAGTAGCATCCTCCCTCTTTTCCAGCTCCGGATATCTTAAGGTTTTGCTCACCTGGTATCAAGTGGTGGGCTTGGTGGTTGGAGGATGGCAGTTCAACCTTCCGCGTTCGGAGGTGGCCAGGAGTGTTCAGTCAGGTGCGATATAATTTTCAGGGGAAAGGGAAAACCAGGGTGGTTAGAATGTTGAACTGAGATTTGGGAAATCCACTCTCTTGTCCACATTGAGGCATGAAACCCACTGGCTGTTCTTGGTCCTGCCTCTCTCGCTCACCCTGGCCTACCGTACAAGGGGGCAGGAGAGCCTTGAGCTCATTGAAGCAAAGAAGAAATATAAATGTAAATAAATAAAATAGCTTGAGGCAGGATTTGGTAAAGTGGTAAAGGACAGAATCCCCACATCTCCACCTCCCTGGCTTCAAATGGCTATTGGCTATAAATAATACAGCTTGACCGAAATAGCTTAAGGTTCAAGTGCTTCGCCTCCCATTTCATTAGCCAACATGAAGGGTGGATGAGTCTCTCTTTGAATTAGGTCTTCCGTAATGTGTCCCTTGTCAGGAAGCAAGATATCTCCCTTGTGACTGTCAGCAGGAAGACAGTCTGGCTGTGTTAGGTGTACTCGGGCACCTCAAAAGAAGACTGCTGTGCTTGATGTAGGGGTGAGCTAGGAATTGTTTGGGACCTGTGGGGCTAGTGCAGGACGCTGGTGTTGCTGTTTTTGTTGCTGCTGCTGTTTAAACGGCTACAGCAACAGTCCACCAAAATGCTCAGCTGTGTTGGGCTGGTTTCCTGAGCAGGTATATAGAAAACCAGTTTCTCAGTGGCATGGTTTTTCTAGTTTTGCTCCCAGGTAGGATTCAGATCCCTGGTCTGACCTGCATGTCTGGCTCAACCATTAAGTCGAATGAGAATGCTGATTTGGGCTATTTTGAAAAGCCTTCAGATGGCTGTTTGTTATGACTGCATTTTTGTTGCCACGGCCTGGGAAGGATGCTTGTGGGCTTTTCTGCCTCTTTGTGCCAAAATAACATATTTGGCTTTTGGAACTATTGCACCTGTAATGGCGTTGGGGAGGGGAGAGCATAGAAATGGGCAGCTCCATTTACTTTTCCCCCTCACGGGCAGCCAAACATCTTGGGTTGATCCTTGTAATCCAGGAAATACTGTTTCATTTTGGCCCTGCCTGGTTTAGAAAATCCTCCTTCCTTTATTAGCCCAATTTGACTGTGGACAACTGGCCACCGGTGCCATCCCAACAAAGAGCCAGTTGAGCAAGTCTGCCACAGCTTGCCTTCCCAAACCTTGGAAATGCTTCAGCATTAAGATGAACAGCATCTGGCCCTGTAGATTTATACCAATCTATTTGATTCTTTTTAACTGGATGACAGTGCTAATAGAAACATCTAGTATTTTTGGATATTGCAGAACTGCCAGTAGTAACACTTAGTAAAATCTAGTGTTTTGGACCTTAGGTTCACTGTAGCAAGCATGCCCGTGATGAGAGTTGCTATGTTCCCTTCTTGCGATAGCAGGGCTTTTGTTGTCCTTTAATTATCTCCTTTTGTGGGGGGGATTTTGCCACACTGCTGCCACCTCTCTTCCATGATAGTCGCAACTGTCTGTTGCTGATTTGCCTGTATTGATATGTTTCCATTTTTTTAAAACAGAACTTCATAATTTGACCACTTCAGTGGAGCCAGCAAGGTAAAGACAAGGTTCATTTGGTAACAAAAGGACAAGATAATTTGATCTAAAACAGAAATGATGAGCAACTTTGGCCCTCTAGACTAGTGGTTCTCAACCTTTGGCCCTCCAGACATTTTGAACTTCATCTCCCAGAAGTCCCAGCCAGTATGGCCAGTGCTCAGTAGTTCTGGGATCTGAAGTCCAAACTATCTGATGGACCAAACGTTGAGAACCACTGCTATAGATGTTTTTAACTACCAGCTCCTCAAACCGTTACTCTTCACTAAGCTGGCTGCAAAATGAATTCCAGGGTAGCTGGAGAGCCAAAGGTTTCTTGTTGCCAGTTTAAAGTCAACCAGAGAACATATGCAGCTGCAATATTAACCTTTTTATTTTTTGATTGTCTTGAGCATGATGCTGTAGGGAAGGGATCATAGTTCAGTGGCAGAATCCATGCTTTTTGTGTAGTGAAACTCGAGGTGCAGTCTCTGTTATCTCCTTTTAAAAGAATAAGTGAGCAGGTAATGAGAGGGGTCCACTTTTAACTGAGATCCAAAGGAGAGCAAGACAATTACCATGAGTGTTAAAGACAATTATTATTTTTATTTTATTCATTTATATCCTGACTTTTCCCGGTATTGGTATTCAAGGTGGCTTATAGAGTATCAAAACCAGAACAAATTTAAATGCAAAAAACCTGTTTATTTTTTGCTAAATGCAACCCCCCTCAAAAAAAGAAAAACCAAGAAACTGACCAGACAAGAGACGTGTTCCTGTATTATGTTTTTAAATGAAAGCTTAACCTTGTGAATTCTTTACCCTAGTTTTTGATTCTGTGCATTGGAAGATAGGTACACCTCTAATAATGGACATTGGAAAAGTTAGTAACTTCTCAGGCTAAGTCTGATACTCTGGCATTTCCTACCAAAGCAGTCTAGGGTCTAATATCCAATTGTTAGTCTTATCTAGAATAGATCCATTGAATCAGTATGTAAATATCGGAACCATTCAGTCCCTAGACTTCTTTGGCAGAGAGTTCCAAAGGTGTACTCTTTCTCTGTTCTTCAACAGGCAAGCAAAAAAAATTGGATTCATGCCCTTCGCCTGTGACTTGAAGGGGATCTGACTGGTTGCGTGTTGGTTATGTCTTTTCTTGTTGGCTCCTCAACTGAGTTGTCTTTATGTTACTTTCAAATCAACATTCTGTTCTTAATCTGTATTTTGTTACTGTTACCCGCCTTGAGTGCCTCTGTGGTGGAAAGGTGGGATCTAGATTGAATGCACAGATGTAAATAAATTGGGTGGGGGTGGGTGTAGGTATTTTTTTAGATTTCCTGTATGCAAGAGCTTGGGTGGTCTCTTTCTCCCTCCCTCCCCAGAAGTGCAGCATTAGGACCAGGAGGGCATCACTGCCACAGGCCGTACCCGCCATGTGTCCATATCAGTACAGTGGCGCATGTTGTAGCGTAGTGCTGTTGCCAGGGATCTTTGTAGCCATTTTCTCCTCCCTTTAATGGCTCTTTTCTGTACCAGGCCTTCTCGTTTTGATCAGAAGATGGGTTTGTCCAGTTGAAGAAAAGGGGCCAGACGGACAGGTTTGCTTCTGCCCTTCTAAGGAGAAGCGATTGGATACTAATGCCCTGTTCTCTTTTGTACTGCAGCATCCTTACACATCTAAGTCATTGCAGTGGAACGGGCAGGGCCGGATCGACTGTACAAGCTGGCTAGGCAGCTGCCTGGGGTGGTGTGGTTCACAGGGGCATGTGCTGAAAGTGGCAGGTGAAGGTGAGCGTTCGTGCTCCTTCCTTCTCGGAGGATAGTTCTGGAAGCGGTGAGCTTTGGAAGTCCATGTTCTTACCAGCATGCCTGGCTCCTCCAAAGCAGAGCACCCCAGAGTTAATCTGTTAATACTTTGAAGATTTTGAGGGTGTACTCTCTTGTTAAACGGCGGTTGCCCTGTCCATTAATGAGGAGCACACAAAAAGCTGTGTTCAGACTAGACACAGGAAGGGTTGCAGGCTTTGCTCATTTTTGGACACAGTATCCCATCAGCTGAGCCAGGGAGATGGAACCGTCTGACTCTGGATGGATGGATGGATGCTGCGCAGGATTGAAAATAAGAGCTTTGAATGCAAGGCAGATTTGGGGAAGACACTTGGGAGTGGAAAATATGAATGCGGATTGAGCATATGGGGGGAAAATGACACTTGGTTACGAAATGTAGTTGGAACAGGAGAGATTGCGCCAAGCGGGGAAGGTGTAGGGTTAGATCTGATGAAACTAGGTTCATGTTTCCTGTTTACCATAATGGTTATTGGCTGTCTTTTGGCCAGCAGTGTTCTCTCTTAGCCTAGCCTACCTCACAAGGTGGCTGAGTGGGTGAAACAGACTTGTGCGGGTAGAGGGCTATATGTGTCACCTTGAGCTCCTTGGAATAAAAGTGAGTTATGAACACAGAGATAAAATGTTGGGATTGCTCCAACTATGTTCATTATATTCTGCTTTTTCCTTAAGCAGTATCATCTAGTTCTCTCTAAGAAGACAGTATTCTACTTCCATCTAAAAATTCCCAGAGCGGCTCTGAGAATCTTCAGTCCTGTGATTCTTTCTCCTCGCCATACATTTTTCTTCTATCTACTTCAGACAAGGTTGTTCATTTGGTCCGATTGCCTTGAATAGAGTGGAAAGAGCTGTTTGCTCCTCCCTAACTGTTCACGGGGTTTGATATACAATAGCATTTTGAGTTTTCCCTTTGCACCTTAACAGCTAAAATGGTGGTGACCGTCTGTCTGTGTATTTTCTGTTTACTGCTTTTTAGCTGCCTTATAAATGAGTCCACAAACTAGCCTGTAAAATGTTTTTACTAGCATGGGGTGTGGGGGGGCTAGCAAAGGAGGGAGAAAGAGTGTTGTGCCTCTTTGCATAGGCTGCAACCTTTCACACTGGGGTTGGGTGACAAGTTGCTTCCTTTCTCTGTAGTAATATTCAAAGAAATAGTGGTCTTTGTTTCAGCATAAAAAGAACTGAAGGAATCCAGCAGCACTTTTTGAGCCTTACTGGGGAAAAAGATATTTGTAGCCTAAGCTATTGAGGATTTCGTCCACTTCATTAGATGCATCTGAAGAATTCAACTGTAGTTCACAAAAGCTTCTCCGAGAAACTTCTTTTTCCCCGTTAGCCTCAAAGGTATTACTGGATTCCTTTCCGTCTTTCTTCCTCTATTGGTGTGCCTGGTTTTATGCTGAGGAAAGATGAATCCCAACTCCGTAAGCAAATAATGTGGAACAAGAGCCATTCTGGATGTTTTGAAATGGGGATGGCTAACTGAAGAACCCGTCGGTGTGGACCATTCCCTCTAAAATGCCATTGTAGCCACTACTGACCACAGTGGGGTCCCTCAAGTTAGCCAGGCTCCTAGTCTTTTTAATACTTTAACAAAATGATCTTTGGTATCTGTGATCCAGCAATCATGAAACTCTGCCTGGCCCACAGCCAGAAAAGTTCTATTTCAGCACACAGTTTTGTTGTTGTTTATGGCTCTTGATTGGGTTATGTCTAATTTGTATGCTTTCTTTTCTCAAAAATATTAATATAAATATGCATGAAAATGTGTCTGTCTCATAAGAAGGAATGTCTCTTTTAGCGATGGCTGTGAGAGCCCATCATAAAATAATCTAAATACAAGCTATGCCTGTTGCTTCTATACTTGATACAAAAATACGAATTGATGAATTAGATTTCATCTTTCCTCTGCTGAGCTCAAGATGATTCTCCTCCTCCCCACTTTGTCCTCACAACAGTCTTCCCAAATAGGTCAGGCTGTGAAAGAGTAACTGATCCAAGGTTACTGCCCAGGAAGTTTCATGGCTGAGATCTGACTAAAACCAGATCTCCCAAGTCCCAGCTCTTCAAACAATACATCACGTTAGCTCTGTAATAATCGCCGAGGCATTTAATTGAGCAAAACTCAACACAGTTGATCGGCAAAGATTTCTTTTAATTGGATGACAGCCTTCTTTTGTTTCTTTCCGAGCAGAATTTTTTCAAACGATAAGTTTGTAGATAGAAGTTCTGGTGTTGTCTGTCCTCTCTTTTTGCCCCATTAAACCCCTTGGTACTCTGCCTATGTGTGTGCATGTGTGCTGTATAGTATGAATTCTGCAAATAAAGCCTGAAAGTGCATTAAATGTGCAGGAGTGTTAACCACCGCTGCTGAGAGCTATTTGGTTGTGTTTATATATTTAAATACTTGAAACTCTTACTTGTTTTTGTCATTTGCTTTGGTGAGCAAAGACGGATTTATAATTGGCCACTGCTGCTTTTAGATCATTTTGCAGATCAACTGTGTTTGTCTTTTTGGTTTTTAAAAGATGAACGCAATGCGATCTTTCTGCACTTCTTCAGGATGAATAAACTCCTGTCCTTTTAGTGCAAGTAACTTGAAGATGTCGAGACTCCCCCCCGCCCGAAGCCTCTTGGATTACTTTGTTGGGGCAAAACTAACTTACTGTTGTATGTGCTGGATGACATTAACCTCATAAGATTTATTGTGTGTTTATGTCGTGAACGGCATGTGATTTGTTATCTAATTATCACAGCCGTTATTCAGACTTCCCTAATGTCTTTGTTTTAAAAGGCTATTTAGTAGCAGCAAGTTTCAACTTCGTCTTGACTGTCTTTTACTTTTACTTTTCTCTTCTCATCTGACATGAGAGTGAAGGAGAATTCTGTGTAGCCTGCAAGTTGGCTGCCCTAATTTGTGTGGGTCAGTGAAAGTGTTTTCTGCCTTGATCTGTGCTGAAACATGACTGATAATGTCAGCAGAAATGAAGTATGAGTGCTCCTCATTTTCTTCTTCCTGTTGCTGTGCGACTTCAAGTCGTTTCCGACTTACGGCAACCTTAAGGCAAACCTATGACAGGGTTTTCTGGAGGCTGAGAGTGTGTGACACGCCCGAGGTCACCCAGTGGGGTTCTGTGTCTGAGCAAGGAATTGCATCGTGATCTCCAGGGTCATCATAGTAAATTATAGTCAAAAAAGCTAAATTACTGTGGTGAACTGGGTGACTGGCAAGTGTGTGTCAGTGTCCCAAAGGAACAGCCCTGCCAGGTCAATAAGTCCCTTTGTTGGACTTCATGCCGTCTGGGGGATTCTGGCAGTTGTAGTTCACAAAAGTAACTTGCACAAGCTCTGATCCTGATCTCACACTGAAATAGCTGACAGTCAACGACTTTTTATTCAGTCACGTTATTGTTTTCTGTGGAGGGATGCTGGGTGGGTGGTGTTTTTTTTCTTTTGATAAAGTGTTTTTAATTTGTTTTCTGTTTTGATTACATTTGTTTCATTTGGTGTTACCATGTTTAAACACCTTGAGTGCCATTTCTATGGGCAAAAGGCAAGGTATAGATAAATAAATGCTCTTACGGAATGAGGACATTGACAAGCTCAGCGTCTTGTGCCAAAGCTTGGGAAAAAAAATGCATAGTTTGGATGACAACTGGCCTTGCTGGCTAGGGGCTTTTGGAAACTATAGTCCCAAAAAGTGACGTTTCCAGGTTCTATTTAGTGCCAGTTAAGTGCAGGGAGGTGGGGAGAAGAAGGAAGAGTCTAACTTTCCTGAGAACTCTTCTTTGGGAAGTTGTGCAATCGGACTGGCAAGAGGCACCCTTGCAAAAAGACGTCTTGGGGTTGACCACCCTCTTGTTGAAACATGCAAGCCAAGCCAGTGACTGGAGATTAAAATCTAGTGTTCTGTTTGCCTCATTCTCTCTCCCTCTCCCTCCCCTCCACCTTCCTTCTCCACAGATTCAGGGGTCAGATCCAGCTAGTTACTGGTTATCTAACTGTATCCAGTTAGATACAGCTGGACTGGCAGAAAGCGGCTTCCCCGTGCCTTCCGAGAGCAGCACCGCTGGCCCTTGAAAAAGCTGCACAGGTAGTTCTGTCCAGAGTGCCCAGCTGAAGTGCATAACCAGGGCTGCTGTGGGAAGAAGGAGATTCCCCAAAATCAGGTAGAGAGACCCCTTCTGTGAGTGGATCCTTTCCACCACTGGAAGGCTGGATCCAACCTCAAGGGTCTAAAATAGAGGGAGAGAAGTGGAACAAACTGGAGCAAGGATTCTCTCTCCCCCCCTACCCCCCCCCCATTTTCAGTCTGAGTTTTAGTCTGTTGCTTTTTTCCACGGTGCCCTAGTTCAGGGGTGTGTGGCTGTTATTTTTTTTTTTTTTTTGCAATGGGGAAAGAGGCCTCCACTCCTTGCCGTGCCCGTGTTGCTGACTCTGAAAAAATCTCCCAGTACCCACCCTCAAGAGGAGGAGGAGGTGGGGGGGAGAGCCGAGGTGTTGCAACCCTTGAGAAATTGGTTCTCTTTTATCTCTTGCAGCTGCAGCGTCGTCTCTTCCCCACCCCCAAAATGTGGCTGGTATGTCTAAGCCGTATCCTTCCAAACCAGTTTTCTAAGGAGATTAGATGGGCAGCAGAGACAGCTATGCAATCAAGAAAGTATGTGTCCTCCTGCCTGCCTTTTGTGAAATGGTGTCGGAGCAGCCAGCTTTTACCCACCTGGGTGGGGTGTGTGTGTGTGTATGCGTGTATTTCTCCTCTGCAAAATAGCCAGCGTGGGTGTCCATCCAATACTGGACCAGAGTCTCAAAGTCACTCACGGCAAGTAGGTGAAGAAGTGCCACACAGGATAACTTGACTCCTTTGGAGATGTCACTCACTTTTCTGTTAGTTCTGTAGTTCTTAGAAGGTCCAGCGGGCCTCAAGTCAGTGGCAGAGGAGAAATACCATGTGGTTCATGCTGTGCCTGTGTACTTGGTTGTGGGTGTTGAGTTAGACACAAGGACAGTGTTGTGTATTATGGTCCAGTAGCTTGTAGCTTTCAGAAGTTTTTAAAATGTAAGTAAATCTGTTTTAGTTCCTTTTGAGAAGCCCCTAAAGTAGACATCTGACTTTTTAAAAAACGTGGTCGTGATGGTACCTAACTCCTAGGTCATCACACCAGAAATGGAACCAGTTGGTGTTAAGAAATACTTTCCAGGCTCTGGGCTGGCCAGATGGGCAAATAGGGGATTTATTTTATTTACTTCTTTACAGTATTTATACCTCACTCAGCAGCTGGGCAAGTAATGAGAGTGGCTTAGATATCTATAACAAACGAGACAACTCGTGCCCCTAAGCTGCCGGTCTAAAAAACACACAACAGCAAAGAAAAGGAGGTGGGGAGGGAAAAGGAAAACAAGAAAACTCAGACACAAGTTCTTCATGTTTTCAGGTTCGTGGAGTGCCCTGGAACTTGCAGGCCCACAGCGGAGGCTGGCTGAAGGAGCTATGTCTTGCTTGTCTGTGAAGCCAGATTTATGTTAGGTATTTAGTGACTGTAGCGCCATCTGTGTGCATGGCGCTTTACAGGGTGCAAGAGGGCAGGTTCCTCCTCCAAAGAACCTTCAGTCTAAAAATTAAAGACAGGAAACAGCAGCAGACAAAGAGGGAAGTGGAAGCAGGAGAAAACAGGGAGGGAATATGCCATTTATATTGAACACCATGCACTTAGGCCGGGTTACGGGAAGATTTTTGGAAGATTGCTTTTGACCAAAGACTATTCCAGATTGTTCTGGAGAGGAAAGACCAATCTGAGGAAAAGGTAGTGAAAATCTTGAGGTAGCGTTCTGGATTCCAGGACACAACTCTGACGCCAGTTCATTTTCCTTTGGGGGAGGCCACTGCTGGCTTTTTGGATTTTTTTTTTTTTTTTTGGATGGCTCTGAAATTTAGGAAAAAGAGCTCCCATTGCTTTGAGCAATGTACTACACCAATTTTGTAACTCCAGGTCCCCTCCTGACAAGCAGTTTGCTCACAACTGGCTTGTGCATAGTGATTTGCTGTTTGTTTGTAAGACCCAAACTGGAGAAGTTAACTTTTTTTGGATTACCATTTCCAAGATCCCCACCCATTGTGGAAACTGAATTCTAACAATCCTGGAATTCTGTGGTCCAGAAAAATGAACATTTCCAAGCTCTGAAAGACCACTGAAAACTAAGATCTGTAATTAGAGAATGCATTATTTTCCTTTTAAAAAACTTGAGCTACTTTAAGGTGTTGAACTCTTCCTCAGCTCCACATCTTGCTAATTGTTGTTTCTGCAGGAATTTTTCCACCTTGGTTCTCAGTTCTTGACTGCTTAGACAGGTTGGAATTTTATGTAGACTGCTGATGGAGAGCAAACTGTTACGAGCTGCTTAAACTAAAACAAAACAGTGAAAAGGCAATGAGGTTTAAAAAGAAGTTTATTGTGGTTACCAACATTTGAAAATGACAAGCCAAGCATGTAAATGGAATCCACTCACAGGCAACAAAATGGAATTGCCATTGGGGCTAGCTATAAGCCAGTCCTTATATTTTGGACTTCCTTCACAATTGGTCATATTAGATGGGGATGATTGGAGTGGCAGTCCAAAACATCTGGGAGAGATGAGGTTGGGGAAGATTGGTCTACCTAATTTCACAGAGTACCTCCTTCAAACAATCCTAAAATCTGTAGTGCTCTGGAACTGTGTGGCCCAGAGAGCTGCTGCATGTGACAGGGCTTTCTTAGTAATAACACCCTGGTTCTGAAACTCCTTTCCATTACAGATTTGGTTGTCTCTCACCCTCTTAAAAACTTTCCCTCATATGAATGTTGGAAAATAAGTGTTTGATTTGCTCTTTACTGCTGTCTTTGTGTTATTGCATTTTAGCAGACATTTGTAAATTCATGATTTTAACAATGTGTTTTTATGTTGATTACCAGCTGGCTGGTGTCGATGGAAGCCCAATGAGATCTAGGAAGCCATGCATTCTCTGCTTTGTGCTAAAATGGTTAGATATTCTTTGTTGTTGCTAATTCAGAATAGTTGAGTGGACTGAGATTTTGGCCTCCAGGACCTGGTCTTCAGAAACATCTTTGAGTCTTAGTATCTTCCACTGGGACCATAGCTCTCCAGTTGCTCTTGGACTGTAACTCCCTGTTATCCATCACCATTGACCATGCTGGCTGAGGCTTAATGGGAGCTGTGGTTTAGCAGCTTCCTGGGCTTGCACGTTCCTCACTCTTCCGTAGAAATTGGAATGCTTGCGGAATCTGCTCTTTGCAAACTCTGAGGGGAGCTGACCTATTCTACTCCTCCAGATCTAAACGTGTGGATTGGAATGTAATTATCATTCAGCTCTTGCTCTTCACTGGATTTTCTGGTGCATTTCTCAGCTTGACTGTACCAAAATGCAGTTTGAATTTGCAACCTTTAGGATTAAAATACCTTCAGAAAATGTGCACGTTGAAATAAAATAAGTACATATTTTGTGAGAAATTACAGTCAAACCTGCGCATTTAATATGTATTTACGTGCAGATTTTTGTACTGATTCCTTTAAAAAAAAAGTCTCACACAAATGCAAAGCCAAATGCAAAGGGAATTTGTGACTGAAGTCGTGTGAAATGACGGAACGATGACGGGAATGGTGAAAGCTGGACTCCCGTAATGCTCCGAGGGTTACAGATTTCCTGTCCCTAGGGGCAGTATGTTTCTCTTCCACTGCATTTAGTCTTTATGTGTGGTGGTGTTGGCGTTTTTTGGGTGGTTCAGAAATTCCTCACCTGTCACTGTTGGTGTTGAAAATTATATGTGCCTGTCTGTCTGTCTGTCTTTAGCTTTTCTTGGCGTTTTCTATTTATATACCAAATTCAATATGTTGCCTCAGTCGGTAGTGCCCTCCAGGGATGCAGGGTGCCGATTAAAGTGAGGGTTGTGTGGAAAGAAAAAAACCAGCAGGCCTTGGTTACCCCTCAGAGCAGGTTCTGCCAGTGTCACTGCCTCTACATGACTGACTAAGTTTCCTTGTCAGTAATTATTGGGTGGATGGCAGTGGCTCAGTCATTAAGGTAACCCTGCATGTAAATATCACCAATGGAAAATGTCCCTCTTTTGTTTTTAAGCAGACAGTGTGTGTGTGTGCGTGAGTATTTGTGGGCAGGGTCCCAGGCAGATGTGCTGCAAGACAATCACTTTGCTGTGTTTGGAAATTTGTGGGCCTTGGGCGAGGCACTGAATGGTCCATTTCCCCAAATTTTGCAACTTTTAAAACGTGGCATATCTCATCAGTTTTCGTTGTTGCTCTAGACCAGCCTTCCCCCAATCCAGTGACCTCTTGATGTGTTGGATTTCCATTCCTGCCATCCACAGGCAATGTGATCAAAGGATGGAATGATAGACATTGTAGTCCAAAACACTGGGCTGATACCATGTTGGATAAGGCTACTCTAGCCCAAGCCAATGCTACTTTAAACAAGTTGCCGCTGGATTTGAAAGCTAAGCATCTGAAGGTGAGCTTTGACTATTTTTTTCTTCAGATTCATATGTAAGATTAGTTAATTGGAGATCCCTTCATCCTCATGAATGGAATTCCCAAACATTTGGCAGTGCCCTAAAGTGTTTACGTTTATATATTCAGAATAAAGACATATACGTGTACACATTTTAATTTTTCCTTTCCACGCTTCTTGAATATTTGATAAATGACAAATGGAATGTGTGAATTTCCTTCCAGCAATATATACTGCTTTTGGCGTGACAGAAGCTTCTGTCTGTGATGTATGGTTTTTTTCCAAACATTTATTTTGTTATAGACAGGTCCTGTGTGCCTTTATGTTTTCTTGTCGATATCTTGTCACTACTCCACAAAGCCCAAGAAAATGTGTGTGATTCTTGCCTCCATTTCACTTTTTATCCTCACAATAAGTCTGTGAGGTAGGTTAGGCTGAGAGATGGTGACCACTCCAAAGCTGTCTGGTGAGCTCTGAGTCTAAAAAGGAATTTAATCTCTCAAGCCCTGGCCTGACGGTGCAGTCTCTCTGCCATTTTGGTTCACTCAGAATTTGTATATTGCGTGTAGGTAGTTGTTTGAATGGAACCAGCACAGTGTAGCTCCACCAGCAGCAAAGTTGCTTGAATATTTCTTTCATCAAAGGCATGTGTGTACAGGGCCATGTGATGAATGTGCAAAGACCCACAATATCTGGAGCCTGCAACATGGTGACTCTACAAACAGCATGGAAATGCAGGATGCCAGTAAAAATCCACAACTTCTCGCGTGCTTTAAGCATTTTCTTGCAAGCAAAACATACATCATTTCAAGGTAAAAGGTGTTTAAGGAATGATGCATTGCTTTCCATTTGCTTTAGCATAGTGGAAGGAGAATTCTAGGGGCAGTTACTTAACTGTGTAACTTGCTACAGACTCACATATAGTGGTCAACCATCACTCTCCTCTCTGTGACTTTCTGAGGTTTTGTGATGCATGATGGCAGAGTTTTACCCCCTGTCTTCTCACTCTCGGTTTAGGGATTCGCAGCTATGTATTGGTGGAGTTTGCCTTAACTCTTGGTTTGAATCCACGGGCTCTCTTGTCACAGCCGTCTAATCAGACTGGATCTTCTTTGTGCATATCCTGATTTTGTGCGGTCTCCCTTTGTTAGGTTGGTTTGTGGTCTCTGAATGCTCAGGAAACAAGGCTCCTCAAGGCTTGTGCCAGAGCAGTCAACAAGGAGTACCACCTGCTCCTCCGCCTTGCAAGAAAATATTTTGCATATGGCAATGAGCTTAAGAAAGCCAAATGCTAACCTAATTTTTTTCCCCAGAAAATTAATTTCTGTCACCACAAGCTTATAATTCTTTTGCTTACACCCGTAATGCACATTTCTTCGTGCGCTTTTTTTTAAAAAGATAAATTTGAAGAAATGTTCTCTGAAGGCTAAGCGGAGTCCTCTGACACAGAACAGCAGTCTAATGTTAGGGAATAATTTTAACAATAGACCATATGGGAGTCCTAAACTAGCAGGCTTTTATTATTCAGAAGGCGGAAAATGTGGTTGGATATTCAATTGATATACAGCATAAACGAGAGCCACAAGCCAGCTTTGCTTGAGCTGGGGGGATTCAGATGGTCTTTTGACTGTAATAACTTAACGTTTTGGCCTGGGTCCATAGAATGCATCCCAGCTGCTGGTTGTAAGCCAAGAAATAGTACTCAGTGGTTTTGGCTACTTGCTCCGTCACTCTCGCGTTGCGCTTACCCTATACTCAGTCCCCGATTTCAAAATTCGTTCTTTCTCCCTCCCTTTGCCCTTTTTTCTCTTTCTTCTTCTCCTCCCTTCCACTTTCTTTGTCCCTTCCTCTCTCGTGCTCTTTCTCTTTCTCCCTCCCGTTTTCTCGGGCCCAGCCTTCCTCTCCTTCTCCTCTTTCTTTCTCTGTTCTTGATCGGAATAGATCTTTTGTCTACGCGGTCCTACTTTTCCATACAAATGCTTTGTCCTCTGTGCTTTCTGCAAAATGTGTTCCTCATGTGCAATTCTATATGGAGAGCTATGCTGTGGTGTGGCAGGCCGGCACTAAAACCAGTATTGAAATGAGACGCGTCTTGCCTTCACTTTAAATTTCAGCTATCGTGCACGGTTGGATCTTTTCAGGGCTAGATTTGCTCCCTACTTCACTACTGATATATGCACGCTGCGTCTCGAAAATCTTCTACAATCTCTCCTGTCTTTTCTTTCACGGGGGTCATTGTTTTCTCCTTCACCGCGATCCCGTCCTGAGAATGGGTTCCTTGAGGTACGCACCGCCGTTCCCTTCCCACCCAATGCGTATGTTGAATGTGTGTGTGAGGAGATGGGAGTGAACTGCACCCACCGTGCACACCCCTAAGAACCCATGTGCTTGCTGGCCGCACAGCTCGAGAGCTGTTAAAAATGAGAAAGGGCCCCGTGGGCGCTGGAGGGCACGACTGGGCACAGGGCCAGCTGGCACAGACCTGCTTCCTTACCCTGTTCAACAGCTAGACCTGGCCCCTCCCCTCCAGAGACAGTGGTCTCTTGTGTGAATTTGAACAACCGGTGGGGGCTTCTTTTCTTTTCTGTCTGCGACATTAACGGCAAAAGGCACCAGATCCCATCTGATCGTGGAAGCTAAGGAGGGTCCGTCCTGGTTAGTACTTGGGTGGGAGACTGCGAACGAACACCAGGTGCTCCAGGCTGTATTTCAGAGAATGCTGGAGCAAATACATTAAAAAAGGGGGTCAACCTGGCACGGAAAAGATTGTAACACTGGAGCTGGGGGAACTTACTTGAGGGGAGGGTGTTTCAAAGTTGGGATGCCACCACGAAACTTGGCAGCCTTGTTCTGTGTATTCAACTTCCTATCAAAGCCCATCTACACTGGTGGCCCATCCTTGTCGCAGTGAATTTTACAAGGGAACCACGCAATGTGTGAAGAATGCATTTTGTCCCTCCTGAACCTCACCCCGCTCTGCTTCTAGTTTTCTTCTTCTGGAGTTCCCTTTTTCTTGCTTTGGCGTTTGGAACAGCACGCCTTTCTTTATTCTCGTCCTCTCTCTCCCAACCAGGTCCCCTAAAAGTCCTTTTTCTTGCCCCAGCCACCCATATAGGTCTTGTGGTGGCTTTTGTTTTTTAAAAGTGCTGCTTCTGTGGCCGGAAATCTTGTCGGACCTCCTTGGAATATGCGTACGTACCCCGCCCCAGGTGTTAGTCCTCATGCCCCCTTCTCACATCCGTGCATTGCCTGAGGGGGTGAGTTTCTTCCCACTGCCCTCCCACCGTTGTTATGGGAGCGGCGGCAGCCCAAAGTACTTTCCCTGCTCTGAATTCTTGGATTGCATCCGGAACACTGTAAAAAGTTCCCGAGAAGCTGGTCTTGTCCACGTTTCAAACTCTGCTCTGAAGTGATTTATCTAGTTATATTTATGTGCTGCAGGTGGGTTTCTGTGAGAAACAGGATATTTAGAATCGGATAGCTGTTTGGTCTGAACCAGCAGGGTTTATTCTAATAGAGTAAACATTAAAGCCTAGTGGTCAAAACATGCCACGAGAAAAAAACAATCCACTTGTTTTGAAGATGAAAAATGCAACTCCAGACCTCCAAAGTTCCAGTCCACCACTCAGACCACATCGCAGGGCTCTTCGTGTTAGTGTAATACCTTTATTACACCAACCAAAAGCAAATAAAATGTAGGCAGACTTTCAGGCTCTCCTGAGTCAAAGTCTTCTTTTTTTTAAAAAAAAAAATTAAGTGGGGAGGAATGGAGGGAAGCTGACTTCACTGAGTCATGAGGTCTTGGGAGGAAATGAGAAAGGTTGCAATATTGTAGTGGAGCCAGGGGGCTTCAGGGGCCGAGATATGGTACTTCCTGGTTCCCGGTGATGATGGGGCCATCTGGCACCCCCTCGTGCTTCCCTGTTTCTTCTGAACTTAACTGCAGTCCTCAGAGTGTTGAGTGGTGGAATGATTTTTTTTTCTTATAAATGGCATTCTGTCATTGGGAGGTGTCCCACTCGTGATGAAAAGCATTTTGGAGTGGCTTTGTCTTGTGCGGGTAATTAAGACCCATTAGCCCTTCTAAAGACCTGCTCCCAAGGGACATTAAACCTACTGGAGCCAGCTGGTTCACGTGAGATCAACCCAGCTTGCCTGCATTTTCCCACTCTTGTGAAGCAGGTGGCTATGGGGCTGCCGTGGGGAGGACCTGCACCTCCAACAGTTACTACCACACAACTGTGAAGGGAAACTGCCAACGTTCAAATACGACTTTCGCGAGCGATGTCCATAGTGGCGGTTTTACTTGGGCGCTGAGGCAGCCTGGCGACAGAATTGGGATACAGAAAGTGGCTATATACCATTTCAGGCTGCTGGCAAATACGTCATTTTTGAATTTTCCCCCTTTGGAAGGGGAACTGTCTTAAGTCTCAAGCTCCGCAGGAAAAAGACCCTAGCCTTGCCCGCTCCTTGCTGGGCTAGCTTTCTACATGCAGGGAGTGCTTGGGATTGTTATTTGGAGAGCTTGGAAAAATAACTTCTTGGATCAGTCTTGCCGGGTAGGGGGTTCTGAGAGAGGTCATCCAGAAGGTAACTTTTTCAAGCTGATTGTTTTTTTTACGTTACCAGAGCATTTAAAATGCATTGCCCCTTCCTGCAGTCTAGAATGGTATAGTCCAGTTTACGAAGTTGTTCAGAGGAGTGTTCTAATGTAACATAGACTGTGTCCTACCATATATGATCAAGTATGAAGGATTCTTTTGTATGTATAGTCCATCCAGAGAGAATTGTATATTTTTCTACCTTAATGGAATAGGAACAGTGGTGTGAGACCTTCAGTTTGTTAGACAAGCATTTGAAATCTGTGTGCAGGCTTTATTCTTACTGTTAAAAGTTACTATAATTGGAGTTGTAGCAGCCCGGTTCTTTTTCTTTCGGCATAGGGGTCAAGTCTTTAAAAAGGCCTTCTAGATGAGACCCAGGAAATGTTTAATGGCTTTCATAGTCTCAGGTTCATCTTTGTAACATTATGTTTAATGACAAAAAGCAAATTCTGACCAGTCATTGAGTGGTCTTCTCAGGGCTTTCAAGTGATGAAACTTCAAGCAGAAGCTTTCATGGAGTCCGTCCACTTCATCTGATGCATCTGAGATCAAAGGAGCGCATTTCTATCCTTAAAAAAAAAAGAAAGTAGAATTGTGTGTATATGTATGCATGTTACATGAAAAGGGGGGCTTTTGGTATCCCCCCTGACAGTTACAAACCGAATGTCCCTTAGGAACGATCAGCTTGGATTCATTTTCACTGCCATTAAGTTTAAGGGGTTCATTGCAACAAAGCCCGGAAGATGGGCCCCTACAGTCTTTTTTTGAAGTGGGGGTGGAGGCAAGTTGTATCTTAATTTGGAAGGAGTCTTAGATATACTAGTTGCCTAAGTATCCTAAAGGCACAAGATCTTGAAAGCTAAGCAGGGTCAACTTTGGCTGGTACTTGGATAGGAGACCGCCAACAGATTCCAGGTGCTGTAGGCTATATTTCAGAGGAAGGAACTGGCAAAATCACCTCTGAGGATTCCTTGCCCATGAAAACCGTATAAAATTCTTGGGGTTGCCATAAGTCAGCAGGCAACTTGTGTGCACATACACACACACTTAGGATATATTATCAAAACTGGGCAACTGGGCTTCAACATACTTGCTCTGGAAACAGTGCTTGTCTTAAGTCAAGGATTTTCAATAAATATTTGGGTTTTAATTTACAGTGTACTGGGTCTAAAAGCAGTTCCATTTCTAGCCTATCTAGTGCATTTTAAAAAAAAGAAAGAAAGCAGGAAGGAAGAAAATTACCCAGGCATGGCACATTGCGTGAAACTTGTTATGCTAGAATTGTGTTTGAAATGGGGATGGTATGTCATCTTTGGGTTTTTCTTGCATCCACCAAAAAGGCTGGTCAGCGAAACGAAAAGCAAGCAGGAATCAGATGGCTTATCGGAGGCTGAGGGTGTGCGGTATTGCCACTTCACAGCGAGAAACTTGGTGGGCAAGGGCTGGGCTGTAATCTAGTCAAGATCCTTTGTGACCCTCACCCCACCCCCTTTGCATACCATCCGCCTGACACTCTTGTGGAAAGACAAAAGGAGCTGATTTCCAAATAGGTCTTGCTCGCTGGCTGGCTGGCTTGCTCGCTCTCTCCGTTCTCGGCACTTGAGTACAGGGGTGGGAACCTGCGGCTTTCCAGGTGATAGGGAACTCCATCGGTGGTTAGGGATGGTGAGAGTTGTAGTCCAACACTGGGAAGGCCTTGGCTCCCCCATCCCTGCTTTTGGGGGTGCTAACGGAAGGGAGATGGAAGGGCTTTGACTTATTTGTGGTGTTCACTCATGAGCAAAATCAATTGAAAGTTGACCTCTCTCTCTCTCTCTCTCTCTCTCTCTCTCTCTCTCTCTCTCTCTCTCTCTTTTTCTCCCTACAGGTAATGTTGCATGTTGCCCCAGGGAAAATTCCCCCTGTTGGTAGCTGAGGTAAGAAAAGTTTGTGTTACATGTTTAAAATTACTTATTAATAGTTTCACACACTCTCCTGAGATGGAGGTGCTGCATGCCATGTTCCCAAGGTTATTCTCATCTATCATTTTGTGATACTCTCCAACCACCCCTCTTGTTCCTTTCAGGCAAAACAGCTCGCTGATGGAAGGTGAAATGTAAATTTTCCTTGTCATTTCAACAGGGGCTTCTGGGCAGAGTGTATGGGCTGATTGGAATTGGCACGAATTTATAGCTCAATCTTCATGCTCCCAGCATCCTCTAAGCCACTTGAACCAGCATTCTCATCATCCTGAACAGGCACAGTGATTTGGGATTATAAGTGGTTGACCTGCCACAGCATGTGGCAAACTATAGCACCTAGTGGGATGATGGTAGTTGTAGTCCATCGCTGGATATCAGTAGGCTGGGAAAGCTGCCATACAGAATTCAGTGTTGTCTTTTTGGCCATTGCATATTAAAATATAAGGGACTGCCCTGTACATGGTAGTCCATGGTCACATCATGGCTGGTGGCTCTCCAGGGGTTGTGTCGCTTGTTACCTGATCCTTTTAAACTGGACCAGGAATTGACTGTGAGACTCATCTTCTGCCTGCATGGTAGGTGTTCCTACCAGAAAGTTACGGTCTCTCCTTCTGCATTATGTTTGTGCGAATCATGATGTGCAAAGTGCATTTGAGTCTAGATGATGGGAGTTTCAGGCACGGTTGCCGCTGGAGTTGCCAGGAACTGAATTCTAGCGTCTAGCAGTGAAAGCTTTTGTTATAGTCCTCACAAGTGGTGGGCGAGCGAGAGGCTGAGAAGTTTCTTTTCTGACAGCGCATGGAGCGAGAAGGTGTCTCTCTCAAAATCACTGTTTTGTATGAGCTGGAATTCAGTATCTGGGTCCTGGTTTAGGGGTGGATGTCACTATCTGGGCACACATGTTCTGCTGCCTTTAACGGCATCTAAAGAAAAGTCTTAATCAGTTAACACATACAGAAAGACTATGGTTACTTTCCCCCTGCAGTTCAAGAAGTGCAAAAAGGTTCTGGCAACTAGATACAGTGACTGGCTACCAAGCCCAGCCAGAACTTGTGACCTTCTGAATAAAGGCTTTATTTTTTTTTTTTTTTTTGTTATATGTTTATTTCAGTATATTTTACAAAAATTCTCTGTTCCATAATGGTTTTACTGTTCTGCTTTTGAGTGATAAAATTAAACACTACTGTACAAGCATCAGGTAGAAAGGACTGTTTGGGCATTCCATTTAATAACATAGTGTATAATTCTAGCTTAGGGCCTTTATTATTTACAGTAGGAGTAGGGAAAGTTTAGCCCTCCAGGTGTTGTTGGACTACAGCAACCAGCACTCATAGTCAGCACAGCCAAGGGCAAAGAATGCTGGGAACTGTGGTGCAGCAACATCTAGAGGGCCACACTTTGCATAGTTGACCATGGCAGCAGTACCCAACCAAGTTAACATCAGCCAAATTGCACTTTGTTTAAAATAAAAAAGGAAACTCCTGAGCTCTCTAAAGGGCAGTAATGGGAGACCCAAATTTCTACTGGTTGGGTGTTCCAGAACTGCATCTTCACTGAGAGGATCATATGTTCCATGTGCACTTGTCTTGTGGCTGAGAATTAAGTTGTAGGTATGACCCCAAGAAGTAACAAGCTCTTCTAGTGTATATACTGTTTGTATGTAGTCACGAAACATATATGAATAGGTAATATATTTGTAAATTTACCTCTGAAAATCAACATGGCAGAATACTTGGCAAACTCTACAGAGAAGCCTGTTTTAGACTAGGGTATGTGAAAGGCAGCCTTGCTTATACAGTACAAGCTTGACAGGTTTGATCCCATCTTCAGTCAAGGCTCTTCTTCATCTTCCCCCTAAGCAAGACAGGCGGCTAGCAGGCCATAACCTTGTTCGGCGGTGGCATAAAATTTCTCACATATCAGGGTCCTGTCCCATCTGACTGCTATATTCCCATTCTTTACACAAGTGGCGTCCTTTCAGAGGGGCTCCTGTGTAAATGCCAGAATTCTGCTTACAGGCTTTTCTCTCTGAATGTTATGCTCACGAGGAAGAGTCACTCTGTCTTCCAACGTGTGCCTCAGTCGGTGATGATAGAGAGGATCGCTGGCCTTGTCAAAATCTTGTCCTTGTGTCCTTCAGTCCCATACTGCGTATTGTCCATTGTCACTGCTGGTTTACAATTGAAATCTCGGTCTTTGTGGTCCTTTTGATTCCAAAAGCATTTACAGCCAGTGAAAACATTTTTCAAATGAGGGAGAGAGAAAGCTACACAGTTGATGCAGGGGAGCTAGTAATTCAGGTAAGGAGCCCATATGTGAAATCCATAACCAAGATGTTATTTAGTGCTGGTTGCCATGGGAATGTTTTGGCCAGCGTAGATTCATCCTCTTGGGCACTTTCCTGCACATTTCCTGCAGAGAGCATGTGTTACATCTTTCTATCCAAGAGACACATGTTTCATATTTTCCCATAACCTTCTCCTGACCCTTTTGGCTGAGGAAAGGAAATGCAAGATGGGACTGTCTCCCCCCCCCCCCATTCCAATTGTGATTACTTACACAGAATGGAAAAATCCTGTGCTGCTCTCTTGTTTCCCCCTTCCACTTTTGTGTGTGTGTGTAATATTTCTTGAATCCATAAACTGTTGTGAAGGGTCAGCCAAGTTACAAAGTAGTTCCTACACCACTCCTGAGATGATTGCGTGTGGCTTCTCATTCGGGGCCTGCTTCTCTTCTCCTAGGCCTTAGTATGAAAAACGTAGCTAGTGGGTAGCTCTGGAGTAAGGTGAGCAAAATTAAATGATCGTCTGCAAAGGCTAGAGACACGTACCTTGGGAGGACCGGTTAGTTCATTTCTTTTGTGGGTGCCTTAGTATTTCGTAGCAGTGGCCGAGGTGAATGCAAAGTAAAAGCTCACGGACGAGATGTTCTGCAAGGTCTGTAGCTGTGCCCTAGAGATGGAAAATGGCTAGCATGTCACACAGCATGAACTTTAGTAAAAATGGAAAGTAGCATTGTCTGTGACTCTATTTGGACACAGAGGGGGTTACACTGTTTCTTGGCATCTCTGTGGTGAAAACCCCGTGTGCTTTGGAGCAGAGCTCAGTTTTAGACTGTAGTAGGAACCGTCCTGGTGTATGGCTAGTTTTTGCCTGTGAGGGAGTGTGTCATCTGTTTCATGTGAACCTCAGCCTAATTTCAGATGCCCCCACAAAAAGGATCACTTTAGACTTCTGGTAGGAGAGATCTGTTCCAGCAGCCCGTTTTGTGAGGGGGGAGAAGGGCAGGAAAAGAAAGAAGAGGGAGTGGCAGGAAAAAAAAGTTTCACCGTAGCCTCACCAAATGCCAACATGTTGTTCCTGACAAGATCATTTACTCCTTGCCAAGGGATTCTGTGATCTGCCTCAGCCTTGCTCATGCTAGCGCCTTCTATCTGTGTTGGAACAGTAACACCAGTCAGTCAGGGAATCGTGATCTTGGGACTGTGTGACTTGCACTACGGAGACAGGGGATCATACAGCGGAATGAATCTCTCCTCTTGTTTTAAAAGAATCCTCATAGCTAGAAAAGTAGGGTCTAAGGATGAAGGATTTGTGGCCCGCCTTTTCCCTCATCTGTTTGTATTCCAAGTACACAGATTCTTTTTTAGGTGGGGAGCATACAGTGGGGCAACTCTTTACTGCCAGCATTCTGAAATAGTTAGACCTCTTTTGGTCCTGTGTGTGCACAACTGTGTGGGACATATAATGTGGCTCTTAAACAAGTGGCATGTTGCAATTAAGACATATACAGAGCTTGGGAAAGTCACATTTCTAGACTACAACTCTCATAATCCCCCAGCTAGTGGCCGTGCTGGCTGGGGGATGCGTATGAAGAGTCATAGTCTAAAAATAACTTTTCCAGGCTCTGGATTGTCATAGTTTCTTGCCAAACTGTATTCAGGAGTTACGCATTTCAGGAGCAGAGAGGTGAAAGATACACACTATAGCATATTTACAACTTCACGAGGATTGGAAATTACAACCTCATGAACATTATGAGGAAACCTGTGGTAAAACAAATCAATATGTGTTTGTCATTGAGATGTATTCCATCTTGAGATGTCAGACCTGGCCACGATGCCACATGCTTTAGTTACATCCTGTAACATGCTCTATTTGGGGCGGCCTTTGAAGAGTGTTTGAACATTTCAGTGGGTCTGAAGAGCTACAACCAGGCTGTTACCAAGGGCTGGCTACAAGGAGAACACAACCGCATTACTGTAGCTTGCTGTCTTTCCACAATCAAAAGGACCTTTATATTCCAGCAGGTCTTTTAGAACTGAGTTTTAGGGGAAGTAGGCCAGCATGGTATAGTGGTGTGGGCATTGGTCTACAACTCAGAAGATCAGGGTTTGATCTCGTGGGGGTGACCTTGCGTGTGTCACACACTCGGCCCCAGAAAACCCCATGATAGTTTCACCTTAGGGTTGCCATAAGTTGGAAGTTACTTGAAGGCATACAACAACAACAAGGCTTCTATAGTGTGGTGGATTTGTATTTGTTGTTTTCAGTGACCTTTGTTTTAATTGGTCTTAATTTTTTTTTTGGTACCTTAATTACTTTCTGACTTTTGTATGCCGTAAAGTCTCATTTACTTATGTATTTATTTATTCCCATCCAGGCACTCTGCCTGCATTTTCGCTTGTTTGCGGCAAAACAGGTTTGAGATCAGAGTGCTTTGCCGTAGTGTATGGGATTGGAATATTATGCTTTTGAGGGATATCGGTCCTACCACCCCTTTGTTTCGTGTGGAATTCTGGACTAGGAAAAAGCCTGCCCTCTGCAGGATGAATCCAGTGATTGGGACTGTTGCTTTTTAAAACTACAGTTCCCAGAATTCTGCGGTTAGTCAGTGGTAGAGCAGCACCTATTTTGCTGTGGATATCAAAGGAACAAGCAAAAGGTGATAGAGAAGGTCCTGTCTGCTGAGATCCTGGAGAGTTGCTGGGGTCAGCCAGAATAGGCGTAATTGGGTAGATGAAGAAATAGTCTGCCCTGGCATATGGTACCTTTCTATGTTTTTTCTGGCCTGGCATATGGTACCTTTGTGTGTTTCTACAGCTTTGTATGTCTATGTCCAGGTAAAATTGCTTTTGTCTGGAGTAACCATCCTGCAAAGGGCAGCCATGGGAACTGTGTGTAAGACTGACCGACAGAGGAATTCTTCCCCAATTGGGCAGAGTCCCATGTTGCAGAACATGGAAAATAGTTACTTGTTTGGACTCTTGGAATCCCACAACCAGCATAGCCAATGCAAACGAGTAACTTTCCAAGCTCTGTCTTATTTTACTAAGGCGTTTTCTTCTTTGTGTTAGGTTTTGTCTTCTTCTGTACCTCTTTCCCCTTTGGTTATTTGTGTCTATGACAGAGTCAGATTTGAACACTAACATTTGCCAAGCCAACATTATTGGTCATTTTCCCCTTTTCCCCCCCTTTTTCTTTTCTTTTTTCTTTCTTTTCTTTTTGCTTTCTTGGTTTTTCCTTTGAATCACGTGATCAAGACTTCCGCCTCGCTTTAAAAAATATCCTGGCATACACAGTTTGAGCCATTTTGTTTACCTACAAGATTCTGCCCTTTGCAGTTTTTGTGTGCCCCTTCCCTGTAAAAATATTCATTTTGGCAACACTGTTTGAAATGATGCTTCCTTTTCACATTACACCCCACCGTGGTTTCCAAAGAGGCTCATCACTTGAGCCAGAATTTGTCTTCATTTAGCTTGTGTGTGAACTTCCCACCCTGTTCCAGCTTACCCTTTGCGTTGGTGGATAGTATCCCACGGCATTGTCTGTTCCAATCAGCCTTTCTTTCCTGGAAATGGGTATTGGCAGAAGTGGGGGAATAAGTTAATGCCTTTCTCTGGCGTGATGGCCCTCCAGAGGTTTTGGCCTACAGCTCTTTATCAGCCCTTTTGGCACAGGCAGTGGTGACGGATTATGGGAGCTTGTGTCCAAAATATCAAACCTTCCATGACTTAGTGCCCTCGAGATCTTTGTACAACAGCTTCCGTCACCCTGATCCTTTTCACTGCTGTTTTTGCCCTAATGAGTTTGTTAGAGAGTGCTGCGTGTCACTGTTGTGTACTATATACTATCACACCTTACCGCTACGCCATGCTGGACCCACTGGGTCCCATCCAGTTTCAGAAGCTAAGCAAGGCTGGGCCTGGTGCTTGGATGGGAAACCTCCAGGGATCTTCAGGTGTGTGTGTATATATGTGCCTTCAGGTGCCCTGTAGACTTCTGGTTGACCCTATGAATTTCATGAGGTTTTCTTAGGGAATACTCGGGTGGTTTTGCTGCTTCCTTCCTCTGAAATGTAGTTTACAGCACCTGGTACTGGACTGTATGGACCAGGGGGGGTCTGACTATATAGAGAGAGCACCACCCTATCCTATCCTATATAACTTCTAGCTGTAAATGATTTCCTTTTTTCGCATCACACCCCTCCGTCACTCCTGTGGAGGTTGCACGTCAGGCCGGCCATTTGCTTTCTCTCGAGTGGGTGTGGGGAGGAGGGGTGGCGGTGGGTGAGAAAAAAAGACTGTGCGCATTCTTGCACACTTTTGGAGCACAAATGTTCCGTTGCTTCAAACATTCTCTGAGGTCATAGGCCGAGAGGGTGCTGTGTGCTTTTGAAAATAACTTCCCTTTTGAGGGCAGTTATCAGATACCCCTATGGGGTGAGCTACAGCTGGTGCGCCTTGGTACTAACATAATCCTTAGAATGGTGTCTACAGGACACAAATGCTCCCCCTCAGTATATTTAAAGGGACACACCTGTTTGGTGACAGCTATGAGATGCCTTGGGAAGGGAAAGGATTTGATTGGGGAAATGAAAGGGGTTTGTTCACTTTTAACCCATATTTTGTGGGTGTTCTTCCTCCTCTCCCTTCACATTTCTGGCCAGGGTGAGCAAAAAGCAATCTCCCCAAATTCTCCTCTTTTTTTTTTTCCAGCTGGAAAATATGAGGAAAGGTGGAAAGGAATGTTTCTGTAAAAGCTTGGAAGAGAATTTAAGGGTAGACAACAAATGTCTTCAGCAATTTGGGGATGTGTTCAAAACGCGCTTAGAAAATTCCTCAGAAAATCGCTTTCAAGCATTTCTATACATCTATGACAACCTGGTGTTCTCCAGATGCATTGACAGACAACACCCTTCATTCCCATCACGCATGGTCACTATAGTCCAGTGTATCAGGAGGGCACTGAGTTGAGAAAGCCAGGCTTAAGGCAACTCATTCTCAAATTACACCCCTCACTCTTGGATTATTTGAACCAGTGCTCCCAGTCAGCAGCAGTTCTTAAGGGATCTGCTCACAAAATATCTCCCTGTCCTTTTCTGTAGCCAGACAAAATCTCTGGGGTGAAAATAAATGGCAGTTTTGTATTCCCACGGGGATAGCAATCCAGCTGTGTTGCTTCAGGGAAAGACGCTGAGCACACTTTGTCTTGGCCCAATCTAAGCTTCCATCAAATCTGCATTTGGATGTTATTAATGTGAGTTGGGGGTTATATGTAAAATGCACACACGCACACACACGCAAAATGTGCTTCTGAGCATCCCAAATACATATGGCGATGTATGCATTTGTTTGAGTTCTGACCCACTTTTCAGCAAAGGTAGGCATGGAAAACAGTATTAAAAGCAATTTAAGTCCATCACAGAGTTGTAGTATAAAAAATGAAAGATAATGCGAGTGTGTGCCATGGCAGTTTTGTCTGGGCCCTGAGAGTTACTGAGTTTAATCCTAGGTTCTGGGCTCTTTTCTCCAGAGGTAGTTGCTAATGGACATTGGAGGGAGGTGTGATGGTAGAAGATGCTAGGCCGTAGCACCAGGGATTTGGTGTCTGCTCTTCTAGACTCCAGGCCTAAGTAACTTCTGCAAACAAGGGAAAATCGGCAGAAAGGGATACAAACACACACATACATGCACAAAAGTCATTCTCTTTCTTTCTCTGTATGGCTGCATTGATAAGAGAAAGGTTCCCTGTAATTTAATTTTGTTTGTATGTTTGTTTCTGTAAAAATCTCAATAACATCTGAGTGGAATTTGACTAATATTCCCCTCATTAAGAAAAAACAGTATCTTGAGTATGAAAGGATAGAGACTACCCAAAACTTCCAAATTAACTGAATGCATGGCAATTTAAACAAGAAGACCAAAAGAGACATTTTTGAGCTGAGTGGGTTGTCTCAATCCTGATTTTAAATAAATCCAGATGTTCTCCAGTGATTTGATTTTGTTTGATGTGATTTTTCACCTTTATTGATTTATTTGCTTAAAGTATTTAACGTCACCCTTCAGCAAAACCTATTGGGTTAGCGTGTGAAAAAAGATGCTATGGGCCAGTCTAAAATTATAAAATCTGCATTTAAAACAAGCTGAGCAGAGCAGCGCCCTGGGCGATGAACCTAAACCTGAATCCTGTCGTTAATCTGAATTGGAGGAGACACATTGAATCGGTGAGATTTACCTGTGTGTTGAGTCACCATTCAACAGGTAATTCAGGGCTAACTTGAGAGAGATTAAGACCAAAGTATTCAGGTTTATATTATGGTTGGATTGCTTCATTTTGTTTGTTTCATTTTGTTTCATTATTACAATTATAAACGGTTTTGCTTCCCATGAACTCAAGGCTTTCTTCTTCGTACTGTCTCATGTATTGCAGCCGCTCCAGTGTTGAAGCTTTTAATTGTGGCATCCTGTTAAGAGTTTCAAATATTTTCCTCCTAAAGTGGAAAAAAAGAATTAAAAGCAGAAGCTTGCTTCAACTTTTGTATAGAAGTGTGAGTGGACTTCTTAAAGCACTACTGTTTTATAAGTCGTGTCCCATGTGCATCTTCATTTAGCTTGACATCCTCTTAGTCCCAAATAGAGCAGACCCATTCGATCAATTGTTGAATAATGAGTCAACACATATGTAGATGTCACTAATTAAGTGAGTCTACCCTAGACAGGCTTTACAATAGGTTTTAGGCCTTGGTGTGTTTGAAAATCTCTTTCAGTTGTCTTGATCTAACGCATTCCTAATTCTTTATAATCTTGCCATTTAAAAAAAAAATCGTGTTTTGTCTTTATTCCTGTCTATAGTTGGGACAAGTGACTTGTCTCCACTATAGTTTGTAGAATCCTCAGCCAGGTAGCCAGTGGCTGGAGAATTCTGGGAGCTGTAGTTCAGAGAAGTATCTTTCAGAGTATTTGCTTCCATCCCTCCCTATTCAAATACAATAGAGATCAGTCCCAGTTTCTGTTTGTTCAGTTCCATCACTGCCCCGCACTATTATTTGGGAGTCCATGCCTCTCTCTTTTTTTCTTTTTTTTAAAGCTTGCAATGGGATAGCTAATCAGTTTGATATAAGGAGCTTAACTGGTGTTTACTGGGATCATGGGACTGAAAGCCCTAAAAAGTCAACTCCTAAATACCGTCACAGAAACCAGATGCCATCTGTAAGCCTGCCCCTGCTTTGCCATGGAGGCCAAACTGGTTTGGCTTGCCTGTTGGCTCGGCCACAACCCTAAACATGCTAGTGGGGAAAAACAAAAATCCCCTCTTGACTAAATTGTGTAACTGCTTCAGAAGTCTAAACCTGCATCTGCTGCCATTTTAAGTCTACAGTGTATGCTGCAATATTTATTTTTAAAATATGCTGTGTTAACAGGCCAAAGAGCCTCAAGGCGACCTAATTCCCCCTCCCCTCAAAAAGCGCTCTGTCAAAGCAGATTCAAAAACCTCATAGCTCAGTCATATTCCTCTGTGTGTGTGCATGCAGCCAGTCTTCCCAGCATGTACAGAGAACAAAAAGTCCAGATCAGGCTCAGTTAAATTTCTTCAACGTTTATACCATAATTTTTCTTGGAGAAGCTCAAGACAGAGGCAGATGCCTTCTTCCAATACTTATTTTCATGGACAGAAAGCGAAATGTAGACCAACTGAACCAGGGTGATATAGCGGTCTTGAGTGTTGGACTACGATTCTGGAGACCGGGGTTGGAATCCCGAGTTGGGCCCGGACACCCACTGAGTGACCGTAGGCAAGTCACACTCTCTCAGCCTCAGAGGAAGGCACAGGCAAACCCCTTCTGAACAAATCGTGCTAAGAAAACCCTGTGATAGGGTCGCCGTTAAGTTGGAAACAACTTACAGGCTCACCCAACAGCAACAAAGAACCAACAGAGGTACCTTCCTTTTGAGTGTGGTGATAACGAAACTTTCAAGGTTTACTGTTGTAACAGTTCACGTGGAGGAAATCAGAAAACAAGGAAATCAGTCAAGCAGAATTCTTCTTCTGTTTGATGGCATTCCTGCTTCACTCTAGCTGGTAGTTTAAGTGTTAATTTAGACATGCAAGATTGTTTGTATCTCTAATTAAAAAAGGAAGGTTGCATTTTAGTTGACCAAAGAGCTGTCATTAAAGCACAAGTGGGCCTTCCAAGTCTAAATCTCAGCAGGAAGAAATCAACGTCATTGAGTCCCAAAAAGTTTACTCTAAGTTAAATTCACAGGGTTTAGAGTCAAGTCCTGTAAACTTAGTTGCACAATATTATTAATGGTTTGAAGTTTTTGGACGTCTGTTTTACGATGGAGTTTTGTGTTGACTTCTTTGACATAAATAAGAGGAAAGAAGGATATGGGACATGGCTGTGGATTCTCCATAGGGATATGTGACTGTGGAGGTTGTCATTACATACTCCTAAGTTTGCAAATAGACCACTATATCACTGAAGCCTGAATGCTTTTCAAAGGGGGTGGTCTTATTAACAAATCCATGCTTTCTATCTTTGGCTGTGTCATCTCCTGTTGCCATATGTAAGAACGGCTGGTGATTTGTTGTAAGAGTGGTTTGATGTCTCACCTGAGGATTTCAGAACTTTTGTAAATGCTTAATTTGCCACTGTGACATACTGAATTGCATTCAAGGAGAGTCTTTGTGAATTATTTCAGTATAGCTTTTAAACATGGTTGAAAAAACACTTTCTTGACAGACATAATGTTTGATGTACCTTACAAGCTGGGTTTCCCAGGATTTTCCAATGAGCCAGCATAGAATTCCCATATAGATAACAACATAAAGTGAGTTTTGAGATGGTCGATTTTTCTTGTTTGCCTCCTTTTGCTTTCTTTCCTCTTTTCCTTCCAGTAGCAAATTAATCTAAGAATATGGTTCTATTTTTAAGACAAAAGAGATCTAAAATAACTGGATCTGATATCAACCCAGTTGGAGGTCACAGCTTTTATCAACATTTGGGCTTGGTGTCACAGCTGATGAAATAGTGCCTGATTTTTACTTTCCTTGTGACCGGAAATAGAAATTTCTTCTGAGTTTTTTTCTTCTTTTTTCTTTTTTAGCTGCCTGTTTTTGAATGCCAAGTATTTCTCAGCATTTTGAGCCTGTGAAAGAAGCCCTTCTTGCTTGTTCAGCCCTCGGGGTGTGCAGGTGTATCTGGGTAGAACTTTTTCTTATTAATCCGGTAGCTGTGGGAAGGGGCTGTATTGGGGTAGGGTGGAGGTTTTTCTGCGCATACCTAGGCGCCTCCCCCATTTCTTTTCTGGCCTCTTCATTTAGGGGAAACAGCCAAGAGCAGAGCAAATATAAAAGGAAGACATAAATTTTCCATTATTTGTTTTCTGCAAGTATGGCAGCTGCAGTCTGTGGAACAAAGGGTGAGAAAAGCTTCATTTGGCATTCTCCTTCTCATTCCCTGAGAGCAACAGCAGTTCCCACCCTACAGCTCCCATAATGTAATCTTTAGCCGTGCTGACTAGGGCTTCTAGGAGCTAAAGTCCAAAAACCTTTGGGGACCCAAGGTTGGGAGCCAGTGGTTTTGACTGTGATGGATGTTGACTGGGCCACCGGCATGATGCAGTGGTTGGAGTGTTGGAGTCCAGCAGACTAGAGTTCAAATTCCTGCTCTGCCATGAAAAGCCATTGGCTGGCCATTGGGCAAGTCGCACTCTCTCTTAGCCTAGAGGAAGGCACTGGCAAACCCCCTTTGAAGATACTGTGTCAAGACATCACTCGGACATGGTTGCTGTAAGTTGGAGTCAACGTAAAGGTACATGGTTGAAGAATCTCTGCTACATGGTTGAAGAATCTCTGACCCTTTAATTGGACTCAAATTCCCATCAACTCCCACCAGCCTGGGTATTGGTGGAAGGATAATGTGAGTAGTTATTCATCATTATCTAAAGAACCACAGGTTTTCCACCCCATGCTCTGTGATCTTCATGTCTCTGGTAAGAGTGGTCTGCCCCTTTCATAGCTCTCCCTCCCCCAGTTTATTGCAGGCAGTCATTTCTCATCTGGTTATTCCCAAGGGCTTGCAGCCCTCAGTGGAAAAAGGTTCACTAGCCCCGGGCTAGGGTGTAGATCAGGGTGAGCAACCTTGCACTGTAGCCAGCTTTCCCGAGGCCACAATCTAGGCTTGTTCGTTTCCGTATGATTCTATTGTTTGGTGGTCTCCCACTTTTTATAATGTCCTGCTGCCTCCATTCTAAAAGACTGATACGCCTCTCCTACGGCTTAGTTGGTGACAGCAAGAGCTTCATCCAACAAAAGGAGGCTGGTATTTTTAACCCCGCTCTTTGGCCCTGCCTACCACTGAAACGTAGCTCCCTCAGAATTTCTCTTGGGTTGGGTTTCCCCAACCTGGACTCAGTCACAGATGGAAGTTGTGTGGTCTGTCTCACACATGCAGCTGCCAAGCTGTCTTTGTGCCCTCTTAACTTCACCATCCCCCATTAATTTTACTTAAAAATGAGAGGTGCTGCACATGAGATGCCTCCAGGAACAAGGATTTGCCTCTACAGCAAGGTGTACCTCTGTAACCAGGTCATGTTTTTTGCAGAATCTTCTCCCCCAAAAGTAGATACGTGTTCTGTTTTTTTCACACCAAAAATGCCCTTCCAGTCCCTTCCTGGTTCCCATGCAGGAACTAGTGCTCCTCACTTCTCAGCCGTGCCCCCCCCCCACATCCTCTGTTTTGTGTGAGAAGCTGAGAGAGACAAAGAGGGTGAAAAACAAAATCTACAAGGGCATCTCATAGAGCGGGTTGCGGCTAAAGATTTGTCCTGAGTCCACCATCTACTGGTGTAATAAAAGAACTTAACAAAGAGGGCTAGAAACTTGGCTATATTTGTTTTGGCAAGGCAAGCAAAAACTAGAGATCCACGGAAGTTTAAAGCAGCTGCCAGATCTTGTGTCGGGGAAGCAAATATCTCAGTTTTCTTGGGATTGCAGCAGGGTATGCGTGTGTACATGCGTGTGTTTTGTCATACCCTGACGATATATTAGTCGAAAAGCAACTAGCCTAACAACTGGGGGGTAGTTTTCCTGGGTGAAAAAACTACCCCTAGTTCTTTTGAATAGCATTAGTCCTATCTCATTAGGCAGTTTCCGTAATGGCAAACTCAAGACAGAATTTGTTGATGTTCTGTACCAACATACCCATGACAGTTGTCTAGGCAGTTATCACGGGCAGCCTTCTCATAACACCCTGGCTCAGAGGATCCACCTAGAGCCAGGCAATGGAGAAACAGACGGTTCAGTGCTGGGAAGCCTCATTCTTTCCGTGACGCATTTTCTGTCTTCCCTCACTGCAGCTGCACTGCTCTCACCCGAACATATCTTGCAGGTTTGTTGTTAGGATGTGCAGGTCAGTAACATCTGAACAACCATGGGTTCCCCAACCCTGAGATATGGAAAAGTCTACAGCTCAGCCTAGTTGCCTCCATATGCCCCCCCACCCCCCCCACCACCAATAGCTTGAAAATTTCCAGAAATTTTACATCTCTGAGGATGATGCTTTGAGTCCTCTCTTACCGTTGCTGAGTAAATGGAGGGGTCAGCATGTCATTATATTCATTTTTCATAAAAGGGACTTTGCAAAGCTGTGTTTCTGAATCCCTAGGTCTGAAGAGCTGGGACTAAATATGTTTGCAAATAAATAAACTTTGCACTCAGCTACAAAGCTTGCTGAGAGACCCTGCTCTCACCCTAACATATCTTGCAGGTTTGTTGTTAGGATCAGGTATGGGCAAAGGAGGTAGATCGTCTAGCAGTGTGGTGACGCTGTGAGAATGACATTGGGAGAGGTGGGCATGACAAAGGCTAAAGGCCAGTGTGGGGAGGCATTGGATGTGGCCATGTAAGTTCCCCAAAGCTGGCAAGAGGAGAACTTAGTGCAGTGGGTGCTTAACCTTTTTGGAGGGTGGGGAGAATGTACTGAAAGCTATGGGCCCCTCCACAGAAAAATGCAAGTAAACAAATACACAGGCTTCTGCATACAGCTTGTTTTATCGCATTGGAAGTGTGTTCCCTTTGCAAAGATGAGTCAGTAAATAAATTTAAAAAAAATCACAGAAGGCACACACATTTTTTACTGTAAAATTACAATGGCAGAAAAAAATCCAAATGGAAATCAAACCAGTTTTGTTCTGCCTGGTTCATGGGTCCCGGAAGCACGCCTATCTGTGGATCCCAGGTTTAGAACCCTGACGTAGTTGGAAGATGCGCAATGCCAAGGGTTCCACATCGTTTTTTCCGACAGGCGTTCCCCTCTCCTCCAACTCCTTACAAGTAGAGGTTGCTTACAGACATCTCCGAAGTAGCAACCATATTTTTAAGCGTTCAAGGCACCCTCTTCAGCCGTCTGTGAGAATTTTGCTGGGAGGAGGAGAGAAGGCCCAGGTCGAGACTTCTCTTAAACTCTGACCTACAGAGAGCATATTGCCAATGTTTGGTTTTGGCAAGTAGGTGATTGTTGCACAAACAGACCAATAAAAACACCATCCGTTGACTCTGTACGGGTTTTATGAGTCTAACAAGCCATCCAAGTCTGGAGATCTCATGTCATGTTTGCATAGAACAGTTTTCACACACTGATCTACTGCCGTCTCCTTTGTAGAGGTTCAGTGAAGCTGTTCTCTAGGCAGTCTTCAGAGAGACTTTGGAAGCAAGGAACAGGGAGCAAAACTACTGTGGGTTGGGACCTGCTAATCCACATGTATGTTCAGTCTCTGGTCAGTTAACAGACCTAGTGAGCATAGACTGGGCAAATCTATTATCATTAGTTTTCAAGAAAGAGATGTGGGTAGAAATTCTTTCCTGTCAGGTTTACCATTAGTTAGTTTTTGTTCATGTCCAAAAATGGCACCGTGGCCTCTTTTAGTGAAACAACCTACTGCCTACACATTTCGAAGGTTTTCTACACAATTCATTGTTCAAGCTTGGCTTGGCTTCTCCTGCCCTAAACTCTGTCCTAGACCAGAGGCTCCTACCGTGAGCATAAAAGTCTATAAATACTCTATAACAAACAGTTTTTGACTTTAGTTTAGTTCTCTGTGAGCCTCTTTCTTTCCTTTTGTCCAACATTCTTATTAAAAAGACATATATTTTTAAGTCTTTTTTACCCGCTCTTCTTCCAAAGAACATACGCCTGAGTTTTCTTCTTTTCCTTTCCCCTCAATATCCTCTTTTTCCTTTTGTATCACACCCTTTTAAGATTATAAGCCCAAGGGAAGGGATTGTCTTGTCTTGTTTTTATTGATATGTAAGCTGCTCTGAGAGCTTTTTTTTTCTCAAGTGTACAGCAGCACCTAAATGCTATAAAATCCTTTATTAGTTTTTAATAGAAATTCTTAGGCCAGAGGTTTTCATTGAGGGGATGGAGGTGTGTTTAGGTGTTATTACCTCAAATCATAGTAGGGGTTCACCTCAGTTTGAGCTAATAAAACCTTAAACACGGGTTTATTAAAAGCTCTTCCTTTTAAAAATTATTTGGAAAGTAAAATTAATTCAATTTTTTTTTAAAAAAAAATGAAGTCTCCTCCATTTAAAAATTCCTGTAGGTGGATTGGGAACGTCAAAGAGGCCAAGCTAAAGCTCATTTATTTGCCGTGCTGTTTTTTTGTGAGTGCAAAGATAAGTTTTCTGTGGAGGACACCATCATCTGAGCCCCCAATTGTTGCAGTGGGAAAGTGGTACATCCTGTGAGCATCGGGCGGTAGTTCTGGAGAACATCTGGGCAATCTTTGATCCTTGAGATGTTCTGGATTATACGTCCCACAGTCACTTTGCTGGGGAGGGCTGAATGAAGTTCTAGGCCCAAATAATATTTGGGGGTGGGGCAGAGCTTCACTACTCCTGCTAGAGGTAGTTGAAGGAGAAAATATATTTATATTGAGATATTGGAATACCTAATTCAAAGTAAGTGTAAATGAGGTGGAAAGAGAAAGAAAGAAAGGCAAGACTGTTTCAGCAAAACATTATTGTTGAATATTTTTAAGAAAATCTCAAGAGTGTGTGTGTGTGTGTTCTTATTTTTGAAAGAGGTCCTCCTTGAAATGGTTGGTCTCTTTTGTAGGATGAGAGTTGAGGGGGGCGGATCCTTTGGTGGGGAGAGTTGAGGCTCGGGATGGGAACATAGGACTGTTTCTCTTTCTCCTGCGTTCTGATTTTTGAAACTTTGCATCCTTGAAGGTATTTGCAAATCTGGTAAATTGTTCAGAAATGAGCTAAAATGAAGTCCTTACCTATTCCCAGTTGAGGCAGAAGATAGTGGAGAGACCTGACAGGTGTTACATAAAAGGCTTGTGTGATGTTTGAAGATCCTTAACCTGAGCTTCTGGTTTGTACGCATGAGACATAAGACAGCCTCTCCAGTGATACATCTGAGTGATAGGTTCCAGTAACAATACCACTGTTAACATTTCTTTGTTCCCTGTAATGAAACCTTCTCAGGGTTTGCAGCATCAAGAGCTTCATTAAATATCTGGTTGAATATGGGCAAAAGCCCTCCCGCTTTACTCTTTCCCATTTCCCAAAGCTTGAGATGGGTTTGCTGAGTTTATAGCAACATTTGACTGTTGTCTTAGATGGTCTTTTTTTTTTTTAAATCTCTCTTCTTTCTTTTTCTTTTTAATGGATGTTTCGATTTTGATTGCGATTAATTGCATTTAACAGTGATCCCTGCTGGTGGTTCTTTCAGCCTCTGTGCAAGCCCCATTCTATTGATGGCCTGTTGTGATTTCAATGGAACACCATGGGATATCCCTGGCCCGTCGGGCAGCACTGGATGGAGGTGCCTTTAGCCCTATGTACCTGCCATGGTAAGCAGCAACAAAGCGGGATTAACCTGCGTTCCTAATGCTCAGGGTCTCCCCTCATGCAGCAGAGCCACCTTCATCCTTTCCACCTTCCCTTCCTCCTCCCCCCCCCCGCTTTGATGCAGCTATTGCACCAGTTAATTTTGCTGCTTCTTTTTGTGACTGTGTGTGTGTGTGTATGTCTTGGTCTTGCTTTCTTTCCCCATGGATTTGCTTTACCCAGACAGAAATTCAAGGCTTCATTGAGTTGCTGCCTTTTCCCCCAAAGCTGCCTTTGTGGGCTGTTTTTGATTAGCCCTTCCTCCCTTGGTTATATAGTGTCTTTGTGTGTTGGCTTTTTGCTGTGCTCAAGAGCTAGGGGTGGGGACTCGTTTTCAGTCCAGGAGCCAAATTCCAACTGGGGAAGGGTCCCTGGGTAGCATTTCAGCAGTGGCTGGGGCAAGATGTAAAACTGCCCAGTTTGGACATTTCCCCCACGAAACCTGTGAAGCTTAGCTCAACTCTGTATATTCAGTTCTACACATCCTATATTTCACTAGGGCAACAGTTTTTGGGGCTGCAGACTAGAACTCGGTTCCATGAGGGTGCATCCTGGGTTGCACATAAGCTTTTATCTCCAAACACAGATTGGCAATATCAGAAGGACCTAGCAGATAGGGAATCCCTGCCAGTCAGATGAGGCACTTCTGTGGGCAGCTCTCGCCGCTATTCTGCTCCCTCCTTTCTTTATTAGAGCAACCTAATTTAGGGGAGAGGATTGAAAGATTTTTCATTTTGGCTATTGTGAAATGGAATCAGAAACCTGGGAAGATAAAACTGTAAATCACCTAGACATCTTCCATCAGACCCAAACCTCCTTTTTTTGCCTATCCCAGTTCTGTCCTAGATCAGTGCCAAAGAGTTGTATTGCCTACTGCTTAAAATGGCTTGGATTGGGTTTGGAAATACAGTCAACCCTCCAAATCCGTGGATTCTGTATCCATTTATCAGCCAATGACAGCTTGCAAATATCCTCCCCCTGCAAAAAAAAAAAAAAAATCCAAAAAGCAAACTTTGATCTGGCCATTTTACATAAGGGACATCATTTTGCTACACTGTTGTACATGATGGGACTTGAGCGTCCACGAATTTTGATATCCCACGGGGGGGGGGGGTGTCCTGGAGCCAAACCCTAGTGGATACTGAGAGCCTGCTGTAGAAATGCCTAGAAATGTGAAACCTGTGCCTGAAACTGTCAAAGTCGACAGGAAAAAACATGGTTATGAATATACACAGAGAGATGGAATTTTTAAAAAAGTAGAAAGGAATCCCTCCCTCCCCCGAACCAATTCCTATTCTCTTTTGGCTATTTAGAAGTCAAAATCGCTTCCGGGGTACTTCGCTCTGTGGCATTTTGTAGGCCTCAGTTACAAACCCTGTTTGGGGACCTTGTTATCCATGTGTAGAAGATACTGCAGCATGAAAGGGCTGGGTTCCCTCAGTCTCATCTCTGCCCTCGTTGCATTGAAAGGTGGCACTTTGTCCTAGAAAATGCGGAGGTGCTCTACAACCCAGGCCTGTCTAAGCTTGGGGGTTGGTGTGGTGGGATACATGGGGGACGACTTCTTCCCCGTTCCTTTCCATTTCTTCTACTGAACAGAGCTTCAAAATGTTACTTTTTTGGACTATAAATCCGAGGATTTCCCACCACGATGGATTCTAGCCATGATGGCTGAGAGACTTGGGAACTGCAGTGGGGGGGGGGGGGAGCTGTTTCCGAGCATCTTCTGCCTTAGATTTGATAATGTTCTAGACATTGGTGCAAGTGTAACCATCTTCCAGGAGACTTGGAGGGTGCGAGCGATGCAAAGTCAGAGCCAAATCAATTTGGCAGAGAAACAGCGAGCTCCTGGCTTTTTTCCTATAGTCAGCAAATCCCACAGCAGCCGTCTGCTTTTCCTCCCACCCCCACTTCTTAAAATGGTTGTCACTGTTTGGTTTCCCTCACCCTGTTTGTGCCACTGACCCTCAGATTTTTCATTGCCCAACATCCTCTTGCACGCCCTGCCGGCTTTAACTGTTCTTTCCGTGCAGAGTGAGGGGCAGCCTTTGTTTCTGACGATGATTTTCTTTTCAGCCAAGCTCCTCTGGTTGTGAGGTTATTTTGCCTTGACTTGAAGATTCTGTGACTGCTTCTCTGTCTCTGAGTATTGAACTCCTTGGATTTGTAACTGTAGGAGCCAGGACTTGGTCTGGAAGCTGCACCTTTGTTGCTCTGTTCATTTATTTAAGCACCTTTAGCCCTGGCTGTCCAGCCCGAATTGCTGTCAAGAGTGGCTTGCAATTGCATCAAATCAGTCCTGCCCTCAGAGCTAAACCTAGTCCCAAAACAGAAATCTATGGCTAACTGTAGAGCACATCCTTGCCATCTTCATGTGAAAAGATCTTGGAGGGAAAAACGCTTTTGTGCCTGCCCTGGAGAGCCCCTGACAGTTAAAAGTTGAAGAGAGACTGACCTGATGCCCTTGAGATGTTTTAGGGTACAGCTGTACAACATGTTGGCTGGAATTTATAGGAATTGGAGTTGAATACTTCAGGAGGAACTTCAGGTTGTCTGTCCAGATGTTGTTTTGCTTCACTCTGCCTGAATTCTTGCTTGGGCATTTCTTCTTCTATGTTCATACCCTGTCTTCTGAGGAGGAATGAACTCATTGGCCACCTTGCCTCCTGTTGTGTTCCTGGCGATATCGTCCTTTGGATGGTGGGGCTGAACTACTGACTACTATGCTTGTATGGTTTAGAACCCTGCATGATGGGGAACTAAACAGGGCCAAAGAGAACCTGTCATGAGTTTCAGCTGCTTGGACCCCTTTGTATCCCCTTACCCGCGATGTTGCCAGTGTGCCTTGGTAACAGCACAAAAGATACGTCTTGGTGAATTTGTCCACCCATTGTATGAAGGTTCGTTGTCTGTAGTGTTTTACTGATGCACTGGAGTACATAAGCAAAGCTGCACACAAATAACCTCAAGATATATGTCAAATGATTTAGTTTCTTTTAAAAGTTATTGTGTATTCTCAGCGTTCACTTTGGTACTGTTGGGGGAGGGTTGGCGCAACTGAACTGAGAGCTGCAGCGGGTTGTAGGTTAATAGCAGTTTGTGCAAAATTTGGAAATGAAAAACAGAACAAAACCCAGCAGTGGAAAATGGCAGTGGCATCAGCTGTGCTTCAAGAGCCGGGCCGAGTAATTGGAACTCCAAATTCAGATCCGAGAAATTCACATAAAGAGAACTATTTTGTTATTAGGAATGATATTACTCCTATTATTGCTGTAGCAAATGCTATTTAACGTGAAGCGGCATTTGCTGCCGTGTCTCACGGCTGCCATGACAGCGAAGGCCCCCTAACTCGCTACGCCTCACTCAGAGAAAGGACCTTCTTCCTCAGAGCGAGGCTTAAGTATTTCTTGAGTGTCTTGCAAGAGCACCTACAGCTGCTGTCTTGTAATAGCAAATGCCATTTAAAATTGAACAATATTTGCACAGCGGCAAAAGCTGCAGGGCTCTATGTGGGGATGTGGACAGTGGCAGCTGGGTGGCAGTAGCTTGGCGATGGCAGCAGATGGGAGGCACAGTTCGCCACCTGAGCCCTATGTCTTATGATAGGGCCAGCCCTGTTCAGTATCCCTTGAATCTATTTTTTGTGTGGCTGAGAGGGGAGGCTTCCTTAGGCTTTATTTAAAAAGAAAAAAAGATTAAAGTGTTTTTTTTTTAAAGATGTGTCTGCACCCTGGGGCTCTCCTGAGCATGCTGATACCTCCCCGTTTTTTCCCTTCGTGCACTATTTTTAATTCCCCTCCTGTTGGCATGCACCATCTGAGTTTGCTTTTAGAGGGAGTGGTTGTGTGCGTGATGTTATTAGTGTTTTTATGATTGTTGCTTTGCTTAGATAGTTGTTCAACAGCTTTGAGTGATGCGGATGAAAAGCACTGGACGGGTAAATAAAATTAGGGGAAAATAACCAAACCTTGGGGGAGAGCTCCAGCGCTGGAAGGACATGACCAAAATTGCCCCCTACCATCTCTCCGACTTTAACCTAAGCTCAGCGTGTCTTGGCTCCGCTGTAATCTTAATAGACAGCCATTCTCCGATTCTGCCTTGAGGTTCAGCATTTTGCCTGCGCTTGCAGAAGAAACCCTCTCTTTGCTATAGCAACGTCAGCACAAGTTTGCCGATGCTCCTGCTTGCTTGTCTGTTCTGTTAATTACTTTGCCTTTGCTGCTGATCAGGGCCTTGGGGAGGCACACCAGCAACATCTGAAAGAGTGCTGAGGTCTCTCGCAAGACATAAAAAGAACCCTGCCAGATCAGACCAAAGTCCTGTCTACTCCACCATCCTGTTTCTCCACCGTGGCCAGCCCCTAAGGTGATGTACAATGAATAGAAAGCATTAAGTACATGAATAAAAATAATGGAGTGACCCTGGCCATGGTTGGCCCAGGACATTTTGCTGCCTGAACCAAAGGACAAGATGGCACCCCCAACATTCCAGAAGCAAATGGGACTGGCGCTAGACTTATTTTTTCAGTCTTGGCGAGGGAACAGACAGGACACACCATGCCTGAGGGCAGGAGGCCCCATTCTGGGACCATCCCTGAAGCCATCCGCTTCCCAATCTACCAAACTGAAATAGGCTTCGGCTAATGATTATGCTAAAGAAGCTATCGAGATGTTGATTTTAAATATGTGGCCCCCCTGCCTCAGTGCCAGTCCGTTTCCAAAAGTAGTGGCTCTTATAAATCCCGTGGAATGATCGTGGCATGGAACCTGTTCCCTGCTGTGAGAGAAAGTTATAAAGTCTTGAGAGAGCACTGTGTCTCACTGTTGGGAGCAAAAACTGCAATGTTAACATTAAGCTGGCTGGATGAACAGGAGCACCCCCAAATGTCGTGAGGCTGGCAAAACATATTTTGAAGTAAGTAAAATGAGTGTGTATGCCTTCCTGTCTAAAACAGGTCTCCTCCACTTGAGTCCATAGATGTTGTTGGACTTCAACTCCCAGAGGCCCTGTCAGCATGACCAAGAATTCTAGAAGTGGACAGCTAATAAAATTTGGAGACCCAAGCTAGGGAAGCTGCTGATTATGAGTGGTCCTTATCCCCAGACATTGCTTATAATAGGAATAATTGTCTGTAATGTTGGGCTCATCATTTTTCTTGCTTGGTAAGAAAATACGTTTTAGTCCTTGATCTATCCATTCATTGATCACTTTATTTATATTCCACCTTTCTCCCGGGCTGGGACTCAAGACAACTTACAAAAAGACAGCGAATACAATGAAACACATATAGTTTAAAAAAAAACATACAAAATTAGGATTAAAACAGGATGGTCATGTCTGTTTGGATTATAGGAAATTGTCTTAAGCAAGGTCAGCTTAATAGTTCAGCTATTCCAAGTTTCACATGGAACTTAACTGGCTCTCATTTGATGATGTGGCTTCCATCTCCTTGCGTTAGATTTTTATCTTGAGCAGAGCCAGCTGGGGATGGTAGCTTTCTTAGCATCCAGCCACTGCTCCCACCCACAAGCGTGCTTTCTTAAATGAAACTGGCAGCTTTGCCTGGCTTTCAAACGCCAGTTTGTTCGTTGCTTCACTCAGATGCCTTTTGATGTTAAACGCCTAGGCTTGACCTTGCATCTTGCCCAACAGAACTTCTAAAGTTGTCTCTCTTGTATCTGGTTAAACTGGCAGAGCCCTTCATACCCCATTCCTAAAACATTCAAAATTCCAGACTGGGGGAACGCCTTGATTGTAAATCCAGTTCCTTGGTGTAAAATAACAAGCAAGTAAACATGCTTACCTTGGGGTAAAGATTTGTGTGCTCTTGTTTAGATCTTTTCAAAGAATTTGGGACAGGGGACAAGGAGGGATAATGAGGGGTTGGGACCTAGGCGTTGATATTTTCTTTTATTCCCATCTTTCTGCCAGCACAGTACCCTAAGTGGCTTATAACAAGTTTTAAAAAGCAAGGAGAAAGGGTTTGTTTTGAGGAAAAACAACGAGGATGCATTTATTTAGAGCCTGGAAAGTCTGCTTTGGGGGAATTACAATCGCCAGAATTGTTCAACCAGCACTGACCAGGTTTGTCAAGGGATCTGGGGAGCTAGAGTCAAAAAAATTTTTTTTTTCCTTAGCTCTGGTTTCTTCTGGATTTTCATTGTTGACTGTCAGGAAGTTGTTAAGACGAGACCTCATTCTTTGGAAGAGGCAAGAACTTGAGCTGAGCGGCTGAGCAGGGTGTTCAGCATAGTGGCTTCTCCTACGTGACATGCTCTTCCATCAAAACTTTGGCAAGCTCCAAATATCCCTGATTTTCCAAGCATGTAAAAAGCACGTTTATTTGAGCTGAATGTCCCTGTTTAGTCCAACCCAACATCTATTTTGTTCCGACTTCAGAAAAACTTCTGTGGTGCATTGTATGTACTGGGTATATTTTACATTTTATTGATGTATATTACTTCAGAATATTTTTGGTTATAAATTTTTGTAAATAAGTCTTTGCTCCATTCTGCATGACAGGTATTGAACAAGTGCTATCGCATCCCTCTCTATCTTGTCAAGGCTAAACATACCCAATTCTATCAATTTTTCTCTCGCTGTACCTCCTTAGAGTGTGTCTCTCCAGGCACTGTTTTCCCAACTCAGTTCTGGGACTGGAGTCAGACTAAGCAGAAACTAAGCTTGAGTAATGATCAGTGAAGAGGTAAAGTACTGAAAAAGGCTGTAGTCTTTCATGAATGGGTCATGAAAATAGGTGGAATTCGGCCCCATGCTAAGGAAGCACGGGATTTTGTATTGGACACAACATTCAGCAAGTTCTGTCTTCTTTTTCTGGGGAAAAAAAGTTTCTACGGGAGTTTGTTTCTTTTCTAAAACTTTTTGGCGTGCCTTTCTTTCCCCAACAAGACCATAAAGCTGAATCATAGAACAACTGTATCCTGGAGAAGCTTCAAATCTAGGCAAGCCTTGAAACAGAGTAGGTGAGACTTGCTGGAATTTTGGAAGCAAGAGGCCTGAGCAAAACGTATAGCTGGCCAAGGGCAGTGTGTACAGGTTGACCTGTATTAAAAGATTTCAGACTCCTGAGAATAGTGACAAAAGTCCATAGTGTGGGGCTAATGTACACAAGTTGCAAGGAGTGCAGTGGTGCAGAAATAGTAAACTGTTTGAATGGGAGGGGGCAAGTTTTGGGATTCTGCTGAACGTTTCTTGTCATGCTCTCTCCTTTATCCCTGACTTTGGGAGTCTGGACGTTCTAGAGCTCTTGTGTTTATCTTTATGGTTGTATAATCGTTTGGTAGGTGTTTTGTGTTTTTTATTTTGCCTTGTAAAATTACGTTGGGAATTCATTTGTTACATTTTTGAGTAAAAGAAAAACACGCACACAAATTGCAGTTGCCTTGGAAGGAAAAGGTGGTCCTGGGAATCAGTCAGGAAAGCCATACATTCTCCCACCCTAAAACAATTGGAAGGGTTTTTTTTTTTTTTTTATTGGCTGCCTACAATTTTGGTCAGTTGAAAGGACAGGCCCAGAGCCCCGTATTATACGAGTTAGGATGGTAGGCTGCCTCTCTACCAGGCACATTTTTGGTCTACGGGCAAGGCTTGGAGACAGGCTTATGCTTCCTGGGCTTTGGTTGGTTAACTATATATACCACACGACTGCCTTCCGTCTTGGAACGTGAGTCTGTTACGTAGAGTTCCTAGGCTGTCTCTCATCCAGATGCTGAACAAAAAAGCAAACCCCTTCCCATTTAGCTTTAGCTGCACCATCTGATTTTATCCTATGGTTAAGGATCCCCAATGTGGAAATCTGCCTAGGTGTTTTAGAACCATGGCCTGAAATCTTTCGGCTTGGCTATTAGTAGGCCTTTTTTTTTTTTTTTTACTTTTTTGGCTTCATTGTCATTTTTTCCATTTGGCAATGGCATTTCCTTTCAAAGCTGAGCAGTTCTGCTAACACCTCTCTTCTGCTCTTTTTTTTCTCTTTCTTTCATATTTCAGTTGCGCATCGGACCATTGGCAAAGGGCCAGTGCTTTGGTGTGTGTCTAATGCAAATGCAGCAATTCTTGTAGGGCCCGTAATGCAGCAGGCAGCCTAGCTGTATATATTACCTCTCTAGTTCCATCCTGTCCAATTTAATAGCTCCGTCTATAACACGAAAGCTTTTGTGCATCTGCTGCAGGTTCTCCAGCACCTTGGCCACTTTGGCGTCCCTTTAAAAGCTTCTTTGACACCCTCTCTGCTGGATGCATGCCAAGCGAGTTGTGCTGAGAGTGACATTGGAAGAACTGATCCCGTGTTAAAATATTTCCTGGAGACATGTATAGTTAGTGGATGACCAAGATAAGAGACCTCACAACTATGGTGCCAGTGCTACCTCTCTGAAGAGCTCTGCTTTGCTTCTTCCCTGTTGTCTTGCCCTTCACATGCTTGGAGGCTTTTTGGAACATATTTTGAGGTTCTGTGACATCCTGATTTATTCTATTATTGTTAATGGAAGGGCACCCATGAAAGGTCGGTTAAAGAAAGAAAGTTGCAAAATAAACCTGCTGGGGGTGGAGGGAATTATAAGGGCAGCATTAAAACATTTTCAGATCGTGTAAACAAAATCTGCTACAGCTCCTCTTCACCTTGTGCTGGAAGCGTAGCAATGAATGCAACAGCCAACCATGTACGTGGAGGGTGCCATAACCCCCAAAATCTTCTCTCTGCGTGTGTGTGTGTGTCCACACCACTCTGGCTCACCTGACAGCAGAATCCAGAGGTGGGGTCTTAGACACTTGGGCCGACTGGGCAGGCTGATAGGATAAAAGACAGCCTTCCAACGTGGGTAGCCTTTGCCTCCCTCATCACATCTTGGATTCATCACATGAGATATGCAAGCAAACACTGCTTCACCAACTTTCTATTCATTTTGTTTTTATGGCATTCACCTCATTTTTCAAATGTCTGTGTTTCCATTTGTTTTCGGTAGTGAAGCCAGCCAGCTTGCCTGGGTAATTTCCCATGTTTTCAGTCTGTGTGGTGGAAAATATTTAAGCAGTCTAATACCCCTCCCCTTGAGATGAATTTCAAACAGATTGGGCAAAATGTCTCAGTTTGAGACCTGGCAGTTTTTCTGCTCTCCCTCCCTCGCCCCCAAGGTAGCCTTTACATGACCTGTGCGAGCTGTTCTAGCCTTTTTTACTTTTCATCCTAATAAAACCCAGTAATAGTAACAACAACCACAACCCAAATCAATTCAATTGATTTTTCAGCCAGAACTCTTTTTGAGGTGGAGGAAGTTCCGTAAGGGTATGGAATTCCTTTCATTTCATTTCTCATTTGGTTTTTTAAAAATATGACTGCATGGTGTGCTTTCCATTTTGTTCTGCCTGTTTTCCATTTTGCATTTACCTTCCTCCCCAGGAGAAATTCCTTCAGAACTGTGGGGGCATGTCCCCTTCCCATTCATATACCTCTTTTCTTTCATTTCAAGCTTTGCTCAACACTTCACGCTGGGCATGACTGTCCCACTATTCTTTCTAGCAGGTCAGGGAGGAACAAAGTTGAATTATATAAAGAACTGGGTTTGTAGTTCTATGCGGCTATTGATAGTGTGACCCACACTCAGATATATCTAAGCTGAGACTTGTCAACGAATGGTCTAGCATCTTCTGTAGTCTTCCAGGCTTTCCCTGTAATGTGGATTTGTCCTTGAAGCAGAGCTATTTCAAGAGACAAGTCCAAGTTTTGGCTAGGCTTATGCATAAATCTTTCTTTTTTAAAATATCAGGACTTCTTTCACTCTCCTGTGTTGCAGCCATGGTGCTGCTTCTTTGGGGGAAAGGGGCAGGCAGAGGCGAAGACACAAAAGTACTGTTTTATGTTGCAAACCATTAAGCGATTTACTTCTGTGGGCAGCTGTGAAATACTTTTTATAACCCTTGACTTTCTAGGGCTTGTAAAATGTGAGACCCCTCTGTACTACACCTTTTAACTTTGGTGTCTCAAGATTTGTGGTGCTCTGGGATTTCTGTGTATGGAAGGCTTGCCTATCAGGGCCACAGGGATGGTTTAGAATCCAGCTAGTTAATTCATTCTGGATGAGGACAGCCTCTCTCCACCTGGACCCTTCACAAGTTTGGGACTGCAATATCTTTCATTTCTGATAGTCATCTCTCCCCATGCATTTTGTACTACAGTATCCATGATCTCCAGTGGCAAATTGGACCATTTTGGCTGAGGCTGATGGGAGCTGTGGTTGAAAACATCTGGAGGAAGCTGTATTTTGGGTGTGGGGTCCACCTCTTAATGTCATATGCTCCGGCTTTCCACTGTTCTCTGGCAGTTGCCTCTGATAATAATCATCCCTGTTTGGGGACATTTATTTTTAAAATATCCCAAAATAGCCCGACAAGAGTACACTTCCAAGAATCCTTGACAATTTGTTGGGGTTCTGGTAGCTGTTGTTCTGTTCTAAAGGAGTAGAAGTTAAATGACTCTGTTTACTCCATGAATTTATTCTGAGAGGCCTTAAGATTAGAACGATACAGTATTCCGTAAGCTGTCCCTTTCCTTCCCTTTGTACCCCAGGAACTATACCATTCCTGTTCCAGGCCGAATTTAGTCCTGAACAGGAGGAAGTTCCTGCAACATTTTATTGCAGGCCCCACTTTGTTATTTATTTATTGGATCTATACCCTGCCTTTCTCCCAGGATGGGATCCAAAGCGTGGTATCAGAATATGATCAGATGTGGCATGAGACTAACACTGTGTTTAACAAACTTAAGTTTCAAAGCAATTATTAAAAGCAATTTTTAAAAGTCATAGTCATGCAATTGATTTCTTGTATAGCTATCTGTGGAGTGTCTGCAGGAATGGGAAACTTGCAGATACTGTTTATTACTAAGCAAATTGCACATTAGTTGTATCCAGTTGTGTCTGTTTTTAGCTGAGCCATGTGTGGAATATATGGAAGCAGATGTTGACACGGATGGAAAAAGGACTCACCGTTTTTGTACTTTCTGCTATTTTTCCCAGGTGATAAGGTGAACAGTGAAAGGAAGAGAAGGTGGAGATGGAACTGCCAAATCATGCCAAACAACTGCTGCTGCAGCTAAACCAGCAACGAGCCAAAGGTTTCCTCTGTGATGTGATCATTGTCGTAGAAAATGCCCTCTTTCGTGCCCATAAGAATATCCTGGCTGCCAGCAGCATGTATTTCAAGTCCCTTGTCCTGCACGACAACCTGATCAACTTAGATACAGACATGGTCAATCCTACCGTGTTCCGGCAAATCTTGGACTTTATTTATACTGGCAAGCTCTTAATGACCGACCAGCCTGGTGAACAGAACTTCAATGCTCTCCTCACCGCCGCAAGCTACCTCCAACTACCCGACCTGGCAGCCCTTTGCCGAAAGAAGCTGAAACGCAATGGGCGGTCTTTCGCTGGCAGGGCTGGCGGTGCCCCCAGTGTTGGAAGACCTCCTCGTAGCCAGAGACTTTCCACTACTTCAGTCATAACTCGTTATTCAGGGTCAACTGAGGGGATGAAAGGCTCTCACTCAAAGGAGATGCCAAAGGGAAAGATCTCAGATGATGAGGTCTTCATCAGCAGCTCCAACCAAGAGAATTCTCATGCCTTCAGTAGGGGAATTAGTAAGAATGGCGGAGATGGAAGCAGCAGCAGTGCAAATGGGAGTAGTGGGGACCAAGAACTTGGCCTCGACCTGTCCAAGAAGAGCCCCTCACTTCCTCCAGCAACGTCCCAAGATGACACGCAGCACAGTGAAAGCCAGCGTGGTTCCCCCCGACCTGCCTCAGCCCCCGCAGCCAACAGTGCCTCACCATTCGAAGAATCCACCGCCGGAGCTCCCCCAAGCCTAGCTGACAACTGCGAACCTATGGAAATGGACTTGAGTGAGGACCGCCAGCCCCTTCCTGAAGGCAGCCAACGGAAAAGCCTGCGCCACTCATCCCGCAAGAAAGAGTGGATCAAGAAGGACAGCACCTTTGAGAGGAAGGAGGAGGGTGGCAAAGGCACCGAGGAGAGCGAGGGGCTCCCCAACGGTATCCTCGTGGGCCCCTTGTGTAAGTCGGCCGAGCGGAACCTCAGCCTGGGTGCCTACGGGTCAGAGCTGCCATTTGCATGCAAGGAAGATGTGGAGAACGGCAAAGAGAACAGTGACGACAGTGGGCAGAGCGAGAGCGAAAGCGGTGGGCCCACCAGCACCAACTATGTCTACCGGCAGGAAGGCTATGAGCCAGTGGCCTTTGGGGACAACCTTTATGTCTGTATCCCCTGTGGAAAGGGCTTCCCTAGCTCAGAGCAGCTTAACGCCCACGTAGAGAAACACACGGAGGAAGACCTCTACATCAAGGAGGAAGGGACGTACGACGATAAGGAGGAGGAAGCGGAGGATTTGTCCAACCCCAACCAGCCCTACACGACAGAATCCCGCCCCTTCAAGTGTTCCGTGTGCGAGAAGAGCTACAAAGATCCGGCCACCCTTCGGCAGCATGAGAAGACTCACTGGCTGACGCGGCCTTTCCCTTGCAATATCTGTGGCAAGATGTTCACGCAGCGGGGCACCATGACGCGACACATGCGCAGCCACCTGGGCCTCAAGCCCTTTGCCTGCGAGGAGTGTGGGATGCGCTTTACCCGGCAGTATCGACTGACAGAGCATATGCGCGTCCACTCAGGGGAAAAGCCCTACGAATGTCAACTGTGCGGCGGGAAGTTCACCCAGCAACGCAACCTCATCAGCCACCTGCGAATGCATACCTCTCCTACATAAGCCAAAGACTCTGCGATGAGCTCGGAGCCCACCCGCCATAAACATAACCTTTTCCTAGACTTGCTGCTTTAAAACAAAACAAAACAAAACAAATAAGGGCCATTCCGTTCCCTATTCAGTCATAGGAGGTCTCAACCAAACAGAGCTGTCTGTCTGTCTTTCTGTCTTTCCTTCCTTCCTTCCCCTTCCTGGTGGTTTCCCTTCTTCCATATTAAAAAGAAGAAAAAACCCAGCTAACAAACTCCCCCACATTTTTAAGGTTCCTGCCTACTTGGTGTGCTAGGTCAGATTGTAACAAGAAGTGCCACAACTCTGATAGGTTATGGGACTACGCACCCAGGCATAGAAAGACGGAGAAGGAAGGGAAAAAGGTTCCTTTTCCCGGTCAATGCCAATTGGCAATGCAATGCAGTGGATTTCTGCAACTGAAAAGAGGGGCCCTGGTCACCTCTCTCCCCTCGGCTGGCTTTCTTAGCACTTTGGGGTTGCATTTAGAGAACTCAACTGCAATTCCTATTTCCTTTTTTGTGTCCTGGAGGCAGCCTAGGAAGTAGGCCTTCGCATTCTTCCCGACGGTTGGCCTTACAAGTTATCAGCGAAGTCATTTCTTGTCAACCGTCCTGTTGTTTTTTTTCTCGAAAGTTACCATGTTGGGTATTATTTTTAATTTTTGTTTTTTTGATAGCCGGTTTATAACGCCTCTGAGAAGGACGGAGGCCATGGCCTTTGCTATAGTTTGCGTGGAAAGATTCTGCCGGAAGAATCTTTGTACGCTGCGAGGGGAGCACCGTCAAATTTGGGAAGGCAGCATTTGACACACGCACGCACACACAAACACACACACCCAAGGTGTCCCTCCTTAGCCCCCTTTTCTCCTTTTTCTTCCTCATCTCTCTTTCTTTAGCCTTATCCATGACTGAATGGGGACGGGGTGTCCCCCCCCAGGAATTTCTTTCAAGCAAGCAGGGGTCATCCTTGTGTTTTGTTTTGTTTGTTTGTTTTTCCCCTACTAGTTTCGTATGAATACACTTTGCTTAGAGGTACTTGTGTTATTAAGAGGAAAAAGAAAAAAGAAAAAAACCATTGTTAACATTTATGTAATTGTTGGAACTGGAAGGTGTGAGGTCACTACGGAGTGGGCCGGGAGTGGGTTTGCTGTAGGGCTGGAATTGCGACAAGTTCCTTTAGGTACTTTTTAAATTTTTATTTGGGGTGCGTGCGCGTGAGCGGGTGTGCGTGCGTGTGTGTGCGCGCGGGTGTGTTTTCGCTTTTTCTCCCTCACTAATGGACGGGTCGGGATGGGTGGCCCGTTCCCTTTGCTACCTCTTGAATTCACGAGAACAATAAGATGGTTAGTGAAAAATATTAGGTGTGGCGTTTTGTCCCTCCCCTCTTTGCCCCCCCCTCCCCAGTTGTAAGTAAGTGTATAAAAGTAGAAACTAAATTAAAAGTTAAGGGATTTTTACCACCTCGTCCTTCCATCAAGAAGTCAGCAAAAATAATGATAGAAGCAAAACTTGGCCAAAGACGATAGGTAGGTTGTAAGCCAAAGGCCCAAGTGAATAGCCCTTTAGTGGCCACTGGCTTTCACCAAATTACCGTTTTTTTTTCTATCCACGAGGAAACTTTTTTTTTTTTAAATAAAAAAGAGCTTTTGGGCTCTTTCCAGCCTTGTTTATTGAACCTGGATGCTATAGGGGGAACGTGCCTCTTAACCCCGCTGCTTTCCGGACCCATCTGTGTTAGCAGGCGACATCTTGAGAGGGTAAGAGAGCAATGATGTAGCAGGCGATATCTTAACTAGGCTCCAGAGTGCAATAAGAATGTGGGGGAAGCCCAACCAAAGTGTTTCATATCCTCCCTTTCTGGGGGAGGGTATGGGTGTGTGGTTTTCTTCTTTCTTTTTTTTTTTAATTATTATTATTATTGTTGTTGTTGTCGTCGTCGTCGTTGTCCTTAAGGAAATCTTAATGCATGCACACACAAAAAAAAAAGTTGGATAAATGGAAGAGAAAACTCTCACTGCATCTGTAGAAGATATCACAGCCAACAGCTGCTATAGGTTTAGGAGGAGAGGACAGGGTATCGCCTGCTATTTTACGGCCCCTCGACTTCGTTGGCGTGACCTTTCGTGTAAAAAAAAAAAAAAGTAATGCCCCCCCCCCTTTACTCCCCGTGGGTGGAGTGGTGGTAAAAATTTCGCAGTCCCTTTAGAGTGATCCTGTCTAAATTGAGTAAGGTTTACATTTTTTTGTTTCCTCTTTAACTTTCTTGCTCGAAACCATTGTTCTTTTTATTATTATTATTATTATTATGATTAATATTATTATTATTATTATTATTATTGGTAGGGTTCACCAAAGCCCTATGTCTTTTTTTTTCTTAAAAAAAAAAAAAGAAAAAGAGAAAAAACCTTTTTTGTCTTTAAGTTTAGACCAAAAAAATATAAAAGTGAGTGTGTTCAACTAAAACAAAGATAAGCTTTCATTCCCCCCACCACCACCATATTTTTTTTTCTTTAAAAAAAAAAATCCTGTTAAAAAAGTATTCTTTCTGTAAAAAGTATGTGGGGTCAATTTGAAAGAACTCAGTTCCAAAACTTCATATAAGACAGATTAAATATTACAGATTAAATATAACCACGTTGAGCCTGATCATGTTGCAGGGAATGTCCCCCCCCCGCCCCCCGCCCCGGTCCCAATCCTTCATAACTTACCTCGCTTATCATGAGAGTGGGTGTTTCTTCTAACTCCGTAGAGCCCCCGTTGCTCTAGTGCCGCGGTTTAATTTTCCTCTAGATTTTGTGGGCCACTCTCAGAGCACTAATCTGAAACCATTTTCTCTTTTTTTTCCCCCAATCATAAGATGTTCTCTTTCTTTGAAAAAAAAAATTAACTATCGTTAAAAATACGATCTGCTTTTGTGGGAAGCGATGAAGACAAAATCTTCACCTTGAGTTCTATGCATAGTAAATACGGAGTTCCCAAGTGGCGGTGGGGTTCAGCCCTGCCCCCCCCAGTGCATGGGGAAGCCCCTCTTTTGCTATACTCTAAACTGTTCCCACCCACCCCCGTGAGCTGAAGGTGGAAATCCTTGCTGGCAGTGGACTTCCACACCCTCGACCGCAAGCCACTAACAAAACCGTTGCGCTCACACGTAATCCACCCCTCTTGTGCTGCCCCTGTTGCATTTCTTTCTGCAGGGAGACTGTGGGGAAATCCCATTGCACTCCCACCGTTGTCCACTTGCGGTGGCAACACCCTTTGTAGGGTCGGCACGTGGTTTGCCGGAATCAAAAAAACTCCACGTCACCTAAATCTGTGAATGAGGATCTTGGGATGGAAACCTCCAGCTGCCAGCATTTGCCGGGAGCGCAGAGGCGCAGATGTGAAATGTTAGTTTCCCAACGGTGTTGACCATCAGAGTTTGGCCTGATCCAGCCCCAACCCTCTCAGTTATTGAGATCTTTTCTAACTCTTTGAGATGCCTTCAGAGCAGAATTCTGAGCCAGTAATCTGGTGGCTGAAGTCAAGAGTGGGAGATTTCCTCTGCTTTATTCCTGCCTTCTTATCCTTTCCTGGAAAAGCAGAACGCCGCCTAGCTCTGCCCCACGTGACTTCTTACCTTTCCCGTTGCAGTCACAAAGCGACGGTGACCGTCGTCATTCCGTGCCGTAGTTCTGTGAAGACACCCCACCTCCCTACTTCCTCAGTTTTTCCAACCGGTATTAACCACGAGAAGTATTAGTACAACCAAACTGTAAAGCTGATGTTCAGGCCCGATCAGGAGACTTTCTGCTGAGCCAAGATCGCAGATGAATTCCAAGTGGTAGCTTAGCCGTGAAAGCGATGTGGTCGCATCCAAGGCTGACCGTCAGTAGCATCTGGCCGCTAACCTGGTGGCAAAACCAATACTACGGACACCGTGTCCTCGTGTGGTTGTGTTCACATCATAGTATGTTGCTGCTTGGTAAATGTCCGTTGTTTGTTATCCAAAGAAGAGCCCCAAGGTGTAGCTAGTGTAAAAGTATACTTCAGTCTCTCAGAATTTTTGTTAGACTTCCAATAGTTGTGTGTGGTGAAGGGTGGGGTGAAGGTATTAGGGTTGGTTTGGATTTTATTTTGCTTAAGGTTTGAAGTTTTGGAATCTTGGAAGTATCAAGATCCGTTTTTGTTGGGGGGGTTGTTCATTTTTTTTAAAAAAAAAAAATTATCATCCAAGCAGCCTCCTTTTTAATTTTTATTTCTCCCCTCAGCACTTAAAACTACGACAAAAAGTCTGTGTACAGCGCGAGTATTGTACAAAAATGAAAAAAAAGTGTCTCCTTTTTTCTCCCCCCCCTTCGCGAACGTAGTTGTGTAGACTTGTGTTCCATATGCCGAATTAATGACTTCTTTCCAAATTGTGACAATAATAATGAAAAAAAAAACGTAATAATACTCAAAACTTCAGGGACTGTCCAGGGCTCCTTTAGAGGGTCCGGACACTCAAAACTGCATTTGTACGACATAGTATTGTATCAAGCATTTTCTGTATTTTAATGAGAAAGCAAAACACTAGTTTCATATTTAAAATTTTAAGAGTTCTAGGGTTAGGGTGGGGAGGGAATTGCATTTTTGGTTTTGGTTTCTTTTTTTGTTTTGTTTTTGAGATACAAAAAGAGCCTCCTGAGGGGAATAATTTTTTTTTTTTTTAATGTAACGTTACAGAGGCCTGGCAGCTTAACTATATGTTTTAGTCAGTTTAGATCCAGAATGTTTTCGGAGTAACAGGAGAGGATAATAAAGAATAAAGTAGGGGAAAAAAAGTTGTATTAAAAAGATAGCTCATACCCAAATTCACAAAAACTATTTTTTAAACCAAAGCACATTTGAATGAGTATGGAACCTCACTTGGCTCAGAAAAAAAAAAGAATTAATATATTTATCTCATTGTTTACATAAACTTTTACAGTTACAGACCTCAACAGATCTTAGGGCCAGTCAAAATTAATCTTTGCTTTTTCCATTGGTTTGGCTGTCAAAAAGACCGTTGCAAACAATTGCGTGTGGGGAGGGAGTTAATGGAAAACAGAAGACACCTCACTGATTCTATAGGAAGTCGTCTTTTTTTCTGGCACATTTTGCAGATGCATTCAGCATCAGCAGCCGTGAACCACCTGAGGTCCTCTGGCTTTTGGGTTCCAACAAGCCCAACCGGCATGGCCGCGAGTCAAGCTTGATGTGGCGGGGAGCTTGTAGAACTCTCTCATGTTCTCACCAACGTCAATTGATGCCCTATGGTTAGAGATCTCCGTTCAGAGCCAGTCTGGGTTAGATCGCAGATGGAGGACCTTTCGTAAGAATGGGCTTCCATTTGCCGAGATAACACGGTGCCAGAAAGAAGGGTCCCCCTTCAGGGTCAGTTTTATATGGTACCTGACGAAGAGGTGGAGGGGGGAGAGTGGAAGAAGAATGCTGAAAGTAAATGGATATTTCATCTCGCAATCAGACATCAGAGAGGACTAGTGGGAATGGCAGATGGTGGATGAAATCGACAGCAAGGCATCTTTAGGGGAAAGAAGTGGGCCTTTAACACGGGCTCTGACAACTGGACTGTCCTTCCTAGCCCCCTTCGAACAGGGGGAATTGCCAAAAACCAGCCATAGGCTACTCAGGAGCCATACAAAATTTGCAGAAGGCACCAAAGAGCTTCTGAGAAGTGGCTTTTCTCTTGGGTGTGAGTCTCAGAAAGGAGCACAGGCCCCGTAACTGGTCCTCTGTGCCACCCTGAGCGGCCCACAGGTATGAAAGGGCTTGCTAATCCAACCAAGGTCAGGCTTGGGTAGCCGGTGCCCTCTTTGAGTTTGGGGTCATTTGTTCCTATACCAAATTTGGTTAGATTCCGTCTCCCCTTGACACATTGGGATGTACACACTCCAGTGGGACTTTTTGCGTGTGAGTCTCCAAAGCAGGATGTCTGCCCAACTCAGCTCACAGTCTGGCACCCATTTCCGGAGGTGAACCTCACCCGCTCTTCCTGCAAGGGCTTATATGTGTGTCGTGGGGCTCTGGACGACCTGAGGCACCGCCGAAAAAGAGCCGTTCCTCACCCTGCGACTGCAGCATGTTTTCTCCTCTAGTAGCTTTGTCAGACTGTGAGCCGGGTTGGCTGGGATCTCAGGTTTGTGGTCCTTACGCACGGAAGCATTCCTTGTGCATTCTTTTTTTCTTAAAGGAAAAAAAAATCCCACAGACATACAACGTATTTCTGTGTAAAAATGGCATGCCTGGTTTTGCATTGTTTAGCTAAAAGTAAGAATGATCACTGAAGATGGTCTATAATTTCTGACGCGCCTGCTCTCCCAAATTACGCAGGATTCCCAAAGCGACAGCTCTTGTTGAATTTAGCGCTGTTTTTATTCTCCTTTTTTTAATGCCAAAGCCACCTCATCTAAATATAAAATCCATGGGGTGAGAAGAGTTTGGGGAGAGGCTGATGGAAAACAAAACATATTAATTTTGCCTGGTCTTGAATATCTTAACAAAGATGGTGCAAACACTATTTGACAGTGTTGTTTTTTGTATCAATATGTATGTGCAGTAATGAATGTATTTATTTCTCAAGATTCTGTATGCACAGTTTTGCAAGGAGAAGAAAGAAAAAAAAAACTCAGAGCATTTGCAAAAGAAAAAAAAAGATGTGTCCGCAGGGTCTTCGCTACAGGATTTCAAAAAAAAAAAAAAGTGTTTAAAAAAGTTTTAAAACTTAAGAAAAAAAAAATCTCAGAGACTCTCAGCATAGCCATAAACCATAACCTGTGAAGACAATACAAAGACTGGACTTTTGTAGCTTTTTTTGCGTAGAAGACAAATTTGTTTTGCTGTATTTAAATGTTTCCAATTATGGTGTCACTCTTATACAATTTCTTGTTCTTTTTTTTCCCTCTCATATGTTTGTATGTGTGTGCGTGTGTGTATATGTGCGGGTGTATGTGTGTGTGTGAGCAAGTGTGGAAAAAAGCACTGATTTTGAGCGGTGCAGGTCAAAGTCTGGGTTAGCAGTATTTTTATTTTTTACCATGTCACTTCTGTTCTGAAATGCAGGAATGTCAGTCTTGGAAGAGGAAAATGCCTTGGGACATAAAAGAAGGGAAAACGTGAAATCTGGTGGAGGATTTTTATTTTATTTTATTTTTCTTTATGGTTTTTCAATGGGACGATGGCAAAACTGGAGGAGAGAGCGCAAGCAGGTCGAGGCTTCCTTCACCCTGGCTCTTTTGGGTGCCTGAATGGGGAAAAGTCCTAATGCCTTTGAACCTGTTCCTGCCATTTTCTTTGCCTTCTCAATGTTTACAGCATAAGCAATAATGGTCAGATATTTTGGCAGATACGTGGGGCTCATTGGAGATTAGCGAGGGAAAAGCAGACTTTGGTTTTACGGTGGTTAAGCATTGAGGTGATCCTGTTCCGCAGGGCTTCCCATCTTATCCACGTGCTCGGATGTGGGATCTGGCTTTGTATCGTTGGGCAGCGTTTGCCCAATTTCCCCCCTAATGCACTGCAGCGGTGGGTCTTGCCACATATCAGCCCACCTGAGTAAAGTTGGGTGGGCCTTTGTTGGTGGTCTTCCGGCGCGTAGCTCGCTACGTGGTCTTGTGCAGGACGCACAGCCTTGCGAAGCGACCCTGGGTCGCGTCTCTAGTTGCCCTGCTGTTCTGAGCCGAACAAAGCAAATCCTAAGCTTAAACCCGGGAGTGGCTCCTTACGGCCAAGCAAATGCTGCCTGAAGGACAACAAACGTTTCCGTCAGTATTCCACCTTAGACATTAGATTCAAAAGACCCTAAGTAAAACATCAGACACAGAGATGTGTATGACTATCAAGGTGGCCCTCCTTCTCCAGCAACAACAACAAAAAAAATCCCCATCCTAGAAGATTATTGGGGATCAGAAGCCTGTGCGTTGAGGGCCGGAGAAGCGGCAAGCAAAGCTGATCTCCCCAAGCCTGCCCTTTTCCTGCTCCGAATTGCCGACTTCCTGTGCTTTCTGGACTGAGTTCCAAACACATATTTGCTTGGGAGGGAGGGGAGAAACAGCCAGCTGGGAAATGTCCCTCCTCTCTCTGGTTTTCCCAGGATGCAGCCCTTTCCTCTTTACGAGGGCCGCAAGGGTCGTGTCCCAAACATCTGCCCAGAACATCGGCTCTTGGCCCACCACGTTAAAAGCCAATCTTGTTTGTGGGCCTTAAGGCAATAAAATGATAAACCCAAGGAAATTAAGGGAATGTTTATACAAACTCATCTGTCCAGGGAGCTTCCATCCCCCAAGAGGGATGCCGCGGATATTTAAAATGTGTCGTTACCCAAAGTTCCTGAGGGGGGGGGAGAAGGATTTTTAAAATTAATGCGTGATTCCAAAAGGAGGACAAACGAGCCTTTTCGCATCCGCCTGCTAATTTACGTTTCTATCACTGATAAGGTCCGAATCTCTTGGTTTCGTGTAACCCAGACTGATCTTGTGTCACTGTCTCCCTATACTCACCTTTTTAGCAACTTCTGTCCGGCCTGAGTTTGGGTCCCATTACGGCTGGCTTCTTTCTCAAATTCTGGAACAGCGTCCAAAAACGAATCCCTTCTCCTGGAAAGGAAGAGGCTACCAGACTCTGGAGGGAAATTTTCTACACTGTGGCAAGCTTCCTTTCTCTGAGCGCGTAGCTTCGTGTGTTACGGGGACGAGTCCCCTTTTCTACCTCACTTGTACCTCCAGTGGATGTTGCAATACTTTTTTTCCTCTTTTTTAAAACTGTCTTTCAGAGTTCTTGGAAAGGACTCGGAGAATGGGAACCCCTTTCTGTAAGTGTCCTGCTCTTTCTTTCCGGGTTTCTCCCCCCCCACCACCACCGCCCAAAAAACATTGGTCGAGCAGCACGGATTGCGTTGACTGGCGTATCTCAGTTCACGCAAGAATAGAATAGAATAAACTCCCGGTTTAAAGGAAGGGATGTTGGGAAAAGTCACGGCTAGGCATTTTGTAGGTTTTGCTTTACTCCCAGATAGGTTATATGTGCTTTTTTAGGAAATTATGATTTGACCAATCATGAGGTCTTGGCAGTAATTGCATGAACCCAGTTTTGACTGTGAAATTGTGCATATATACATATTTTCCCCGTCAGGGAGGGGAGAGCAAAGGCCTCATTTGGATTCTTGCTTCTTCTTTTTTTTTAAAGTTCAGCTGGAGGAACAATGATACATTTCCCCTCCCTCTCTCCTTTTTTAAGCCTTAACTCTCTGTCAAACCAAGGGTCCCAGTTGTTTCCTCAAGCATGGCTGACATTCCTGTTGCAATGTTCTGTTCATTTCCTTCAAGAGCTTGAATTCAGGTCAGGGTTGCAGGACACTGTGGCTGCAACTCAAGTGTCATATGGGGAGGGGGGTTTAAAAAAAAATACAGAAATTATAAGATGATCTCAGCATTCAGTAATTTGCAGTCTTAATGTACAGTGATGAGAAACTGTTATTTTATGAACTTTTCATTAAAAGGTTGATTGAAAATTACAGTCTTGGCCTTGGGTGATTCTTTTAAGCTCTGCGGCCGGATGAACAATGCTGCTCGGAGGTTTCTCAGAAGCATCTCGCTAGCCGTTGGGCAGGGCTAAGGAGATCCTGTTTTAGAGAGAGCCTTCAAGAGCAAACCACGTTTGTTGCATTTCTCTCCCTACCATTGCCCGCCTGAATCTCAAAGCAGCCCATGTAGTTTCCCAGGAGATTTCCCATCCCGTCAAAAAGCAGATGTAGACACAAGACTGAATGCAGTGTTAGTCCCAATTAAAGTACTCTCATTGGCTAAGCTCGGGTAGAAGACCGTCATGCTAGCAGTTTGGCATTCTCAGCACTTGTGCCGCTGTGCACAAAGAAAGATTCTGTCGTTCAGGACTGTTGGGCTTAGAAATAAGGCCAATAAGGGGAGATGTGGGACAAGTTTGTAAAAATCGTGCATGAAGTGGAGGAAGGAGCCTGGCTTAAATGGATGCGGGATGCAGAACCAAAAATGGAAGGAGGGAGTTCTTCGAACAACGCGCGTTTAAACTGTGGAACTCACCGCCACAAGATACAGCAATGGTTGCCAACTTGGCCGGTTTTTAAAGAGTATAAGAGAAATCCACGGAGTTTCGGACCATCCGTGTCTCCATGCTGGGATGGCTACGGTTCGTCTTCAGCAACAGAGGTCTTGTTCCTCATGTAGTCAGTTGTTGGGGAATGTGATTAGGAAGAGAGCATCCCAACTTATGCCCTGCTGGAGAGCTTCCCGTGGGCAACTGGTTGGCCACTGTGGAAACAGAATGCTGCACGAGCTTTTGGGTCAAATCCCTTAAGGGTCTTACGTTCTTAAGAGGATTTCTTCGTATGGTTGAACACAGACAAAAAGGGCACAAGGTTTCTGCAGTGGCATTGAGGAGGAGCATTGCTGGGTGTCTCCTAAATCCTGTTCCTTCAGTTAGGAGGTGCACTGCTGACCTCCAGAGCCGCGAAACACAGCTGCCACCCCTCTTGTCGCTGGCAGGAAGACACAATGCAAGAGGATAAGGCCAAAGGGTCATCGTTTCTAGCAATTTGCCCATCCTGGTGCTCTGGACACTGGGATGCAATTGTACCCAGCAAGAGGGCAAGCAGATGATGGCAGGGAATGCCCTGGGGGCTTCCTGCCTCCAAGCTCCCAAGTATCTAGACTAGTCTTACATGGGGCACCAGGGGAGGAGAGGAGGAAAGGAAGGGGGTGGCAGGGGGTCAGCTGTCAGTATTGGAACCTACAAGGGTGCTGAGACGTTCAGTTCGTTGCCCAATGAGAGTCTAGATTTCTTCTTTCAATGCAGGGGTGCACACATTTGGTAGGGCCATGACTTGTTTTTTAGTATTATTATTATTTTATTTATTTATACCCCGCCTTTCTCCTGATGGCGGGACTCACGGCAGCTCACAAGATTAAAACAGACCAAATTCAAACATCCAGGAGGGTGTAAATATAACAGTTTATTTAAAAAATAAATAAATGAAATTATTTATAAGGTAAAAACGACTGCTTGCTTAAAAAGCGACTACTAAAAAAAAAAAAGGTTACATTCAAACTACGGCACCTTAAAGCTGCACGGCATTGCGAGCCTACACCCAGTCGATTTAGAAGAGCCCGAGAGCACAAAAATGTTTTCACTTGTTGTCAAAAAGAAAGCAAGGACGGGGCCGTTCTGGCCTCTCTCGGGAGGGAGTTGCAAATTGTGGGAGCAGCCACCGAGAAGGGCCTCTCTCCTGTTTCCTTGAGGGTCCGGGAGGGTGGTGGAACAGAAAGGAAAGCCTCTCTGGATGATCTTAAAGTCCTAGTGGGCTCATAAAGGGAGACACGGTCCTTCGGACAATGTGTAATGATTAATAGTTGCTTCTGGAGGCGTCCAGATGAGACCGCTCAATTTCTTGTCGGAAAATGGAGACCTAGAGGAACGGGGAGGGGGAATTCAGCAATATTTCGGGAGGAAGAAGGATGGGGAGCAGACCCTAGCCTAGCTATTAAGTCATCTCCCCTTTGCCGTCCCATATAGCACGGCCAACAAGCCAACTGAGAGCTGCTTTCCAGCTATCATTTCAGGTTTCCCCTCCGGCTGCTTGTAAACGCGGCTAATTCTGGGCCAACGAAATCAGAATAATAAATCCCCGGACCGGATGGGCCAGGGGATTGAGGTTCATGAGCCCCAGGATCATCTCCATCCAAGCGATGAAGGTCGCAGCTCTCAGTCACACGGAGACTTTCTTTACTGCACAATAACAATTTTCCACATTGAGTATCTCATCTCCATGGCTTTGTGCTTTGGTTATAAATATTTTTTTTTTCCCTTCAAACCAGAACAGTTCCTGTCCTGTCCTGAAGTTCCATTCCCTACAAGGGCAAACGATCCACGCCTAATATTTAGAGCTGATTTCCTGTGTTGTGATGTTGACTTAGTGTAATTCTTTCCCTCCCCCTTTTGCTTCCAGGCCAGCTGCGTGTAACCATCGCCAGCATGCTGTCTCCCTCTTTAAATGCATCCCCTTCTCTCTCCCTCCCTCCCACGCAGCATCATTCGCAGGGCTGCCTATATATTTTAAACCGACTGACCAGAGGAGCTTTGCATTTAGTTGGTTCTGTTCCCTTTCCCCACCCCCCACTCCTGGCAGGTTGCAAAGTCAGCAGCGCCTGGTTAGAAAATCCACTTTTATCTGTCCTTGGAGATGTGCTTCACCCAACAAGGTTAAAGAGAAGGACAGCAAAGCACAAGGAAAAAAAAAAAAAACAATGAGGAGCCATTGCTGGGGTAAGGGGAGGAGAAGGAACAGCAACAGGGACCCTGGAAGGCTATGTGCGCGCCTCCACGTGCATGCCTTCGTTGTACAATGGAAGCAAAGCCCAAAAATCACATGCAGGCTGTGATGAAGTTATCCATTATTAAAACACAGGTGGTGCTGGAAAGCTTCCCTTGCAAAGCCATTTTTGTAATCTCCGAGGCTTTGGTGGGTAAGGATGCCCGATTGGGTCAGATAAATCCCCGCTGCCCATTAAAAGTCGATGTTAGGGCGGTGGGTCGGCCGGAGCCTGCCAGCCATATAGTGGACAGCTACGAAAAGCCCCAAGTTGGTCACTGTGCCATGCCCGCTGACCACGATCAGTCTGCATTCGGCTGCTTCAGTCCTTCCAGAATTAATGTCCCTGTTCTTTTACGTGGGAGCGCTACTCCCGTACAGCTGGAGGGCGTCGGATTGTGCAAGACAGATGTGGGACAAAAGCTTACCCCTCCCCACCTCAGATACTTGCTTGGCTTTTCTGTGTGTGCGTGCCCTGTTCTGTTTTCCATTTTTCCGCTCATCGTTGCCTCTGCCCGTGAGCCAATTTATAGTGCAAGGAAGGGGAACGGTTGCCCTTTCAAAATACGCTGGTGCCGCCGTGCCTATCATCCCCAACCGCTGGCTATGCTGTCCGTGCCTTCTGAGAGATGATGTCCCAAACATCCGAGGGGCAAAGGTTTTCCATGGCTGTTGTACTCTGCAGGTTCCCCTTGGAAAGACTTAGTGGTAACCGAGGGCCCTTTCCACACATCCTGTGGAACTCGGGGGTTTGTAGTTGAGTCAAGCACCAGAGGAGCTCTCTGGCTAAGAATTCTAAATCCCCCTCCTTCAACCGCCAATCCCAGGCTTCCTTGGGGTGGAACTATGCCCACTGCAGAATCAATAACCCTCAACGCTAGCATGTGTGTCTCCTTTCTAGCCGTCGTGTTTTAAAAAAATGTTGCTGCCTTTTACAGAATGATCCTGGTCGTGCCCCTCTACTTCACTTTGGCTTTGCCTTTTTTTTTTCCTAAACCTGTGTCAGCATTTTCCACAAAGGGCAAAAGTGCCAGGAGTTAATTGGCATTGGGTTGTCAACTTTGCTTTAAGGAGAGTCCATTCATTATTCCTTGCCCCTGCCCCCAGTCCCCCTGCCTTTCTTTGATATATAGCACACCAAGGCTTTCTCTCTTCCCAGCTTTGTTTAGCTTCGGTTTCCTTAGCCTCAGAGCTGAAGCGCAGCCTTTTCCCTGTATCCCCTTTAACACCCCTCCATCAGACAAAAAGAAAATCTCTATCCCAAGGCTTCTCCCCTTGGCCTCGCCGGTACTTTTCCTTTCCTCTTGAGCAACTTCCTGTGGCTTCTTCATCTCCCAGCCCATCTTTTTTTTTTTTTACAACTCCCCTTGTTTTACAATCCTCTTTGGCGCACTCGCCAGTCCCTCTTCGCTTGCCAGCTTCCCAGCATCGGCATGAGATCACATTTTTTGGCTCCTGGCGGTGGCAGGGCCTTCGGATGCTTTGGAGCGGGCTTCTCCTCGGGGATTCAGGCTGCAGATGGAGCCTTATCAACACTGAGCTGCACTCATTTTGGCCCGGGAAGGACAGGAAGAGCAACACAGAAACCCCTGGGATGCGGCGGAGAGTGGAGCCGCCCAGATGTGGGTCAGCCGGGACGTCAGAGCTGAGCCGGTGAGGAGGTGCTGGGGCTCAGCAAAGGTCAGAAGGGGCCCAGGCGAGCACATCAGAGCGAGGGGGTCCCCTCTCAGACAGGAAGCCACTGATCCCCCTTCCTGTTTAGGAATGTTCAACGGCTAACCGGTCCAGAACCTGAGAGTAGTTCATCGTTGGGAAGAGGCGCCGAGCTCCGTCTTCACTGCAAAGGTCTGCCACTCTGGGAGGCTCTGCAGGGAGCCTGAAGGTGGCGTAGAATATTTTACCTTTTTTAAAAAGACATTTATGGAGATGGCATTCCTTCCCGACATCTGGGATCCCACATCAGGTGGGGGTCTTTGGAAACGGAGAGTGCTTTCCTCCGGGAACGCTTGTTACCTCCGTAACCTCTCATTTTAGGACTTGGGAACCTCGTTCCAAGGCTTTCGTGGTCCCCAGACCCTTCGGGATGGAATCTAATTGTTTGTTTGACTGGCAGTGGCTGGTGGCCAGCAGCAGCTGTGCTGCCTTCCACCCCCTTCGCCAAAAGGCCAACACAGTGGAATTACACAACCCAAACTTGATCTGTATTTTCCACTGTTTTTGCCTGGCAAAACAGGCCTTCCTCCCCCCGTCAACCTCCCTCTACTCCTCTTACCAGCTGTTTTCCATCTTTACTCAGGAAACATGCATCTTTATTTAAAAAAAAAAAAAAAACTTCCCCCCTTTGCCTCCATCCTCCCCCACTCCCCACACTCTTGCTTTATGAGAAAAAGTCTCTTCTAGGATGCTGGGGGCAGGCCATGGCACAAGGAGGGAGCGGTGGGGATAACACGCGATTCCTGGAGGCCGTGCCAAGCGTTTGCTCGGCCTGCGGGAAGCTCAGGTGAGCCCGGGGTCAGGGCGCCGAGGGAGAGTGCTCCAGCGAGCAAAGGCCCGCGAGGATGCTCGAAGAGAGCTGCCTTGTGCATTTCCCCTTCTCCCTGCCGTTTCCCCTCGAAGCCGTTTTTCAACGGCAGCTCGTCACCGGCGGAGCAAACCGGCGTGTTTTTCTCATCCCCTCTCTTCCAGCCACAGCGCTACGTGGGAAGAAAGCTTGGAAGGCAGCTGTAATAATAGCGTGCCCCCTGCTCTTCCTGGCCCTTTTGCCACTTGGCCTCGTTCTCGAGCAAGGTGGCCGACCCGGGTCAGGGCCGCCGGGCCTGTGAACGGCTTGTGAAATTCAGTGCCACGCCGTGCCAAGCTTCCCCTGCAGCGTGGAAGGCACGGCTTGCGACCTTTCCTTTGCGGCGGGAGCGGTGGCAGCCCGTAGGTGGGGCAGCAGTGCCGCGGCAAGGCAGGCCGGCCACCTTCAGAGGTGACTGAGACCGTGGACATTATTCGTCCAAGCCCGGGTGGGGAAATGCAGGCCCTCGGGCCAAATCCAGCCCTCTGGAATTTTCCAGATGGCCGCTCGCCTTGACACGATCGTGTGGTGGTTTCCAAGCTTTTCCAACTATCCTTGAACAAGGCTGCCATGTCTCTCCTAAATAGTAGTCGCATTGGATCCAGGATGGGGCTTCTGTACATTTAATCCTTAAGAGCTCTCAGAACAGGACGAGGTGCCATAAAGCTTCCTCAAGTGGGATAGAATCATAGAAGCATGGAGTTGGAAGAGACCAAAGGAGCCACGGAGTCCAACTCCCCCCCTTCTGCCATGCAGGGACACACATCAAAGCACTCCCAACAGATGGCCATCCAGCCTCTCCAAAGAAGGAGACTCCACCACACTCCATCGAGGCAGCATATTCCACTGTCGAAAGGCTCTGACTGTCAAGAGGATTTCTTCCTGAGGTTTGGGTGGAATCTCTTTTCCGGCATTTTGAATCCATTGCTCCTTGTCCTAGTCTCTGGAGCAGCGGGAAACAGGCTTGCTCCATCTTCAACGTGACACCCTTTCAAATATTTAAAGATGGCTCTCATGTCCACTGTTAACCTTCTCTTCTGCAGACCAAACACGCCCAGCTCCCTAAAGCACTCCTCATAGGGTTTCATGGATGAAGGTACCTCTCTTCCCTTCCCTACCCAAATCCCAAAATTCCATCACTTCATCCCCTCCCAGCATCGCTACTGCCTTAGCTACGGAGTCTCCGGCGACAAGAACGGAGTTGGGCACTCCTCTGTCAAGGCCATAGGCATGTCGGGAGGGGGTGACTGGAGCTGGAAAGCTGGGGGTTAGAAAGTGAGGGACTTTCGTCCTGCTTGAGGGAGTTTTACGGTACCTCATCCTGCTCCAAGGTTTATTCAGGATTAAAGTCCCAGGAGCCTCGTCTCAGACCCAATCTGGGAACTCTAATGCCAGGGTTCAGTTCCTGACACTTAACAGCTATAAACAAGAATCTGCGGGTATTTTTCGGTCCCAGTTCTTTGCCCTTGGCTTCACCAGCCCTGAAATACAGACCTCAGCAACGTCCTTCTGGCTGGAAGAGGTTCCTCAGGCCTTGATCTAAAGCAGAGGGGAACTGTAAGACAAGAGGGTAGGGTAGCCAAGTCACTCCAGTGTACAGAGGACAGCCCTCATCTGCAAAGTATGCAATTTCAGTGATTCTCAGTCTGTGGCTCTCCAGATGTTTTGGACGTCCGTAGTATTAATTTGGAGAATGAAGGCCCAGCATTCCTCAACCTGCCCCCCCAGGCCGATGTTTTGGCACACAAATCCCGCCGTGGCCGGCCAGCACGCATCTGCTCAAAAGTTCACCCGTAGCCCAGAGGTGGCTCTTTTTATGCTTACCTTTCAAAAATGGCGTGCACGTCGCCAGAGCAATTCTGGAGTTGCCCACCTCCATAAATCAGATTCCCTTCGCAGCCACAGGAACTGCAAGGCTGGCAGAATCGTGGATAGAGTTCCTGCGCCTTCGGAGTTGTTAAATCAATGCTCCGGTTATGCGTGTGGGAGGAGGGGGTTCGTGAAACCCGCAAGGCCCTCACGCCCTCCCCTTTGGCCAAATCGTGGCCCTCTTTTTATATTAGAGTGGGAATCGTGTGGCTCTCCAGATAGTGTGGAATGCTGGAAGGTGGAGGCCGAGTGCCTTGATTCTCCCCCCCGCTCCTCTATAGCTTTCCCAAAACGGTAGCTAGGACGCATCCCAAAAAGGAAACCAGACCTGCGTCTCCACCCTACTCAGTAATTTGAGATCTACGTTAAACCATGTGCTCCTTTGAGCTGTTCTCTTCACATTTCCTTCGCCTATCTAACATTGTCATTGCTGAACGCAACCAGAGGTGGGCAACTTGATGTCATTGGACTACAACTCCCACCAAGACGGGAAGCAGTCTTTCTAAATACATGTGCAGATTTTTTTAAAAAATGCAGGTAGCAAGCATTGTCTTAAGGGTGGCCTTCCCCTTCCTGCCTCTTGCGTACATTGAAGGGACTCGTCTCACGCAACAGCCGGCTGAGGCGCTCATTTCTAGCAATGGCCTCGCCCAAACAGGACTCTGAGAAACAAGATGGAGGTTTGGGACAGAGCCCTTTCCGAGGGAAACTCCTTAGGGGGACAAAAAGACCCCGCACCGAAAGCCGAGGATGCTTATTGTTTGCAGAGCAGTCTCAAAGCTGAAACTTCTGCTCCAGGAGTTCTTCGCCTTCTCTTTACTGGAGACCCCCCCATAAATGTAATTTGGTGCTATGGACTCCCCAAGACTTATCTCAAGATTTAAATATTTGAATTTCGGCTTAAATGGTCAAATATTTATTTCAATATTCAAACATTTATTTATTTATTAAAGGTTTCTGGAGACCAGGATTCAAATCCCTGCTTAGGCACCGGGCGACCTTGGGCAAGTCACATTCTCTCCGCCTCAGGCAGCGGCAGGCGTGTGCACGTGCCCAAACTTGCTCCCTCCTCTGCGAAAGGGGGAGCAGTCTGGATGTGTAAACACACCTGCTGCCACGTTCCTTTTGTCCGGAGCAGTTTCAGCCCCCGCACCTATCTGCTGGAAGAGTAGAGTTGTTAGGAAATTGTGGCCAGAGGGGCCCTGAAGAAACCTCATAGTTCGTAAGGCCGTGGTAGGAATCCTGTGAAGGAACCGGGGAAAGAGGAAGGCACGTTGCAGACGGATCGATCTGATCAAGGAAGCCACGGCTGCCCTGAAACTGCGAGGCCTGAGCAGAGCAGTTGAGGACCGGGTTCCTTGGGTGTCTCCCATTCATAAGGTCCCCACAAATCAAAGTCAACAACAATAGCAACAACAGTAAAGGAATCGTGTTGCCCTGGGGATGTTGTTGGATTAGAACACGGAGCAGTAGGACCACACAAGGGCCAATCGCAGTTCCTTACCGAAGCCGATGTTGCGTGAAGGCCACGAAGGTGTGGCGGAAGCATTATGTTGCAGGGGAAGCAGCTGGCACGCTTGGCTCCCTTGCTTCAGACGAAACCGGCAGGGGTGGAAATGTGGCGGATTGCCTAATTGTCTTGGACGGAAGGTTATTTCCTAATGGTTCTCTGGAGGCATCTCTTGCTTAGCCCAGAGGGGAAAAAGTTGGGCCATTGTTCACTTGCATCCTTTAAAAAAAAAAATGTTTAAGGATACACCTGTGAAAATTGCTTTAGGACTAGGCCCTGGTACTTCTAAATAAATTCTGCTTAAAACAGGTGAGGCTTGCAAACAAACACTGCCGAGTACCTCTGAAGATATATCAAGGTGTTGCCAATATATGTTGGAAGCAGTGGCGGAGCTTGGAGTACTTGGAAGGGGGGCAGGAGGGGAGGGGCTGCGGTGAGTGGGGGCGTGGCCACAGGGCGTGGGGGCGTGGCCAGGGCATGCGAGGGCGTGGCTATGAGCCGGGACACCCCAAAAACTTTGCCGCCTGGGGCAAAGCACCCCTTCTGCCCCCCCCCAATACCTACGCGACTGGTTGGAAGTGTGGAGTACAAGAAAAGACATTTGAATCATGCTCGGTGGATCCGTCAGAAAGCTAAAAAAGTTTTGGATGCGAGTACATACATTGTTGCAGGGGGGTTAGGAAAGAAACTTTTAAGTGAAGTTTTTTCTTCTTTTAGGAAGATCATATTGCAATACAAGATTACTGCAGGGAGATTGACATGCATGCAGAAAAGGAAGGCTTCAGCAAATGCCAACCACAGATGAATGGGCGACCAAAATGGTGGACGAGGCTGAGACCGACTGCTTTAATTCAAGGTGGGGCCTTTGAAAGGTTCCTGGAGGAGAGGAAACCCCCGGTAGACTTTTTGAGGGACGATAAAGACAATTTGATTGTTGTTGGATTTGATTATTAACAATTTAATGATAATGGAAGTATGTACAGTAGTCTAGTAGGGAAACTAGAGAGGTTGAGGTAAGATTGTTTTATATATAACTGTCGATCTGCAGGTCAGAAGTACTTTTTCCCCCCTCATTATTTGTTTATGCTTTGTGATTTCAGTTATATATAGTGTTACTTATTCCTTTCCTTGTTATTTTAAAAACTTAATACAAAAACAAGAAAATTGCTGAGTAGGGTGCTACTGTTCGGGAGGCCGGCCGGCCCCTTTCCGAAATTCTCTATTCCTGTTCCCTCCCCAACAGTCTTTTATATCCATTGTGCAAAGCCGGTTCTCATTGAGCTGCCGGTTTGCATCTCCTTGCTTCTTCCGGTTTTCCCTGTAAATATTTTTCATACTTCTGTATACCCTGGCTTCCTCCCAAGCCTGCTGCCATCATCTCCCAATCCAGATGGAGCTCTTCTGGCTACCGGGATCCACACCCAAGCAATGAGATTGCCATTCGGGGCCCGAATTCTCTGTCACAGTCGACACAACAGAACTATGCTCGTACCTAGCTATGTAGCAGAGCAGCTAAGGAGCCCTCCCAGTGAATGGTGAAGATCCGTAGCAGGTCAGCGGCCAGAGAGTTCCAATGCGCACTGGGCTGTACTCATGCGCACTGGCACCCCCTAACCGGTATTCCGATGCCCATCAGATTCCACGGTGCATCGGGTCCCATTTTGCATCTGCCGGGTGAGGAAAGCTTTCTTTGCGACCCCAAATTATTGGCTTCCGTTTGCAGAAGTGACTCAAGTTTTTGGGGGTGGTGGCAGCAGTGGAAAAGCATGCTGCAAGCCGAGGCCTTTTTTAAAAAATACTTACTCGGTTCTGATGCCACCCTCCTACCACTCCCTTTTTCCCCACTGCCCTTGGATCTTTCCATCATGCTCGGAGGGGAGGGTGGTACCACCCATTTTGGAAATGACTGGTATAGAGATCGGCTGCGGTGCTCATGTAAGACATGATTTGCTCATTCTGATGGACTTTCCCAAGGCTACTTCTGCTTTTCGCTTAACAAAGGAGAATGCATTGTGCGTTCGGTGTGCTTTCTTTCCGGTTTTGTCTCATGATTTCTTTCGTTCTCTTTTGTCTTTCAAAGAGCACATCCTAAGAAATGGAAGGAAGTCGTGGAGGTCATTGAAGGGAGAAAGAAGAGCAGCCAAATGATGTCCTCTAAGGGAAGCTGTAGATTCCTGGCAGTGCCAATATCTGGACTATCTGTTGCAGCAAATCCCTTGTGTTAGTACTTATTTCTTCAAAAGAACATTTATCAATCCCGGATGTCAGATTCGGATTTTCATCGTTGGATATTGTTTTATTGGAGGGGTCAGGATATGGCTTTTGCTTCATATAAAGGGGTCTTTCTCCCGTATCCTTCTTTCTTTTTAATCTTATTCATTCCCATTCAGTGGGTGGGTTGGCGGGTGAGAAATCAGGTTTTCCGAAAGTCGTAGAGCTGTTTCCTTTCCTCCGCAAGCTCAAAACACAAAGAAGGAGGAGCAAGGAGTGAGATCACGGATGGGATTTTTCACTTACCTTACTGTGCCTTAGTGGAACGCAACGTACATTGAAACACCAGGTTAGAATGAATGGCATGAAGCAAACACCTTCTTTTGAACGAAAACATAGTTAGTATAAGTTTTCGGCCTTCTAGTGGGATCGCAACACAGTTGAACTTTTTCACTGGTTTTGCCGTCTCTGGAAAGGAGAACGTTCAAAGCTGTGTCAGTGTGCAATGAATGAAGAACATGTGTTCAATTATTGTGCAAAATCTGGACTGTGGGGAAAAATAACCACGACCCTGCCTAGCTCATTTTGCATGGTCCCAGGAGCACTGCCATTAAGAGGCATTTGTTTGTGGCCAAATTTCCACAGTTGCTCCGTCCACCCACATCTCTCTTGCGGGGCTGGCTTCATTCGTTCTCCCACCCCCCTCTTCCATCCACACCTGAGCGCAACACTTGTTTGCCGAGCTTCACGCCCGAGGGGAATTCTTTTTCACTGTCAGATTGTTCGGCTCCTTTCCCCGTTTCCTCCCCTCGCTCCCTCAATGTCGTTTTTCTGGCTGCACCGCTCTCTTCGATGGGCCCCCTCTCGTTCCAGGGAGGGAAGTAGGAAATACGGCAGGGTTGCTAATCAGACCCAAGACGTTTTGCTGCCTGAGGCGGAGCAGGAAATTGGAACCCCCACCACCCACCCGATTCCAGGTGCATAGCACCTAAAGGCGGCCGTGTTCGCTTCGTACCAAAGGCATAAAACCTTGCAAAGCCCTCTCCCCATCCCCAATGGTAAAAATAGAAGATGAAGACGTTGGGGAACGGAGCATTTGCTGCCCTCTCGAGACACCCCAAATCTGAGAAGCGACCTCAGCCTCCCTAAGAGTAGGGCCAGCCCACCGGTGAACTCCGGTGACATCAAATCTCACTGGCTCGGACTGTTTCCCCATTTCTCTGAGCGTGGTCTCCTCTGGTGGTTTCCAAACTTGGCATTATCTCCATTCTCCCCCTTGCTCCTAATCTTTAACAGTTGCATAGGGAAAGCCTGGGTTTCTGCAGATGAACCTTCTTGAGTCTTACGAACTTCAGGGGAGCTTTGCTTTCTCTCAGTCCCGACACCCTTCGAGGCAGGCGAGGACACGAGAGAGAGCCTTCTCGGTGGCTGCTCCCAGGCTGTGGAATTCTGTTCCACAGAAGACCCGACTGGTCTCTTCCTTATTCTTTTTTTGCCAGCAGGCAAAGACCTTAAACGGGCCTTCAGCCTTTAACTAGTCAGGGCAAAAGGATGTTCAGTGTGTGTGTGTGCGTGTGTTTAATATGCGTTAGATGTATTTTTCATGGTTGTAAATTAATGTTTTCATTGGCTTTTTTGGCTTGAAATTGTGGTGCTACATATTGTTTTAGCTATTTTGGTTTAACTGATTGATTTGACTTATTTTGATTTAGGTCATCGGAAGCTGGGAGAGAAAGGTGGGATACAAATATAAGATAGATAAGATAAGATAAGGTAAGATAAGATAAGAGGCATCACAGGTATAACATGCTCATCTCTGTGATGGGAATCAAACAAGGCACAAATGGAGGAGATTTTGGTTTCAATTCATTTGCAAAGCATTTGCTGGAATTTGCAGTTAAAGTGGAATCAAGTGCTATAACAGTATAGTGTGATGAGCCTCAAATGTTTATGAGTTGGTTGATCCCATTTCGGGGGAAAGTGACATTTCTTCCACTGGGGAAACTTTGGGGATGCTCTCCCCTAACCTGGAATAAATTGGAATTCTCTTTGGGATGGTCAGTTCCACCGGGGAGGGTGGGGGTGAGCCAATTTTCATACCCAAGACCCCCCTTCAGGTGGGTAGCCGTGGTACCTCCTAGGTGTATTAGAACTGATAGCTCATGGTTTCCTGTTTCCGTTTACGGCTGGACCAAAGGATGGGCGGTGTGTTGCTTGGGGAGGAGACAAACCGGCATGTTCGGGGTGGTTTTGGTAGAACATGGGCTGAAGTTGTTTCTTGAAAATTGGGAAGGGGGCTTTGGGGGACTCCAAAGGCCCCAAAGTGAGGCTAGAGGATGACCTGTAGCCCCCAAGTGTATTGTCTTCCTACCCCTTGACCATCTTTGGATGTAGTTTGGCTGCGGCTTTCTTCCGAACGAAGAAGGCCGCGTGGGGCATTTTGGCACCAGTGACCCGATCTCGCAGCAAACAAAAACAACAACAAAAAAAATAATGCCACTGGACATTTTGCAACCCGTGCAATTTGTAGGGCTCAAGAGGGGAGCCAAAGCAGAGCTTCCATCTCTTTCACAACAGTTTCCTGGAAGTCTCTCGAGTTCCGGGAGCATTGCCCAGTTTCTGCGGTTTCTCTGCCTCGGAGCTGGCTCTGCAGTGCTGGCGGGCTGTGTATTTCAGGAATGTGAAAATCTGGCACGCCAAGCCCGTCGACTCAGCCAAGATGATGTGTCAGGGCAGGGCTGATGTTAATTAAAAGAAGGAGAAGGAGAAGAAAAGCATTCGGCACCAAATGGAACACAAGGGGAGGAAAGGGGGTGGTAAACATGCAAAGAGGCAATTAGGTATTCCCGGTGAATGAGGTGCTCCTGCCAGAACGTAAAAGCCAACGCAACTGTCCGATGGAAAAATACAGAAAAGTGACTGCAACTCCCAGAATCCCCAAGGCAAGCCAACAGGTCCAAAATGTAAGCTTTCCCAGCACTGGTTTATTCACTTCCTTCTGTTGGTAGGGATGGGTCACACCCTGTTGGGTCAACATGAGCTGCTACCCTTACCTCTAGGGGTTCAGCTCCTTTCTGAAAGTTCCCGGAAGTTAAATCTTGACCGCGGGGTGGCGGATGCACGACATCAGGCCAGTTTACACGCTGATGTGACTCATTTTGAATGCCTGACAATAGGCGGTAGGGAATTCCCTTGTCTCTCCACCTCATACCGTTAAATGCATCCCCCAGAATTTGTGAGAGACCTTCTGTCTCTTAAGCCTAGTGGTCAGAGCAGCCAATCCAAAATGTATTTATCCAAAAGGTATCTCCACTTCTTTAATGCTTCTGGATTTATCTCACAGCCTTGGGGAAGTTCCTGGTTTACAATACGACTCCCAGAAGCCACCAGCCAGTCTGGCTGGAGAAGTCTGGGAGCCGTGGTCCGAAACAGTAACTTTGCTCTGCTCTGGCTCAGATTTGGAAAGGACTAGCTGGTTCTGATGAAATGAATTATTGGGCTGGAGGGGGGGGGCAGCAGGGACATATCCTGATGGTATATATTTGGGGGGGAAAAACCCACAGGTTATAGATCCAATCAGGGCTTGGTCACAGGAGTGTGAAATTTCAGACACTGTTAGTCCGTATCAGAATACAGAATTCTTCACGGTGCGTTAAAGGTGTGTTTTCATGTCTCGGCTGTTGGGAGGTGCATAAACTGGGCATGATCACCAAAGCGGAGATCTTGGGCAAGCAAGGACCGACCTGGTTAATTTGTCATCATGCCAAGCTTGGGGACGAAGAGGAGGACTCTAAAAAGAGGAACCAGATTACACGGCGACTAGTCTGCGTCTCCAACTTTATTGCTAGAGCACAACGAGGGACACGGGTTCCAGGCACTGGAGGACCGATCTGCCAAACGATGACTCCCCGGCACCATCCCACCTGCTGGAGAAAGCCAACAGAATGGCAGTAAATGGGACTCCCATAGGTGGAAGTCACTGTGTGTGCATGCGTGTGTGTGTGTGTGCATCTCCGCCCACCTAGGGGTGACCCTGTGGTGATATCCCCCTGAACTGCGCCGAAGAGAAGCAGTCATAAAGCCCACAGATCAAAACTGCAATAGTCACCGCTGTGCAAAGTTTGCCCAGAGTCACAGGACCACCTAAAACTGAAATAGCAAAAACCCCGTGATCGGTTTGCCTTAGTGTCGGAAAAGGACTCGAAGGCGGGCCACAAGAAGGCTGCAAGATGCACGGCTGGCCAGGAACGCAGCAGGAAAATACTGATAAGCTCACCCGGAGGACCCAAGGGAAGATTTCCGCCCCGTCCTCAGTTCTGCAGAGCCCTATCCCGGGTCAGCCAAGTAGCCCTGCCGTCAACCGGCCTTTCTTACCTTTTGCCCGAGCTGGGAAGAAGCCATGTTGCGGGGGGTAAGAAGATGGCACACACACACACAGCCCCGGATCCTTTATCTTCTCCCTCCCTGCAGCTAGCTGAGTGGGGGTTCAGCAAATCGACAGCTCTTGCCTGTCTTCAGATTGGGTCATTCAACTGGTTGCGGGACGGGACTCAAACGGAAAGCTAAGCCCATTTCTGCACCACACTGTTATGGCGCTATTATTCCACTTTCAACATCCTGTGGAATTCTGGAGTTTGCAGTTTCCTGAGGCCCAAGAGCTCTCTGGCTGAGAAGTCTAAATGCCCCTCCCTGGACTGCAAACCCCAGGATTCCATCGGAGGTTGAAAGGGGAATAATAGCACTATAACCCCGTAGTGCGGAAATGGCCTAAATTTCCAGGCTACTGCTACCGATCCAGAGTGGAGCTGGAGTCAACTAGGTAGTTGATGAAGTCAGAAACGGTCTCGTGAGGAGGGACGACTCGAGCAAACAGCGGCAGCTTAGCATCACCAAAAGGAAGAAGGTATATGGTTCGAAAAGAGTGGCGCACGTGTGTGTGTCTGTTTGTATTTTTTGTATTTAGAGCCCCGCTCATCATCCGGGGCCCTGCGCGGTCGTGCGTTTAGCGTGGGCCCCGATGCGGCCCTTGCATCCGTTCTTTTCCCCGCAAGGGTGGAGGAGCCGGCTCTGCCGTCTTCGTTCAGCGGTTGGCAAGGCGGTGGCGTTGCAAGAGGGCGACGGAAGAGTTAACAGCGGAAGGCCTTTTAAACGCCTGTTCTCTGTCAGTCTGGAGAAGGGCACGGCAGTTGCGGCTTGCTAGTGTGTGGCGTGTGTGCGTGAGAGAGAGAGAAAGCGAGCGCTTGGCATCGAGATCGCCCCCCCCCTCGCCTTCCCTGCCCAGCCCCTGGAGGCATCTCCCCGCTGCAGGCCTCACACCTGTTCACACAGCCCTTCCCAGATGTACACCTCGGCGAGGTACCCCCCGTTGTCAGTCTCGACAGGGCGGGGTGGGAAACCTGCCCTGGTGTGTCGCTTGCCTGCGAACGGGAGCCAGAGAGCTGGAAAGCGCTTGGGGAAGGGTGGTGGGTTGCTCTGAAACCTTTCCCTGCCCTTCTCCGACTTCTTAACTCTTCCACTGCGGAAGCAAGAGCCGGGCCCCACTGTCGGTGGCAGCTCAAAGCAAAGACGGCACACGCTTAAGACGAGTTTTGGACTGGGCTCTCGGGCCTCTTCTGGAATAAGCATCCTTGGCCCGCGCGCGTGTCTGAGCCGGCACAGGACTGATCTTGGAGACGGTGGGGGTTCGTTGAGGCTTTGTGCTTGGCCTTCTCGGTTTGTTTTTTTTTTTAAAAAAGAGCACCTTTGACTCACGCGCGCCTAAGCATGTGCAGGGTTAATTTCCTTCATAAAGAAAAGGCTAAGGGACGTTACACCCAGGGAGGGGCCATGGCTGAGTGACAGAGGGCATGCTTTGCAAAGAGTGGCGCTGCCCAGTTTGAGGGGTACCCAGCGAGGCCCCCCAGGGGTGGTTGAGGGGCTGCCGTGCCCCCTCTCATGGGCCGTTCACCGCCTTGGCTCTCTATGGCTGTCCCGCCTCCTTCCTCTCCCCGTGGTCTGTAGCGGCGGGCACGTTGGGAGATTCCTCACCTGGCCGTAAAACTCTACACGTGATCCTGAGCCGGTCTCTCTCTGTGTGCTGGACCTACCTCACAGGGTTGTTGTGAAGACAACGGGGAGCGGGGAGCCATGTTGGTTGCCTCCAGCCCATGGGAGGAAAAGCGGCCTGTATGCGCCATGGACACGCAATGCACGTCGGCCATGCCGCCTGCTTCCCGCTCCTCATCCTCCAGCTCCAAGGATTCTTGTTTTGCCTCTCCTTTGAAAAACATTTGCACGAGCAGCTATGTGGAGTTGTGTGCGTTCAACCCTGGCAGTGAAAAAAAGGAGGGCGGCAACGAGTGAGCGTCCTTGCGCTACCGCCACCCAGCTGTCTCCTGTCATGCCCTGCTCACTTCATCTCCCCACGATGGTCTCTTCAGGAGATCACTCTGGGAGAAGCCTCCAAGTCCAGCCCCGACGGAATGGCTGCCAGCATCACGTTTGTTCCCTGGTCCCAAAAGAACCAGGTGACTGGTGAGGGACGGGAAGGCTCTCTGTCCACTTGAGAACACGCTCGCAAGCCAAACTAGAAGGAGGAGGACTTGGGGAGCATCCAGCAGAATCCAGGGGAGGAACGAGAGAGGCCCGTCTCAAGATGCTCGGAGGATGGTTATCTTATTAGTCAAAAAGCCAGATGTGTTTCAGCCTGGGTGTACTCCCAAGGTCTCCTTCGGGGGCTATTTAGAATCAAAGCACAGACATTTCTGGACCAGGAACGCTCAGAACATTTAACCGGACAAGCAAAAACCACATTATCGCGCTGATGGAAGGCCTTGGGAGTGTATACAAGCCAAAAAAATAAAAAAATAAAAAAAATCAGGCTTTTATTTAAACTAAACCCCCCCAAAGCACCAACAACCATTTTTTGAGGATCTTGAACAGTCAGCCAGAGCAGAAAAAAAAAATGAGCTCGATGGAGAAACAACACAAGGTGGTTTAAGGCGGCTGCTTGTGGTGTATCTTCCAGCTCTCCCAGCAGGGATAATCCCAGTCAATCCTCTGCTGTCCCACTTTCTCAGCTGCTTTTAAAATGTCTGGCTTTCTCTCTCCTTCTTCCACATCCCTCCTTCGTCCTCAAGCTTCCTTCCGTTGCTGCAAAGTAAGTTCCACGTGCAAAAGCAGTTTGTGCTCAAGAAACTCGGCAGGAGAACGAAAAGAGAGGAAAGTCTTGCCCTTCCCAGTAGGCTCATTTTTTTGTTTTGTTTTTTTGCTAGGCTTTCCTCAACACCGTAAATTCTGGGGGTTTTCTGATCAAAATGTTAGTTTTGCGTGTTCTTCCGCATGAATAACTTTTGCCCTCTTCTTGCCTGGCCGCACTCTTTTGGCCACGCTGCGATGCCGCTCGGCCACACGTGTCCCGGGTTTTGTCCGAAGTGTGAGAAGGTACGCTGGGGTCTGATTGCACAGATCTTTGAGAGTCTGTGGGACTGCACTGCCCACCAGCCCCAACAGCCCAGGGATGCATGATGGGAGTTGCTGCCCTTTGTCTGTTGTTGACCGTGCTGGCAGAGTATGATGAGATTTATAGCAGGGTCGTAGAGGCCATAGGAGAACTGAATGCCAAAGATCCCCATTTCAGTCTTCAAGACCAGCAGGTATAAAGCTTCGAGATATTGTTAAGGTCTGGTGCGACTGAAAAAAGCGATGTTGGCCAGGAAGTAGAGACCGCAGAAGTGAAGCACAAGCTGTGGAAAAGGTGAGGTGATGGCCTATAAACCTTTGCTCCCCTCGATTTTTAAGGCACCGTTTTTACAACGCACACGCACACACAGACACACTCTCTTACCAGTCTCTCATTCCATCTATTTTATATTTTGTAATTGGTCCCAGGTGTAACATTTATCACAACATCTGGCCTTCCCCGCCTGCCCCCCTTTTCCAATATACAAACGGCAAAGGAGCCAACAATTTGAGTCTCAAATATTTCACACTCCGCCTTGTGCCAGAAATACAAGACAAATGTGTCTTACATCTGTCTCTCCGTTAAGCAGCAACATATTACCTACTGTCTTCCAGGCCCTGCAGAGCAAAAGGCGAGCGCTCCATTGGCGACGCTTTCTCCATTTTCTCTCTTCTCACCCTGACCTGATAAAGTAACAGCTACAGAAAGGTGGCTCAAAGAGAGATTTAGAGATGGTTCCCACGCGAGGAGCGGGAAAATGAGGATCGGGGGAATGAATGCAATTGGTGTCGATAAATGAGCTGAACGAAGCAGGAATCCTCTGGTCTCTAGAAGGGCATTCTCCGAGGCTGTAAGGGACCCCACTCTCCGCTGGGGTTGGAAATCTTGTCATTTTGCTCCTGCAGAAAAGAGTGAATCCTCTCAGCTATTGTCCTCTCCCTGCTCCGTGAGAATATACAATTTTGCGAATACCAAAAAAAGATCTGTCCAATTTTTGTTGTATGGGAGCAGGGAATGCGATCCTGATATGACACTGATATGCTGCCCATAACGCCCTCTCCAAGGGAAAAATCCTGAGGGGGACAAAAAGCCACCCCCCCCCCAAACTGAAGTCTGAGCAAGCTCTGTGGCCACAGAGTGGTCCCACCACTGAAGTTTCAGCTCTCGTTGGCAGAGCTGCTGTGATGCAGTCGGAAAAGGAGACTTGCAAGGAGAGGAGCGTTGTTCGGGAGCCGTAGCTAGAGAGGCCCTGAAGAAACCTCACGTTTCTTAAGGCAGGGTTAGGAAACCCCGCGGCCACCCAAATGTTGTTGGACTTCACCACCCAACACTTCTCTGCCTTGGCCATAGTTGACCAGTACAGTTGAACAGCATTTGGATGGCCGTGTGATTGCCATGCCTCGCGGAAGGTAAGGAGAGTCTGGACACTCGAAATGAGAAAGAGAGGTGAATTACGTCTCTTTCCCTCCCTCCCTCCCCCCTCAATAGTTTGAAGACTTCGAGACCCTACTGGGCGAAGCAGCACATGAAGCTGCCTAGAGGCCCTATGAAGAAAGAAATCTCCCAAGCCTTCCTCCAGCCTTGTCTCTTGAAGGTGTTACTGCAAGCTGAACGTGATAATTAATTAATTAAAGGGCATTAATCCGTCTTGGACACAAAGTAATCCCAAGAAGCAAAAGGGTTCCTTTAAGCGATGGGCCCCCTTTCTCAGGTGGCTAGGTATCACAAGTGTTGGAGCTATTCTGGAGACAGACACCCCTGTGCCTTCTCCTTCACTGATACGGATAAAGTCTTAGCCTGCAGTTCTTGGGACTGGGACAGGAGAAAGCCATCTATATGCAAAAAAGGACACTGCTCTGTCCTGGGGCTGCGTGAGTTCAGGAGAGTAGGAGGAAGGAATTGAATGAGACGCAAGCGCCGATACAGACGTTGCCCTCGGAGTCCAGGGGCCCGTCGCAACTCGGCTCCATATCATTATCTTCCCAGGGTTAGCAAAGATCGCATTATTCACCCAGCCTAGCTCTTGGCTCCGCTTTGCAGTGTTTTTATTACAAGACATGAAAGCAGCCCTTTCCAGCTCCAGAAAGAAAATTTCTTACAAAAGAGCCAGGCGCACGATGCCAAAAAACCATCGCCGCTTTGGCAGGAATCTTGCGCGTTTGGGGGACCTTTCTTTCTTTCTTTCTTTCTTTCTTTCTTTCTTTCTTTCTTTCTTTCTAATCGCTCCCAAATGCGTTCCAGATGTTGGCTGCAGAAGGCAGCGCTGGCAACTTGGCTCTTGGCCACAGTCACTTTGTTAAACTCTTGACCTGCTGCGGGTTAAAAGCAGCAAAGGAACAGGACTGAGTCACCACCAGGGCAGTCGCCTTGTGCTGCAAAAGCGAGGGAAGAAAAGGGGCCCAGCTCAGCAATTTTTGGCACGGGCGTTGAAAATGTTTAAGGCAGTTCCTGCACGGTATCCCCGCAGAACAGGCTCTGGAACGATCGGTGCTATGGGCCAAAGGAGGGGTTGTTTGGTTTAAAAGGGGCCCAGCTTTTTGGTTAGAGGCATCAACTGGAAAGACTGATGGAACAAAACAGGGGGCTGTAATGGTGGGGCACAAAGAGAACGCAAGATCCCCTTAGCTACCATTTTTAGCAAGTTATGGGGCTATCTCCGAGGAAGGAACTGGCAAAAGCGCCTCTGAGGATTCTTGCCAAAGAAAACCCTGCAAAACGCATGGGGTCACCAGAAGTCAACAAGGCAGCTCGAGGGCATAGACACACACACACACACACACACACTTGGGGAGATGATTTGGTGAACAGGGGAGGTCGGTTGGATGGAAGGAGCCTGTGCGTTTCCCGTATGACCCTTCAGCAGAGGCCTTGTCGTGTGTCCCAGCATCGCATGTGGCTACGTCGGCGTGCACACGTGACGGGGCTTTCTCTGTAGTGGCTCCTTTGCTGTGGAACTCCCTGCCGAGGGACGTTAGGCTGGCTCTCCATCCGTTTTGAGCCCCCGATGGGTGGCTACACCGGGGTTGTTTCACATGGCCTTTGGGGCTTTGAATCTGCTCTGTTTTAATTATTTGTTTTTAAATTATTTTAAGCAAGGGGAGGCAATCTGTGGTTCTCCAGATATTGGATTAAAATGTCCCTCATTCCTCAACACTGGCCACGTTGGCTAGGGTTGATAGGAGTGGGTCAGGGATTTAGGGCCTTTCTGCAGTACACTGTTGTAGTGCTATTATTCCCCTTTCCACTTCCTATGGAATCCTGGGGTTTGGAGTTTAGGGAGGGGCCTTTAGAATTCTTAGCCAGAGAGCTCTGTGGCCTCAGGAAACTACAAACCCCAGAATTCCACAGGAGGTTGAAAGTGGAATAATAGCACTGTAACAGGGTAGTGCGGAAGTTCTGTTCAGCACCCATACGAAAGTAACAGCTGACAGACACGATGGCCCTTGTGGTCTCTTCCATGTCTCCAATCCTATGGTTCTATTTAGGCCGGGCTTTAGTGAGCCCACCTGTGTCATCAGCCTTGGTCAGCATTCCTGGTTTTGACACAGCTCATTATTCGCATTCGTCTTTTCCACTTTTCTTTTGACAGTCACAAATATGCCATCTAATGTTTTTTCAAGGTAGATAAGCAAGCTTGTTTTCTCTGGTTCAAAGCCAAACGTAAATGAGGATGAGCTGGTAGATCTCAAAGGTAAGCAGCAGTTGATGGGCAAAATATCCCAACTCCCATTTGTTTAACAGTAGCAGCAACCTAACGTGTTTTTTTTTCCGGCCTCAATGGCAATACTGCTGAAATATCAATTGCCCAGTGAGTGGATTTTTTTTTTTTGCATGAGCTCAGTGCAGCTTTTCGGACAAAAGCAATTTCTTTGGTCCAAACGGGATTTGGAAAAGTGACTTGTGGGACCATAACTCTAATAGTGATAGTTGCCAAGCTCTGGACCACAGTGGTCTTAGAGGCACCCTATTCCATCATTTTCAGGGTCTGTCCTGTGTATTTGGCTCGGGCTGATGCATGTTGGGGCGCAAGGTAGATTGCACAAGCCTGAAGTTCCCCACCTCTGCTTTAAGGAACAGGATTTTGCTCTTTCCTGGAAGGCTTTATAAGCATTTTTTCCATGTTTAAATCTTTGAATGACCATGCAAACAGAGCTACGAGCAAGTTTTTTGACAGTGTATCTCTGTCCCTCTGGAAGACTGGCTTGAGATCACACCCCGAGTACCCAGATTTTTCCGTCCCCTGCAATCAGGAGTACGGCTGTAGCTTTTGTCTTCAGAGTTCATATGCCTCCTCCCTGTGCTCCCCATCCCTGTCTCACGTACCAGACTTGTACCGTCCGGGCAGCTAACCAGCGTTGTGGGCAGTACCGGAATCAAAGACCTGAAGCCAGGAAACTTTGCATCAATCAATTCCGGTTTCATGCCAAGCTTGAAGTCAAAAGGCAATCCACCCGAAAGGAAAGGAAAATACTTTCAGAAGGGTTGCAAACGTGCCGGAACTTCCATCCGTTCCTCACCTCTGCAGGTCAATGCCTTTTAGGCAAGGGCACCGTTAATCGGGGACTTTGGAAAGCAAGTTACCCACTGGGTCCTATGATTTCATATTTGCTTTAGATCACCCTTCCCCGACATGGCGCCGCTCAGATGGGCTCGACTACACCTCCCATCAGCCCCAGCCACCATGGCTTGGGAGTTCTGGGATGTGCGTTCCGACATCTGGAGGGCAATCGGTTGGTTAATCCAGAGTAACATTGGGCCGACCAGATGTTCTGGGCTGAGAGTTCCGCGATATTGGCCAGAAAACTAATCATGGCCATCCGTGCCAAACCGGGACAGTTGGAGGGTATGGAATGCAATTCAGGCAAAGTTTGCAAGGTGAAAATGAGACCGCAAGTCTTTGGTTAAAGGATTGGTTGGTTACGGCAAACCCGCATGTGACATCCAGCTGACGTTGCAGTAGCAAAATGGACCCATCTCCCCTCCTGTAAGGTTTTCTTCTACCCAGCCCTTCTTGCGTTCTGGGAAACGGCGATCCTTCAATTATTAGCAGACCGACGAAGGATGTCAGTGACAATGAAGAGGTCCATCCCAGATGTGTTTTCCCCGGGGAGCTAGAGCTGGTCCAGATATTTTTTTAAAAAAAAAAACCAGGACGATATTGCCGGGGAAGTTTCATAAGCCAGCATGAATGACGCTCAAGAACAAAGCCAAGATTTGCGGCCTGAGCCTCACGTTGCCCCACCGAGCCGTATTTTAACTTCTGACACCAGTGCTGATTCCAACACAGCCTCAGGTGGTTCGTTGCGGGGGGAAAAAAACAGCATTGTGAAGAAATGTCAAGCAAACCTGAAACTCTTACAATTCAGCCAAGTGGAAATGCCAGTCTGTCTTCCCCACCCCAAAGCACACAGAGCTCTTCTTCTTCTTTTTTTGCTTTTTAGGTCGGGAGCTGGCTGCGGGGGGGGGGGGGGGAAGAAACGTCGTTGTCATCACTTCCAGTTCCCAGCCAACAAGATTTGGCAACGGGCGTTACGTGATGTCTTCGAGGGGACGGCAGCCGAAGGAGCCGGCGGGACAGGTACGTCGTGTCTCCTGACGTTTCACTGGCGAAACCAGGACACTGGTGGCCAAGTGTGGCCGCATCAGAGTGGAGGCAAGATGGGCAAGTTATAGCCCTAAGAAAAAAGCTCCACGCTCCTGGCTTTCACAGCCAAAATTGCAGCCCCTTAAATTGGTCCCGGAAAGAACAAGGCACGGAACTGGTCCGTCATGGCAACTCAAAGCAGCTAAGGCAAAACAGAGTGCATCAGTTTTGAAAGAAACAGTAATTGATGCAGGACTGGGTCGAGGGAAATGAAGATAACAGGTATTCGCCTAATTTTTGGACTGCCACTCCCATCCTACCCAACCTTTGTCTAGGCTAGCTGGGGCTTATGGGAGCCGTAGTCCAAAGCGTTGTGAGGGTACAGGTTACCGATGACCATTTTTCAAGGGCCTGTTGTAAGACCAAGCACGGGAGAATCGTTGTGAGTCTATGAGATTAAAAGGGAAGATGGAGGAAGCTCTGATAAACAGAATGGAGGAATAAATCAATCTTAAATACATAGCAGCCAGCTCATGCATGGTAGTGGTGATCCAAGTTGGGGCTTTGTGCGCAAATGTACAAATGTTGCTTAGCCCAAAAATTGCATGCAAAGATTGCAACGAATGGAGGGGGGAAATGGAAGGACACTAGGGGTTTAAAGAAGGAGCAAGGTGTGAAGAATATCCTTGGTTGCAGGGGCTAGAGAGAGAGAGGGGAGAGAGAATGTGTAGGGTCCGTGGGGCAACAAAGCTCTCCTAAATTGCACGCAAGGCCATTTTCTCAAGGAAAAGCAGAATATTGCTACCATTTTTATCCAGCAACTTCCATTTGGCCGCCAATTCTGGTACTATCAGAGTAATAGCACCCTAAGAATCGTAAAAGCTATACTACAATAACTTAAAATCCGTAATAATCCCCCACTTACATTATAATCAAATTGTGAGGGCTGTAATCTTGTTGCGGTTAGAACTGGTTCGGCAAGCCGAGGCGCTCTTTGCGTGCCTCGTGACCAAAGAGGCTTTGAAAGGTAACCAAAGCGCCAAGTCCCTAGCTCTCGCCTACTTTGGGTTTATGAGCGGGTGGGAGAAAGAAGTGTCAGGTAACTTTTCGTTCCCCCTCAATATCCAAAAGAAGCAAAGAGGGGAACTTCGTTGGCACACAGCGAACCCAAAAAGTGATAGTCGGTGAATGAGAAGGCTAACACGTAGGGGCTGTCCTTCTCGCCAGCATCACCAAACCCCTCACGCAGCATGGCTGCTTGGCTTTTAAGATGGGTTTCGGGGGGTCGGATCAGGAACCGAAGCACGGCTAGGTTTCTGTAGCTCTGCCTCCAATGCAATATCTCTGCCTGCATTTCGCCAGTCCTCTTTCCCCATCCTCCCGATACCAATGCCGCCAAAACGGAGATAATCTTCCAGTCTGAAAGGGAGCTTCTTTGTCGGAAGCTTGGTTAACTGGAGTACTAACAGCAGCGTTGAGAGAAAATTCCAAAAGCCAAACCGTCAAAGACCACCCCTAAGAACGATCTGAAATGAAATCAAATTAGCCGTATTGGTTATACAGTGCTTGACCACCTCTGGCTGCTAAATGACAGAGTTTGCCAGTAATTAAGTAAAATCTCAGGCGAGAATGTGTCCCTGGGGCTCTGCAGGCTATCGCAGTCTAATCCACAGTGTCATCGTTTAAAGCAGCGGCAGGGCAAAATATTCATCAGCGTGTCCCCCACCACCACTCCGAGCCCCGGGAGATGTCACGTTGGCTGCGGGGAAATTTAATTTCCTCCGATCAGTCCGAAAGAGCGAAAGGCGCAAGTCGTCAGGGGCAGAGCTTGGGCAAGTTACTTTATTTGGACTGGGGCAGCCAGCCTTTCCAAACGAGCGTGGACGCTGGAAGATGCTGGGAGGGTGTAATTGCAAAAATGAACTTTTCTACGTTCCGGCAATTAGAAACGCAGAGGTCTGACCAAACGGGCGTAGGTGAAAGGGTTGCCCTGCTCTCCTCCTCTTTCACATGTAAGGTGTGTGCGTTTTCACGTTGGCTGTCAACTTACGGCAACCCCATGGATGTCGGAGGCATACCATACCACCCCAAATTACGGGTTGTAATCCTATATGCAAAGAGCAGGGAATAGGTAGCCCTCCATATGCTGTGGGACTGCAGCTTCCATCAGCTGCCACTGACCTAGCCAATGGTAAAGGATGATGGGATTTCTAGTCCATCAATGTCTGGTGGCTGTGGGTTCCCACCCCTACTGCACATAGCCCCAGTGAACTCAATGGGACCTATTTTATTTATTTATTGAGTCTATTTCTTCACTCCGCCCCTTCCAGATCATAGTGTTACTGTATAAAATAGTAAGGTTTGGTGCTATGCAGCCTAAGTAAACTACTTGGTGTGGTTGTTTCCCTTTCTTTTCATTTTTTACATATTTATATCCCATCTTTCTTCCAGTGAACTCAGTTCAAGGAGGGCAGAAACAATCCTGATTTACCTTCCAGGAGAATAGCTAGTTAATGTATATAAAATGCTTTGAACCCTTGGGTAGAGAACCCGGTAAGTAATGTATGGGAAGGATTGTGGACAATTCTGCCTAAGTATATGCTCAGAGGCACCCTGATCCTAAATACTGTGTATATGGGGAGATGGGAGACTGTAGTTGTGCAATGGTGAGGCAAAAGCATTTTTTCTATATTCGGAAGATCCTATCATCATCATCATCATCATCATCATCATCATCATTTAGCATTTATTAAAATGTATTTCTCAAGTGCTTACCTTCCCCGAGGGCCCTAAAGTAAGGTACAATAAAGCATTCTTGAAAGCAGATTTGAAGAAACAATTTAAAAGATCAAAGTCCATACGAAAGCATATGCTCCCAGCTGCTCATTTGGAAATTCAGAAGGGATGGAGCCTGCCTGACTTCCCCGGGGAGGGGATTCCACACCTGAGGGGCCGCTACAGAGAAGGCCCTGCCTCAGGAATCCACCAACCTAACCTTGCAGGGGAGAGGGACACCCAAAAGGGTCTCCGTTGAAAGCCTTACATTCTGGACAAATTCATAGGGAAAGAGTCCTCAAGCCATTTTCTTCCTCCTGCCGAGATTGGCCCTGGCTGTGATTTTCGTGCCCAGCTTGGAGGGGTCCTGGAGGCATCTGCTTAACCAAGGGGTGGAAAAGGTGGAGCTGTGGTCTGATCCAGCGAGGCTCTTCTTATGTTAAGTCTCCCTGTGGCTTTGAATCCCAGTGGCTGACAGAGCCTCCAGGTCCACGTGCAGTCTACCTGTGAATGAGAGAGAAATAAGTTGGAGAGAAACATCGAGGGTGGAAGGAAGCTTTAAGGCTTTGCTTGCATATTGTAGACAAGCACAATGCTGGAGCAGAGCTTGGAAAGCTGCTTTCTGCACGTACGTAATTTATTCCCATTACTTTTCATAGCATTTTAAGAAGCAGTCTGTTGTCAGCTTACTCTGTCTAACAGGAGAGGGGCGGTGACTCGATGGCAGAATGCTCGTGGCGTCTCAGGACGATTTAAGCTCCCTTATGAAAGCGATCGGATGTTTTTCTCCAACGGAGAATGTCTGCATTCCGTTCATGGTTGCAGAAGTGGAGTTTCCTATGCAGTGCCATTGCGTTTTGTGCAGGCAGAAGAGGTTGTGCAGTTATCCAACCACACAACGCTCAACCATGGCATACACCCGGTATGCTCCGTCTCCTTGCTTGTTCCTTTTCATTATTTTTGAAAAATGGCATAGGCTGGAGACAGCAATGGCATAAAAGCGTATTGCTCCAATAAAGTACCTTTGTTCCTACATATTGCATCAGTTTAGAAAGGCAACTTTGTCATGCGCTTGTTAACGGAAAAAGAAAATAGTAACTCCTCACAAGGACTGGTTTAGCATCCCTTAACCGAAATGCTTGGTACCGAAGGTGTTCTGGATTTTGGATTTTTTTTCCAGATTTTGGAATATTTGCATATACATAAGGGATATGGGAGGCCCCCGCATTCTGACGCCCTGTTATCCGACGACTCAGTCTTTCAATGCTTCCGAATTAAGGACAAGATCCATGAATTTGATTGGAGTTCTGCTTTTCATGAGTTCTTCCTGCCTACAGAGGCTTGCCTGGAAGTGCTCACGTGCATGCGCTGCTTGCAAAGTGAGCTGAGAGAAGAGGGGGAAAGGCGCTATGCCAGCCGAGAGACTTTGCAAGCAGCACATGTACAGTCAGTCCCAAGGGAGTCTCCATAAGTCCTTGATGCCCCCTACAGTACAGTCCGTGGCTTGCGCTTCTCAACCAGTTCCATTTTCTGACAGCGTTCCGGTCCCTACGCGCACAGGACAGGATCCACGAATCCTGACAAGAACTGGGCAAGCCCACACGGTCTGAATTCAGCAAGGGGCTACTGTAACCTTACGAGGCAGGGAAGCAAGCGAAGGGACCGTTGCGCATCAGGGCCGACTCGATACGGGACCGATGCACTTCTGGAGACCGGCTGGGGAATGCCGACGCACCCCAGCAGAGGCAGATGAGCATCACGACACCCATCATTGCAGCTTTGTGACAGGGTGCCTCGGCTCCTCTGCTAGGTAGCTTAAGCATGCGCCAAGTTGCGCAACGCGGACTGTGATGGCGAATTCCGGCCCTCCTCCTCCTTCCTCCTTCTCACCCTCGTTATAATAAAATTATGGACTAACTCTCGCCAATTCACACACAGCGGAAGAATTTTTTTTTTCCTTTCCCTTAACAGCTTCCACCACCTCTGCCCCCAAATTGGCAGTTTTCTGGAGGGAGGAAAAAAAAAAAATCCACAGACATGCAATTACATCAAATGAGGGCATAGAAGTTTCGCGCTTCAGGGCTCCTGCCTCTTTTCTCGTAATTGGTTTGGTTCTCATAATTTTCTCCGAGGAGCGACACGCCCGCAGCCAGCACCCGATAGCTTCCTCGTGAAATAAAACTTTACAAAAGGCTTTCGGCGTTTTAGCGCTCGCTCGCTGCAGTCCCGATGCCCTTTGCTCACGCTCGCAGTCGCAAAGGGGACTCCGGGAGCGCGTGTGTTTTTCACCTGAGCCAGCGCCCTGTCACTTTGCAAGCGACGCAAAATGCAAAATGGGCTCGCAAGGCATAAAGCCGCCTCCCAGTCAGGGTAGACCAGGTAGGGCTCGGTGACGATTAGGTCAGCTCCGTCGCGTGCGAATTCAAGCCAGGCTGTAACCCTATCCCCACGTATTTAGGAGTAAACCCCAATTAATTCAGTGGCATTTACTTCTAAATCAATATGTATAGGGTTGCAGTGCTTAAGACTGTATTCAGACTGTAACCCTATACACCCGGCCAATGTTTGGAAACATTTGCTTTCGAGTAAAAGGCTGACCAGGGGTGGCTGGTGAAGCAAGGGTGTGGGGCTGACTCCAAAATGCTGGAGGACGTCAGCCCCATCCTCAGCCCACGGGATTGGTATTAAACTGTTGAAGGAAAAATCATTTGTTCAAGTTAAAGTTCCATACCCAATTACTTTGCTTCATTGATCGTTCCTTTAAAACAATGGCCACATTGCTAATTAAGATAAGTTAAAATGACTAAAAATGCCCCAAACTGGCCAAGCCCCTCCAATTACACCCCATAAGTGACCAATGGAAATAGTGTGAACTGTTAATCGTTACCAGGCTTCTGCCGTTCAGGATGACCGACTGGCTTTTAAGGTGGGTTTCGGAGTTCAGGTGGGGAATTACGGCATCGTTACAGCGCTGTGTCGATGCGTTTAATCCAGGATCTCAGCCACCCACTCCCAGAATTCTTTCGGACGGAGGATTCTGGGAGCTGCTGTTCACCTCTAGTTCTTCTGAAAGGTTTGGCAGGAGAGATCTAGCTGGGCAGCGCCCTTGCTTAATACACTGTTCTAAAGAAAAAGGGAGAAGGAAGTCTTTGGGTGGGCCGCCAGCCCATCCATCTGGCCACCTATGATAGATGCTGATACTGCAAACGCCATCATCCGCTACCATAGGCCATTTCCGCACTACACCGTTATGGCGCTTTTATTCCCCTTTCAAACATCCTGTGGAATCCTGGGGTTTGCAATGTAAGGAGGGGCCTTTAGAATTCTCAGCCAGAGAACTCTTGGGCCTCAGGAAGCAACAAACCCCAGACTTCACAAGACGTTAAAAGTGGAATAATAGCACTATAGCAGTGTGGAAATGGTCCCAGTCTCCTCAGTTTTTTTTCAAGGGGCCCAGGCCGCAGGACCCTGGATTTGCACCCCAAAGTCTGACGGTGGCAGACTCCCTATGGGACGACACACCTCCGTGCGAGGAAGGGGCACCGTTTCTGTTTCCCCAAAATCTTGCGCGAGCCCTGTAGCGGCGGGGCCCGCATGTTCATGACAAGGCTTCATCCACCATTCCCCCATCGCTTTTGGCGGGTGGCAACCGAAATCTTTGGCTGGGGAAAAAGGAGGGTTTTCTTTTCAACTGAATGCAAAATGCCAAGAAATTTCACACCCAAGCCAATGCAGGCGAAAAGCCAGCAATGTGGCTGGTTTCGCTCGGGGCGTGAATATGTTTGATTATCTGCAGTGCAAACTTGTGTGCGTGTGCGTGTGTCTCAGGGAAGAGAGAGAGGGGCGAAATTAATACCAAGACAACATGTTGCAATGAACCTTGTGGCGATAAATATCCACTGTGTCGTTTCTTTCCCAAAAGGGGTTTTCCCACACTTGTGAGCGTAAGAATGCGTTCAAAAGGCTACCTTGAGCTTTATGGAGGTATGTACCATTCGGGGGGGGGGAAAAAACCTGCAATGAAGAAACCGTTGTGCTGGATCTGACTGCAGGCACGTGAGTGTCCTTGCGCGTGCATAGATTTGAAAGATCCAGCTGAAATTCCCGGGTTTCCAACCAGCCTGTGTCGAGAGTCTCTGTCCTTGAAACTGAAGAGCGGACACTTCGGGAAACTAGTCCATCTTCAGGGAGACCGTTCGTGAAATTTGACTTCAGATGCTTTCAGCTTTGCTGCCTTTGTTTACCTGATTATTACGGATACAGAAACTGCCTTTTGGGGAATGACAGAAATGTTTGAAACAAGGGCGGGGGGAACTGCTGCAAAATGCAGGTTTGCCCCCAAACCTTGGATTTCCTCCCCGCAAACTCAAAACTGAGCACACACAAGGGGAAAATGGCTTAAACCTGACCTCTAGAGGTCCTATGGCGTTCACTACAGACGACTTCCTTGCAGCGTGTCAAGCTACAGGAAAATAGCTGAATATATCCCCTCTCATCCCTCCTCCCCACTTGCCAACAAAGACATAATCGAGTTGTGGGGGGGAGGCGGATGCGCTTATTATAAGGCGAGTTCAGGCAATTGTGGTCACTGCGTGGTTGGAACAGAATTCCAGCTTCTGCAACAACCGTAAAAGCGAGTTCTGATGGTCTAAGTCTGAGTTAGGCCACCATAATTCACTGATAGGATGCCAGCTTCTGTATTTGGTTATGTAGATTTTTGTTATTGTCACAGAGACACTCTCAAACGAACAGCAGTGGAACAGAAGTGGCAATATATGTCCACGCGTGACTTTGCAAGTGCATTTTTACGTTTAATATTTTTGCGCTAGACCACTTTTTCAATTAAGCGCTTCTGGAGGAACGTCTGCCTATGAGTGTATACCAAAAAAAGAAAAAAGAAAAGAAAATTTAGGGCAAATTAAAAGAACCGTCCTCCTCTTTGAGCCCTGATTGGCAAGTGAGCAGGCCTCCTTTGCTCGATACAAACTGCTGGCTGTTAAGGTGGGTTTGGAGGGTCGGATGAGGAGACATTACTTAGTAATGGTACAGGGGAGGCCGGTAAGATCATTGACTTCCATCACCCAGAACAGCTCCCCTGGACTTTAAGGTGGGTTTGTGGGGGTTGGTTCCTTAAGTCATTCATAGCTATATTTCCTAGCCATGAATAGGATGCTGGTACTCAGCCTGGACTAATAGTTGTGTGGCATGCACTACAGGGAGAATGCCTCTCCTACCTCCCAGCAACTGCCACCCCGCCCAATGGCAGAGCCGGCTCTGTGCGGAGAATAGGTCTATCAGCAGCTACTACTCATGCTGGCTATGTACTAACTGACAACTTCTCCTGTGACAAGAGACACAAGCCCTGGCGGGAGAGACGAAGCTCCTCATCAAAGACATACCTCTCAGCAGAAGGATTTAATGTTACCGATCCAAATGTCGAGCTAGCCCATCTCTTTGTTTGGACTAGCAAGAATCTGCCTGCGTGTGCCATAAGCCCCCTGGACTTGGATGGCTAATAAAACTTTCTTTCATGATCCCTGCCAGGGCCCTAAAAAGGCTCTTGCGGTGTTGGGACTGGTGTAAATAACATCAGCAGTGCTCTGGTGCCACAATCTCAGACTCTCCTGAAATCAATGAAAATGTACAAGAGGACGCAATGGTTTATCTTCCTTCGCTGAACATCATCATCATCATCATCATCATCATCATCATCATCATCATCATATTTATTTTTATCCTGCTTTTCTCCCCGAGGGGACTCAAAGCGGCTTACAGCTATTACAAGAAACATAATGAAAAACTATGATATACAAAAGTTAAAACAAAATTAAGCCACAGTAATAATTAAAACATGTTAAAATGCATATAAAAGCAGCATTAAAATATCAATTAAACAACAATTTAAAATGACCAGCACCGAAACAAATTGCATATAAAATGCCTGCTGGAAGAGGAATGTTTTTAACTGTTTCCTGAAGGTAGGCAGGGAGGGTGCCAGTCTAACCTCTTTGGGCAGGGAGTTCCAGAGCCTGGGGGCAGCCACTGAGAAGGCCCCGTCTCTCCCGGGTGCCCACCAAATGCACCTGCGAGGGTGGTGGGACCGAGAGAAGGGCCTCTCCCGCGGATCTCAACACCCGGGCTGGTCCGTAGGGGAGGATACGGTTCTTTAAACAACCTGGACCTGAGCCGTGTAGGGCTTTAAAGGTCATCACCAGCACTTTGAATTGTGCCCAGAAACAGATCGGCACCCAGTGGAGCTGTTGCAGCAGGGGCGTTGTACCCTGGGATGGGTGTACTGCACAACACACACACACACACACACCAAGATGACCAGAGTTCACTGATTGTCATCATGTACAAATTTTATATTTTCCCTGCCTAGGGAAAGACTTTGTTCCCCGATCGCCTCAATTCAACATGGATCGTTTAGTTTGTTGCAAACCAAGGGTACACCCCTGTGGTCGATACCCACTCTTGGGAAGAGTCACGTCCCTCACCGCAACCCACAAAGTCTCCCGGTCACCACGCTGGCTAGGGAATTCTGGTCACCTAACAAGCAACTTTTCCCGACTCTGCAATAAAAGCAGCACCCTATGATTTGGTTTAAGTCAAACCATGATCTTGAGAGATGGGGCCATTGGAAACTAGAGAATTAGAGACTATCAGTGCAACCCCACAAGTATATGGGCCAAAATGGAAGACGAGTAGAGGGGTGTGGGTATAAACTTAAATATCATTTTCATTCACAAATTCCAGATCAGGATCCAAGAGGAGAACATGCCGTACGAGCGAAGGCACATAGGTTAATTTCTTGGGTTCTTCTGCCATCTAGTGAGCTGTGGTAGCATTGCTCGGTGTAATAAAGAGATTTAGAGCTACTTCATGAAGAGCACACAATTCTTACAGTAGGTATTTGAGTAGACAGTGAAATCAATAGTATTTAACTGGACACGCTTCTGGATTGGGGTCACAATAGAGAAGTGAACCAAAGGGATTACTTTATTGATCCGATCTCAGTTTCACCTATTCCACCCATGACTATTGATCCTGCTGGCTGGGGCCGATGGACGTTGTAGTCCAAGATATCTGGAGAGCACCAGATGGGGAGAACATAAAAGAGGTAGTTTGCTGACAACAAAGATGGACCCAAACGAGGATATACGTGAACCTTCTGCCATTTGTATACTGTATTCCCCATTATCTTTTATTCCTCCACTTTCTGGAAGAGGAACCGGTTGGCAAGGCCAAGCGAGGGAAATGTGGTTCTCTTCGTGTATTTCTTTACATATTTAGATCCTGTCCTACGTCACGGGATCTCAGGGCAGCGCACAAAATAAAATCAACTTGCACTACGAAAAATAATCAGCATTTTAAAACTATAAATGGTGAATAGATGGAAAGCATATTCAGCAATGCAACGAGGTGAGACACGTTAGAACTGTTTAAAATGATGCAGATAAAGGAATTTGGAGACAATCAGATATGACCCAAAGGTTTTAATGCATAGCTAAGGTTTAGCTCGGGACTGGAATGGAGCCAGCGTCGGTGCCAACTGGGCCTCGAAGGAGAGGGTATTCCACAAGCAGGGTGTATGCTGGTGGCACCCAGCCACATAACTTTCAATGCCTTCACCTAGCGGCTTTATATAATACTGAACAGCCTGGGGAACTGCTGTAAAGTGGAACAGGAATATTTCCACTTTTTGGAACCAGCCCTGGAGATAGGAGCAGAACCGCTGTAACCCAGTGCCTCCAGGTCTCATTCCGCAGAACCGGTCCAGTAAGACAGCACGACCAATGATAGCAAAGGTTGCTGAGAGATCCCACAGCCCCTGGTGTTGCACAGAGGTTCCTTCATTGCAAACAAGGCTTGCGCGCAAATACGGAGGTATATAAAAATTTCTAAAAATTACAAAGCCCAGGAACAGTTGGCAGCAGGGAGCGCAGTTGAAGAATGCTGAGGCAAGGACAGACTGAGGCAAATGGTAGCGGACGGAAGGTTGGCGCAGAGGGGGTGGAGGCAGATTTGGATGCTGTTTGGGAAAGCTCGCCAAAAGAGCCGTTTGCAAAAAGGGTCATGCCCGCCCCCAAAGAAATGCGAAAGGAAACACACCCGGGCAAGTAAAAGGAATAAACCAGACTTTCACAGAAAATATGAAGGTTCAGGAAAGGCCGGCTCAAAGCAGTATTTACAGCAGGTTTGAGCTGAAAAATGCCTTACCTCAAGAAGAGTGGAGCCCATCTAAGACTGATCCCCCCCCCCCCCACTGGTGTGGATCCAACTTCGGAGGCCTCATGGAGGCGGCAGTCTCTGAGAGCTAGGGATTTTGGGGAGGGTTGAGGCTAGTACCTAAGCCTCCGGGTCCCCAAAGAAGGAAGCACTTCTTACGAAAACCTTCCAAGCCTCTTGGAAGATATGCAGCTCAAACGCTGCTAATGACACATTCCCGGCTGGCGGTGAGGTTTTTTGTGTTTTGCAGGGCGATCATCAGGTGTCGTTGATAACCAGCGAATAACTAAGATGTTTTCGGAGGAGTCGGGCCGTGCTTGTACATCACGGGGGACCACCAGCGGCTCCAGCTGATGGAGAACTCGATGTGATTGTTACTGATTTCTGCCGCAAAGTCTCCTCAAGAAATGCTGGGGCCGCCTCGCAACACAGCGCTTCCATCTTTTCACGGATACGGAGGGCTGGATCTGAAGGGGGGGGAGCGGTTGCAGGCTATCCTGATGGACTGCCAGCTTTGTTGCACCGTACTCCTCCTCCGTAAGGTTCACTGGACGGGTATAGTCGGTGTTGCTTGGTAACCAAGGGATTTCTGCTGATGCTGCAGCCACGCGCTGAAGATCCTTCCACCCTGGCGCAATATGGGAAACACTTCCTAAAAGACAAGCACGTTGTATCACATCAGACTTCCCTTTCTCTGTCACATTCGTAACTGAAGTCTCAAAAGAAGACTGTTTTAAACCCAGGTTCTTGATCCCTGCTCTCATCTGACTGCTACACTTCACGTCGCGCCAAGAACCTACACGGAGGTTTTGTTCGTGTGCACGATGTAGATGGTTAGCTGTCAGAACTGGCACAACGTAAGTCAAACGCATCATTCCTTTAGTTCTGTTACTGTTCTTAAAAGTTGCGCCCGTCGGCTCAAATACCTGGGCATCAAACGTCATAAAGATCCCAAGGCGATTGTTTCCTATAGTCACGATGCCTCGGTACCATGGATATATCGAAAACTTCGAAAAGGGAACCTCCTGAACTTGTTACTTCTGGGCCGAATTGTGATAGTGAAAATATTTCTGGTACGCAGGCTTTTCTTTTTATCCCAACTTCTTCCAGTTCACCCAACAAAAAGTTGACGATTGTGCTGGCCACGGATGATAAACGTATTCACGGTAAGAAATCCCGACTTCCCAAAACGTTTCGCCTCAACCCTGCAGAACAGGGGGGCCTTGCAATTTCCGATTTTGAGTTGCACTGTCTGGTGTTTCGGATAAATCTGCTGACTCCGTTCAAGGCGATCTCGTCACAGAGTGGGACAATTTTAGAAATCAGTCTTCGTCACACGGTAGAAGTAGGGCTGTCCTTCCCACCCCTTCGCTGAAGAAAAGTCTCAGAAGTCTGACCAACTCTTTTTCGGCTACCTCATTTCATCTCTGGAAGCCATGGGCCAATCTGTTGGCTCCAATCCTTTGCCCGTTTGCCTATACCTACTACAGGTGGAGTTCTTTGTGACAAAAGGACAATACAGGCATTGGGCCAAGGGGGGCCTTTCCAGGGTTTGAGACGTATCGGAAGAGCTTAAGCGGATGCCAAAGGATGACATTGCATTTGAATTTGAAGGGCTAAATACAGATTGGCTTCAACTGGAGCGAGTTGCTTCGTTTACTAGAACGCTGGTAGAGAAAAGAGAAGACCTTCAGCATTTAGGCATGTGCGAGGCCGTCTGCGCGGACACAAATACTCCCGGGGAAGGACCAGCAGAATATACATAAAATGGTCAAGTGATGAAATATACAGTATAATGGTGGTTTCAGAGCGAAGTCTGAACCTCCAAGCTGCTGATTGATCTCAAATCTGCTCCTCCCTGCTGTGAAAGTCTATATTGGCCCTTACAATTTGTTTGGGGCTTCAGAGCCTCAGTTCCTTCTTCTTTTGTCCCTCGTTTGCTGTCGAAGCTTTGGCCTGGTACACGTGACAGGGCTCTGGGTGCGTATCTAAAGCTTTGGGGTAGGTGGGGTCCATGCCACCGCGTAGAAGACCTTCCCTGGGCTGCCAGGGTGCGGGATTGTGGCTAGCCCAAAACATTTGCGATGCACATCAAAACTTCCTTCTTCCCCTTTTTACCTAATTTGATGATGCTCTCCCCGGGTCGGTGTGGTGGCTCACAGATCATATTCGGGGTCCACGTGCTCCATTCCTTGTTACTTTCTATCTAATTTGCTTTTTTTGGCCTGGACCGGCATATATATCAGTGCCCTGCAAATTCTGGGCCAGCCAGGAGTCAACCCAAACTCATCAAGGAGCATCTCCGGGAATTAACAGTGCACGATTTGGGGTATCCTAGAGCTTCTTTTTGGGCGAGAAAGCCTAGTCCCTGGTTTGTTGCATCATATCAAGTCATTATGAGCAAAGAGGCTTAGGTCGACTGGGCAGAACTGTCTTTTTTCTTGAAAAGAAGTTCCCAGCAACATGTGATGTGGGGTAGCTGAAGCACAGTTTGCAGCGCAAGGGCAGAAACCTCATGTCCTAACGCTGAACGCCTGAGCTGTGTTTCAGTGTATTGCATAAATAAGGAACTTTTGGTATAAGGAACTGGCTGCCACCTCCTCTTGCACAAATGGTAAAAGATTTTCAGGGCGTTGTCATGTTAATCTGTTGTAGCAGAAAGAACAAAAACTACGGTGGCACCTTAAAGGCTTTATCGAATTTTCTTTGGCGTAAGCAGTCCACACAAGCTTATGTCAAGCAAAACCTTTCAGGTGTCGCGTGAGTACAGGTTTTAGACAACCAAGGTAGCATGACGTGGTTAATTATTGGTCAAAAATCATTCCATAATCGTCTGCATTTAAAGAATTCTTCCCCCTTCCCACCCATGGGTGAACTGGTTTATTTGCTTTAATCACAACGCTACCTAACAAAACACTACACAATTCCAACCACAATTCACAATAAAGAAAAAATAAATCCAAAAACCGCGACAATCAAACCTAAATAAAAAATACAGTTACAAAACAACAACAACAACAAAACTTAATATAAAATTGGCTTCCAAACCCCCCAACACAGACTATGAGTCATAATTCATATAAGAACTTGTTACTGAGATATCTTCTAGAGAAATAATTTCCATTGCTATGTTTATAAAATAGTAATCATTAAAACCAGTAGTTACATGATACTCTCTCTGTCTTGCAAAAGAAAAAGGAAAAGATTAATGGATGCCAATCTTTTGCAAACGTTGCTAAAGTTTTTTTTTCTCTTATAAAGGATGTTAATTTTGTCCATCTCTGCTAAGTCCATCAGCTTAACCAGACAATCTTCTTTAGCTGAAATTTCATTGCTTTTCGATTTCTGCGTGTACGGTAGTCTTCTTGCCGTTGTTGTCCGCTGAAAAATTTTGCCACGCTTCTTGTCCAATGAGTCCTCCACCAAACCTAAGAATTTAAAGAATCCTTAAAGAACTGTAACGCACCACCATAAAGCAACCAAATAAAAACTCAATAATCCAACCTATTCAGTGAGCTCGTCGCTAAGGAAAAGTAACCTTAAAAGACACTTTTTCGACAAGGGTGCCAGTTCTGCTGGATTAGGACTTGGGATAGACCCGGCTTCAAATCCTTACTCCGTTGTGGATTTGAGAGATATTAATTTTCTCTCCCCAGCCGAGTAACTGATCGCAAATGGAACTGAACAGGATAACCGGCCATCTGCCTCCCACCCAATCGCACGTTTAGAACACGGTAAACAGAGTCTTGTTTCAGTAACTTGTGTATAAAAGTAGCCGGCTGACAATCTCATCCATGTGCACAAGGGCAGAGGCTTAGTTCGGAGGGAACCGAGAAAAAGCAGGGCCTGGAGTTCCATAATTTCAGTCACCGTAAGGCAGCAGCCGCTGGTCCAGATGGCTACGGCAGAGATCAGACTCACCAAGACAAAAAGGAGAGGGGGGAAAAAGCAAAGTGGAAGATCGACTCTCTCCGAGGGCCTTTCCGCACCGCACTGTTGTGGTGCTATTACTCCACTTCCAACACCCTATGGAATCCTGGGGTTTTGGAGTTGAGGGAGGGGTCTTTAGGATTCCCAGCCAGAGAACTCTTTGGCCTCAGGAAACTACAAACCCCAGAATTCCACAGGAGGTTGAAAGGGGAATAACAGCACTATCCCCTTATTCTATTCACTATTGTTAATCATTGGTACTTTTGGTTTAAACAGCATGACGTTAATATTTAGGTTATAAAGGTATGCTGCCAAAGTTTAGAAGCAATTCAACGCTCTACATTATTAATTGCAGTCTTCTTGGATCCAGAACAAAAAGTGTGTGTACACACACACCACACACACACACACACACACAGATGCCGGGATGCTGGGGCAAATGCAACCTTATACGTGCTGCTTAGTCCTGCTGCAAGATAGCTGTGTTTCTGTGAATCATTTCTAATACGGACGAAGACATTTATGAACCGTCCTGTTTCTGCTGAGTGTCGACCGGAGAGCAGAATCTGTTGGGGAAAGGAAGCCAGAGCCGTCCACCTCAGGATGGGAAAGTGCAGAGCGGAAATAAGAATCTAATGGAACAAAACGAAATGGTAAAATCCTGAGGTTGACAGAAGAGACAGGCCCGCGTCAGGCTACTCAGTTCTGAACATCCCTCTAAGTAAAACTTCCTTGAAACGACACCCAAAACACGAGCATGTTGGAAATAAAAGTTCTTGTTCAGCCTGTTCCCCGCTGTACTGTTTTTTTTTGTTTCTAACAAATTGGTTGTTCGTCGAATACGAGGTACTATTTAAAAAGAAATAGACCCACAAACACCCATCCGGAGGTTGAAGAGGCACCGTCCAGTCTGCCATGTTAACACTTTCGTCACTTAATTCTACTTTCTGGGTTCAATGGGGCTGACCCCCAAGTACGGGGCTGCGGCCTTACCTCCAGCCACCGTAAGACTTTATTATTACCTAGGTGCGCAAACCTCTCAGAGGAACGTAAGATGCTTTCCTCATGCTGCGTCACAATCGCTGGCACCTCTTGGTAGTCTCCCATTCAAGCACCAACTGGACACGATGCTGCTTAGCTTCCCAAATCAGCAAGTTTTTTTGCATTCTGGGTAATAAGATGGAATTTAAGTCAGAGAATCAGAGAATCATAGAAATGTAGAGTTGGAAGAGACCCCAGGGGCCATCCAGTCCAACCCCCTGCCATGCAGGAACACCCTCAAAGCACTCCCGACAGATGGCCACCCAGCCTCTGCTTAAATACCTCCAAAGAAGGAGACTCCACCACACTCCGAGGCAGCCTGTTCCACTGCCGGACAGCCCTGACCGTCAGGAAGTTCTTCCTGAGGTTCAGGTGGAATCTCCTTTCCTGTGGCTTGAATCCATTGCTCCTTGTCCTGGTCTCTGGAGCAGCAGAGAACAAGCCCTCTCCTTCCACTACATGGCATCCCTTCAAAAGTCCTCAAGCCCCATCACCACCACCACTATTATCCAGGTCCGATCTGGTTATGGTTATCATTGTTATTTAATATTTTTCTTATTGTTTACTGTAGGAGGAAAATATATTCCACACGATCAAAACAGGATCACCAGCTTCATTCAAACTTAATCGTGCTGCAATCAGTCTGTACGCTACCAGTTAAAGTTACACAGGTTGAAGATCAAAAAGATGCAGCTTTTTAAAAGACAAGTTTGGGAGTAGCATTCTGAAATGATCGTCTCTCCAAACGGATACGGCTGAGAGTTGTCCTTTTCATAGAACATACAGCGCAAAACACAGATTTTCAATTAAGGCTTCAGTCCTGCACACGACACATTTTGCTTGAAGTATGTCACGTGTGTGTGTGTGTGTGTGCGTGTGTGTGTGTGTTTCAATTTATAAATCAGCTTTCTACGCCTGGGGCCCAAGACAGCTTACAACAATAACACTTTAGGAAAGAGGTTCTTTGAAAGAAAGTCAGAGAAAAAGAAGAGCGTAGAAACACACCAAACTGATCAATGTTAAATCATCAAAAAGTAGTCTAATGAAAGTACATTTCGGACAAGCCATGTTTTTTTATTTTGTTTTACACAATTTTGGGCTGCCCGATGCCTCCCTCCAAGTTAGTAATCTTAGGTAACGTTCAAAATGTGGTTTGTACACTGGCATCACCCAAACCACTTCCCCTGGAAATCTCATTCTGTGTGTGTGTGTGTGTGTGTGTGTGTGTGTCTTCAGTTTGCCTGTCAACTTATGGTGCCCCCCTGAATTGCATAGGATTTTCTTAGGCAACAGTTCCTCAAAGATAGTCTTGCCAGTTCCTGCCTCTAAAATGCAGCCTACAGCACCTGGTATTTGTTGGCAGTCTCCCATCCAACTACTAACCAGAGCTGACCCTGCTTAGCTTCCAAAATCAGACAGGATCTGGTACCTGTAAGGGCATTTAGGCCAGACACCGATGAAATGCAATCACTTTTTGCGTGTTTTTAAACCTACGTTCATTCAAATGTATCCAGCAGAGGGCACTACATTCAATAGGTCAAAAAATCCATTTTTGATCGCTTCTTGGCCTTTTGACTAAGATCAAGTGTCGTATCTGTTCTTACCAGTTTAATATCTGATATGTCCTCTATTTGAGGACTATATATTAATTGGATTTTTGTAAGCTGACTTTTGAAATGAAACCGGAGCTTTATCTGTTCAATAGGCTAGGGCAACAAAGGGAAATAAGAAGTCATCAGAAGATATTATTATATTTAATAACTGGGGCAAGGTTGGCATATGCGCAACACTGGAAAGCAAAGAAATATATCGGTATAGAAGAATGGAAGTTAAAAGTTCTGGATATGATAGAGATGGAAAAATTAGCATCTTCTTTGAAGAACAAATCTATCCAGAACTTTGAGAAAGAACGGAAAGGAGTATTGGATTGGGTAAGGATATAAATGTATAAGAAATTAAAGAAGCAATAATGTAATTGTTCTTTTACATCAGTAATGTAATAATGTAATTGTTCTTCTCTCTGTAAGATGGAAATGATGTTTGTATGGAATGGAACTAAGCAATTTCAGCTGGAAGATTTAAGCATGGAAGTGTGAGGGGAGGGGTTTATTTTCGAGACTAAACTTTTAATAAAAGTTACTATAAAAAAAATCCATTTTTGTATTGGAAGCAGCCAACGGTTGGCTCCAAAGAAACAGCGACGGCCCTTTCTGCAAGGGGCTCTCGTCCCGGCGCGGGGACGGGAGAGGAGCGGGACCACGACGATGCTCCCACAAGACGTTGTCGCAGTCCTGACCTTCTCCCGGCGCCAACTCGTTTTGTTCCCCCGTTTCCTACGCCACCGTATGTACCTGGGACTTGAGGATCCACAGATTTTGGTATCCACGGGGGTCCTGGAACCAAATTCCAGGGGACGCCGGGGGCCCGCTCTATGTCCCACTGAACTCGGTGGACTTTTCTGGCGAGGAAACATTTAAAGACTTGTCCTCTGCAAACACAAATACTGCCAGGTTAAGCTGGTATATAGGAATGAAGGCTGTTAAGTTTTATCAAAGCTCTGAAACCTTTCCACCTCTCTCCCATACGTAAGCAGTCAGTAAAGGGTGCGTCCCTCTCCGAACAGCCAGTGGTTGTGGTTATTCTGTGCCTTCACGTCAACCCTAACTTACAGTGACCCTATCCCAGGGTCTTCTTGGCAAGGTTTATTCAGGGGAAGGGTTGCCACGGTTGCCTTCCTTTGAGGCTGAGAGAGTATGACTGCCCAAGACGATTCAGCAGGTTGCCAGGGCCGAGCGGGTCTGGCAATCCCGGTCTTCGGGAGTTCTACACCAACACTCAAGCGATTACGCCATGTTGCCTCTCGCAGGGTTTTCTTTGCAAGATTCGTTCAGAGGGCGTTGGCATCGCTTTCCTCTTAAGGTGAGATAACGCTCATTCTTTGCGAAAATGACCACTTTTTCTTTTGCTGGCACCCAAAGAGGAGGAGGAGAGCGCGTTTTTACGAAGTGACCACACTGGATGTGCAAAACGTAGAAAGACTACAATCCCTGTCTTCTGCATTCTTTAAAAAAACAAAAATGATGTGGGGGAAGAGACTCAAACTCTAGACCGACTTGCCACCCCCTGGCGCCAACCCGTGACATTTTGCTGCTTGAGATGTGGAACAAGGGTTTTAAGCCGTTTCCGCACTTACGCTGTCATAGCGCGATGATTCCACTTTCAACATCCTGCGGAATCCTGGTCTTTACAGTTTAGGGAGGGGGCATTTCGAAGTCTCGGCCAGAGAACTCTTTGGCCTCAGGAAACTACAAAGCCCAGAATGCCACAGGAGGCTGAAAGTGGAATCATAGCACTGTAACAGTGTCGGGCGGAAATGGCCTTAATCCACCGTTCAAGCCAGCTCTTGTATCCAGTGGTGCACTTGAGTAATTTTAACACTCTGCACTGAATGACACTCTTATGAAACACACACACACACACACACCTTTGATCCTAGAGGAGGATCCGCACTTTTATATTTATATCCTCTTTCTCCCCCAAAAGCTCAAGGAAACAGACGTGGCCCTCCTCATTTTATCCTCACAACCCGGTTCGGCAGAAAAGAGAGAAAGCAACCCAAGGTCACCAAGGAAGCCTTGTGTCCAAGCGGGAATGAAAACCCCAAAACTTCTTCCTTTCATACATTGTAAGCCATCCAAGAACCAGAGTTCTGCAGACGTTATTAGTATCATACGGTAATAATAAAAAAATAATAGTAAGTGTAGTCCGGCACACGTCCCGCTGGGGGAAGTGCCAGAGGAGCGTAGCGGGTTTTGAACACGACCCTCTGGAAGGTGCGAGTTCAAGTCCTCCCTGTCCGTGGAACTTTCTGAGGAACCACAAAGTAGCCACTGCAGGCCTTTCCACACTACACTGTTACAGTGCTATGATTCCACTTTCAGCATCCTATGGAATCCTGGGGTTTGCAGTTGAGGGAGGGGCCTTTAGAATTCTCAGCCAGAGAGCTCTTGGGCTTCAGGAAACTACAAACCCCAGAATTCCACAGGATCTTGAAAGTGGAATCACAGCAACCTAACCCTATAGGGTGGAAAGACCCTCCCGCTTTCTCCTAGCCGTCACACTGCAACGTGGTAGCGCCATTATTCCACTTTAACGGCCACGGCAACATCCTGCTGCATTCTGGGTTCTGTAGTTTTGTGCTGCCCAAGAGCTCTCCAGCGGAAACGTCTAAGTCCCCCTCCCTACACCAAATCCCAGGATTCCATGGGATGTTGAAACTGGAATAGTAACGCTATCCCGGTGGAGTGTGTGAGAAGGCTTTCAGCTTGGCCTGCCTCTCAGGGCTGCTGTGAAGCCAAAGGCCATTCCCACCCTCCCCTGTTCTAGCGCTTTCATTCCACTTTTAACCTCCTGCAGAATTCTGGGGTTTGTAGTTTGCTGCGGCCCAAGAGCTCTCCGGCTGAGAATTCTCAAGGCGAACCCCCCGAGTTCCATGGGAGGCTGGAAGTGGAATAATAGCGCTATCGCAGTCCCGCGTGGAAAGGGAGGCAGCCTGGGGCCCCACCCTGCGCCGAGGGCGGACAGGGGAACGCGTAATGCCCCTAAGCAGGGCCCCGCCTCGCCCGGGGGGCTTGAGCTGGGATCCACGTAGTGCAACCCCCGGCCTCAGCGTCGCCCCGGCCGTCTCAGGCGGGTGGGCTTTGGAGTCCCCCCCCCCGCCTCTGGAGGGCCGCCCGCTGGCCCGGGCCCGGGCCCGAGCCGAGCGAAGGAGGAAGAGGCGGCGGCGGCGGCGGCAAAGGCTGGGCCGCCTCCCTCCCTCTGGCCCGGCGCGCCGGGGCTCCAGGAAGCGCGGGGCCTCTCTCGCCGCCTCGCCCGCAGCCGCCGCCGCCATGCATTGTGGGCCAGAGCGGCAGCAGATCCAAGATGGCGGCCAGCAGGAGGCTGATGAAGGTAACATCCCAGGCGCGGGGCCGGAGCCGGGCCCCACAGGCGCGCGGGGGCAGCGGGGCCGAGCGAGGCCTCCGGAGGGGCGGCGGGGGGCTCCCTCCCCAAGTCCTCGCGGCCACGGGCGCCCTCCTCCGTCTTTTTTCCCCCCCGTCTCGGCTCCGGCCGCTTCCGCTTCCCCCGCCGGCGCCTCAGGGGAGCGTAGGCCGCGGCGGCGGGGAGAACGGCGGCGGCGGCGGCGCTCTTGCCCGGGCCTCCGACGTTCCGAGCACGGCTCTGCTTTGGAAGGAGGAACCCGGGCTCTGAGGCACGTCCCGAGGCGGAGGTTCTCCCTCCCCGGGTGCGCCCCGTCCCAAGCGGGAGCCGGTCGTGACTAAGCAGAGGCGGCGGCGGCGGAGGGCGGAAGGCGGAGGGGGGGGGGCTTCGGGCCCGGCCCGGCGGGAGGTCCCGGTCTCTCCGCCGGTGGTCTCGCTCTGAGCCCTGACGGGGGACAAGGGCGACGCGAGGCCCGCTTGGGATGGGCGGAGTGAGGCGGGGAGAGTACAAAAGGGGCGCCTGGGAAGTTGGCCCTTTGTGGGGCTGGAAGCGAAAAGGGGGGGCGGCGGTGGGCCTCTCCTTACCGGCTCGGGGCTAGAGCCATCATCATCTTCATCACAAGGCTTCTTTTCCTCCCTTGGAGTTGCAGGGAGTCAACACGGGCTCCAGAGGCACTTCCAGTGGGGTCGCCCTTTCTGGCCGTTTCCACACTGCACTGTTGTAGGGCTATTATTCCGCTTTCAACACCCTGTGGAATCCTGGGGTTCCTTTGAGGCCCCTCCCTCAATTGCAAACTTCAGGATTCCATAGGGGCGTTGAAAGTGGAATGATAGCCCTACAACAGTGCAGTGCAGAAATGGCCTGTGTCCTTTTCCAGTATTGCTGCAAAGCTTTTCCAGGCCTTTTCCAGAGGGAGGGATCTCTGGAGAGGATCGAGGGGGTGGCTTTTACTGAATTTCCTGGCAGGGGGAAATCCACTGGAACCACCTTCCCCAGGAAGGCAGCCACGTGTTTTGTGGGTTCCTAAAATCTTTGCACTGCCCTAAGGATGCAAATCCTGTAAGTGTTTGCTCAAGACAAGTCCCATGGTATTCAGTGGGGCTTCCTGTATTTGCTGGTGTATAAAACTCACTTTTTTCCTGAAAAAAAAAATACTGTTTGAAAATGGGGGTGCGTCTTATATGCTGGTGCGTCTTATATGTCAGCAAATAGTAGTTGCCAGTATATAAATGGGGTGCATCTTATGCACAGATGTGTCTTATATGCCAGCAAAGACAGTACTTTCTTTCCACTATACAACCACTGTGTTGAGATGCCACATACGCTGTGGGTGAGCCCCCCCCCCCAACATAACCAAACAGATTTCTCCCTCTGGGGCTTGCTTTTACATGGTATAGGATAAGAGAATTGGGAGGATCTTTTCTCCAAGACAGTGAGAGAATAGTTTAAGTGCTACCAACTTTGCTTTGTAGTGAAGGCCATTTCCTATAAGCCTCTTCAGTTTCAACTTTTCCTGTCGCTGCGTCGACTGCAAAGCCTTCCTCCCACTGATAGGAAGATGGCTTTTCCACCTATGGTACCATAACCAACGACACAACATTGTAAATGAGGTTCTTGCATGACCTTTGTCTAAAAAGCTGGCCCTGATATTGTTAAAATGGATTTTTCAGTACTTGCACTTCGGACAGCCAAAGGTGGCAGTCGCTACAACAGAAGAGGCATTTATCTTATTATGTTGCATAGGAATACGTACTGTGGCATATGTAACATCTAAAGAAAGCAAAGTTTCCTTTTTTTTTTATTTTTGCTTGAGAACTCTTTACCTGATTCTTAGTCACCTGTCTTAAGTAATCGATTAATTATATGAGATGAGTTGGCAAAGCAAATTTCCTTATAGTTGGATGACAGATGTCATTAGGAAGCTGAAACTATTCGCCGAATAGGGTTTACTTGACCGGACTTTAGACAGTTCAGAGTTCAGTAATGGTGTTTAATTGATTTAATTCTTAGGGAGCAGGCTTGACTTGAGTTTTGAAATTGAATGTTACCCCATGGTGCGTCCACCTTTTGTGTACAGTGGGCCCTTGGTGTCGGCTAGGGTTTGGTTCCAGCACCACCCCCGTGGATCGCAAAATTCATGGATGCTCAAGTCCCATTATGCACAATGGAGTAGTAAAATGGTGTCCCTTATATACGGTGGCAAAAAAGTTTCCTTTTTGGATTTTTAAAAAATATTTTCAAGCCATGGTTGGTTGAATCCATGGATACGGAAACCACAAATATTGGGGGGGGGGGCAACTGTAGTCTAGATGAGACAAGAGGGGACTGAGCTTCTCCTGACATGATGTGACAAAATTGGACCACCAAGACTCTTGCGTAGTTGAGTCAGAAGATTAAAGGATCAAGTGACTAAGATCAAGAAATATTAAGAAATGACTAAGAAATAAAAAAAACAATTGTTGTCATTGATCCTTCGCAGGCATAATAAGAAAGCCTGCCTGCAATCCATCCTGTGTGCACATACTTGGGAGTAGATTTACACTGAACACATGGAAGACACTTATCAATTCACATTGCGCCTGTAAGAGTCTTCATGTTTAAGGAAGTAATTTGTGCTCTGCCTGCAATGAGGCAAAAGTAATAACAACTTGTCCGCCGTTCTTGAGCCTAAAAAAATTTCTGAGATCTCTGTGACTTATTCAAGTCTTTACTTATTTAAAATAAACGTTAATGCTGTCCTGTTTTCTTAAAAAAATAACCTGCCCTATTTTATTTTGTATTTGCCCGTTGACTGCAGACTGAGGTATTGGTATGCCATAATGACAGTTTTGTAGTTGTAGAGAGCAACAGTAATTCTTAGGAACAACAGAGATGATTGTTTCTTAAACAACTCTGCCTTTCTGTTCTTAATCGTATCCAGTCATTTGCATGTTTTAAACAAATGGAATGCATTGCTTAATACACTTACATTTAAGAGGCAAAAAGATGCTGATGGACAGAGTAGTTGATCTGCAAATCAAAGTGTGCAGGACTTTGTGCATATTAACTCAGAACAGACAGGGTGGTTAGTCTGATATTTGCAGGATCAGTGTATTAGACCTGCAGAACTTGCTGTCAGAATAGCCTATTTGCAATGTAAATGCTAAATAAATTGCCCTGAGGATTTCCAGCCAAATGTGTGGCAGTTCAGGGAGTGATGCTGCCCTGATGCTAATAATGTAATCTACAAAATACTCCCACCTCTTATGTATGAGTTTTCGTCTTATGTCGCCGTCCATGCATATCCTTTTGGTACAGCAAAGGCGGTAGTGTACCTGGTATTTGCTTTCTGGAGGCAACCAGGAAAGAAAGTTGCTTTTTCATTGAAAAGGAAAGTGAAACTTAAAACTCTTAAGCTGAAAAGTTGCGCCCCAGGGTTTGGCCTTTGCTTGGGGTCCTCGGTAGTTTAATGTCTCCTTGCTATAGAACAGATAAATGCAGTTTTAACTTGACTGCTTTCTAATCGGTGCATTATTATTTGCAGATGTTAACTTGCCAATTATATCACTCAATGTTTCTATGACTTAAAGCTGTCTTGTTTTAGTATTAATTTCAGTGGGAGCTTCAAGGAGTAATAACCACCAGAGCCTGTGTTTTCTGTCTGAATCATGTGCCCGTAAGGAACTTCTGTGTCAACTTGATTCTTATTCCCATGTACATCGTTGGGCTCTTTTGATCTGTAAATGATCAGCTGGTAAATCCAAGAGAAATATCAGTGTCTTTCATCAAATGTTGTTGCATGCTTTGAGTCATTTCCAGCTCATTGCAACCCTAAGGCAAATGCATCATGGGGTTTTCTTGGCAAGATTTCTTCGAAGGGGGTTTGCCATTGCCTTCCTCTGAGGCTGAGACAGTGTGACTCACACAAGGTCATCCACGGCTGGGTTGGGATTCACATTTCAGTCTCCCAGAGTCCTACTCCAGTACTTAAATCACTGTAACATGCTGGCTCTGTGCATTGAATAGCAGCTGTGCTTTCTCATTCTCATCACCCTTTTTACTTAGGTAGACATTTAGAGGATAACACTCCAGTTATCCAGGATATATTCATCTGCTTTCCTATCTGCTGGAAGGAGAATCTTAATCTTGCTTTTTGTAGTGCAAAATAGACATCGCTGGTTTTGGTAGTTAAGAAAAAGTGCTTCAGGTCCTGGTGGCCTGATGCGGCTGGAATTTATTGTGAAGCTGAGCTCTGGAAACAACCTGTCATTATAGGCTCCTTTCCTGTGTCAGAGTGCAGAATGTGTAGTACTGAAGGGGAGTATAAATGCAGATTTCTGTTACCTCCGTCCGGCATGACTAGTAGTTGGGGAATATGGGAGGTAGAGTCCAAATCGCGTTTGGACCACCACAGATGCCTAACTCCTGCCTTATGGCAACATATATTGTAAGGTGTCCATTATTTGATTACAGTGGTTACTTAGTGAAATGGTGGGGTACCTGGCAGAAATAAAGGAGGCGTGCACCGTGAGGCAGCTTTTCCCCCAAGAGAGGGTGTCTTCCTTTCCTAACAATATGTGTGAATGATAATTTGTACCTGGGAAATTTAATATTTGTTTTTTACTTGGAGGCTTTTGTCTCAGGTCCGCCATAACATCCAGCTCAACTACTGTCGCCTTACCACTCTGCAGCACTACCCTGATACTTGAAGTGGCTCGTTTTCATTTTGTGTCTCTTGGTTTCTTTTTCCTTATAAGGAAAAAAGAAAGTTATAAGAACTTCTGCATGCAGTTTTGGCAGCCATTGTCCCATTGCTTTTCTGAAGGCCTGTATATTTTGCTTAGATCTTGGATGGCTGTCCATTTCCCTTTACCCACAGGGGAGTGTTCATGTATCCCAGTTTCAGCTGATCAGCCATATGAGCTCAGCTTTGCTATGGCCTGTACTCATGGATCATCTAGATAAGCCTGCCTTGTAGTGTGTGCTGTGCTATATCAGAGATGGGATGTCCTCCAGTTGTTGGACTACAAATCCCAGCAGCCCTAGCCTGCTTGCCCAGTTGTGGAAAATGCTGGAAATTGCCGTCCAGCAATTTCTGGATTGTGGTCATGATTCCTACCCCTGCATAGTACAAACAATGCCTCCTATTTGTATTTTGAGTGCAAGAAGTAATCTCAGGTCTTGGTATGAGCTGCTGTCGGTGCCACACCCGTGGAAGGCTTGTTTTTATAATACTGTAGCAGCAGAGCATGGGATATGAAGATATGGGCTGCCTTGTTCCTTTGCAAAATATAGGTCCTTCTGATGTGAAGGTCGCGGCAGCTTTGGTTGCTGTAGTGCTAGAGAACACTCCTGGCATAGGCTTTTGTACAGTGCAGAGCAAGCGAAGAGCAGACTAGCCCCAGCCTCTTGTGATCTGTCCAGACAACAGCCAGCTAGTCTTCAACTCCTGATGGTGACACAACAGCACAACAAGGGGTTTACCTTTCTGTTCTGGGGCAGCTGGGCCAGAAATACCGGCCTCTAGCACTTGTTTCACCCGGATGCCAACCAAAGAAACAGTAACAATCATGTACAAACCTGTGTTACAAAACCCACAGAGCTAGGACAATGTACAAGAAATAGTTTCTAATATGTTGCTTTACCAGAATAAGTGGCAAGATACCAAGTATATCTCTTGTTCTGCCATGCCTTTTCTTTTTTTTTTAAGTATATGCAGCTGGTCATAAAAATACATGAAGTGACTTTCACGCCAGCTATGCAAGAGTGCATTGTAGTTCCAAGAAGACTTTTGTTTGATTTAAAGAAAAAGAGATGCTTAGATGGAAGGGGTGGTGCTGACAGAGATCTGCTTCTTATATGGTTGTGTTAGGCTGGACCATGAAAAAGCCCCAGCACAGCAGTGCCACCAGTTGTTGTTTTGCTAATTCTGGGTACTAGGTCTAGAAGCCGCTGGCTAGATTGGCCCAAAACAATAAGCCAGAGTTCTGGAGAATCTTTGCTTACCGTTCTTGAGCAATGATGCTGAAACACAAGGCCTGATCATTTGCTTGGCTTCTGCTCATGGGAGCCACTTTAGTAAGGCAAGAGGAGGGGAAGAAAAACCCACGATGATCCCAGTGTAGCTCACAGAAGTAACCCTTCCATGTTATTTCTAAAAGCCCCATGTATTTAAGTGCTAGCCCCTTGCATGGGGGCCACCCCATGTCTAAATAAATTCTCTAAAATTTTCTTTTTGAGTTGCTTTTCCACTTGAAATGGAAGCAACAGCCCAGACCAAGTTGTGATGAAAGAACTTTTGGAAATTACATGCTTAGTGAACTTGGTACATTATTAGTAGCTGTTGGTGCATTAAAAGGAATTGTCTAATGTGTGTGACACATTGGTGTGTGTTTTTTGCTTTGTATTAATAAGAACCAGGGTTGTGTAGTGATTTGAGTGCTGGACCTGGACTCCAGACCAAGGTCCAAAAACCCATTCAGCCATGGAAACCCACTGGTGACTTTGAACAAATCACAGACAGCTTCAAGGGAAAGCAGTGGCAAACCTCAGAGAATAAATCTTGCTAAGAAAACTCTGTGATAGCATGGTCATAAGTCAGAGTCTAGTTGACAGCACATAATGACATTAATATGGCAATGGCTCCTTGACAAAGTACGGGGCTGCTCAGGTCCAGGCATATTGACAGAATCAGTTGTATTTGTATCTCTTAAATCCGAAGTGCTTAGAAACGTTTGTCGTGTTAATATTACTCATATTTGAATTTCTGCCTTAAAGACCAGCAAGCTGGTTTATTTTTTTTAAACATGCTTGCTTGAACAGCTACGTCAAACATTTACTCAGCTGAACTCCTTTCTTAAACTAAAAGCGCCAGCCACACCTAGTAACTAACCTTGAGCATGTATATTCAGATGTTTATATCCAGTCACTGGGGAAAACTTTGTCTTACTGATAGAAGTGCTCTCCTAGTTCCTTGAATCCATTGTGTGTGTGTTTTGTTGAATGCCCAAATGTGGTGGGCAATGCCTCAGGCAGGTCTGCATAAGAGTAGTAGTAGTATATCATCTGCAATATTGGGATGTATTTGGATCAAAATTATGAGTTTTAAACTTTCTACACTGATTCAAGTTGTCTGTACTTCACCACCTATTCTTTTAACTGAAGTCCTGCTGCTAGGTCTGGCAGGCACGTCTCTGAACACGTGGTTTGAAAATGAATGCCGTTTCCAGACTCGGTGCTGTTACGCGGAGTTACAGAACGCTAGCAGTTGCTCTTAAACCTTAGATGTAGGAGAACGATCTGGATTAAAGGTTGTAATCTGATTTATGTGAAATGAAATGAGTTTGAAATGCGAGTCTCTAACCCTTCAACAGCGTCTATACAGCCTGGTTTTAGTCTAGCCATGTGTTAATGTTCTGATTTATGCAAAGTGAGATAGGTATATGGGTATCTCACAAAACACTGGTGCATCGTCACTACCGCTGGAGGGCAGTGGAGTTTACTGTGAGATTATTGTTCACATAATTCTTTAGCTGTCTTGGAATTACATGTCACATTCATACAACATTCAAAACCAGAAATTGAAAGGTTCTTCCCTCTCCAGTAAAGCAGATGAAAAGGGATTTTTCCAATCCTTTTGAAAAAGATAATGTAATTCTGAAGTCTTTTTGTGGATAGACTTTTTGCCTCACTTTCAAAGTCAGGTGTAGCAACGTATGCCCCGTACGTTGCATTCAGTTTCCAGTAGTTTTTGTGCGTCCCACAGTCTTCTCTTCACTGCTTTCTTTTTAAGAATCCATTCATTAATTGCTTTGTGTGTTCATAACCTGGATTTGAAAAAGGCAGAATGAGAATTTCAAATGTGTTTTTCTAAATTTAAACGTGCAACTTTAAATGTGTAAGCTTAGTAATGCTACCCGGTTCATGAAAGAAGATCAATTTCTTAAAGAGGAAATGGCAAGAAAAGTGCAGAGTGACAGGACCAAAAAAATTTTCATAGAAATAAAGGTCACAGCCTTATTTGCTTTCCACATTTTCATCCAGTGGTGCTGAGCTACTATAGCATAAAAATTGCACAATTTCTCCTAAATGTGCTATGTGTGGAAACCATGCTGTAATAGTCACACTCATTGTTAGCTGGCTACTCCCATCGGATTTGAAACCTATTTTCCACGTGATCATTCCGGAAGCACGTGGTTGCAAGTGCTGGAACTGTAGCAGTAATAGAGAGCTGGTAGGAATGGTTACTAAGTAGTGAGAAATACAGTCTTGCATTTGGAATTTCCAGCTATTGGAAAAACATTGTAAAAGTATCTAACCATTCAGAGAGAAGATGTTGCCCCTAGCCTAAGTTTGAAACTTGAAATTCAAAAGTCAATTCAAAATTAAACAAAGAGGACTCCACTCTGCAGGTGCCTGGGTGCCACACCTCTCATTTATCTCTGGTTCCAGTGTGTAAGGGACCTTGTTTATTTAAAGTACCTTTGTTGTGCAATCCCAATGCCACCTGTTTTCCTTGCTTGCCAAATCTCTTTACTGGGAGCAGCACTGTGTCTGGATTTGTGTTTCTCCTGTATACCTCTGAGCTTTCCATCAGCTTTCCCCATGAATTTCAGTATAGCTACCCTGGACTTCCAGTTCTGCATATGGCGGGGTAAGGTGAAACTTCTCAGCAGCGGTGTCTGAGAAGTTTCTTGCACCATGTGACAGGAGTCGATCCATAATTTTGTGGATCGCAAAAAATCTCACTTGTCATAGTGAGATTGAATTTGGGGCTACGGAGTTCCATTGCCTTCTTTGGGCTTCGGAAAATACATCTGCTGGTGTCGGCTCCGGAGCGGAGAAGAAGAGGGGATCGTGGCAGCCATTGTCACACGAACGCAGCTGGTTTATTCCAGCACAAGCCCCGCTGCAGAATTTTAATGGACTAGATTGGAACCTTTGATTTAGGAGATCTGCTAAGATCGGACTCTACAGAGATTTATCAGGTACCAGGTAATATCCTGGTAAGCAGCACATTTGTAAAAATATATAATCAGTGGGAACCATTTGAGGCAATCGGACTTGTAAAAGGACTGTACTTTGAGCCAAGGGGATGTATAAATATCTGTTAATAGAAAAGAAAAAAAAACACCTCCCCGTAGCTTACATGATTCTACCTTTCCTTCATCATTTGCAATAAACCACTGCTACTGATTCCATGTCCTTTCTCTGCTTGATGGAGATGAAGCTGAATTTGCTTGCTCTTCTTGTCTGCTGTGCTGTTAATTTAAAGGGGTTGGGGATAGGCTTGATGAGACCAATGGTCTGCCTTAATACCAGGGAATTCAAATTGTAGCTGGTAGTTCAAACATTCTCATACAGTAAGGGCTGGCAGGCTATTGGGGAAAGAGAGCCTCCTTGATCATGCAAGTACACTAGTATTTTCCTTCCAAGGGAGATATCAGTAGAACCTTCGGCCAGCGTTTTGTTAGGGACAGACACCGGGGTAAGTTTTTGCTTCTTTAAAGTCAGTCTGCCATGGTCCTCTGTGCGTAGGACTATCAATTCACCAATGTGAGGGTGTTTTTGGAAGAGGTTAGATGAGCACTCCCTGGTGAACAGTTATGGTGCTGCTGGAGAATCTGTTTCAGTGGGATTTGTGCCATTTGTTCTTTCTTTGGATGAGATGCCTTTAGTGTATGCTTCTGTTACATCAGCTTATATGTTATTGGTTGGCTATGCTGGATTTCGGTAATAGCACTGCTCTTTGCCTTCTTCGTCTCCTTATTTCAGCGCGTGCACCGTGTGATAATCAGAGAAGCACTAGAACAGGTTGCCCGTTTATCTTAAATTACCTATAAATGAGCAGAAAACAACGTACTAACTTGATGTGGAAATTGCAGTGAACTACGGTGGCTGAGTTTGGGTCTGACTTTTCCTAAACAAACATATTGGCCTGCATGGTGCTATCACACTCTGCCAGCAGATTATGCATATCTTGATAATGTGCTTCATAAACAGACAGGCGTTTTGGAACAATGCAAGGATGAAGGCAGAGTGGCCAAACGTCCTTCTGTCTCGAAGGTTGTCTTCCACAAGTGTAATCGGTTGGGTGGGGGCTGAATGGCAGTGGTGGGTGGGATCAGAGCCAGAGATAGATGAGCTCCTTTCCTTTTTCTCTCCCTTTTCCTCTCTCGGTTGCTCTAGCAGGCTGCTGGGAAAGGACCAAATTGCTCTGGCAGAGAACAGATCGTTTGTCTTCTTTTCTAATTGGTCGGTGGTTCCATGAGATCAGGCTGAGGGATGAAGGCTGCCCACCCTTGCCACAAAGCTTATGGGTATTCCTGATGCTTTCTTCAGGGACTACTTCATTAACAGTCTCAAGCCATTTCTATGGCAGCGCACCAAGGATGGGGCCAGGGCAGGAGGGAGGCTTGCATGTTTTTTCTTGTGTCTCGGTAGTGATCTACTGAGATTTGAAAGTCTTTGGTGGCCCTTTCCCCCAGTTCTTGGGTCCATATTCTCCTAATCGTGTTGGGATATTGGGGGCCGCCACAGTCTGAAACACCTAGAAGTAGTCGATCAGTCTGAAACTGAAAACTAGACGTGGGAGCTGAGCATTCTCTCCTTTTCTGAGCTCCTGCCTTCAGCATGAAGAACCTGGCTTGTATTAAGCCAGATTTCCTTGTTATGTCTGAAATGGAGAATGAACTTAATGTTGGTTAATGAAAAAAAATGGGCAGATAAACCAAGATATTTATGTTTCTGTGTTTACTCTGGTGGAAGAAGATTGAGAGGTGATGTGACGGCCACCTTAAATATTTGAAGGGCTGATGTGTAGAAGATGGAGCGAGTTTGGATAAGACCAGTAGGTTCATATTACAAGAAAAGAGATTTCAATTAAATATCAGGAAGAACTGTCTGACAGTATGAATGGTTTGACAGTGGAATGGACTGCCTTGAAAGATTGTGGGTTTTCCTTTACTGGAGGTTGGATGGCCATCTGTTGGGGGGATGGTTTAGCTTTGGGTTTCCTGTGTTGGCCAAGGTTGAACTAGATGACTTTTAGTACTCCTTCCAACTCTGCAGTTCTGTGATTGTATGCTGAAGGCTATGACAGAAGGTTGAGAAGGGAGGAGCACATAGCCCCACTGTTTGTCCTGGACTGTAGTGCTAAACCAGACTAGGTCAGTATGAAAGGAATCACAGTATGAAAGATCACATGAAGTTTCATGTGGTGTGACATCCAGTTGTTCTAGCTGTTCTTGCTAATGTGATTTTTCTGCTGTGCTTCTTTTACAGGAGCTTGAAGAAATCCGCAAGTGTGGAATGAAGAATTTCCGTAATATCCAAGTTGATGAAGCGAACTTATTGACTTGGCAAGGGCTTATTGTTCCTGTGAGTGCGAAAGTGGCCCATTACCATAAGTGCTGCACTTCCAAAACCTTTAGAAACACATAGTTGCAAACCTAGCTGGGTAAATTAACGCACCGGTATAAAAGAGCATTTCTGTGGTATTAGTGTAAGAAATGTGATCCATGGGAATGCCAAATATTTTTATTTAATAATAATTTCTATCAATATAGTACTATGTATGGGACTGTATAGTACTGTATGTATAATTTAAAAATATAGCTGAAGGTACAAATGAAAAAAAGAGTGGGAACTAAAGAGGAGAGCAAGCAAATGCACATATGGGTTCCTAAGATTAATCTTATAGTGGCCAGCTAGAATAGCCACTGAAACGACTATTAATAGTTCAGGCTTCTTTTGAATAACCAGCTGGAGACCTCAAAACTGTGAAATATGAATATGTGTCTAAGCGAGAGTTTCTTTCAAGAATCTGAATTCTGTTTTCTGTCAGAGATTTGTGTCTTTCTTCTCTGGACAGCTTATTTCTCTGGCCCAAATTGTATTGCTAGGGAACAGTGTACCCACTGAATCAGTGGGATTTAATGGGTTTCCTCCAGCTGGGATTTAGCAAGTCAGTTTAGATGTTTGGATCTTTATGTGTTATGTGGTAGTGATAATTTTTGCCAACATGACTTCCTTTGATCATGACCAGAAGCCTTTTGTAGCTCCCACAGCATATTCCGTATTTTTATTTGTATTTTTTGTTCCCTGAAGCAGAATGGGAATCCATAACCAGGCTCTGTCTGATTGACCTGGACCCAAACAGAAATATGTTTAGCTGCCTCGGAAGAGGAAAAAAAAGTGCCATTGCATGAGATTCAAAGCATGCCCAATGTATTTAGTTTGTATATTTCAGAAGACTACCCATTTAACTCATTCCAAAGGAGAAAATGTTTCATGGTGTCCCCACCCCAACCCCCCGCTAGTGTTTGCCAAAATTTCCAGAAAATGGGGGGAAAAAAATCAGTGAGTAGGATAGTTTTCTCCATTTTTTCATGGCTTTTCCCCAAGCCTTCACGTCTCTAGACAGCATACACAGGTGATGAAATAGGGAGGAAAAGGTGTGTGTTTGTGTCCCTTCCTCTCCCGCCCAAGGCACATTTAGGTTACCAGTTGCTTCCACAAAGCATTTGTCCTGCAAGATGCTGCTGTTCATAGACTTCACCAACAGACTTCTCTTCATCAGTCAGCATAAAAATATTAGACCTTTACAGGACAAACATCAAATACTGTATTTACAGTTCTTAAACATGTATTGTGCCATTCAGGTGTGCAGGAGATACACTGAGATCTACTTACAGATCTCTGGTAGGTTGTATTAGACCAGGTTCTTTAGCAACAACAAAATGGCTTTTATTTTAAATTAGATTGCTTAAATGGAAAGGCTGCAGAGGGAGCAAGGAATCAGAAGCAGAGTTTTTATGTGTGTGGAAAGGACAGTGGGCTTAGTCCTGATACTGAAACCAAATTCCTGGACTAAGCATTTTCACAAGTGGCTCTCTAATCCCCTTTTTCCTACATGTAAATCCACACACTTTTCTCCTGAGCCACTTCTGTCAATTTTGAGATTCTGCAAGTAGTTAAAGCACAGCCACGTTTCCTATGCCTGAAATCTGGTGTTCCCTGCCAGCGATGCTCCATCTGAATGCGATTTATCTACTATTGGCCCATTGTTGTTGTTTTTACCTTTTCGCTGCAGGACAATCCTCCATATGACAAGGGTGCATTCAGAATCGAAATCAACTTTCCAGCAGAGTACCCATTCAAACCTCCCAAGATCACATTTAAAACAAAGATCTATCACCCTAACATTGATGAAAAGGGGCAGGTTTGTCTGCCAGTAATAAGTGCTGAAAATTGGAAGCCAGCCACCAAAACTGATCAAGGTAAGTCCTGTGCTGTTTGGACCTTTGCTGAAAGGAGTTTTATTAAAAACCTCTGCCCCCCGCCCCGGTTTCATACCTCCCTGCACAAAGTTAGCCAAGATAGAATAACTCTCTTTGGCTTGGAGCTCAAGACTGTGTATATTAGAACAATCAGACTATATTAGAATTCTGTTTTTGCTAATTAAATTGAAGTAGATTTGTGTACTACCAAAACCCACCCCGACCAGGCTATAGTAGCCATAACATTAGGTACCTGTATGTTGTGCGTTACTGTTGTTGCATAAGCGTTAGCCGCATCTGACTCCAAAATTCTGAAAGGCAGCCTTTGGTGTGGTTCAAATGACACCTTTTTAAAAATTAACTCTGGTAGGAAGAGTAGGAATCTTTTGAAATACACCAGACCTCTGGGGAACTCATGCTGAGAAATGTTTGTCTGAAATACAAGGGAGCAAAACTTACAGCTGGATGTCCAGCTACTGCAGTGGCAGCACCTGGCAATGGTGGGACTAAAATGGCCACCCGCAGCAGTGCTGCAAATGAGGGAAAGCAAGATTCTTCGTGGTTGGTGGTGGGGAAGAAAAATCTGCTGCTTCCGAGCAGCCTATTTCTCCAATGCTGGTCTTCGAGGGGAGGTGTTCTCGGAGCCAGAAAGGTTCTGGGAATGCTAGCTTGCAAAATCACCCGTCCCATGATGCTTCTTTCGTTTCCTGCTGTCAACCATTAAGAATGGGCTCTCTTTCCTTTGCAGTGCTATGCAGTCTGGGTGAAAATGCATTGTGTTACTGTAACACAACCCTAGCGTAGTGTACAACAACCCTAGCGTAGGGTTTTCTTGGCAAGATTTACTCAGAGGATATTTGTCATTGCCTTTGTCTTAGAGTGAGAGAGTAGTTTCCTGAGGGCAAAGAGCTCTCTGTCTGAGAATTCTGAATGCCCCTCCCTAAACTTCAGATCCTAGGGTTCTATAGGATATTGAAAGTGGAATAATAGCAGTATAACAGTGTAGTGTGGAAATGGCCTTTGTGTGCATGTTGCCTTTGAGCGTGCCGTTCTGTTCCTTTAAACCGGTTCAGGCAGCAGCAAAATAATATGCCAATCTCCAGATTGTTGCCACCCCCTCTTAATGCTAGCCAACTTATGTGTGTGTTCCACTTTATTCCTTCCCTTTCCCCAAGGAGTTCAGAGTAGCAGACATATTCTTCCCCTACACCTCAAACATATAGCAGCGCTGGGAGGGCGATCGAGCTGTGAAAGGCAGGCACTGGTCCAAGTCCACACTTGGTGAGGTTCAGGCTGAGTGAGGTTTTTTTTTTTTTTTTAACCAAGGTCTCCTTGGTCTTGTGTCGTTCCACAGGAATATTTAGAGGTGTAGCTTTAAAATCCAAGTACTGATGGATTTGAGGGACCAGTTTATGTAGCGTGATAGCACTTTTAACACAGGGTGTAAATCTATTACTGCCTGGATTAAATATTTCTGTTGGCGTGAATGTTGAAATAGCAGGTTTGGTGGTCTGCTGAGACCCCCCCACGCCCTTGCAGATGCATGGTTTGTCTTCTCTCTGCTGACACAAATTGCAGCTGTCGGACATTCTTCTTATGGTTGTAGTTGTTAATGTGGCCCATTCATCATGTGGTGGCCATTCTTCTAACTAGGACTTTGCAGAGAACACACACACCCATACTGACATCTTTCTTGCTTTCTTTTCCCCCCGTGACAGTAATCCAGTCCCTCATAGCACTGGTGAACGACCCCCAGCCCGAGCACCCACTTCGGGCTGACCTAGCTGAAGAATACTCTAAGGACCGTAAAAAATTCTGTAAGAATGCTGAAGAGTTTACAAAGAAATATGGTGAAAAGCGACCAGTGGACTAAAAAAAAAAAAAATCTGACAGAGTTGATGTCAGCAATGTGTGTGAGAAGACCTGGAGCAGTGCATTTCAGACACACCACAAAGCAGGACTCTATGGAAAATTGACAAGTGCCACCTCTAGGTGTTAACTTGTGGCTGTTACTAACTTTCTACAGTTTCTTAATCAAAAGTGGGCTAGGTAACCTGTAAAGAAAGGATTAAAAAATTAAGATGTTCTAGTTCTGCTTTTCTTTGTTTAAAATCACTGCTTCAATATACTTTAAAGGATGCTGTTTCCTTTTTTTTTTCTTGTCAGAATTTATCAAAAAGTATTTTAGACTTAATCTGCCCTTAAAAGTTCAAAAGGTTGTGGCTGTTATTTCTTATTTTTCCCCGCAATCCCTCCCTCCCATGTAATTTTTTTTCTTGTCCTCCACACACCACAAACTCACACACTTACGTCTTAGCAAAATTATATTGTCCCTGAAAAAAAAAAATGGAGAAAGAGTTGAATGTTTGGCAGTTTGCTTCCTTTTCCCTCTCTTCAGTGTTGCACTGCGCTTTGTGGAACTTGATTCCAAGGTTCTCTCAACTTCAGTTTGTAACATAATCCACCACATGTACTCCATACACTGAACCCCCAAACGTGTATACATCTTTCCGATGTTCCAACAATAATGTTTATTAAATGGGGAACTCCAAGCTTTGTGTGCTTGAGTGAATTACCAATATGGCTTATGTCCTGTTTCTGGGAAATTTTTGACACAAGATGTTCTGTAGCAAAGTAATAGTGGGATGTGATTTTTTTTAAAAAAAAAAATTCAATTGTATTCTTAGTATCTATGCAGAGTACCTAGAATAATGACTCAGAATAGCATTGCAGAGCAGCTTGGGAGAATTTCAAATTAGGGACCAAGAGGTACCAAAGTGAGAGAACAGAAGTTCCCCCTTCCCTACGCCCTTTTGAAGGGGAGCGTTACAGAAGGAGTACTTCTTGAAATCTTTGTTGTGAAAAACAAATTTGTAGTCATTGGGATACATAGGATCTCTCTTGTTACCTGTTTCCTGTGGAATTGAAAAACTGACTTTTCCCCTAATAATGGATCATGTGATTGTTGTTGGAAACACAAAGGATTTCCATTAAGCAATAAGTGGCCAGTAGATGTGTATGCTACTGCTATTAATAAAATACTTGTTTGAAATGCAGCATTCTAGAATTAGATGAGTTAATAGAGTTTCTTTCAATTTGAGAAATTCCTGCTGAATTAAAAATGACACTTTTCTCATTTGAAACTAAACGCCCTTTGCATTTTATAATTAATTTTTTAAGTTTAGGATACCATTAAAACTGTCTAGCCGCATGCCCAGAGGCCTCTTGTTTTAAATACCTGCGTCAAACAAGCTTTTGGCCCCATCTCTATGAAATCTTAAGGCAGCAAGAAGTACATATCATTTTATTTTGCAGGAACGTGCGTTAGTAAATCCCTCCACACCTAGGTGGATGACTGTAAGCAATCTGGAAGTAGTCATTGCCACGTTTCAGGACTAATGTACATCAGGGAAGCAGAAGAGTAACGTTTTGGGTTTTAATGTTCTGTAAATACGCTCTCTCCCTCCTTCCCTACTCCAGCTTTTGATTTAAAAACGTAAAAGATTGACAGCCAAGCATCTCTGTTAAAAAAAAAAAACAACTTTCTTTATGGGGTATGAAGCATCTCTGTTTTAAGTGTTCTTAGGAAAAAAAAATCTTTGGTAGGCAAGTAAAGTTTAAAAAAAGAAAAAAAAACTACCTTTACTTAATGGACACTTGCATTTCCTAAGTGTGTGTGTTCAGGCTTGGTGACCAGCACTGTCTATTACCAAAATTTCCACATTTTTTGTGTCCTCATTTGCAGAAAGTTGGTATTGACTTTGTTTCATTCACGCTACGCAGATTCAAAAATAAACGAAAAATGCCAAATTTTTTCTGTCAAACTGAAGTGTATGTAAATCTTAAATCTCATGACTATGAACCATGTTTGTTTTTTCACCTGTCCATTGCATCTGTTGGCATGGTAAGCCTCGTGTTCCGTGCACAGCTCTATGCCCAGTTATCTGTCACTGTTGTTACTTTGATAGTGCAAAATATATATATATATATCTTTTCAATTGTAAACCTCTCAGGTCAAACTGCATATATATGTGAACTGGTGCTCTTTGAAAAAGTAACAGAAAAGCCTGGGGGAATTTAATCTTTCTCAGTCACCCTAGTGTGTACCAAAACATTGTTATTTTTTTCCTTTTGGTGGCTGGTTTGAATGTTTTGAACATTCTCTGAGCAGTACCTCTAGAATGCTGGGTTTGTGCAGAGAATGTTGTATATGACCCAGAGCCTCCACACACACAGTGTCTTCTGAAAGCAACTTTTGCAGTCCTGGGAGACAAACTTTCAAGCTTCCCTGGTCATGGAACCTGCTTTCATTGGGCCACAGCGATATTAGATGACAGGCAAGGTGCCCTTATTTAGCTGTGGCTCGTTGTCCACCCATCTCTGGGACGGTTGAGCCGCACCTGAGAAAGAAATCCCTGAAACGTCTGAATCTCCAACTGCCTCAAATTCTAAAGTCTCTTTTATTAAAGGTACTTAACCTTCAACTTTGCTCTTCAAGACTTCCACTGCCAATCACAAAGAAGTGAGATTTCTCAGTTGTGCCACAAGGCCTGTGAACAGACGAGCCTTCCCACAGAGGTGAAGAGGAAAGTTGGAGCAACGTAAACTCTTATCTCAGACAACCGTAGGGTGCTCCTAAGAGGTAAGCCTCTGCAGCTGAGACATGTTTCTGGTACTTTCTGGCTATTTACAGTGATTTCCTCCCTCCTCTCCCCCTGGGGTTAGACTGTGAACAGGCCTTGGGTGTCTTCTGCTGGTCCTGTCACTTGCATGCAGAAATGAGTGCCCGCTTGCTGAGAGTCTTGAGTGGTTCAGATGTTCATTTCTACACATGGTGAGAGGAACTGGAGAAGGAGGGAAGTGGAAGCTTGTGAGTTCCAAGGCCTGTTCTGTTTTGTACACACAAGATGGAGGCTGGGGGAACTCACAGCCAAGCAGCCCCCTTAGTGTAACTGAATGCAGCGAAGCAGTGTCAACTCAGGCCTTCATTCTTTTTACCCTTGTTTGGTTCTGTCTGGATCCTGAAACGAAGCTGACGTCTAAACATGTAGTTTTTGAGCTCTCCAAGTCTACACCGCCTTTCCTGTATTGGTATAGGCTTTCTTGCAATTCCATTCTGCTACCCTGAATAAAAAATGCTCTCCAAAGCTTTCTGGCATGGTTTACTTGCATTGTAATGTAGGTGTGTTCAATCTTTCCGCTGAGCCAACGTGAAGCTGAAACAGTCCACAGGACACAGCCTCCTTCTCATTCTATGATCCTTTCAAGAGTCTCTTTTGCAAGGAGGCAATGTTCTTTTGAAACACTGTGGTCTAGCTCTTTCTCCACTGCCTTGCAATATGTTTCTTTAGCTGGGGATGGGTTGGTGCTCTGTCACGGTATATAACTTGTGTGTTGAACCCCTGGGGTCAAACTGTTGCATGGTGGGTCATCGTGTTGCGTGTCTTCAAGTTATTTCTCATGGCAGCCCTAAGGTGAACATATCACAGAGGTTTCTTGGCAAGACTTGTTCGGAGGTGGCTTGCCCTTGCCTTCCTCTGAGGCTGAGAGAGGGTGACTGTCCAAGGTCACCCAGTGAGCTTCCATGGCTGAACAGGGATTTGAATCCTGGTCTCCCAGAGTTCTACCCCAGCAGGTAAATACAGTTGATTCAGTGGGTGTACTCTAGTCAGGACCAAAATAGCATTTAATTAGTAAGTTCTTCGTCCACTTCACTCAGTGACACATGATGAATACTGAGGTGTTAAACCTCAGTTACCATGTTTGCGTGGGTAAGGGAGTGATATTGTAAAGAATAGGGACTGTGGGTATAATTTCAGGGTAAACTGGGTTTCCAATGACACTAGATCTTTTTAAAATCCTGTGGCACAACTGCACTTTCACATGATTTTGCTGTTTGTATTCCACCCTTCCTCTGAGGAACGTCTTTCCCCCTTCCAGTCCACTGTAGTGGTTACAGTGCTTGACTGGGACTTGGGCAATCCTGGTACTAGGCCTCACTGAGCCATAAAATGGCCAGGAGACCTTCAGCCAATGACAGTCTTTCAGCTCACTGTTACAGACGGGGTAGTTTCGAGGATAAACGGGGAAAAGAGGTGTCGTAGCTCATTAGAGAATGAAGTGGGGCAGCTGCCAAAGGTCTGGGGACCGTGTACTACCAGTGGGATCACAGAGAGCCAAGAGGGAGATGCAGCACGCCCGAGGAAACCCCCAAGGTCTGCAGAAGTACAACATAAAGTCAACAAAAATAAAGAGACAAAAGCAGGAAAGAACCCTACAAAGACTAAGCATGCTGAGCCGCTGCAAAGCTGAACAAAAGGAAGTGAGGCTATGTGACACCACCTTGCTAAAGGTGCCACTTGTTATAACTCAAAAGTCCAAAATCCACAACTGGACAATAAATAACACTTATGAGGCTCAAGGGTGAAGTTATGAAGCGCGCCAGCTTTTGAACTCCACTGGATTTTGGACTTTGTTTTATTCCCTGTGGGTCAAGACAGCCTCTTTTTTTTTTTCTTCTTTGAACCTACAGAACTTTTCCTGCGACACCAAAGTAAAACCACGAACAGCATTATCTAGCATTGCCCCATTCAGTTTTATAAGATCGGTGCTGTATGCTATGACCATTCCATGCAGGGACATAAAAAACACCAGCTGCCGCTGCCTTGCTGAATCTCAAAACAGTGGTATTAAAATTACATGAGATGAACAAATTGAGTCAAAGATTCAACTTTTTTTTAAAAAGTTGTAGATACCTACTAGGCATGCCACAGCCTATGTGTGAGGGAGAGGTCTTCTCCTTGCTTTGTAGAGAACTTCAACAAATGGCCAAGTTAAGGAGTCCCATCTGAATGGCCACTGCAATGAAATCACATCGATGACACCATTGGGAGATCCCTGTTGTCACCAGCGTGAAATTCAAGTTGCCTTGGTGAACTGACATTTTATTTTTGTGTCGAATTTACACAGGCCACTCTAGCCGGTCCCCAGTTCAGGGCCAGGTACAGTGGGCTGAGCTGATGGAGAGAAACTCCTAATATATGAAAGTTCATCCAAGCATTCCAACATGTTTTTCCATGCCAGCCTTTACACCAAAGGCAAGGCCACACAATGACTGGCCACAAGAATACACACAAGCCTCCTGAAGATCCCATTCCTAGAATCTCTTGCTCTATGGATCATACTCAGGGCTGCATGAATGCCAGGCTGACCAGTGGAGAAATTCAGCTTTTCCTCTCTTTTATGAAGGGGGAATAAGCTAGCAGGCCTTTTAGAGCTTTGGAGAGACAAGGATCAGAAAAGGCTCTTCCTCCGCAATGAAAATGGCCATCCCAAGGTATCTCTACACTGGGGGGGGGGGGGTTGTAATGCTACAACGCACTGCGCATCACACTTAATTCGGCCCTGCCTCCACCCTCCCGCGCTAAAGCATCCGCTTCCATCTGTCACATCTCGAGATGTTTAAATGCACACAGATCAATGTTCCTTGCTTTGTACTGGTCCTGCAGCTCGGGCTTCTTCAAGGTCTTCAGTTCGTGCAAGCGTTCCCAGGACTGAGAAAAATCATCGGGTCCTTCACCACAGCCGCCAACCGGCGGAACGCTTGGGTATCCCGGATGCGTCATCAATTCAATGGTTACAGTTCTGGCTTCCTGATCTGAGCCTGGGTCAGAACTCGAAGGAACGACGGAGTCCTCTTTAGCCAGGTAAGCTGCGATCGCATTATCAATGGCACCCAGGATATTGATGGCAGACATGTTTTTCCCCATGGTACTGAGACCTATATATATATCTGGCCACCTGTCAAGGAAGAAAGAGGAACATGAAATCCCATGAATACAGCAGACAGGTTTCTTTGGAGGATGCCCATTTTATTTTCCTGTGATCTTGAAAGTTGGTTATGACTATATAAAATAAATTTTGTAGCCCCCAAAGCCTCCCCTTGCCATAAGTGTTCTTCATAACTTCACCAATTTTCAGGAAATCTTTCACCACACAGACAGCCAAAATGGACCACAGCTGCCCACAAACATGGTGGTTTGGGTCACAGGCACCCAGAACCTCCAACCTACTTCCTAAAAGAAAAAGAAGAAAACTGAAAACTGGCCCCAAGAGATGTGGCGTCACTTCCAGTGTACCCAAATGTGACAGGGCAGCCCATGCAGGGGGAAGAGTCAGGAGGGCAAAAACTGTCTCTCAAACACACAATTGCCAAGCCCAAGGAAGAAAAAAGGGGACTCCGTGTGTGTGCGTGCGCATGTGTGTACATGCCTGTGCACATGTGTTCATTCCCCTGAACCATCACAGTTCCATTCTTGCTGGGGCACAAGCTATACAGATATTCCTTTTGATGAAAATGATTTTAAGACAAGTCAAGAACGGCTAAGCCCAATGTTATTTCCAAAACACAGACGCCTCACCTTATATGATGCTTCCGGAAGACATCCACCGTGTCGAGCGAATCCTTCTCCACGCTCCGATAGAAGGCCATCAACGGAGGGTCTATCCAGTCGCAACGGGGAAGGTCTGGTTCTATGGGGACGCGGGTATACGTGATCCCATAATCCTCTAGCACCTGGGCAAATACATGTCTGATCTCTGGAAGGAGGTAAGCGGGGGAAAACATTTGTTACTTGGATGTTCAGCTCTGGTCATCAAACAAGACTAGCCTTGCCATTATTGCAGAGGAAAGTTGCTGCCTCAGGCAGCAAATGGTGGGTGGCCGCAGAAGCTTGAACTCATAAACAATGCAGTTTCCCACACACCTTCCGCTAGCTTTCTGCCTCAAAATGAGGGATACATGCTATCTTGCTACCAATTCTGAAGTAAGATTCAACAGCCCAGTCTGCACAAAGAAGCAGTTGGGCACGTTCTCATCTATTGCCTCAGGCGGCAAAATTTCTTAGATCAGGCTGGGCCTCGATAGAAAAAGGCTTTTCTTTAGTAAAAAATGGGGATTGCCCTCCCATCCCTGGCTGTCCCATATCCCACAGCCAAAGTGGGAATCTGTTCCAAGATTCACCACGTACCCAGTCCTTCTCCAAAACACGTGCTCAGACTTTACACTGCAGAGAGAAACCATTGTTGGGGAACGTTTCTTTTTTTGGAACTACAAGTCTGGGCAACTTTTCCCAGTGTTTACAACAACAGATACTACATGGATACGCATTTGTGGGTCTGACCTCATGCCCCTATAAAACCCACAAGCAAGACATAAACACAAGAATACCTCCAAATTCTCCCTCCAACCATCTCTGCTATTCCACATCCATTCTGGTTCTACTACAGGTTGGGTAAAAAGCAGACCAAGATCAACTTGCATTTTCTTTCAAGAAATTTCCAATCAGATGATGTGTACAGAGTCTACCCACACTTATGCTAGGCATTTCTTTGTCTCAATTCATCTCAAAGCTGCAACGGGCTCCCTTTCTGTCTTTTTATGAAGACATTTCCAAGGCATTCTGACTCCCAATTGTCAAAGCAAGAGTGAAAACTAGAAAACCAGGAGTGCATTTTTTGTCTGTGGAAGGATATATAAACTGTGGTTCTGGTGCTGATTGCAAATTCTGCAGCTGGGTGTGTGATCGCAAGCATTCGTGTTCCTTAAGCTTCAGCCACCATTTTGCACCTAACTTTGGTTGGTGGACGGCAGGATTCTAGTAAAAATTCCAACCATATATGACCCAAATGTGAAGTCTTGCCAGCCCTGGCTTAACAACTAGTAGCAAACTGGAGGTGGAGTATGGGTTTTATGGTTGTGGGAGGCCCATATTTGAAGAAGAGACCTGTCATGGATGTTTGGAGCCCCTGGTTCACTTCCACAATGCTGTCCTTGCCTCACTTGTGACACTGACTTTGGTTTTACCTATGAGAAAGCCACGTCGTGGAAAACGGGACAATGAGGTCCATTCTGCTAAGGCTGCCATTTTAATTCCCCACAATTCCCTGAATACAGCTTCACCCCAGGCATCGTGGGAAATAAAAACGGCAACTGTCTGGCACCAGATGGAAGAACACTACTGCCAGGGGCACCATGTCAAGGGCCTCCTGAGAGCTGGAGCCAGCCAGAGTTGGGGAAAGTTACTTTTAGGGATATGAGCAAGGAGATTTCAGGAGCTGTGGTCCAAAGAAGAACCTTTCCAGGCTGTGAAACAGCCCTCACGGCCCTCCAAAGATCTCAGAAGTTAGGTTTTGCTTCCTTTCGCAGGTCGTTGTGGCTTAAGACTTTCGGAGGGTGGATGGAGGGCATTTATGGAAGGGAAGACAAGAGACCCCAGAGAGTGCCCTGCTCCAGTTGTCACTGAAACAGCTGCTCTTGAGCCTGGAAAGCAACGAAAACAGCAAAGCAGCCTTAGGGCAACCTTGTCAAGACAGGGAACTTGATTCTAAGCAGCTGCCCATAGATTTCCAAGTGCTCTGCAGTAACCCTTTCCTGGCCCTTGAGCGTGAAGTGAGGCCGAAGGGAGACCCAGCCCTTTAGCACGGCACAGCACAGCCCCTACCTTCTGGCCTGGTTCCTGTGGGGCACAGACTCAAACCCCACCTCGCAGCCCCACAGGCAGGCCATCAAAGAAGCATCCAAAAAGTCAGCTGGCTGTGTCAGTCCATTATCAACAACCCTGTGGCTAGACAGACAGGCACACACACTACTGGAAATGGGCAGAATCCCACTGGTGTCACTGTTGTTCTGAGCCTTCAAGTTGACTCTGATTTTTGCCAACCCTCTCCTAGGGTTTTGGGTGGTGGGTTTTTTTTTTTTTGGCCAATATTTATTCCAAGGAGGGCTGCCATGGCCTTTCTCTAAGGCCCAAAGAGTGTGACTTCGCTGAGGTTATCCAGTGGGCTTCCAGCAGGGATTTGAACTCGTGTGGCTCACATGCAGGCATCACTGTTTGCCTTTGGTTTACACTGGATTTTCTGGGATTGTGGAGAGAGCCTGAACGGCCGCTTTGTGGCCCTTCGATAGCCACTGCACACTGCCCAGTGAGATAATAAGCCAGCACGCTGGCAGCCGCATGAGTGGTTACATCACCTCAGCACTCACAAGAAGTGCCATGGACCACAATCGCCACATAATTCCATAGGTGAAGATTGACACTCAGCAGCCATGCCAGAGGATCTTGACCAATAAACGCTGCTGTCAATTTCCTACACATTTAGTGGTGGCAGCTGGGGGAAAAATGGCCCTCCTGCATCCAAAGATGCATATGCCTCTTGATGCTACCAGCCCCAAAACCCGCCATGTAGTCCCCCTCCCCTTGCAAACAGGGTTATTTCCCAGATGTGAGAGAGCAGGGGGATCGTTGGTGACGTTTCCAGCTATTTTCGCCGCTGGTACCTGCAGAGACCTCCATGGTTCCTTGGGAATCACTGCAGACGGTGTCCTTGCCCTGTAACCAGCCACAAGAAAATAGTTGGATGAGTCCCAATGCAGAAATGGCAGGGGGCTGCACCTCTTACAAGATTTTGTTTTTTGTAGCGGGGAGCTTTTGGTCAGAACAGAATTCCAACCTAAGTAACAGCCAAACAAGCGAGGTGTAAGTTGGACTTACACAGTTGTGAATTGCTAACTGGAAGCCAGACCCTATTTTCTTCTCCTATAACTCAATGGCTCATATTTTCTAATAGAAAAATGGCATAAAAGTCAAAAGGCATTTCTGGGTGAAAATTAAACAGCAGACAGATTGGTGCCCCATGTAAAAACCATGGTAAAAATCGCTCTGAAAAAAAAAATACAACAACACAAGCCAGGTTTTCCTCGGACTTCCTTACATACCAATGTTCTATATCTCAACATTAGGAACCCCTTCCTCATCCATCTCTTAAACTTCAGGTGCAAAAGCCACTGAGACCAAGGCTCTCTTGCTCCTTCCCTGCTTCGTGCAAGCAGAAGAGAGAAAGCTGCATGTGTTACAGGAAATGAAAGGATCGGAGGATGGAAGATCCACTTTACCTGGGAGAACGTGGACATGTTGGTGCCCATCCATATGATACGGCAGGTGACCGGTGAGTTCACGGAACAACTCCACTTGGGCTATTAGCTCCTGTTTCACCTAAGAAGAGAAGACAAAGAAGGAAAACGGTCAAGAGTTGGCACTAATATAAGCTGAGTTTCATTTTTTTCTCCCAAAGCAGTAACTACAAGAAACTCTTTAGGAAAGGTTGGGAATCAGAAGCCTATATCCAGTGTGACCCCTGCATGTCCTACTTGTTTGTTGTGAAAATTGCCAGTTGTATCCCCCCAGTAAAGGCTATTCCTCTCCTCCACGATGTTCTGGGCCCATAGTAACCTTTAAAAAAAAAACCCAGATGTGACCAGGTCTCAGGCTACACCTAAAAATGTCTTGGCCCCGGGGTCAAGGGAGAGAGTCTTTACACAATGGTGGGTCCTGGAGACTTCTGGAAAAATGAGGGGCTATTTTCAAACCGATTATTTTTCAGCAGGGAGAAGGTGCAGTCCAGCTCACTGAGATCTCAAGCCGGGTGAAAATCATCCACAGGCCTTGAAAAGTTGCCGACACCTTACAGTGAATTGTAAGTACTTCTTTCTGAGCTGAACACCACTTAAGCTACTCTGTGAAGGCTAAACAGTCCTTTCATGGAGGAAAGGACTATCTACAGCTACTACTCATAAGACGGGAAGAAGCTCTCCACTTGGATGTCTGTGGAGATGATGCCAGAGACCCAACTGGCAACAGGGTGGTGGCAACATTGGTAATGTTCATATGGTATCACCCCCAGGCAGCCTGGAAAGGACGTAGCCTGGAGGTATCTTCCTTCTTCTCACCTCAGACATGTTCAGACAGCCTTCTGCTAATGCTGTCCGTATTCCCATTTTTCCATGAAAGAACCCTTCCACGTTGAGTAGCGAGGACTTCTTTTTCAGCGCTGGGCAAACGGGAGAGCCCTCAGAAAGGTTGGCGTGAAGTCCTATCGGAATATGATACCTACAAGATGAACGTGTTAAAATGGTGGTCAGTGTCCAGATTTTGCCAATGAGCAACAAATCCTTGAACGATGGGGTTTAATAGGGATCGGTCACATTATCGTTCACAAGGGTGGGGGCATACCAACACTGTGCATTTTTAGAGATGGTGCTAACACCCAACAGTTTGTGACAAACTGATGCTTTGACCCAACTGCTAGCAAAGGTCCACCATTGCTAATATCTACTTTGGCCTTCCACCTACTTCTTCCACATAGACACCTCATACAGGTTTCTCTGGTGGCGGCTGCGGGTTCCAGGAACTTCTCCATCATCTTACATTTCTCACAATGTCTCAGAGCACCCTGCCTTGCATACTTCTCAGCAGTGAAGAAATAAAACTGGTGGGCATCATCTCAGATCCAGCCAGTTGTCCCCTGCTAAGCCTGTAGATGAAGGGCTACTTACCAGGAGACCAGCACTTTGCAATGGATGCCCCCCACCCCGGAAATCTGGAACCAGCCCTGTATTTATTCACTGGATAATTCAAGGTAAACAACACACTTTCCACTACAGAAATCTGTCTCCTCCTCAGCCAGAATCAATCTGTATTTAAAACCAGTTCTCGAGTCTAATTTAACCTCCTGGCTTTGGGGCAAGATATCTGAAAGATTGCTTCTTCCTATACACATGTGCCCAGGATTTTGGATCTTCAACTGAAGCTCTGTAAGATGTCCCACTCAACTTCTGTAAGACGTCCCACTCAACCGCTAAGCTGGTGAGCACACGAGGCAGGGCTTTCTCTGCGGTAGCCCCTCACCTGTGGAACTCACTCCCCCAAAGAAAGCCAGGCTCTCTTCTTTCTGAGCTTCCACTGGGTGGATGAAACTATGCTATTCTGCCTGGCCCTCGATTTTTAAAACTGTTTTTTTCCAATGGCTTTTAAAATGGTTTTTAATCTGATCTTAATTTTTTTAAATTAAATTAAATTAAATTAAATTAAATTAAATTAAATTAAATTTTTATGTATACATTTTATTGTATATTTGTAGATATTGGTATATTTGTACTTTTTACTGAATGAAAAGCAATAAAGCAAGTTTAAAAAAAATATTTCCCCAGTCCAGGATCCTCTAAATGTGTTCTATACAACAGCTCCCATTATCCCTAGCCAGAATGGCTATGCTGTCTGGGAATGATGGGAGACGCAGTCCCATTTGCAGCACCTAGAGGGCAGCTGGTTGGAGAAAGCTGCTCTGATTCATGCAGTGAGGTCTCCGTAAGTCATCTGCAGTCTGTGAGTATTTATAATGTTTGCATTTAGGCTCCACCGCCCACGCACAGACAATCCTTTCAGTCAGCAGAGGCGGTTAAAAGGATTAAGGTGTTGGCTATCAATCTCTATATTTATCGTAGCAGTCAGTAAAAAAAAAAGGTGACCCAGCTCCAAACTTCTCTCTGAGATGTTTTACATGTGCGGTTCCACCTTCCATACAGTGAGGCAGCTCGCGTTAAACACTGGCAGGATATATAACTACCATAACAAGATTTGCAAAATGTGATTGACTCCATTTTAAAAAATATCTCACTTTCTGAGCCTTTCTGCACTACACAGTTATAGTGCTATTATTCCACTTTCAACCTCCTGTGGAATTCTGGGGGTTGTAGTTTATTGAGGCCAAAGAACCCTCTGGCTGAGAATTCTAAAGGCCCTTCCCTGCACTGCAAACCCCAGCATTCCATGGATGCTGAAAGTGGAATCGTCGCACTATAACAGTATAGGGCAGAAAGGCCCTCTGTTAAGCTCCCAGTGTACACACTGACAGAAGGACTGGTCAATGGATTTAGGAACAGTCTTCCAAAATCATTCCCAATGCTTACAAGTGCTGGGTTGTTTTTTTTTAAATACAGCCAAAACAGTACCACCCACACACAAGGAAGGAGGTGTCAGCAGCTAGCTCAGGGAAGGTTTTCAGAACTTCCAAAATTATTTGAAGGAAAATAAATCCCCATAGGGGTGGAGGGAGATTCCCAACATGAACGGGGACTGCGCACGCTCAGCAGACAGACATACATACACAAGAGTTCCGTCCATCTCACACTTATGTCTTTTCTGGTTGTTGCAGAAGTTGGTAGCATTTTCTTCCCTCAACCACAACCAAAGCACTCTCCACTCCACGCTCACAACTTTACTGCGACAGCCTCCCCACGACCATTCTCTTGCCGGTGGAGAGCGGAAGGGGACCAGAGAAGCAACCCAATCGTACAATCCACCAGGATTTTGGTACATCACGTAGCCAGACGCTGCTTTGATCCGCCTCCCACTCTCCACCGGCCACAAAATGGCTGGTCAGTGGGGCTAAACTGCAGCAAAACCATGAGTCCTGGAAATGGTGAATGGGAAGCTGCAGTACAGTTCCAACTTCAGGATTCTGCAATGCAATGTAGGATTTTAGCCACGGAATGCTAAGGATGCTATCCCAACTGCTGAAGATAGACAAGGGCCAGTAAAGCCAACTCCTGACCAGTTGGAGCTGTGCTGAATCCCAAACTGTATCTCCCCGTATGAGCCCGCTTGGGATCTGGTCGGACCATGAGAGAGAGCCTTCTTGGTGGCTGCCCCTAAGCTCTGGAACTCCCTTCCCCATGAAAACCAGAAAGGCCCCCTCCTTGCTGTCTTTCGGTCGGCAGGCAAAGACTATTTTTTTATAGCAGAGTTTTAGAACTGAAGATGTTTAAAGAAAGGGCTTTTAAGAGGGCACTGTACTCTTTTTAAGGTTTTCATTAAAATGTTTTCACTGCTTTTTATCCTTTCGGTTTATGTTTCACGTTTAAACTTGAAGTATGTCTGTATCTTTTTAGCTGTATTGCCCTTGTTTTAAATTTTAAGTTGCCTTGAATCCCCATGGGAGGAGAGGAAGTGGATATAGGCGTCCTCTGCTTATCTGAAGGGTTGGGGACCAGGGCACTGTCAGAAAGTGGAACTGGTTGAAAAGCAGAACCCAGTCTTTCATCAGTTCTTCTCCATTTGTCTTCTTCCTGCCATGGTGCCACACTGTGGCCATTTCCGCACTAGACTGTTACAGTGCTATTATTCCACTTTCAACATTCTGTGGAATCCTGGAGTTTGCAGCTTGCAGTAAACTGCAACCCCTAGGATTCCACAGGATGTTGAAAGTGGAATAGCAGCACTATAACAGTCTACTGCGGAAATGGCCTGTGTTGCAGATCCCACTTGTGGTCAGAATCCACTCAAGCGGCCAGAATAAATGCTCTGACCCGGATTTAAAGGTGCAATTTCAGACTCCAGTCACATGGTCTACTTTCCAAACTCAGCCAGGCATGTAATCAGAAACTAGGCCAGGTGGTTTCTATATTTACAAAAAGGCAAACCTGGGCATTCCAGAAAGAGAGAACAACCAAAGCCCCACATTGAAAACATTGTTTGGTACGTACGCAAGCACTTAAGAATCCTGTAGATGTTCCCTGCTGCTTTTTCACAAGCGGGCATATAGTGCCTTATCTTTGTTTAACTGTCCTTTTATATATTTCTTAGCCACCTCTCAAAATCATAGCCTTTCCATGGTGGAAAGGATACAGTATAATACCATTTCTGCAATTCACTGTTATAGTGCTATGATTCCACTTTCAACCTCCTATGGAATCCTGGGGTTTGCAGTTCAGGGAGGGGCCTTTGGAATACTCAGCCAGAGAGCTCTTTGGCCTCAGTGAACTACAAATCCCAGAATTCCACAGGACGTTGAAAGTGGAATAATAGCACTATAACATTGTAGTGAGGAAATGACCTAAATTAAGCACTTCAGTGTCAGATTAAAAACAAACATTGAAATCTTTTAAAAATACCACTTCAAATCTCTTACAGTGACTTATATCATAGTTGTTTTGGGTTGTTTTTTTTTAAATGGTCCAAATGGAGCTAAGGCTCCATTTATCCGAGCTTTGGTGAGGACATTCTCACCTCCTCGCTAGCTGAACAGCGTCAGACACAGCGCTGCCATTGACCAGAAGCGAAACGTTGGACACAGCGCCGGCAAAGAAACACTCCACGATGCCTTGGTTTCTTCTTGGGCAGTAGCCAAAGTCATCTCCGGTTACTATGAGCTTCACCGTCGCCTTGGGCATCCTTAGGAGTCAGCCCTAGAAGCACAGAAGTTTACAAGTTAGCCAGAGTTGCCATGTGTGAGAGAGAGGTACAGGAAATGACAGGACCGGAGAGGATGTGAATCGAAGCGTGAGTCAGCACCGATATTCCTACGGCTGCTCCCCAGTGTGCTCACCAACATCCTGGAGGGCCCATTTCCATGCCTTCTGTAACTGCCAGTCTCACCTCAGCAGTTCCGCCCCTCATGCCTGTGCGTGCCGGATTCAAAGCAGAGTTTACTTTGCTATTCAAGGACGGAAGGTGTGACCAAATACCAAGTTACTCAACAGGATTAGCCTGGGGCATTTCCAGCAACCGGGCAAAAAACAAACAAACAAACAAACACATGCACACAAACCTCTCATGCCACTTTCTTGCCATTAGCCTTTTGCAGCAAACCAGGGAAGAATTCTGTAACACCATTAAAACTGACACAGTTATTAAGGCAGCATGATTTTTTGTGTGTGTGGCTTCCCCAAATAGTGAAACGGATGAGTATGATGCCACAGGGTGAAGGAACCTCTGGCCTTCCAGATGTTAGTGGATTACAGTTCCTTCCATCCTGAGTGAAGGCATAAGTCCAGGATCTGTGGATCTAGCATTCTGTGATTATTAGAACAGCATTGTGGAACCTGTGGCTTGGAGACTGTATCATTTTCAACTGCCGGCCATGCTGGCTTGAGCTGAAAGAGTAGGAAGCCACAGATCATAGAATCACACAATCAGAGTTGGAAGACACCACAAGAGCCATCGAGTCCAACCCCCTGCCATGCAGGAACACGCACTCAAAGCACCCCCAACAAATGGTCATCCAGCCTCTGTTTAAAAACCTCCAAAGAAGGTAACTCCACCACACTCCCCAGGCAGCGTATTCCACTGTCAAATGGCTCTTACAGTAAGGAAGTTCTTCCTGACGTTGAAGTGAAATCTCTTTTTGTTTTTTCCTTTTCCTTCCTGTAGTTTGAATCCATTGCTCCATGTCCTAGTCTCTGGAGCAGCAGAAAACAAGCTTGCTCCATCACCCCTTCAAATATTTAAACATGGTTATCATGTCCCCCCTTAACCTTCTCTTCTGCAAACTAAAACAACCCCAGCTCCCTAAGCCGCTCCTCATAGGGTATGGCTTCCAGACCCTTCACCATTTTGGTCACCCTCCTCTGGACACATTCCAGTTTGTCAATATCCTTCCTGAACTGTGGTGCCCAGAACTGGACATAGTATTCCAGGTGAGGTGAAGTCCTACCACTTCTGGAGGTCTACACCACGGGTATTAGGTAGTGTTAGTGAAGATGGGCCAATTTTGCAACTGCATGTGATCCAGGGAAGGGAAAGAGAATTGTAATGCAGTGCCACTGACAATACAGGCCTGTATGTTCTTACGTTTACTTAATTCGGTGCCAGCCTTTGCCAGCCTGGTGTGCTCAGCATGCTTGGGGTTTTAGCTTCGGTGGCCCCAGCCAGTATTGCCAATGATCAGGAACTTTAAGACTCATGGTCCAAAATGTCCGGAGGCGATCAGGTTAGAGAAAGCTGGAATAAACTCAGCCAACTTCCATAAGAATTGACTTTTTGCACTCCTTTATTGTTCTTCCATAAAAGTGAATAGCTGCTCATTCACTTCAATGAGGCCAAAGTCCAACCTGTGCACTTGAGGATGGGATCCCAAGAAATGACTACGGGATTGAGAGTCTGCAACAGTCTGCAGCTGGAAGGAGGTGCCAGAAAACTCGATCACACAAGCTGAACTATGCTAATATGACCAACAATGCAGGAAATGAATAGACAGGAAGACCTCTAGAAAGCTAGCACATCAAGGAAAAAGTTACTAGCCTAGTCTTCACTCTAACCTATTTGCCTTCTGCATGCAAGATTTTGTGTGTACACATACATGTCTGTGCGTATGCATACGTGTGCACATTCAAATCTCAACATGGAACAGTCTGAACTGGTAGAGTCCCAACAAGACACCGTTTTACTAACTATAACCAATTTCTCCGCCTAACTTAACATCAGCTTGACTCACTTGCATGAGAAAACATTTTCTGCCACGGAGTGAACTCATCCATTTCTTCTCCTCTACCAACTACCGTGAACTAACATTCCCAACAGCTTTGCTTCAGGCCTTTATCAATAATACAATTCCCCATTTCCAACCTCCCATTTCCAGAGTTTGGAAAACTTCCTTTTTTATCTATTTTTTGCACTACAACTCCCAATGGCCACGTTGGTGGCAGGGCTCTAGGTCCTGTAGTCCCTAAACAGTACAGTTTTTTTTTCCAAACTTGGCTGGACAGGTCCCAGCTTCGACGCATACACACCTAAAAATGCTCCTCTGTGCATCCAAGAAAGTGGATTGCCATCCTCGAAAGCTCAAGACTAAAATAAACTGATGAGTCTTAAAGGTGCCATAAGATTCTGGAACAACTTTTCTATGTTCGTCGTAAAACCATCACCCTGAAGGTTGCACCAAACCTCACGTGGCCTCAGGACTTCCTGTCCCCTCCTTTTGAGTCTACCTTTTCCTCTCCGACTTTCAAAAGAGCTTGGGTATCGGTTTACTCTCTTTCTCTCCAAATTCCAGAGTCTGGCGGGCCTTACCAAATGGGGATGGGGGTGGCCGTTCTGCGCGGGGGGCAAGCGCACAGGAAACCTCCGGCCATCATTCACTTATGGAAGAAATGAGCTGTACTCACGGCTGTTGGGGAATCCGGTTATGAAGCAGAAATGAAGGAAGTGGCAGCCAGTTCCGGACCCAGGCGCTTCAAGTGCCTCAGAGATTTTGCCTCAAGAATAAGTCAAGTGTCTGGGGGGAGAAGTGAAGCAGCAGCTGTGTCTTGGAGGGCTGGAGAGGGTTATTTGTCTAGGTATTTCCTTTTAAAGATGCCTGGGCGGTACGAGGAAACAACCATGTTAAAAGTGAGAGGTATAAAGCCCCGAGGGTGGGAAGCAAAGGTTTCTCCACCTTCATCTCTCTCTGATGAGCCAGTGAGGGTGCCTGCTGCTTTTTATTTAAATGCTTGTCTCCAGTATTTAATCCAGATTTTTCAAAGCAACTCCACACATGCAACCCGCCGAGAAAATTGGTCTAAAAGTAACTTATTTTCTGCTGCTCCAGAGATTAGGACACAGAGCAACAGCTTCAAATTTCAGGAAAAGAGATTCTATCTAAACATCAGGAAGAACTTCTTGACAGTAAGAACAGTCTGACAGTGGGATGCGCTGCCACGGAGTGTGGTGGAGTCACCTCCTTTGGAAGTTTTTAAGCAGAGGCTGGATGGCCATCTGTCGGGAATGCTTGGATTGTGTATTGCTGCATGGCCAAAGGGGGCTGAACTGGCTGGCCCTTGGCGTCTCTTCCAGCTCTATGATTCTAAGGATAAAACTTTCGGAATATTTAAAGCAAGAATTGAGTGGGGCTTTCTCCTAGGGAAGAGAGTGTAGGACAGCCATGCAAGGTTGTTTTATTTCTACATTGTATTTATTTAGTTCATTTCTATCAGGGAGTTCGAGAGAGCATGCATCCCCTCTTCTTCCTACCTAAGGTCACAACAACCCTGTGAGGTTGGTCAGACTGAGAACAAATCACTGGTCCAAGGCTGCTCACTGAAATTCAGAGTCAATCTAGCCCACCACAACTAAAGCAAGGCTGGGCTTCTGCGCTGTTTTCTTTTTAGTCAAACCTCTGAGAACTTTTTAGACATTTCAGAATGCTTTTCGTGTCCTCTGCTGTTTTGAAAATTGTCTTTATACTGATGGCTTTCTGAGACCACACTGTATTCTTTACCTGTCTATTTTAAAATATGCAAGCTTGTGGTTATTTAATTGTATCTCCATCGCTGTAAGCTGCTCTGAATAGTCTATGAGCCCAAATGGGGAATATAGTGAATAGAAAGTGAAAAGATATTTTGAAGTGTAAGTAAAATATATATGATGATGATGACAACGATGACAACAACAACATTATTTCGGGACAGGGATAGCCCAAGGCATTTTGCTGCCTGAGGCAAGGAACAACCTGGCAACCCTGAGCCCTCATTCTATGTACAAAGCCTACCTAAATTGCCAGCTGAACCTTATTCCCAAACTGTCACATGCTTTAGTTACATCCCATGTGGATCACTCTCACACATTCTACATGGGCCTGCCTTTGAAGACTGTTCAGAAACTTCAGTTGGTACAAAGAGTTGCAGCCAGAGTGTTAACTTGGGCTGCTTTTACAGGGATCATACATTTCCCCTGCTCCAAAAATCCCACTGGCTGCTCATCCGTTTCAAAGTTCTGGTTATGACCAGTAGAGCCCTATGCAACTTAGGTCCATCCAGTGATGTAGACTCGAGTCGACTGACCTGGACTCAAGTCAGACTTAAGTCACTACAGTGACTTGACTCGGCAAAAACTACACACTGACTCGACTCGACTCGAGATTTGCATATTTTTAGTGACCAACTTGGTTCACATTCATCCAGAAACCTTACAACTTACTGGTCATTTGATGATCTGTCTCAAGCCCAAAGCATGGAAACATTTCTCAGAGGGAACAGCAAAGGGGTTAGGCAAGGGGCTTTAGGAGGTCCTTCCTTCTAAAGCTCTTGGAGCTTCAGTAATAGAGAATAAGAAAGATCCTATTCCCCACTTCTGAAAAAGCCTGCAGCTTCGCAAATGGGAACTAAGAAGGATCCTAGTCTCCACTTCCGAAGCTGCAGATGGCAAAATCATAAATGTGGAGGGCTGACTCTACTTAAATTGTTAAAACTGACTTTATTCGACTCTGTCCAGAAATTCTGACATACAGGTTGGCGTATAAAGTTGACTCCCAGCTTCGAGACTTGACTTGAAAGTATCTTGCAAGGACTTGAGACTCGACTTAACAGTTGAAGGTAGAGACTTGAGACTTGGAGTAAAAGACTTAATACATCCCTGGGTCCATCTGACAGACTATATCTCCCTGTACGGACCTCCCTGGACCTAGAGAGCCTGAGGAGAGGCCCTTCTCTCACTTCTCACCACCTTCACAAACACAAGTGATGGGGATGTAAGACAGGACCTTATTAGTGGCTGCCCCTTCCTAAGGAAGCCAGAATGGCTCTGTCCTTGCTGTCTTTCCATCAAAGACTTTTTAAAAATTATTCCATTATTTTAGAATGGAAGGGTTTGGGTTTTTTTTAGGAAAGGGCAATATTGTACGTCAACTAGGCGTTCTCAGGAATTATCAACGAGAAGGGTATGACCTGACCAAGCCGAGCTATATTAAGACAGCAGTTGTCACTGAGCCTTCTCAGAAATAATAAAAGCTGCCTGCACTTATCTTATCCATGCTTATCTGGGAGTCCGCGACACTGAACACATAGTAGACGCTTCTAAGTATATATGGAGCCGGCAAGAGTCTTCATTTCTAATGACGTTTCGGTGATAATGAGTGGGAAAAAGAATTTGCCTTTCCCCTGCAAGTACCTGCAAAGAGGCAAAATTAATGTACCTCCCACCTTAAAAAAAAAAGTTTTGGGGGCCCTGCAAAGGTGGGGGGGTGTGCATCGGATGAAAAGCATTCCAGTACACATCATTTCCAATGATACCTTTTGAAACTGTTGAAACTGGCCATGAGCAATTATAACGGGCTCCAGTTTTGGACGCCTCCACCCCCCGAAAATGCAGACCAGAAATAACCAGAGGTCTACTTCCGGCTTCTCCCTCTGGCCGTCTGGCAATCTGGGGTGGGGGCTCCATAGGCAAACTCCAGACCGCATATGGAGGGGGGGACTCCTAAACATGTTTGCTTGGGCAGGTTGGGGGTCATTTTTTTTTTTAACATGGGGGTTTGCAGGAATGGTGTTTCCCTACTCACTCTCCCCTTGGTTCAAACCACATCAAGTCTGGTACACCGATCTTCTCCCACCTTCCCCCTTTTCAGCTGGAATATTTTTAGCAACCAGATGCACATCTGCAATTTTTATGCATTGCATAAAATTAGCATGGTCTGCTTTGCCACACACACACACACACACACACACACACACACACACAGTTTCATTTACCAAATGCCAAATCAAACGGGCCAAATTGGATTTCCAAGCAATTTACGTCAGTAAACGTTTCTTTATCCTCATAAATGAACCCATACCTCTCTCTTTGTGTACATATTTTGCAAACTGGGGCTAATTCCGACTCTGCGGAAGTGGGCCCCAATCCACAAAAGCCCTGCGAGGGGGGAGCGATTAGCCCAAGGTCACCCAGTCAGCTCCCTGACTCGACAGCAAGGGGAACTTGATCTCCCAAGTCCCAGTCCTAAACCCTCACCACTTCATCGCAACAGATCTGCCCAGACGGACCCAACCTGGGAGTACCTTTGGGATGCTGGAGAGGGGGGTTAGCCGGGGGGGGGGAGGCGGGCACCGAAGTATAGATTTGAATTATTCTGATCCACCGCCACCACCTCAAATTCGTCCACGCTGGCAAACTGCCTTCCTTCCCAAAGCAAAGAGAAATAAGAAGAAACCCAAGTGTTTTCTATCGCAAGGGGGAGGACGGTAGATGCACAAGGCAGTGATCTGAGGCATGCAAAATACTGCAGCCAGGTTTCCCCTGCCAAGAGATCCCGGACTCCTTTTCTCGAGGCTTTCCTACGTGCAGCTGGGATTTTCCACCCTGAGAGCCTCAACCAGAGGCCGTCTGGAGTCCTGGATCCCTGGCTGCCACCCTATAGCAACAGCCTCCCCCTCCACCCCTGCCCACCGGACCCCGGGGAAGGGCACAGCTTTGCCTACTCACCCATCGTGACCCGATCGCAGGGGCTGCAAAGGCGACGGCAGTAGCAACAGCATCCATGACCCGCCTTCCCGAAGCAGGCGACACTCTACACAACTGGAGGAGGGAGAGAATGCGTTGGACTCTGGTAGGATGCCAGCGCCCTCCCGTGGCCCCAAACAGAACACTCGAGGCTGGAAGGAGAGTTTTAAAGACATTAGCAGGGGAAAGAAAAACTTGAAGAACCATCTATTTTTTTTCTTTTTCCTTTTTTACCCAGGTTAGGAATGTTCCTCTCTAGGATGGGCGAGACTCTGCCCTCTCCTCTCCCCACCACTAAGTTCCTATCCAAACTGTCCTGATTAGGCAGAGAAAGTCCCAATAAATCCTCTGGCCATCCACCTTTTCAGCTACTTTAATGCCCATGTCCCCAGTTAACCACAGGGCGAAGGAGAGAAGAGGGGAGAAATCTTGCCCTTCCCAGGAAGGTAAATGTTGAAGTACAGGCACTCCTAAAAACACGAGGTATATCCCCTGAGAAGAGTCCAGAAATGTAGACATCTGTGGATCAAGGAATCACTCTTAGCAATTTTTGTCTCTACCAAGAGCAGGTCTTTTGTAAAGGCAATGGCTCTTCATTGCTTATTTAAGATTGAGTCTCCCCAATACGGTGCTTCTGATGAGAACCATTCCCTGTCAGCTCCTGGAGCTCAGCTCAGAGGGGGAAAGTGGCTCATAGATGAGACTGTTGTCCTCACTAGTTACATAAAGTCATGGTACTTCATCCCTGCTAGGCCTAAATCCATCGCACTCACTGGGTTGGAGAAGAGAAGGAGCAGCAGACAGAAGAGAGAGAGGAGGATTTGGTATAAATTCGATCATCCACCTTGCTAGGTCCTAGAAAGTCTTGCACTAAAATGTTGTATCCCACCAGCAGGTGGAAAACAAAGGGGAAAACAATGCATTAGTTATCAAATATTATGGTTCTTTGTTTTGGCCAGGGTTGGGGAGAGGTATTTATAGAGCCTCGACCTCCTGTGCCAAAATAGGTTGGCTGGCTTTGGGTACGATGCCTCTCGGCTTGACGTGGGGATGTGTGTGCCATTTCTCCACTCCACCTCCAGGTAGCAAAATCTCTTGGGCCAGTCCCAATGCTATTTTGTCCAACTGGCACTACCCCCTGCAAGTGCCAATCACCACTTGTTTCCCCCATCACCAGACAGAACCACAAGTACCATCCGAGCGTGGTCAAGACGGCAAATGTTATTAATACGGAAAAACGCACAAGCTAGGACAGGCGACAGCTCTTTGATTTTGCTGGAGCCAACCCGAGAGGGCATCGCCTCCTCTCCGTTAACAGAACGCAAGCTCCTTTTGCACTTTGAACTGAGTTTTCAGCAATTAAAGTAAGCTGAGGACAAATGGAGAAAGTGGGAGGAAGAGAGAGAAAGTGCTTTTAAAAGCAGCTGGAAATGTGGGATGGCAGAGGCTTGACTGTGACTGTCCCTGCCAAACTGGGACATTTGGAGAGTATGTCATTTGAAAAAGCATTATTTAACAGAGCCACCTACATTTTTGGACTTTTCTTGGGGGGGGTGGGGTGACTACGGAGACTATCATAATGCATTCTGACTACAACTCCCATGTTGCCTGGATATAACGAGAGATATGGTCCTGGAAGGAACCTGCCATTCTTTTCCTAGATTGGAATGCTGCCCGTGGCAGTGCTGAAATGCAACACGCAAGGACTCTTTTGTTAATTTTTTTAAAGAGATTTTTTTAAAAAGCCAGAAACGCAGGTTATGCACGACAAGAGTATGCAGCCGAGTTGCATTCTTGGTTTTTACCGGGAGCCAAGATGTACTGGTACGGGCAGGAAAGTCAGGTTTTTCTACTCATCTTGTGTCCGAAAGCTGCAGAAAATTTGTTTGCCTTTCTGCCTCGGCATGTAAACGTGCATGGGTCATATCCAGAGCTTGGGAAAGTTACTTTTTTTTTTTTTAATTGACAGCAAGTCCCGGAGCCTCCCAGCGAACACAGCCACTGGTCAACAACCCTGTCAGATAGATCAAGCTAAGAGATGGGCCCATGGTCACTTAGTAAATTTTATGGCTCAGCCGGGCCCAGAACGTGGGTCTCCTAAATCCATCTCCCCAACCCTTATACCACATTGGCTCTTGAGCGGTCATCGGAGAGAGATGACAAGGCTTTAAATAATATGCTGCTTTTATTATACATATTTTTTCTTTTAATGGGCATGACTTTAATACTATTGAGAGTTTAATGGCATTCTCACTTTTCCATGTTGTGAGCTTTTAGCTGCATTTGTAAATTTTTGCAAGCTACCTTGAGTTCCAGTGCTGGGGACCAAGCACCATACAAACGAAAGAAGAAAATAATAAATACTGGCAACAACATTTTTAGTGAAGAGAGCCAGCGTTGTGGAGTGGTTTGAGTCTGGAGTGTTGTCTTAAGGATCCTGGGAAACCAAGGTTTGAATCCCTGCTCAGTTATGGTGGAAATCTACCAGTCACACTCTCTCAGCCTCAGAAGAAGGCAACAGCAAACTTCCGCTGCAGAAATCTTGCCAAGAAAACCCAAGGAGAGCGAGCATGATTTGAGTATCAGAATAGTACCCTGGAAGACATTGCTGAGCAACAGAAGCCCAGTGGGTGAACTTTGGGCAAGTCACACTCTCTCGTGTTCTGTTGCGGCTGCTGAGGCAACAACGATGGGGCGAGGTGGAGAATCTGCTTTGTACCACAAGCCAACAGCTTGTGGCATTCAGATGTTTAAGTAACTTAAAAAAGAAACCATTTTAATTAGTTCCGCAAAAAGGAAGAAGCAAAGAGCCCCTTCTGAAAAACTGTAACTATACGGGTAACTGACACCTTTGGGGGCACCTTGGCTTTATTGTCACTGTGTGCCATTTCCAACTTACAGCGATCCTAAGGCAGGGTTTTCTTGGCAAGATTTGTTCAAAGCAGGTTTGCTATGGCCTTCTTCTCAGGCTGAAAGAGTGTGACTCGCCCAAGATCAGCCAGTGGGTTTATGGCTATAACTAATTACTTTATAAAGTTAAACCTCCCATGCTCTGACCTATGGTTTGAGAGGAACATCCTATGCAAATAACCAGAATGACATGAACAAAGAATGCTGCCTACCTCACAATAGGACTGAAAGTTCTTTGTGGACTCGGCGCAGTTTCTTGCTTCTGCTTCAACCGGTGAAGCTGGGTTTCTTTCGCACGGTGGCCAAACGGCCCGTTTTGAAAAGCCCAGTGATCCGAACTGCGAATGAGACAGTCAGAGAGGGAAGAGATCGACCTTACATGATCTGGGATTTTTACCCTTGATGAACACAAGCGTGAGTACCGTAGTTTAAAAGGTGGCACCTCCAGTACTAGAGCAGTTTCCCTGCCAGGCGAGATGGGGCAGTTTGGCTGTCAAACTGCCCACCAACGTAAGCTGCACGGACAGCCATCTATGTTTCAAATCCTGCTTACCTCAAGTTTCTAGCCCTCATGAAAACGTGGTCATCACAACACCACGAAAAGAGAAACAAGGAAGCCCTCTGCCTCACCTTTTCCCCCCCCCAAAACTGCCCCAATTCTCCCGATTTCCAATAATTTTTCTGATGTTTGCTTGCGTCCTTCCTTTTATGATATTTACTTCACGCCACACTCTTTCACCAGCTCGTACATCTTTTCTCCAAGGATGCGCCTGCGCCTTTGGAAAGGAACGTTACCCGCCGATGGGGCAAACGGTGCCATAAAGCATTCCACCCCCTCGGAATCCCCCTCTTTGAAAATGACATCCCTTTTCTGTGCGCACAGGAAGAGGAGACCGAACGCGTGAGAAGGCGGGGGTCCCGGCGCTGTCCGTTCAGCACCATGGTGAGTCGCAGATACTCCGGCTATCTGGCCGACGACGAGAGCCTCAGGGAGCCTCAGGTAAGACAAAGGGAGCAGAATCGTTGCCTCCACGAAAGCTGGGTTTTGTAGTGGCATTGGGAAGCGGCACGCGCCTTTCCGCGCTACGCAGTTACGGTGCTTTGAGGCCACTTCAAACGCCACGGCTGTATCTTACGGAATCGTGGGATTTGTAGTTTGGGGACAGACTAGAACAGGAGTGAGCAATTTCGGAAAGGCTGGGGCCCGTTTCCCCCACTCCGATTGCCCCGAGAGCCACACTGTTGTGTTCCAGCACACTCGAAAAGATACAAGGTGACTTTTGGCTGGATTTTTCTCCCACCGGGGGCAGAGGAATCAAATTGCCACATTTGTGGCCATTGTGGGGTGCTTTCGACCAGTTTTCAGGTGAAAAACCGCTCCAAAATTGGTATGATTTTTTTTCCCCAAATGGGTCAGGGGGTTTTAGGAGGCTACATACAGTCTATAGACTTCATTTGCTTGCCTCTGCCCTGGAGGTCTCTGGCAGAGGAGTCTAAGTGCCTCCCAAAACTATAAATCCCTAGTAATTTTTTAAAAAATGCTACAGCACACTTTCCTCTTCTTGTTATTGGAGTACACAAAGCACAAGGCCTCAATGAGCCAGCACTGGAAGCATGAGGTCTCTCTCACCCCGTAACTGTAGAAGTAACTAAATGTTAGTTACAACACAAAAGGAATTATGTTAGCCCACACTGAGTTACCCTCCAAATCTAAATGACTTTAAAAATTGAATTCAGAGATATCTGCGCTTCATGGGCACTGGGTGGGCACCACATTAGATCATAAGGTTAGAGAGAAAACTAGGGAAAGTTATTATTTTTTTGGACTAGAATACCTAGGATTGTCCAGCCAGAACAGCCAGTGGCCACGCTGGCTGGACGATCTGGAGACTTTTAGTCCCCAAAAAGTAGCTTTTGCCTTATTTCGGTTGCCACTCCAGCATGCTACTTATGCTAAGGACATTTCTGCAAGAAGGTCCACCATCTGTCTGAAGATCCAGCATCCTTTTAGGTAACTGGTTCCATTGTCCTGCTGTTCACAGAGACAGTTTTCCCAGACCAGGGAGAGCAGGGAGGATCTTTGTGGCTGAACATCCTGAAATAAGCAAGTGCCAAGAGTGTGGTTCATGACACGCTCGTGCACAGTTCCACTGTCACACTGCAGAGTTTACCGGTCCCTTTGCCAATGACGCAGCCCTGTTTGGTTTGTTTCCAGATACGAAGCCCCAGGAGAGACGCTTACAACTGGAGAAGTTTGCCACGGCCGCCTTCCCGCCACCATCACTTCTGGAATCAGGACCCGTCGGCCTCAAGGTCCACTTCTCCGCCTTTCACCTCAGGGCACCGAGGGCGACGAAAGCCACGCAAAAGCAGCGCCAGTGTTGGAGAAAGCAGCCACCTTGCCAACGAATTTTCAGAGTTTGTGGATTTCTTAGCCGATGAGGACGTCCTCGACAGTCTCCAGAACATCATGGAGGATGCTGTCCGGAAGCTCCGAGAGGTGACAACTGAAGACGGAGAGCGTATCTTCAATATCCAAGAAGATTCCCATTCCAGTGGAGACAGCGAGTTGTGGTCGTTCTCCTACAGCTCAACGCTCTCTCAGTCTAAGCACCACACCACCACCACCACCACCACCACCACCACCACCACCTCCTCCAGCTCCGAGGAAGACTGGGAACAGCGAGCCAAAAGCAAACGCGAGCCTCAACCAGAGCGCCAAATGTGTCTCTTGGATAAGTATGCTGCTAGACTCCCCAAGCTGGAAAGGAAGGCCGTGGATAAAGTGTCCGGAGGATTCCATGCAGAGGTATTTCCGGGCCGTTACTGAAGGATTGGAATGCACCATGGTATTGAGCTGATTTGCCCTTCTCCAGCCAATGTAACCCATGATGGAAATAAATTTCTTCACAAATATCTCTAGTATCCGCTATGAAAAGGGCGTGCTGTGGTGGGGGAATGGGAATAGGCCACCATCTCTACCAATGTTACAGTCAATCTAGGCACAACCGTTTCCTCCTTAAACCCAGCAGACAGGTGATCTTCTGGTACCAGTATAGCTCTCTGGAAGAGGCCCTCTGGTTCTCTGCGTCCACCATGCACCTGCTGTGTTGTAGCCTTGCTATTATTTTGTTACCGCTGCTACCGAGAAACCACCTCAGCCTTTCCAATGAGCTAGTGAACGGCACAAGAAATGCCCCGTTCTCGCTTATTTGCTCAGTCCAGTTCAGATCGGCTCCCACAAGGAAGCCCTTTGTCTTGTGAGCTTCTCAGCATTTCCCTAGATGTGTGCGTTCCCAGCACCCCAACTGCAACATTTTGCCTCTGGACAAATGGTGGCTTAAGGGCCTTTCCTCATACGCTGTTGTAGTGCTACTATTCCACTTTCAACCTCCTACAAAATCCTGAGGTCTGCACTTTAGAGAGGGGCATTTATAATTCTCAGCCAAGAGAGCTCTTGGGCCTCAGTCAACTACAAAACCCTGGATTCCATAGGATGTTGAAAGTGGAATAATAGCACTATAGCAATGTAGTGCGGAAAAGGTCTAATTATCTATCTATTTGTCTAACCTACCTATTTATTTTATATCCTGCCTTTCTACCAATATGGGACCCAAGATGGGCTCAAAACAGAAGTTAAAAGAAAATACAAAGCAAACAATGGATAGTACAAAAGTTCTTTAAAAAAAATTAAATAAAAATGGGCTGGATTTCTGTATTGCAGTTATGGATTTGAAGCCTAGAATTACAGATCCATAACTGCTCTATATTTATAGTAAGACTACCTAAATGGTCTCCCAGCTTACCTTAACAGCCAGCAGCCATGCTGGACAACAGAGGTCTGTTCAGCTTCCACCTGGGGTGAAAGGATGATATTTCCAGCCCCGTCCCAACGACAAACTGAGGCTACAATAATCAGAAGCGGGACCCCTGTCGCAAGTGCTTGCCCCAGCCCTGCTCGGTGGTGGGAGAGAGGCTGGAAACTTCGTTCTCCTTGCATCCTGATCACCAGCTGAACAGATCCTTCACTCAATCTCGCTGCTGGCCCTTAAGGCGGGCTGGGGAGGAGAAGTTGGCCCAGAACATTTTATTTAGTCATGCATATGTAACTAATTTACCAATGTATAAAATTGGCAATGAATTAAATACAGTTAAAAAGGCAACAAAAGTACAATCATAACGATAAAATGCAATACACCCCCAACTAAAACAAACTTTCTGCAGTGGCCAGTTAGGAGCCAAAGGCCAACCTAAATAAAAACGCCTTTGCCAGCCAGCAGAAAGAGAGCAGAGACGGTAAACTAGCAATGACATTGCAGTTTGGAATGTTGCTTGCACTTGCAAGTATCTACTGGACAGCACTGGTACCACCTGTAATGATTTATGAAAAACACAGCCTGTTATGACGTGAGCCTACTACCATTGCTCACCATGTAACTGAGAGTGAAGCCTGTCCATTTTCCTCGGACAGAAACTTTCTCCCCTCCTCTTTTTCACCCTGTTCCAGAGGGGATGCTTGTTTACATGCTACAGATCAGCTGTCATAAACCATTTTTTTAAAAAACTTTTCTTCTATTTGGAACTCCTCTTTAGGTGAAGATTTGATATGGGAAAGGAAAAGAGCAAGGACATTGGAATTGGTTCTAGTGAACAAATGGCTAAAACACATTAAACAATTCCAGTTTCCATGTTAAAAAGTGGAAGTTGTCCAGGGACTCCAGTCAGTCCAGTTTGTTGGCCACTTTACTTGTTAGTCTGGGGTGTGTGTGTGTGTGTGTGTGTGTGTGTGTGGGATTTTAAGGGTGCAAAAAGTCTGGGGTTTGAATCTTAAGCAAGCCAGCTGTGCCTTCAGTAGCAAAACAGGAGAGCATAGCCTTCACGTGCCTATCGAATTCTTGGCATGTCCAGGGAGAGCTGGGAAAGACCCTTGCCTAAAACCCTGGAGACCCATTGCCCCCCAGTGTAGTGTAGAGAATAGATGGGCCAGTGGTGAAAGTAACTGTTGAACAACATATGGAGAGCCACACATTGTCTACCCTTTGTGTAGACCATACCGAACCACCTGGACCAATAGCCTAACTTGTGTGCCTATTTAATATTCTGCCTTTACCCTAGCTACCAAAAATGGAAGGCGATCAGCCTGCTCCCAGCATCCTCTACAATAACCTTACTCCTCCCTTTGTTGTTACGATACAGCTGTAATGCACTTTTCTCCTTTCTTTTACTTTCTCCGTTGCTCACTTACAGACATTTTCCGAACGATCAGGGGACAGTTATTTTTTCCGGGAAGAACACTTCCACATTTGGGCCAAACTGGCAGAGTCCTTTGAACAATTCCAACCGCCCAAAAAAGATTATTTTGCAAAATTTAGAAAAGAGCCACCGAAGGAGTCGTTTTCGGTAGAATCCCTCCACAAGGAAATCACCAACGTTTTGAAACGGCCAACACCAAGCAGCATTCCTTTGTATTATCCGGGACAGCAACCTTTCGACGCATTGGATTTCTTGGAAGAAAACAAAATCCTCGCCGCCCTGCAAGATATTATAAACCAAGCTGTTCAGAAAGTCCTGGAGGCGACAGGACCAGACGGAGTCCCTTTGCTGAACCTCTTCGATGAGGAAGGCCGCCCTGTGACGTTCTGGGAGTCTTCAATGGGAGGCACTGAAGACGAAGAAGAGGAAGAGGAAGAAGGGAGGAGTGGCTCCATAGCTTCTGGGAGTGGAGAAGACACATCAGAAGATGCCGACTCCAAATCCGAAGGAAGCAAGTCAATGAAGAAGAAGAAGAGAAAGGGGAAAAAGAAAAAAAAGAGGAAGGTCGAATCACCTGTGGGGGAAGAGAAGGGCAAACCAAAATACACACCACCGCCCCTTCCCAAAACTAGGCGGAAATCTTTCATACCCGAAGAACCTCAACGCAAGCCAAAATACGTGCCTCCTCCACTCCCTAAAACGAAGCCAAGGCCACCACCGGAGACACCCCCACCCAAACCAAAATACGTTCCTCCTCCGCTTCCTAAGCCAAAGCAGAAGAAAAAGGAATCAATCCAGATGGAGGCAGAAGCACCCAAACAGGTATGGCGTTGAATTTATCTACCCATTTGCCATGGTGACACTCCTGGCTGAGATGACTGAGTGGTAGGGGGAATGTAGTCTTACAGACACACAGAAACAGGGTTGCTCATCCTTCCTCCTTTGTATGCTTCCGAGCCTACCCCAAGTAGAAAACAGATCTCTGGGCTTCAGTTAGAGTTTGGAAAAGTTACTTTTTGGATTCCGCATCCCAGATTCCCCCAGCCATTGTGACCACTGCTCAGTCTCAGATGCAGTCCTAGTTAAAATTAGACTCTTGTCATTCAATGAAAAGAGAAAGCGCTTTCAAACTCTGTATTGATTTAGCAGACTTTTCTAACAAGAGATGCGCTTAGACTCCACAGTAGTCCACTTTCCTAATAGTAGTCACAACAAAACTATTAGCGTCAGCATCAAGACTGTATCCTTAGCTTTCATCTAGCCTTCAAAATATTCTCTAAGAGGATATTTCCACACCCCTAGAGTATGTAATTTCTTGGGTATAGAAAGTAGTTCATCAGAAAGAACATCTATTAAACTTTTCTATGACAGTCTTTGTTTCTATGTTCAGGCACTTTGTTTTAAAAGGCTCTGTTGATTATATCATCAGTATTTTTACCTCCATATTACAGATCTGAGGCTCAGAGAGGATAATGTGTTTACCACCACCCAAAAACAGCAAGAAAAGGCTTTTATTTTACTTCATTTTAAGACCACTTTATAACAATATATAGGGTCACAGAATCCAACCTGCAGTTCTTTGGGTGGATTCCATGATCCTCTAGTAGCAAAAACATTATGTATGAGATGTACAATGTAAAATATCGGAGAGCAGCTGTTCCAACTATGCGTACAAAATATGGGATCTAGCATCTAAACTGTCTGAGGAAAAAGGACTACGTTTGCTTGGTCCACAACAGATTACTGCGTCGATGACAAACCTTCTTGGAGAAGACCCTCTCTCCTGCTGCCATTCACTCAACTAGATATGATGGTTAACACTAGACAGAGTAAGGCAACTGCTTCAGGGAGGAGATGTTGGGGAATAGCAATGGCAGCTTTTTGGATGTTCCTCCTTGCCAGCTGTTTCTGTTTTTGATGCACAAAAATATCTCTCACCTTACACAATTATAACATTTCAATACCACCTTAACTGCCATGCTCCATCCTAGGAAACTTGGGATCTATAGTTCCTTGAATTCTCTACCAGAGTGCACTAGTGCCAGGTTGCCAGGTGTCTCTAACTAGAAGGAATGACCCTTATTTGAGGGCCAAAAAGCTGTCCTTTATAGGTTAAAATATCCCCTCCTTTGAGGTCTGGAAAGTGTTTCCTTTTACATAGGAGCAAGATTCAAAAAAATTCCTGTATTTTGGGGTGTGGGCTTTCCATAAAGACAGAAATGTGTGCATCATCTAATTTATGAGTGCCAACATTACGTTAATTTTACAGAAAAACAGCTGGCTAAGTATTTTGGTAGAACGCAAACTTGTTCATAGCTGCTTCCTGATTGTCAACCTTGCATCTCATGAATTTTGGCTGTCCCTTCTTGTGATTTTGTAAACCTGGCAAGACTGCTCAACAGACTAAAAATCCCAGGATCCCATAGGAGAAAGCCATGGCAGTTAAAGAGGTATCAGAATGCTATAACTGTGTAGTGTGAAAGAGAGCAAACTATACTGGGTCCCCTGAACTAGCATGCTATCTCAGATTTGGCTGTCCCTTTGCTAACGTTAAGATAAGATTCACTTGCCAGTCTACTGAGTTTAGGTAGATGAATTGGGTAGGAGTGCAGTGTTTGCCTCGGGCGACAAAACAGTTGAAGCTGGTCCTGGGACAGGTAAATACCCCACGATTCTGACAACCCCATCTGATGCTCTCTTCAAATCTTACAGGAGTGCCACGGAGAACTAGCCAAGTTGCCTTGTCCAGTAACATGTTGTGTGCCTTCACACCTTATGACTTATGGCAACCCTGTGTTGAACTGATCACAGGGTCCAGTAACGCATAAATCTTTTAAAACTCATTATCCTCTTTTTATGTTATTCACAGCCTATTCTTACAAAGCACATCATTACTCCCAAAGACATCAAGCGGGCACGCCTGCAGGCTCGGCCTCTCCCGAAGCAATCCGTTATTGATTTTTTGATTGAAAACGCAGCCAAGCTCATCCTGTACAAATACAACTATGAAACCCTTCTTTCAGCAAAGCTGGGGTTCATATCAGTACCTGTGACAAAGGTACTCCTGGAAATCATGTTTGGTTACAAGAATGTCAAGGGCAGCGGGATACGGCTGTCCTCTCAGATCGACTGGTTGAAAGTCTATGATGAGATCTATGCGCCCCGTCCGCCTAAGCCGAAGACCCCCAAACACAAACTGGGGGGCAAAAAGAAAGCTAGGGACAAAAAGAGGAAAGCGGGGGACACGCAGAAGAAACCGGGAGAGAAAAAGACCGTTCTTTTCAAATCTGAAATCCCCAGTGGCAAAGTCATCACAATGAGGACGCCCGTGGAACAAGAGCTTGAGATCGAACCAATCAAAGTAACAGAACAAATAGATTCCGCTACCGAGCAAGAGGAATACCAAGGCCCAGAGATTTTTGAGATTGTTCCTCCACAGTTTCCTGGAGAAGGCGAAACTGATGAGTTCTCCGCCGATGAAGGAGATGCGAGTTCTCTACTCCAGCCCTCATACTCTGCCCTGAGAGGGTCTGTTACTACCCCTGTAGATAGTCCAAGGAGATCTGTTGCTTCTGAAGACAGCTCAGTGAAAAATTCTGGAGCTCCCCCGGATTCTGGACGTCCATCGCCTGCCTTGTCTCCCAAGAGGTCGGTGTCTTCCCGAAAACAAAGTGTAGCCCAAGACAGCAACAGAGGGTCACAAGTTCTGCTGCCAGAAGTGGAACCTGCCAGTCAGCCATCCAACGAACTTCTGAAGAAAGTCTCCTCCTCACGCAAGTCTAGCTTCGGTGGGGAAGGCAGCAAGACTGTTTTCCCTAAAATCTCAAACTAAACTGGTATAAAGCAACAATAAATAACATTTATTTATTTATTAACCAAAAGTCTTTGTTCGTTGTTCTTTAGCCCACCAAGGCTCCCAAAGCGATGTACGATATTATAGCTATTTTTTTAAAATAAAAACATTTTGATATCCAAGGGCCACTGTCCGCTTTTGGCCATTTGTCAGAAGCTTAGAAGTACAGTTGGCCCTCCACATCCGCAGATTCTGTATCCAAGGAGTCAGCCAACCATGGCTGGAAAATATTCTGTTTCTTTCAATACAGCAAAAAAGTCTCGCGCGGAGCAAGATGCAAACTGTACTGGAAAAAAAAAAAAGACCTTGAGGATTAGTGACCTCCCAGAAAGACAAACAGATGCCAGATAAAGCTCCGTCATGATTGATTTTCTACGCCTAAGCTGGCAGCCTGAGACATCTGTTTTGCCCTGTTACCGAAAAACAGCGTGAGCCATTGTCATTCTGAAGAGGAAGGAATAGCCCTTTCTCAGGAAATACAAATGCATTGTGCAAAGTGTCAGACTGTATCAGATTGCTTCCTTTCTCTTGTCTTTTCTTGCTCCGGTTGGCTTTCGCTCGGCTCTTGATGGCCTGTTTTCTCTTCTTCTAGAAAGGGCACTTCGCGCATGCTCAGACAAATTCTTCTCGGGGAACCAGGCTGTTTAGGAGAAAGTTGCTAATCTTGCACAGAGATAGTTATGGCCTTTGGTCCACTGGTGACAAAACGAAAAGAAAACCAAAGATAACAATCGCTTGACCCTAACAAGCATCTTAGGGCAGCTGACCGGGCCCCAAAACTCAAACAGGGCCTCACACTGAATGGGAGGCAGCTTTAAGAAACCCATTTCCTATGATGAGCTGCTAGACACTGTTGGGAACATAAAATAGAATCCTCACAATTTTGGCTGAGGAAACGCCTCATCTCCCCCCCCCCCAAACTCTGAGACTGCATTTACCTAAATTCACAGAAATCCACCTTTACTGTTAACACCCAGACTTGGAAAACGAGACCTTTAGAGGCCAGGGAGCACACCCCGTTTATTTGTTTTGCAAAAATGTTGCTCTTTTTGTGTTTTCTTCTCACGGTATCCTGTTCCATTTCCGTGTATCATTTTATGGTCATTCTGTTTTTAAAAAAGGGAAAAACTTTTAAAATAAAGAGTATTTTAAAAAAAAAAGAAAAGAAAGAAACCCCAAAGAGAGTCTCCAAAGATGATCACTTAGCAGGGGGGATTTCTGTCCCACTCTCTCTCCCTACATATTAAAATGCTTTAAAATGCATTGCAATGTTTTTCACTTGAACGATGGTCGAACTTGTCCTCAACTTCGTGCCTTTTAATTTTGTCTTTGAGCGGGCCGCTTGCTGTTTTTAGTAGATCTGGGTCGGCTTTAAAAGCAGTCTATAATCGCACAAGCGATGTGTCAATGTGTACTTTCTCCGACAGCTTGGCCTTCACAACCCTGTTAACTCAGCCTGTTTCTCTCCTTGGTCCACAGCAGTGTCACTAATGGAAAACTCTCGGGGCGGACATTAGAAACCGGAACGGAAAACACCGAATGAAGATTTCTTCATTTGGGTGCCACTACCTTCTAGCATTTCTCCAAAAACTTTACCCACTTCTGATCTCCACTCTGCTCCTTGGAAAGAATCTCTTGGAAAGAATCTGTGATTCTGAGATGCAGGAGTCCATATACAGCTTGTCAGCATCAATCTCAATGTACGGCGAGAATCTGTCAATCCTCCCATTTCATATCCTTGGGAAGTGAGAGCACCGCCATTTGCTTTTTTAAAAAAGTGATGCTTCAGCATCCTACACATCCTCTGGTATTCCGTACACTGGGTCAATGCCTTATAGGCTTCATCTCTGAATTTTCTGGAGATACATTGCCCAGAACGACTTGGGCGGATCTTCCATTATTTTTGTCCTGTCTTCTTCTCTTCAGTTTTTTTTTTTCTCCTTTTTTAAACAGAGGCCTTCCCTGACACTGTGGAGTTCTGTGACCCTGACACTGTTAGATTCTAGTTTTGTCGCATCACGACATGCAGGCCCCAAAAACCAAACGCTCAGGTATAGGAAGGGAGGAATACATGGCTCAGCTGCACTACGCGAGAAAACAACCTCGGAACTGCTGTCGATCGTAAGCCGAACACGAGCCAGCGCTGCGACGCTGCGGCAAAGAAGGCGAATACTATTTCAGCCCACGTTTATAGAAGTACGGTTTCCAAGTCGAGGGAAGCAATCGTCCCGCTGTGCTCAGCACCGGTCAGACCTCATCTGGAGTAGGGTGTTCTGGGCACCTTCATTTTAAGAAGGCAAGTTGGAGCCGGTTCAGAGGAGGGCAACAAGAACGAAAAGAGATATGGAGGACAAAACATACCAGGAAAGGTTGAAGGAGCAGGGCATAGTCAGCCTGGTGAAGAGAGGACTGAGGAGTGACATTTTTAAATACCTCAAGGTATGTAAAGTGAGGAGGGGACGGCCAGAGCCAAGTCTAGGAGCTTGAAGTTACAGGAAAGCAGATTTCGACTGAAGGTCAGAAGGAACTTCTTGGATGGTGGGGTCTCCTTCTTCGGTCGTCTTCAAAAAAGAAGGTGGACGGCTACCTGCTGGGGATCCTTTACGTGCCAGAGGGCCATTTCCGCACTACACAGTTACAGCGCTATTATTCCACTTTCAACCTCCTGTGGAATTCTGGGATTTGTGGTTTACTGAGGTCAAAGAGCTCTCTGGCTGAGAATCCGACAAACCCCAGGACTCCACAGGAGGCTGAAAGGGGAATAATAGCGCGGTAACAGCGTGCCGCGGAAAGGCCCGCCCTCGCCCAGCACTCCCACCTGCAGCATCCGACTCGCTCCCCTCGGTCCCAGGGACCGGCCCCACTCTCCCGGGGCCCGGGGCCAACGCCAGGGGAGGGGCCCTGCCCGCTCCTGCGTCAACCCAGCCACGTTTCGGCCTCGCGCAACAACTCCAGCGGTAACTCAGCTTTTGACAAGTCAGCCCCCGGAGCGAAAAAGTACGAGACGCCTTTCTTCTGGTGAGGGCCCTTTTCTGACGGAAACGGGGAGAACGGGGCCTCTGAGCATGGGCAGAGCGCCCTGCCACTTGCTCCAAGGACGACGACATAATCCTGTAGCGCCTTCAGGACCGCACAATACACCTTTTATTACCTTTGTTATCTGGAAGGCGCTGCAGGCCTGTTTTTGCCTGACCACTGCGCTCCTCACCTCGAAGGGAATGATTTTTTTTTTTTGGTGTAGTTGGACTAACAACTGCTAGGGGCCGACGGCGGGCCTCGAACCGACGACGCAACGAGGACCACTAACAGCTTCGCCCATCGACTAGAGCTGCCCGAGACGCGCTTATAATTCAAGCTCCGCCTCTTTCCGTCCCAGGACCGCCTCTTCTGGCTGAGTCCCGCCCCTTTCTCCGAAGGCGAGGCAGGCGGGAGAGCGCCGCCACGCCGCCGCCTCCGATTGGCTCCTTCGGCGCAGCCCGAGGGCCAATGAACGCCGCCTTCGTCGCCGTTCCGAGCCGGGCGACGGGACCGGGCGCGCGGGGGCGGCGCTGGCAGGCGCTGATTGGCCGAGGCCCAGCCCCGGTGGCGGAAATAGTTTTTTGAGGCGACGGCGGAGCCCCTCGGGGTCGGCGAGGGAAGGAGGGAGCGGCGCGGCGATGGGGCGGCCGGACGGCGGCCCGCTCCTCCGGGCTTTCCGCGCTCGCCGGCTCTCGTCGCTGCTGCCTCTCCTCCTCTTGTGCGGCTCGTGCCGGGCGAAGGAAGCCGAGGCGGGCGCTGTCACTTGCGGCTCGGTGCTGAAGCTGCTCAACACGCGGCACAACGTCCGGCTCCACTCGCACGAGGTCAAGTACGGCTCCGGTGAGGAGGCGGAGGCGGAGGGCCCCGGGCGAGCCGAGGAGGGGCCGGGGCCGGGGCCGGGGTCGGGGTCGGGGTCGGGGTCGGGCTGGCGGGGGAGGAGGAAGAAGAAGGGGGAAAGCCAGAGGCTGGCCTGAGGGAAAACGAAGGAGCCAGGCGGAAGGAAGGGGCAGGAGGCTGGGGATTTGGGGAGCCGTAGTCCTCAACGGGGAGCCTTTTCCATGTTTCGACTTCCTGAGGCTGGATCTGAGCGAAGGTTTCTCGCCGCCCCGAGCCCTGCACTGGCCTGGTCGGGGATCTCTCGGCAGTACACTCAGCCCTCCACATTCGCGGGTTTGGTTATTTGCGAGTTTCTCCGACCCCTGCCCTCCCACCTCAGGTGCTTCTTTTGGCGGGGGGAAGCTTCCCTCCTGGAGGCTCCAATCGGGCCGCGTAGCCCTTGAAAAACCCACCTCTGGTCCTCCTCTTCCTCTGCCAGCCTCTGCCTGGCCAGCTAAGGATGGCTCTCTGCCCAAATTCTCAGCACCACAACCCCTGTACCCCTGCCCCCCGCACACCCGAGGAAGGAGATGAACAAGCGGGAGGAAGTACAGGGTCATCATGCCGACCATCTCCTTCCCCTGACCTGGCTTAGACCCTGGATGCCCACTTTCGTCACCGTTGCCTCAGCCCCCTTCCCAGAGACACGCACGTTTTATTGTTTGCGAATTTTTCACTTTTGCAAGGGTCCCGTGTCCCTAACTCTAGTGAATGTGGAGGGCCAAGTGTAATAGGCTACTGAGGTTTGCAAGGCAATCGCCCCTCGAGGCAGGGGAGTGCGGAAAAATTCAGTTCGCCATGTAGATCCAGATCCCTAAGCCGTTTGGGGCACTTCGAAAGCTGGAAGTGGTAAAGTTAGCCCCGAACCATCAAAAACCATGCAGGGCCAGAGCTAAAATATTAGGTCCCCACGAATTACCCCAAGTAATCTACACAATTGTGGGTGAGCTGAGTCAGCCTGGGAAGGTCCCCAACTTTGGCCAAAGGGACTTGTCTCCCCTCAAGAAGAAGGCAGTCAAAGCCACTTCTTACACGAGCAAAGAGAAGGACCCTTTATTTTTAAAAGGAAGGGTTTTTATAAAGCGGAGTGGCAATGCTCTCATAAAGCACTCCACGCATGTGCAAGGATAGTTGCTTTCCCAGGACTAAAAATCGGATACATGGTTCTAATAATGTAACTTCGGGTTCACAATCAGCAACAAACCCTGAATCCCACGTGTATTCGCCCAGCAGTGAAAGATAGGAAATATCGTTACCGAGGGTGTTGGGAACCCAGGCGTTGACTTTGCCAATTCATGTCGACCTAATTTTAAGCAGGACAAGGGGGTGATCCCGGGAGCAACCTTTAAAGTTGACCAGAATTCAAAATGGAGGGACTTTAGTTAAGCGAATGCAGAGAGGCAGAGAGATTCTTTAGCTTAGACATTTAAGCAGGCAAGAGCCTCTGCGAATTGAACTGTCCAGGGGCTGAATCTCTAGCAGCCCTGCAGAGTAGACCAGGAGAAAGCTGGAGAAGTGCCATTTTGTCTCTACTCTTTAACTGCTTACAGAAGCTTTTTGGCCATTGTTGGCACTGTAGCAACAAAGTACCCTCTTTGAGGTACAGCTGGGATGTTGCTTGGGCAAATCCATCCCCCCACACAGCTGGTGTGAAGGTTTGGCAGCTAAGCTGAGAGAAGACAAAGAAGGGAGGGCGTCCCTGGTTTTGAAAGAGTCCCAGCACTGTGACTCTTTTAGCACTTAAGTCATTGTAACACAGCCAGAGGGAAATTCTCCAACAGGCAGGAAAGAAAATATGGGCATCCCATTGTTTGTTTCTTGTCACATCATGCTGTAAATTATCAAAAGATAGAAAGGTTCCAGTCTGGGCATTCAAGGGTAATAACTGTCTAAGTGGCATTGCCGAACAAAGGTTCATTTAAGCCTTGTGGGATAGATAATGTGTGACCCTCCAGAAGTTGCTGAAAGAAGCTCCCACCGGCGGTCAGCATATCCTGGGCACGGCTGATGGGACTGTAATACAACATTGGAAGAGGCACACTTTTTCCACCCTAATAAAAAGCGTGCGAACAGTTATTCCTAGACCAGGTTATCTGTGGAACCGAAAAATCCCAATTCCTATCCCTACTGTTCCTTTGTTTGGTTGTTTCAAGTTCTGTTTACTATTCCTGCTTGTGCTGTATGTCAACAATATAGTGATAATTTTGTTAACAGGTAGTGGTCAACAGTCAGTGACCGGTGTTGAAGCTTCAGATGATGCCAATAGCTATTGGCGGATCAGAGGCAAAACGGATGGGTCTTGCCAGCGAGGAATGCCAATAAAGTGTGGGCAAGCTGTACGCCTTACCCATATTAATACAGGGAAAAATCTACACACCCACCACTTCCCATCACCACTCTCCAATAATCAGGTAAAATCAGAATTTGTTCTTTGCACTTTGTTGCCTGGTTAAAGTGGGCCCACTGAATCCACATCTAGTAAGTCTACGTGGAGGCAGAGTATGTCGATACACTGTGTCACTGCTCCAGTGAGGACTAACAATTGGATTTAGGCCAGACGTGAAAATTATGTGGCCCTCTAGATGTTACTAGATTATAAATTGCAATATAGGTCATCGTTTACTCTGCTGGTTAGGATGGCAGGGCTGTGCCATTTCCACCCCTGGTTTAGGCCACAATGCTTTAGGGATGCTCTGCTGATTGGGACAAGTCTGTGGCAAAGTTCCAGGAAACTGTGCACGTAAGATAGTAATATGGCACAAATATGGTACCCAGCACATGGAAAGGGAAGTCACTGCTCTGCCATATCAGTTAGCTTGAGAAACACTGCTGTAGGGTATTCAGATATTCCTCAGTAATAAATGGACATATTTCTTAACAGTAGTTGGCTGACAGTGAGTGCTTATCAAAGGCTGTCTGGTAGGTTCAAGGCACTCATACCAATCAAAGATGATCTCTGTTTCTGTGAGTTGGTTTTTAGTACAGGAAGCCCACACCTTTTGATGCCTCATTATCTGACCGCTCATTCTTTTGACACTTCCAAATTAAGGACAAGTTCAATTAATTTGCCGTGAATTCTGCTCTTTAACCAGTTCTTCTTGCCTACGGAGGCTCACTTGAAATTATTTGCATGCCTGCACTGTTTGCAAAGTCAGCTGAGAGGAGGAGTGAAAGCACTAAGCCGGTGGAGAGACTTTGCAAGCAGCGTGGTCGGTCCCGAGTGAGGCTCCATAAGTCCTTCGTGCTCCATACAGTGCAGTCCCTGGGTTCCGCTTTTCAACTGGTTCCCATTTTCTGACAGTGCTCCAGTTCCTGACCTGTCAGATAAGTGGAGGAAGCCTGTACTGAGATTCTTAGAAAAGGAAAAGTTACTTGTAGGTAAAGTCTTAAGATCTCTAAGCTAGTGCATTCTCACTGTAGCATGTCTCATTTAACATTGGCGTTTTCTTGGATTGATTTCTCTGTCAACGTCTTATGTTTACAACAGTTTCTCCCCTTTGCTCTTTCATTGGCTCTAACAGGAAGTAAGCGCCTTTGGTGACGATGGTGAAGGAGATGACTTAGATGTGTGGACAGTACAGTGCAGTGGGACATACTGGGAACGAGATGATGCAGTACGCTTCAAGCACATAGGAACTGATGTCTTCCTTTCAGTGACTGGCGAACAGTATGGTCACCCCATCAGGGGCCAGCGGGAAGTCCATGGCATGCATTCTCCGAATCATCACAACTACTGGAAAGCCATGGAAGGCGTTTTCATTAAACCTAACTTGGACTCTACAAAGCATGATGAGCTCTGAAAGAATTCTTAGGTAGAACCTCTCCACCAAAGTGTATGAGTTGGTCCTGTTTTGTAAATAGCATTCTGAATCACCAACACCTTAAAAGGGATTGAGATAGATTTGGAGGGCAGTGTTTTCGTGGGTATCTGTGCTCTTGGGGAATTGAGAGTGACAAGATGTTAGGCTGACTGTTTGGCTCCTTTCCATTTCCAGAAGCCATTTCCTTTTCTTATCTCATCTGTTCTCATTTTTGTAAACTAAGAGAAAACGGTGAATTGCAGTGTAAACAATCTAATCCAAAGTGCAATAAAACTTTCTTAAGTTTGAAGTAAATTCACGAAAAACATTTGCCTTGAAACCTTGTTTCCAGCAATGGAGGTGTGTGTGTTTTATTATGAACCTTGAAAATCTGGGGCTTTGTACATAAAACATCTATAACCTTGCTAGAAAGTACCTGCAGTTGAGTTCTCTCCTTTTACTTCAAGTGCCTGCTGCACATAGTTACGTGCTGTGAGTGTTTGTATCCCATGGGGAAAAGGTAGGTTTATGTAGCTTAAAATAAATACAGTTTTTAAAAGTAACATTTCAGTCATGGAAGGGACACTTGCTACATACTCTGCTACAAGCAGAAGCAGGAATTCATGCTGTTCATTATACGCTTCTTTGTACAGTGTATAGCAGTTTCATTATAACCTGCAACAGTCTTTTTCCCCCTTGTGAACACTTACGCTAAAGGAATTGTGTTAAGCAAAGGAAGGATACACATATTCCCTTAGCATGTACAGCTTCTGGGGCTTGAGTCCAAATGGAGGCTCTAATGTATACATAAATTTCTGTTATCTCATAAGCTGGGTCTTGACATTCCTTCCTGCTCTGACAGATTGATTGATTGATTGATTGATTGGGTCACCAGTGATGTTCCTGTCTTTATTTTGAAGCTGAGTTGCGTTGCTGCAACCTCTTCATGTGCCATAGTGTCAGTGGATAGAAAGTCAGCACTCTCCAAGCAGGTAAAAGGGCCATGCTGCCATGTTGCGTGCTCAACTCCAGTGAGGGAAATGAAACCTGCGAATGGACAGGACACTGAGCAGTGGATGGATTAGAAAAGCACCCTTTCAGATATAGGCCATTTCCGGCCCCTCCCTAAACTGCAAACCCCAGCATTCCACAGGCTGTTGAAAGTGGAATCATCACGCTATAAGAGTGTAGTGCGGAAATAGCCATAGTAACGTGCCACAAGAGTCTGGAGGCTCTTTCGAGAGTGAGCCCCTGACTTCCGAAACAGCTCTGGGTAATTGTGATAGAGCATTCTTAGAACACTGGGCTCGGGCATTCCAGCAGAAATTGCAGATGGAAGCCATTTGTAGAAATTTCTGCTGATCGCATGACAAAGTCTAAGTTAGTCATCTGGCACAGAAAAGAAGCCAGGCATGGGATTCGGAGCTAGAGTTAAACTCTGCGCATTTCCACTTTGCCAGAATCAAACTGTACAGGGGCGGGGGGGGGGGCAGGGAATGGATTCCACGTGCAGTCTTCACCAGTGTGATGCTTTGCACCCTGCAGAAGATGAGAGTGCAGGGATATGATACGACTGTCCAGTTTTGGGCACAGAAAACACTCAGCGAGGGCCCTCGGGACAAGACGGAATCCTCAGGGCAGCTGGATACAGGCCTTCCCGTTGGAGGCAGGGCCAAAAGGAGCGAGGCAGGCCTTGCGTAGAGACTGATGACCTCTTCCGCTGACGTCTGCAAGGGTCCTCCAGAGGTCTTGGCAGATGATATCATCGTTTCACGTCTGGCTGTGGAGACATAACCAGATGCTTCTTCAATCCCCCCTCCATGAAGCATCTAGGGTAGGTCAGACCTGAGGAGAATACTCAAGGCTCTTTTTAGTCACGGTCACCCTCTGGCAAAGGGGTTTTGTTTTGCTCTGCTGCCTGGCAAACCCAGAATCGGTTTGCTCCTCCGTTGGGGAGTGCACGTCAAACCTAATTTTCCCATTCCCACCTATTGGTGCAAGCAGAAAGAGCAGCCTGTCTAAGCAGATTCTCCAAGTAGGGCAGAAAACAAACATTTCAGGCTAAGTTTTGATATTCATTCTTGCCTGCGTTACAAGCTTTGTCCAGCTTCTAAGCACGGTTTAAAGTGCTGGATTCGGCTTGTAAAGCCCTAAACCGTTTGGACTTTGATCAACGGTGGCACGGTATCTTCTCTCACACGAATTTGCCTGTCTGGAGGGTATTCTGCCAGTGGGCACAACTTCCAAGACTACGTTTGCCCTAAATTGCTATAAGGAAAAGGAAGCAAGTTTCCCGGAAGCGAAGACAAAATATACGCAGTACTAGATTGCCACCCTCCATTTTCTATTCTTCGTTTGCCCTCACTCGGAAGAGTCAATCAGCTTGCTTGCTTCCCCCCCCCCCACTAGAAACGTTTGCTCTGAACACTTCGGGACTCCCCAAAGCCTGTGATTCCCTCCCCCTTGTGCGTGAATTGGTGACTTAGGAGAACGAGATTGTCCTTAAAAGGACTCAGAGAATGAGTGTTCTGTGAACGAAGATCAGCCTTTCCCAACCGGATACTCTCCAGACGTCTTGGACTGCAACTTCCATCACCCCGCAGACGGCATAGCGGGAGAGGTATGGGAATTGCCGTCCAACACGTCCAGAGGGGAAGTCTGATTCTTCAGACCATCGGCGAGACCGTTGCCTCGCTTCTTGCAACAATATCCTGCTTTTCAGTGGAGCCGTCAAACGGTCGAAAGGGCCTTTCTCTTGCTCCACGCGTCCTTCTTGGTGCTGGAGTCACCGGTACTAATATTTTTTTCCTTCTTCAGCCATTTTGGTAAGAAGAATATTCAGCGGCAGCCGTGGGAAAGAGTTCTGTCTAAACTCTTCGGAAAGGGTTCTTAAACATCTCAACGCCGCCCAGCGTGGAGTGCCTGGGCCGACTTGTCTGGCTACGCTGCCTCGGCGAAACAGTTCTCGTCCTTCAGCGGTGAAATCAACAGCTGCAGCCGCAGAAGGGAGCCCGCTCAACAGCTGGACTTCAGCAGCCTTTCCAACGGCAGCCGCGTCTTGCTTGGTGTCCAGTTTACAGGGCTGGCGTCTTTGCTGAGGTTTTTCTGGTCAGGTTCCTCTCCGGCAGCTGCAGCATCAGCCTGCAACCCACGTCAGGTGGAAAAGGGTCCCCGATTTGGCCCCCTGCAAAACGCTCGACTCATTTACCCTCTTCTAAGTTTTGCGCGGAGGAGCCAAACGGGCCCTTCGTGCTTTGTATTTCTCGTGCCGGGGGCCCTTTCGCCCGGCACAACTGCAGGGCAACAATTGCCATGGCAACTTCCTCTAGAACCTTGGAATTCGCAGCGAAGCGTTTAGAATTCTCAGCCTGGGAGCGCTTAACGTTTCCCCGAACTACAAATCCCAGGATTCCATAGGATGCAGCCGTGATTGTTAGAATGGAATCGTGGCACTTTTGCGAAGGCCTGCAAAGGGATCTAGAGGGAGTTAGGGGTCGGACAGGGTTCTTCTGGGCTACTCGATGGGGTCGGTGGGGATATTTTCATGTGTTCAGGGGGCTTTCAGTGTGGTTTGGAGGCAAAAAATACCCTCAGATTGCATTGATTTTCCTTAAAATGGGGAATTTGGAGTGTTCAGGGTTTCAGGGATCGCAAAAGCGGAGTACAGGGGCTGCAAGTGGTCCCCAGGCTCAATTTGCCACCCCTGAGCTATAGGAACATAGAAGGACAATGCTGTGTGGCCCCATAGCCCCATTCTACACCAGCCAATAAATTGAATGAGGCTTCAGCAACTTTAAAGGTGGGTTTGGGGAGGCAGCATGGGGAGGATATGTCGTAGTCCCATCTGCACAGAACATCTCCCAATCCAAGATCTCATCAAGATTTTTGATTTCTACCTGGCCCTGCCTTCCGTTCCACGTGAGTAACATTTGTATGTACAAAACAGGGAGAAATAGAAACTCAGGAGACAATTTTAAGTACTGGAAAAGTTACAGCTTTGTCATCCCCGATGCCCTCTCGGTCAGACGACACGTTTAGCCTCACTTGCAAAAACATCCTCAAAAGCAAGGGGTCTGCGTGAACAATTTAAGGCAATGTTTCTTGTTTCTTAATCTGGCTTGGAACATAAATGCAATTCCCCTTGGCCAAAAAAACCAGCTCGATCAGAAAGCTCTTTCAACCTGCTTTCTGCATCGTACTCAGGATAGACAGATCAGTTCCTAGAAACCAATGGTCTGATTACTGCGGACCAGTTTTGGGCAAATTAAATATGGCTCTGACCTAAATACCCTAAAGGAATCAGATCCCATCTGACCTTGGAAGCTAAGCAGGGTCGGCCCTGGTTAGCTCATGGATGGGAGACCACAAATGAATAACAGGTGCTGTGGGCTCTATTTCAGAGGAAGGAACTGGGCAAAGCACCTCTGAGGATTCCTTGCCTAAGAAAATCCTGTGCAATTCATGGGGTTGCTGTATGTTGTTAGGTGACGTGAAGGTACATGCACAGAGAGCGGGCATAAAGCAAATAGAGTAGTGCCAACTAGTGGCCACAGTGGGAAATTACCTGGAACATCTCCGTGTGTACGACATTCGGGGGCAGGAGTCATAAGCCGACAAGCAACGTGAAAGCACATCTAGCACATCATGCACAGATGTTCCGTGTAGTTCCCCACTGTGGCCACTAGTTGGCACTCTTCTATTTGCTTTATGCCTTGTCTTGTGGGCATTCTGTATGTGTGTACGTGTGTACGTGTGTGTGTGTGTGCGCATGTGTGTGCACCTTCAAGTCACCTGTCGGCTTATGGAGATCTCACGAGTTTTCTCAGGCAAGAAGTCCTCAGAGGTGTTTTTTTTTTCCAGATCCTTCTTGCAGCACCTGGAATGCCTTGGGGTCTCCCATCCCAAGTACTAACCAGAGCTGACCCTGCTTAGCTGCCAAGCTCACACAGGATCTGATGCCTTTAGGGTATTTGGACTTGTGGGTACAGCACTTTAACAGAACTGCCTACCCCTGGAAACCATGAAAAGCCCGCTTTTGTGTTATGATGTGTGGGACATTCACAAGAACCTTGCAAATTTGACGACAACTCCTCTGCATTTCAGCAGATCGTCGGCAAATTTATACTCCGTCAAGGTGGGAAGGACCTTCTGCCTTGACATCTGCCAAAAGGATCGAGGCTCTTGGAGTATTTCTGGCTGCCTCTTTCCCTCTCGCTCTGTTTCTCCCTGCCACTGCCAAAAGTCGTAGCCAAATGCAGCTGTTTAAAAGCAACGCTCGAAATGTTGGGAGCCGGCCTTTCAAATGAGGCACCAGCCCTCGGATTTCTGTCTTTCCCTCAAACCGGGCCCAACCAAAACAAGAAGCCTGCGGCCAAAACCTGGAGTAGTCTGGCTTGCTGAAAAGTCATTTTGTTCAAATCCTTTGCCAGGGCTTAGACATTAGCTGCACGAGGCTGTCGTCTAGTATGCACTTACTTGGAAGAAAGCCTCATGGAACTCAGTGGGGCTTCTGAACGGAAGCAGGCAAAAAACCGGCCAGAAAAGATTCGGGAGCTTCGTCAAGTCAGGTTTATTTAGATACCTCTTTTTCTGTGATTACTGCACTCACCGGGGGTATAGATATAAATGCAGATAAAATAACATAATAGGTCCCTGACCCTCCCGTCACCGAAAAAGGTGGCACAGAACATCCGGTTTCAAGGATCAATACAACAGTCGGTTGTAGGTAAACCGACAAAAAGACAGAATCACAATTCAAAAAAGGCATCCGCAGAACCCGGTAGTGACCCAACATTTTAAAAAGAAAGCCACGGCTAAAGGGGTAATCGGAGTATTAGTTTGCAAGAGGGTTTAAGCACAGAGCCAGCACAATGTAGCGGTTTGAGTGTTAGACTACAATCCGAAAGGACAGGGTTCAATTCCCTGCTCGGCCACGGAAACCCACTGGGAGACGTTGGGCAGGTCACACTGTCTCAGCCCCCCAAACCCCGTGGTGGTTTGCGTTAGGGTCACCATAAGTCCGAAATGACCTGAATGCACACCATAACAACCAGCACAGCTTAAAAGGCTAACATCCAGGGTAATCTTTTTGAGAAAAACAAAAACATGAATGGTAACCGGATGGAAAGCGCAGTCTTATGCATGAGACACAAGGCCAGGTCAGTATCTATCAGACTGCATCCTGATTTCCTTTTTTAGAACACGCCTCCAGTTTTCTAGGTGTTACAAAAAGTTTCGAAAACAGACGTCTCCGCGAATAGGTAGACTTTCATCTGTTATGGTGTTGAAAGTAGAATAACAGCACTATGACAGTGTAGTGCGGAAACGGCCATACGTCCCCCTATTCAAAAACAGGGAAAGAAAGGAGCTGGACAACTACTGACCAGTTAATTCATGTTGATTCCAGGAAGGATTCTTTGACACATAATTCAACAGTCAGTCTGTGAATATTTGAGAAAGGGGTGTTGTGATTACTAAGAGCCTCTCAAAAAGAATCATGACAAACCCATCGTTTTTGATAGTTTTACAAGATTGGTAAATCAGGGGAATGCTGCAGATCTAATATATCTTAAGGCCTTGATTTCAAGAAGGATTTTAACAAGGTGCTTTGTGATGTTCTTGCAGACGTGAACATCATGGAGGACCTTGTCAAAAGCCTTAATGGTGCTGCCACCGGGTGGATTTCTAGCCAGTTGGTGGACCAAACCCAAAGAGTAATCACCAATGATCCGTCTTCATCCTAGAGAGAAATGATAGTTGAGGGTTTCAGGGTTCTGCCCTGGGCCCAATCTTCTTCAACATCTTTATAATTAACTTCAATACAGGACAAGGAGGAATATTCATCAGAACTGAAAATGACACCAAAACCGGGAGCGTGGGAATCATGAGAACTTGAGAAGACAGAATAAGGAATCAGGATAACCTTAACAGATGGGAGAAATAGGCTAATAGTTAACACAATGAATTTCAACAGGGATAAGTATAAGTGTCTACATTCTGTAGGAAAATTCAGAGGCGCCAATATAGGACAGGTGACACCTGCCTTGAAAGCAGCACATGTGAAAAAGATCTAGGGGTCTCAGGGCCTTTCCAGACTACACAGTTGTAGTACTATTATTCCACTTTCGACATCCTATGGAATCCTGGGGTTTGCAGTTTAGCGAAGGGCATTTAGAATTCTCAGCCAGTAGAGCCCTTTGGGCTCGGAAAAGCACAAACCTCAGAATTCCACGGGATGTTGAAAGCGGAATGATAGCACTATAACAGTGTAGTGCGGAAAGGCCCTTAGTCAACCGCAAGCTAAACATAAGTCGCCACAGTGTGACAGAGCAGCAAAAATTGCCGATGCAATGCTAGGCTACAGCAACAAAACTACAGCATCCGGTTCAAGGGAAGTCACAGTACCGTAACACTTTATTTTTGTCCGATCTCACCTGGAATACTGTGGCCAGTCCTGGGCACTACGGCTTAAGAAGGATGCTGACGTGCTGGAACATGTCTCGAGGAGGAAAGACAAAGATGACGGGGTCTGGAAAGCCTACGAGGAGCAGTTGAGGCTGTTGTGTACGGTTAGCCTGGAGAAGAGAAGATTGCGATGTGATTACATTGCTGTCTTTAAATATCTAAAGGGCTGTCACAAGGAAAATGGAGCAGCTCGTTTTCTGCTGCTCCAGAGGTCTGGATGCAACCCAATGGGTTCACATTGCAAGAAAGGAGATTCCCATTGAAAAACAGGAAGAGCTTCCTGAGATTAAGAGCTGTTTACACAGTGAAATAGACTAAGTCAGACGGTAGAGAACTTCTCTCCATCGGAGCTTTTAAAACAGAGGCCGGAGAGTCCCCCGTCAGGAAAAGTTTTAGCTGTGGATTCCTGCACGATCCCTCCCGGTTCTGTGATTTCATGAATCAGAGGTCTCCATTTATTGTCAAGTGGATTGACCTTGCTGCAGTTCTGGATACCATTTCCAGGGCTTTTAACAGATTGTGCTTTCCTTCGACTGTCGTGATCTTTCTGGAAATTAAATTAAAGAAGCGTACGTAAGCAGCAAGGGAAATAAATTAGATCTATTTGGGAAGAGGGACACTGTGTGCATAAACGCTATGTTCCTCCTTTGTAAGGGTCAGAGATTTCATGGCAACACGAACCAGAGAAATGGTAGTTGGGGGCACCTGTGCCTGAAGTATTGCTCTGAAGTATAAGCTCTTTTCATCCTCATGGGAGTCAAATACAGTCGATGTCAAGGATGCAGAAGACACCCTGCATCCCCCAGTCAACTGGGTGCATGCATTTTTTCATTAGACCCCCAGCCATGTGGCCAGGCAGAAGTCACCAGCTCCCGGGAGGCCATAATTTCTTCATCATACCTTTGGTGCAGCTGGCATCCTTCGGTGTGTGGATTGGTAGCTACTGAGTAGAGGAGATGGCAGTCTGGTTGTGAGATGCCCTCCCCAGAAAGCTTCTCCTGGTGCCTGCGATGTGGTCTTTCTAATGCAGGGTGACCATCTTTTGATTCTCCTAGACTTTTTGAGTCCTTCAAGTTTTAAAAGACCGGGGATCTCAGCGCTTCTAAAGTATGATTGAGTCGTGGAGGTAATCCACAATATTCTTTTTATTCCCAACCTCCCCCACCACTCCTATAGAGCTACCAATTTTAAAGGAAAACACAGGAGGAAAAATAATCACTCAAAGGCCCTTTGTACCATGGGGACAGGAGAAGGGCAGGACTACAACTATTCTTCTGCATGATGTCATCACGGTCCCGTCCTTCTCCTGTCCCCAGGCGACGTGATCCTGGGTTAAATCATTGACCGGTTTCCCCTGTCATTGGCCCATGACCGCGTCACCATCCCACACTTACCTGTCCTGCGGGAGGACAGGAAGCAGGATGACAAGGGCTGGCATGCACAAGCGTGAGTCCACCATACTTTTCCTGGTCATTGTGGAGGTTGGAATGTCTTTCCTCCTTCCGCAACAGCCAATCTCACCCTCCTGGGACTCACCATTTCATTGCGACAACTTCCTTGCACGGCCACACAGTGGGTGGTGGAGAGCCAGGTCAGAGAAGTGTCTGGCTATGTCCCTGCAGCCGGGTGGAAAAGAATGACATCATCAGCCAAGACCTCCAGCCAATCCTGCCAGATTTTGGAAGATGCCATCAGTCTGCGACACTTCTCTCATCCCCGGCCACTGAACAGCCATGTGGGGGTGAGAAAGGAACCAGAATATAGTTCTATCTGCGGAACTTTTATTCTGCAGTGCTCAATAACGTAGGATCTCGGCTGAGGTCTCTTTCCGTCTCCCACTTCTGCAACCTTGCTGACATCTTGGGAGCAACTGGCTTTGCCAAAACCTTTGGCTTCCCCTGTCACGTAGTTGGTTAGCATTTCCTTTGTCGGGGCCTGCCAGGTGACGTCTGTCTTCCTTCTCTCCGTGCTGAGCTCAATCCACGGGAGTCCTACAGTCAGGGATCGATGACAGGATGTGCGCCCTGGAAGTCTGCAAAGTGGACTTCCTACTGGGAGAACACCAATAAACAGAAAAATGGCTGTCTGTGTGTATAGAGGTGTCATGCATGCACGAGAAAGAGAATGAGTGGCCCAGGCAGAGAGACTCATTAAACCTCCATCAGGCCTGCGCCACTGAATTCAATACCCATTTTCCTTCCCGAAAACATGGGAAGCAACTGTACAGAGGAGTGCTTTTCCCTACAAATGGATCGTGTTTGTTTATTGGGACAATCAGGGTATAGCTATGGGGGGAGGCAGAAGGAAGGCATTGCCACCTCCAAATAAGAATTCGGCCTCAGATTAACGTTTCTTTCCGTTCCCAAATTAGCTTACGATTCCGGACGAGCATTCAGAAATTTAGAAATTGCAGCTCTGTGGCTGTCGCCTCGAGTTGATTTGCTGAGGGTTTGGTGTAAAACAACCTGTTTCTCACACTGTTTCAGAAGCCAGAGAGTGCAGGTAAGGTCTACACCCCAGTGGCACAGCACGTGTTTGGCATGCAGATAGTGCCAGCTACGCTCCCTGGCATTTGCAATTAAAAGGATCAAGTAGAAGGCAATGGGCAAGACCTGAGATGTTCCTGAGACCCTGGGGAACTGCTGCCAGTCAATACAGGCAGCTGGAAAAGCCATATGAGCTGGTACAAGGCAGCTGCCTATGCCCCTTGGCCCGTTTTCCCACCTTACAGAGGCACATCCGGCCAGTTGGCAAGGTTTGGCTACTGGCACAGAATAGCAATGAGTCAACTTCCACACTGGACACAAGCCTTTCCTTGGAGATATCCCGGGAAGACAGGAAGCTTTTTGGACTGTGGTTGCCAGAATTCAATACCTTCGACCACGGTACCCTTCTGGGCTTCCAAGGGCCATTGGTCCACAGTGTCCTCGTCTCTGAAGCAGCAGAAAACAGGTTTCCTCCATCCTCCATATGACATCCCTTCAAATATTTAAACATGGCTATCATGTCACCTCTTAACCTTCTCTTCTCCAAGCTGAACAGACCCAGTTCCCTGAGCTGCTCCTCATAGAGCTTCACGGTTTCCAGGCCTTCTGCCATTTTGGTCTCCTTCCTCTGGACACAGTCCAGCTTGTCAATAGCCTTTTTGAACGTGGTGCTCAGACATGGTATTCCGGGTGGGCTCTGACCAAAGCAGGATCCCACATCCCGAGATCTATAGGAGAGACCCTTCCCACAGTGCCACCACCTTCACGAGTCCAGCTGGTGGGAACACGATTTAATGTGTAAGCCACCTTAAGTCCCCACCTTGAGAAAAAGGAATGACATAAATGATGACGATGACGATGACCATCAAGTTTATTAGAAAGCATAAATTCAAGCTATTTACTCTTGCAGGAAAACCATTGGAAAGCAGAGGCGGAGCTTGGAGTGCGTGGGGGTGTGGCCACGGCATGTGGGGGAGTGGTCACAGCGCATGGGGGCGTGGCTACAAGCCGGGATGCCCCCAAAACATTGCTGCCCAGGGCGAACAGCCTCCATCCGCCGTCCCTACACGACCATTGGAATAACCAACCAAACAAAAAGTTTTGTGTTACCCCAGCACTACTGCGAGCACTATTGTGTCCGCTAAGCCTACAAAAGATGTGAGAGTCCCAATACTACTCGACAAGGCATGTCTTCTTAGTCAAACAGACCCATAAAAGACTGGAGTAGAACTGTTTTATTTATAAAAGGAAAACTGGCAAACAAGCCTTTGACGCTGGGATCGCATTTTGTGCCAGACTCCTCTCAGTTGCAATTTATGTTACGTACACTCATAACAGAAGCAAGACCGTTTCTGCAAAGAACAAATGATCCTTGTGGGAGACACAAATACGGTCTTTGACGGAAACCTGGAGAGGTATTCTCCCGCCTCTAAGCCTCACAAAACCATCCGCGGATTATTTGAATTACTTAACCAGAATGGACTAATTGACGTCCGGACGGATAGAAATCCGTAAAGCCGACGGTATTTTATTTTTGTTCTGTGAGTCGTGTTTTTGGAAGAGATCCCATCTTCACCTCCAAGTTATTTTAACCTCCTAGGAGATACCTGAAATATCTATTAATCAGATCCGAGTTTCGGCTCCTGTGCCCATCATGCACCCAAACTCTTCATGGGGACTTGCGGATAATTATTAAAAGTATTTTAAAATTTCAGCCACGAGCGAGAAGCGTGGAAATATAGAGGGTTAATTTATTTACGGGAAGCCCCCACCTTTGGATGCCCTGTTATCTGACAACAATCTGCATCCAAATTAAGGACAAGTTCTATTAATTCAACGGAGGTTCAACCCTCTCAGCGGTTCTTCTTGGCTATGGAGGCTCCCGTGGGTCCACTCCCATGCGTGCGCTGCTTGCAAAGTGAGCTGCAGGGGGAAGGCACCAAGCCAGCTGAGAGGCTAGGGCCATTTCTGCACTACACTGTTATAGTGCTATTATTCCACTTTCGACATCCTGTGGAATTCTGGGGTTTGTAGAGACCAAAGAGCTCCCTGGCTGAGAAGTCTAAATGCCCTTCCCTAAACTGCAAACCCCAGGATTCCATAGGACGCTGAACGTGGAATAATAGCATTATAAGCGGGTAGTGTGGAAATGGGCTTAGCAAGCCACACATGGATGGGCAGCCCCAAGTGAACCTCCATAAGTCTTTCGTGCTCCCTACCATACAGTACATGGGTTCCACTTTTCAACCAGTCCCATTTTCCGACAGCACTCCAGTTCCCAACCTGTCAGATAAGTGGGGGAATCCTGTCTGTTTAATGACATGTTTATATTTATATTGCCTTCTAGCATCATAGCATTTGGAAAGGATGACTACATCAGTTTCAAGCTGCAAATTGTTCCGAAGACGTCTTGCACTTAGTGAACAAAAGGTACCAGAAGTGATACAGCAGTGAAAGGTGCTTCCTATCACTGAGAAGTGTGGATGATGTTTCTGCAGTGGTACAGTACCTTTCTAGTCATACTTATGGGAGAAGGTTTAAGCCTCTATATTAATCTATCTTTACGTGGCAGGCTTTGGGGAGTAAACCAGAAATTCTTCAGTAAACAGCCTATTTTGCTGCATTAAGAGTAGGACACGCTTTTTTCAGGCATAGCAGCCTCAGAATAGCAAAACTTATATTAAAATATGGGCAAGATATACCCTCTCCCAGTGGCCTAAATACCCTAAAGGTCCCAGATCCCATCTGATCTTGGAAGCGAAGCAGAGTCAGCCCTGGTTAGCACTTGGATGGGAGACTGCCAATGAAAACCAAGTGCTGTAGGCTATATTTCACAGCAAGGGACTTGTAAAACCACCTCTGAGTATTTCTTGGCTAAGAAAACCCTATGAAAAATTGACAGGGTTCCCATAAGTTGACAGGTGACTAGAAGGCACATACACATACATAAAGAAACTTAATGCCAGTCTGCTGATCAATGAACCATTGGTGCCAAAAATCAAATCACGTATTAACTCAGTGTGAAAAGAGAATCCTATGGAGGGTATTCCTAAAGCAGCTATTTGAGACACCTTTCAAAACAGTGGCGTGGAAGTGTCATATATGAGTGGGTTCAGAAAAAGAAAAAGTTAAAGGAACCTTGAGAGAGAGATTTTTCCCTTGTCAAACTTGCACGGAAAAAGAGGTGGTACAAATATTTCCCAGACTGCCCCACAAAAGGGCATTGCTGAAGCCTCCAGTGTGAGATATTCCTCATCTATTTAAAATGCTAGGATTGTGAATGTGGAGATACTGGAGACGAAGAACTCAAGCGTGCTTGCAAGACCAGTTCAAAAGCATCGGGGGGGGGGGGAGTGATAGCAGCAATTAAATCCGCACCCAGAATGTTACTGGCCTCTCTGGAGGAAATCGGCAGGGCCTTTCAAAGATTTCACTCCGATCCGTACACACGTGGAATAAGTAAAGAACAGAATCTCGATAACTTTCTCAGTACTTCGAGCCTGCACCTGTTTGCCTTAGAGTCTTCTTCAACAGAGATGTTATGGATGAGACAATCAGAACAGCTCTAAAGACGTCCAGACAGTCCCCGGCGACCAACAGGGGCTCTGCTGAGCTTTATAAAGTGTTTTAGAGAGGACTTAATCCTACATTTGAAACTTCTCTTTAATAACGTTGTGCCATATGGGAATGATTCTGGAAAGATGGTTTCTTCCACAAGTCGGTGCAGTATCGAAACCCAGGGACAGGGGGAAACCCACATCAACTACCAACTTGCTGACCCGTATAACATCTCTTAATCAGATCTCAAAGTGCTAGCCTCCATTTTATCACATTGCATTATGAGTTGATTTTACAAAATGTACCCAGGGAGCAAACGGGCTTCACGCTACCCTGCTGAACGTCCGACGCTCTCCAAAACCTGGTTGCTGAATTTCTGATGCATTTTGGGGCACCTGATGCGCGTGGGTATCCAATGTTCATGAATAATCATAGAATCATAAAACCGGAAGAGATCACAAGGGCCATCGAGTCCAACCCTCTGCCATGCAGGAATATACCACCAAAGCATTCCTGACACACAGCCATCCAACCTCTGTCTATAAACCTTCAAAGAAGGAGACTCCACCACAGTCCAAGACAGCGTGTTCCACTGTGGAACTGCTCTTACCATCAGGAAGTTCTTCCCAATGTTTCAATGGAATCTCTTTTCCTGAAGTTTGATGCCATTGCTCCGTGTCCTAGTCTCTGGAGCAGCAGAAAATGGCTTACTCCATCCTCCATATGACATCCCTTATACTTCCATTATCAGATCACTGCAAAATCCAGGCGTTGACTGGGCTCTCAAATAATCCTGCTTGAAACAGCCAATATTGTGATTACACAAGACTTGTGCCAGGTAATCCAAAGGAGCTACAAGCCTCGAATAAAATGGGTTTGGCTCAAATTGAAATGATGGAGCTGAACAAAGCTGTCTCGGCTGGGAAGAACGGGGGTGAAAAGGTTTCTATCTTCCCTCCTGCATATTATTTCAGATGTTACTTTTGCAATTTAGTGACCAAATCAAACAAAACTAAAATCCTTGCATGGCATAATTTCCATGGTTGTAGGAGCAACAGATAAAAACCTTTGTGCTTAAGTTTATACACATACAAGGCAGTATTAGAGTGCTCACTTAGAGGAGCTTTATGGAACATCCTTTGAAAAGAAGAGTGTAGTATCTAAAATATACAGCTGATCTAAAATATACAGCTGATTCATTGACAGTCGATTTGGAACCCACTGCGTATCAAAACTGCTCAGGAATCAGATTTTTAAAGTGAAATTCCTAACGCAAGTTTGAGAAATGTGTGTCCCCACCAGAAAGTTCAGTTTTTATCCGAATGGGTGAGAATACTCTCAAAGTATGTATGCATCAGTGTCTAGAACTGATAAAAATGCCTCTCCAATACGTTGCAGAAGGTGTAGTCAATGGGGCTCATTGATTCATATGGGGCTGGAATGCCCCCCCGTTATAAGATTCTGGAATCATGCAATATCCCAAAAATGACAGATCAAGCAAATTGGGCATTGTGGGGAACCAATTCTGCTACAGATTTTCACTGGGATAAAACAAAAGTTTAATGCATAAATACTTGATATCCCCATTGTTGTCAATTGCCTGATGTGAACTAACACGACAGTAGAAAATTTTGAAGTTAAAGTACAAGTTAGGGGTAAGGAAAGGAACCAAACCATGAGACAGGGTTTTCGATATATGTTTTCCTTTTATTTCCTAAATACATTCTGTGACATCAGACCACTTTCTCTTCATTTGAAGCTCTGGAAAGACACTTTGTAATATGCTACATCAAGACATGGATGAGTATGATGACCCCACTGGGAGTGGCGATGCATGTTACTGCCTCCTACGGAAAAATCTCTCAGTGGCGTTCAGGTAGAACGTAGTGGTGTGTGATTAGAAACACAAGCTGGAATTGTTCTGTATTTATTTACTTACCTGAGTTATATTCTTGGTCACAGGCGTCCCCACGAGTAAAGGATTGCTCATGAGCTGGATTCTCCACACGTGGAGAGCAATGGGACACTCATGGGCTGCAATCTTGCATGTATCCGTTTAGCATAGTAGTTCCACATGTGTAACTATGCTACCCTGAGCCATTTACTACTGCTATTCCCATCGCCCAGACCTACCACAGAGCTGCTGAAGCCTCCACCCACGGCCTCTTGCGCTAAGAAGATGAGAGGGCGAAGAAGTGTCTGGCTGCGGCCCCATAGCGAGCAGCGAAGTGATTACATCAGCCGCTGAGGGTCATCTGGAGATCTCAGTGGCTGATGTAATCTTTCTGCATCTGGCTACTGGGACATCGCCAGCTGCTTCTGCGATTCCCCCCATTTCTCCTCCAGGCATAAATGGGGAGAGGGGCTATGGTACATTGGGGTGCTTTGGTCAATGCTGAGGGAAGAAGAGAGTACCAACCTCCACAGCAACCAAAAAAAGATGCACCCAGGCACAGGGTTAACATACGCCTGTATATGCCACAAAAAGCATGGCAACCATAATCTGCTGCAGTGCTCTGTCGGGTTCTGAAGTCTCTGGCTGAAAAGTCTTCAATCTGACGCAAAGAGTGCTAGAATACTGTCAGTTTGGTGCATTCCCAATTCGCTAGTTGGTCACTGAGCCCCCTGTGTTCGACTCTCCAACTTGCCTTCAGGCCTTAGTTAGAGTGCTGTTGGTGGCATATGCCAGTGGAACCTGGGGTGGATGTTGCAGAAGGACTCAATACTTTGTCACACTCCACACCCCATAGAAGGCGACTTCCAAGTACAGTTAATGGCCAGAGGATGCGGTAGGGGGAAATGTGCCAAGGCAGCATCCAGTCACAGTTCTGTAGGAAGGAGAACCCCAGTATCTCATAGAGGTCAGGGAAGACAACATCGGCTTTGTTCTCTTGGCCGCAGAAAGACAGCCAGACACTGACCGCTCCCTGTCTCCTAAATGACCAGGAGGGCATGCTCCGGAACACAGAAACATCCTTCAGCAGAGGGAAGCAATAGAAGAAGTCCTTGCACAGAACTTTGCTGGTGGGGCCTCATATTCCCCAACCGTGCTATGACGTCACACTCCTTTCGTGTTCTGCCCTTGCTTCCCATGCTGAGTTTGTGTTTGGACCTTCAGGCTGCCTTCGGCCTGCGAGTTCAGTGCGGACTCTTGCTATTTCATGGCCGCCCTGTTCCCTTGATGCCTGAAGGGGGACCCTAGCTGAAGACGGGGGTGTGAAACTCAAATGCAAATCCAAAAGCGCAGGGAACCATGGGTGAGTTCCTCTATCTCTTTAGGTAAAAGCAAATTCTACCAAATTTGGTGTGGCATACTAAAGTTCTACGAAACTCAGTATGGGAATGTGATTGTATTGCAACCTGGGTGTGAGTGTGGTTTGGAACATGCAGATGATGCTGATGATGCTGATGATGATGATAAACATTTAAAAGCAGCTAAAATTCATGGCTGACACATCTCCCAATGGCAGTGAGCCATCTCATTGGAACTTCCATGTTGAACAACAATATTTTGCGCAGTAATAGAAGACTCATTTTCCAACTGCCCATAATTAAGTAGCCAAAGTATACTATCCACGCCCAACAGGGAGTTATGCCTGCCCTTGAGAGAGAACCCCAAAGTTGCAAAGATAAAAGAAGAACGGGAGAAGGTAATACAAGCCATTGAATGAGGACCGATCACGCTCGGCGGCCACAAAATGTTTGCTGACTGTTATAGGGGGAGGCAAGGTGGGGAGTGGAATGGTGCAGTCTGACAAGGCACTGGAGGACTGGAACTCTAAAACAGGAGCGCCCCCCAGTGTAGCGTTGGAGTGCAGGTCCCTCTCATGTTACCAAATACCAGCCGCTGGAGAAGAGAGGTTTCTCAGCCGTGGCATCCCGCTGGTAGGTTTCCTGGAAGCGCCTGGTTGGTCACTGTGGAGAAACAGAATGCTAGAATGGATTGAGATGTTGTGTCATCCAGCAGTGGTCCTCCTTTATTCTTGTATTCTACTCCAGCCTCCCCTCTATATTTTAAAAAATCCATAATTTCACCAGCACAGGTAGCCCCTAAACCAATGCAGAATCTAACCACTCCATGCACTCATTGTGTTCGCTGTTGCCGTCACCAGTTCCTCGCCTGATGTCCACCTTTCCAGTAACAAGCCTCCTTGTAAGGCTGATCCTTTAACAGCAGCCACGCAGTCGGCCCGCAGGGGTGTATTCAAAGCCTTACCGACTCGACGGAACCCTGCTTGGACTTGTGCTGTGCCGGCAGAGGCTCCAAGAGCCAAAGTTTACCTCCATGCCATGACAAGGCAGCAGAGGGCATTGTGGAGGTCTCCCACATGCACAAAAACACCAGATCAGGAGAGAGAATTCAGAGCGGGGCGGAGGGGCCAATTTACCGGTACAGTGGCATGACAGTCCCTTCAAAAACAGTGAGTACATTCCCACTGGACAATAAAAAAGCGTATACTGAATAGTTTCTGAAATTTGGGGATGTGGCTTTCATCGATAAACTCATGCAACATAACTGATCGGTGAAGGGGATGATCAAGCAAGATTTACTCTTAGAAACATGGTTTCCCCTTGTTACATACCTTAATACACAGCCCACCGAGCCGTCTCCACCAAATGTGCAGTCTTTTTCTGGAAAGGTATAACAACGGTTAAGTTGCCAGCTCGACTAGTAACAGCTGGAACCAGATGTTCCTTGTTAAGATGGACTGAAACACATAGCGGGAGGGGGATCTCCAGGAGCCACGAGTCTAAAACGTCCAGGACCCACGACAGAGACTGCGCATGTTGTCTGGCCTGGCTATTTCGTCTCATTGTTATCTTGTGTTTCTGAAACCAAATGCTCGTTTCAAAAGGCAGGAAGCGAGGAACACACGAAGACCGCACTTGTGACAACTGCACTACACTGAAGAGACACAGTTGCTCTACCACTGAGCTACGGTCTTTCCTTTTACAAGACAACTTTTACAACCGGCTTCCCAGTTGTTGTTGGGACTTCAGTAAACAGGAGACACAGCCAGCATGGCCAATGGCTATGCATTCCGGGCATTGTAGTCCAGGATCCTTTGGGGGCCCCTAGTCGGAAATCCTTGCTCTAGAGACAAAAGCCACTTTGGGCTGTGTTGTGCTCACCACTTAGGGCCGTGTCATTGTTCTCTAAAGAAACCCAACACCCAGCAGTGCCCCCCTTACCCACTTCTAGGGAGGGGATATTCTTGTAATTTTTGGAAATCTGGATTACAGAACCCACCGGGGGCTTTCAGGACTTCCGGATTAACTCGCGCGCCTTGTGAAACCATTCCCGGGCACGCGGGCAGCTCTGTGACTTCCCAGCTTCGGCAGACCGCGGGTTCACTCGCCTTGCCTGGCAAGCGGACATGCGCTCACTCTGTCGGATGTAAGAGACACTTCCCACACAAACACATCCACGCCACAGTCTCCCTCTGCCCCCCCCCAACTCCCGCTTGCGCTGATGCTCTGGAGCACATGCATAAAACCCAGAAGGGGTCGCCAAGGCCTTGGGGACCTTGCCTTTATTGAAGGGCAGCCTCATGAGGGGCAGCCTTAAAAAAAAGAAGTGCTTCTCTCTCCAGGGAAGTGGAGACAGGGGAGTGCTTGAGGGGGGGCTTTTTTTAATTCCAGGTTTTTTAGCTCCCCCCTTTCCCCCTTTCCGCCCTGCAGTGTTACGGTGCTATCATTCCACTTTCAACCCCCCGTGGAATCCTGGGGTTTGTAGTTTAGGGAGGAGGATTTAGAGCATTTGGCTTTTTGGCCTCAGTAAACTACAAACCCCAGAATTCCGCAGGATCTTGGAAGCGGAATAGCCACACCGTAACAGCGCGGTGTGGAAGCCGCCCTCGTCTCTCCCTCCCCTTTGCCCCGGGGAGCTCAGGAGTCCGCCAAGTGGAAGTAATGGCCCCCTTTTCCTCCGGGGGGCCTTTCCCGCTTCCTTCAGCGGTTGACAAACAGCGAGAAGGAGCAGCCACCGATTCCCCCCGCCCTCCCGCCCCTCTCCGCTTCACCTCCCTCCCCCCCCCCTCCATTGACTCGAGCCCTCCTGGGACCTGGGGAGGAAGAAGGCCTCGGGGTCACGACCTCCGACTTGCTTCAAAGGCCCGGCCGCTGCCAGCAGCTGTTGCTGCTCCCACTGCCCGCAGGGAAGGAGAAGACGGGGGGGGGCCCCGAGCGGTCCTCGCCAGTGCCTGCTTTTCGAAAAGTGGGGGGGGACGGACAATGGCAGTTACATTTCTCTACCGCTTATCAGTGCAAAGCACTCCTGAAGCAGTGTACAGTGCGTTTTAGCTAACTGGCCCCAACAAGCTGGGTAATCATTTCGCCAACCTACGGCAGCATGGAAGGTCGAGTCAACCTGGAGCCCGGCAGGATCGAACCCACAACCTTCTGGCTGCAGTACCAGCATTTAACCACTGCACCGCCAGGGCTCTGCCGAGGATGGGGGCGGAGAGAGCTTCCAGAAAAGCAGGCCCACCCACACAGGCCTCCCAGCGACCATTTTGTCCGGGGCCGTCCCAACATGACGGGAAGGTCCTCCTGCTGACGGGAGGCAGGGAAGGGGAGCTGGAGGCAGGACCAGACCTGGGGTGGACCTGGTTTTGGCAATTTCACAGAGACAGAGAGAGAGAGAGAGTTCTACTACATCAGTACTGTGGGCCAATTGGGGAGAGGCCATTTTCTGAGCCTCTGCCCCCCCCGGCACCGGAAGCCTCCCTCCCAGGGCACGTAAACCCCCTGACTAAGGCCATTTCTGCCCTATACTGTTATAGTGCTAGCATTCCATTTTCAACTTCCTGTGGAATTCTGGGGTTTGTAGTTTGCTGAGGCCAAAGAGCTCTCTGGCTGAGAATTCTAAAGGCCCTTCTCTAAACTGGATTCCACGGGAGGTTGAAAGTGGAATAATAGCACCATAACAGTGTAGTGAAGAAAGGACCTATGGCAGGACAAGCACAGAAGTCTCATATGTCATCTCAGAAATGCAAAGCAATAATTTTAGCATTCCAGGCTTGGGAGGGTCTGCCCTTGATTCAAATCTGTGTGCCTGAAAACATCCTCCTGCACTGAAAAGAAAAATCAACTCGCTGAAACTGAGGTATTTAGACCTGCTCGAGCTTATGCTCTAGGTTGGTGCTACTTGAGGTGGTGGTCGGGGCTGGTGAGCCACCAGCTGCTGTTCCTTGGTGGGTTTCCAAGAAAGAACAAAACAATTGGACCTAATGGGCACAATTATACTAACGGGAAAGTTGCCAGCCGGCCACATCAGAGAGCTCGAGATGCGCTGCTCCAGAGCGCTTTATGCAGCTTAGCATTAAGCCGTCCTTGTCCTACTCGCTGCTAGACTCACGATCCCACTAAAATGGGGCACCTTGAATGCAGCTGTTTTTGATGGTAGAAATATGCCTGTGGACCAAAATCAATAGGATTTGAGCATTCAGCAAAATTTTCTTTTTTATATGTACACAATGTAATCACTCTTCATCCAGGTGGTTCTTTCAATCAACTGTCTCCTCAAACGACAAAAATTCAGACAGAATGATGGGAAACTTTTCAGTTTCTACCGGACTTTTGGGAAGTCTATCAAACCGAAATCTCAGTTTAGAACACGCACACGCAGACAGGGCAAAATGCCTTTATTTAAGTATCACTTGGTACAGTCTCACACAAATATGTCGGTTAAGTGCCACAAGCTCTTTTCCCCCTACTCCAGCCCCAAATCTACATAAACAGTATTTTCCTGTCATTCCAAAATGAAGATGAGGAATATGACCAAATTCCTAGGTGCCCCAGATACAGCCCCCAAAGACATTCCATACAATCACCAGCATAGTCCTGATCCCACACCCTACGGCTCCCACACTACTCACATTTCAGACCTCTCGGCACTGAAGCGGAGGAGAATTGTAGCTCAATGGTAGAGCGCACACGGCTTTGCGTCGAGAAGAGTCCCAGTTCCAACCCCTGGCATCAGCAGCTGAAAACATGATCAAGCAGCAGGCCACGGAAAACAGTTCTGCCTGAGACCTTGGAACGCTGCTATCAGCAGGGCAGGCTGTTCTGGACTGGTTGGGTCAAGACCTCGTGCACAGGGTCCACGCACTTGCTTGCAAGAGCCATCCTTGTAGCATTCGTCTATTATTGCCCTCCACAGCCGCTCACACTTATGTGCAAGGCAGCATACAAAGAACTGGAGTAGATGGGGTGCTGTGGAGGAAGGATTCCACCCCCGACCTCTGTTCTATGACATCCTTCTTCACTGAAAAGACTTACACGTCTCCAAACTGCATCCACAAAACAACTCAAAGTCCCCCACGGATTGCATGGGAAGGACCCGGATGGTTGCTGACCGTAGGATAGAGGAACACTACTCAAACAGCCTAGCTGTTTATTTAAAAGCAGAGCTGTGCCCTCCTCGCCACCTTGGCACCCGTAGACACAAATCACTTGGTACCCAGAAACCAAGGGAGGTCACCAAATCCTGAACTGTTGTTTTTAAATGGTTGAGAGGGGAAACATCCAGAAAGCATCTTAAAGGGCCAACTCATTGCAATAGAAACTCCCCATAGCTTCAGTTCTGCTGCTCTGCGGAGTGGCTGACGCCCTTTCATTATTGCACTGCTAGCTGTGAAGTTGGACAGTAGTGCAACAGGGAAAGAGTAGCAGACGGCCCCGTGGCACACTTTTCTGTTTCCCCTGCAGCTCTTAAGTGCTCCCCCCGACATGCATACCCCATGCACATGCTAGTTATGGGGTCTCTTCCTGGGGATCTGAGGGAACACCCAAGCAAGAAGGTTTTTGCAAAATGATCCTCGCGTACTTCCACTTCCTAAGGAGGCGGGGAGGGCGTGGAATTTGCTCCAAAATTTGCCAGATCTGCATGGGTGTGTAAACACGCGCAACGTGCACCCCTGCCCAGACACGCATAGATGTACAGAATGTCCGGGCTCCTTCCTCCAAACACCGGAATTCTTTGTGAAGAGGCGCCTACAAAGGGCCCTGCTTGTTGGCAGTAGGCCCCGCAAGGACCGAGATGTGGAACGTTCTGGCCTTGCACAGAGAACGGCTCCGGGAAGCCAAGCATTGTGCTTCAGCCCTTCTCACAGCTCTGGTTGCTGCGGGGAATTGATTAGCCATCACGCCCTCGCCAGTCCCCCCCCACCTTTTCCCCTTTTAAGGCCGGAGTTCTGCTCCTCTGCTGTTTTTCTAATCCAGTTTGAAGTCCCCCTTCTCCCGCCCTTGCCCTTTTCCTGGGCCTCCAAAGGTCCCCAGAAGAGAGCATAGGGAGACCACCTGAAAAACAAGAGGCCACCCACTTGGCCCTTTTCAAGCCTTCTGTCAATCCTCCCTCTCCTTCCACTGATAATTTACAAAGAAAAAATAAGGGATTTAACACCCTTCACTCCCACTGTTTTCTCACATATCTTAGTACTGAGTTCTGATGGTGGGGGGAAGCGGGGGGCAGGGAAGAGAGAGAAAAATGTTCATTGATCAGATCCAGCCCCTGTTTCTTTAGGTTCAGGAAATCCATTCAACCACCCCGCAAGAGACCAGCTGAGGATGCCCGCAGCAGACGTTTTGCATTTACTTCCCAGGTATCTTTTAACATTTTTAAAGGAAAACAGAATACAGAACAGTTAGCATTTCTGGGTATCTGAGTGGGTGAAATGCCATTTGCTTATCAAATGAAATTGGTCCTAGGATGCAAGTGACACGCCGTCAGTTTTACAGACATGCGGTCCCCTGCCCTATTTAGCCTGCAGTTCTCACTTACCCAGGAGTAAGTCGCACTAAACTCAATGAAGATAACTTCTCAGCAGACTGCATTTTAACTTATATTGTGAGCCTCTTTGGGCCCATGCTGGGAGGAAGGTGAGACATAAATTAAATACAGAACCAGGCAGATAGATGTGGGGAGAGAGGGGAGGGAGAGAGAGAGAGAGAGAGAGAGAGGTGTTTGTTAGACAGACAGACAGACGTACGGACGGTTGCACTTTTGGTACCTCCAGTCTGCAATCCAAAGCACTTGTAATGTTGCAAAAAAAATCCTAATCAGCTCAGTAATACTTTAGAATAAAGACATTTAGCTCTGGCTACAGAGGACCCAGCCTGTTTTAAAAACTGACAATGAAGTAGTTTGCCTTATTAAGACCTCCACATGAATTACAGAGCCTTCCAAACCTCAACAGTTAACTAGAAAATGGCACGATCTAATGCCAACTCATTTTTGCATACCAGTATTTTCAGGAATAGTTTCTGACAAGAGCACAAGCATGTTGCCCTAACGGAGCCAGTCTATCCCTTCCTGTTAATGCTGTTTGTTTGTTAGTTACAGGGTTGGTTATTTTTTTTTTCCCACGAAGAGTGCCTCTCCAAAGAAAAGACCCTATAAGCAATATTGCACTACTAGAACCCAACACAAAAGCAGAGGCAATATTGATAGGGTCTTACCCTCAGAGTTCTCACAGGGGATGGTACCTCCTGCATCGGGAGCCTTGAAAAGTTTCATGACACATCTGTAAGCATCGTACAAAAAATAAAACAAAAAGATCATTTGCCCTTTTGTGTTTGGGGGAAGCCGAAAAACTCATACCTTACCCCCTTGTGGACAGGCTGGCTAAAGTCCAAATTCGTCTGTTCTAGGGGGTCTTTGGTTTTAGAAATTCTTCCAAATCGTCACCACAACATCCTCTCCCTAAAAGCGCTTTGAGCTATCAGCTTTGGTGCCGTCTCCAATTCCAACTACAGGCCACCTGTGCTCTGGCCAGTTCTTTTATTCCCACAGCCACCACTACAGCCTCCCAGTGGGGTGAGCTGCAACCATTCCCAGCTTAAGGAAGGCGAAGGGAGATGAAGAAGAGCTAGCGGTTAGGCCAGGGCTGCCAAATGAATGCCCATGGCTCAGCAGAAACTGAATTCCAGCTTGTGAAAGCTTCTCTCTCATGCGTGTCCCGTTCAACTGAGCAAGGTCTGAGACTCACTTTTTAAGTTAAATCTATGCGGCCTGGGCTCCAGTGGTATTTTCACACATGGCACTACCAGCGCTTTCGAAAATTCCCGACCTCTGTAAGTCAGATACAACGCTTGCATTAGCTAAAACAGCGACTCGTTTTTTAAAACAGCTCCTTTCTTCATTCCAGCCGACACGTAGCATTCACACATGCATAGGAGGCACACAGTAGCTATGAAAAGTGCTGTTACCGTCAAGTGTAAAAATACTTCAAAGTGTTACATGCCAGAGAACATCTGATCTGAAACGGAATGGAGCGCTTCACCGTTTCCCTTCAAATAAAAGCATCAGTCCCTTTAAACAGCAAATCTGGGTGGCTAAGTGCCTATAATTTGGAATCAAATCAGGGTCATTCAGAACTGAGGGAATGGCTTCTAGTTACTCAGAGAATTTCCTGGGTGCACAGAAGTAAATAGGAGAGGGAATTAAATTAAATTAAACACCTATTAAACATTTATAAAACATTATGCTATTAAATGTTTGGGAATTAAATTAAAAATCATTTCAAAACAAACAAGCACGCACACACAGGGTCCAACAAAAAAAACAGTGAATTTCCAGACATACAGAATGGGGAAGGCAAGGAAATGAGAAAACACTACCTGAACTCATTGCATTCCCTGAAAAGGAAAAGTATAGATGAGCAGAGCAGATGCATTGGGGGCCCAGACTGAAGGTATTATCCTTGCAAGAAAATGTGGTAGAGGAGGTAGCAAAGTGACCACTACTTCTAAAAGCACTTCTGGACATGGGATGGAGCATGCATAATTTTGCTTGCACCTAAGAGACATCCTAAGCAGTGGGCAAGGCTTAGCTGCCTGGCCTCATCACCTAACATCCTTGTTGTTCTTGCGTCTTTTCAAGTCCTTTCCGATTTATGGTAAACCTATCAAGGGGGTTTCTTAGCAAGATTTGTTTGGAGCGGGTTTTGTTCTTGCCTCTGAGGCTGAGAATGTGTGAGGCCCAGGGTTCAAATCCTTGCTCAGCCACGGAAATGCACTGGGCAACCTTGGGCGAGTCACATTCTCTCAGCCTCATGGCAAATCTCCTCTTAAGTAACTCTTGCCAAGAAAAGCCTAGGATAAGGTTGCCATAAGTCAGATCTTAGAACACAACTTAAAACACAGAACAGCTATAGATATTTCCTCCACCCACTTCCTAGCAGGCATGTTCTTGGCACCTCCCGAGTCTTAGAACACAGATTTGCTGCGTGGCCATTGTGCAGTATGGAGATCGCCAGTCAGTGATATTTATGCGCCCCACAGGCCTCCTCCCCAACTACCTATCTGCCAACCAAGATTGAACATAGAATGTAAGCCCCCATCCAGAAGAAATGCATGTCTGGAGATAACTTGGGAGGGGGAACAGGTAGAAGACTTCAGAACACTCCATTTTAAACATTATACGGGGATCACATTAAGGCATTGGGCAAGGTAAGAGCCAAATATGGACAGGACCACCCCTTTTGCTTTCCCTTCACTCCATTCTTTCTCTCCCCCCTCCTGATACCCCCTTTTCTCTCTCTTCCCCCCTGCCCACTTGGCTGCCAAGAGAGTGAGGAATTGCCAGTCTGGGGGCTGAACTGATTGCTTGCAGAAAGTTTTTGAAATTGCTCCAAGGGCTGCATGTAGTGGTGGTGGTGTGGGGGGCATGCCCACCTCTGCGTTAAGGAAAGGTTGTCCGCATAGTGGAAGGCACAGTTTTACCAAGGGGCAATCTGGACAATACAATAAACTAAAGGTCATCATGCGCCATGTATTTGCAGGGTTGTGGTGCTTAGTAGCAGTCCCAGAGAGTGATGAAGATGAGGTTTGTGGCCCACTGAAAGGCAGCTTCACCTTTTCCACTTGTGTTGTGGATCCAGTGCTGTAGCTGCCACCCCATCTACCTATTTGCTACCAGAAGGAAGCTATAATCAGTAACAAGAGATGCTCACCGCTTTACTTGTTTTCAAGCTTGTGAAGAAATAACACTATGGTAAAACTGCTACCACCTCAAAAATCAGTCCGGTGTACCTTCCAAACATACACCTCGAAGATCCACTTCATACAGATTTCTTGCTCCTCTTACTCCCAAACAGATTTTACCTGGGGGAAAATTCAGTTCATTTTAAGGAGTTCCAC